>CM033748.1:34654008-37054008 GCA_019671005.1 Hibiscus mutabilis | reverse complement strand
TCACTATAAACAACAAACTCCTTCCCTGAGTCTGGGTTAAACCAAGACTGGAGCTCGTGTCAAGGCTTCCTTCAACCTTTTAAAAGCTTGATGTCTATCTTTCGTCCACTCAAACCAAACATTCTTCTGTAGCAACTTAGTTAACGGAGCCACCAAACTAGAGAACCCTTCCACAAATCTTCGGTAGTAACCCGCCAAACCAAGGAAGCTCCTAACCTCCGTCACAGACTTGGGCGCCTTCCAACTCGTTACAGCCTCAACCTTATGCAGATCAACACGAATTCCTTCGGCAGACACAACATGCCCGAGAAACACAACTTCCCTAAGCCAGAATCACATTTTCTTAACTTGGCATACAACTGATTCTCCGTCAACTTCTGAAGCACAATCCGCAAATGACCATCATGATCCTCCTCAGTACGAGAGTACACAAGGATATCGTCAATAAACACTACCACAAACTGATCCAAAAACTTATGAAACACACGGTTCATCATGTCCATGAAAGCAGCTAGTGCATTAGTCAAACCAAAAGGCATCACCAAAAACTCGTAATGCCCAAACCTCGTACGAAAGGCTATCATGGGCACATCCACCTCCTTCACCATCAACTAGTAGTACCCCGACCTCAAATCTATCTTAGAAAACACAAAGGCACCCCTGAACTAATCAAACAGATCATTTATCCATGGTAAGGGATACTTGTTCTTTATCATCAACTTATTCAATTGTCAATAGTCTATACACATCCACAACGTACCATCCTTCTTCTTTACAAACAACACAGGTGCACCCCTACGGTGAGATACTAGGTCTAATGAAACCTCGATCCAGCAACTCCTGCAACTGCCTCTTCAACTCCTTCAGGGCCATGCGATACGGTGTAATCGATACTGATACCGTACCTATAAAGTCCTCGATGCCAAACTCAACCTCTCGGTCTGGTGGCAACCCCAAAAATTCTATCAGGAAACTCACATACGATGCGAACATCTTGCACCCTCAACTCCTTTGATCCAAGATTCATAACGTATGCCAAGAAAGCCTAATATCCTGAATCCAACTTTCGACTTGCTTCCAAAGCCGAAACAACATTAGACAAAAGCTTGGCATTCTCGCTGACAACCATCACCTCATAATCATCCGACAACCTCAAAGATATCTATTGTTTCAAAATCCACCACTACCCAATGTTCGGTCAACCAATCCATACCCAAAATCACGTCAAAACCATGGAATGGCAACTCCATCAAATCCATGGCAAACTCATATCCCTAAACCATCAATGGACACCTACGATACAACCTCCATACCACAACTGTCTCCCCAAGAGAACTAGTCACTCTAACACCCACATTAAGAATTTCAACAGATATATCACGCAACTTAGCATGCTCACACAAGATGTATGAATGTGTAGAACCGGAATCAACCAACGAATACAATGACAAAGATTGTAGGGTAAAAGTACCTGCAATCACATCAGTGTCATTGCAACCCTTACGGTGCGTATACACCCTAGCCGGTCCATCTCCCTCAGGCTGGATAGCAACGGTATGGGCCATAGTCCTCTGTCCACCATCTCGACACTAAAACAGTCACCAGCCACGACCACGACCCCGTTGCTATGCAACAACAGGTGCAACACCCTGCCCACCTCAAGCCAACAACGGACAGTCACGCCTCTGATAGTCACTCGACCCACAACTCTAGCAAGCATTAGCCACAACAAGCACAGATGCCTGACCCTCCATGGCCAAACGGGGACACTCTCGCCTTAAATAATCTCGGGATCCACAAACTCAACAAGTGTTAAATGGAGCTCTAGCCTAGGCACCCTGCCCTTGGACACCACGTCCAACAGCACCTTCGCTATACCTCGATTTCAAACGGAACCTCCTATCATGGTGTCTCTTAGCCTGACCACCGTATAACCCGAATCAGTAGCTCTCTTACCCGAGCTAGAACCTCAAGATCCAGAAGCCAAACCCAAATTCTGCTCCACATCCATGGCTTGCGAAACCAACACATCAAAATCCGTATAATTGGCAACAAGAATGTATGTCTTAACATCCTACACAAGCTTATGCGGAATTGATCACATCGCATACGCTCATTAGGAACCAATTAAGGTGCATACTGACTCAACCTCACGAACTGCACCTCATACTCCGCAACAAACATACTACCCTGCACTAGAGCCATAAACTCGATTGATTACCAGAAAACAGATTCAATCCGTGAATCAACTCATTTCCCCTAATTAACTCAATTAATTATTGAAAAATCATTAAAATCATATTAGAAACACAAAATCAAGGATCAAATGCTTGGGAATTTCAATAAAGAATCATACAATAGAGGAGATCTCAGACCATACCCCTATTGTGAAGTTTCTCCCTCAAATGATTTGATGAAAGCTAAGAAACACAAGATTAATGTAAGATTTTGTATAAACAATCTTAGTTAAACAATTTTAAACCATAAAATCAAGTTAGAAACCATCTCACATCTAGAATTTGATGAAAACTTGAGTGTTTGACAGAGGAGAGAATAGAGAGAAAAGTGGAGAGAAAAATAACGTGATTTATTTTCCAAAACTAGTAACCACCTTTTAACAAAAATCTCTTTTAATTGAATAATAAAACACTTGTTAAAATAATTCTAATTAAGGGAGAAACCATGAAAAATAGATTGGTAAAATAGCTCCTTAAAGATTCTAAGAATTTGACCCTTTTCATTTTAGTCACTAGAAAATCACAATTTTCAAAACTTGCATTTTGGTCACTAGCCAAAATGTCTGACTTCCAAAACTCATTTTCCAAAATTGATTCCACCAAAAATTATTATATATTAAAATATGATTTTTAACTATTTTTCCATATTTTTATCTTACCAAAAAATATATTGTCCCGAATCTGATTCGAAACAAGTTCTTACTCAAGCTCCAGTTTTAACGCAACTGGAGTCAGGAACAGAGTATACAGTCTTTAGTGAAGCATCTCATCTTGTTTTGGGGTGTGTTCTTATGCAAGATGAAAAAGTGGTAGCTTATGCATCCCGACAATTAAAACCTTACGAATTGTAGTATCTAACCCATGATCTGGAGCTAGCTGTAGTCATCTTTGCTCTAAAAATCTGGAGACATTATTTGTTTGGAGAGAAATGTTATCTTTTCACAGACCACAAAAGCTTGAAGTATTTTTAACCCAAAAAGAATTGAACCTTAGACAAAGGAGATAGATGGAGTTACTCAAGGACTATGATCTAGTCATTGATTATCACCTAGGAAAAGCGAATGTTGTAGCTGATGCACTCAGGCCCAGACGTTCATTTGGTAAGATCCTAAATGGATTATATCTTGTTCTATTACACCTAACATCTAGATCTTGTTATCTAAACATGTTTCTTTGCATGTAGCCTCTTCTACAATCAATGCGCATTTTAGATTGCAAAAAGATCAAAAATTTCTAGTTGAGTTTCATGTTCAATCTGATTTAATCTCGAGAATCAAGACATTACAACAACATGATCCTGAACTTCTTAAGGTCTCACATAAACTTGAATCTGAGCCTAATCCAGACTTTTCTTTGAAGTCTAACGGTCTACTCTATTTTCGAAATAGAGTATGTGTGCCAAACAATGAAACCCTTAAGAAAGAAATGTACAAGAAGCTCACAGTAGCCCTTTCTCTATTCATCTAGGATCGGTTAAGATGTACAAGGATTTGAAAGAACTGTATTGGTGGCCGAGAATGAAGTCTGCTATCACAGAATATGTATCCAAGTGCTTAATTTGCCAAAAGGTCAAAGCCGAACATCGAGTTCCTATGGGACTCTTACAACCTATCAAGTTACCACAATGGAAATGTATAACACCCCGATTTTGGGCCTAGCAGTTTTGAGGCTTGTTAGATAGTTCGGTGGACCGGGTTAGAGATTCGAGTCAGATTTGAGACCGTATATTTTTTGGTAAGATAAAAATATGAAAAATGGTTAAAAATCGTCTTTTAATATATGATTAATATTGGTGATATCAATTTTGGTAAATAAGGTTTGGAGGTGTGACATTTTTGGTAGTGACCAAAATGCAATTTTTGAAAACTGGTTTTTAGTGGTGACTAAATTGAAAATGGTCAAATTCTTAGAATCTTTATGGATCTATTTTACCAAGTTTTTGCTGGTGATGTCTCTCATCATTAGACATTTTAAACATGTGTTTTGAAGGTTAATTAAGAGGAATTAAAATATCTAAAGTTGGTTATATTTTCACAAAACTTTTTACGCAACTTTTCTCTCCATCTGTCTTCAGCCAAACACTCAAGTTTTCATCAAGTTCTAGAGGTGAGAGGCTTCATTTCTTAGATTCTTGATTTAAAAATGGTTTTCCATCATTGATTTACAAAACCTTATTGTAATCTTGTGTTTTCTTAGCTTAAATCAAACAATTGAGGTAGAAATCACACAATAGCAGTAAGGTTCATTTATCTCCTCTATTGAATGGTTCTTTATTGATATTCCAAAGTATTTGATCCTTGATCTATGTTTTATAATTTGATTTTGTGATTTTCTAATGTTAAATTGGTTTAATGGGTTTTTTGGAGGAAATTGATAAGAATTCGAAATGAATATGTGTTGCTGGGTTTTAAATTGATCTTGATCATGATTTGGTTGTATTATGATGTTGATAAGTCAATTTTGTCAATAGAATCCCGAAACTCATAAATCTCTAATTGTTTAGGTTGTTAGAATTGTATTTTTGTGGTGTTGTGGTGGTTGTGTGGTTGCTGGAGGTGTAAGGTTGCTTTGGTTCTATTTTTAGGGGTTAATTGATGATAAATATGATTTTATATTGTTAGATTGTGGCTGGGTTGTGTGTGGAAAGGATTAGATGATGTTTTCAGTTGTTGTGGTCGGGTAATTGTGAGAGGATGGTGGAAGTCAGTGTGGTTTTGTTGTTGCAGTGTTTTGAATGCATTGAGATGCATTATTCCTCTTTTGTAATGTGGCTAAAATAGGGGATATGGATCTGGGGGTGATCGGTAATGCTTTAGAGGCTTCAGATGATTATTTTTGCATCGGCAAATTGAGGTTTCGTGTATCGGTGAGCAAGAACGTGGATTACAGCCTTGGAATGTTAAAGGTGGTTTATGGGAGTTTAAACTTAGCTTGATACGCTGGTTTAAACCCGAAAGTAAGTAAATGTAGATTTTCTCTCTCGGTCGTGCTAGTGTTAAATGGTTTTATGCACTTGTTTTGATTTAAATGTTACCTACTGTTTAATCATGTATTAAAGTATTTGATATACTATTTTTGAGCATGAAATGCTGAAGGATGCACATGGTAAGTGGTCCTTGAAGGTATATGGATTATACTTGTGGTTTAAAGAATGGTTGTTGCTTTGGAAAAATGGCTTGGTTAATGCTTGTTAAAAACAATGAGTTAAATGCTAAATGGGTAATTATATTGGCAAGTGATGTGGTTTTAAAATTATTATCAGATATAGTTGGCCGACCATAGGATTGAGTGCACTATAATAAGTTGCCTTGGATGTTGAGGGGTTTAGATCCGTGTATCGAAAACTCTATCTGACTACCCTAACGGTAAGGGGTTAAATAGTAGCGTAGACTCTCGTTAGTGGATTAAATGTCTAATCGATGATTGGGGTTGGTGTCCCCGTGGGTTGAAAGGTGTACCCGGTTGGTAATGTACCGTGATTATTATTGTATTGCTATTCCGGTTGAGATGGCTTGAAGTGTTGGTTAAACACTTGTTGAATCCGTGTATCCGATTAACTCTTTTGTTAATAGACTTGTTAATGATATATGTACGTTTACTCTTTAAGCTTTGCATATGGTTGTTATGTATGGGAAGGCTTAAATTGAGGTCTAGCTATGGAATTTGTTGATTGAAATGAAACATGTTGCATATGGTTTGATATGCTGGTTTTTAAAGATGAAAAGTGCATGGTTTTCAAGACATGATGTTTCAATGATGTTTAAACAAGACTTGGTAACCAAAGTATGTTTGAACTAGACTATGAGTAATAAGGGCAATGGGATTTTCGTAGTTATTTGGGAGATGTTTTGTTGAACTCCCTGTTTGAGCAAGTTTGTTTAGTTGCTCTTGATTTGTAAATGGACTTTATAGTTTTGTTTTGGTGATGGTTTGGAGTTTTATGTGTTGCTTGAATGGTTTTATAGGGTGTATACATATAGATTTACATTTGAAGCAAAATGTCATGAAACGTTGTTGAATCTGTGATGCTTTGATGTGGTTTGAACCCTGAGTATGCTATATGTATGTTAGGATGTTTTGGTATGGTTGAATGTATGATAAACCAGCTAAAAATGACATTATAGGCCTAGGCGTACTGATACGCACAGGACCGTATCGGTGCGGTTAGGCAAGATAAGCTTAAGCGTATCAGTACGGGCTCAAGGGTTTTGGTACGATCTTACTCTACTGGAAAATGCTTTTTGGGATGGATCCTGTGTATCGAAACATCTAGAACCCGTTGATAAGTGTTCAAAAGTACTATTTTTCTTACCCTTTTTACTCATATTATAGTTAGACTTAGGCTCATATTAGTTGCATAATTAGTCATGCATTAATCCATGTTTCCTTCCATCGTTGAGCTTTATTACATAACTTGGTAGTTTTTGTGGAAAAAGATGCTGCTTTGGTGTGTTTTGTGTGTATATGCAGGATCACTTGCCAAAGCAAGGCTAGAGCTAGTTGCCAGGGCAATGCATGAAGGAGACACCGAGCTAGTTGCCAGGGCAATACCTGAAGGAGACGCCGAGCCAGTTGCCATGGCAATTGTCGACAAGAGCAAAGGTGATATGGTAGTCGAAATTGATGACTAGACAAGCCCAAGATGATGTGGAGCAAAGCCCAAACCCAAAGGAATTTGATTGCCATGCAGAGATTAAAGAAGAATTAAATTCCAAGAAGATAGGAGAAGTTCTAGTAGGAATACAATTATAATAAAGAATTATATTCTTTAAAGATAATTTAATTCCAACTTAACTTCCTCCTCAAAGAAGGACTTTGGCCTAGCCCTATAAATAGGAAGGAGATTTCGACAATCAAAAGAGAGCAAGAGAGGGGAATTTTCGATAAGTCCAAGGAGGGCAAGAGGAGAGAATTTTCGACAAGCATCTAGGGCAAGGAGGATTTCGACAAACCTCCTTCTTCATCCTTTTCTTTCTTGTTCGATTGGGTTCATGCTAGGGATTATTTATCTTGTGTTTCTTTGGAACCTAGCCATGAACTAAATCTACTTGGCTATGGTTATTGTGTTTTGTGGTTGTGAGAAACTATTGGTTTTTGTTAGGTAATAAGAGTTTGCACTTTTCTATTTCAAGGTTTATTCATTCTTGGTTCTTATTCTTGTTTGCGACTGAATTGGGAGAGGATCTCGTGATTTCATCTATTTATCTAATATCAGGAGAGTTAGATTCAAGAAACGAATGAATATGATATTTATTCAATCTATTGATGGTGAAGATTAATCCGGCTTAGGAATAAGTTAAGGATTTCAACGGCTAAGAGGAGCGCAAGATTGGTTGTTTTTCACCCTTGATTCATGCAGGGATGTATTATCAAGGCATGCACAAGTAGCTAGAGTTTCGACTTAGGGATAAGAAGAAACCATTGAAGAACGCTCTGCCGAACCTTGAAGGTTGCTGCCCAGACGCCCAAGTAGTTGCCCAGGCAACCATCGATTAGTTGCCAAGGCAACCCCGTTGTGCAAGTTGCCACGACAACTGAGTTGCCCGTGCACTCTTTTACCAAGACGATCCAATCGGCTATCACACCTCAACTCATGATAACCTGGCCTATCTCTCTCTCATTTGATCTCATCTATTCATTTACTTTATTGCTTTCTAGATTAGTTATTAGTTAAAACTCCTATAATCCTTTATTTGTGTTTTTACTTTTTACAGTGCAAGAGACTAGATTCTTGAAGTGGCACCAATCCCTGTGGAGACGATATCTTTTATACTATAACTTGCGACGTGTATACTTGCACATTTGCGTAGCACTTATTACGCGCAACACCCGTATCGGTATGGCCTTTGATAAATTTTAAAATTATGTTTAAATCTGACGTGGCATACCGGTACAGCTTGCAACGTATCGAAATATGGCTGTTAGTCCGTATCGATATGGCTAGTTGCGTATCGATACAGGTAGCCGTTAAAGCTGTTTATGTCATGGAAAGAATGTTCTATTTTCTTGTGTTTTAGTCCATGATCTTGGTGATGCAATTGAATGAGATTGGATTATCTTTTTGGTCTGGTTTTTGACATGTAAGCATTAAATATATTTAATTAAAGGTTGGTAACTTAAAATTGGGAAAAGTCTCTGTATTTTACCAAAATTGCAATTTAGTCCCTAAATTGCGTTTGTGTCCGATTGGATATCGTTTCGATGCCCGATTGAGTTGAGTTCACACCTGTGATAGTATGTACATGTAGAAAAAGTAATAATGTATCTAGACAAGATAAAAGAAAAGAGTGGATGCATTTTAGGTTTCATCTTCCCAGTTTACTTCGGTAAACCTAATATAGCTTGCTTGATTCGACCTTGCATCTAGGTCGGGTTGAGAGGGTTACATTTGGTGGTATCCGATCTAGGTTTGCGATAATTAGGAGTTGGTAAGATTGATGTGATGTTATTGTGAGTTGAACTCTGTTGTTTGCTATGCACGGTGATTGTAAAATGCACGTTGTTTCATTATGCCATGTTGGGGGGAAATTTGGGAAACCCATTGCCTTATTATTATAGTATGAAATGTTATGATTATGAAATGAAAGTCTTAGATCCTTGCTTGAAGCAGACCTGATTAATTTTGTTTTGAAATTATTATCATGCCTTAGAAAATGTGTTATGTTACGACCGAGAGGAGAAATGAGAACTAACGTGATGTTGTTGCCTTTGGGTAATGTGTGAGGAGAGTGTTGTGTCTCCTGAGGGTTTTGTCATCCCGAAGTATATACCACCTGTGCCGTTTGAGCCTGTGTTGGGTGATATGATGCCTTGCTATAGGTGATGTTTTGACCTTTTAAGCTGTTATTGCTGGAGTGCGAGTGTTTGCACCGGCGGTTGGGCAAACGAGGTTGCCGTTGGAATATCTCTATAGTTTGGGAGGGTTTGAGTATCGTGGGGTGTCACCCGAGGCATATGAGATTGGGATGGCCAATGTTATTTGGGTTTGGATCGGATGAAGTGTATTGGTACCCGTAAGTTGGGATGTGTTGAATCCCTGTTGCAAGGTGATGTTCTTAGTTGGTGGGCAACTATATCTGCGGGCATGGAACCCCATGAGGTGGATTACGAGTCTTTTTATGTTTTCTTTAAGAAAAAGTGTTAGGGTTTTTGACACTTGGATAAAAAGGAACGAGAATTCATGGCTTGGGTTCAACGTTCTGTGTATGTGGCTGAGTTTCGGGTACAGATTGTTCGGTTGAGCTGGCATGCTTCTGAACAGGTACCGGTAGAGAGGTATCGCTATGACCGATTATGTTATGAATTGGAGTAGGGTGTTAAAGGGTGCATGTTGGCTTCCGGTTACACCATTATCGATGTGTTGGTACACGGGCGAAGTACATCAAGCAGAACCTGGGTTGATTGGTTCAGTGTGGGAGGTTCTGGCAAGAGAATTGCAAATTTTAGTTCCGGTAATGTTTAGTTTAAAAAGAGGTGTGATAAAATATTTAGCACCATGGTTTGTAATGCCCCGATTTTAGGGCTTAGCAGTTTGGTGGTTTATTAGACGGTCCGGTAGACCGGAGTACAGATTTAAGTTAGTTTTGGGATCGTATATTTTTGGTGTTGGAAAAATTATGGAAAATTCTCTAAATTCATTATTAATTATGTATTTAATAATGGTGATATCAATTTTGTAAAACGAGTTTTGGAAGATGGACATTTTGGTTAGTGACCAAAATGAAAGTTTTGAAAACTATGATTTCCTAGTGACTAAATTGAAAAGGGTCAAATACTTATAATCTTTAAGGATCTATTTTAACAATTGGTTTCTGATGATTTCTCCCTTAATTTGACATATTTTAACATGTGTTTTAATTGGTAATTAAAGAGAATTTTGTTAAAAAAATAGTTATTACTTTCCAAAACAAAAATCATGTCATTTTCTCTCAACTTTTTATCTCCATTCTATCCTCAGCCAAACACTCAGGTTTTCATCAAATTTCCAGAGGTGAGGTGGTTTCTAACTTGGTTTTATTGTTTCAAATTGTTTTATAAAGATTGTTTACACAAAATCTTACAATAACCTTGTGTTTTCTTAGTTTTTCACCAATCAATTAAGGGAGAAACTTCACAATAGGGGTAAGGTCTGAGATCTCCTCCATTGTATGGTTCTTTACTAAAATTCCCAAGCATTTGATCCTTTTTTTGTGTTTCTACTCTGATTTTGATGATTTTCTATTATTTAATTGAATTATTTGGGGAAAATAAGTTAATTCACGGATTGGATCTGATTTCCAGTAATTAAGGATGCTTTGATTTATATTTTGGATGCTTAATAATGTTTATAAGTGACTTTTATCAATGGAATTCCGAAACTTAAGAATCTCTATTTTTTTAGGTTGTTAGTTTTAAGGTTTTGTGGTGTTTCTGGGGTTGTAAGGTTGCTGGAGGTGGTAGGTTGTTTTGGATATATTTTTAGATGTGTTTTGATGATGAAAATGATGTTGGATTGATAGATGTTGGATGGGTTGCGTATCAAAGTGTTTTGGTTATGTTTTCGGTTGTTGTGGAGGGTTAATTGTGAAGGTTTTGTGGAAATCCGAGAAGGATTGTGGTTGTTGTGTTTAGAATGCATTATGATGCATTAATCCTCTGTTGTTTTGTGGTAAAAATAGGGGAGGCTGATCTAGAAGTGATTGGAGAAGCGTTGGAGGTTTCAGATATTTGATTTCGCGTCGGCGAATCAAGGTTTCGCGTATCAGTGAGTGAAAACGTGGTTTAAAGCATTTTGATGTTTTGGGAATAAAGTTTTGGGAGTTAAGGTAGAGCTTGAAATGCTTACCTAGACTTGAAAGTAAGTATAAAGTGGTTTTACTCTCTTGGTCGTGCTTGTTCGAATGATTTTATGCACTTGGTTTTAATGTTCATGTACCTACTGTTTAAGCATGTTTTAAAGTATTCAATATTTTGTTTTTAAGCATGTTTTGTTGAAGGATGCACATGGTAAGTGATCCTTGTATGTATGGTTTATACTTGTGGTTTTAAGCATGGTTGTTGCTTTGGAAATGGCATGGTTTAATGCTTGGTAAAGCAGTTAGGTAAATGTTATTTGGTTAATTATATTAGCAAGTGATGTGGTTTTAAAATTGTTATCGGATATAGTTAGCCGGCCATAGAATTGAGTGCAGTGTAAATAAGTCGCCTTGGATGTTGAGGGCTTTATATGGCGTACCGAATACTCCATCCAAGTACCCTAACGGTTGAGGGGTTATATGGTACCAAAAACTCCCGTTAGTGGATTAAGTGTCTAACCGATGATTGGGGTTGGTTGCCCCGTGGGTTGAAAGTATACTCGGTTGTTAATGTACCGCGATTGTGATTGTATCACAATTCGGTTGAGATGGCTTGAAGTGTTGGGTTAACACTTGTTGAATCCATGTATCCGATGAACTCTTTTGTTAATGGACTTGTTTAAGGATCACTTGTAAGCCAATATAATTGTTAATGTATCATTGAAATGTTTTATGTTGTATAATGATATTTATACATGTTTCTCCTTGAGCTTTGCATTTGGTAATAATGCATGTGAAGGCTTAAGTAGAGGGTTAGCAATGTGACTTGCTGTTGAATAATGATACATGTAGCATATGATTTAATATGCTGGTTTTAAAGATGTAAAGTTTATGGTTTTAAAAGGGCATGATGTTTTTAAAGGATGATATAAAGTAAATGGTTTTAAATGCATTGATGGTGTTGTTCTGAGCATTCCTAACTAAGCCTTATGTGCTTATACTCTCTTTGTCCATCAATGCAAATAAATAAAGTCCTAGAAGGTAGCAAGAATGTTTATTAGACATTTTAGAGGGCTTAGCGGTTTAGAGGGTTTATTAGACGGTTCGGTGGACAGCGTAGAGATTTGAGTCGATTTCGGGATCGTATATTTTTGGTGTTGGAAAAATTGTGGAAAATGCTTAAAAATCATTATTAATTATGTATTTAATAATGGTGGAATCAATTTTGAAAAATTAGTTTTGGAAGATGGACATTTTGGTTAGTGACCAAAATGAAAGTTTTGAAAACTGTAATTTTCTAGTGACTAAAATGAAAAGGGTCAAATACTTAGAATCATTAAGGAGATATTTTACCAATTGGTTTCTGATGATTTCTCCCTTGATTTGACTAATTTTAACATGTGCTTTAATTAATAATTAAAGAGGGTTTTGTTAAAAAGTTAGGTATCTTTTCCAAAACAAAAATCATGTCATTTTCTCTCAACTTTTTCTCTCCATTCTCTCCTCAGCCAAACACTCAGTTTTCATCAAATTTCCAGAGGTGAGGTGATTTCTAACTTGATTTTATTATATCAAATTGTTTTATAAAGATTGTTTATACAAAATCTTACAATAATCTTGTGTTTTCTTAGCTTTTCACAAATCAATTGAGGGAGAAACTTCACAATAGGGGTAAGTTCCGATATATCCTCTATTGTATGATTCTTTATTGAAATTCCCAAGCATTTGATCCTTGTTTTGTGTTTTTAATCTGATTTTGATGATTTTCCAATGTTTAATTGAGTTATTTGGGAAAAATTAGTTGATTCGCGAATTGGATCTGATTTCCAGTAAGTAAGGTTGCTTTGATTCATATTTTGGATGTTTAATAATGTTGATAAGTGATTTTTATCAAAGGAATACCGAAACTTAAGAATCTCTATTTGTTTAGGTTGTTAGTTTTGAGGTTTTGTGGTGTTTCTTTGGTTGTAAGGTTGCTGGAGGTGGTAGGTTGTTTTGAATCTATTTTTAGATGTTTTTTGGTGTTAAAAGTGATGTTAGTTTGATAGATGCTGGCTGGGTTCTGAATCAAAGTGTTTTGGTTATGTTTTCAGTTGTTGTGGAGGGTTGTTTGTGAAGGTTATATGGGAATCCGAGAAGGAATGCAGTTGCTATGTTTAGAAAGCATTATGATACATTAATCCTCTATTGTTTTGTGGTAAAAATAGGGGAGGCTGATTCGGAAGTGATTGGAGAAGCATTGGAGGTGTTAGATTCTTGATTTCGCGTCGGCAAATCAAGGTTTCGCGTATCGGTGAGTGAAAACGTGGTTTAAAGTGTTTTGATGTTTTGGGAACAAAGTCTTGGGAGTTAAGCTAGAGCTTGAAATGCTTACCTAGACTCGAAAGTAAGTATAAAGTGGTTTTACTCTGTCGGTCGTGCTTGTTCGAATGATTTTATGCACTTGGTTTTAATGTTCAAGTACCTACTATTTAAGCATGTTTTAAAGTATTCGATATACTATTTTTAAGCATGTTTTGCTGAAGGATGCACATGGTAAGTGATCCTTGTAAGTATGGTTTATACTTGTGTTTTAAAGCATGATTGATGCTTGGAAATGGCATGGTTTAATGCTTGTTAAAATAGTGAGGTAAATGTTATTTGGTTAATTATATTAGCAAGTGATGTGGTTTTAAAATTGTTATCAGATATAGTTGGTCGGCCATAGGATTGAGTGCACTGTAAATAAGTCGCCTTGGATGTTGAGGGGTTTATACGGTGTACCGAATACTCCATCCAAGTACCCTAATGGTAGAGGGGTTAAACAGTACCAAATACTCTCGTTAGTGGATTAAGCGTCTAACCGATGATTGGGGTGGATCTCCCCGTGGGTTGTTATGGTACCCGGTTGTTATTGTACTCAGTTGTTAATGTACCGCGATTGTGATTGTATCGCTATTCCGGTTGAGATGGCTTGAAGTGTTGGGTTAACACTTGTTGAGTCTGTGTATCCAATGAACTCGTTTGTTAATGGACTTGTTTAATGATCACTTGAAAGCCAATATACTTTTAATGTATCATTGAAATGTTTTTGTTGTATAATGTGATTTATACATGTTTCTCCTTAAGCTTTGCATTTGGTAGTAATGCATGGGAAGGCCTAAGTGGAGGGTTAGCAGTGTGACTTGTTGTTGAATAATGATACATGTAGCATATGGTTTAATATGCTGGTTTAATGATATAATGTGCATGCTTAAAAAGGGGCATGATGATGTTTTAAAGGATGATGTTATGTAAATGGTTTTAAATGCATTGATGGTGTTTATTTTAGAGCTTTCCTCACTAAGCCTTGTGTGCTTACGCTCTCGTTTTCCATCAATGCATATAATTGAGGTCTTGAAAGGTAGCAAGAAGAAAGGGGATCTTGGCAAGACTTATTTCCAATGTATGTTAGAGCCTAGACTATAATAAATAAGGGCAATGGGGCACTTGTTGTGTTTTGGGAGATGTTTTGTGAAACTCCCTATTTGAGCATGTTTCTTTAGTAGCTATTGGGTTGCAAATGGCCTTTAAGGATTGTTTTTGGTGTTGGTTTATATTTTGGTATGTTGGTTGGATGCATATTAGGAAGTATGCCTATAGATATCCTCTTTGATGCATGAATCCTTGTTGTGTCATTGGAATTGTGATGCTAGTTGGCATGTGATGTGCTTGACATGTTAGTATTGTGTTTAAAGCATGTTGGAGTGGTTTGAGTATGCTTTTGGGATGAAACATCAGCCAAATGTGACATTTCAGGCCCAGGCGTACCGATACGCGAGGGACCGTATCGGTACGGCTAGGGAATTTCAAGCTTGTGGGATCGGTACGGGTCTGGTGCGTTTTGATACGCCTAGGCAAATTTGCCCTAGAATACCGATATAGAGATGGGCATTTTGATACGCATTTTAGCCTATGGAATTCACTTTTGCATCTTGAACCTGCGTATCGAAACACCTAAGAAACCGTATAGGTATGGTCTAAAATATTTCAAAAGTTAGGTAATTCGGTTAGGCGTATCGAAATAGTGGGGTGGTGTTCTGAAACAGGGTGTTTCAAACCCTATCAATACGGGCTTACCTGTTTCGATACGGATGACCGTTTCTCATGTGAATGTCACTGTCGGGCAGTTTTGCTTTCTTTGCATTTTAGTCCCTAATTCTTGCCGATGCAATTATATATGGTAGGATGAGCGATTTGAGTTGAAATTTGAGATGGAAGTTTGAAACCTGACTAATTAAAGATTGGTAACTTAAAAATGAGTTTTAATTTGGAAATTTTTAGTACTTGTAATTTGGTCCCTAATTTGCGAATGTGATCAATTAAATGTCAAATTGATGCCTAATTGAGTTGGGGTTGCACCTGATGTCTGTATGAACATGTAGGGTTAATAATTGGCATCTAGATAAGATAAAAGGAAAAAAATGGACCGGGTTTGGTTGAATCTCTTCGGTTTGCTACGGCAAACCTAATGTAGCCTTCTTGGTTTGGCTAGGCGTCTAGGCTGGGTCAAGGGGGTTACATTTGGTGGTATCAGAGCCAGGTTTGGTTCATTTGGGAGGTTGTTGTGTTGTTTTCGTGAGTTATGATCTGTTGTATGATGTGTAGGGTGATTATGGTATGTACGTTGGTTTATATGTACGGTGATTGATATATGAATGTTGATTGTTGTACACTATGTTGGAGATGTTTTGGGGTACCCATTGCCTTATTATTATAGTCTGGAAAGTTTTGATTTTTGAAATGAAAGTCTTGCATCCTTGCTTGAGGCTGGCCTGACTGTTTTGTTTTGAAATAATTATCATGCCTTAGATATATTTTAGCACGATGGGACCGAGGAGAAAGTTGCGATCTAGTGCAATTGCTACTGCCACTGGGCAGGATGATGAATGAGAAGTTACAAGAGGGTTGCCACCGCCCCCACCTAATCCACCTGAGGGAGTGGAGCAAGTATCACCTGTGCCAGATAGGCCATGGATGGGTGACATGCCACCGGTTGAGGGGTAAGGTTTGCCGCTTGAGCGTCTTTGTAGTTTGGGCAGAGTTGAGTTCCGAGGGTTGTCGCCTGAGGCTTCTAAGGGATGGTTGGCCAGTACTGAGATGATATTGGGCCAGATGGGGTGCACCAATGCTCATTAGCTGGGCTGTGCTGTTTCCCTGCTGTAGGGTGATGCTTATACATGGTGGACTACCACGATATCTGGTATGGCAACGGATGAGGTGACTTGGGAGTTCTTCTGTGAAGCATTTTGGAAGAAGTTTTTGGGAGTCCGATATCAGGATGAGAAGAATCGTGAGTTGATGGCTTTGGTGCAAAGCAGTATGTTTGTTGCGGAGTATGAGGTGCCGTTTGTGAAGTTGAGTCGGTATGCACCTGAGTTGGTTCCTGACGAGCGTACTCGATGTGATCGTTTTCGATATGGGCTTGTGTAGGATGTTAAGACATACATGCTTGCTGCTGATTACACTGACTTTGATATGCTGGTTTCGGTACGGGCATTATGAGTTTCTTATGCTGTCGTTTGGTTTGACCAATGCACCAGCTATTTTAATGGACATGATGAACCGAGTGTCTCATGAGTTTTTGGACTAGTTTGTGGTTGTGCTTATCGATAATATCCTTGTGTAATCCTGTACCGAGGAGGACCATGATAGACATTTAAGAATTGTGCTTTAGACGTTGTTGGCTAATAAACTTTATGCTAAGTTAAGCAAATGTAAGTTATGGCTTAAGAAAGTTCTATTTCTCAGACATGTTGTGTCTGCCAAAGGAATTCGTGTTGATTCGTATAAGGTTGAGGCTGTAATGCGCTAGAAGGAGCCCAAGTCTGTGACAGAGGTTAGGAGTTTCCTCGGTTTGGTGGGTTACTACCGAAGGTTTGTGGAAGGTTTCTATAGTTTGGGGGCTCCGTTAACAAAGTTGCTACAGAAGAATGTTCGGTTTGAGTGGTCAGAAGATAGGCAACGAGCTTTTGAAAGGTTGAAGGAAGCTTTGACGCGAGCTCCAGTCTTGGTTCAACCAGAATCGAGAAAGGAGTTCGTTGTTTATAGTGATGGATCGTATGTTGGGCTTGGTTGTGTGTTGATGCAAGAGGGTAAGGTAGTGGCGTACACATCTAGGCAGTTGAAGGTGCATGAACGTAACTACCCTACTCATGATCTTGAGCTTGCCGCAATTGTGTTTGCCTTGAAGATTTGGAGGCATTATCTTTATGGTGAGAAATGCGTGGTTTTTACAGATAATAAGAGTTTGAAATATCTGATCTCACAGAAGGAGCTGAATCTTAGGCAATGTAGATGGTTGGAGTTGCTTAAGGATTATGATCTAACCATTGAGTATCATCCGGGGAAACCAATGTTGTGGCAGATGCTTTGAGCAGAAAAGTGGCTATGGAGTTGAGTGCCATGTTTCCTCGGTTGAGTGTGACGAATGACAGGGGTTTGTTGGCTGAGTTGCAGGTGAAGTCGTCCTTGACGCAGATGATTAAAGAGAAGCAACCGTATGATGGGAGTTTCATACCTCATGTGGAAGATGTTAGGGATGGAAATCCTACAGATTTTCATTTGAGTGATGACGGAGTGTTATGCTTTAAAGGTCGAATAGTGGTGCCTGAAGACGAGGAGTTGAGGCGTACTATTTTGATTGAGGCACATGCTAGTCCTTTCGCTATGCTGACGGGGGTTTGTTGGTTGAGTTACAGGTGAAGCCGTCCTTAACGCAGATGATTAAAGAGAAGCAACCGTATGATGGGAGTTTCGTACCTCATGTGGAAGATGTTAGGGATGGAAATCCTACGGATTTCCATTTGAGTGATGACAGAGTGTTATGCTTTAATTGTCGAATAGTGGTGCCTGAAGATGAGGAGTTGAGGCGTACAATTTGATTGAGGCACATGCTAGTCCTTTCGCTATGCAGCCCGGTAGTACTAAAATGTATCGAGGGTTGAAGGAGGAGTACTATTGGGTTTGACTGGTGAAGGATGTGGCTGAGTTCGATGCATGGTGTATGGTTTGTCAACGGGTAAAGGCTGAGCATTAGTTTCCTTCCGGGTTGTTGCAACCGTTGAGGATACCGGAATGGAAGTGGGAAAGAATCACCATGGATTTCGTGTCTGGTTGCCTTTGATGCCGACCAAAAAGGATCCATTTGGGTGATTGTAGATCGATTTACGAAGTGTGCGCATTTTGTGCCAGTGCATACTACGTACACCTTAGACAAGTTAGCTAAACTGTACATATCTGAGATTGTGCGTTTTCACGGAGTACCCAAATCCATAGTATCGGATAGGGATCCGTGGTTCACTGCAAGGTTTTGGGTGAGTTTGCATCGTGCTTTGGGAACCCAGTCAAGTTTCAGTACCAGGGATGGCCAGTCGGAGCGCGTGATTTAGGTTCTCGAGGATATGCTGAGTTGTTGTGTTATTGAGTACTAGGGATCGTGGAGAAAGTAGTTGTTGTTGGTGGAGTTCTCTTACAATAACAGTTATCATGCTAGCATACAGATGGCACCTTATGAGGCGTTGTATGGCAGGAAATGTCGTACGCCAGTGTGTTGGGCAGAAGCGGGGGGGAAGTTTGTGTCGATGCCCAATGTTTTGAAAGGCACAACCGAAAAGGTAAAGTTGATATGTGAGGGCTTAAAAAAGCAGCTGTAGATCGCCATAAATCCTATGTGGATTTGAAGCGTAGGGATATAGAGTACACTGTGGGTGATAAAGTGTTTTTAAAAGTGTCGCCCTGGAAAAAGGTGTTGCATTTTTGGCGAAAAGGGAAGCTTAGACCGAGGTCCATTGGACCATACAAGGTCGTTGAGTGTGTGGGTCCTATTGCGTACCATTTAAGGTTACCTCTGGAGATGGGAAAGATTCATGATGTGTTCCACGTTTCGGTGTTACGAAGGTATAGGTCGGATCCATCGCATGTTATGTCGGTGGAGGAGATTGAGTTGAGACCAGATCTACCTTACGATGAGGAACCGGTAGAGGTTCTTGATACCAGCAGTAAGGTGTTGCTTGGCATGACAGTCGAGCTGGTTAAGGTGTTGTGGAAGCACTGCGGTGTTGAGGAGGCTACGTGGGAACACAAATCGGATATGGTGAAATAGTTTCCGCAGCTATTTCCTCTAGGTAAATTTTGGGGACAAAATTCCTTAAGTGGGGGAGAGTTGTAATGCCCCGGTTTTAAGGCTTAGCAGCTTGGGGGTTTATTAGAAGGTTCGGTGGACCAGAGTAGAGATTCGAGTTGGTTTCGAGATCGTATATTTTTGGTGATGGAAAAAATATGGAAAATGCTCTAAAATCATTATTAATTATGTATTTAACAATGCTGATATCAATTTTGTAAAACGAGTTTTGGAAGATGGACATTTTGGTTAGTGACCAAAATGAAAGTTTTGAAAATTGTGATTTCCTAGCGACTAAATTGAAAAGGGTCAAATACTTAGAATCTTTAAGGAGCTATTTTACCAATTAGTTTTTTGATGATTTCTCCCTTAATTTGACTTATTTTAACGTGTGTTTTAATTGGTAATTAAAGAGATTTTTGTTAAAAAGTTAGTTATTACTTTCTAAAACAAAAAACACGTCATTTTCTCTCAACTTTTTCTCTCCATTCTCTCCTCAGCCTAACACTCAGGTTTTCATCAAATTTCTAGAGGTGAGGTGGTTTCTATCTTGATTTTATTGTTTCGAATTGTTTTATAAAGATTGTTTACACAAAATCTTACAATAACCTTGTGTTTTCTTAGCTTTTTGCCAATCAATTGAGGGAGAAACTTCACAATAGGGGTAAAGTTTGAGATCTCCTATATTGTATGGTTCTTTACTGAAATTCTCAAGCATTTTATCCTTGTTTTTGTGTTTCAAATCTTATTTTGATGATTTTCTATTGTTTAATTGCATTATTTGGGGAAATGAGTTAATTCACGAATTGGATCTGATTTCCAGTAATTAAGGATGCTTTGATTTATATATTGGATGTTTAATAATGTTCATAAGTGATTTTTTATCAATAGAATCCCGAAACTTAAGAATCTATATTTGTTTAGGTTGTTAGTTTTGAGGTTTTGTGGTGTTTCTGTGGTTGTAAGGTTGCTGGAAGTGGTAGTTTGTTTTGGATATGTTTTTAGATGTGTTTTGATGATGAAAATGATGTTGGATTGATAGATGTTGGTTTGGTTGTGTATAGTGTTTTCGATTGTTGTGGAGGGTTAGTTGTGAAGGTTTTGCAGAAATTCGAGAAGGATTGTGGTTGTTGTGTTTAGAATGCATTATTATGCATTAATCCTCTGTTGTTTTGTGGTAAAAATAGCGGAGGTTGATCCAGAAGTGATTGGAGAAGCGTTGGAGGTTTTAGATACTTGATTTCTCGTTGGCAAATCGAGGTTTCGCGTATCGATGAGTGAAATGTGGTTTAAATCGTTTTGATGTTTTGGGAATAGAGTTTTTGGAGTTAAGATAGAGATTGAAACGCTTACCTAGAATTGGAAGTAAGTATAAAGTGGTTTTACTCTCTCGGTCGTGCTTGTTTGAATGATTTTATGCACTTGGTTTTAATGCTCATGTACCTACTGTTGAAGCATGTTTTAAAGTATTCGATATACTGTTTTTAAGCATGTTTTGATGAAGGATGCACATGGTAAGTGATCCTTGTAAGTATGGTTTATACTTGTGGTTTTAAGCATGGTTGTTGCTTTGGAAATGGCATGGTTTAATGCTTGGTAAAACAGTGAGGTAAATGTTATTTGGTTAATTATATTGGCAAGTGACGTGGTTTTAAAATTGTTATCGGATATAGTTGGCCGGCCATAGGATTGAGTGCACTATAAATAAGTCACCTTGGATGTTGAGGGGTTTATACGGTGTACCGAATACTCCATCCAAGTACCCTAATAGATGAGGGGTTATATGGTACCGAAAACTCCCGCTAGAGGATTAAGCGTCTAACCGATGATTGGGGTTGGTGTCTCTGTGGGCTGAAAGTATACCCAGTTGTTAATCTAGCACGATTGTGATTGTATCGCTATTCCGGTTGAGATGGCTTGAAGTGTTGGGTTAACACTTGTTGAATCCATGTATCCGATGAACTCTTTTGTTAATGGACTTGTTTAATTATCACTTGTAAGCCAATATAATTGTTAATGTATCATTGAAATGTTTTATGTTGTATAATGTGATTTATACGTGTTTCTCCTTGAGCTTTGCATTTGGTAGTAATGCATGGGAAGGCTTAAGTAGAGGGTTAGCAATGTGACTTGTTGTTGAATAATGATACATGTAGCATATGGTTTAATACGCTGGTTTTAAAGATGTAAAGTGCATGGTTTTAAAAGGGCATGATGTTTTTGAAGGTTGATGTAAAGTAAATGGTTTTAAATGCATTGATGGTGTTGTTCTGAGCATTCCTCACTAAGCCTTGTGTGCTTATGCTCTCTTTGTCCATCAATGCAGAGAAATAAAGTCCCGGAAGGCAGCAAGAAGCAAGGGGATCTTGGCAAGACTTGTTTCCAAAGTATGTTAGAGACTAGACTATAATGAATAAGGGCAATGGGGTACTTGTTGTGTTTTGGGAGATGTTTTGTGGAACTCTCTGTTTGAGCATGTTTCATTAGTTGCTCTTGAGTTATAAATGGCCTTAAATGTCTAGTTTTGGTGCTGGTTTATCTTTTGATATGTTGGTTGGTTGCATAATAGGGAGCATGCCTACAGATCATCTTTTGACTCATGATGCTATGTTGCGATGTCGATCTTGTGAATCTTGAATGCTTGTAATATGCTTGGCATGTTGGTGTTGTGTTATAACCTTGTAGGAATGGTTTGTGAATGCTTTTGGGGTGAAAAACCAGCAAATTATGACATTATAGGTCCAGGTGTACCGATACGCTGGGGTCCGTATCGGTACGTCTAGACATCATTCGGCATAGGGGAATCAGTACGCGTATGTGTGTACCGGTATGCCTAGGCAATTTTAGCCTGGCGTACCGATACGGGTAGGAGACTATTGGTACACGTTCTAGCCTCTGGAATTTCATTTTTTCAACCCAAACTCGTGTACCGATACCCACATAAGCGTACCAGTGCGGATGCTTAAAATTCAAAAGTTAGGTAAGTTTGTTAATACTTGTTGGTACGGGCCATGGTGTATCAGTATGTTGTATTTTATGTGTATCAGTATGGTAACACCAGTACCGATACTCGAGGCCGATTTTTGTTAATGGTAGCTGGGCAGGTTTGCTTTCTTTGCATTTTAGTCCTTAAATCTTGCCAATGCAATTGTATGTGATAGAATGAACGGATTGAGCTGAAATTTGAGCTGAAAGTTTAGAACCGGACTAATTAAAGGTTGGTAACTTAAAAGTGAGTTTAAATCCTACAATTTTCAGTGTTTTCAATTTGGTCCCTAAATTGCTAGTGTGATCAATTGGATGTCAAATTGATGCCCGATTAAGTTGGGGCCGCACGTGTTGTCTGCATGAATATGTAGGGTTAATAATTTACATCTAGATAAGATAAAAGGAAAAAATGGACCAGGTTTCGTTGTATCTCTTCGGTTTGCTATGGCAAACCTAATATAGCCTTCTCGGTTCGGTTGGGCATCTAGGCCGGGTCGAGGGGACTACAAAGTTGAGGCGAGCTGATGACAATGTTGGGTGAGGACAACGGGGTCAGAGTATCCATACTAGAACAATATTTAATGTATGTTGGGTATGTGAATCGTGTGATCTCATGAGGCGGGATTATTTGCATTTGATATGCAGAGTGTGAACCTATGTGCTTGTTGTTGTTGGTGGTTGTGAGAATTGTGGTTTGAACGATCATCTCGTAGGTGTTAGTTGTGAGAATACAGGGGGCTGGTTCTCCCGGTGAGACGGTTGTTGTAGGAAGGATGTTTGAAAATGCCCTTTGGTGGTTTAAATCCGGATGTTGCGGTTGATTTGTTGGAGTTGTTGCTCCATAATTTTTGATGTAATTCTAGGTATGGATTAGTGGCTGGAAGAGAGAGCTATGGTTGGTTTTGGATTCTAGCAATTTGCCTTGAAACTTGTTACTGATTACGGGGTGGTAATCAGGGGCTAGAATGTTAAATTCTTGTCTAATGCTGTTTAAACGCTGGAGGCGAGTCGCTTGATGAATCCTTGATTGCAAGGTATTCCTAGCCTATGTTATGAATTTGGGGTCAAAGGAAGTACGTGTGCAGGATATGTATATGGTATGAGAGTTTCTGGGTATTTTCGAGGGAATGGCCCAGTTTCAATTAGATTGAGAGGTTGAGTTGGCATTGAGTTTTATGAAAACACTGCTTCGGTGTTTAACGCTCTTCAGGAGTTGCTCAATCAAGGCTTTATTAGGTTTAGTGTTCTGCTGGGGGTTGCGCCAGTGTTGTTGTGGAAAAGGAGGAGGGCGCAATGCAGATGTGTATAGGTTTTCGGTAGCCGAAGAAGTTGATGTTTTGTTGATCAGTTTAGGGATGCTTCGGTGGGTTGTATGATTGGTTTGAGGTCTGGGTGTTATTTGTTGAAGGTAAAGGATGTGTTTGCGTTTAGATTTGCCTTCTATAAGGTTACGGCAATTTGCATTTTTGGGTTATGTCATTTAGGTTGACCGATGCATGGTTACATTTATAGATATGATGAGTTGAGTAGTTCATGAGTTTTTAGGTCAGTTGGTTGTTGGGCTTATTGATGGTCTTTCCGTGTACAGAAGCATCGAGAAGGGTTTTGGTCGATAAGTATGGTTGGTTTGGTGGATTTTTGGGGAGAAGTGAATGTTGCTCCTTGTTTGGGGAGTACGAGTTTTGGATATGTTGCTACGAATTATGGTTTTGAGAATGTTATTAGTAAGAGTGAACAGATAAACATGCTCAATGCAAAAACACTTATATGTATATGTAAATATGTTAGTACATGCATACATTTGAGAATAACATTAGAGGTTTTGCATACATACACATAGACATCTATGAGGGTATATAAGTGATCATGCATACATATGTTCACACTTACGGATGACTGATTGGAAATCAATGAAGTTAGGGTATAAGTAAGGTAGCGTATAAAGGTGGTTTTGGTGATATGGTTCTTGGGAGTTTGTTCTACGCTAGTTTTTGAGTGACCAAAGTTAGAATTGGCAGTTTATGGGTTTGCTAGATCCAGTTCTTAGCATCGAGGTTTGTTGAAGTTGTGGTATTGCAGGTGAAGTTGTGGCTTATGCATCTAGATAGTTAAAGGTGCACGAGCTCTTTTGTCCCACGCATGACGTGAAGCTTGGCGCAATGGTGGTTGTTTAAATGTTTCAGAGACACCAATTCTATGATGAGAAGTGTGTCGTGTACACGGATCATGTGTGGTTAGAAAAAGTAAATGATGATTTGAGTTTTTGACAACATAGATGGTTGGAGTTGTTTAAGAATTATATTTTAATGGTTGAATATAGTTGCCTGTTTCGATCATCATGTAAAATCATACTTTCCATCTTGTTCAAATATTTTTATACATTATTAATGGAATGAATGAAAGGAAAACTTGATTAATTGCTATTACCTTTTTGTTATCTTAAGCTACCTCACTAAGTGAAACTTATACAGTCCTTTCATTTTATTCTAGGTTAAAGTTTGAAGTATTCGATAGCTTGGGAGATTGGCTAAATCACAAGTAACCGAGTGTATGTTTTGTTTACCTTGTGTTAAGACTCCTATAAAGGTGGCCACATGTTTTGTATTACATATAAGTGTTTATAGGATCTTTTGGCATGTAAATATTGGGACTAATATGCTATTTTGATCATGTTTGTAAACGGCCTTTATAAGTACTTGGTTTTTCTGTTTGTTGCTTAGTGTATATAGTTGTGGATTATATGGAACTAAGGCATGTTGGAGATAGCTAACTTTTTGAATGAAGTCATGCATAAGATCAGAAGAATGTTTGACTTGAAATGGTTTCTTCTATGTTAAGTTATTATTATCCTGGTAAGTTGAATGCTGAACTTCTAAGTATAAGTTAGGGAAATTGTTATTGTTAACTTGCTTAAATTGCTATAAAGGAAAATGAGATGTAATAATCTCTAAGATACAAGAATTTTGGTGATCACATGAATAGTTTAATATTCTAAAGTTCTTGTAAAACTTTGATATTTAGGTTTGAAGTTTGCATCTCATTCGAATGTTATGTGTTAAATTTTAAGTGATAAATTGAATAAGAATTGTATTTTATGTATAATGTTAAGTTTGTAAGACGTTTGATTGTGCCTTGTCTATAATTAAATTAGCATCTGGATTCACTATGTTATAACATGTTAATTAACTAAATGGGAGATCAGTATCTAACATATTTATCTAAATGAAATAGATTTATTAATAGTCCATTCTATCATGTTTACATGTGTTCCTTTTGTTTGTAAGAGTTTGTCTTCCATGTTTGTTATGTTTAATAATTTTTGTTTGTTAGTGAAGCTTCTAAACTCGACATTCTTCTATAGCGGTTTAGGGGTGTTTCAACTTCCTTAATCCAAAACTCACACTTGCTCAACGTAGCGTAAAGCTGGTTATCCAACAAGGTCTGTAACACAATCCGCAAGTGTCGATCATGATCCTCCTCGGTATAAGAGTACACAAAAATATCATCAATGAACACTACTACAAATTGATCCAAAAATTCATGGAACACCCAATTCATTATGTCCATGAATGCTGCAGGCGCATTCGTCAACCCAAATGACATCACCAAAAACTCATAATGGTTGTACCTCGTACGAAAAGCAGTCTTCAACACATCTTATCTTTAACTTTCAACTGATAGTACCCCGATCTCAAATTGATCTTGGAAAACACCGTAGCACCCCAAAATTAATCGAAAAACTCATCGATTCACGGCAAATGATACATGTTCTTAATTTTTAACTTGTCCAGCTAACGATAGTCAATGCACATCCTCGAAGTGCCATCATTTTTTCATAAACAACATTGGTGCTCCCTACGGTGAAACACTAGGCCGGATAAAACCACAATCCAACAACTCCTAGAGTTGCGTCTTCAACTCTTTGAACTCTTTTGGTGCCATGCGATATGGTGCAATCGACACCAAAGGTGAATCAACATATGTTTTAAATCAAAATCCACCTCTCTGTTTGGTGGCAAACCAGGTAACTATTTCGAAAACACACCCGAAAAGTTATAAATAGTACGAATATCTCTAGTCCGCACTTCTTCCACATTTGGATTCATAATATAAGCTAGATATGTCTGGCACCCACATTCTAGCAACTTTTGCGCTTCCAAAGCTGAAACCACATTGGACAAGAACTTAACATTCTCACCCACAAGTACAAACTCATAATCATCAGCAAATCTCAACGAAGCTCACTTTGCTCAAAATCAACCACAACCTAATGCTTGGACAACCAATCCATACCCAAAATCACGTCAAACCCATGAAACGATAGGTCCATCAAATCAGCCGCAAACACGTGACCTTAAACCATCAGAGGATATCTTTGATGTAATTTTCTCGTAATGATTGTCTCTCCAAAAGAACTCGTTACTTGTATACCCACATTAAGCATTTCTATCGGTATACCAAGCAAATGTGCATACTAATGCAAAACATATGAATGCGTAGAACCAGAATCTATCAAAGATAATAATGATATAGACAGCAAGGTAAAGGTACCTGCTATCACATACGTGTCATTCCACCCTTCACGATGAGCATAGATCCTCACCGGTCCACCATCCTCAGGTCAAACTATCACTGTATGCGCTACAGTCCTCTATCCTTCCTTCCTCCATTGGAAGTTACCTCTACTAGAACCACAGCCCCTCGGGGTGCAAAAACAAGTGCAGGTGTCTGTCTACCCCTAGCAAGCAATGGACAATCATGTCTCATATGATCTATAGACTCACAACTCTAACAAGAATTTACAGCAACAATTATAGGAGCCAGTCCCTCTCTAGCCAAACGTGGGCAGTCTCGCCTCAAATGATCTCTTCACCGACAAACCCAACAAACATTATGCGCTGATCGAAACTGAGTACCTTGTCCATATGGTCCTCGCCCAACACCATTTTTGCCATGCCTTTCATTTGGACGAAACCTCCTATCATGGTGCCTCTTAGACTGACCACCACCAGAACCAAAATCTACAGCTCTCTTCCTCGAGCCAGAACCTATAGAATGTTGAGATAAACCCAAACTCTGCTCAATATCTTTCTCCCGTGTAACCAACACGTCGAAATCGGTATAGTCAATGGCCAACATATATGTCTTAACATCTGGCACCAATCTATATAGGAATCGTTCACAACGATTCCTCTCATATGGAACCAACTCAGGCGCATACTAACTCAGCCTCACGAGCTACACCTCATACTCGGATACTGATATACTGCCCTGGTCCAAGGCCTTGAACTCACGTTTCTTTACATCCAAGTATTTAACTCCCATATATTTTTTTCCTAAAGGCAGCTTGGAAGAGTTCCCATGACACATCACCGGGTTCCATACCCATGATCACAGTGGTCTACCAACTGTATGCATCACCCTGCAACAAGGACAGGGCACATCCCAGCTTACGCACATCATTACACCCTATTTGATCCAAAATTCGATCTATACTAGCAAACCACTCCTCAGATGCCCTTAAAACTAACTCCTCTAAGACTGCACAGACGCTCTAACGACAATCCTAGATTAGCAATAGTAGGTGTCAGTACGGATACATGGACTCCAACCATCGCGGCCTATAACACCCCCATCATTGCCTGAACCAAAGGCTTCATATCACCAAACACTGGACCAGGTGGTGCTTGTTCCACTCCTGAGGAGGATTAGGCGGAGGGACGGCAATTCCTCAGGATGTATAATCTCGCCCTCAACTCCCTTCCCTCCGACAGTAGCGTTTCCACTAGATCGCAATTCTCTCCTCGACGACATTGTGTAAAAAAGTATCTAAGGCATGATAATTACACCAAACAATAACAATCAGGCCAGCTTCAAGCAAGGATCCAAGACTTCCTTTAAAGCAAAATCATTTCATAACTATAGTAATAAGGCAATGTGTCCCCAAAATACCCCAACATGGCATATTTCAAACACTGTACATATAAACAATCACCGTGCGTAGCAATCAGCATTATACAAGCATCAACAACATCCGAATTTTTGCAATCTTGTCTCTGATACCACCAAATGTAACCCCTTAGCCCAGCCTAGTCGAAATCGGACTAAAAGAGTCACACGTAATCATGCTTTATCGAAAACGTCACACGTAATTAGATTGCGAAACGAGGCTCAATTGCTCAACAATTCATAATAGGGACCAAAACGTTGTAACACCCTTGACCCGGATGTCACATTTGGGCCTCACGCTTGAAACCTAACCAAACAATTTTGACCTAGTTTAGCCTAATCAACAAATCCATTATGAAAATCCATTTAATTTCAACCCAATAGAACTTAATAAATATTTGAAAACATATACAGTGGAGCTCCTTTTAAAATTACATTATAAACCTTTGACTCGACTGTTTGAAAATCCAAATACGATTTACAATATACAATAGGTTCCTACGAATACATAGCCCAAGGACCTAAATACTGTACTCTGATGAGATGAGGCGCTAGAATCTTTCCCTGATGGTGCACCTCCAAGAACGAGCCAAACCTACTAACCTACAAATGGAAACAACGATTCCGAATGCAACATGAATGACATCATTGCAAGATAACAATGGCGCTACCATAATCGCCTAAACACATAGCATTATGAATGTATGATCACACACACAACTCATACAAGTACCTCATACGTTTACCTAGCACCACACAGATAACACCAACAACATTATGTGAGGTCCGCGTCCACAAAGAATCGAAATCTTACACTTGAGTGAGGCCCGCGTCCACAAAGCATTGGGATCCTACACTACGAGTAATGCCTGCATCCACAAAGCATCGGGATCCTATACTCTGAGCAAGGCCCTCGTCCACAAAAAATTGGGATCCTATACTCAAGGGGATGAGGCCCACGTCCACAAAGCATCAAGATCCTATGATCGGGAGTCTTCAAGGTGTTGCAACACACTTAGGGTATCCAAATCCCAACAACAAGGGATGACTCGACTATCTAGGCTTCCCATCAGCACACAACAAGGACCCTATCCACCACACAGCCTCGACCTCAACAGAAGGGTCTTACTGCACACAACTCTAACACACTTACCATTGCCCTATGGTTTCTATCAATTATTATACCACCCTATTGAGCTTATCTATTTATTAGTATGTTATGAAGGTACACGTTAGCCGTTCTCATTAATTTATCTTATTATTCAATAAGACTTAACCTTATAGGCGCAATTTCCGCACAGAACAAGGGCTCAGATTACCACACAGCATCAACGATCCACCTAGGATCCCTATGGGTTACCACCTCACACAGCTTACTAATGTATAACGATTCATTAGCCATTTATTTCATACAGGGGTTTCAAATCTCCATTTCTCATTTTAATATTCATTTTACACCTTAACGGACCCCAGGGCCCTTTGCCTCGAATTATAGCATCCCCATACTGATCCACCCCCGTACTGGTACTCCCACATATGCGTATCGGTACGCTAAGCCTCTCCCAAGCAATGCAACAATGCATATACGTACGCGAAAGTGTTACTGGAGTCCTTAATATGCAAGGGGTACCGATACGAGGGGAGGCGTACTGGTACTCCCCTCGCAAACCTCGCCCCTTTTATACTAAGGCGTACCGATATGCTATCCCCAGTACCGGTACTTGAGCCCGATTTTTGAACCTTGGGTACGGGTTTCACCTAGAAACCCTGTTTAACACCTAGGTTAAACCTAAATTGTTCCTACAAGTTATGGTGATAGTATTGGTGGATTACTACCGACATTAAGCCATAGCAACATCAAATCCACACTTTACCATCAAACCCTGTTTTTATGAGTTGTATGAATTCAAAGGAGTTAGTGGTGTACTAACCTTGGATTATAGCGGATGAAGAACCCTCAACAATCCATTCTCGCTCTTCTTCTTCTTCAAACCCCCAACTAAACCTCATACTTCACCGAACCAAGCAAAGGTTACCTCAAAATAAAGATCCTTTAATGCTGAACAACTTTTCCTCTTTGCCCCAAACGAGATTCATACTCTAGAACACAAAGATTTGACCTTGAACATGAAGAAGTCTAGGTGGAAGATGGGAATGGGTGAGAAAGGAAACAATAAGATCTCACTCCCTCTATTTTTTGAAGAAAATAAAGTCCCACGTCAGCCTTTTTTGGCTTCAATTTGATATTTGCCAAAACGCCCTTCAGTCATCCTTCAAATTCCATCATCAAACCAACATTCCAAGCCCCAAGGCCCAAAGTAAGCCCAATAAGGCTCCCAAGGCCCAAACATCTTGGCCTAAACACGAAGCCCATGCCTTGGGTTAACCCGACCCTTAGGTTCTGAAACCCGGGTCGTTACTACTCTCCCCTCCTAAAAAAGTTCATCCTCAAAATTTAAACAAGGGAAGGAGAGCATCTGACACAATTCTAAACACCTCATTGCTTACACATGTCCACGTGACACTTCTTCCACTTTTAACCTTGAATTCTCAACACTCTTCAAGAGTCCTAAGAAAATCTACTCTCGAATCCAGAGCGAAACTCACAATGAACCTAATCGTTGATCAACAACGGTTGGTGTCAACAGCACTGTCAGACACCAACCCACTGAACTTACTCCAGATGAGTCACAACTCGGTGAATGAACCTCTCTACCAACACTAGCATTTCCAAAGTCTTGAACTCAACCATCACCCGCATTCATAACACGACACTTCTTCAAGGTATACTACGGGGCACTTCCTCATATAAAATCACCATTACCCACGGGTTCAGGAATAACAAACCCTATCAATCATGTTCTATCATCCATCTAACATGAAAATACCACCTTCTTTCACAACTTGATTAACTGATAGAGGACTTCATGCCTTATTTACTTGAACTCGCTGTGACATAAGCATATAGGAATCCATGATCAAGAGATTCTACTAGCCAAGCCACTTCGGTTCCAAAAGAAAATTGTTACCACAACCAAGCACTACTAGGGATCAAACCACCAAACTGTCCACAAGGCTCTGAACACTCTCTTTCACTCCAAACCACCAAATTCTAACTAGCTTTGGTGCTAAAACTTTAGCAAGTCCTTCAATATTCCTAATGGTTCTCTCAACACAACTTATTACAACACAAGGATCCGATTCCATACAACTTTAACCAAAACCCATATTTCTTTGAAGCCATTCGTAACATCTTACACTCTCGCAAAACATGAAAACAATCCATCTCAAAATAAGCCACCCTCTATTCATCAAATAAAAGATTACCTTGACGCGTTCGTAAGTCCAAAACACTCTTCGACTTGCCTTTAGAGTTCAAACATCGCATCAAACCCCAAAATTTAACACAAATTCTCCTTAACCATCAACTTACGAAACCAACATCCTGAACAATCTTACGAGAATCTCAAAACTCTTCAATATTAACAAGATCACCGGCCCTGAAAAATAAATACTGACCTTCCATTGTTATACATCGACCCACAACAACTAATACCACTATATCTCGCTATACCAACATAAGCACGTCCCAAGGTGAACCCCTTGGCGACATCGCTCACACCGCCTCCTCTACCAAGGAGTTCTCATATAAAGGTTCGGTAAATGTCAGACCACAAGGTGATGAACGCTTAATACCGAACTCAACACATCCCTTATCATGGGTACTACTTTACGTCAAGAGGTTATCCCACTCAACCCTCGAAGAGTACCTTGATAACCACTTGCATGTCCACCGCTCTAAACTGCATACTCACTCTTGCGTCAACTATGCGAACCAAGAACGTCTTGCAACCTACAAGGTCCTCTTCAACTAGCATCACATGTGCACAACACATAAGCTGAGGAGATAGGATTTATTCACGCACGATACCGACAAACTGGTTCATTCCAAACCTCAACTTTGATATTCTTGCTTGGAAACCAAGGCACCCCTCACACTCACATGACCAAGCCGTACCAAAGGTAAGTCTAACAAGTCTACAGGGACTGTTACTCCAAACCATACACACCATCCACGATGGAACCTTTACTTACCAACACTTACCAATCCATTAATTTACCAAACCAATATCAACCTTGAGGAAACTTACCACAAAAATCGCTCAATAAAATCTCTGCCAAGGTAAGAACAAGAAATCAAACTGCAATCAAGAAACTGAAAACCACAATAGAACCAAATCATCTAACACACTCTCAGTAACAAGCTTGTCCTTTCTGGCATGAACAACATATTGTCTAACAAAAGCTCGTGCGATGACTCTAACTGTAAATCTCACTTGACCTCTATCGTGATACTTCGACAACGACCCAACACCGCTTCTCGAAGAACCTTGACTACGCCAGAAGAAGTTAACCTCCAAGACTAAACCAGTAAATACTCATCCACGATTGAGCAGTCCTTTGCTATGTGACCTAATGTCTAGAACTGATAACAAATTCCTTCAAGCAAGAAATATACCTCAAGGTGATGTCAACCACAAGGCTCACGAACCGATGGGAGAGACGCTAGGACCGAACCATCAGCACTCTCCGTTATAGAAGAAACCGATAAGCCCCCTACAAAACCTTCAATTTAGATTTCTACCCAACCCTTATCTGATCTAAATCAACTCTTTTTGATCTGCTCAAAGCACAAACCCTCCCCTCTTCAAGGTTTCAAAAGAATCTTATGACGTTCTAATTCCCTAAAACATGATCTACAGAATCCTCAACTTACTCAATGTTGGCTCTAAGGTCATTCGAGTGCTTCATACTAACAACAAGTTCAAAGAATATCTCGGGTAAAACTATTGTCTCGTGCATCAAAATGTCAACTTGAATCCACATCTAACCTCCACCACCTTTACTCTTCGATAGCAACAAACTTTGGGCATAACAGCTCAACCGTAGAAAAATCTTACTCAAACGTAACACTGTTTGACACTTTAAACTGACTGCAAGAACTAATCCCTCATCTTCTTCATAAGAGCTTCATTGACATACCTTTTCTTGACTCACCCAAGAAAACATCCCATGTTGAGATAACCGACTGTGGTCTTAACCCTACGGTCTCAGCATTCATATACATTGCCCTTAAGAAAATACGATACAGTTAGGATTCCCTTAAGACTATTACACGTCATCCTTAGATCGCTTTGAGTGCTTCTTAACCATCAATCCGATTGATCATACCATTCTTTCTCAACCCTTTTACCATACTTAGATTCGTAACAATAATGCTCCTCCCATTAAAGGAACATGGCTCCCTTCATGACTCTCCTTGGTTAATCTCACGCCATCAACCCAATTGGTCCAAACTGCATTCAAAAGATGGTAGTTTGTCTTTCCCATTACCCAGGGTTTGATTCCCCCGAAACCTTGAAGCTTCCAACACTACACTTGTCATCTCAACCTGGGTCATGACTGAACAATAAACGGTGGCCAAGATCATATCAATTCATTTAGAAGACAACTCCATTGTATCTGTCAACCATGTATTCTCAAGCCTTACACAAGTATCGCCTCACGCAAAACCCACGATGTCCTTCTGGCCACTACTATAAACAACCACAATAAGCATACCTTGCTCGAGATCTCGGGGCATTCAGCTTACTAAGAGCGTACTTGGGACCTCATAACCATCATGTACCTCTCCACATTAGACAAAAACGCATATCTGCCAGGCGGGCTACATCCCCATCACATGCTACTCACCATTAAGGTTCAATTACTATGAATGATGGGACCCCCTATCGACACTCTACCACTGGTCAATCAAAAGCAAGTCCTCTCATCCGTTCCATAAGGGTCATCTACCAACACGTAGAATCTCACCACTGGAGGTTCTCACCTTGAATTCAAGGCTTTAAGGTAACTTACGACACACAACCATGATTACTTCTCAAGTGATGGGAGGAGGGCACACCCTCAGCTCCTCTATTCCTTCATAAGCCCAAGCTTAACGTCCGAGATAACTCCGATCTCAGAATCATCCTCAAAGGAATCAGCCAACATCATGGCCCTCATGATCGCGATCAAATCTATCTTAATGTCGCATCTAGCGACACACGTGAACACAAGACACACCATCCAGATTCCAGTCTTGAAGAGTACAACCTAGAAACACGGGCTCGTATTCGCTAGACACCTATTCCCGACTCCTAACCACCCCGGGGTTTTCCTAGAACCGGTTAAACCTAGGCTCTAATACCGCTAAATGTAACACCCTCAACCCGGATGTCATATTTGGGCCTCACGCCTAAAACCCAAACAAACAATTTTGACATAGTTTAGCCTAATCCACAAATCCATTATGAAAATCCATTTAATTTCAACCCAATAAAACATAATAAATATTTGAAAACATATACAATAGAGCTCCTTTTAAAATTACATTATAAACCTTTGACTCGACTGTTTGAAAATCCAAATATGATTTACAATATACAATAGGTTCCTATGAATACATAGCCCAAGGACCTAAATACTGTACTTTGATGAGACGAGGCGCTTGAATCCTTCCCTGATGGTGCTCCTCCAAGAAAGAGCCAAACCTACTAACCTGCGAATAGAAACAACAATTCCGAACGCTGAGCTACCAAAGCTCAGTGGATACACTGCCACTCAAACATGCTTCATGCAAACCATAAATAGAGCAATGCAACATGAATGACATCATGGCAAGATAACAATGGCGCTACCACAACCGCCTAAACACACAGCGTTATGAATGTATGATCACGCACATCGCTCATACAAGTACCTCATACATTTACCTAGCACCACACAGATAACACCAACAACATTAAGTGAGGCCCGCATCCACAAAGCATCGAGATCCTACACTACGAGTAATACCCGCACCCACAAAGCATTAGGATCCTATACTCTGAGCAAGGTCCACGTCCACAAAGCATCGGGATCCCATACTCAAGGGGATGAGGCTCACATCCATAAAGCATCAGAATCCTACATCCATGCTCAGAATCTCACATCAAGCATCTTCGAATGAGGCCGCATCCACAAAGCATCGGGATCCTACATTCGGGAGTCTTCAAGGTGCTGCAACACACTTAGGGTATCCAAATCCCAACAACAAGGGATGACTCGACTATCTAGGCATCCCATCAGCACACAGCAAGGACCCTAGCCACCACACAGCTTCGACCTCGATACAAGGGTCGTACCGTACGCAGCTCTTACACACTTACGATCGCCCTATGGTTTCTATCAATTATTATACCACCCTATTGATCTTATCTATTTATTAGTATGTTATGAAGGTACACATTAGCTGTTCTCATTAATTTAACTTATTATTCAATAAGACTTAACCTTATAGGCGCCCCTTCCGCACACAACAAGGGCCTAGATTACCACACAACATCAACGATCCACTTAGGATCCCTATGGGTTACCACCCAACATAGCTTACCAATGTATAATGATTCATTAGGCATTTATTTCATACACGGGGTTTAAATCTCCAATTCTCAGTTTTAATATTCATTTTACACCTTAATGGACCCCCAGCGCACTTTGCCTCGAATTATAGCACCCCTGAACACAACCTCAAAATTCTTGGGCAGATTACCCAGCAAGTATTGATACTCCAAGGTGAGTATCGGTAGTCCTCTCTAGGTATCGATACTTCCTCATGAGTATTGGTACTCCGATTAGGTTCAAAAGAATTACACCCCAAGCTGTACCGATACGCTCTGTGTCTCACCTTTACGCATCATCGTTACTAAGATTGCCCCGTACTGTTCCACCCCTATCTGGTACTCCCACATACGCGTACCGGTACGCTAAGCATCTCCCAAGCAATGCAACAGTGCGTACCGATACACCTCTTGCATACTAGTACACGAAAGCGTTACTGGAGTCCTTAATATACAAGAGGTACCGATACGCTGGGAGGCGTACCGGTACTCCCCTCGCAACCCTCGCCCCTTTTATACTAAGGCGTACCAATACGCTAGCCCAGTACTGGTACACGAGCCCAATTTTCGAACTCTGGGTGTGGGTTTCACCTAAAAAACCTGTTTAACCCCAATGGTTAAACCCTAAATTGTTCGTACAAGTTATGGTGATAGTATTAGGTGGATTACTACTTAAATTAAGCATAGCAACATCAAATCCACACTTTACCATTAAATAGGTCAACCAAAGCATATCAAACCATAAACACCCAAAACATGCACAAAGCCTATTTTTATGAGTTGCAGGAATTCAAAGGAGTTAGTGGTGTGCTAACCTTGGATTATAGCTGGTGAAGAAGCCCTCAACAATCTATTATCGCTATTCTTCTTCAAACCCCCAACAAAACCTCATACCTCACCGAACCAAGCAAAGCTTACCTCAAAATAAAGATCCTTTAATGCTGAACAACTTTTCCTCTTTGCCCCAAACGAGATTCATACTCTAGAACTCAAAGATTAGACCTTGAACATGAAGAAGTTTGGGTGGAAGATAGGAATGGGTGAGAAAGGGACCAAGGGGACCAAGATGATCTCACTCCCTCTATTTTCTGCAGAAAATAATGTCCCACATTAGCCCTCTTTGTCTTCAATTTGATATTTACCAAAAAGACCTTCAATCATCCTTCCAATTCCATCACCAAACTAACCTTCCAAGCCCCAAGGCCCAAAGTAAGCACAATAAGGCTCTCAAGGCCCAAACGTCTTAGCCTAAACACAAAGCCCATGCCTCAGGTTAACCCGACGCTCGGGTTCCAAAACTCGGGTCATTACAAACGTAATTTCTAAAAATTACAGGGACTTTATCACAATTAAGATTACCCAACATTAATTAATTCAATTTCATGCTAACATGTAAAATTCCAACTCAAAACAGCCTCTAAACCCATTCAATTGCATTCATAAAAATCAAGGACTAAATTGTAAGATTCCTAAACTTCAAAAAACAAGGTACACAAAATCAACCTAATGTACCGATACAGGCAAGCTCGTACAGATACAGCCTAACTAACAAAATGGCTACTCATACGATACACGTATAACCGTATCCATACGATATGTTGACCCAACCGTACCAATACACCCTTGACCGCGTATCGATCCCTCTTTTGTTATTTCAAAACTCAAAATTCCAGTAGCTAAAGCTCATACCGATACGGTACCACACGTATTGATACGGCTTGTTAAAATTGAGATGATCGTATCGGTTTGCAAACCCGTCTACCAACACTAGTATAAAATTTCCTCAAGGTGTATCGATACGGTGGCTAGCCGTACTGATACCCTTGGCTTTATTTCAATGGTTTGAGCCTTATCAAGAGCTGGCATACCGATCCTTGGGTACCCGTACCGGTATATAGAGGCCTATAATGACAACTAGGTCCAACATATGACACTTTGGCTCACTCCAAACAACCTTAACCCATATCTGAACATCATTAACTTGCTTAAACATCAACACGCCAGCATTTCAAACAATCCTAGCAAGTCTAACATAATCAACCATAAAGTCTATAGGCATGCTCCATAGTCAACATCCAAACATAAATCCATCCACACTTTAAACTTCTTAGAAGTCCAAAACAACAAACAAAACTTGCACAAATAGGGAGTTCACCAAATAACCCTCCTAAATCAACAATTGACACATTGCCCTTATTACTACTTAACATCGTTTAAAAACCATACTTTGCCACAAGTCCTTGGATTCCTTCCTTGCGTCCTCGATGTCCTTGACTTTTATTTCTCTGCATTGATCGAAAAAGAGAGGGTAAACACACTAGGCTTAGTGAGGAATGCTCAAAAACCAACAACCATCAATGCATTTTAAACCGTTTAACAATCCTTTTGATAATCACTTTCCAAAAACACTTTTAAATCATCATTTCAACGTCATGCCTTATCAAACCATGCACTTAACATTTCCAAAACATGCATATTAAACCATATGCAACATGTATCATGGATCAACATCAAAATCCCATTTGCTACCCTCAATTTAAGCTTTCCTATGCATACCACCAATGCAAGGCTTAAAGAATAAAACATGTTTATATCAACATTACACAACATATTCCATCACATGATACATCATCAATTATATTGGCTTACAACTGATCATTAATCAAGTTCCACTTTTCAAAACATAATACACTGATTCAACAAGTGTTCCCAACACTTCACGCCATCACAACCAGAATCAAAGGTACATTTACAACCCCACACATCGGTTGGACACATAACCCACTAACGGGAGTCTTCGGTACAAAGATCAAAACCCCTGTACTGTTAGGGTACTCGGATGGAGTTTTTGGTACACGAATCAAAACCCCTCAACATTCAAGGCAACTTTTTATAGTGCAGTATCAACCCTATGACTGGCCAACTATATGTGATAACATTTACAAAACATTTTCATACCATCACTTGCCAATATAATTCTTTTTATTAACCACAACTCACTGTTTTCATATGCATCATCCAAATAATTTAACCAATGCAACAAACCTTGCATAATCCAATGTTCATAAACATTAATAAAACGTGAATTAATTCCAGATGCATCAACATCATTATGTAATCAACTTCCAGCTTTAAACCATGCTCAAAACATGCATAAACAGTGAGTAATTAAACCATTTAAACAAGTGTATACAAACCAATTGCCAAATTGAGTTTGAGAGAGAATTCATCCTTTACTTATTTTCGAGCCAAGACCAGCGTTTCAAGCTTGATCTAAACTCCCAAACGCAACTTTTAAACCTTTGAAAAGCTGTAAATCTCGTTCTCACTCGCTGACACGCAAAGCCTCGCTTGTTGATACGGTAATCTCGCCTCCAAAGCTTTCGAAACAATTACTCAAGCTTGAGGACCAACTTCCCTTATTTTATCCACACAAAAACAGATGATACATTGCATCAAAATGCAATCAACATCACATCAACACAAATCCTCAACATTCATTACCAAACTTTACTCCACAACAACCAAAATTAACACAATCATAACCTAACGTCTTAACCTATCAATTAACACTTAAAAACACAACAACAACATCTTTATACCTCCAGCATTCATAAAACACCCACAACACCTCAAAAACTCACAACAAACAACCTAGAAAATTAGACATTCAAAATTTTGACCCTTTTAGAGAACAGACACTAAAAACAATTTTAAAACTTTATAATTTGGTCACTAACCAAAATGTCCAATTTCGAGACCTTTTTTTGCAAAATTGACTCTACCACAATTATTTCCTTATTAAATAATGATTTTAAATTATTTTTCTATATTTTTATCTCATGAAAAACTATTTGTTTCAAATTAAATCTAAAAAATGACTTGAATCGTCCAATTCGATCTGTCGGACCGTCTAAACCACCTAGAAAACTCCTAGGTCCAAAATCGAGGCGTTACAGATAATTATGTTGTAATTGCGCTTAAGATTTTATTTTATTTGCATTTAATTTTTATTTTTGTTTTATTTTTTAGGTACGTTCCAGTTAATCTGGAGTAGGAAACTTTGCGAGATATACGCAGAGAATGAAGAAATATGGTGGAAGAGGATAGAGAGAATGACTTAGATGACCAAAGAAATCATAACCAAGAGGTACCATCGGTTGATGCATGAGGAATTGTTAATAATGTAGCCTAGAATGGAGGACATGCTAGACAGGAACTACCTGCTCCTGCCAAACCCAAAAGACCTATTAGAGACAACATGGAGCTTGTTATCAACAACATTAACCCATTGGTAATTGTGCCTGATCTAGGGACAACTCACTTTGATTTGAAGCCCATTATGTTCAACATGCTCAATTCCATTGGACAATTTGGAGGATCAGCAAGATAAGATGCTTGGGAACACATTCAAGCTTTCCTGGAAGTTTGTGATTGCTTTAAACAACCAGGAGTTCCTGATGATGTGATGAGACTTAAATTATTCCCTTACTCTTTCTGAGACTAAGCAGGAGCATGGTTGAAGACTAGTTCTTCAGGATCTATTACATTCTAGGATAACTTGTGCAGGAACTTTTTGCACAGATATGATCCACTGAACGTGCACAACTAGAAGCGAAGCGAGATCATTGCATTCGCGCAACGAGATGATGAATTTATGTATGAATGATGGGACAAATATAAAGATATGCTACACAAGTGCTTGATTCTTTGATTTCATGATTGGCTACAAGTAATGAGATTCTATAATGGCATTAATACACTTACAAGGATGATGATTGACTTTTCAGCCAATGGAAGTTTGCTCAAAAAAGATGCTCAAGAGGCTTTCGAACTACTTGATCAGATAGGAAATAACGACTACCAGTTTCCAAGGGGGAGATTGAAGCCAAACACTAAATCTTCTAGAGCAATCTAGTTGGATGATTCTTAGAGAGTTTCGGCTCAACTCTCTACCATTACAATTATGTTCAAGAATATGCAACCGATATCCAACATACGAAAGGCTAAGGTAATCCAATACACATGTGAGCATTGTGATGGGGAACACCAGTCGAATGAATGCCCCCAACAACAAGAGTTTGGATATTATGTAGGGAATGCCAACTGCAACAATAATCCATACTCCAACACCTACAACCTAGGGTGACAGCAACATCCTAATTTTAGTTGGGGAGGTAACATAGGTAATTGAGGAGAACGGTAGAATGCCACAACAGATCCCCCTGGATTCTATCAAAAGACTCAGAGGCAGAACCAAGGAGCTTCTAACTCTAATTCTAATTCTTTTGATTCTACTTATCAAAATTTTATGGAAACTACCTGAGTTATCATGTAGGATCAGTCAGCGCATTTAAAGAACCATAGTGACATGCTCACAACGCAAGTTGCTATGTTGCAAAATCAATCATGCAACATCACACCACTTCCATATGGTCCTTGGAAACATAGGTTGGGCAGATTGCCCAAGTCTTGAAGATGACACCACAAGGCAATTTACTTAGTGATACTAAAGTCACTAAAACTTTTAGTATGGAGCAATGGAATGCCATTTTGCTGTAGAGTGGCACCCAATTGAGGAGGGATAACAAGTTTGGGGGTGGTTCCCTTATTGATTCCACTCTAAGCAAGCCATCCACCAATGCTCTTGCACCTAAAGATACAACTTCAGCGTCTAATACAATGAGAGATCTTGCTACTTATGTGAAGGAGGACAAAGCTAAAAATGCCACTACATCTAGTAAACCACACGATGAGCCCAGACCACCACCTCTATTTCCACAACGAATGAAGGCTTAGAAACAAGATGATCAGGTCTAGAAGTTTCTAGATATGCTCAAACAGTTGCATATCAATGTCCCATTCCTAGAGGCCATTGATCAAATGCCAATATATGTGAAGCTTCTGAAAGAGATTGTGACCAAGAAAAGGATGGTGGGTGAAATTGAAACTGTTGCTAATGCTGGCAAATGTGTGGTTGTGTTATGTAAGTTACCACCCAAGATGAAGGACCCTGACAGTTTTACCATTCAATGCTCCATAGGCCATAATTACTCTGGTCGTGCTCTATGTGATCTTGGTGCAAGTGTTAACATGATGCCAAAATACATGTTTTCAAGACTAGGTATGGGAAAAGCTAAGCCTATATCAGTGATCCTTCAATTGGCCAATCATTCTCAAATTTTACCCTAGGACAGAATCAAAGATGTCTTAGTTAAGGTAGATATATTTTTCTTCCCAACAAATTTTATCATCCTAGATTGCGAAGTTGATGAGAATGCTCCCATCATTCTTGGAAGACCAATCCTTGCTACCGGGCGTATTATGATTGATTGTGGGAAGGATGAATTTACTATGAAAATGAATGACCAAAAGATCACACTTAATGTTTTTAGCTCTATCAAGTATGTGGATGACTATGAAGAATGCTAGCTTGTGCAAAGCAAATAAGCCCTTGTTGAAGAAAGTTTGCAAGAGATATGTTCCAGCAATGTGCTTAGCGCTGCGGTGCAATTTGACTTTAACAGGGCCATGCAAGAAACTAAGGAAGATGGTAAGGTAGAGATTGAACAATCCAATGTTGTGCTTGCCAGGCCAAGTATGTATTTTGAACCCTTGGACTATGATGAGTTCAAATCTCCCAAGCCATCTTTTGAGCACCCATCGATACTTGATCTTAAACCACTTCCCCCACAATTAAAATATGCATATTTAGGGGAATATAATAACCTGCCTATTTTCATATCTGCTAACTTAACATCCAACCAATAAACTAAACTATTACATGTCTTATCTCAACATAAAAAATCTATTGGTTGGACTATTGCTGACTTGAAGGGTATAAGCCCTACATTGTGTATGCATAAGATTTTGCTTGCAGATGATCACAATAGCACTATAGAACCATAATGAATACTCAATCCTATCATGAGGACTGTGGTTATGAAGGAGATCATCAAATGGCTCGATGTTGGAATCATCTACTCTATCTCAAATAGCTCATGGGCGAGTCTTGTTAAGTGCGTGCCAAAAAAGGAGGCATGACCGTGATCAAGAACTATGCCGATAAACTTCTCTCGACTAGAACAATTACTAGATGGCGGATCTGTATTAACTACCAAAAGCTGAACCAAGCCATGAAAAGGACCACTTCCCGTTGCCTTTTACTGACCATATGCTCGATAAGCTAGCAGGGAAACCCTGTTATTGCCTCTTAGATGGTTACTCTAGGTACAACTAGTGGACTATATTAGGTTTGCCGAAGCAAACCGGAGAAAGGTTACGGAAAGTTGGTCTAATTTTTTTCTTTTATCTTGTCTAGATACAAATTATTAATCTTACATGTATATACTTGCAACAGGTGAATTTTCGAAGAAAATGAATCACAAAAAGGCAACCAAACACATTACAATCATTATGAGGACTAAAATGTAAATACTTTAAATTATAAGACCAAAATTGAAATTACGATTACCAATCCTCAATTAGTCAGGTTACTTGCTCACATGGCAAAAATCAGCTCAAAAATATCGTCCATACTCATTGAATTGCATCATCAACATTCAGGGACTAAAATGGAAGAAAATAGAACTGCATATCCAAGACATTAACCGAAATAACGGTCACACGTATCAATACACTACTAACCATATTGATGCGGTGCCCTAAACCAATAACCCTTATTTCGGTACACTAAGGACCGTATCTGTACGCTTAACTAAAATTAACGACCAATTTAAAATTACTTAGCAACCGTACTGATACGTCTTATGGGTGTTTCAGAACGCGGGTTTTGATCCGAAAAGGCAATTTCTAGTAGCAATGAACCGTACCGATACACTATTCCCGTACCAAAAAGCCTGGTCTATTCTTGCCTAGTTGTACCGATACGGTCCCCAGCATATCAGTACGCTTGGGCCTATAATGTCATTCTTATTTGGTTTTTCACATAAATCTAGATGCATTTAGGTCCTAGAGACTTGCATACATGCATATACCCATCCAACAATACATTTATCAACACTTACACCAAGATTTAGCTACCATAAAAGCTTAGGCCACCAAAAGGATTAATCTATAGGCATGCTCCCTAAAACACACCACCAAACATATCAAGTTGCTCAAATAAACATTTACCAGCACTAACACCATACGAACATCACTTTAATACCATATTCAACATGTTAAGCTCATCAAAGCATGCCATCCAAGCAAAACCATCTAGATGCATACCTAGGCAACCACACAACATCAACCATAGGTAACGTTGCACGAAGCGCATAACAACATCAATCACACTCCAAAATCACAGCATTACATATGCTTAAACCATGGAAAACAAATTTACATATCCCAAAATCGATGGCAAACACATTGCCTTATTAACTGAAAACATAAACCGAGTTCATACTCAAAATTGCTTTGCCTCTTGGATCACTACGACTTTGCCTTTACTGCCCCAAGCCTTAATGCTCTGCATCATTAGGAAAAAGATAGCGTAAGCACACTTGCTTAGTGAGGATGCTCTTAAAACAATTATGCATAATAACCCTTGAAAACCAAGCACTTATTTTCAAATTATGCTTACGACCTAAGCAAGTTCCAAAGATTCCAATTCAAACATGCATATCGACCATATTCAAAATGATATATTCCACATGCTTAAATCCCCAAAGCATTTTATACAAAACCATGCTTGAATTCCAAAGCATTAAATACAAAACCATGCTTAAATCCCAAAGCATCAAATAATATACCATGCTTAAATCCCAAAGCATCAAATCATATACCATGCTTAAATCCTAAAGCATTAAAAATAGGTTCAACATAAGAACTCTAATATATTGGCAATTATAGTGACCCCGGATAGTCAACCACTATCCTTGATTAGTCGACCACTATCCTTGATTAGCCGACCGCTAATCTTTAGTTAACCGATCGTTAACTTTACACATGGGATACACGAATCTCCCTTGATGACCGACCATCATAAACACTACCCCATGCCGACCGCATGAGTTTACAACCTAGCCGACCGCAAGCTTTACATCAACAAGGAGAACCGACCGCTCAACCCAAGTGATAACAACATAGTCTGAGTAGCCAACTGCTATACCTCAAGGACACTTAACCACGATCTATTTTCAAACATATTATAGTGTACTTTATCCTATGCATGCCAACTATATCTGATTGTTTTCTCACCTTGTCACATAGCCAATATATCGTTTACAAAACCATTTACTCACTGTTTTACAATGCATTATACAAAATCCCCACATATGCAAATCACACTGCCATAGCAATATCTCATTCCCAACCAGAATAAAAACCAATGCTCACTAGCATTTAATATACTTTTAAACCACTACATATGTACTTAAAAATCATGCATTTATAGTAAGTAAAACCAACCATGTTTACGACTAAAACTTGAATTACACATGCTCATATATGAACCAATATTAAAGAGCAAATGAGGGAAACTTACTTCCAAGCTTAGGTAAGTTTTTCAAACATAACCTAAACTTCCAAAACCACTTTCAAACCTTTGAAAGACTTTTAAAACCGTTTCCACTCACTAATTTCACTCTGCCTCACTTGCTATCGCAAAATAAGCTCCCTGCAAGCCTCAAACCACCTCAAGATGCTACGCCTTGATTATCCCCTATTTTAGCCACACAAAACCAGAGGAAATACGCATTAAACTGCATCAAACTCTCTGTTTCAAACCAAAATCCCGCAGCTCTCAAGATGTCCACTCAAAACTCTTCTGAAATTTACCAAAATCAACCTCAAACACTTCTCAATCTTAACCCAGCCATAATACAACGATTCAATACATCAAACTTAAACAAATAACATCTAAGACCCTTTTACAACATCCTTTTCCTTCCAAAAAAAATTAAACTCCAAAAACAACCCAAAAACCATTAACTAACAACCTAAATAATTAGAGATTCAACCAATTTCGGGATTCCATTGATAAAAACAACTTATCCACATTATAATGCATCCAAAATACTTAAAATCAATCCTCAACACTGGAAAAACATATCCAATTCAAAAATCACAAGATTCCATCAAATAAACCTCAATTAAGCAAAATTCCATAAATAATTAATTAAAACCCATTAGAAACATATGTAAAGAGTCAAGAACTTGGGAATTTCAGTCAAGAACCTTTCATTAGAGGAGAAGAACGAAACCTACCACCAATGAGTGAGTTTCCCCTTAATTGGGTGTTTTCCTATTGAAAAACAATGAAATTCAATAAGACATTTGGAAAACAAGTTAAAGAATCATTTAGCAAAATCAAAGAATTAGGAAACAAGATCATTACCTTGAATCTCTGATAGGAAAAAGAGTGTTTGGCTGAGAGTATTTAGAGAGAAAATATGAGAAGAAGAAAGTTACGTCAAATTGTGATTTGGAAAAATAACTACCTTTTAACTAAATCCTTTTTAATTTCCCTTAATTAAAACCCTTTTAAAAATAATCAAATTAAAAGAAAACTCAGATTAGACCAAATGGTAAAATAGCTCCTTAAAGATTCAAAGTTTAACTCTTTACAAAACAGTCACCTTTAAAAATAGTTTTCAAAAATTGTATTTTGGTCACTAGACGAAATGTCACTCTTCTAAAGCTCATTTTCAAAAATTTCTTTCACCAATTTTTTTAATTTATTAAAATATGATTTTTAGACATTTTCCATACTTTTATCTTTCAAAAAAATATTTGCTCTGAATCTGACTCAAATCTCTAACCCGGTCTACCGGACCGTCTAACTAGTCTTAAAACCGCTAGGTCCAAAACCGGGGCATTACAACTCTCCCCCTCTTAAGAAATTTCATCATCAAAATTTACCTGGAGGAAAAAGTGGCGAAAATTGCTCCAACATATCCGCCTTGCTTTCCATGTTGCTGGAATCAAGGATTTCCAACAGCTCCTCATCAAAGGATAAATCTGGTCTCAACTCAATGTGCTCCACCGGCATAACATGCGAAGGATCTGACCTATACCTCCGTAACTTAGATACATGGACCACATCATGTATTTTCTCAAGCTCGGGAGGAAACCTCAACCGATAAGCCACATGACCAACACGCTCCACGATCTCATATAGTCCAATAAACCTCAGACTAAGCCCTTACGTCCGAACCGCATCACCTTCTTCCACGGTGACACTTTCAAGAACACACGATCGTCTATTGTATATTCAATTTCCCTACGCTTCAAATCCACGTAAGATTTTTGCTGATCCACAATCGCCTTCAAGCATTTACAGACAAGCTTAACTTTCTCATCCTTGTCTTTCAACACATGTGGAAAGGAAACATGCTTTTCCCCTACCTCAGCCCAACACAAGGGCGTACGACACCTCCGGCCATACAATGCCTCACACGGTGCCATTTGAATACTCGCTTGATAGCTGTTATTATAAGCAAATTCAACCAAAGGTAAATGCTTCTCCCAAGTTCCTTGGAACTTAATAATACAACACCCCAACATATCCTCCAAGACTTGGATAAAACGCTCAGATTATCCATCCGTCTGAGGATGATACGCGGTACTAAAATTCAACCTCGAACCCAAAGCCTGATGTAAACATCTCCAAAACCTTGCTGTGAACATCGGATCTCTATCTGAAACAATAGACTTTGGTACCCTGTACAGATGCACAACCTCAGATACATACAAATCCGCCAACTTGTCCAAGGTATACGTCGTATGCACTGGGAGAAAATGCGCACACTTTGTAAACCGATCAACAATCACCCAAATGGAATCCTTTTTACCCAGTGTCAAGGGCAACCCTGTCACGAAGTCCATAGTGATTCTCTCCCATTTCCATTCTGAAATTATCAATGGTTGCAACAACCCAGATGGAAATTGATGTTCAGCTTTAACCCATTGACACACCATACATTTCGACACAAACTCCGCCACATCATTTTTCAAACCAACCCAATAGTACCTCTCCTTCAAATCATGATACATCTTGGTACTACCTGGATGCATAGCAAAAGGACTAGAATGTGCCTCCATCAAAATAGTGTGCCTGAGCTTCGGGACTTCTGGCACCACTATTCGGCCCTCAAAGCACAAAACACCATCATCGTCAAAATGAAAATCCGTTGGATTACCATCCGCTATGTCCTTAATATGAGGAACCAAATAATCATCAAACGGTTGTTTAACGATAATCATTTGTGAAAATGTAGGCTTAACTTGCAATTAAGCTAACAACCTACCTTTCCACGTCACACTCAACCTCGCAAACATCGCTCTAAGCTCAACCGCAACCTTATGACTCAATGCATCCGCAACAACATTGGCCTTTCTAGGATGATACTCAATTGTCAAGTCGTAATCCTTAAGCAACTCCAACAACCTTCGTTGTCTAAGGTTCAAATCCTTTTGAGACATCAAATATTTCAAACTCTTGTGATCCGTAAATACCACACATTTTCACCATAAAAGTAGTGTCGCCAAATCTTCAAGGCAAACACCACAGCCGCAAGCTCTAAATCATGAGTTGGATAATTGCACTCATGAACCTTCAATTGCCTCGGCGCATAGGCCACAACCTTTCCATCCTGCATTAGCACACAACCCAAGCCAACATACGATGCATCACTATAAACCACAAACTCATTTCCTGACTCAGGTTGAATCAACACAGAAGCATGTGTTAAAACCTCTTTAAACTTCTCAAAACCCTGTTGCTGCTTCTCCGTCCATACAAAAGGAACACTATTCTACAACAACTTTGTCAACGGAGCTGCGATACTAGAAAACCCCTCGAAAAAATGACAATAATAACCTACCAACCCAAGAAAACTACGCACTTCCAATACAGTCTTAGGTTGTTTCCAATTGAGAATAGCCTCAACTTTTTGTGGATCAACACGAATACCCTTCGCAGATACTGCATGTCCAAGAAACATCACCTTCTTGAGCCAAAACTCGTACTTGCTCAACTTGTCATACAACTGGTTATCTTTCATCACTTGCAACATGATTCGCAAATGTCAATCACGCTCCTCCTCGGTACGAGAGTACACGAGTATATCATCGATAAAACCACCACAAAATGATCTAGGTACTCATGAAACACACTATTCATCATGTCCATGAAAGCCGCTAGGGCATTTTTCAAACTGAACGGTATCACCAAAAACCTATAATGCTCGTACCTTATACGAAATGCCCTCTTATGCACATCTACATCCTTTACCTTCAACTGGTAATACCCCAACCTTAAATCAATCTTTGAAAACACTGCTGCCCTGCAAAACTGATCGAACAAGTCATCAATCCGCGACAATAGGTATTTGTTCTTCACCGTAAACTTATTCAACTGGCGATAATCAATGCACATACGCATTGATCCATCCTTGTTCATCACAAAGAGTACCCGAGCACCCCAAGGAGAAATACTTGGTCGAATGAACGCATGATCTAACAAATCCTGAAGCTGCGATTTCAATTCTTTTAACTTCTTCAGTGTCACCTGATATGGAGTAATAGACACTGGAGTTGTGCCTTTGTACGTCTCAATACGAAATTCCACCTCCCTATTCAGAGGTAAACTCGACAACTCTTCAGGAAAAATTTATGGATAATCACATATAGCCCGAATGTCCTGCACCCAAACACCCTTGGATTCCAGATTCATAACAATAGCCAAATAAGCTTGGCAACCATCAAACACCATTGTCTCCTCTCGAGAATCTGACACAACATTGGACAAGAATTTTACATTCTCACCAACCACCACAACTTCATAATCATCGGCCAACTTCAAAAAAATCCTTTTGGACTCACAATCCACCCCATATTGTGCTCATTTAACCAATCCATACCCAAGATAACGTTAAAACCATGAAATTGCAACTTAATCAAATCTGCAGCAAATTCATGACCTTGCATTGTCAAAGGATAATGCCTATACAACCTTCTAGTTGTAACCATATCCCCAAAAGAACTAGTTACTAACATGCCATCATCCAAAATCTCAATAGGAACATTCAACAATGATGCATGCTCACTTAAAATATATGAATGAGTAGACCACGAATCCATCAAAGAAAACAACGACAAAGATTGAAAGGTAAAAGTAACTGGGATCACATCAGTGTCGTTGCACCCCTCACGAGCCACCATTCTCTGGTTGAAAAGTAACAGCATGAGCCACAACTCTTTCACCATCCTCGTGCCTCTAAAAATTACCCCTGCCACGGCCTCGTCCCCTAGCAAGTATAGTAGCCTAAATTTGTGCATCACCCACAGCACGAGGACAATCACACTTCATGTGACCAAGAGATCTAGATATCCAACAACTCATGGTATTCCCACAACACTCACACGTGTGGCATCTACCACAATGCTCACACTTAACTATAATACGAACACCTTGGTTACCATGGCTAACACTGCCACCACGACTGTGATCCAACTTATGCCTCTTATAATAAAACCTTCTACTCTGCTTCCTAGAATTACCAAAATCAGCCCCACGCTTGTTCGAGATCATGCCTGAACCTTGTCCTATTACCCTCAAGGACTGCTCAATATCCTTAGCGTGGTTTACAAGCACATCAAAATCTATGTAGTCCACAGCCAACAGGTATGTTTTGATATCCTTCACCAACCCATAGTGAAACCTGTTGCACCTCTCAAGACCATTCAAAACCAACTCTGAGGCATACTAACTCAAACGAACAAATTTCACCTCATATTCAGCCATGGACATGCCGCCCTATACCAAGGCCATAAACTCACGTTTTTGCGCATCCAAATACTAAGGACTAAGATACTTCTTCTTGAAATCTCTTCGAAAGAACTCCCAAGTTACATCCGCCTCTGGAACATTAGCAATTGCGGTCACCCACCAATGATAAGCATCACCATGCAACAATGACATGTACACCCCAGCTTGCGCTCATCATTATAGCCCATCTAATTCATAATATGAATCGTACTCTCCAGCCATCCTTCGGCTGCCTCAGGACTCAAAACCCTAAACTCAACACCTTCCAAACTCTAGAGACGCTCTAAGGGTAACCCTGGATTAACTACCACAGCAGGTGTCGGTGCCTGCGCATGCACTCCAGCCATCGCCGCTTGAAAAGCTCCCAATATTGCCTGAACTAACAGAATCAAATCACCAAGTACTGGCACTTGATGAGCCTGGGGTACACCACCAGCCCCAACATCGACAGGTGGAACCAACAGAGAAGGGGGAGGTAAAACGTTAGGGGGATTCTCTTCCTCAATGTTATTCTGCCCAATTCCTGCATTACTAGCCATTGAACGTGTCTCACGTTGAGTCATGCTAACAATAGCATCAAAACACATTAAAGTCAGCCTAACACAAGGCAAAAGATCCAAGACCATCTTATAAAACATTTTTAAAACCTCGATAATAGGCAATGTGCTCCAATTCATATCCCAACATGATGTAAATCAAACACCGTACATATCCACAATCACCGTGCATAACAAACAATGATATACAATCAAACAACAACATCCCAACCTTTCGTAACCTGGCTCTAATACCAAAAAATGTAACCCCCTCGACCCAGCCTAGACGCCTGACCGAACCGAGAGAACTACATTAGGTTTGTCGAAGCAAACCGGAGAAAGGTTACAAATAGTTAGTCTATTTTTTTTATCTTGTCTAGATGCAAATTATTAATCTTACATGTACATACTTGCAGCAGGTGAATTTTTGAAGAAAACAAATCAAAAAAAGGCAACCAAATGTATCACAATCATTACGAGGACTAAAATGTAAATACTATAATTATAGGACCAAAATTGAAATTAAGGTTACCAATCCTTAATTAGTCAGGTTCTTTGCTCACATGACAAAAATAAGCTAAAAATATCATCCATACTCTTTCAACTGCATCATCAACATTCAGGAACTAAAATATAAGAAAACAAAATTGTATATCCATGAAATTAACCGAAATAACGGTCACATGTATCGATACGCTACTAATTGTATCGATACAGTGCGCTAAACCAACATCCCTTATTTCAGTACAGTAAGGACCGTACCGATACGCTTAATCAAAATTAACGACCAATTTAAAATTACTTAGAAACTGTACCAAAATGCATTATGGGTGTTTTGGTACACGGGTTTTGATCCAAAAAGGCAATTTCCAATAGCAATGAACCATACCGATACACCATCCCTGTACCATAACGCTTGGTCTATTCATGCCTAGCCGTACCGATACGGTCCCTAACGTATCGGTACGCCTGGGCCTGTAATATTATTTTTAGCTAGTTTTTCACACAAATCTAAATGCATTTAGGTCTTAGCGACTTGCATACATGCATATAAACATCCAACAATACATTTATCAACACTTGCACCAAGATTTAGCTACCATACAAGCTTAGGCCACCAAAAGGATTAATCTAGAGGCATGCTCCCTAAAACACTCCACCAAACATACCAAGTTGCTCAAATAAACATTTACCAACACAAACACCATACCAACATCACTTTAATACCATATTCAACATGTTAAGCTCATCAAAGCATGCCATCCAAGCAAAACCATCTAGATGCATACCTAGGCAACCACACAACATCAACCATAGGTAACGTTGCACGAAGCGCATAACAACATCAATCACACTCCAAAATCACAGCATTACACATGCTTAAACCAGGGAAAACAAATTTACATATCCCAAAATCCATGGCAAACACATTGCCTTATTAACTGAAAATATAAACTGAGTTCATACATAAAATTACTTAGCAACCGTACTGATACGCCTTATGGGTGTTTCAGAACGCGGGTTTTGATCCGAAAAGGAAATTTCTAGTAGCAATGAACCGTACCGATACACCGTTCTCGTACCAAAAAGCCTGGTCTATTCTTGCCTAGCCGTACCGATACGGTCCCCAGCATATCGGTACGCTTGGGCCTGTAATGTCATTCTTAGCTAGTTTTCACATAAATCTAGATGCATTTAGGTCCTAGAGACTTGCATACATGCATATACCCATCCAACAATACATTTATCAACATTTACACCAAGATTTAGCTACCATAAAAGCTTTGGCCACCAAAAGGATTAATCTATAGGCATGCTCCATAAAACACACCACCAAACATATCAAGTTGCTCAAATAAACATTTACCAGCACAAACACCATACGAACATCACTTTAATACCATATTCAACATGTTAAGCTCATCAAAGCATGCCATCCGAGAAAAACCATATAGATGCATACCTAGGCAACCACATAACATCAACCATGGGTAACGTTGCACAAAGCACATAACAACATCAATCACACTCTAGAATCATAGCATTACACATGCTTAAACCAGGGAAAATAGATTTACATATCCCAAAATCCATGGCAAACACATTGCCTTATTAACCGAAAATATAAACTGAGTTCATACATAAAATTACTTTTCCTCTTGGACCACTACGACTTTGCCTTTGCTGCCCCAAGCCTTAATGCTCTGCATCATTAGGAAAAAGAGAGCGTGATCACTCTTGCTTAGTGAGGATGCTCTTAAAACAATGATGCATTATAACCCTTCAAAACCGAACACTTGTTTTCAAACCATGCTTACAACCTAAGCAAGTTCCAATGATTCCAATTCAAGCATGCATATCGACCACATGCAAAATGATATATTCCACATGCTTAAATCCCTAAAGCATTTTATACAAAACCATGCTTGAATTCCAAATCATTAAATACAAAACCATGCTTAAATCCCAATGCATCAAATCATATGCCATGCTTAAATCCCAAAGCATCAAATCATATGTCATGCTTAAATCCCAAAGCATTAAAAATAGGTTCAACATAAGAACTTTCATATATTGGCAATTATAGTGACCCCGGATAGTCGACCACTATCATTTATTAGCCAACCGCTAATGTTTAGTTAACCGACCATTAACTTTATACATCGGATACACAGATCTCCCTTAATGACTGATCATCATCAACACTACCCCATGCCGGCCGCATGAGTTTACAACCTTACCCACCGCAAGCTTTACATCAACAAGGGGAACCGAACGCTCAACCCAAGTGATAACAACATAGTCCAAGTAGCTGATTGCTATACCTCGAGAACTCTTATCCACGATCGATTTTCAAACATATTATAGTGTACTTTATCCTATGGTATGCCAACTATATCCGATTATTTTCTCACCTTATCACATAGCCAATATATCATTTACAAAACCATTTACTCACTGCTTTACAATGCATTATACAAAATCCCCATATATGCAAATCACATTGCCATAGCAATATCTCATTCCGGACCGAAATAAAAGCCAATGCTCACTAGCATTTAATATACTTTTAAATCATTCCATATGTACTTAAAAATCATGCATTTATAGTAAGTAAAACCAACCACGTTTACGACTAAAACATGAATTACACATGCTCATATATGAACCAATATTAAAGAGTAAAGGAGGGAAGCTTACTTTCAAGCTTAGGTAAGTGTTTCAAACTTAACCTAAACCTCCAAAACCACTTTCAAACCTTTGAAAGACTTTTAAAACCGTTTCCACTCACCAATTTCACTTCACCTCGCTTGCTACAGCGAAACAAACTCCCGGCAAGCCTCAAACCACCTTAAGATGCTACACCTTGATTATCCCCTGTTTTGGCCACACAAAACCAGAGGAAATACACATTAAAATGCATCCAACTCTCTGTTTCAAACCAAAATCCCGCAAGACTCACCAATTTTGAGTCGAACTTCTTCTCGACTGCTGGGCTGGAAAAATGACAACGAAGTCGACCGACGACTGTCTGCGAAGAGCTAGCACCATACGTCATTTTATGATTCTTGGCCATTGATGCAGTGAAAATTAAAGAGGGGTAATTGAAGTGAAAAGATAGAAAGATGGATGGACACACGTCTAGTATAAATTAAAAAAGTGTAATGATGATGGTGAAAGAGAGGGAAGTATGCAGCTAGGTTTAATTAAAAAGTAGGAAAGGTGAAAATTTTAGGGTAAAAAGAATTTGCAAGAGAATTTAACTCCTTCTAACTTCCAGCCTTATCTTTTATTGGGATAAAATTTTTATTTAAATGAGACTTATCCTTTAGGCACAAATCTTCCAATCTTTTTTATTCTGCGTAAAAAAGAAAAATATAAAAATCAAAATAACACATAAAAATAAAAATAAATTAAAATAGATAAAAATTGAAAATAAATAAAAGAAAAAAATAAAAGTTGCATTTTCATGCATCTTCTAAGTAAACTTCTCTCTTGTCATGCATGATGGGTGCACCAACATAGTGCTTCAAACGTTGACCATTAAATTTAAACTATTTTCCATCTGAAGTAGATTTGATAATAACATCTCCGTGAGAGTAGGTTTCACTACTACAAATGGTCTGGGCCATCTTGACTTTCATTTGCCTGGAAAAAACTTAAGTCTTGAATTGTAGAGAAGCACTAGTTGCCCTGACAAGAATTGTCGTGGCAATAACCTTTTGTCATGCCATATTTTAGTATTATCTTTGTATAGCTTAGCATTATCATAGGTTGAAGCACAATATTCTTCTATCTCTTTTAGATCTAGCAAACGCTTTTGTACTGCTTGTTGCCGGTCCATATTCATCATTTTAATTGCCCAGTAGCCCTTTTGCTTGATCTCCACTAGAATATGGCAAGCTTTCTCATAGACAAGTCTATAGGGAGATATGCCTAGAGGTGTATTGAATGCTATTCGATATGCCTGTAGAGCATCATCCAATCTTGTGGACCAATCTCTTCATGATGGATTAACTACCTTCACAAGGATAATTTTAAGCTCATGATTGGAGATTTCAGCCTGGCCATTCAACTGTGGGTGATATGCCGTGGAAATTTTGTGTGTAACATCTTAGCAATATGCTTATTATCCAAATATGTGCCTTTATCACCGATAATTGCCCTTGGCATTTCAAACTATGTGAATATGTTCTTCTGCGAGAACCATTACACAGTTTTGGAATCATTCATGGGTATTGTTGATTCTTTAACCCACTTTTACACATAGTCCACTGCAAGCAAAATATATAAGTTCCTAAACGAAGATGGGAAGGGTCTCATAAAGTTGATGCCCCATACGTCAAATAGCTCCACCTCAAGGATGTTCTGCAATAGCATCTCGTGTCTCTTTAAGATGTTTCTAGTTCGTTGGCATCGATCACACTTCTTGCAGAACTCGTGTGTATCTTTGAAAATAGTAGGCTAGTAAAATCTAGATTGAGGAACTTTGGTTGTTGTATGGGTACCTCTGAATGGCCTCCATATGGTGCTGAGTGGCAATGAAGCAGCACGCCTTGTTATTCTTTATCTAGAACACATCGTCATATGATCCGATCTACACATTGTTTAATATATATATTGAAATCCTAATATGAGTTGAATTAGGACTACAAAGGCTATAAAAAGGTATGAGAGATCTAGCAGTCATTAATGCCTTTTGGAAAAACCCTCTAAATAGTTCATAGAGTTTTATATGCTCATTTCAACTGGGTGAACTAACTATGGGTCAGAGCGTTATCGTTGCGACTTAGGAATCGACATCGTAGAATCATGATTGGGATACCTGTCTTCTCCAAATTTAGAATTCTAGAATTTAAATAGGTAATTTGTAACATCCTTAAAGTATACTCGTAGTACGAATACACATTGAGGATGTCACAATATTATTTAACAGAGTTCTAGACTTGTAAATTTTTTTAAACATCTGACATAAAACTAATTTATAAAATAACCCTTTCTCGACTTTTGAGGTATTCATAGCCTATTTGCAGATTGCTAGTTTTGACCCTGAGTTGGTTTATAAAACATGTTAGTCAGCTATTAAAATAAGTATGTTACTTAGGGTGAAAACTAGGTACACTACCTAGGCCCTTTCTTGAATTTAAAATCTTTACGCAATAAACGATAAATAAAATGTTACCCAATTAAATATCATCACCGGTAATTCTTTAACCATACGAATAATTCATATTTATTTAACTATTAGTCAAACTTATACCTTTAAAACAACTAACGAATAAATTGATACATGTCCACAAGAGAATATCATAAATTAGAATGTCTTACTAATGTTTGGCAGGTTGCAGCTTGATCAACATGCTTGACTCCTCTTCTGGTAAGTTTCCAATAACCTACGTGCAAAACAACACACGCTAAGTATTGACTTAGTGAGGCAAAGCATATAAGGTTATCAAATAACTGACATGAACATACTTCAAGGCTTATTTTTATATCTAGCTTATCTAAGTATAACTAATAAGTTACTTGTATTAAGCTCATCATGTTTACTTGACATACTTCAACATGCTTCTCATAGCACAGTATAACCAGTTTCTATGGCATTTCATGGCAAACTTTATCATAATTCTAATTATTTGCCTAACATGCCAAACAAAGAAATACATATATTACTGAGCTTAACATAATCGAGAAAATATTGATCTTACGGAAAATACAGAGATATATAAAGATGTACAGAGAGTACATAGAAAATGTTATTTTCCGTACTTAGTACAAAAACTTTGCAGAAAACTTATTACCTAACGGAATTTGCCAATCTCACTAGCTTGATTACCTGCAATTTTATTAATCTTTTAAATTTGCCCAAAGTGTACTTTATGAGACTTATGTATGAGAGTCATCTAAAACATGACACTGTAGTGCCAAACGGAACAAACAGATGAGTACGTACTCGAGGATGCTCTTCGCTCCTCGTAAAAGCAGCTCGTTGGTGCCATTAGCACTATGGGCCTGGATCCCCAAGGTGCACACCAAGGGCTTGGGTCCCCAAGGTGTATGTGACACCATCGTAGTCACAAAAACATGTAATCATATCATAACTTGAGTGATGCAGCTGCTAAGGACTCTATGGCATGCCAACTATACCAAGGACTCCCACTTTGTATTCTTGGCCATACATATATACGTATATCATGATAAGAAGTTATCATAACAGATGTCATCGATAAATCATAATGGCAGTTTATAACCTAAATAATATCAGGTATACTATAACAAAGATATCTATCAGAGCATTGACAGTGTATTATACATATTACTTGCTCTTACCATATTCAAATAAAATATCAATTATAGTGACTATCATAACATTTCACAAATAAGTTCTCATACTTGAAACAGTATGTTATTCAAGCCATATTAGCTTACTTATTAAGAATAATTTTCCAGTCAGTGATCATGTTTCAAATACATCACTTATTCTTAATTCTTTTATGAACATAACATATCATAAATAATTCTTTAGTCATATGTTAGGAACATTGTCCCCACATTGCTCTCCATATTACTTACCACATTTAAACAGTAGAACATAACATCAACATATATCATATCATGCATTTATAAATAAGGTTGGTTTATCGCAAGCCTCCCTTTATCACAAGCATAATTAAGTAACAATTAAGGCACTCACCTTGGCCACTTAACACAATGCCTCACTAAGTCCTAGTTTGATCCTTTCTTTCATAGTACCTCGATCCTTTCTTTCATAGTACCTCGATCCTTCTTTGATTCAGACTTGACTTCATTAATCACATGAATAAAATAAAATATTTGTTAGATTCAAATCTAACAATACCTTAAACATGTTGTCTAATATAATCATTCGAATATAAAATTCCCAAATATGTTCCTTTCTTCCTTGTACTTTTCAAAAACTCATTATGGTCTTTAGTGACCAATTTGAACATCCATTAACTCTTCTGAGCTTTCTAACTAACATTTAACTACAAAATGTTTCAAATTCTATTTTTTTGACAGCTTGCGCTACCTTCAAAGATTTACTTGTACCGGGGAAAATACATACTGGATCTCAATTTCCTTTTTACTTCAGAAACTAGAGTCGATAACGGTTCTAAAGGTATAAGCCACATAAATTAATAAAATCTAAAGAAGTTATAAAAATTCCTTACATTCACGTCACAGAGCTGTCCAAGCAGAAACTGCTCTGTAATTTTTCTGACCATTATTCGATTAAAAATTCATATTTTTTAACTCGAAACTCGAAATCAGTTTTCGTTTGTGGGAAAAGAAACTAGACTAACAACTCTTTACAACGGTATAAAATTCATCATCTAACCATTTTTGTAGAATTTATGGCGAATTTTAAAACTTACTGCTATAATTCAAATTCCAGCATAACTTTCCATGAATAACTTCTAATTTACACCAACTTCTCCTTATTTCTCTTCTTTCCAATTTAGTCCCATCACTTTACTTCAAATGGCTAGAATAAAGTGTGTATTCATATGTTCTCTTTACATCCTTCATTAAAATAAGCTTAAACCTTTACTCCTCTAATTTCTCTTGATTTGTCAAAATGGTCATCAAATTTCAAATATAAGAATTGAAGCTTCTTAACTTTGCAAATTAGTCCTCAAATTAACATTACTACATTAATTCCATCATTTTAACAAAAAAAATCAGATTTACTCCTACATATCCTCTTTGCCAAATAGACCATTCAAGTTTGAGGAATTGTCAAAATGATCACTAATGCGATTAATCATCGATTTAGCATTCTAACTTCATTTTCATGTCTCTAACATCATTAATAATATAGATACACATCAAATTCATAAAAAATCATATCTGGCCCCTTTATTTTAAAGCATGCCGAAATGGTCCCTATGTATTTAACTTAGGGTTTTGCTTCTAAACAACAAATCAAGCTTACTGGATCATTAATCCAACATCACAAACCCTAAGTTAGACTTGAATCCATAAACCCTAATATTCTCTATACAAACCGAAATATGTAGGGTTTTAATCCCAACTCAATATCATGATTCTAACATCATACAAGCATGATTCTAACTTAAAATCAACCATGGATTCATAAAATCATAAAAGCCCCAATTTGTTCATAAACCATAATTTCTTCCTCATATCAAATCTCATCAACTAAACAAGTATTCTATGAGTTATTTACATCAAAAGATAGAGCCCGAAGAGTAGAACAACTTTGTAGTTCAAAAGATTACCGAAAATAGAGATTTGGGGCTGAAATCGAGCTTGTAAAATCTTTTCTTTTATTTTTCTCTTCACCACGGTTTTGTAGGGTATTTGGCTGATAATTCCTTCGTATCCCATGTATTTAAGACACTTGTGTTATGAAAAAATGAATTTTTAATTCAATAAATTCCATTTCCAAAAATACCCTCCAACTTGATCTATATTTCTAATTTGCAATTTTGTAACAATCCAACTAGACTTAGTTGGATTCTAATCAACCACTATTCATCAATAAAAGAAGTCTCAAAATTCTTTCCATGTCCCTTTTGGGTGAAATGACCAAAATACCCTTTATCGATCAACTTATTCACAAAATTGCCATTCCATGTCATTTCAATCGGTTTAAATTTTTCTTGATCTTTTTAACATCCAAATATTCATAAAATAATACTTTATGACTCTTCTAAGGTCCATTGAACTATCTCTGAAATTTTAGCTCGATCAGATTATTAGAATATTTTTCTGAACTTTATCGCTTTATAGCCATTAATACAAAGTCCATGCGAAAAATTTGGGTAACACAAAAAACATCATTCTTGGGGTTAAAATATTCAAATAAGGGGTTAAAATACACAACTTTTGAAAATTGCACTTTGATCCCTAAACTTTTCCAAAGTTTATACTTTAGCCACAAAACTTTCAAAATTTACATTTTGGTCTCTAGAAAAAAATTGGGATATTACAATTCTCTCCCCTTAAGAAAATTCTTCATCGAATTTTCAACACGTACCTGGTTCAAAAAGGTAAGGAAACTATTTTCTCATATCTTTTTTTCTTTCCCAAGTCGTTTCCTCAACTTTACGATTTCGTCAAAGAACTTTAACAAGCGAAATTGACTTATTTCATTAGTTCTTTGACTCCATGTTTTGTCATCTTTACCTTATCTTTAACTTCTTTACTCTGCTCAGGGCTGACTACATCTCGATCCTTTGAATTCAATCACACATGCCTTTAACATATCCTCCAAAATCTGAATAGTTCACTCTGATTGTCCATCTGTTTGAGGACGAAAAGTTGTGCTAACATTGAGTCGAATATCCAAGGCTCTATGTAAAGACTTCCAAAATTTTAAAGTAAACCTCAGATCTCTATTAGATACTATCGAGGCTGGTACTCCATGTAGTCAAACTATTTCCTTAATATACAACTCAGCATGCTTATCCCTAGAGTAATCTGTTCGAACAGGGATAAAGTGTGCTAACTTAGTCAATCTATTAACAATCACCGAGATTGAATCCTTCTTATTCAATGTCAAAGATAGTCCTAATACAAAATCCATTGTCACTCTTTCTCATTTCCACTGAGAAATGGAAATCAGTTACGATAATTCAAAAGGTACCTGAAGTTCTGCTTTTACTTGTTGACATGTTAGATATTTAGAAACAAACTCAGTTATAACTATTTTCATGCCTGGCCACCAATATCGACTCTTTAAATCTTGATACATCTAGTTTTCACCTGGATGTACAATCATAGTACTATAACATACCTCGAAGATAAGTTGTTTCTTCAATTCTTCATCGTTTGAAAAAAATAGATTTTTTTTCTCGATAATACAAGCATCCATCAAATTAACTTCAAAGTCTTCAGTTTCACCTTCTTTCACTTATTTGAACCTTAACAAACATTTCTCATCTTTTCTCTAAAAATCTTTTATTCAATCTAATAAAGTAGACTTTATTCTTAACTAAGAAATCAAAGCGCCATCTTCTTTTAATGCCAGTCTCGCATTCATAGCTCTTAAGGCAACAAATGTTTTTCGACTGAAGGCGTTAGCTACCACATTAGCTTTTCCTGAATGATAGTCAATGATCACATCATCATCCTTAAGAAGCTCGATCCACCTTCTTTGCCTCAAGTTCAACTCCTTTTTAGTTAACAAATACTTTAAACTTCTATAATTTGTGTAAATATAGCATCATTTACCATATAAATAATGACGCTATATCTTTAAAGCAAATACAACCGTTGCTAGCCCCAAATCATGAGTAGGATAAATCCTCTCATGTGTCTTAAGTTGTCTCGAAGCATAGGCCACTACTTTTCCTTCTTACTTAAGTACACTTCCCAAACCTTTATGAGAAGCATCGTTATAAACCACATAATCTTTGCTCGATTCTGGTTGTACTAATGCTAGGGCTTCGATTAATATCTTCTTTAATGTCTCAAAGTTTTATTGGCACTTATCGGTCCAACAGAATGACATATGTTTCCTCAATAGCTTGGTCGGTAGAGAGGCAATCATCGAGAAATTCTTTACAAACTTTCGATAATAACCAATAAGTCCCAAGAAACTTTGAATCTCGGAAACATTCTTTAGAGGTTTCCATTCAACTATAGTTGGTACTTTCTTGGGATTTACTCTATCTCTTCTACCAAAACCATGTGACCAAGAAAAGAAACTTTCGGCAACCAAGATTTACACTTTGACAGCTTAACATATAACTTCTTTTCTCGAAGAGTCCAAAGAACAATGCGAAGATAGGCATCATGCTCTTCGTTTGTCTTCGAATTGAATATCTTTTCCTTTCAAGTCTGCATAAGACTTCTTTCGATCACCAATCTTTTTAATATTATCTTGTATAATCTTTACTTTTTCTTCCATTTCTTGTAATAGATCTGACTTAATTAATTTACGATCTTCAACTCATACAAATTTAATAGTGATTTACACTTTCGACCATAGAGAGCTTCGTTAGGTGCCATCTGTATACTTTCTTGATAACTATTATTATAAGCAATTTCTACTAATGACATATATCTTTTCCATGACGTCGAACTCAATTATACAAGCTCATAACATATCCTCAAGAAATCTTTCACAGACCTTCGATCATAACCAATAAGTCTTAAGAAACTGTGAACCTCTGTAATATTTTTAGGAATTTTCCAACTCCACAATAGACTGTATATTTTTAGGATCGACTTGGATCCTTACAGCTGAAGTAATATGACCTAAGAAAGCCACTTTTAAAAACTAAAACTTGTATCAAGTCTTTCTGGTTCAGGTTAATTGATAATCCTGATAAAAAATATATCATTTCCTTTTTCTTATTTCCTTTTATAAATAATCACTACATGGTCGTAAAGAACTGTCTTCCTTCTTTACAAATAATTTTGGAGCTTCTCACAATAGCACACTGGATTGATTATAACTTCGGTCTGACTTTTCAATTTTCATATCTTTCAAACCTTCTAATATGATTTTTATCATCCTTTAACTTAAGATAAGTAGTCATTAATTCACCTTTACTATAAAATTTAGGACACTCAGAAACTTAAACTTTTAACAATCAATGCCCTAACAATACAGATACTGGAGGTTAAAACCTCTCATGTATTTCATCTAATATCTAAAATAGTATTCCCTGCTCTTGTGCTTGTGCTCCCTACTGTACAAGTAGCTCAGCCAAGTCAGAAGTCGAGAACAACACATACTTTACTTCATTTATACTACTACAGATCTCTTTCTGACCCCAAGCATTTATATTTCTCAAGTAAAGATACTTATTCTTCTTCTTGCTCCTTCATATCTGAGTATCTTAATTTATCAAAGATGTTCTTAACATCATTTAATCATAAAATTACAGTCCTACGACTGTCTTTTACCTTGAAATGTGCCCTTACTATCTAAATTTCTTTATAACTTATGCTGTTATAAACATAAGTGCATATATAGATGTTAAGGACTAACATCTTATAATTACTACATCAGCTCCTTACAATGCAGATAACTCAACCCAAACTAAAGTTGATTACAATACTTATTTCACTTTATTGTACTTACTATGGGTCCTTTATTGACCTCTGAGATTCGTTTATTGAGGAAATCCTATAGTGTCTTACTTTCCTTACTATAATCTTATTCTATCCTATACTAATGAGGAGCAGCTTCAAGTCATACAATCAACACATCAGTAATATGACATTCTAGGGGCATGCATTTACCGACAACTTATAACAAACTTAGTTTAGCATCCAAAACCGGCTAAACCTGTAGCTCTGATACCACTAAATGTAACACCCTTAACGTATACTCGTAGTACGAATACATATTGAGGATGTCTCAATATTATTTAACAGAGTTCTAGACTTGTAAATTTTTTTAAACATCTGACATAAAACTAATTTATAAAATAACCCTTTCTCGACTTTCAACGTATTCATAGACTATTTGCAGATTGCTAGTTTTGACCTCGAATTGGTTTATAAAACATGTTAGTCAGCTATTAAGATATGTAACTCAGGGTGAAAACTAGGTACATGCTTAAGCCCTTTCTTGAATTTAAAATCTTTACGCTATAAACGATAAATAAAATGTTACCCGATTAAATATCATCACTGGTAATTCTTTAACCATACGAATAATTCATATTTATTTGACTATTAATCAAACTTATACCTTTAAAACAACTAGCGAATAAATTGATACATGCCCACTAGAGAATATCATAAATTAGAATGTCTTAATGATATTTGGCAGATTGCTGCGTGATCAACATTCTAGACTTATCTTCTGGTAAGTTTCCAATAACCTACGAGTGAAACAACACATGCTAAGTATTGACTTAGTGAGGCAAAGCATATAAGGTTATCAAATAACTGACATGAACATAATTCAAGGCTTATTTTTATATCTAGCTTATCTACATATAACTGATAAATTACATGTATTAAGTTCATCATGTTTACTTGACATACTTCAACATGCTTCTCATATCATAGTATAACCAGTTTCTACAGCATTTCATGGAAAACTTTATCATAATTCTAATTCTTCGCCTAACATATCAAACAAAGAAATACAGATATTACTGAGCTTAACACAATAGAGAAAATATTGATCTTACAGAAAATACAGAGATATATAAAGATATACAGAGAGTACAGAGAACCTGTTATTTCTCGTACTTAGTACAAAACTTTGCAGAAAACTTATTACATAACGAAAATTGCCAAGCTCACTAGCTCGATTACCTGCACTTTTATTAATCTTTTAAATTTGCCCAAAGTGTACTTTATGAGACATTAGGTAAGCGATTCATCCGAAATATGACATCATAGTGCCAAACATAACAGACAGATGAGTACGTACTCGAGGATGCTCTTTGCTCCTCATAAAAGCATCTCGTTAGTGCCATTAACACTATGGGCTTGGATCCCCAAGGTGCACACCAAGGGCTTAGGTCCCCAAGGTGCATGTGACACCATCGTAGTCACAAAAACATGTAATCATATCATAACTTGAGTGATGCAGCTGCTAAGGACTCTATGGCATGCCAACTATACCAAGGACTCCCATTTTTTAATACTTGGGCATACATATATATATGTATATCATGATCAGATGTTATCATATAAGATGTCATCAATAAATCATAATGGCAGTTTATAACCTAAATAATATCAGGTACACTTAACAAAGATATCTATCAGAGCATTAACAGTGTATTATACATATTACTTGCCCTTACCATATTCAAATAACATATCAATTATAGTGACTATCATAACATTTCACATATAAGTTCTCATACTTGAAACGGTATGTTATTCAAGCCATATTAGCTTACTTATTAAGAATAATTTTCCAGTCAGTGATCATGTATCAAATACATCACTTATTCTTAATTCTTTTATGAACATAACACATCATAAATAATTCTTTAGTCATATGTTAGGAACATTGTCCCCACATTGCTTGTCATTTTACTTGCCACATTTAAACAGTAGAACATAACATCAACATATATCATATCATGCATTCATAAATAAGGTTGGTTTATCGCAAGCCTCCCTTTATCACATGCATAATTAAGTAACAATTAACGCACTCACCTTGGCCACTTAACACAATGCCTCACTAAGTCCTAGTTCAATCATTTCTTTCATAGTACCTCGAATCTTCTTTGATTTAGACTTGACTTCATTAATCACATGAATAAAATAAAATATTTGTTAGATTCAAATTTAACAATACCTTAAACATGTTGTCTAATATAATCATTCGAATATAAAATTTCCAAATATTTTCCTTTCTTCCTTGTACTGTTCAAAAACTCATTATGGTCTTTAGTGACCAATTTGAACTTCCATTAACTCTTCTGAGCTTTCTAACTAACATTTAAATACAAAATATTTCAAATTCCATTTTTTGACAGCTTGCGCTACCTTCAAAGATTTACTTGTACAGGGCAGAATACATACTGGATCTCAATTTCCTTTCTACCGTAGAAACTAGATTCGATAACTGTTCTGAAGGGATGAGCCACATAAATTAATAAAATTGTAGCACCTCATAATTTCTTTAAATAGTAATAAGGTCATTTGGTACTATGTTAGAAGTTTAAAAACTTACTGACTAAAATGACAAAAATGAAAAAGTTAGGATTTTTTTAATTAGGAGCTATAGAAAAGGAATTTTCGAGGTTTAAAGGTATCATAAGATAGAGAATAAACATATTAGGTTATATGCAAAATTTGGTTGAAATCTGATAACATTGGAATGGGAATTGAAGGTTAAAGTTTAGTGACCAAAATGACAATTTTCAAAAGTTGGTTGTTAAATCATAAAGAAAGGGAAAGCTTAAATCCTTAATAAAGAATTTGCCCAATAACTAAATTTTTTTCTGTAGATGGATAAATTTGGCCAGTGAGTAAAATCTAATATAGGTCCCAGGAATGAAAATGCAGTATAAGGTATCGAATTTGGATAGAATGAAATTATTCAGTGTGCTCAGACTAGGAAAACACTAGGATGAGTGACCTTCAAGAATGTCCCATAAAGTGTTTCTGATCGATATTTTGGACTCATTAAGAGTAGAGAACATTCATATGGATTTTTGATAAAGGATTTCTAAGAGAAATTTTACTCGATGAGGATTTTCGATAATTATTAGAATAATAGACTGAGTTAGGAAAATTCAATCTAAGTCCTTAGGAAAGGATGTTTTTTATGAGATAATAGTATCAAATTTCTGAATATGGAAATATCAAATTTTCGGAATAAATCCGGTAGCTCGGTATAGGTAAAATCGTCGTAGAAATGTTTTGTGAATATCGGGAAATCGGATCGAATTGAAATTTTAGAGGCTGTTCCATAAGCCATGGAAAATCATAAAATAATATTTATGGAATTTAGAGATATGAGATTTTTGGATTAGATTCGATAGTTCGATCAAAGGAAAATCGTATTAGGCGATTATCGGGTAATTGTATCGAATAAAAATTATAAAATAAAATTTTATGATTTCTTTGGGCATGGCCGGTTATGAAGGAACCAAATTGGTTCAAATGTAATGGAATGGCAATTTTAAAGAAGTTTTGTAAATATGAGTTTGGATGAGGGACAAATGATTAAAATGGATTAAAATAAATTTAAAATTCATTTTAATTATACAAGTGGCAATATTAGATTTAAACAAGTATATTAGTTTACAAAATGAAAAAAAATTTGTTCATCTATTTCTACATATGACGTAGAGGAGAAGACGAAGGGAGAAAAAATACATCAAATTTCAAGCTTGATTTGGAAGGGTTACAAGTAAAATCAAGTTTAGTTCATGAAGGAAAAATTAATCCTTGTTCAATTTTTAATAATCCAGACAAAACAAGTTTATCTTATGATTGATATGTACGGTGTTTGGAATGCATGGTTATAGCCCAATAGCCCATTTAGTTTAATTTATAAGGTTTACAAATACGGCCTATGTGTCGTCCCTCTTTCTACTTATATTGTAATTCTCTTCTCATTTTACTACCTCGTATGTAAAACGAGTTTCTGAAATTGTAATATATACAAAGAAGCATGAACCAGAAGAATAGAAGCATGGGCCGACATAAAGATGCTTGAGAAATTATTTTATCCTTCGAATAATTTGGTTTACCTTATAACATTTTCTTGGGACGGTCCACATCAGAAAATGGGCTATAACTATTGCATTCATATTTACTACTTTTCATGTATGTGATAAAATGAATGTATGAGATGGATGCTAGTTAATTGATAAGATCAAATGTTAAATGGTGAGATAATATTCAAAAAACCCTTAATAAAATATTAAGTCTTTTATTGCCTTCAATGTTAACCCTCTTTAAAGTCTAGATCGATATAATGTAGGTTATGCTAAAGCGAGGTACTTGCATCTATCTTGGCCAAACACGAAGAATAAGCAAGTGATATTCACTAGCTGTAATATTGGTTAAAGACTTAACTAGGTTACTCTAATAGGATTATAAACCTAAGGGATAGTTATTTGGATCATCATAAGATGATTATGAACAAGAGTTGTTCATCAAATGAAGGAGTTACATGAGATGTAATAAAAAAATGTTGCTTACCTAGATAAACCATACTCTTAAGAGAAAAACCAAAGCTGACTTAAGAGAATGTGAAATTTGGATCCATACTGTAATATCCCAAATTTTGGCTAGTGACCAAAATGTAAATTTTGAAAGTTTTGGGGTTAAAGTATAAACTTTGGAAAAGTTTGGGGACTAACGTGTAAATTTCCCCAACAAGTAATTTTATTCAGTATAAGAGTAAATTGGATCGAAATAGGTACCTTGATATCGGTTTTAAGAATTAAGATATAAAAAAGGTAGCGAATTTGGATCGAATAAAATTGTTAAGCGTGCTCAGGCAGAGAAATACAAGGATGGGTGACCTTCGGGAAGGTCCCATAAAAGTGTTTCTGATAGATATTTTGGACTCAGTAAGATTAGAGAAATTTCGTATGGATTATCGATAAAGGAATTCTAAGAGGAATTTTATTCTATGAAGATTTTCGATAAGTATCGGGAAAATAGACTAAGTTAATAAAATTCAGTCTAAGTCCTTGGAAAAGGAAGTTTTTATAGGATAATAGAGTGTATTTCCCGAATATGAAAATATATAATGTTCTGAATAAATCAAATAGCTCGGAAAAAGGTAAAATCATAGTAGAAGTATTTTATGAATACTAGGAAAATTGGATTGAACTGGAATTTCAGAGGCTGATCCAAAAGCCATGGAAAAGTCACAAAATACTATTTTATGAATATTTTATTATATTTGGTTGGATTCCAACTAGACTTAGTTAAATTTTTACAAGAATGGCAAACTAGTAAATAAAAACTAGTTGGAGAGCAAATTGGTCATTTGGCCCCAATGGCAATTCTGAAATGTTTAATAAGTTATAAGGGCAATTTTGGAAAGAGGAAATGGAAGATTAAATCTTGGCCCTTGATTGATGATAAATCAATCTCAACCATTGGATAAAAGGGGTAAATTTGTAATTTCACTATTAAATGAATTTAATATTCATTTAATAGATATATGTGTAAAATAATGGTGAAAAGATGAACCAGCCAAAAACGTGAGAGCTAGGGAAAGAAAGAGAATTTTTCCAAGCTTGATTCAAGCCCCAAAACTCAGTTTTCAGGTAATCTCTTCATCTACAAAGTTATTATACTCTTCAAGCTCTATCATTTGATATCAATAATTCATGGAATTCATGCTTGATTTATGAGAATTTACATGAGAAAGAAATTAGGGTTTATGGATCAAATTGGGGGTTTTGCGATTTTATGATTTCGTGATTGAATTCAAGTTGAAATCAAGTTAGTATGTTGTGAAAAATCATGGTATTGAGTTGGGATTTAAGTTCTACATGTTTAGATTATTATGAAGATGATTAGGGCTTATGGATTCAAGTTTAATTTAGGGTTTGTGATGTTGAATTAATAATTTAGTAAGCTTGATTTGTTGTTTGGAAGCAAGACTCTAAGTTAATTTGATATGGACCAATTCGGCAATCTTAAAAGTTAGAGGACCAAATCTGAATTTGTATGGATTTGGTGTGTATTTATGTTATTAAGGATGTTGGAGATGTGAAATTGATGTTAGAATGCTAAACCATTGTTAAATTGAATTAGTGACCATTTTCACAATTTGTCAAAGTTAAGTGACCAATTTGGAAATGAGGTTTTGGATAGGGATTAAATTTGAATTTTAGTTTTAATGATGGAATTAAGGTGGTAATGTTGAATTGAGGACTAATTTGCAAAGTTAAAAAATTTGGATCCTTACCTTTGCATTATTAGTGACCATTCGATAAAGAAGGAAAATTAGAGGGAACTATTGTGAATAATTATTTGATGAAGAAGGTGATAATTTGGTGGTTTAAAGCAAATAATGGGACTAAATTGACAAGTAGAGAAGTAAGGAGAAGTTAGTATAAAAGTTGAAGTAAATTATGGAAGCTGTGTAGAAAACTGGATTATGGCAGTAAGTTTGAAAATTCACCATAAATTCTACAAAAATGTTTAGATGGTGAATTTTATACCGATGTAAATATTTGTTCGTCTAGTTTCACCTCCAACAAATGGAAACTAATTTCGAGTTCCGAGTCAAAAGATATGAATTTGTAAGTGACGAAAGGTCTGAAAATAGAGCACCAGTAGGTTCTGAATTCCAGCATTGTAATTGACTTTGAAAGTTCGCCATAAATCGTACAAGTTGAATTTGGGATATTAATTTATATGGTTGAAAACTTATTGAATCTAGTTTCTTTCAGAACAAACGGAATTGAATTTCGAGTTGTAGATTATTTTATAGAAATATTTCTTTGAAGGTAGTGCAATCTGTCAGAAAATGAGAATTGATGTATTTTGTATCTAAGGTTAATTAGTAAGCTTGAAAGGGGTTAATGGAAGTTCTAAATGGTCATTAAAGACAAAAAAGGGTTTTGGACAGTATAAGGAAGGAAGGAAAAACTTTTGGAAATTTTGTATATTCGAATGACTAGATTTTATGGCATGTTTAAAGTATTGTTAGATTTGAATCTAACGAATGTTATTCATATTTATATGATCAATGAAGTTTGATTTGGATCAAAAGAAGGGTTGAGGTATTATGAAGGAAAGGATCGAGTAGAGCTTAGTGAGGCAAGCTAATAAATGGCCGAGGTGACTACATTTTTACATATTATATATATATAATATAAGAAAGAAATATAAAATGTCAACCTAGAGTGATTTGAAAGAAAAAGAATTTGAATTGTAAATTGATATATTTTACAATAATTTTTAAATGGTTTATAATGATCTTTACAAGATATTGATGTTAAAAAGCCCTTTGTATGATTATTGAGATTCTTGGTATAATTGGCATGCCAATGAGGTGGAGTATAGTGATATAGTGATACAGTGACGCTGTGTTCTACAGCTATGACCTAGTGATACAGTGATGTTGTATAAGTGTACAACAGTTATAAAGTGAAACAGTGATGCTGTGTTTCTACAACTATGACCTAGTGATGCAGTGATGTTGTATAAGTTTACAGCAGTTATAAAGTGATACTGTGATTTATTATGGCACAACATATTAGTTGATGTCGCACATGTGCATACTCAATAGTGACTCGCATACCATGCATTCTCAATTACATTACATTCGGCTATGAATTGAATAAAAAGTAACAAGTACAAGTGATCTAAAGGAAAGTGAAAAGTGAAAGTGATATGATTCAAATGAAAATAAGTGATTTACTGAATATTTGATTTGACATGACATTGCCTTATATATGTATATGAGATGTTGATTTTTACAGGTTACATGGCAGAGGAATGACTTCGATAAGTCATTCTATACGATTCTAAATTCTTATATGTTATATTCAGTATTTTATTTATTATGAAATTTTTATTAAAATTAAAGTGCTTTACTTTGATTTATAAGTTTTGCCTCACTAAGTTCGTACTTAGCGTGTGTTTGTTTCACACGTAGATCAAGATGGAGTATTTGAAGAGGAGTCGAGCATGCTGATCAAGCTTCAATCTGTAAAACATCAGTAAGATATTCTAGCTTATGATAATCTATAGTGGCCATGTAATTATTTAATTGCTAGTAGAGTATGATGCATTAAATTAGACTAAATGATAGATAAGTAATCAGTTTTGATGATGAATCGTATATGGATAAAGCAAAACAAGGCATTAGCATTGTAACATAATAAATCTAAGGTAGAAAGGATAATTACTTTGCTAATAAGAATAATCGGTAATCGCATAAAGATTTTAAAGTCAAGAAAGTGCTAAGATAGCGAACCTAGTTTTTCACCCTGAATTGAACTGTTATTTTTAATAATTGCCAAATATGTTTTAAAATAATTAAATCAGGGTTGGAACTAGCTAACTGCACATCTGTTGTATTTTCAAGAAAATCGAGAAAGGGTTAGATTTACAAACTAAAAATTCTAATTAATTGTAAAAATATATTTATAAGTTGAGATTTCTTTAAACGACTCCGTAACATCTTTAATGTATATTAGATTTACGAGTATACGTTAAGGGTATTACACTTACCCACTAGAAAAACTTTACAGAAAGTATTTTCAACATTAATATTTGAGGGTTATTAATTTTAATAAAAGTAGTGAGAGTATAAAGTCCTTGTATAAACAAACTTGGTAAACGTACTCAAAATTCATATTTTATTGTTGTAGACTTATTATGGCAAATACAAATTTGTTATCATTGTGATCAGTCCTTGACTGGTCACTAGAAGGAAAATGTTTCCATTGTAATAAGACATGTCATTGGAAGAAGAACTGTCCCATTTATCTTGAAAAAGCCAAGAAGGCATATGAAAGCAAAGCGTCCACCTCAAATATTTATGTTATTGATATTAATTTATCAACACCTACTTCTTAGGTATTGAATACCGGTTGTGGTTCTAATATTTGTACATATGTACAAGGACTACAAAAGAGTAGAATTCTAAGAAAATGAGATGTAAACCTACAAGTTGGTAATGGAGCAAGAGTTGATGTATTAGCTATAGGAATATATACTTTATCGTTGCCTAGTGGACTTAATTTATGCCTAGAGGATTGTTATTTCGTACCTAGTTTGACTAAAAAATATCAATTCGTTTTCTTTTTTAGACAGGATTGGTTTTGAGATAATTATTAAGAATAATTGTTGTTCTTTTTATCTCGCACTACAAGAAAAGCACTTCTAGTGACAGTGAAAATGGTCACTAAAAATATTAAATTTAGACACTAGAATGGATAGCGACAAAATTTTCAAATCGTCACCTGTCGTCACTAATAACTCCGTCACTATTATATTAGTGACAATTGTATCAAAATTTGTCACAATTGTGAATTTTTTGTGACCATGTTTTCAACAATAATAACTCTATCATTCGTGATGATTTTTTGACAATGGGATCAAATGTTGTTATAAAAAAGTATGTCACAATTTTTTGTCTTTTGTTAAAAGTATTTGACACTACAATCAATAGAAATTGTGATAAATTTGTTAGACACTGAAAATATATTTTGTGACCAACAATGTTGCCACAATAAGTATTTTTTGTGACCAAATGTTTGACACAATAATCATTAGCAATTGTGATAATTGTGTTTGTCAGAGAAAATATATTTTCTGACAAAGAAAAGAAGCCACAATAATATTTTTTGTGAGAAAGTATTGGAAACTATAATCATTAATAATAGTGATAAATTAAATAGTCACAATAACTCTTTGAATTATGACCAATTTGTTTCATACTAAAAAATAAAGTTGTCATAAAAAACTTGTCATAATAACCATTTTTTGTGATGAATATATTGTCTCTAAATGTATTTTTAATAGTTATAGAAAAATTGTCAAATATATAATTTTATTAGAGATAAATACTTCATCGTTGATTATGTAAGAGTTATTTACACTTATCTCGTCACTAATCAATTAATATTTTTTACGTCTAAAAAGTTTAAATTATTAAAAATTACCATTCGTGAATAAAAAAAATGATTACATAAAAGTTCTATCACTTCTTCATTTTTTCTCAATACGAATGGATAATTATAATATTTTAAAGTGAATAATTAAACTAAATTGTAAATAATATCAACCCATCAAAAAATAAGATCAAAAATAAATTCTAAAAAAACTAAATAGTTCATAATATATATTTTTAATCTTAAGATATTGAAACATCTAAATAGAAGTCCAAGCCAAGTAATGCACACCAAAATTCACTTTTCAACATTTTCCTATAAAATATATACAATAAGAGAAAGAATAAGTTAACTAGTATACAAAATTAATTATGTCATTTGAGATAAAAACTAGTTAAAAACAAAAAAATCGTTAATTAATTTGACTGAGATGCATTAATCAACATATTTACCAAATAAAAACAAGCTAATCAATAATTAAAACCAAAAAAATAAAACAATGAGAGAACAAGGTAAATTGTCAAAACCAATCTAACACCAAAAACAATATTAATGGTATGAAAAAGATACAAAACAAGCAGTTGAAAATACAATTATCATTCTAAATAACTACGAAAACATAATTAATTTGATGTAATAAATCTAAAATAAAATACATATAAATATGAAAAAAATCAATCAAATAATCATCTTTCTAAATAGTTATAAAAACACAATCAACTTATTTTTTAAAAAATAAAATAAAAAGTTTAAAATCATACATAATAGTAAAACACGATGATAAATCCATGAATGATATTTTGTAAAACTAAAAGACATAGAAAAAGGAAAAAAGTAGCTTAACCTAAATGACATCGTCGATTTCTTGAAAGAGGCAAAAACGAGAAATAAAAGTTGAAGAGAATGAAAGAAGCTAAAATAGGATAATTAAGAAAATTAAAATCTATATCATGGGATAGTTGGGGGTCAAGTGGATGCTTATGGTGATTGTAGTGGCAAGCAAGTGTTTTAAAAAAACATAAAACTCCTTTTAATTTTTACTTATTATTTTAAAATTATTTTTATACTATTTTTAGCACTTGTTGATGATAAGTAACTTTTTTAGATAAAAAATGATATTTTTTTTAGTTTTTCAAGTATGTTTTCTTTAAACAATTTTACGGTTCATAATACTCTAAATTAGATACTCTAAAATTCAAATTATAATTTTAATAATAATTTTGTATATAGTTTAATTAAATAAAAAAAGAAACAAAGAATATATATTCTGTATCTTCAGTCATAATAAACTAAATGGTATTTTTTCCCTACAATATTTTTGTAGAGTTTCTTTTTTTGTGTACGAGATATAAGTTAGAATTTATAGAAGTGCATCTTAAAATAAGGGCCCAAAATTTTGTGTTAAGCTAGAAGACCCAAATAAATTTAAAATGAGCGGAGAGACATATATTTTGTATTGAAAAGGCTTAAATTATATTATAGAATTTTTAAAAGGGTTAAAAATTAAAAGAAAATAGAATTTTTAACATGGAACACTATCTTAAAATTAATATAAAATATAATCAACTTCTCAAAGTTGGTTATGGATTTAAAAAAATCAAAATTTAGTATTTCATATGGATTTGGAGAATTCAAAATTTATAGTTGATTGTAGATTTTAATATTTTTTCATAAACAATAATATTTAGTACGATATGAAATAACTTGTAAATTGTTAGTAAATTATTGGTTAGCTTTGTAATATTTATTTTCTCTACATTTAATGATTATTGATTGCAACATGTCTATAAATTGCATGATGAAGCAAGTGAATTGGTCAACAAACAACTTGTTGAGATATTGATTTTGATATAACTAAAATGAAAAAAGTTTTTAGACTTAAACTAATTTGCAAAAATATTTCAAAAGTCCATTAACTTAAAAAATATATTTTAAAGTTTTTCAAAGGGTTTTTGACACATTTAAACACTTTCAAAATAGCCTTTATATTAAAAACTGGCTTTGAGTATAGATACCCTTTCCTTAATATCGATACCCAGTCACCCGTACCGATACCAATTTTACTTGTATCGGTATGCCCTTTGATTTGCCAAAACTCCAAATTCAGTACACACTTATCCATACCGATACGCTTATGTAGCGTACCAATACCCTTGTATAATAAATGCTCCAATAGCTAGTTTTCTTAAGGCATGTACCGATACCCAAGCCCAGATACCGATACGCCCTACCCTAGAAGTATATTTATGGGTAGAAAAAAAGACCCCAAAGGCTCCAAACCAACCCCAACGGCTAGTAACGACCACAAATTCATTAGAGGGCTTAAAAGCAAGATTCAAGAAGCCATGCAACAACAAGAAACAACTTGCCAACATTCAATGATAGAGAAAGTGTTTTAGAGCTTAATTTTGTCAAATTTCTTTGTAGAACACACTTATGAGCTCAAATGTCATGTATGATCAAGTGTTAGGTTTTGGGTGAGTGCTTAGAATTGCAAACATATTAGCGTTAAGAGGTTTTCCTAGTTTGTTCTTTTATTTTCTCTTTTTAAGAGAGTTTCTCAAAGCTTTGGGGTATAAGCTTTAAGGTTGTAAGGGTTATCTCCTTGATCCCAAAAAAAAAAAATCAATAGTGAATTTGGGAAAATCCTTAGTGGTGTGCTAAGGTAGTGGATGTAGACGTTGGTTAGAAAGTCGAAAAACTATAAATCCTTGTGTATATTTTTAGTTTCCTATTCCCTCAACCACTATCACTTAAAAACCAATTCACCTATTTCTTGGCATTCGGTTGCTTGTTTGAGCACCCAACAATTGGTATCAGAGCTTCGTCTCTACATCAGATTAACATCATAGAGTTGATCCCTGAGGTACTCAACCATTCTACGTTAATTCGAGTTCATGGCGCAATCAATCGACAAGCCTCCTTATTTCGACAGTGCCAACTACTTCTATTGGAAGAATAGGATGATGTTTTTCTTATGAGTCAAAGATTATTGTCTTTGAGATGTCATTCTTGATGGCTCGTTTATTCCACGAAGAAGCAAGGTGGAGTGAAGTGCAAAGATCGCAAGAAGATGGAGCTAAATGCAAATGCCTTATATATTATATTTTGTGCACTTGGTCCAAAAGAATATGCTAAAGTTTCTTCTTGTGAAAGTGCCAAGGAAATTTGGGACAAGCTTGAAGTCAGTCATGAAGGAACCAATGAAGTAAAGGAGACCAAGATTGGTCTTCTCAACCTTGAGTACGAGAACTTCAAGGTAGACCCGGATGAAGACATCAAAGATATGTTCGATCAGTTTTCCACCATTGTGAATGGGCTTAAAGGATTTGGAGAGATGATTTCAGAGGAAAAGCTTATGAGGAAGTTGATTTACACACTTTTGAACTCATGGGATTCCAAGAAGACCTCCATCATAGAAGCAAAGAATTTGAAGGAGCTCATGCTTGATGATCTTATGAGATCTTTGCTCACCCATGAGATGATGATGTCTAAGGGGAAGAAGAAAGTGGAGAAAGGCATTGAAGACTTGTGTGTTGTTGCTCTTAAATCCTCTTCAAGAATTGAAGAAGAATTTAGTGAAGAGGAGAGTGAAGGTGAAGAAGAAGAGATAATCAAGCTCTTCAAGAAATTCACCTGATTCGTGAAGCAAGAAAAGGAAGAATCAATACGAGAATCAAGGATAAAGATGATGGATCCCATCATATGCTTTGAATGCAAGAGGCTAGGGCATACCAAGTACGATTGCCCTCGTTTCAACAGTGAGGGATCGGGCTATAAGAAGAAGGCATTTGCGGTTACATGGAGTAATGAATAGGACTCCACCAGTGATGATGAAGTAAGTCTCATGGCCATCGAAGAAGATTCAAGGGTAACTTCTAATTCATCTACTTTAATTTCATATACATTTGATGAATTACAAGATGCTTACGATGATTTAGTTTTTGAATTTAAAACCTCATTTTTGAAAAATAAGAAATTGATTTCGAAATTAAAAATTGAAAATGATTTGCTTTCCAAAACTAATTTAGAACTTGAATCAAGGTTTGAAAATTTAGAGAAAAAGAATTTGGATTTGCAAAACTTGCTTCTAAAAGTTCAACAGGGTCATCAAAGGGAAATTGATGATCTTAAAAAGAATTTGTTTAACAAAAATGTTCAAAAATGTGAAGTTGGAGGTAGGTCCAAATCAAATTTTGTTAAAACAATTTTTTATCAAAGACAATCTAGTTCCCTTAGATTTGTCAAAGGCAAAATGGTTAAGGACATTTGGGTCCCTAAGAGACTAATTTGTTTAAACAAAAGGGACGAATTGAAAAATGGATTCATAAGGGGACTAAGTTATTTGGAACTAATGCCATTGGATCCAAAGCAATTTGGATATCAAAAATTACTTGATTGTCTTTTGTAGGTGTGTTTGAGCCATTGATGATCAAAGTCAATTTTTTGGAAGTTCTTGACACTCAAAGAAGGAAGGACACTTGTAGAAGGAAGGCTTAACATCTTACATTGGTTCAAGTGGTAATTTTAAATTTCACGCAATTGCTTGATCATGTTGTTTATGTCTATTTTTATGTTGATCCAAGCATGTTTGTATGACTCCATGTTGTGCCTAATTTCATATAGTTAGAGGGAGTCCCAAATTGCATGAGTTACATGTTTTTGGCCTAGTATGCTCATATTTATGTTTTTGGCCTTAAAATTGTAATGTTTAGTTGAATTTGGTGAAATTCATTCTTTGTATATTTTAAATGTTATGTTTTGAGAAGCATGTGTAGCAAAATGTACAAAATGTATCCTTGACCTCTTAAAGCCTTTTTATGAACTTAAGATTAAGTTGTAAGGCTATTTGAGTTTATTTTGCTGTATTTTTCACCAATTTCGTGCCTTCGGTACCAGTACAATCCATACCGTACCAATGCAACCTTCAACCAAGTACCTATATGGCCTATACTGTACCTGTACACGTAGACAAAAAGGGACAATTTTGTCTCCTTTTTGCCATGCTTTGTGTGCATATTGTATATCATGTTAAATAGCATGTTTAATTGAATTTCGTGTATTCATTTGTTTGAAATTCAATTTATTTTCTCTTGAATTGTTGGACTAACAATTTACTTGTTGCTTGAGTAAGAGAGCCATTTCTAAAATTTGTTATTGTTAAAATCTTTGGTCTTTTCTCCATTGTTTTGAACTTAATATGATTTCAAATTTGATTTCAAAATTATTTTTGATATAACAAAAAGAGAGAGAGATAGGTTTAAAAATTCAATTTCAAAAAGAAAAAAAGGAGCTTTAAATATTTTCTAAAAATTTTCTCTTTTTCTAAAATTATTTTTCTAAGGGCGAGTTTTCACAAAAACAATATTTCAAGTGGTTTCATTATATCAAAAAGCGAGAGATCGTTGAGATATTGATTTTGATATAACTAAAATGAAAATTGTTTTTGGACTTACACTAATTTGCAAAAAATATTTCAGAAGTCCATTAACTTGAAAAGTATGTTTGAAAGTTTTTCAAAGGATTTTTGACATATTTAAATATTTTCAAAATAGCCAAAATGTTAAAAACTAGCTTTGAATATTGATACCCTTTCCTTGGTATCGATACCCATTCACCTGTACCGATACCAATTTTACTTGTATCGATACGCCCCTTTGATTTGCCAAAACACCAAATTCTAGTAGCCAAATTGAGTACCGGTATAGCTTGTCCATACTGATACCCTATGGGTTGTACCAATACGCTTATGTAGCATACCGATACCCATGTGTAATAAATGCTCCAATGACTAGTTTTCTTAAGACAGGTATTGATACCCAAGCCTGATTACCGATACACACTACTCCAAAAGTGCATTTATGGCTGGAAAAAACACCCCAACGGCTCCAAACCAACCACAATGGCTAGTAATGACCACAAACTCATCAGAGGGTTTAAAAGCAAGTTTCAAGCTGCCATGCAACAATAAGAAACAACTTGCCAATATTCAATGATAGAGAGAGTGTTTTAGAGCTTAATTTTGTCAAATTTCTTTGTAGAACACATTGTGAGCTCAATTGTCATATATGCTCAAGTGTTAGGTTTTGGGTGAGTGCTTAGAAATGCAAACATATTAGCCTTAAGAAGTTTTCCTAGTTTGCTCTTTTATTTTCTCTTTGTAAGAGAGTTTCTCAAAGTTTTGGGGTATAACATTTGAGGTTGTAAGGGTTATCTCCTAGATCCTGGGAAAAAGGAAAGAAATTCAATAGTGAATTTGGGGAAATCCTTAGTGGTGTGCCAAGTTAGTGGATGTAGACTTTGGTTAGAAAGTTGAACCACTATAAATCCTAGTGTATATTTTTATTTTCCTATTCCTTCCACCACTATCACTCAAAAACCAATTCACCCCATCTTGCCATTTGGTTGATCGTTCGAGCATCCCAACACAACTATTTAATCTAGCTTGTGGACTCGATAAATGACTTTTCGTTACACAAGCTATCTTAATTTAATTATGATAAATTTACTTCTATCAAAGATGATAATGATGATTGGACATATACTATTTAAAGTTTATTTCTAAGTCTCAATATTAGATTTTTATTTCATATTTTGATACTTTATTTATTAAATAAAAATTTTAATTTGAAGTATTTTATTCTATATTTTTTATTATAATAAAATTAAATTTTATACATTGTCATCAATTCACTATTAATGTTTTGATGAGTTTGAAATAATTTTATTAATTATTAATATTTTTTGTAAAAAAATTATATTGCAATAAAATATATTTTAATGGTCACAAAAATAAGTTTATATATGTAGAAATTTTAATGGTTACAAAAACAAGTTTATTATTGTGACAAAACCAATTCGACATTAATCCAAAATGTTTAATCGTGACAAAAAAATTGTGACAGAAAGTGAACTTTTAAGTGACAATTAATTTTTTGACACAACAATTTGAAATAATAGTGATAACTTCGTATGTTGTCATTATTATTGTATTCCAACCAAAATACAATTTGGCGCCAATATGTGTACTTTATCAGTGACGTAGTTTTAATTACAAACAAAATCATGTCACAAATATTCATTGTAGTGACAATTTAATTGTGAAACGAAATGCAATGGTCACAACTATTGTTGTATCAGTGACCAAATATTAATGTCATAATTACTTATATCAACAGTGTCATAAAAATATTTTGTCACAAAAAACATATCATTTGTGAAAAAATAACTCAAAGCCGCAATAAATTTGTCACTAAAAAACACAATTGTTGTAGTGTCGATAATGTTTTCTATGGCGAGGCACAATTAATAAATGACATCTATATTTTGGATCAAGAGAATTCCATTTACAACATAAATACAAAAAGATAAAAAACAAATGACTCTAATCAAACTTATCTTTGGCATTGCCGCTTGGGTAAAAAACGTATTTCAAAACTTCATAAAGATGGATTTTTGGATTTATTTGTTTTTGAACAAATTGATGTACGCGAGTATTGCTTATTGGGAAAGATGACCAAAGCTCCTTTTAATGGTAAAAGTGAGCAAGCAAGTGATTTATTGGGATTAATACATAGTGATGTATGTGGACCAATGAATCCACAAGCCAGAGGAAGGTTTCAATACTTCATTACTTTCATAGATGACTTTAGTAGATATAAGTACAGTTACCTAATGCATCGTAAATCTAAAGCCCTTGAACATTGCAAAGAATTTAAAAATGAAGTAAAAAAAACAACTAGGAAAAAGCATAAAGGCTCTTCGATCAGATCGAGGAGAAGAATACTTATGCTTAAAGTTTGGTGACCTTCTTAGGGAATGTGAGATTGTCTCACAACCTACACCTCCTGGTACTCCATAATGGAATAGATTTTCTGAAAGAAGAAATCGAACACTGTTAGACATGGTTCGATCAATAATGAGTCATGCTGATCTTCTAGTTTCTTTTTGGGGACATGCGCTAGAAACATCTACTTTCACACTAAATTGTGTTCCATCTAAATCAGTTCAAAAGACACCATACGAGATATGGACTGGGAAACGTCCTAGTATAAATTTTATGAAAACTTGGGGATGTGAAGCTTATGTTAAACATCAGATGTCTACAAAGCTCAAACCCAAATCTCATAAATGTAATTTTGTAGGTTATCCTAAAGAAACTAAAGGATATTATTTCTTCAATCCTATAGAGAACAAAGTGTTTGTTGCTCGAATAAGAATCTTCCTAGAAAGAGATTTTGTTCTCAAAAAAAGAAGTGGGAGAAATATTAAAATCAATGAAATTTGAGATCAACCACATATCACTGAACTAGAGATTAAACAACAACAAGTTTCGCAAGTTGTTGAGGAACATTAAACTATTTTGGAAACACAACCACTGTGAAGATATTTGAGAGAATACAATCTATTGCATGGTGATGTTCTATTCATGGATCGAGATGAGCCTAGGACTTATCAAGAAGTAGTGAAGGGCCCAGACTCTGAGAAATGGCTAGAGGCCATGAAGTTCGAGATGGATTCCATGTTAGAAAATCAAGTTTGAAACTTGGTTCACCCGCCTAAAGGGGGTTAAGCCCATAGGGTGTAAGTGGGTTTTCAAAAAGAAAATCGACCTAGATGGTAATGTACAAACATACGAAGGGCGATTAGTCGCAAAGGGTACTCATCAAATTTATGGTATAGACTATGATGAAACCTTTTCTCATATTGTTATGTTTAAATCCATCGGTATCTTACTTGTGATAGCTATATTTTATGATTATGAGATATGGCAAATGGATGTTAAAACCTCTTTCCTTAATGGAAAACTAGATGAGAATGTGCACATGACACAACCTAAAGGTTTTGTCGATCAAAAAGATGCCAAAAAAATATGCAAGCTACAAAGGTCTATTTATGGATTGAAGCAAACTTCTCGAAGTTGGAATCTTCATTTTAATGATGCAATCAAAGAGTTTGGTTTTATCAAAAATAAAGACAAGCCATGTGTTTTCAAGAAAATTAGTGGGAGCACTGTCATATTCTTCGTAGTGTATGTGGATGACATATTGATAATAGGAAATGACATACCTAGCTTACAATCTGTAAAAACTTGGTTAGGAAAATGTTTTTCATGAAGGACTTGGGTGAGGCAACATATATATTAGGAGTCAAGATCTATAGAGATAGATCAAGAAGACTCCTTGGACTGAGTCAAAATACATACATAGATAAAGTACTGAAAAGATTCAATATGGAAGAATCCAAAAGAGGGTTCTTACCTATGAGACATGGAATTTTACTCTTGAAGGAAATGTGTCCTTCAACACCTCAAGAAAGAGATGCATGAGTAAGATTTCATATAATTAAATAATTGGATCTATCATTTATCACATGTTATGTACTCATCTATGTATCATACGCTTTAAGTATGACAAGTCGGTACCAGGTGTATCCCGATAAAGGTCATTAGGTCGCAGTTAAAAACATCTTTAAGTACTTAAGGAGAACTAAGGATACATTCCTTATATATGGAGGTGAGGAAGAGCTAAGTATAAAATGATATATTGATGCCAGCTTTCAAATCGATAAGGATGATTCACGGTCACAATCAGGTTTTGTGTTCTGCCTTAATGGAGGCGCTGTGAGCTGGAAAAGCTCAAAGCAAGATACAATAGTTGATTCTACAATAGAAGCTGAGTATATTGCAGTAAACAATGCTGCAAAAGAGGTTATTTGGATCTAAAAGTTCATATCTAAACTAAGGGTTGTGCCGAGCATATTGAATGCTATAGATCTACGTTGTGATAACAACATAGCCATCCTACAAACAAAAGAACCCAGATCTCACCAACGATCCAAACACATACTTAGGTGTTACCATCTCATTCGAGAAATCATAGATCGTGGAGATGTGGAAATATGTAGAGTACCAATAATTTATAACATTGTTGATCCATTGACAAAGCCTCTGACACAATAGATGCATGATCGTCACACTAAGTCACTTGGTATTAGATACATGAGTGATTGGTCTTAGTACTAGTGGGAGATTGTTATAGTATGCCCAAAGACCAATCATAAAATGATTGTAAATGAAATTTGTTTTTTTTACCTTGTTTATTAATACATAGGCATTGCCATTATTATTTCCAGTTACTATTATGCGTGTATAAATAAACTAAATTATAATAAAGTCCTTGGAATAATATGGTTATTCTTAAATGTCCTTAGTTGAGTATTAATGTGGGCATGGACAACAATAATGCATTAAGACTAATATGTAGTTGATTAATGACAAAGCGTTGTCATTGACATGGAGATGTCAAAATCAATACATAAGTATGAGTTAGAGAAAGACATACTGGACTGACCCGCTATGTGAATGTTTCTTGGATTATTATGTGACAGTCACAACATTGCTCATAGTGATAACTACATGGTGATCCTCGGACTTGACATCATTATTTCAACATCGTGAGTGGTATATTTTGATACAGTCAAACACGTGTCATAATTGACTACACTATAAAGATTGATATTGGATATGTCACAATCTATGTAGTGGGATATGGTTGACAAAGATAGGATTTGTCCCTCTACATAATAAGAGTAATATCGTAGGCCACTTGATTGGGTGAGACTAGAAATGCATGGCCATGCTCGAATAAGTTGATATGAGATATCATAGTTATTCATTTATGATAGTCTACTCAAGATATCAATAAATATTAGATGGACTATACAAGTGTGACTGCTTCATGACTTGTGTCCAATCTAGAAATGAAGGACAAAAGGATGTAATACCTAAAAATAGTTAATCACAAAGATGTTATGTCAAATCATGATTTCTTGTAACTTAGGTGACAACTACATATTACTAGATATCACTCGTTGTTTGTAATATTAGAAATGTTCTAATATTTACTGGTAACGTTACAAAGAACCTACATGGTCACACCCATGGTTGAAATGAGCATATATTAAATGAATTATATGTGTACAAATTTGATGTACACAAATTTAGTTAAATTAATGTATATTTGATATATATATATAATTTAACTATTGGATAAATATTAAAATAAAATAATTATTGTAATTATGACTTTTTAATATATAAATAATATAATTCAATTTAAATTAATATAGATATTGAAATCCTATTTAAGTTGAATTGGGATCATATATATTAATAAATATATATATATATTGAAATCCTGATTAAGTTGAATTGGGATTATATATATTAATATAGATATATATTAAAATCCCAATTAAGTTGAATTGGATTATATATATTTAATATATATATATATATATTGAAATCCTAATTAAGTTAAATTGAGATTATATATATTTAATATATATATATATTGAAATCCTAATATGAGTTGATTAGGATTACAAAGGCTATGTAAAGGCATGAGAGGTCTAGCAGTCATTAATGCTTTTGAAAAAGCCCTCTAAATAGTTTAGAGAGTTTTATATGCTTGTTTCAACTAGTTGAACTAAGTAGAGGTCAGAGCGTTATCGTTGTAGCTTAGGAATCGACATTGTGGAATCGTGATTGGGATATTTATCTTCTCCAAATTTAGAATTCTAGATTTTAAATAGGTAATTCTTTACCCTCATTCACCATGATTTGTTCCTTGTACATAGATCATTGGAGGTAATTGCCGGATAATTTTTCTATTGCGCCATGGGGTGTACCGGTGTGACCCAACAATATGTATATATTAGGTAAATTTTAAAAAGATTAAGTATGCAAATAGCCTAATCTATTTTGATGGTTCCCTTTGCTATGATCACATTAATTTTGAATTTGCTGCTATGTTGATCATGATTTCGTATGATGAATCTATGCTTAATGTTTTGCTATGGGTTAAGAGCTTTTGTATTTTGAACTTAGTATTGAAACTGGTGTAGCTCTTATCTTACATGAATGCATGCCTTCTAAAAGCTTAAAAAGCCTTTAGGAAATTCTAGGTCGACTCTCTGATGCCAAAGCATAATTTAATGTGAATGAACTGAATGCTCAATGTAGCAAGTAAAATGCTTAATGTAACTCCCAAAAAATTGAGAAAATAATTCAAATTAATTGAACACTCGATACCATAGGCAAAACTGTTGAGGGACACTCTTCTATGCATCTTGCTACCTTAGTACACTAGGTGAGTTGTGTTTGCTCCATTTAACTTTCCCTGGTAGGAATGGTAGTACTAGAATAAGAGTGAATGAAAGTCTTCATAGGATGACTCTGCTCGTAGGGCTCAAGGATGAGTTATTTGCTCCACTCCATCATCAGGTTTGAAGAGTAGTCGTGATAAGTTAAAGCCCCAATGATACAGTTTAATGAACTTAAAAATAGAATGGAGTACAATATTGTGATTAAAAAGAAAAAATATCGAGGTAATAAAAAAGTAGAAAAATCCTTAAATTTTTCTTAGGCCATTAAGTTATGAATGCATATAACACAACACCCACTGCACCTATGGTAGAATTGATCCTTGGAACAAAACTGTGAGCTCTAATGCGTTGCACTTCCTTAAAATAGCTTAGGAATGAATTACTGCTGCAACATATTTTAGAATATTTGAAATCATAGCTTAGCCGGAATCTATAATACAATGGGTTATTTGCTTTTGTTTTATCTTTAGTTTAGTCTAGTTTGCATTGCTTGAGGGCAAGTAATAGTTCAAGTTTGGGGGTATTTGATGACTGTGCAAATAACCTATTTTGCATACCCATTTAGCTTAACTTTTGCATGTGTTTAGGCTCATTTAGTTGTAATTAGGAATAGTTTGCATATAGTTATGATGTTTGAGCTTAATGCTTATCTATATTGATACTATTAATGGGAAAGGTAGTGGTTTTCAGTGTTGCTTGCGTAGGAGGTAACAGAGCAACAAAGCATAGGAACATTGGAGCAGAATTCTCTCATGCTGAATTGGATGCTACAACATTCGCTGTGATGTTGGAGACAAATTTTGGATCCTTTAATGTGATTTAATGCGTTGTCCTCTCTCCTTTATTGAGCCATAATGGCTTGGAAAGAAAAGATTCTCTTTGATGGATCACATGACAATTTATTAAAAGCATGTGACAAGTTATTCTTTTATTGAGCAATTAATAATGTACAAAAGCAAGATCCTTATTAAAAGACTACTTGCACTTTAGGGTTTTTAAAACCCTAGGAGAGCCACCTCTATGTAAAGACATCAAGGGAAACAATTAGAGGAGGCTGCACTTAATGCACAAATACGCAGAGAAGCTTTTATTCAAGGAAGAACAACCACTTGTCTTCTTCATCAGAGAACCACCATTGTTAAATGTTAAGAGGAGTCTCCAAGCGATGAAAAGCTATTGAGGAAGGCTTTAGGAGTTTGGAGCACTACAACAGCAGTTCGAGAGCATGACGAAGAAATCTCAAGACACTTTGATTCACTTTCTCTCTTGTTTTATCGACTGCCACGCTTTTAATTATTTTTTATTATGGATGTTATTTTCTCAGAAATGAGCTAATTACTTTTTTTGGGTTTTATTGTTTTAGGATTCTATGTTTTAATTACTTGTTCAATGTTATAGCCTTTTCCTTTATTTATCCTGGTCATTGTTCTTCATAAATAATTATTGTAAGAGCTATCGAGAGAAGCCTTTTAATTATTGATATGTGGCTTAATATTAAGAGAGCAAAATTAGACAAACATGAACAATGGAGCTTAAGATGTTAACTTAGGTTCTAAATTGGCTTAGACATAAGTTTAGGATTTCAACAACTAATAAGGGAAACTTGAATACACAATAAGTTGTTAGGGTTAACGCAGACAAGTATTACCATAACTTCTTGTTGTTACTTCTAGGTATCGAGAGAATCTAGGAGTTTTTAGAAAACTTTGTCGGATAGATAAAGATCTAATTGGTTAACGTAAACATGTATTGCCAATTGTTATAACATTCGAATGGTAATTAGCATAGTTCCTACGCAATAAACCCAACATCCATAATTATTTGTGTAACACGCCGATTTTGGGCCTATATGTTTTAAAGGTTGGTCTAAAGGCCCGATAGATTAGTATTAGAGTTTCAGGTCAGTTTCGGAATTTAATTGGTTTAACTATTTTTGAAGGTGATAAAATTGAGGGAAAATATTATAAAAACATTATTAATTATATTAAATATAATGGTGAAATTAATTTTGGAAATAAGATTTGGAAATCAGACATTTTGGCTAGTGACCAAAATACAATTTTTGAAAACTACTTTTAAAGGTGACTAAAATAAAAAGGGTCAAATTCTTAGAATCTTTAAGGAGCTATTTTACCAAGTTTTTTCTGATGATTTCTCCCTTAATTAAAGATATTTTAACTTTTTTAAAGTTATTTAAAAAGGAATTTTTAGTTAAAAAGTTAGTTAAGCTTTTAAAAGAAAATTCACGTAAATTTTCTCTCAATTTTTCTCTCCATTCTTTCCTCAGCCAAACACTCAAGTTTTCATCAAAATCTAGAGGTGAGAAGTCTTTTAACTTGTACTTATGATTTGTAATTGATTAATTAACATTGTTTTACAAAATCTCATCTAAATCTTGTGCTTTCTTAGCTTTTATCAAACCAATTGAGGGGGAAATCTCACAATAGTGGTAAGGTCCAAGATTTCCTCTATTGTATGGTTCTTTACTAAAATTCCCAAGCATTTGATCCTTGATTTATTGATTGTAAACTGATTTTAATGATTTATCAATGTTTGACTGAGTAAATTGCGTAAAATTAATGTAACAAGGTAATTTTTGAAGTGGATCTGATTTCCAATGTTTAAGATTGATTTAATACATATTTTGGATGTATTATGATGTTGATAAGTTTTTTTTATCAATAGAATCCTGAAACTCTTGGATCTCTAATTGTTTAGGTTGTTAGATTGAATTTTTTGTGATGTTATTCGAGTTTAATCTTTGCTAGATGTAAAAAGGATGTTGGGAAAGGGTTTTTGGATGTTAATTGATGTTGTTTGATAGGTCGAATCATTGTTTTATGGCTGGGTTAAGTTTTAGAAACGTTTGATGATGATTTCAGTTTGTTTCGGATAGTTTCTAAGTGGGCAACCTGAGAGTTACGTGAGTTTTGCTTTGAGGTAGTGGTTTGAATGCATAATGATGCATTTATCCTCTGGTTTTATGTGTTTAAAACAAGGGATAATCAAGGAGACAAAACTTAACGTTGTTTGTTACTTGTCGGGAGCTTGTATCGCGTTGGCAAGAAAAGGGAAGCGTATCGGTGAGTGGAAATGGTCTTAAAAGTCTTCCAAAGGTTTTGAAAGTGGTTTCGAAAGTTTAGGTTTAATTTGAAACACTTACCTAAGCTTGGAAGTAAGTTTCCCTCCTTAGCTCTTTAATATCGGTTTGGATATGAGCATGTGTGATTCATGTTTTAGCCGTAAACATGGTTGATTTTACTTACTGTAAATGCATGATTTTAAGTACATATGCAGTGCTTGAAAAGTATATTAAATGCTAATGAGCATTGGTTTTTATTACGGTCGGGAATGTGATGTTGCTATGGCAATGCGATTTGTATATGTAGGGATTTTGTGTAATCCATAGTGAAACAATGAGTAAATGGTTTTGTAAATGATATATTGGCTATGTGACAAGGTGAGAAAACATTCAGATATAGTTGGCATGTCATAGGATAAAGTGCACTATAATATGTTTAAAAATTGATCGTGGTTAAGAGTCCTTGAGGTATAGCGGTAGTCTATTCAGACTATGTTGTTATCACTTGGGTTGAGCGATCGGTTCCCCTTGTTGATGTTAAAGTTGCAGTCACCAAGGTGGTTAACATACGGTCGGTAAAGTGGTTAACTTACGATCGGCAAGGTGGTTAATTCATGTGGTTAGCAAGTTGGTTAACTCATGCAGTCGGCATGGTGTAGTCTTGATGATGGTCGGTCATTAAGGGAGACTCGTATATCCAATGTGTAAAGTTAACGGTCGTTTAACTAAGGATTAGCGGTCGACTAATCAAGGATAGTAGTCGACTATTCGGGGTCACTATAATTGCCAATATATGACAATTATAATGCTGAATATATTTTCTACTGCTTTGAGATTTAAGCATGGTTTATGATTTAATACTTTGCGATTTAAGCATGGTTTATGATCTAATGCTTTGAGATTTAAGCATGGTTTATGATTTAATGCTTTGAGATTTAAGCATGGTTTGTGATTTAATGCTTTGGGATTTAAGCATGGAATGTATATGATGTTGCATAAAGGTTATTATGCTTTGATTCGGTTGGAATCATGGAAAAATGATTTTTTTGTAAGCATGTTTTTGGAAAACAAGCATATGGTTTTCAAATGGTTTTAATGCATCATTGTTTTATGAGCATCCTCACTAAGCAAGTGTGCTTACGCTCTCTTTTTCCTAATGATGCAAAACATTGAGGTTTGGGCAGCAAGAGGCAAGACTAAGTGATCCAAGGACATTTACAAGTTCGAGTATGAACTCGATTTAACTTCTGGTTAATAAGGCAATGTGTTCGCCATGGTTTTTGGGAGTTGTATTTTGTTTCCTTATGGATTTTGAGTATGTTTCTATGATGGATTTTGAGGATGGTTTGATGTTGCTAAGTTTGATGTTAAATATTGCTTATAGTTGTAGATGAATGGTTGCTTAGGTTTGCATCTAGAGCTTCCTTGTTGGTTGCCATGTTTTGATGGTTTGAGCAAGTGTATTATGCTTTGTTGGTTGTGTTGATATGATGTTTAAGCTGTGTTTGGCCTATTTTTTGCATTTTGGTATGTTTGGCAAAGTGGAATAGGAAACATGCCTTTAGAGTAATCCTTTGGTAGCTTGAGATTGCTTTGGATGTTTAACCCTGGTATAAATATGAGTTAGGTATCTATGGTTGTTTGTATTCATGTATGCTAGTTTCTAGGACCCAAATGCATCTAGATTCGAGTGAAAAACCAGCTAAATTTCACTTTTTTGAACGAGCCCGTATACCGAAGTTTAGTTGATTGTATCGTACGGTGTTTTGTGAAATTAAATGGGATTTTTGAATTTGAAGTGGTGTACCGATAAGATGCTTAGCATATCGAAACGATGTTGCAATATCGTGTCGATACGGGCCTTAACGTATCGATACGGAGGTAGTTAATTCTGTTAATGTCATGGTGGGGGCAGTTTTGGTTTCTTTTGTTTTAGTCCTTGATTATTGTGATATCAATTACATGAGTTTGTATGGTCGAAATGAGTTGAAAATTGATAAGCTAGCATGTAATCTGACTAATTAAAGGTTGGTAATCTTAAATTCACCTTTGGTCTTGTAAATTAAAAGATTTGCAATTTGGTCCCTAAAATGTATGTTGTTTAATTGAAGGCCTTTCCATGAAATGTTTTCCTTGAAAATTCACCCGCTGCGGGTATGTACACTTAGGATTTATAATGTACATTTAGACAAGATAAAAGGAAAAATGATTTGATTTTTTGTAATTTACTCTAGTTTGATTCGGCAAACCTAATATAGTCTCTTGATTCGGTCGGACATCTAGATCGGGTCAAGGGGGTTACATTTGGTGGTATCAAAGCCATGTTTGCGAAAAGTTGGGAAGTTGTTGTTTGATTAGCTGTTGTTGTTTGAATTGCACGGTGATTGTGTATATGTATGGATATTGTTTAATATCATGTTAGGCTATGGTTTGGGAACATGTTGCCTATTAACGAGGTTTAAAAAGGCTTTATAAAGTTGTCTCGATTCCTTTGCCTAATGTTAGCCTAACTTTAATGTGTTTTGATGTTCTTGTTAGCGTGGTTCGACGTGACTTTTGTGTAATGGCTGGTAGTGCTGAAGTTGGGCAAAATAGTGATGGGGAAGGGAATCTCTCTTATGTTTTACCTTCTTCTCCTCCCCTGGTTACTCCAGCTGATGTTGGGGTAGGTGGTATACCCTAGGCTCCTCCAGTGTCAGTTTTTGGTGGTCTGACCCTGTTGGTCCAAGCGGTGACAACAACTTTTCGAGTAGCAATGGCTGGAGTGCAAGCACCGGCACCTGCTATGGTGATCGAACAAGGTTCGACCTTAGCAGCCTCTAGGTAGGCAGGGAGTGTGAGCTCGGGTAAGAGAGCAGCTAATTTTGGCTATTCTGGGAAGTAGAATAGTAGGTATCATGATAAGAGGCATAAGTCGGGTCACAAGCATGGCAGTAGTGTTGGCCAGGGTAACCATAGAATTCGTAGTAAGGCTGAGTGTGAGTATTGTGGTAGAAGTCACACGGGTATATGTTGGGGAAATACGATGAGTTGTTGGAAATTAGATTTTCTGATTACCTGAAGCGTGATTGTCCTCAAGTTGTGAGAGCTACACCGGTTTAGGATGTTGTTGTGCAATAGAAGAAGGGTGAACTGGCGCAGATCTTTGTTCGTCAAGAAGGTTGCAATGACACAGATGTGATCGCAGGTACCTTCGCTTTGCAATCCTTGTAATTGTTATCTTTGGTTAATTTGGGGTCTACGCTTTCATATATGTCAAGTGAGCATATGTTTGATGAATTCTCCTGTAGTGTTGGTAGGAGTTGGCATGTTAATTGCTGAGTATGAGGTGAAGTTTGTTCGCCTGGTAGTTATTTCCCGAGGTTCTAGCATGATTAGTGCTAGTTGGGTTTTAGACCGCTAGCTACTATGGCTATTTGTTGAGGCATCGAATGTGCCAATGACGTTCGAGATGATGACGTGTTGGGTATTCTCTAAATGCCTACTTTTGGATAGTAGTCAGAGTAGTGGTGTTCTCGTGTACTGTGGTACCGAGAAAGAGTTTTGCTAGAGTGTTTCGTTGTGTTGGAGGAATTTCGATACCAAAAATGTTATAAGTGAGTGTGGACGTTGATCATACACAGTGCAGAAAAACTTATATGTGTATATTTAAATATGTCAATACATGCATACATCTTTGGACATGGCATTAGAGGTTTTGCATCCTTATGCATAGGCATTTAGGATGACATATAAGAAATCATGCATACATATGTCCACACTTACGGATAACATTTTGGAGGTAGAGGTAGTGTTAGTAGCTAGTTCTTCTGGTGAGTTGGTTATGTTTAGAAGGTTGTATAGGCGGTGTCCTTTGGTGGTGCAAGGTTATGAGTTGCCCCAGATCTAAAGGACTTGCCATTCCATGGTTTTAATATGTTTTGGGTATAGGATGGTTGAGTGAGCACAAGGCGGTTGTGGATTGCGAGTCCAAAAAGGGTTCCTTTGAGGTTAGTCAATGAATATGAAGTTGTGGTAATTGGGAAGAATATGGAATTCTTGACCAATGTATTGGCGGCTGCTTAAGCGAAAAGGATGTCGGAAAGAGGATGCCAAGCTTATTTAGCTATTATGGTGAGTCCCGAGGTTAAGGGTGTTCCATGAATATCTTGATCAGTTCGTGGTGGTGTTTATAGATGATATTCTCATGCGCTCTTGTAGCGAGGAAGAACATGATCAGCAATTGTGGGCTGTGTTCAAGTGTTGAAGGATAATCATTGTACGTCGAGCTGGGTGAGTGTGAGGTTTGGCTTAAGGAAGTAATGTTCCTTGGTTGTGTGGTTTTCAAGAAAGGTATTCGCGTTGATCCACAAAAAATTGAGGCTATCCTTAATTGGAAGCAATCTATGTCTGTATCAGAGGTACGTAGTTTTCTTGGGTGGGCTGGTTATTATCACCATTTTGTTGGGGGTTTTCAAGTATTACAGCACCGTTGACAAAGCTGTTGCAAATGAATGTTCCTTAAGTGTGGACAGAGAGGTAGCAGCACAGTTTTGAGAAGTTGGAAGATGTTTTGACACATACTCTTGTGTTGATTCGATCGGAATCGAGGAATGAGTTTGTGGTTTATAGTGATGCATCATATGTTGAGTTTGGTTGTATGCTGATGCAGAATGGTAAGGTTATGGCCTAGGCATCAAAGCAGTTGAAGGTTCATGAGCGCAACTATCCAACTCATGATTTGGAGCTTGCGACTGTGGTTTTTGCCTTGGACATTTGGAGGCATTATCTTTATGGTGAGTAGTTTGTGGTCCTTACGGATCACAAGAGTTTGAAGTATTTGATGTCTTAGAAGGATTTGAATCTTAGGCAACGTAGATGGTTGGGTTGCTTAAGGATTACGACTTGACGATCGAGTATCATCCAGGAAAAGCTAATGTGGTTGCGGATGCATTGAGTCGTAAGGGTGCGGTTGAGCTTAGAGTTATGTTTGCAAGGTTAAGTGTGACGCGGGAAGGTGGTTTGTCGGCTGAATTGCAAGTTAAGCCTACGTTGTCATAGATGATTAAAGCTAAACAACCGTACAATGGTTCTTTGGTTGAGCATGTTAAGGACATATCAGAGGGTAATCCGATGAATTTTCATTTTGATGATGATGGGGTTTTGTGTTTCAAGGGTCGAATAGTGATACCGGATGGCCCAGAGCTAAGGCACACTATTTTGACTGAGGCATATTTCAGTCCTTTTGCTATGCATCCCGGTAGTGTTAAGATGTATTGCTGGTTGAATGAGGCATACTACTGGGTTAGTTTGAAACAGGATATGGCTGAGTTTGTTTCCTAGTGCATGGTGTGTCAGCGGGTGAAGGCTGAACATCAGTTCTACCTGGGTTGTTGCAAACATTGTGAATTCTAGAATGGAAATGGAAGAGGATCACCATGGATTTTGTGACAGGGCTGCCTTTGGCACAAGCTTAAAAAGATTCAATTTGGGTGACTGTTGATCTGTTTTCAAAGTGTGCACATTTCTTGCTAGTGCGCACGACGGACACCTTAGACAAACTGGCAAATCTGCACATTGTTGAGATTGTGCGCTTGCACGAGGTAGCTAAGTCAATTTTGTTTGATAGAGATCCAAGGTTTACGGCAAGGTTTTGGAGAAGTTTACACCAGGCTTTGGGTTCGAGGTTGAGTTTTAGCACCGCGTATCACCCCAAAATAGATGGATAGTCTGAGCGGGTTATCCAAGTTTTGGAGGATATGCTAAGGTGTCATATTTTTGAGTTTCAAGGAACCTGGGAGAAGCATTTACCTTTAGTTGAGTTTGCGTAAAACAATATCTACCAAGCGAGTATACAGATGGCACCGTATGAGGCGTTGTATATCCGGAGGTGTCGTACGCCCCTGTATTGGGCTGAGGTGGGAGAAAAGCATATTATCTGGCCAAATGTGATGAAGGTCATAGATGAAAAGGTAAAGCTTGTGTGTGATCTCTTGAAAGTAGTTATGGATCGGCAGAAGTCTTACACGTATTTGAAGTGTAGGGAAATTGAATATGCGGTAGGCGATCGTGTATTCTTGAAAGTGTCACTATAGAAAAAGGTGATGAGGTTCGGACGTAAGGGTAAGCTTAGTCCTAGGTTTATTGGACCGTACGAGGTTGTTGAGCGTGTAGGTCCGGTGGTTTATCAGTTGAGGTTGCCTCTCGAGCTGGAGAAAATACATATTGTGTTCTATGTATCTAAGTTACAGAGGTATCAGCCGGATCATTCGCATGTTATGCCGGGGGAGCATACAGAGTTGAAGCCGGATTTATCCTACGATAAGGAACCGGTGGAAATCCTTGATTCCAGCAAGTAAAGTTCGTCGTGGTAAGACGATTGAGCTTGTGAAGATCTTGTGGCGACACCGAGGTGTTGAGGAAGCCATTTGGGAAAGCAAGACAGATATGATGGAAAAATTCCTGCATTTGTTTCCTTCAGGTAATTTCAAAGACGAAATTTCTTAAGTGGGAGAGAGTTGTAACACCCCGGTTTTGGGATTAGATGATTTAAAGGTTGGTCCAAAGGCCCGGTGGACTGGTATTAGAGTTTTTAGTCAGCTTCATGATTTAATTGGTTTAACTATTTTTGAAGGTGATAAAATTGAGGAAAAATATTTTAAAATCATTATTAATTATATTAAGGATAATGGTGAAATCAATTTTGGAAAATAAGATTTGGAAATCAGACATTTTGGCTAGTGACCAAAATGCAATTTTTTAAAACTACTTTTAAAGGTGACTAAAATGAAAAAGGGTCAAATTCTTAGAATCTTTAAGGATCTATTTTACCAATTTTTTCTGATGATTTCTCCCTTAATTAAAATATTTTAACATGTATTTTGAAGTTAATTAAAAAGGGATTTTTAGTTAAAAAGTTAGTTAAGCTTTTTAAAGAAAATTCACGTAACTTTTCTCTCAACTTTTTCTCTCCATTCTCTCCTCAACCAAACACTCAAGTTTTCATCAAAATTCAGATGTGAGAAGTCTTTTAACTTGTATTTATGATTTGTAATTGATTAATTAACATTGTTTTACAAAATCTCATCTAAATCTTGTGTTTTCTTAGCTTTTATCAAACCAGTTGAGGGAGAAATCTCACAATAGGGGTAAGGTCTGTGGTCTCCTCTATTATATGGTTCTTTACTGAAATTCCCAAGTATGTGATCCTTGATTTATTGATTGTAAACTGATTTTAATGATTTATCAATGTTTGATTGAGTAAATTGCGTAAAATTATTGTAACAAGGTAATATTCAAAGTGGATCTGATTTCCAATGTTTAAGATTGATTTAATACATATTTTGGATGTATTATGATGTTGGTAAGTTGTTTTTTATCAATAGAATCCCAAAACTCTTGGATCTCTAATTGTTTAGGTTGTTAGATTGGAGTTTTGTGATGTTATTCGAGTTTACTCTTTGTTGGAAGTAAAATGATGTTCGAAAATGGTTTTTGGATGTTAATTGATGTTGTTTGATGGGTTGAATCATTGTTTTATGGCTGGGTTAAGTTTCGGAAACGTTTGATAATGATTTCGGTTTGTTTCGGATGGCTTCTAAGTGGGCAACCTGAGAGTTGCGGGAGTTTTTCTTTAGGGCAGTGGTTTGAATGCAAATGAGGCATTTATCCTCTGGTTTTATGTGTTTAAAACAGGGGATAATCAAGGTGATGAAGCTTGACGTTGTTTGTTGCTTGCCGGGAGCTTGTATCGTGTTGGCAAGAAAGGCAAAGCGTATTGGTGAGTGGAAACGATCTTAAAAGTATTCCTCAGGTTTGAATGTGGTTTTGGAAGTTTAGGTTAAATTTGAAACACTTACCTAAGCTTGGAAGTAAGTTTCCCTCCTTTGCTTTTTAACATCAGTTCAGATATGAGCATGTGTGATTCATGTTTTAGCCGTAAACATGGTTGATTTTACTCACCGTAAATGCATGATTTTAAGTACATATGAGTGTTTGAAAAGTATATTGAATGCTAGTGAGCATTGGTTTTTATTCTAGTTTGGAATGTGATGTTGCTATGGCAATGTGATTTGCATATGCGGGGATTTTGTGCAATGCCTTGTGAAACAGTGAGTAAATAGTTTTGTAAACGATATATTGGCTATGTGACAAGGTGAGAAAACATTCGGATATAGTTGGCATGCCATAGGATAAAGTCCACTATAATATGTTTAAAAATCGATCGTGGTTAAGAGTCATTGAGGTATAGCGGTCGTCTATTCGGACTATGTTGTTATCACTTGGGTTGACCGGTCGGTTCCCCTTGTTGATGTTAAACTTGCGGTCGGCAAGCTGGTTCACTTGCGGTCGGCAAGATGGTTAACTTGCGGTTGGCAAGGTGGTTAACTCATGTGGTTGGCAAGGTGGTTAACTCATGCCGTCGGCATGGTGTAGTCTTGATTATGGTCGGTGATTAAGGGAGATCCGTGCATCAGATGTTAAACTTAACGATCGATTAACTAAGGATTAGCGGTCGGCTAATCAAGGATAGTTGTCGACTATCCGGGGTCACTATAACTGCCAATATATGAGAATTCGAATGCTGAATCTATTTTCTAATGCTTTGAGATTTAAGCATGGTTTATGATTTAATGCTTTGAGATTTAAGCATGGTTTTATGATCTAATGCTTTAAGATTTAAGCATGGTTTATGATTTAATGCTTTGAGATTTAAGCATGGTTTATGATTTAATGCTTTGGGATTTAAGCATAGAACGCATATGATGTTGCATAAAGGTTATTATGCTTTGATTCGGTTGGAATCATGGAAAAATGCTTTGGTTGTAAGCATATTTTTGGAAAACAAGCATATGGTTTTAATGCATCATTGTTTTATGAGCATCCTCACTAAGCAAGTGTGCTTACGCTCTATCTTTCCTAATGACGCAGAACATTGAGGTTTGGGCAGCAAGAGGCAAGGCTAAGTGATCCAAGGACATTTACAAGTTCAAGTATGAACTCGGTTTAAGTTTTGGTTAATAAGGCAATGTGTTCGCCATGGTTTTTGGGAGTTGTAATTCTGTTTCCTTATGGATTTTGAGTTTGTTTCTGTGCTGGATTTTGAGGATGGTTTGATGTTGCCAAGTTTGATGTTAATCATTGCTTATAGTTGTAGATGAATGGTTGCTTAGGTTTGCATCTAGAGCTTCCTTGTTGGTTGCCATGTTTTCATGGTTTGAGCAAGTGTATTATGCTGTGTTGGTTGTGTTGATATGATGCTTAAGCTGAGTTTGGCCTATTTGTGCATTTTGGTATGTTTGGCAAAGTGGAATAGGAAGCATGCCTTTAGAGTAATCCTTTGGTAGCTTAAGATTGTTTTCGATGTTTAACCCTGGTATAAATGTGAGCTTAGGTATCTATGTTTGTTTGTATGCATGTATGCTAGTTGCTAGGACCTAAATGCATCTAGATTTGAGTGAAAAAACAACTAAATTTGACATTACAGGCTCAGGCATATCGATATGCGGGGGACCGTATGTATCAGTACGGCTAAGCAATTTTGGGCAGGGTGTTTCGGTACTGGTAAAGGTGTTTGGATACGATCCAATGTTACTAGAATTTCACTTTTTGTAACGAGCCCACGTACCGACACACATAGATGATCGTATCGTTACGGTGTTTTATGAAATTAAATGGGATTTTTGTATTTGAAGTGGCATACCAGTACGGTGCTTGGCGTATCGAAACGATGTTGCAATACCTTGTCGATATGGGCCTTAGCGTATCGATACGGAGGCAGTTAACTCTGTTAATGTCATGGTTGGGGCAGTTCTGGTTTCTTTCGTTTTAGTCCTTGATTATTGTGCTGTCAATTACATGAGTATGTATGGTCGGAATGAGTCGAAAATTGACGAGCTAGCATGTAATCTGACTAATTAAAGTTTGGTAATCTTAAATTCACCTTTGGTCTTGTAAATTAAAAGATTTGCAATTTGGTCTCTAAAATGTATGTTGTGCAATTGAAAGCCTTTCCATGAGATGTTTCCCTTGAAAATCACCCGCTGTGAGTACGTACACTTAGGATTAATAATATACATTTAGACAAGATAAAAGGGAAAAAATGAGTCGGTTTTTCATAATTTACTCCAGTTTGCATTGGCAAACCTAATGTAGTTCTCTTGGTTCGGTCGGGCCGGGTCAAGGGGGTTACAATTTGAATCTTTGCTACAACATCTGTTTGTCTTTTGATCATTGCTTCATCTTTACCTTTTATTATTGCATTTAGTTTATAATTCCATTCACCACACATCATTATTTTAGTAACTCTTTCATGCAATTGCTTTGAGTTTATCACCCCAATCTCTGTGGGTTTGACACTCTACTTTTATTACTTGTGCGATGAGTATACTTGCTCTTAATTGTGCATAAATTTACGCATCATGTACCGGTATGCAAGGTACTGTACCGGTACACTATTCATGAAATGGTCATTTTTTATTTGGCCATACTAGAACACCCTACACCGGATTGCAAACTTACTTAGTTTTTAGGTTTAAAACCTATTCTAAACATGTACCAATTAAACCAAACTTATACACCATATTTCTAACATGTTGACTTTATCATATACCATGTCTTTATGGATTTTAACATACAATTCCTTAATCTAGTTATGGGTGCCAAAGGCGATTTATGGAACATTGTTATCAAGATCCTTTAATATATCTTATGCATTAGATTTTAAATTGCATGTACCATATGTGTTCATACATCATGGCCATAATCTTACCCATGTAAACATGTCAAATGCATAACATTACCTATCTTTCTTTACAACAAGCATCACTTGATATGAATTAACATGGTAGCATGGCATATCTATTTTTATCCTTTTCACAGTGTTTCATTCTAATTTCTTAATCATATAGCATATCATCATCTCTTGCTTAACTCGATCTCATGAATCATGTTTTCAATAAAAAATCATGTCTATCATAATGAAAGATGGTATGCTTAGATCGTATGCCACCATCTTGGAGTTTACTAGAAAACTTACTTAATACCTTAACTTTGACTTACATCCGCCAGATACAATTCCAGGCGTTTATGAAGAATCAAAACCTACAATGCATGCAAAGAGACATGGTAAGCTTACAAAGCTTAGTGAGGTAGTTATCTTAACTACTATGTAAAAACATATATAGAATGAATTTCACATATTTAACATCAAAGATAAAGGTGGCACCAATGATCATGATTCTTGCCATAACATGTGTCTCCATATAATTTATTTGATATCATGCTAGCCAAATAACAATGCATATTCAGATTTTTCATGCATATACATATAAAATCATGAATAAATAGTTTTAATTCATGTTTATCTTTGGATCACAGTAACCAATGGATACACGAATTCCCAACCAACATCACTAAGTCCATGAATGGTCAATCCCTCTCCCTCGCCAATGACCAGATCACACATCCCTTTGCCTTGCCACATAAGGTTCATAACCCAAGGATCGTAGTCCACCCATACATGAGCTCAATGAATTCTATGGCATGCCAATTGTATTTAAAGTACACTTGTATCAAGGACTTTGCAACTTGTCATTTTATAATCCATGATTCATATAACATATAACATAACATGTTAGAGCCTTAGCTCCATTGCAACATACTTAATAACATGTATATCATAAATCAAGTTTCCATAGATCATCATGTCACCTTATATCTTATGTTATCATACATCATGTCATGTACTATCATGTAATATTATGCCATGTTCATGAAACATAAATAAGCTTACGATACCATACCATGAATGCCACCCAAAACTTGTTCTATGTGAGCTTCACACATCCAATTACCTTATCTAGCAAATAGAAAAAATCATATGTAAATAAATACAAACCGAGATGGCACCAGTTCATCCCAAATCATGAACTACACTCACTAGAAATCGAACTTATCTTATGCCTTGGTGGTCGATTTAATCCTAGTTTAAAGCTTTCCTCTGATCCTTTAAATTTCCAAAGATTTATCTAACAAAAAATAAATAAATAATAAATCGTCAACCACATGATACTATAGTCATAAATCCATGAACCCTTAATATCATGTATCCCTAACTTGAAACGGTTAGACTTTAAACTTATACTTGTAGAAAAAATTATGGAAAGATTACTAGATAGTGTAAATCTTATTTAGGAATCACGTGGTGATGTCCAAACTTGAATTTGGATATCCTCGGCTCAAAATCACCCCTTTAGAATTTAAGGACCAAGAAATAAACTATCGATAGTCGTAACAACTTGAATTTGAAGAGAGTTATAAACTTTTGTAATCTCTTGTAATATCACAAATTCGATAGTTTAAAGAGAGTTATAAACTTGGAGTTTTATCAGAGATACCCAAAATTGTGATATAAATTGGGCAATTGATAATGTAGTGATAACTCACTACTATTAGGTATGCTTTTATTTTGAATAGAGCAACTTTTGTGAAAGTTTGTAAGGTAAATATGCTTTGCTAGCTCTATTGTAAGGGTTTGAGCTGAGAGCTCTTAACTTAGCAAAATGTGCCTTACTTGTTAAGATTTTAATAGAAAATCCTACATTTTTTGTTATGTTATTGCGAGACTCATAAACTATCAAATATGTGATGTTATAATCAAGCTTATAAGAGAAGGCATGATTCTATGTAACAAAAGTAGATATACTCATTGCACTCGATCGCTTACTAAAATACCTTAAAGGTACAATGGAATGAAAACTAGAGTTTGTTAGATATCTTGCAGTCCTAGAGGTATACTGTGATGCTAACTGAGTTATCAATGAGGTAAGCACTATGAATGGGTATGTCTTCATGCTAGACGAAGTAGCGATTTTGTAGAACTCTTCCAAGCAAACGTGCATTGCTCACTCTACTATGGAGTCAGAGTTTATTGCTTTTAACCTAGATAGGCAAGAAGCCGAGTGACTAAGGATTTATTAGAATTAATTCCATTATGGGAAAACTGACTCCTCCTGTATCTTTGGTATGTAATTCGCTGTTTGTGATATGATTGGCTCCCAGCAGGCCGTATAATGGTAAGAAAATACACATTCACATAAGACATGAATCAGTAAGGCATTTAATAAAGAGTTGAGTATTCTCTTTAGAGAATGTAAAGTCGAAAAGGAACCTAGCTGATCCATTTACCAAAGGGTTAATTCATAAATTGGTTATGGATTCTTCAAGGGGGATGGTCCTAAAGCCCCTTGGTTGGGGAATTAGTGGTGGAAACCCAACTTTGTTATTCTAAGTTCAATGTGGAAATGAAAACCATGTAAAGACTCATATTGTACATTCCTGCCTATCCCTATAATGAATAATGTACATGCACAAGATAAGATTTATTCCCAGGCTTTAGTTGGTCCTAGTGAGAAAGACTTGATGAATTTTCCAATTTTGGATGAATTTGTACTCTTAATAAGTCCGTAATCAGTGTTGAGTGGGTGGTCCTATCGCGAAGGACTAGATGAACTTGCCACTAGAGATGATGAGTTTTCTTCAACTCTTAATGAATTCTATCCCAAGAGTTTGGGTGGTCCTGTTTGAGAATGACTCATTGAATTCACCGGTTAAAGAGGTTGAGTATTTTATTCTTAATGATTTCTTATCCCAAAGTTCGAGTGGTTCATTTAAGATGAACTTGAAGAAATTCACCTTATTTATTGTGAGGATGAGCTGTTGTAAAAGAACTTAATAATTTCATAGCTCTGATTCGAGTGGTTTATGTTGAGATAAACTATATGACACTACCTACGTAAGTGAGAAGGATTAGCCACCTTCTATGAAAAATGTTGGATTGTTTTTCTAGTACACTTAGTAGAATCCTGAGGTATTGTGGCTATATATATTTTTCATATATATATATATATATATATATATATATATATTCTTTGTTGACTTATCGAGGACTTTGGTGGATGAATGATGTTAGTCGCGTGTTATGAGTTCCCTCCTATCTTAACAAGTTCCAGATTCGTTCACTCATTAAGAGAAGAATTACTCATTTTCACTATGTACTAGTTCCAGATACGTTCTCTAGTGCATAAGCGGCTAATCTCGCAATTACTCTTCTCGTTTCTTTAAAACTTCAAAATTTCTCAAGTTTTACAAAAGAATTATTTCGCATCAGTGGAATAATGTTGGTAATGCTCAAGGGAGTAATGCATGTAATTCCACATTCTAAACTGTAAAAGAATTTCTTTTTCTATTCTTTATAATTCTTGAAATTAGTGTTTAAATGGATTTCTAATGCTCAGTCGTGCTTACATGCCCCTTCATTGATGCATCAAGCACGTTATTTGCATTGATTTGCCTGTTTGGTATATATGCAACATTAAATCTTGCAATTCATATTGATTTTACCACGTTAATTGCTTTGAATTGTGGTATGAATTCAATTCGATTTCTCACGTTTAATATTCCATTTTAAATGGAATTGATGGGCTGATATTAAAGGGTATGGACAGTTTCAGAATAAAATTAATTCATCATTTAAAATTAATTTAAATATTATCTGTATTTGACGTTTTTGTCCTCTAAAATATGCTTATAAATAGATCATGTTTCTTTTTATTTGAGCATATCTAAGAAAAAAACAACATATTTTGTTCTCACTACTTTCTAAACGATTTCAAGTGTTTCTTACAAAAGCTTATAAAGCTTTTCGCGAGTTTCAATTTTAAAGAGAAGATTAGTACCACCTTTGTCCACTCCAATTTTTGGGTGTACGAATTATCGGACAGACCATGCTAACCTAAGGGGGCATTCGACCAATAACATCAATTACACAATCGAGCTGAATTGCTTCTAAGGAAGTGGTTCACCATGACACGGTTGTCACTTTTATTTAAATAATTTTATCTATCTTGTCAATGCTAACGCCTCATTTTGTAACAATATATTTTCTAACACTCAACCTAAGATGTTGTGACAAGTACTCATCATAGGACATCACAAAAAGGTCATTAGAAATTAAAGCAAGCAGTCGCCATGGAAAGAAATATGCAAAACTAAAATGAATTAAATGAGTAATGAAGAGACAAAAACCCTCCCCCAAACTCGAGTGAGGTATTGTCCTCAATGCATGCAATATCCTAACCAACTAAAAATGCAAAAAATGAAAAACTAAAGTGAGAGGTTGTCACCTCTTGACCGAAGATTCTGTTAGGCTGTTTGCTTGAGATCTTTACTGCCTCACCATACTGGTGGTTGTGGGACTGGTGCAGGGTCACTCTCTTCTACTTCCTCCACTTCTTCGACCGACTTATCCTCCTTCTCAGTGTCTTTGGGAGACAAAGCTTTACGCTCCGATGCTTGTTTTGGTTTCATAGTCAGAGATGGAGATTTCAATGGTGCAAAAGAAATATATTTAGAATATCAAAAATTATGACACGATTTAGTATGTTGTGGTTTAAGAATTTGTTCTTTACCTTTATTTGTTGTAGGTGTTGTCGCGTCAACATCACTGCATCAGGCTCGACATTGGCATCTTCAGTTATCGAGGTAATTAGCTCGGTAGGAAAAGTGGGAAAAGGTATGGTGCAAATCAAATTGATTTCCATGATTGTAACACCCCGGTTTTAGGGCTTAGTGGATTGGTGGTTTATTAGACGGTCCGGTGGATCGGAGTAGAGATTCGAGTCAGTTTCAGGATTGTATATTTTGGTGTTGGAAAAATTGTGGAAAAATGCTCTAAAATCAATATTAACTATGTATTTAATAATGGTGATATCGATTTTGTAAAACAAGTTTTGGAAGATGGACATTTTGTTTAATGACCAAAATGAAAGTTTTGAAAGCTGTGATTTCTGAGTGACTAAATTGAAAAGGGTGAAATACTTAGAAACTTTAAGGAGCTATTATACCAATTGGTTTCTGATGATTTCTCCCTTAATTTGACTTATTTTAACATGTCTTTTAATTAGTAATTAAAGAGAATTTTGTTAAAAAGTTAGTTATTACTTTCCAAAACAAAAATCACGTCATTTTGTCTCAACTTTTTCTCCCCATTCTCTCCTCAGCCAAAATAGTAGGTACATGAACATTAAAACCAAGTGCATAAAATCATTCGAACAAGTACGACCGAGAGAGTAAAACCACTTTATACTTACTTCTGAGTCTAGGTAAGCATTTCAAGCTCTACCTTAACTCCTAAAACTCTATTCCCAAAACATCAAAATGCTCTAAACCATGTTTTCACTCACCGATACGCGAAACCACGATTCACCGACGCGAAATCAAGTATCTGAAGCCACTAACGCTTCTCCAATCACTTCTTGATCAATCTCCCCTATTTTTACCAAAAAACAACAGAGGATTAATGCATCATAATGCATTCGAAACACAACAACAACAATCCTTCTCGGGATTCCACGAAACCTTCACAACTAACCCTCCACAATGGAATTTGATTTTGATGATTTTCTATTGTTTGATTGAATTATTTGGGGAAAATGAGTTAATTCACGGATTGGATCTGATTTGCAGTAATTATGGATGCTTTGATTTATATTTTGGATGTTTAATAATGTTGATAAGTGATTTTTATCAATGGAATCCCGAAACTTAAGAATCTTTATTTGTTTAGGTTGTTAGTTTTGAGGTTTTGTGGTGTTTTTGTGGTTGTAAGGTTGCTGAAGGTGGTAGGTTGTTTTGGATCTGTTTTAGATATGTTTTGATGATGAAAATAATGTTGGATTGATAGATGTTGGCTGGGTTGTGTATCGAAGTGTTTTGGTTATGTTTTCGGTTGTTGTGGAGGGTTAGTTGTGAAGGTTTTGTGGAAACCCGAGAAGGATTGTTGTTGTTGTGTTTAGAATGCATTATGATGCATTAATCCTCTGTTGTTTTGTGGTGAAAATAGGGGAGATTGATTCGGAAGTGATTGGAGAAGCGTTAGAGGCTTCAGAAACTTGATTTCGCGCCAGTGAATCGGGGTTTCGCGTATCGGTGAGTGAAAACGTTGTTTAAAGCATTTTGATGTTTTGGGAATAGAGTTTGGGGAGTTACGGTAGAGCTTGAAATGCTTACCGAGACTCGGAAGTAAGTATAAAGTGGTTTTACTCTCTCGGTCGTGCTTGTTCGAATGATTTTATGCACTTGGTTTTAATGTTCATGTACCTACTCTTTTGGCTGAGGAGAGAATAGGGAGAAAAAGTTGAGACAAAATGACCTGATCTTTGTTTTGGAAAGTAATAACTAACTTTTTAACAAAATTCTCCTCAGCCAAATACCGATTGAGATGGATTGAAGTGTTGGTTTACCACTTGTTGAATCCGTGTATCCGATGAACTCTTTTGTTAATGGACTTGTTTAAGGATCACTTGTAAGCCAATATAATTGTTAATGTATCATTGAAATGTTTTATGTTGTATAATGTGATTTATACATATTTCTCCTTGAGCTTTGCATTTGGTAGTAATGCATGGGAGGGATTACGTAGAGGGTTAGCAATGTGACTTGTTGTTGAATAATGATACATGTAGCATATGGTTTAATATGCTGGTTTTAAAGATGTAAAATGTATGTTTTAAAAGGGCATGATGTTTTTAAAGGATGATGTAAAGTAAATGGTTTTAAATGCATTGATGGTGTTGTTCTGAGCATTCCTCACTAAGCTTTGTGTGCTTACGCTCTCTTTGTCGATCAATGCAGAGAAATAAGTCCCAGATGGCAGCAAGAAGCAAGGGGATCATGGCAAGACTTGTTTCCAAAGTATGTTAGAGACTAGACTATAATAAATAAGGGCAATGGGGTACTTGTTGTGTTTTGGGAGATGTTTTATGGAACTCCCTATTTGAGCATGTTTCATTAGTTGCTCTTAAGTTGTAAATGGCCTTAAATGTTTGGTTTTGGTGCTGGTTTATCTTTTGATATGTTGGTTGGTTGCGTAATATGGAGCATGCCTATAGATCATCTTTTGACTCATGATGCTATGTTGCGATGTTGATATTGTGAAGCTTGAATGCTTGTAATATGCTTGGCATGTTGGTGTTGTGTTATAAGCATGTAGGAATGGTTTGGGAATGCTTTTGGGGTGAAAAACCAGCAAATTATGACATTATAGGTCCAGGCGTACCGATACGCTGAGGACCGTATCGGTACGTCTAGACATCATTCGACATGGGGGGATTGGTACGTGTATGTGAGTACCGGTACGCCTAGGTAATTTTAGCCTGGCGTATCGATATGGGTAAGAGAGTATCGGTACACATTCTAGCCTCTAAAATTTCACTTTTTAACCCAAATCCGTGTACCGATACCCACGTAAGCGTACCGCTACAGATGTTTGAAAATTTAAAAGTTAGGTAAGTTGGTTTTTACTTATTGGTACGGTGCATTTTATGTGTATTGGTACGGTAACACCAGTATCGATACTCGAGGCCAATTTCTATTAACGTCAGCTAGGCAGGTTTACTTTATTTGCATTTTAGTCCCTGAATCTTGCCAATGCAATTTGTATGTGTTAGAATGAACTAAAATTTGAGATGAAAGTTTGGAACCGGACTAATTAAAGGTTGGTAAGTTAAAAGTGAGTTTAAATCCTACAATTTTCTATATTTGCAATTTGGTCCCTAAATTGCTAGTGTGATCAATTGGATGTCAAATTGATGCTCGTTTAAGTTGGGGCTGCACATGTTGTCTGCATGAACATGTAAGGTTAATAATTGACATCTAGATAAGATAAAAGAAAAAAATGGACCGAGTTTCGTTATATCTCTTCGGGTTTCTACGGCAAACCTAATGTAGCCTTCTCGGTTCGGTTGGGCATCTAGGTCGGGTCGAAAGGAGTTACATTTGGTGGTACCAAAGGTAGGTTTGGTTCGTTTCGGAGGTTGTTGTGTTGTTCATGTGTTTGATTTGTACGGTGATTGTTGCATGTATGCTGGTTGATATGCACGGTGATTGATATATGAATGTTGGCTGTTGTATGCTATGTTAGGGAAGTTTTGGGGGTACCCATTGACTTATTATTATAATCTAAAAAGTTTTGATTTTTGAAATGAAAGTCTTGGATCCTTGCTTGAGGCTGGCCTGACTGTTTTTGTTTTGAAATAATTATCATTCCTTAGATATATTTTAGCACGATAGGACAGAGGAGAGAGTTGCGATCTAGTGCGATTGCTGCTGCCACTGGGCAGGGTGTTGAGGGAGATGTTGTGCCTCCTGGAGGGTTGCCACTGCCCCCACCTATTCCACCTGAAGGAGTGGAACAAGTACCACTTGCGCCGGCTGGGCTAGGGATGGGTGATAAGGACAGTTGATACAGGCCATGATCGATGCTTTTCAAGAAGTAGTTGTGGGTGTTCATGTGCCAACACCACCGGTGGTTGGGAAAGGGTTTTGGCTTGAGCGTCTTTGAATTTTGGGCGAAGTTGAGTTCTGAGGTTTGTTACCTGAGGCCTCCGAGGGTTGGTTGGCCAATACTGAGAGGATACTAGGCCAGATGGGGTGTACTGATGCTCGTAAGCTGGGCTGTGTTTTTTCCCTGCTGCAGGGTGATGCCTATAGATGGTGGACTACCACAATATCTGATATGGCGACGGATGATGTGAACTGGGAGTTCTTCTGTGAAGCTTTCCGAAAGAAGTTTTTAAGAGTCTGATATCAGGATGATAGGAAGTGCGAATTCATGGCTCTTGTGCATGGTAGTATGTCTGTTGCAGAATATGAGGTGCAGTTCGTGAGGTTCAGTTAGTATGCACCTGAGTTGGTTCCTGACGAGCGTACGCGATACGATCGTTTCCGCTACGGGCTTGTGCAAGATGTTAAGACATACATGCTTGCTGCTGATTACACCGATTTTGATGTGTTGGTTTTACGGGCCAAGGATGTGGAGCAGAATTTAGGTTTGGCTTCTGGATTGTGAGGTTCTAGCTAGGGTAAGAGAGCTGCTGATGTAGGTTATAGCGGTGGTCAGGCCAAGAGACACCATGATAGAAGGTTTCGTCCGGAGTTGAGGCATGGCAAAGGTGTTGTGGGATGTAGAGTTTAGGGGCAGGGTGCCCAAGTTAGAGCCCCGTTTAGCACTTGTTGGGCTTGTGGATCCCGAGATCATTTGAGGCGTGAGTGCCCACGTCTGGCCAGACACCTACGCCTGTTGTGGCTAATGCTTGTTGGAGTTGTGGGTCAGGCGACTATCAGAGACGTGATTGTTCGTTGTTGGCTCGAGGGCAGGGTGTTGCACCTGTTGTTGCTCCACAGCGTGGTCATGGCCGAGGACCGTTTCAGTGTCGAGATAGTGGCCACGGTATGCGCACCGTGAGGGTCACAATAACACCGATGTGATTGTAGGTACTTTTACCCTACAATCTTTGTCGTTGTATTCGTTCGTTGATTCTGGTTCTACTCATTCATACATTTTGAGTGAGCATATTGGGTTGCTTGATATATCTGTTGAAATTCTTAATGTGGGTGTTAAAGTGACTAGTTCTCTTGGGGCGACAGTCCTGGTTAGGAGGTAGTATCGTAGGTGTCCGCTAATTGTTCAGGGACACGTGTTTGCTATGGACTTGATGGAGTTACCATTCTATGGTTTTGATATGATTTTTGGTATGGATTGGTTGACTAAACATCAGGCTGTGGTGGATTTTGAGACCAAACGAATATCCTTGAGGTTGTCGGATGATCATGAGGTGGTGGTGGTTGGTGAAAATGCCAAGTTTTTGTCTAATGTTGTTTCAGCTTTGGAAGCAAGTCGAATGTTGGATTTGGGATGTCAGGCTTATTTGGCCTATGTTATGAATCCTGGATCAAAGAAGTTGAGGGTGCAGGATGTTAGCACCGTATGTGAATTTTTGGGTCTTTTTCTGGAGGAATTACCAAGGTTGCCACCTGACTATGAGGTAGAGTTTGGCATCGAGGTATTTGTGGGTACGGTACCTGTATCTATTGCTCCGTACCGCATGGCTCTGAAGGAACTGAAGGAGTTGAAAACACAGTTACAGGAGTTGCTTGACTGTGGGTTCATTAGGCCTAGTATTTCACCGTGGGGTGCACCGGTGTTGTTTGTAAAGAAGAATGATGGTACGTTGCAGATGTGTATAGACTATCGACAATTGAATAAGTTGACGATAAAGAATAAGTATCCCTTACCGTGGATAGATGATCTATTTGATTAGTTCAAGGGTGCCTCAATGTTTTCTAAGATAGATTTGAGATTGGGGTACTACTAGTTAAAGGTGAAGGAGGTGGATGTGCCTAAAATAGCCTTCCATACGAGGTACGAGAATACAAGTTTCTTCTGATGCCGTTTGGTTTGACCAATGCACCAGTTACTTTTATGGACATGATGAACCGAGTGCTTAATGAGTTTTTGGACCAGTTTGTGATTATGTTTATCGATGATATCCTTGTGTACTCCCGTACCGAGGAGGATCATGATAGATATTTGAGAATTGTGCTTCAGTCGCTGTTGGCTAATCAGCTTTATGCTAAGTTAAGAAAATGTGAGTTCTGGCTTAAGGAAGTTCTGTTTCTCGGGCATGTTGTGTTGGCTGAAGGAATTTGTGTCGATCCGCATAAGGTTGAAGCTGTAATGTGTTGGAAAGAGCCCAAGTCTGTGACGGAGGTCAGGAGTTTCCTTGGTTTGGCGGGTTACTACTGAAGGTTTATGGAAGGGTTCTCCAGTTTGGCGGCTCCTTTAACAAAGTTGCTACAGAAGAATGTTCGGTTTGAGTGGAAGGAAGATAGGCAGCAAGCTTTTGAAAGATTAAAGGAAGCTTTGAGGCAAGCTCCAGTCTTGGTTCAACCAGAATCGGGAAAAGAGTTCGTTGTTTATAGTGATGCGTCGTATGTTAGGCTTGGTTGCGTGTTGATGCAAGAGGGTAAGGTAGTGGCTACGCTTCTAGGCAGTTGAAGGTGCATGAACGTAACTACCCTACTCATGATCTTAAGCTTACCGTGGTTGTGTTTGCCTTGAAGATTTGGAGGCATTATCTTTATGGTGAGAAATGTATGGTTTTTATGGATCATAAGAGTTTGAAATATCTGATGTCACAAAAGGAGCTAAATCTTAGGCAACGTAGATGGTTGGAGTTGCTTAAGGATTATGATCTGACCATTGAGTATCATCCGGGGAAAGCCAATGTTGTGGTGGATGCTTTGAGCAGAAAAGTGGGTGTAGAGTTGAGAGCCATGTTTTCTCGGTTGAGTATGATGAATGACGGGGGTTTGTTGGCTAAGTTGCAGGTGAAGCCGTCCTTGACGCAGATGATTAAGGAGAAGCAACCGTATGATGGGAGTTTAATACCTTATGTGGAAGATATTAGGGATGGAAATCCTATAGATTTTTATTTTAGTGATGACAGAGTGTTGTGCTTTAAAGTTCGAATAGTGGTGCCTGAAGATGAGAAGTTAAGGCGTACTATTTTGACTGAGGCACATGCTAGTCCTTTCGCTATGCATCCCGGTAGCACTAAAATGTATCAAGGGTTGAAGGAGGAGTACTATTGGATTGGAGTGAAGAAAGATGTAGTTGATTTCGTTGCACGGTGTATGGTTTGTCAGCGGGTAAAGGCTGAGCATCAGTTTCCTTCCAGATTGTTGCAACCATTGAGGATACCAGAATATAAGTGGGAAAGAATCACCATGGATTTCGTGTCTGGGTTGCCTTTGAAATTGATCAAAAAGGATTCCATTTGGGTGATTGTGGATCGGTTTATGAAGTTTTTGCATTTTGTGCCAGTGCATACTACGTATACCTTGGACAAGTTAGCTGAACTATACATTTATGAGATTGTGCGTTTGCACGGAGTACCCAAATCTATAGTATCGGATAGGGATCTGCGGTTCACTGGAAGGTTTTGGGTGAGTTTCCATTGTGCTTTAAGAACCCGATTGAGTTTTAGTACCTCATATCATCCTTAGACGGATGGCCAGTCGGAGCACGTGATTCAGGTTCTCGAAGATATGCTGAGGTGTTATGTTATTGAGTACCAGGGATCATGGGAGAAGCAGTTGCTATCGGTGAAGTTCGCTTACAATAACAGTTATCATGCTAGCATAAAGATGGCACCTTATGAGGCGTTGTATGGCAGGAAATGTCGTACGCCCATGTGTTGGGCAGAAGTGGGGAAAAAGTTTGTGTCGATGCCCAATGTTTTGAAAGGCACAATCGAAAAGGTAAAGTTGATATGTGAGCGCTTAAAAGCAGCTACAGATCACCAGAAATCCTATGCGGATTTTAAGCATAGGGATATAGAGTACGTTGTGGGTGATAAAGTGTTTTTGAAAGTGTTGCCCTGGAAAAAGGTGTTGCGTTTTGGGCGGAAAGGGCAGCTTAGCCCGAGGTTCATTGGACCACATTAGGTTGTTGAGCGTATGGGTCCTGTTGCATATCGCTTAAGGTTACCTCCAGAGTTGGGAAAGATTCATGATGTGTTTCACGTTTCGGTGCTGTGGAGGTATAGGTCGGATCCATCGCATGTTATGCCGGTGGAGGAGATTGAGTTGAAACTGAATCTTTCTTACGATGAGGAACCGATAGAAGTTCTTGATACCAGCAGTAATGTGCTACGTGGCAAAACAGTCGAGCTGGTTAAGGTGTTGTGGAAGCACCGCAGTGTTGAAGAGGCCACGTGGGAACGCAAGTCGGATAAGGTGAAACAGTTTGGTGGTTTATTAGATAGTCCGGTGGACATGAGTAGAGATTCGAGTCGGTTTTAAGGATCGTATATTTTGGTGTTGGAAAAATTGTGGAAATGCTCTAAAATTATTATTAATTATGTATTTAAAAATGGTGATATCGATTTTATAAAACGAGTTGTGGAAGATGGACATTTTGGTTAGTGACCAAAATGAAAGTTTTGAAAACTGTGATTTCTGAGTGACTAAATTGAAAAGGGTCAAATACTTAGAAACTTTAAGGAGCTATTTTACCAATTGATTTCTGATGATTTATCCCTTAATTTGACTTATTTTAACATGTCTTTTAATTAGTAATTAAAGAAAATTTTGTTAAAAAGTTAGTTATTACTTTCCAAAACAAAAATCCCGTCATTTTGTCTCAACTTTTTCTCCCCATTCTCTCCTCAGCCAAACACTCAGGTTCTCATCAAATTTCTAGAGCTGATGTGGTTTCTAACTTTATTCTATTGTTTCAAATTGTTTTATAAAGATTGTTTACACAAAATCTTACAATAACCTTGTGTTTTCTTAGCTTTTCACAAATCAATTGAGGGAGAAACTTCACAATAGGGGTAAGGTCTGAGATCTCCTCTATTGTATGGTTCTTTACTGAAATTCCCAAGCATTTGATCCTTGTTTTTGTGTTTCTAATCTCATTTTGATGATTTTCTATTATTTGATTGAATTATTTGGGGGAAATGGGTTAATTCACGGATTGGATCTGATTTCCAGTAATTAAGGATGCTTTGATTTATATTTTGAATGTTTAATAATGTTGATAAGTGATTTTTATCAATATAATCTCAAAACTTAAGAATCTATATTTGTTTAGGTTGTTAGTTTTGAGGTTTTGTGGTGTTTATGTGGTTGTAAGATTGCTGGAGGTGGTAGGTTGTTTTGGATCTGTTTTAAGATGTGTTTTGATGATGAAAATGATGTTGGATTGATAGATGTTGGTTGGGTTGTGTATCAAAGTGTTTTGGTTATGTTTTCGGTTGTTGTGGAGGGTCAGTTGTGAAGGTTTTGTGGAAATCAGAGAAGGATTGTGGTTGTTGTGTTTAGAATGCATTATGATGCATTAATCCTCTGTTGTTTTGTGGTAAAAACAAGAGAGGTTGATCCAGAAGTGATTGGAGAAGCGTTGGAGGCTTCAGATACTTGATTTCGCGTCGGCGAATAGAGGTTTTGTGTATCGGTGAGTGAAAACATGGTTTAAAGGGTTTTGATGTTTTGTAAATAATGTTTTGGGAGTTAAGGCAGAGCTTGAATGCTTACCTAGAATCTGAAGTAACTATAAAGTGGTTTTACTCTCTTGGTCGTGCTTGTTCGAATGATTTTATGCACTTGGTTTTAATTTTCATGTATCTACTATTTAAGCGTGTTTTAAAGATTCAATATACTGTTTTTAAGCATGTTTTGCTGAAGGATGCACATGGTAAGTGATCCTTGTAAGTATGGTTTATACTTTATTTTTAAGCATGGTTGTTGCTTTGGAAATGGCACGATTTAATGCTTGGTAAAACATTGAGGTAAATGTTATTTGGTTAATTATATTGGCAAGTAACGTGGTTTTAAAATTGTTATCGGATATAGTTGGCCGGCCATAGGATTAAGTGCATTGTAAATAAGTCACCTTGGATGTTGAGGGGTTTATATGGCATACCGAATACTCCATCCAAGTACCCTAACGATTGAGGGGTTATATGGTACTGAAAACTCCCGTTAATGGATTAAGCGTCTAACCGATGATTGGGGTTGGTGTCCCCGTGGGTTGAAAGTGTACCAAGTTGTTAATGTAACACAATTGTGATTGTATCGCTATTCCAGTTGAGATGGCTTGAAGTGATGGGTTAACACTTGTTGAATTCGTGTATCCGATGAACTCTTTTGTTAATGGACTTGTTTAATGATCACTTGTAAGCCAATATAATTGTTAATGTATCATTGAAATGTTTTATGTTGTATAATGTGATTTATACATGTTTCTCCTTGAGCTTTGCATTTGATAGTAATGAATGGAAGGCTTAAGTTGAGGGTTAGGAATGTGACTTGTTGTTGAATAATGATACATGTATCATATAATTTAATATGCTGGTTTTCAAGATGTAAGGTGCATGTTTTAAAAGGGCATGATGTTTTTAAAGGGTGATGTAAAGTAAATGGTTTTAAATGCATTGATGGTGTTGTTCTGAGCATTCCTCACTAAGCCTTGTGTGCTTACGCTCTCTTTGTCCATCAATGCAGAGAAATAAGTCCCGGAAGGCAGCAAGAAGCAAGGGGATCTTGGCAAGACTTGTTTCCAAAGTATGTTAGAGACTGGACTATAATGAATAAGGGCAATGGGGTATTTGTTGTGTTTTGGGAGATGTTTTGTGGAACTCCCTGTTTGAGCATGTTTCTTTAGTTACTCTTGAGTTGTAAATGGCCTTAAAAGTTTGGTTTTGGTGCTGGTTTATCTTTTGATATGTTGGTTGGTTGCATAATAGGGAGCATGCCTATATATCATCTTTTGACTCATGATGCTATGTTGCGATGTTGATCATGTGAAGCTTGAATGCTTGTAATGTGCTTGGCATGTTGGTGTTGTGTTATAAGCATGTAGGAATGGTTTGGGAATGCTTTTGGGGTGAAAAATCAGCAAAGTATGACATTATAGGTCTAGGTGTACCGATACGCTAGGGACCGTATCGGTACGTCTAGACATCTTTCGGCATGAGAGGATCGGTACGCGTATGTGAGTACCGATACGCCTAGGCAATTTTAGCCTGGCGTACCGATACGGGTAAAACAATATCGGTACACGTTCTAGCCTCTTGAATTTCACTTTTTCAACCCAAACCCGTGTACTGATACCCACGTAAGCATACCGGTACGGATGTTTGAAAATTTAAAAGTTAGGTAAGTTGATGTTTACGTATCGGTACAGGCCATGGTGTATCGGTACAGTGCATTTTATGCGTATCGGTACGGTAACACCAGTACAGATACTTGAGGCCGATTTCTGTTAATGTCAGCTGGGCAGGTTTGCTTTCTTTGCATTTTAGTCCTTGAATCTTGCCAATGCAATTGTATGTGATAGATGAACGGATTGAGCTGAAATTTGAGATGAAAGTTTGGAACCGGACTAATTAAAGGTTGGTAACTTAAAAGTGAGTTTAAATCCAACAATTTTCTGTATTTGCAATTTGGTCCTAAATTGATAGTGTGATCAATTGTAGAGTTAATAATTGACATCTAGATAAGATAAAAGGAAAAAAATGGTCCGGGTTTCATTCTATCTCTTCGGTTTGCTACGGCAAACCTATTGTAGCCTTCTCGGTTTGGTTGGGCATCTAGGCCGAGTCGAGGGAGTTACAATGATGGCACTCTCAATAGAAATGTCTCGGTTCTGGGCATAACGCCAAAAGATTTGATGCTTTGCTTCCAATTGGTCCAACTGTTGCAACAATGGACTCACAAGATATGTTGGTATCTGGGTAGTTGTTGTGGCATGTTCTGTTGTCGGGGCAAGTCTGGTGGTCTTGGCTCCCTTTTTTGTTGTAGATACCTTTTTGTGTCTTCTTGCATGATCTTCAAGTAACCGTTCTTTGTCTATCCTTGTTTCTTTGAAAATTTCTCGTCTGTTGCATCCTTGGGGACCATTATTCCATCACAAAGTGTCATGATCAGATTGGGAAAGTACAAGGCTCCAACGTCCTTTTTGCTGCAAGAATAAATCTCGTTAATAAGTATTCAGTCAATATCAATAGATCTTTTATTCAAAATAGAATTAATAAAAAGAAACGTGAAGAAAAAATAGTGGTGTTATGTGTGGGGAGGGGTAAACAAACGCATTTTAATGAAGTTGTTCCACAATTTGGCCTCGAGATTCAACATTAATCGATTGACCATTCCCTTCATATTTCCTTCATTACACATAGCTCCTTCAAGGGTGAGTTCATTGAAGACTTCCTCCACCTCATCCTTTTTGATGCTAGCTACAAATTTTGCATGCTTGTTTTTTCAATAAAAATGACAAAATAGGTGTTGATTCCGTGAGCATCAAGAAAAATCTACTTGTCACGCACAAAAATGAGAGGATGGTCGAGGTCAGAAACATGTGTATAAAACTCCCTTACCCAAGAATATTTAACTGTGACAGGTTGATCACAAAAGATAGTCCAGTTGAGGCTTTTGATAATGTCATGAACGAGTTGTTCAAGACCAAGATTTGGCTTGTCGATGGAGTAAGCAAACCCCATATTCTCCCAAACCTTATGCATGGAAAATTTTGAGTCAAACTTCTCGGCGGTTGGGCTGGCAAAATGGTGAGGGAGCCGAGTGACGACTATCTGCGAAGAGTCAGCACTGAATGACGTTTTATGATTATTGGCCATTGATGCAGCGAAAAGTTAGAAGGGGTAATTGAAGTGAAAAGATAGAAATATGGATGGATACAAGTCTCGTATGAATTAAAGAAGTGTAATGATGATGGTGAATGAGAGGGAAGTAGGCGGTTAGGTTTAAGTAAAGAGTAGGCAAGGTGAAAATTTTAGGGTAAAAAGAATTTGCAAGAGAATTTAAGTCCTCCTAATTGTCAACCTTATCTCTTATTCGGATAAAATATTTTTTTAAATGAGACGTATCCTTTAAGCACAATTCTTTCAATCTTTTTATTATGTGTAAAAACAATAAGGAAAATATAAAAAATGAAAATAACACATAAAAAAATAAATAAAAAACAATATAAAAAAATAAGGCATAAAAATTAGAAGTTGTTTTTTCATGCATCTTCTGAGTAAACTTCTCTCTTATCACGCATGATGGGTGCATCAACATAGTGCTTCAAATATTGACCATTAAATTTAAACTCTTTTCTATCTGAAGTAGATTTGATCATAACAACTCCGTGAGAGTAGGTTACACTACTACAAATGGTTCGGGCCATCTTGACTTTCATTTGCCTTGAAAAAACATAAGTCTTGAATTGTGGAGAAGCACTAGCTGCACGAGCAAGAATTGTCATGCCAATAACCTTCTATCATGCCATCTTTTAGTCTTATCTTTGTATAGCTTGGCATTATCATAGGTTGAAGCACAGAATTCTTCCATTTCATTTAAATCTAGCAAACTCGTTTGCCCTGCTTGTTGCCAGTCCATATTCATCGTTTTAATTTTCCAGTAGCCCTTTTGCTTGATTTCCACTAGAAGGTGGCAAGCTTTATCGTAGACAAGTCTATAGGGAGACATGCCTAGAGCATTCTTGAATGATGTTCGATATGCCCGTAGAGCATCATCCAGTCTTGTGGACCACTCTCTCCGTGATGGATTGACTACATTCTCAAGGATAATTTTAAGCTCACGATTGAAGATTTTAGCCTGGCCAATCGTCTGTGGGTGATATGTCGTGGCAATTTTGTGTGTAACATCTTAGCAATATGCTTATTGTCAAAATGTGTGCCTTCATCGCTGATAATTGCCCCCTGGCATTCCAAACTGTGTGAATATGTTCTTCTGCAAGAACCGTTGCGCAATTTTGGAATCGTTCATGGGTATTGTTGATTATTCAACCCATTTTGACACAGTCCTCTGTAAGCAAAATATATAAGTTCCCAAGTGAAGATGGGAAGGGTCTCATAAAGTCCATGCCCCATACATCAAATAGCTCCATTTCAAGGATGTTCTGCACTAGCATCTCGTGTCTCCTTAAGATGTTTCTAGTTCGTTGGCATCGCTCACACTTCTTGCAAAACTCGTGTGCATCTTTGAAAAGAGTAGGCCAGTAAAATCTAGACTAAAGAACTTTGGTTATTGTATGGGTACCTCGAAAATGGCCTCCATATGGTGCTAAATGGTAATGAAGCAGCACGCCTTGCTGTTCTTTATCTATAAAACATCGTCGTATGACCTGATCTACACATTGTTTAAACAAAAGAGGCTTGTCCCAACAATAATGCTTAACATCATGTAGGAACCACTTCTTTCTCTAATAAGTAAGATCATAAGGCAACATAGAACTCATAAGAAAATTTACAATATCTGCATACCATGGAATTTTTGTGGCAAGTAACAATTGCTCATCCAGGAATTCATCATGGATCTGTAAGTTATTACCTTCTTCTTTACTCCCTTCAAGTCTTGATAGATGATCGGCAACCTAGTACTATATGCCTTTCATGTCCTTAATTTTGTTGTCAAATTCTTATAAAAGCAAAATCCATCGATTTAATCATGGTTTGGCGTCCTTTTTAGCTATAAAAAATTTAATTGTCGAATTTTTAATGTGAACAATTACCTTGGTACCAATCAAATAAGAACGAAATTTATCAAATGCAAATACTACTACTAGCAACTCTTTTTCAGTAGTGGTGTATTTAATTGGGCATCATTTGGTTTCCTACTGGCATAGTAAATCACATGTGATCTTGTAACCAGAACTATGCTTTCATCTACCATGAAATGACATTTCTCCCAGTTTAGAACTAGGTTATTTTCTTCATAGCATGCTAACACTTTTTCTAGAATTGTTGAGGCAATTGTCAAAACTATCTCAAAACACCTTAAAGTCGTCCATAAATATTTCCAAGAAATTCTCCACCATGTGTGAGAAATTTGCCACCATACACCTCTAGAAAGTTGTTTGTGCTTTGCACAATTCGAATGACATTCTCCTAAAAGAATATGTGCCAATGTGTAACCCCTCTAACCCAGTCTAGACGCCAGACCGAACCGAGCAAGCTACATTGGGTTTGCCGAGACAAACCCAAAATGATTTAACTTAGAAAATGGTCTTTTTTTCTTTTTTCTTGTCTAAATGCATAATTAAGTCCTAAGGTGATCATGCTGACAACGGTGAAATTTATGATTAAATCGAGCGTCGATTTGACATCTAATTAGCCGTGAACGCACTCTAGGGACCAAATTATAATTTTATAAAACTAAGAGGAATTACTTAAATCCAAAGTTACCAAACCTTAATTAATTAGGTTACATGCATACCAGTTAAATTTCAACTTAAAATAATCATCCAAACTCATTTAATTACATGATCAAGAAATAGGGACTAAACTACAAAGATTCAAAGTTCAGAAAGCATATTACCAAAAATAACAGATTGTATACCGATACACCCCTTGCCCGTATCAATACGGGTATATTTTGCAAAAGGTATCGGTATGGTCCTCAAGCGTATCGATACGGTTGTTCGATGTCAAAAGTAGGGGATTCTAGTAGCTAAAGGGCATACAAGTACGGTTGCCTGTGTACCGAAGCCAAGTTTAATTTTCTACTACGCGTACCGAAATGGGGCTAGGCATACCGATACACCTATATAATTTTGCATAGTTTTGAGTCGAGACAGACCCCGCGTACCGATCCTTGTGGACCTGTACTGGTATGACCTGGTCTATAATGACCTCTTGGTCGAACATATGACACTTTGGCTCAATCTAACATACTTCAAACACCTTACAACTTCATATAACATCCTAACCAACATTTCCACAATCAAGTAGGCATGATAAAGGATTAATCAAACCATAGCAAATCCAAATCAAAGATCCTATAGGCATGATCTCTACCAACACATGCAAATCATATCCCAACCCCTTAAAACCAAACATAAAGCATCTCACAAGTCCAAAATACCAAAAGAAACATGTTCAAATAGGGAGTAACCAAAACAACCCTCACACTTACAGCTTGGTTACATTGCCTCTTATTACCACAAAGTATTTATAAAACCGTACTTGAAATCGCTCAATTCTTTGGATTGCTTCTTGCTTGCTCGCTGTTTGAAATGTTCACTTTTCTGCATTGATGATAAAGGAGAGCGTAAGCTTGTAAAGCTTAGTGAGGGAATCTCAAAAACACTCATCAATGCATTTAAAATGATATGCTTTCAAATATGTGAAGTAACTCATGCCAAAACATCTCATGCTTCTATTCTATTTCTAAAACATGCACATTTAAACATTTGCAACACATGTATCATGGATTTCTAGCATAAACCTCAATTTAAGCTTTCTCATGCAAAAACCTCAAAACAAGAAACTTAAAGAGCACTACATGTATAAAACCATATTGTACAAAACATAATTCAATTCTCATGATAAAATAAATCATATATTGTCATTCAAGTGAACCAAAACCATTTCATTCTATTTATAAAAACACATCGGATGCACGGATTTCTCAAGTGGTTCCTTCGACCACTTCACATACATCCTCAAACTGGAGCATGGTACTACTACCCCTAAACGGTTATGATGTATAAAACTAGCAGCGGGAGAATTGGCACACTCTTGACCCCTCGACCACTGCAGTTTTCATAGTGGAGCATGGCACACTCTTGACCCCTTGACACACATAAGGTGACTTATTATAGTGCACTTTAAACCCTATGGCATGCCAACTATATCCGATAACATTTAATCATTGCCACTTGCCAATATATTTCATAAAACCACACTACCTCACTGTTTTACACATGCATCAAACCAAACCAATTTCTAATACAATAAACCATGTATTCTAGTATTCTTAAAACTCTTTTCATAAATAATTTTCCATTCTTAATAATCATCACATATGAACATTTTCAACATCTTTCATTTCTAAAACATGCATATAACAGTAGGTAATCCAAATCATAATTAAGTGTATGAGATTGTATTTTGCAAAACCGAAAACGAGAGCAAGAACTTACAATACTTACTTTCGAGTTTAGACAAGTGTTTCAAACTTAATCTAAACTCCAAATAATCATCTTCATACCTTTATAAAGCAATAAACCACCTATCCACTCACCAACAACACAACGCTCTATTTGTTGATGCGAAATAGAGGATTAATGCATTTCCATGCATCTTTAAACCCAGTAACACATCTTCCCAACTTCACCTCACTAAAAGCCATCAAACGCTTCCTTAACACAGCACAAATCATCACCAAACTCAACCCAAACAAATCTCAGCCATAACTTAACTATTTTAACATCTTAACATCACCAATTAACATCCAAAAACAACAATATATCAACCTTATATCTCTAGCAACCTTTCAACACCAAGATCACCTCAAAATCTAACTATTTACAACCTAGAAAATTAGCAATTCCCTTAGTTTCGGTTTCCTTTTATTAATATCTTCTCATAACATTAAAACATATCTTACAAGTGATCTAAATCAATTAGAATCAGCACAAATCAGATCCATATCAAGATTCATCAAATTTCTTATCAAAACTCAATAAGAACCTTTTAATCATGAATAAATCATTAACACGTAAAAAACTCAATTGTAAAGGATTAAGAACTTGGGAATTTCAGTAAAGAATCTTTATTTAGAGGAGAGAAATGAAAATCACCTCTAATTGTTGATTTCCCCCTTAATTGGCAAGATTTGAGTAAAATCTCTAAGAATGCGAATAGAATTTGGTGTAGAAATCAAAGGAATCAGTTAAGAAATCAAGATGAAATAAAAAAAAGGAATGATTCTTGAGCATTTTAGAGTAAAATTGATAGTTTGGCTGCTGAGAAACTTGAGAGAAAAGTTGAGAGCAAAAGTAGTTATGTAAGAAACTGAATTTGGTTATTAAAAATATTTTTAATCAAATATATTTTATTATTATATGATAGCCACTTTACAACCATTTAAAATATCTCAAATTAAGGGAAAATCTGATTAAATACTTTGTGAATTAGCTCCTTAAAGATTCTATGTTTTGACCCTTTTACAATTTAGTCACCAAAATAGTTTTGAAAACTTTACATTTTAGTCACCAGGCCAAAATATCCCAAAATCCGATTTTATTTCTTCAAATTGAGTTTCCCAAAGCCTACAAAATATTAATTAAACATTTTCTAATATTTTCCTATATTTTATTTTAACCAAAAATAATTTATTATGAATTAATTCCCAAAACTAGCTCGAATCGCCTAATACAGTTCCCCAAATCATATAATAGGTCTAGCTAACATCCAGGACCAAATTCGAGGTGTTAAAACTCTCCCCCACTTATGAAATTTCGTCCTAAAAAATTTAACTAACATAAAAAGGTAAGGAAATTGCTTCTTCAAGTTCTCTTTACTTCCTACGTAGCTTCTTCTACACCACGATGTCGCCACAAACACCTTTACCAACTCAATGGTCTTTCCACGAAAAACCTTGCTTCTAAAATCCTTGATTTTCACCGGCTCCTCATCATAGGTTAATATGGATTCAACTAAATCCCTTTAACACACATCACATGTGATGGGTCTGATCTATATCTCCGAAGCATCGATACATGGAAAACATCATGTATCTTCTCAAACTCCATAGGCAATCTTAACCTATAAGCAACTAGACCAACATGCTCCAACACCTCATATGGCCTAATGAACCTTGGACTCAACTTGCCCTTTCGACCAAACCTCATTACCTTCTTCCAAGGCGAAACCTTAAGAAACACTCGTTGTCCAACTGCAAACTCAATCTCCCGATGCTTCAAGTCAGCATAAGACTTTTGCCGATCCGAAGCTGCCTTCAAACAATTACCAATAAGCTTCACCTTCTCATTAATGTCTTTCAACACATCAGGTAAGGAAACATACTTCTCACCCGCCTCAGCCCAATAAAGTGACATTCGACACCTCCTACCATACAAAGCTTCATACAGATCCATTTGAATACTAGCCTGATAACTATTGTTATAGGAAAACTCCACCAACGGTAATTGCTTCTTCCACATTTGTTGTAAATCAATGATGCAACACCGCAATATATCCTCCAACAGTTGGTTCAAGCTGACCATCCATTTGAGGATGATACAATGTACCGAAATCAATCGCATATCCAAAGCTTTATGCAAACACTCCCAAAACCTCACTGCAAAGCGTGAATCCTTATTCGATACTATAGACTTAAGCACCCCATGCAAATTCACAATCTCAGCAACATACAACTCTGCCAACTTATCCAAAGTATACGTCGTATGCACAGCCAGAAAATATGCACACTTCATAAACCTATCCACAATTACCCATACGGAATTCTTCTTTGATGGCGTCAAAGGCAATCCGGTTACAAAATACATGGTAATTCCCTCCCACTTCCATTATGGAATCCTCAACGGTTGCAACAACCCGAAAGAAAACTAATGCTCATCCTTAACACGCTGACATACCTTACATCGAGTAACAAAATTCGCTACATCCTTCTTCAATCCAACCCAAACATATTTCTTCTTTAAATCCTGATACATCTTTGTAATCCCCATATGCATAGCAAAAGGACTCGAATGAGCTTCAATCAAGATAGTGCGCCTCAACTCCTCATCTTTCAAAATAACCACTCGACTCTTAAAGCACAAAACACCCTCATCATTAAAGCAAAAATCTATCTACTTTCTGTCCATAATATCCTTAACATGCGGTACCAACGAATTATCATATGGTTGTTTCTCCTTGATCAACCGCAACAACAATGGCTTCACTTGCAACTCAGCCAATGTATCACACCATCTTGCGTCACACTCAACTGAGCAAACATTGCCCTCAACTCCACCACAACCTTCCTACTCAAGGCATCAGCTACAATATTAGCCTTACCCGAATGATACTCTATCGTCAAATCATAATCCTTGAGCAAATCCAGCCATCTATATTGCCTAAGATTTAACTTCCTTTGCGACATCAGATACTTCAAACTTTTGTGATCCATATACACGGTATACTTCTCACCATATAGATAATGCCTCCAATCTTAAATGAAAACACCACCGCGGCAAGCTCTATATCACGCGTAGGATAATTACGCTCGTACAACTTCAACTTCCTAGATGTTTAAGTCACAACTTTTCCCCCTTGCATCAACACACACCCCAAACCAACATAGGATGCATTGCTATAAACCATAAACTTTTTCCACGGCTCAGGCTGAATCAAGATCGGAGCTTGTGTCAAAGCTTTATTAAACTTATCAAAAGCTTGTTGTCTATTATTCGTCCATTCAAAACTTACATCCTTTTGTAACAACTTTGTCAAACGAGCAGCAACCTTCGAGAAACCATCCATAAAGTGACGATAATATCCTGCTAACCTCAAGAAACTGCAAACCTCTGTCACCGACTTAGGTTGCTTCCAATTCACAACTGCCTCAATCTTCTACGGATCCACACAAATATTTTCCGCCAAAACTACATGACCAAGAAAAACCACTTGTTTAATCCAAAACTCACACTTACTCAACTTGGCATAAAGCTTATTATCTAACAAAACTTGCAACACAATCCGTAGGTGTCGATCGTGATCTTCCTCATACGAGAGTACACGAGGATGTCATCAATGAACACTACCACGAATTGATCCAAGAATTTATGGAATACCCAATTCATCATGTCTATAAAAGTTGTAGGTGCATTATTCAACCCAAACGTAATCACTAAGAACTCATAATTCTCGTAACACGTGCAAAAAGCTATCTTCATCACGTCTTTATCCTTGACTTTCAACTGATAATACCCAGATCTCAGATTAATCTTGGAAAACACTATAGCACCCCGCAACTGATCAAAAAAATCATCAATCCTCAAAAAGGGATACTTATTCTTAATTGTCAACTTATTTAGCTACCGATAGTCAATGCACATTCTTATCGTGTCATTCTTTTTTTTCACAAACAATACCGGTGCTCCCCACGGTGAAAAACTAGGTTGGATGAAACCACAATCCAATAACTCCTAAAATTGAGTCTTCAACTCTTTTAACTCTTTCGGTGCTATGCGATATAGTGCAATTGACACTGAAGCCCTATCTGCATACGTCTCGATACAAAACACTACCTCCCTATCCAGTGGCAATCAAGGCAGTTCCTTCAAAAACACCCCTGGAAAATCACAAATGGTGCGATATCTTGGACACGCACCTCTTTCATATTTGGTTCATAACATAAGCTAGATATGCTTGACCCCAAAACTCTAACAACTTTTGTGCTTCTAAATTTGAAACTACATTGGACATGATTTTAACATTCTCTCCCATAATCACCACTTCATAATCCTCAGCAAGTTTCAACGAAACTCGCTTGGTTTTGAAATTTACCACAACTCTATGCTAAGTGAACCAATCCATCCCCAATATTACATCAAAACCATTAAATGACAACTCCATCAAATCAGAGCATACACGTGACCTTAAATCATCAAAGGACATCACACATACCCACATCTAACACTTCTACAAATATATCAAGCAAATGTGCATGTTCGCGCAAGATGTATGAATGTATAGAGCCAGAATCTATCAAAGAAAGTAATGATATAGATTGTAAAGTAAAAGTACCTGCAATCACATCTGTGTCATTCCTTCCCATATGATACGTGTAGATCCTTGCCGGTCCACCACCCTCCGGTTAAACCTCCACAGTATGAGCAACAGTCTTCTGACATTCCTTCCTATGCTAAAAATTACCTCAACCATGCCCATGGTCTCTCTATAGTACAATAGCAGGCGTAGGAGCCTATCTATCCCTAGCTAACTACGGACATTTACTACTAATATGATCTTGCGAACCACAGTTCGAGCATGTACCAATAGTACCCAAACACTCCCCTAAATGTTTCCAACCACAACGCCCACACTCAGGTGCTGAAACATAAGTGCTATGACTATGTGGTCCACGCCCAGCACCACCTCCACTACATCTCTAATTAGGGTGATACCTCCTATCCCGATGCTTTTTATACCGATCTTTACTAGCATCTAACTCGACAATCCTCTTTCCAAAACTCCCTAAATGTGAGATTAATCCTAGATTCTACTCTATATCATTAGCTCGAGAAACCAAAACATCAAACTTCGTGTAATTTGTAGCCAGCATATAAGTCTTCATTTCCTTGACCAGCCCATAACGAAAGTGATAAGTGTTCAAAAGTACTATTTTCTTACCCTTTTTACTCATATTATTGTTAGACTTAGGCTCATATTAGTTGCATAGTTAGCTATTCATGCATTAATCCATGATTCCTTCAATTGTTGAGCTTGATTACATAACTTGGTGATTTTTGTGGAAATAGATGCTGCTTTGGTGTGTTTTTGTGTATGTATGTGCAGGATCACTTGCCAAAGCAATGCCGAGCTAGTTGCCAGGGCAATGCATGAAGGATATGCCGAGCTAGTTGCCAGGGCAGTGCATGAAGGAGACGCCGAGCCAGTTGCCATGGCATTGTCGACAAAGACCAAAAGCAATATGGATGTCGAAATTCATGATTTTACAAGCCCAAGATGACATGGAGCAAGGTCCAAGCCCAAAGGAATTTGATTGCCATGCAGAGATTAAAGAAGAATTAAATTCCAAGAGGATAGGAGAAGTTCTAATAGGAATAAAATTATAATAAAGAATTATATTCTTTAAAGATAATTTAATTCCAACTCAAACTCCTCCTCAAAGAAGGACTTTGGCCTAGCCCTATAAATATCAAGGAGATTTCGACAATTCGAAGGGAGGAGAGCAAGAGGGAAATTTCGGCAAGTCCAAGTAGGGCAAGAGGAGAGAATTTTCGACAAGCATCAAGGGCAAGGAGGATTTCGACAAGCCTCTTCCTTCATCTTTGTTCGATTGGGTTCATGCTAGGGATTAATTATCTTGTGTTTCTTTGGAACCTAGCCATGAACTAAATTTACTTGGCTATGGTTATTGTGTTTTGTGGTTGTGAGAAACTATTGGTTTTTGTTTAGGTAATAAGAGTTTGCACTTTTCTATTTCAAGGTTTATTCATTCTTGATTCTTATTATTGTTTTGCAGTGAATTGGGAGAGGATCTCGTGATTTCATCCATTTATCTAATATCGGGAGAGTTAGATTCAAGAAACGAATGAATATGATCTTTATGCAATCCAATGACGGTGAAGATTAATCCGCTTAGGAATAAGTTAAGGATTTCAACGGCTAAGAGGAGCGCAAGATTGGTTGTTGTTCACCCTTGATTCACGCAGGATGTATTATCAAGGCATGCACAAGTAGCTAGAGTTTCGACTTAGGGATAAGAAGAAACCATTGAAGAACGCTCCGCCGAACCTTGAAGTTGCTGCCCGATCGCCCAAGTAGTTGCCCAACTAGTCGCCCAAGCAACCATCAATTAGTTGCCAAGGCAACCCGTTGTGCAAGTCGCCACGGCAACCGAGTTGCCCGTGCACTCTTTTACCAAGACAATCCAATCGGCTATCACACCTCAACTCACGATAACCTAGCCTATCTCTCTCAATTGAATTCATCTTTTCTTTTACTTAATTGCTTTCTAGATTAGTTATTAGTTAAAACTTCTATAATCCTTCACTTGTGTTTTTACTTTTACAAAGGCAAGAGACTAGATTCTTGAAGTGGCACCAATCCGTGGAGACGATATCTTTTATACTATAACTTGCGGCGTGTATACTTGCACAATTGCGTAGCACTTATTACGCGCAACAAGTTTTTGGCGCCGTTGTTTGGGGATTGGCAATAGCGACTTTGTTTTTATTTTCTTGCACATTCTTTTTATTTTTCTTGTTTAAAATTCAGAGGGCTAACAAACTTTGGTTTTGCATTGGTATATGACCGTATGCGACCGACTTCACCGTAATATCCCTTTGATCCGTAAATCGAACGAACCTTACAAAGACTTAGACGAAGGATAAGAGAAGCAATGGCAAATCAAGACGGCATTATTAATCAAGATGTTCGAGCGGGAGGAGGAGTGATTCTTGCACGAAAACAGAACTATTCGAGACTATCTTGAAGAAGATCTTGATGGACTCAACCCGAGAGTTGTCGCACCAAATTGAAGCCGACCACTTTGAGTTGAAACCGGTAATGTTTAATATGATCAACACAATAGGTCAATTTGGCGGCTCAAGAATCAAGATGCACGACAACATCTGAAATCTTTCCTCGAGATTTGCAACTCGTTCAAGATACACGGAGTCACCCCGATGTCCTACGATTAAGATTATTCCCCTATTCACCGAGGATAGGGCGAAAGCATGGCTGAATAGCATTCCTGCCGGATCCATAGCATCTTGGACTGATCTTTGTCGTGATTTCCTTGCTAGATTTAATCTAACAAATTTGACTGATAAGCTTCGTAACGACATTACTTCTTTTCGGCAGGCAGATGATGAATCCATGTACGAGGCTTGGGAGCGATATAGAGAACTTCTACACAAATGCCCTCTACACGGATTCCCGGTGTGGACTCAAGTGACAATGTTTTACAATGCCGTGAATACACCAACAAGGATGATGCTAGATGCCTCGGCAAACGACATACTCTTAGATAAGTCGCCGGAAGAAGCAATGCAAATTTTAAACAGGCTGGCCAAGAATGATTATCAATTCCCATCTACCAGAAGAGGAGGAGTTAGACGCCAAGCCACAATACATGAACTAGGATCATCGATTCAATTTCGCACAATTGGCGCTTTAACCAAGATGGTCCGAACATGCAAAAACCAAACAACACACATGAAGTCAAGGTAATGGATTCTTTTTGTGAGTTATGTGGCGATAACCATAATTCTTATGAATGTATGCGAGAATCCGGAATCTAGCTTCTATGTGGGAATTACAATCGGGCAACAACATGATGTCAAATACATACAATCCAGCTTGGAAGAAGCACCCAAATTTTTCATGGAGTAATCCCAACAATGCTCTAAACCGTAACAATCGAATGCACAAGCATCGGGATTCCAGCAGAATATGCCACGACAAATGATGCCGCGACAACAACCGACAACATCTAGTTCTTTGGAAAATTCTCTAAATGCTTTTATGATGAAAACTGAATCTTATATGGCTGAGAATAGTAATTTCATAAAAAGAACTTATGCTTTTATTAACAGGACCGAGATGAGATTGCAAAACCAAGAGGCGGCAATCAAATCATTGGAAAATCAAGTCGGACGGTTTGCTCAAAATCAACACTAGACCACAAGGAGGTTTACCTAGCGATCTCAAGTCGCAAGAGGAACTGCCATGAGCAATGTAAGGCAATCACCACCAGAAGTGGCCAACAACTTAGAGAAATCCAAACCCGCTCGTCAAACAAAACTCCACAAAAAGATCAAGACGAACCTAGCGGCAAAGCCTCAGATGCTGAACCAGGAATTGCTACGGCAACCGGCAATAAACATGCCTCGACAACCGATGACGCCTCGGCGTCTTGTGATAAGCATGCCTCAAAGAACCCCATTGATAACGCGCCGGCAAACTCCGGATGTCCGGCAATGCCGTCAATCAGGTTTCAAACCAATGAAAGGATAGAAGATATCCGACTTCCACCACCATTCCCACAAAGATTGAAGCGACAAAAGCAAGAATACCAATTCAAGAAGTTTCTTGATATCCTAAAGCAAGTCCACATCAACTTGCCATTGGTGGAAGCAATTGAACAAATGCCAAACTATGCCTAGTTTCTTAAAGACATTGTGTCCAAGAGAACAAGGCTAGGAGAGTTTGAAACAGATTGCGCGACAGAGGGATGCATGGCAATGTTGCACAATCGCATGCCGCCCAAGTTGAAGGATCCCGGAAGTTTCACAATACCTGTTCTATTGGAAATCACTATGTCGGGAAAGCACTATGCGACCTAGGGGCTAGCATAAGCTTGATGCCTAAATCGGTTTTTCGAAACTAGGAATCGGGAAGGCAAGACCTACAACAGTTATGCTGCAGCTAGCCGACAGATCCTATGTGCATCCGTAGGGAAAAATCGAGGACATACTTGGTAAAAGTTGATAAATTCATTTTTCCCGCTGACTTTATTGTTTTGGATTGTGAAGCGGATGAGCATGCACCTATCATTCTCGGAGACCATTCCTAGCGGCGGGAGAACCTTGATCGACGTTGAAAAGGGAGAACTCACAATGAGGGTGAATGACCAGCGGTAAAACTAAATGTGTTCCAAACACTAAGGCATGCCGATGATCCGAGAAGAATGCCAACTACTTCATGCCACGATAGAATTTAACCGATGAGGAATGTAGTTGCCTCGGCAACTACATTGCCGATCAAGAGGAACCCGAGGAGTATGAAGAGCGGTCAATGAGGAACAACCCGAAGAGGTAAATTGGCTAGTAAATCGACCAGGTACATACTTTGAACCACCGGACTACTCGGGTAAGGAAGGTAAGATCGAAAAACCCTCTATCGAAAATCCACCAATTCTTGAGTTGAAACAATTGCGGATCAACTAAAATATGTATACTTAGGGATCGATAATACATTACCTGTAATTATTTCCTCTAAGTTACAGCTGAGAGCAGGAAAAAAGAAGCTGATCAACATGTTGAAGCTACATAAAAGGCAATAGGGTGGACAATTGCCGACTTGAAGGGAATTAGCCCGGCGTTGTGTATGCACAAGATCTTGTTGGAAGATGATCACAAACCTTCAATTGAGGCCCGGAGGAGACTGAATCATGCCATGAAAGGGGTTGTAATGAAAGAAATCATCAAATGGCTTGACGCCGCATTATATACCCTATCTCCGATAGTATGTGGGTAAGTCCGGTACAATGTGTGCCGAAAAAGGAGGTATAACAGTGGTAAGCAATGAAAATAATGAACTTATCCCAACCAGACTGTGACCGGTTGGAGGGTTTGTATGGACTATCGAAAGCTAAACAAAGCCACTAGGAAAGATCACTTCCCATTACCCTTTATTGATCAAATGCTTGACCGTCTTGCGGGTAAACCCTTTTCTTGTTTTCTTGATGGTTATTCAGGTTACAATCAGATTGCCATAGCACCAGGAAGATCAAGAAAAGACAACCTTCACATGCCCCTACGGTACTTATGCCTTCCGAAGGATGCCGTTTGGATTATGTAACGCCCGGCAACCTTCCAAAGATGCATGATGGCGCTCTTTTCGACATGGTCGAAGACTTCCTTGAGATCTTCATGGATGATTTTTCGGTTTTTGGTAATGACTTCGACGGCTGTCTCGGCAATTTAGAGAGGGTGTTGGCAAGATGCGAAGAAACGGATTTAGTCCTCAATTGGGAGAAATGCCACTTTATGGTAGATGAAGGAATAGTGCTCGGCCATAAGATTTCATCCAAGGGAATTGAAGTAGACAAAGCCAAGGTGGACGTGATCGAGAGATTACCCCACCAAATTCGGTTAAAGGAATTCAAGTTTTCTCGGACATGCGAGGTTTTACAGAGGTTCATTCATAACTTTTCTAAAATCACTAAACCTTTGTGTAATCTGCTTGAACAGGATAAAGTCTTGATTTTGATGATTCTTGCACTCAAGCATTTGAAACCTTAAAGAAAAAGCTTGCCTCGGCACCCATTGTTGTTCCACCCAGTTTGACGTTACCTTTTGAGCTCATGTGTGATGCAAGTGATTTCGCGGTAGGAGCAGTCCTAGGCCAACGCCGCGTAAGACCTTCCATGTGATATATTACGCTAGTAAAACTCTTAACGATGCTCAAGTGAATTACACAACAACGGAGAAAGAGTTACTAGCTGTAGTTTTCGCATTTGACAAGTTCGATCCTATTTAATTGGTACAAAGGTAATTGTTCATACGGACCATTCGACAATCAAATACTTATTTGCTAAAAAGGATGCTAAACCTCGTTTGATTCGTTGGATATTACTTTTACAAGAATTTGATATTGAAATTAAGGACAGAAAGGAACAGAAAATCAAGTGGCGATCACTTATCACGTTTGGAACGCAATAGGGAAGAGGACGCGGATCTAGAGATATGCGATGCATTCCCGGATGAACAAATTCTAATCGCCTCGGCAACCCTTGACGCCTCGACAGCCCATGACGCCTCGGCAACCATGGAAGCACACGCCTCGGCAACTCTCGACGCCGCAGCCCGGTCTTTGACGCGCGCCTCGGCAATTTTGGGAGCGAACACTACGGCAAAGACATGCCTCGGCAATACCCTGGTACGCAGATTTAGTTAACTTCCTTGTTTGTGGTATTTTTCCGTATGCCATTACTCACCAAGGGAAGAAGCGGTTCCGCCATGATGCTAAGCATTACTTTTGGGACGAGCCTCTTTTGTTTAAACAATGTGCAGATCGGGTTATACGCCGATGTGTCCTGAAGAAGAGCAACAGAATGTACTCGGCAATGCCATTCTTCACCCTATGGAGGACATTTTGGAGGAACTCGTACATGGCCAAAGTCTTGCAATCCGGTTTGTATTGGCCAACATTGTACAAAGATGCCCGGGACTTTTACAAGCAATGTGATCGTTGCGAGAGGGCGGGCAATATCTCTAGACGACATGAGATGCCACTCGAACATCATCGAGGTGGAACTGTTCGATGTATGGGGATCGATTTTATGGGACCTTTCCCATCTTCATTCGGCAACCTCTACATTTTACTCGCCGTCGACTATGTGTCTAAATGGGTAGAGGCAGCTGCGGTTCCCAACGACGATTCCAAGACCGTGCAACGATTCCTGCAGAAAAACATATTTACGGTTTGGGATGCCGAGAGCAATTATCAGCGACGGGGCAAGCATTTTGACAACAGACTAATTGCCAAGATGTTGCAACGCTTGCATATCACACAAGATCGCCATGGCATATCACCCACAAACCAACGGGCAAGCGAAATTTCCAACCGGGAGTTGAAGGGAATACTCGAGAAAGTTGTAAATCCCTCAAGGAAGGATTGGTCATTAAGACTAGATGACGCACTTTGGGCATATCGCACTGCATTCAAAACACCATTAGGTATGTCCCCTTCCGCTTGTCTATGGTAAAACATGTCATCTACCGGTGGAAATCGAGCACAAGGCGTCTTTGGGCAATCAAGACCGTGAATATGGATTGGGAAAGTGCGGACAAAAGCGCTTGATGGATCTCAATGAGATAGAAGAATTTCGTGCACTCGCCTATAACAATGCACGAATCTACAAGGAGAAAACAAAGCGATGGCACGACAAGAAACTATTGCCACGGCAATTCACGCCAGAGCAACTAGTTCTCCTATTCAATTCTCGGCTAAAACTTTTCCCGGAAAGCTGAAATCAAGATGGTCGGGACCATTTGAAGTCGTCAAACCATTCTCCCATGGTGCTGTGATAATCAAGTCCATCTCTGACAACCATGAATTCAAAGTTAATGGACAAAGATTGAAGCACTACAATGGTGCCCATGTGGAACGTAACAAGGAAGTGGTCAACTTAGGAGATGCATGAGCATGCTCTCCTCTCAGTATTTCCTTTTTCTTTTTATTTTTATTTTTATTTTTATTTTTAGGAGATATTTTATTTTTTTCTTCATTATCTTTAGTTTTCAGGTTTTCTTTATTTTCTTTTTCACAACAAGACTCACAACTACTATGCTAAGGAAATTTACTGCCAAGATCCTTGCCCCGGCAACCAAAGCTGAAGACATCCCGGCAACAAGAAAACAACCATTGCATTCAAGCAAGAAAATCAAGACGCCAACTAGAAGGAAACTAATCATCTACGATGACGAACTCTCGGAGTAAGTCCTCGTATGCATTTTTATTTTTATTGTTATTTTTCGTTATTTTTATGCATGCATTGAGGACAATGCCTCACTCGAGTTTGGGGGGGATTGTTATTAGAAATTACCATGTTTAGTTACATTAATCTTAAGCATTACGTTTAGGATACATAAATTGCTTGCCATGCCTTTAATTGGAACAAGAATTGCTTAGATTTGATGAATATTCAATGATGACTTTACCAATGCACTTAATTGATAGAATTTTTATTCTAGGATAACCATGAAAAACTTAGAATTTTACTATGATGCTAAATTTGATGAAACACTGTTGTGGTTTGATTGATTTAAGGAGTTCTAGTAAACTTAGGTGGATAATTAACTAATTGGGGGATTAGAATAAAAATTGGATGAATGCTAGAGGTGCCCGAAATTGGCTCTAGCATATGCTAAAAAAAATTGATCACTAGAGGTGCCCGAAACTGGCTCTAGGAGGCGTTAAATTTTTTTTTTAACTAGAGGTGCCCGAAACCGGCTCTAGTCGATTAAATTAACTTAAGAAAACTAAAAATAAAACACTAGAGGTGCCCGAAATTGGCTCTAGTTAAAACATGTTAAAAAGAACCCAATGAAGTAATTTGAAAACCTATTGTTTGCATAGAATCCGGAAAATCAACTTGCACACAACTCCGCACACACTCACAAGCATTATAGTTTGATTCCGAGTAACTCCTCAGTTTTCCGAAAAATAAAAAGCCAATCATACTTTGTGCCCCGGTTCAGAGAATTGAAATCAAGTTCAAAGCTAAGTTTGTGAAAATTTAAAGTCTTGGCGTGTAATTATGAGTTTGCATTGCTTGAGGACAAGCAATAGTTCGAGTTTGGGGGTGTGATAAGTGTTCAAAAGTACTATTTTTCTTACCCTTTTTACTCATATTATTGTTAGACTTAGGCTCATATTAGTTGCATAGTTAGCTATTCATGCATTAATCCATGATTCCTTCAATTGTTGAGCTTGATTACATAACTTGGTGATTTTTGTGGAAATAGATGCTGCTTTGGTGTGTTTTTGTGTATGTATGTGCAGGATCACTTGCCAAAGCAATGCCGAGCTAGTTGCCGGGCAATGCATGAAGGATATGCCGAGCTAGTTGCCGTGGCAAAGGCATGAAGGAGACGCTGAGCCAGTTGCCATGGCATTTGTCGACAAAGACCAAAAGCAATATGGATGTCGAAATTCATGATTTTACAAGCCCAAGATGACATGGAGCAAGGTCCAAGCCCAAAGGAATTTGATTGCCATGCAGAGATTAAAGAAGAATTAAATTCCAAGAGGATAGGAGAAGTTCTAATAGGAATAAAATTATAATAAAGAATTATATTCTTTAAAGATAATTTAATTCCAACTCAAACTCCTCCTCAAAGAAGGACTTTGGCCTAGCCCTATAAATATCAAGGAGATTTCGACAATTCGAAGGGAGGAGAGCAAGAGGGAAATTTCGGCAAGTCCAAGTAGGGCAAGAGGAGAGAATTTTTGACAAGCATCAAGGGCAAGGAGGATTTCGACAAGCCTCTTCCTTCATCTTTGTTCGATTGGGTTCATGCTAGGGATTAATTATCTTGTGTTTCTTTGGAACCTAGCCATGAACTAAATTTACTTGGCTATGGTTATTGTGTTTTGTGGTTGTGAGAAACTATTGGTTTTTGTTTAGGTAATAAGAGTTTGCACTTTTCTATTTCAAGGTTTATTCATTCTTGATTCTTATTATTGTTTGCGAGTGAATTGGGAGAGGATCTCGTGATTTCATCCATTTATCTAATATCGGGAGAGTTAGATTCAAGAAACGAATGAATATGATCTTTATGCAATCCAATGATGGTGAAGATTAATCCGGCTTAGGAATAAGTTAAGGATTTCAACGGCTAAGAGGAGCGCAAGATTGGTTGTTGTTCACCCTTGATTCACGCAGGATGTATTATCAAGGCATGCACAAGTAGCTAGAGTTTCGACTTAGGGATAAGAAGAAACCATTGAAGAACGCTCCGCCGAACCTTGAAGTTGCTGCCCGATCGCCCAAGTAGTTGCCCAACTAGTCGCCCAAGCAACCATCAATTAGTTGCCAAGGCAACCCGTTGTGCAAGTCGCCACGGCAACGAAAGTTGCCCGTGCACTCTTTTACCAAGACAATCCAATCGGCTATCACACCTCAACTCACGATAACCTAGCCTATCTCTCTCAATTGAATTCATCTTTTCTTTTACTTAATTGCTTTCTAGATTAGTTATTAGTTAAAACTTCTATAATCCTTCACTTGTGTTTTTACTTTTTACAGTGCAAGAGACTAGATTCTTGAAGTGGCACCAATCCCTGTGGAGACGATATCTTTTATACTATAACTTGCGACGTGTATACTTGCACAATTGCGTAGCACTTATTACGCGCAACAGAAAGCGATCACATCGCTGACGCTCATGGAAAACTAGTCCAGGTGCATACTAGCTCAATCGAACAAACTAAACCTTGTATTCAGACACGGTCATGCTCCCCTGGACCAACGCCATAAACTCTCGCTTCTTTTCATCATGGTATTGGGAACCTAGATACTTCTTCTGGAATGCAGCACAAAAGAACTCCCACATCATATCCGAAAGTGTCATCCCCGTGATAGAAGTCGTCCACTAGCTATAAGCATCTCTCTGAAGTAAGGATACTATGTAACCCAACTTATAAACATCCGTACACTCCATCTATCCAAGAATCCTTTCGGTACTTGCAAACCACTCCTCAACTACCTCCGAAGCTAAACCCCTAAACTTAGTACCTCCCAAACTGCGCAAATGCTCTAACGGAAGTCTCATATTAACAGCTACCACAGGTGCTAGTGCGGGTACTTGCACTCCAGCTATAGCCGCTTGAAACACTCCAATCATCGCCTGGATCAACAATGTCATATCCCTAAAAATTGGTCCTTGCGATGCCTGAGGCACACCACTCTCAACTCTAGCACCAACAAGAGGAATCAGTGGAGGAATAGGTAACTCATCGTTATGCCCATCCATAACACTACCCATATGAGCTCTCGTGTCTCGTCTTGATCCCATTTCTCGAAAATATGAGTCTAAAGCATGATATGCAACAAAACAAAATAATTAGGAAAACTCAAAGCAAGAATCCAGGATGCTCTTGTTTCGAAACAAAAATCATTTTACTCTTGTCGTAATAAGGCAATATGTCCCCAAGCTTTTACCCCAATATAGCACATTTCAAACATAAAAAACACAAAATCATACACCGTGCATGCTACTCAATAGATTCATACTGCAACGATACCTCAAACAACCACAACCCACCTCCCAACAATCATAACCTGGATCTAATACCACCAAATATAACCCCCTTGACTCAGCCTAGACTCCAAACCAAACCAAGCGAGCTACATTGGGTTTGCCGATACAAACCTGAAACGATTTACTTAGAAAACAAACTTTTTTCTTTTCTAAATTCATAATTAAGTCCTAAGTTGATCATGCATATAGAGGTGAAATTTATGATTAAATTGGGCGTCAATTTGACATCCCATTGGCCAAAAACGCACTCCAAGGATCAAATTGTAATCTTAGAACTTACTTAAATCCAAAGTTACCAAACCTTAATTAATCAGGTTACATGCATACCGGTTAAATTTCAACTTAAAATAATCATCCAAACTCATTTAATTGCATGATCAAGAAACTGGTGTAAACTACAAAGATTCAAACTTCAGAAAGCATATTGCCAAAAATAACAGACAGCGTACTGATACATTCCTTTCCCATATCGATATGGGTACATTTTGCAAAGGGTATTGGTACGTTCCTCAAGCATACAAATACGGTTGTTCAATGTCAAAAATAGGGGATTCCAGTAGCTAAAGGGCGTACCGATATGATTACCCGTGTACTGAAACCAAGTGTAATTTTCTACTACACGTACCGATATGGGGCTAGGCATGCCAATACTTCTGTGCAGTTTTGCACAGTTTTGAGCTGAGACATACCCCACGTACCGATCCTTGGGGACCTGTACCTGTACGGCCTGGTCTGTAATGACCTATTGGTCGAGCATATGACACTTTGGCTCAATCTAACATACTTCAAACACCTTACAACTTCATATAACATCCTAACCAACATTTCCACAATCAAGTAGGCATGATAAAGGATTAATCAAACCATAGCAAATCCAAATCAAAGATTCTATAGGCATGATCTCTATCCACAATGCAAATCATATCCCAACCCCTTAAAACCAAACATAAAGCATCACACAAGTCCAAAATACCAAAAGAAACATGTTCAAATAGGGAGTAACCAAAACAATCCTCACACTTACAACTTGGTCACATTGCCTCTTATTACCACAAAGTATTTATAAAACCTACTTGAAATCGCTCAATTCTTTGGATTGCTTCTTGCTTGCTCGCTGTCTCAAATGTTTACTTTTCTGCATTGATGATAAAGGAGAGTGTAAGATTGTAAAGCTTAGTGAGGGAATCTCAAAAACACTCATCAATGCATTTAAAACTCATGCAAAAACATCTCATACTTCTGTTGTCTTTATAAACATACACATTTAAACATTTGCAACACATGTATCACGGATTTCTAGTATAAACCTCAATTTAAGCTTTCTCATGCTAAAACCTCAAAATAGTAAGCTTAAAGAGCACCACATGTATAAACCATATTATGAAAAACATAATACATTTCTCATGATACATTAAATCATATATTGGCATTCAAGTGACCCAAAACCATTTCATTCTATTTCTAAAAACACATCGGATACACAAATTTCCCAAGTGGTTCCTTCCACCACTTCACATACATCATCGAACTGGAGCATGGTACTACTACCCCTCAACGATTATGATGTGCAAATCCACCAACGGGAGAATTGGCACATTCCTGACCCCTCGACTGCTATAGTTCTCATGGTGGAGCATGGCACACTCTTGACCCCTCGACACACATAAGGCAACTTATTATAGTGCACTTTAAACCCAATGCCAACTATATCCGATAACATTTAATTGCCACTTGCCAATATATTTCATAAAACCACACTACCTCACTGTTTTATATATACGTCAAACCAAACCAATTTCCAATACAATAAACCATGTATTCTAGTATCCTCAAAACTCTTTTCATAAATTATTTATCATTCTTAATAATCATCACATATGATCATTTTCAACATCTTTCAATTCTAAAACATGCATATAACAGTAGGTAATCCAAATCATAATCATGTGCATGAGATTGTATTTTGCAAAACCGAAAACGAGAGCGAAAACTTCCAATACTTACTTCTGAGCTTAGACAAGTGTTTCAAACTTAATCTAAACTCCCAAAAATCATCTTCAAACCTTTATAAAGAAATAAACCACCTTTCTACTCATTGACAACACAACGCTCCACTTGCTGATGATAAAAAATCAAGCTTCGAAAGCCTCTAGAGCCTCTCCAAAAGATGAAGGATCCATCTCCCTATTTTACCCACACAAAAATATAGGATTAATACTTTTCCATGCATCTCTAAACCTAGCAACACATCTTCCCAATTTCACCTCACTAAAAACCATCAAATGCTTCCTTAACACAACCGAAATCTTCACCAAACTCAACCTAAACAAAGCCAATCCATAACCTAATTATTTTAACATCTTAAGATCATCAATTAACATCCAAAAACAACAATATATCAACCTTATATCTCCAGCAACCTTTCAACTCCAAGATCACCTCAAAATCTAACCATTTACAACCTAGAAAATTAGCAATTCCCTTAGTTTCGGGATTCCTTTTTATTAATCTATTCCCATAACATTAAAACATATCTTACAAGTGATCTAAATCAATTAGAATCAACACAAATCAGATTCATATCAAGATTCATCAAATTTCTTATCAAAAATCAATAAAAACCTTTTAATCATGATTAAACCATTAACACATAACAAAAATCAATTGTAATGGATCAAGAACTTGGGAATTTCAGTAAAGAACCTTTAATTAGAGGAGAGAAACGAAATTCACCTCTAATTGTTGATTTCCCCTTAATTGGCAAGATTTTAGTGAAATCTTCAAGAATGCAATGTTGTAGAAATCAAAGGAATCATTTTAGAAATCAGGATGAAATCAAAGGAATCTTCAAATTGAGATTCACAAAACCCTTAGAATATTAATTAAACATTTTCTAATATGTTTCCATAATTTATTTTAACCAAAAAAATTTATTATGAATTAATTCCCAAAATTAGCTCGAGTAGCCTAATCTGGTTCCTTCGAACCATATAATCGATCTAGCTAACATCTAGGACCAAATTCGGGGTGTTACACAAAGGGGCATGTAAAGGTGTTCTTCTCTTGATCCTCGAGTGCAATGGAAATCTGGTTATAACCTGAGCAACCATCAAGAAAATAATAATAGGGCTTTCCTGCAAGACAACCAAGCATCTGGTCAATAATAGGAAGAGAAAAATGATCTTTCCAAGTAGCTTTATTTAGTGTTTGATGATACATTCATACTCTCCAACCACTGACAGCTCTCGTTGTTATGAGTTCATTAATTTCATTGCTTACCATGTTTATACCTTGTTTCTTTTGTACACATTCTACCAGGCTTACCCATGAACTATTAAAGATTGGATATATAATGCTGGCATCGAGCCACTTGATGATTTCCTTTATTAAGACCTGTTGGCAGGGTTAAGTGTCCTTTGAGTCTTAATTAAATTGATGTGGTCATCTTGTAGTAGAATCTTGTGCATGCAAACTGTTGGGCTGACTCCCTTCAAGTGTGTGATCATCCAACCTATTGCCTTCTTGTGTTACGTCAAGGTTTCAATCAATCTCTTTTCATGCTTAGGTTTCAACTTAGAAGAAATTATCATGGCAAGGTATTATCTTTTCCTAAATAAACATATTTCAGTTTCTCTGACAATGGTTTTAACTCCAAAGAAGGCATACGCAAACTGCCAAATTGTCCGATCGAGTTGAGCATATTAAACATCACAAGCTTCAACTCAAATTGCACGTCTTGGATCTCTTGTACAACAATGCTTAAATTGAGGTCATCAAGTACTGAGACTAATTGATCTCGGATTGGTTTGTTCTGAACACGAACATGTTGCTCAACTAAGGCACTATTGTTTCCTGTTGTGGCATTTTTGTTGCCATTATGGCTGTTTGGTTGATTAGCTTGTTCCGTAGCTCATTGTTTCCTTCTTCTTTTATGAAAAACTCGTTCAATTTCTGGTTCAAGTGAGTATATTGGTCCTGGAGGTCTCCTTCGGGTCATGCACAAGTAAAAACATATAAATTATATTAACCTCTTGAGATAACTAGCAGTACAGAAATAATGCAAGAAAATAAAAGTAAAATCGCTATTGCCAATCCCCGAAAATGGTGCCAAAAACTTGTGGCTAATGTTATCCACGTACGTTCGTGTAACACCCCCTAATTGGTCTGGGAGAAAACCAGATCGAAAGTGTCACCAAAATACGAATCGGAGAATCAAAAAAATTGAATCTCACAAATCAAGTCAAACAATTGCAGAACTCAATCAACTCATATTCCAATCAAGCAAACCATTTAACCATTAGAGAATATAAGATTCTTAATTCCGATTTTAGTCATTAGTGACTAATTTGCCTAGCTTTCAAAGTCTGAGGCTAAACTGTAAATATTACAAAGTTCAAGGACTTAATAGACATCTTCTATGAGACATTTCTTTTTACTTAATTAAGACTTATTATGATATAATTATGGTAATTATTGACATATGGGTCTTGGTTAACCATTAAGGATTAAACAATGAAGTTTTAAAGTTAGGGACATATTTGTAAATTTATAAAAGTCTTGATGATCTTTCAAAATATTCAATTTACTGTCTACATATACCTTTAAACATATAATCTTACAAAATTATGAACTTCAAAAGAAACAGAGATCAATTCTAACATCAATTAGTCAAGATACGACTTAAGGACTAAATTACAAACTTTTAAACTTAAAGGTATTTATCCTTTTTACGAAGGGATCAATCCTTTTGCACTATATTCTTAGGGAAAACATTTTATTTAGCTACTAAAATCTTAGGGATCGACCTTTTTTTACAAGGATAGATCATTTATGCCTAAAAAACTAGACCAGAGCATTATGCATCAAAATTAACCAAATTATTCCTATATATCATATACACTAGCTTAGAACACAATTCATCACTAAAATTGGCGCCAATAATGCATTGAAAATCATCAAATAAGTATATTTAACCTATTTTAGTTCACATACCACCATCACATGCACAAACACAAATACATTAACAAAAGTCAAGATCAAAAGCTAGAAATTTCCATGTGTTGCAACCATCACATAATTTGCACATATCAAACAAGTCACATATCTTACCATACATGATCTTTCCTAAATCATATTCATGACAAACCTAATCAACCATATCAATCGCATATTAAACATATCATACCAACCATGAGATTTGACTTACTAGACATATTACAAACTTAGCAAGCATAACTAGGCAAAATTGAGTAAACTTCAAACAATGCTTGGAATGCTAGAATGCATCGTGAAAATCGAAGTTCATGTTCCACCACTAGGAGTTAGGCAAAAGGGTACATTACTCAAGGCTTAATAGGAATAACTTGCAATTGCTCTGGCACGATTCAATTACTACAAAGACGGATAACCTAAAATGTATGCAATGAAACAAAGTAAGCTTACATAGCTTAGTGAGGTTGTGACCTTTAAGATATATGACATATAAATATTTCAATGATAAAGGATGATATGAATCAATGTAAATAAGGCATATGATGTTATTTGGTGCATAGACGTTAAGGATGGTATAGTTTAATCTTATTCTTCCAAGTCATATCTTATATTAGCTTTGTTTTATGAAAGCTTTATTTGAGTTCAAGAGTTTTCGCTCATTAGATTTCATATCTGAGTTCATGCATTTTAACAATATTTGTTGTGGATCACACTGAACAGAGGTAACTTTGGTCCGTGTTTAACCGTATTGGTCCATGTTACACATAGCACAAAGCACAAAGCAATGACTAGTGTTCAAGCATATCGCATATATGGGATCATCATCCCTGAGCCATATCCCATGGATCGTAGTCTGAATATACCATTGTACCTTGCCAAAGCGTCAAGGGCTTCCATTGTTTAAGCAACTTATAGCATTTTAAGCTTTGTTATTAGGAGATGAGTCTTATGACATGAGTGAGCTTTTAGCTCAAAGGACTTAGAAGTTCATTATCTTATAACATTAAAGATTGAGTTTCATTGCTTGATTTTTTATGGCATTAAAGCTTGTTTTCGGTACTAAATATCTTATGACATAGAGAAGTCATTAGCTCCACAGATCTCATGAAAGACATAGTAAATACAAAACTTCAAAGCATAACAATAAATTGCATCAAATGTATGCATGGTGAAAAAAATATTAAAGATGCCTACCAAACATTTCATGTCATGAATGTATCCATCAAAGTGCTCTATTTGAGCCTTATGCATGTGTTCATGAGAAAATATATTTAGATACATAGGAAAAAAAGTTTAGGATGACATATGTCATCTGAATGCATAAACCATACTCACCTCAATCTAAGCTTAGAGACCCTTGTCTTCTTTTCTCAAGTTGTAATTTTCTACCTTCCCATTTACTCTAATTAAACATCAAAGAAATATATCATTTTATACTTTTAGGCAGTTTGCACTGTCCTAAAAGAAATATTTCTATAAAATGTTCAATAACCTGGATTTCTATTCTGTTTGTTCTCAATGAAACTAGATTGAATAACCTTTCTAACCATATAAATTATAACTTTTGAACCATCTTGTATAATTTATGCTAAGTTTTCAAAGACACTGCCTTTGTTGCCCTAAGACTAAACTGTTGTCAAGTTTTTCTGACCTTCTGGTATTTAAAAATTCATATCTTTTAATTTACAAATCAAAATCGATCATTTTTTGTTGCAAATGATGCTAGACTCACACAAGGTTCTGTAAATATAAAGATCATTATCTAATTTAGCTTATGATTTTTTTGGTGAATTTTTAAACCTACTGCAAATGTACAAAATCTGAGCAGATTTCACCAAACTGAAATTTTTGCTCCATTTATCACTTTAATTCAATGTTTCTCAATACAAAATCATTCCTAACTTATTTGGCCATCTCTAAACTTCCATTTTTATTCGAAATTAGGACAAGAGACTTCCAATTAGAATTTACCATAATTCAATCATCATTCTTAATCTAATTCAATTTCCAGCCATTTTCCATGATTCTCAAATCTAATTTTTTTCTAACACATTTGGTCAAGACCTTTTTTTTCAAGATTCTAAACTTAATCCTCCTAAATTTCTCAATTCATGAAAGAATTCCCTAACAAAGTTTCCAAACAACTTAGTTTGAATACATATATACAACTATGATGGACTTACCAAACTATTAAAGAGATGTGCAAATTGAAGGTCAAGGTGCCTAAATTTTCAATCTTCCAAACCGTTCTCCTCAAGTGTTCTTCCACGAAGGTCTTGAGTGGGGAGAGAAAATAGAGAAAATAAGAGTTTTTTTTTTAATTTTCTATTCCCTTCCTTTATTTCATCTACCTGAATGGTACACCCACAACATCTTTCACTTTCCTTTTTTAAAAGAAAATTTTGCAATATTCAAACTTGTCTAATTGGAGATGGATGGACTCCACTAACTTCAAATGGTGAAATAGCCATGCATTCCATGACGTTAAGCCTTTGATTCAATTTAGTCCTCAACAGTGACTTCCTTTCATTTACAAATTAATCCTTTAAGCATTCGAATTAACCATATTACCTCAAATAGCTTTCTAACTTAATCAATTGATTTTTAACACTTCCATAAGAATTTCAATTTATAAAAATTATTAAAATTATAGATAAATTCTATCACAGTTTCAAGGGTGTTACAATTTCACCCTCTTTAAAAGAAATTCGTCCTCAAATTTCTCATGAACTGAGAAGTTGAGTTCACTGTTCTATCACATGACTATTACTAATACTAACAACAAATTTGTAATATTAATCTTATAATATTTTGCATATTCTGAGTGCCAAAATAGAGTAACTAGATCGTGTTAGTCGCAAGTCACAAATATTGAATAGAAATTTAAACTCCTACATGGCATATGCAAAATACAAATATATATATATATAAGCTTCGGTTTAGTCCTAGAATCGACTAACCTCTAGCTCTAATACCAAAATGTAACACCCCTTACCTAGTCTAGAAAAACCTAGATCGAAAGTGTCACTGAAATAAAAATCAGAGAAATCAAGTCTTACAAATCAAGTCAAACAACTACATAACTCAATCAACTCATATTCCAATTCAAGCAAACCATTTAACCATTTGAGAATATAAGATTCTTAATTCCGATTTTAGTCATTAGTGAATAATTTGCATAGCTTTCAAAGTCTGAGTCTAAATTATAAATATTACAAAGTTCAAGGACTTAACAGACATCTTCCATGAGATATTTCTCTCTATAAAATACCAAAATTATTAAAATCTATAGATGAATTCTAGCCCCATTTTAAGGGCATTACAGTTCGTGCCATATTTGCGGCTAATGCGATCTAGGTACGGTCCATTTAACTTGATGGCTATGTGAGCCTAGGTAACCTGATGACTTAGTGAACTCGGGTAAGGGAGAGCCTTATGTGCCAATGTGTAGTGTTGCATGGAATAATTGTGCATGTTATTGCAGATGTTGTAGGATGATAGTTTATGGATGTATTAACCTCAATAGGTTATGTGATCTTGATGAAGCAGTGTGGAACATGTAAAACTTCTTGTAGTGATGGTGAATATTATATTGATGCCTTACGTTGAATGTTTTGAGTGCTACGAAATATTCAAGCGAACACGTCGCAAGTAATAAGTATAGAGTATCATCTCCACAGGGAGTAGTCTGAAGGACTTGTACTCTTAACTCTTTGCACTGAAAGAAAATAATAGTTGTGATGATAGATGGTGATAGAAAAATAAAACAAATTACTAAAGATTGTTAAGGAAACAAAGTAATCAATGAGAGAGTTGGGTGGATTATTAGGATTGAGAGTATACCGAATGAGTTGCTTTGGCAAGTTAAATGCCGAAGGCAAGTGAAATGCTGAGGCAAGTAATTGCTGTGGCAAGTAGTTGATGGAAGTAGGGCTCTCTGTGACTAGTGAAATGCAATTGCAAGTGGTTGAGTCGGAGTAGGACTCTTCTCAGCAAATGGTTGCCCTGGCAAGTTAATTCTTGCGGCAAGTGCAATGTCGTGGCAAGTCAATTGTGTCTACAATACTTGCCTGAGTGTTCTTCACTGCCTTCACGTTATCTCTAACTCGAAGGGCTGACGCTTGCGCAAATCTTGGTGATACGTTCGTCACATGTTACTTTACGAATAATGAACACCGTCTTTCCTTGAACTCTTGTTAGTCGCTTGAAATTCTCTCTATCACCAAGCTCTTTCACTTTGTCACTTTTCGAAAACTTGGTTCAAGAGGGAATTGATTTACTTCAGCTCTCGCATTGCTAGGAAACCTAAATTCAATTCAGTTTGTCGATCTCCATCAACTCTCGTAATGTTTGGAAATCGACTCGGTTGAGGAACCTCTAGTGGCAGTCACTTCATTAGAGTGATTCCTTCCAACGAATCACCATTGATCTCGCTCTACCTTATGCCGTTATCGATTTAGGGATTTGAGTTTCACAAATGTTTCTCCACTCAAGCATTAAACTACTTGATTTGCAAGAATAGGAATTGAATAAACATTGTGCATTTAAACTTGAACCAAAAATTAAATCATCCATACAAAAACCTCTCAAAACCTAATAACCCAAACCATCTAATTTAGTCCATGGTCGGGTGAAAAGAAAATACAAAGAAATATTTCCCCAACATAAAGGGTGATGTGTGGTTACAACAATGAAGGAAGAGAGGAGATGAACTCCTCAATCCAATCACTCCCATGATCAACTTCCCTTGATATCTCCCTCACGGTCTGATCCCTCAATTTCCTCTCCCCCAATCCACTTGTGTTTTGATCCTTTTAAATAGGTGTGGAGGAGAGTTTGTTGCGTGAGTTTTTGGTGGAGATAGGGCTTTCATTTTGAATTTCAAATGTGAGAGATAATGTAGCTAATAAATAAATAAAAATTGGGGAATTATCATTTGCATTTGAATTTGAGTTGGGTGGTTGGAAATCCTAACCGCTTTGATCCCTTCAACGCCATGGCAAACTTCGGCAATTGGCTCGGCAATTCATCCTGCACACAAACAAGCAAAAGAGAAGCATTCTTTCTACAAAAAGTAATAAAATGCATGGCCAAGCACATTGAACTAGGAAACTGTAACCCCCTCATCCCGGCCTAGTCACAAGATTGAACCAAGAAAGCTACATTAGGTTTACCGAAGTAAATTGAGAAGATGAAGCCTAAAATGCGTCCATTTTTTTCTCTTATCTTGTCTAGATGCATTATTACTTTCCTACATTTACATATTGTTCATATGTGAGGACTCAACTCAATCGGGCATCGAATCGATATCCAATTGGACACAAACACAATTTAGTGACTAAATTGTAATTTTAACAATATACAGGGACTTTACCCAATTTTATGTTACCATCCTTTAATTAAATATACTTCATGCTTACATGGCAAAAATCAACATAATATAATCATCCATGCTTACTCAATTGATAAAGCAAGACCTAGGGGCTAAAATGAAAGAAACCAAAACTGCCTTTCCATGACATTAACAGAATTAACTATCTCCGTATCGATACACTAAGGCCCATATCGATACGGTATTGCAACTCGTTTCGGTACACCAAGCACCGTACAGGTACGCCACTTCGAATATAAGAATCCCATTTAATTTCTTTAAACACCGTACTGCTACGATCATCCAATGTTTAGGTACGCGGGCTCGTTCCAAAAGGTGAGATTACAGTAGCAACAAGGCGTATCGAAACGCCTACACCCGTATCGAAACACCCTACCCAAAATTGCCTAGCCGTACCAATACGGTCCCCCGCGTATCGGTACGCCTAGGCTTGTAATGTCAAATTCAGCTGGTTTTCACTCGAATCTAGATGCATTTGGGTCCTAGTAACTTGTATACAAACATACCAAATCAATCTCATGCCACCCAAAGATCACTCTAAAGGCATGCTTCCTAAGTCATTTTTCCAAACATACCAAAATACACAAATAGGCCAATCTTAGCATAAGCATCATAACAACACAACCCACCCAACATAATAAACTTGCTCAAACCATCACAACATGGCAATCAACAAAGAGGCTCTAGATGCATACCTAAGCAACCAATCATCCACAACTATAAGCAAGGATTATCATCAAGCTTAGCAACATCAAAACATCCCCAAAATCCAGCATAGAAACATACTTAAAATCCGTAAGGAAACAAAATTACAACTCCCAAAAAACATGGCTGACACATCGCCTTATTAATCGAAATATAAAACGAGTTCATACTCAAACTTGTAAATGTCCTTGGATCACTTAGCCTTGCCTCTTGCTGCCCCGGAACGTTAATGCTCTGCATCATTAGGAAAAGGAGAGCGTAAGCACACTTTCTTAGTGAGGATGCTCATACAACAATGATGCATTAAAACCATTTGAAAACCATATGCTTGTTTTCCAAAAACATGCTTACAACCAAAGCATTTTTCCATGATTCCAACCGAATCAAAGCATAATAACCTTTATGCAACATTATGTACATTCCATGCTCGAATCTCCAAAGCATTAAATCATAAACCATGCTTAAATTCCAAAGCATTAAAATAGGTTCAACACATGAACTTTCTCGTATACATGGATCTCTCATACCATGCCTAGTTAAACCGCATGATATCCCAAACCTTGCCTAGTTAAACCGCAAGATTTGACACCCTCGCCTAGTTAAACTGTGAGATTCCACCCTTGCCTAGTTAAACCGCAAGTGTATAGACCTTGCCTAGTTAATCCGCAAGATCACCTTCAATTTGGGTTGCCTAGTTAAATCGCATGCCCCAAATAAGGTCCCCAAAAATCCGAGTGGCCTTGTTAAACCGCCATACCTCAAGGACCCATGGCCTCGATCGATTTTGTTCATATTTTATAGTACACTTTTAATCCTATGGCATGCCAACTACATCCGATTGTTTTCTCACCATGTCACATAGCCAATGTACCAATTAGAAACCATTTACTTATTGCTTTACAATGCATTAACAAAACATCACATATGCAAAACTCATTGCCAATGCAATAACACCATTCCCAACCAGAATGAAAACCAATGCTCATTAGCATTTAATATACTTTTAAACCCCTACATATGTACTCAAAACCATGCATTTCCAGTAAGTAAATCATACCATGTTTATCACCAAAACATGCAAACAACATGCTCATATCCAAGCTGATATTCAAAAGCAAAATAAGGGAAACTTACTTCTGAGCTTAGGTAAGTGTCTCACGCTTACCCTAAACTCCCAACAACCTTTACAAACCTTGGTAAAGCATTTAAAACCAGTTTCCACTCACTGATACGCTTCGTCTTCCTTGCTAACGTGATATAAGCTCCCGGCAAGCAACAAAACAACGTCAAGCTTCGTTGTCTTGATTATCCCCTGTTTTAAACACATAAAACCAGAGGATAAATGCATTATTATGCATTCAAACCACTGCCTCAATACAAATCCCTGCAACTCTCAGGTTGCCCACTTAGAAACCATCCAAAACGAACCGAAATCATCATCAAACATTTCCGAAACTTAACCCAACCATAAACAATGACTGAACCCGTCAATCAACATCAATTAACATCCAAAACCCCTTTCCCTACATCCTTTTTACTTCCAGAAAAGATTAAACTCGAAAATCATCACAATAACTCAAATCTAACAACCTAAACAATTAGAGATCCAAGAGTTTTGGGATTCTATTGGCAAAAACAACTTATCAACATCATAATACATCCAAAATATGTATTAAATCAATCTTAAACACTGGAAATCATATCCACTTCGAAAATTACCTTGTTACATCAATTTTACCCAATTTACTCGATCAAACATTGATAAATCATTAAAATCAATTTTCATTGATGAAAACTTGAGTGTTTGGCTGAGGAGAGAGTGGAGAGAAAAGTTACGTGAATTTTCTTTAAAAAGCTTAACTAACTTTTTAACTAAAATCCCTTTTTAATTAACTTTAAAACACATGTTAAAATATCTTTAATTAAGGGAGAAATCATCAGAAAAAGCTTGGTAAAATAGCTCCTTAAAGATTCTAAGAATTTGACCCTTTTTTATTTCAGTCACCTTTAAAAGAAGTTTTCAAAACTTGCATTTTGGTCACCGCTAAAATGTCCGATTTCCAAATCTTATTTTCCAAAATTTATTTCTCCATTATCCTTAATATAATTAATAATGATTTTAGAATATTTTTCCTCAATTTTATCACCTTCAAAAACATTTAAACCAATTTAATCCTGAAACCGACCTAAAACTCTAATATCGGTCCACCAGACCTTCGAACCAACCTTTAAAACATCTAAGCCCAAAATCAGGGTGTTACAACTCTCCCCCACTTAAGAAATTTTGTCCTCGAAATTACCCGGAGAAAACAAATGCGAAAATTGCTCCAACATGTCCGCCTTGCTTTCCCAAGTGGTTTACTCAACACCTCGGTGTCACCACAAGACCTTCACAAGCTCGATCGTCTTACCACAAAGAACTTTACTACTAGAATCAAGGATCTCCACCAGTTCCTAATCGTAGGAAAAATATGGCCTCAACTCTATATGCTCCACCGGTATAACATACGAAGGATCCGACTGATACATCCATAACATAGATACATGGAACACATCGTGTATTTTCTCTAGCTCGGGAGGCAACCTCAACCGATAATCCATAGGACCTACACACTCAACAACCTCGTACGGTCCAATAAACCTCAGACTAAGCTTACCCTTACGTCCGAATCTCATTACCTTTTTCCATGGTGACATGATCAAGAATACACAATCACCTACCACATATTCAATTTCTCTACTCTTCAAATCCGAGTAAGACTTCTGCTGATCCATAGCTGCTTTCAAGCGGTCACACTCAAGCTTTACCTTTTCATCCGTGTCCTTCAACACATTCGGTAAGGTAACATGCTTTTCTCCTACCTCAGCCCAACACAAGGGCGTACGACATCTCCGGCCATACAACGCCTCATATGGTGCCATTTGTATACTTGCTTGGTAGCTATTGTTATATACAAACTCAACTAAAGGTAAATGCTTTTCCTAGGTTCCTTGAAACTCGATAATACAACACCTCAGCATATCCTCCAAAACCTGGATAACCCGCTAAGACTGTCCATCCATTTGGGGGTGATACGCGGTGCTGAAACTCAACCTCGAACCCAAAGCCTGCTGTAAACTCCTTCAAAACCTTACCGTAAACCTTGGATCTCTATCAGACATAATGGACTTAGGTACCATATGCAAGCGCACAATCTCAGTAATGTACATATTTGCAGTTTCTCCAAGGTATTTGTCATGTGCACTGGCAAGAAATGTGCACACTTCGTAAACCAATCAACAATCACCCAAATGGAATCCTTTTTAGCTGGTGTCAACGGTAGCCCCATCACAAAATCCATGGTGATTCTCTCCCATTTCCAGTTTGAAATTTTTAGCAGTTGCAACAATCCGAATGGAAACTAATGTTCAGCCTTGACCCGCTGACACACCAAACACTTGGAAACAAACTCAGCCACATCCTTTTTCAACCCAACCAGTAGTATGCCTCATTCAACCCGCGATACATCTTAACACTATTGGGATACATAGCAAAAGGACTAGAATGTGCCTCCGTCAAAATAGTGTGTCTCAACTCCAAATCATTCGGCACCACTATTCGACCCTTGAAACACAAAACACCATTGTCATCAAAATGAAAATCCGTCATATTACCCTCCGATATGTCCTTAACATGCTCAACCAAAGAATCATCGTACGGCTGTTTAGCTTTGATCAACTGTGACAACGTAGGCTTAACTTGCAACTCGGCCAACAAACCACCTTCCCGTGTCACACTCAACCTTGCAAACATAGCTCTAAGCTCAACTGCGGCCTTACGGCTCAATGCATCCGCAACCATATTGGCTTTACCAGGATGATACTCAATTGTCAAGTCGTAATCCTTAAGCAACTCCAACCATCTTCGTTACCTAAGATTCAAATCCTTTTGAGACATCAAATACTTTAAAATCTTGTGATCTGTAAAAAGCACACACTTTTTGCCATAAAAGATAATGCCCCCAGATTTTCAAGGCAAAAACTACAGCTGCAAGCTCCAAATCATGAGTTGGATAATTGCGCTCATGAAATTTCAACTATCTCGATGCATAGGCCACAACCTTACCATCTTGCATCAATACACAACCCAATCCAACATATGATGCATCGCTATAAACAATAAACTCATTCCCCGATTCCAGTTGAATCAACACATGAGAATGACTCAAAACCTCCTTCAACTTCTCAAAACTATGTTGTTGCCTCTCCGTCCACACATAAGGAGCATTCTTTTGCAACAGCTTTGTCAACGGTGTTGCAATACTCGAAAACCCCTCAACAAAATGGTGATAATAACCAGCCAACCCAAGAAAACTATGCACCTCTGATACAGACTTATGTTGCTTCCAATTAAGGATAGCCTCAATTTTCTGTGGATCAACACAAATACCCTCCGCGGAAACCACATGTTCAAGGAACATTACTTCCTTAAGCCAAAACTCGCACCTGCTCAGCTTAGCATACAACTGATTATCCTTTAACGCTTGCAATACAATCCGCAAATGTCGATCATGTTCCTCGTCGGTACGCGAGTACACAAGAATATCATCTATGAACACCACAACAAACTGATCAAGTTATTCATGGAACACCCTATTCATCATATCCATGAACACAGCTGGGGCATTTGTCAAACCAAAAGGCATGACCAGAAACTCATAATGCCCATACCTCATACAGAATGTGGTCTTATGCACATCCTCATCCTTAACCTTCGGCTGATAATACCCCGATCTCAAATCTATCTTGGAAAATACCGTTGTTCCACGAAACTGATTGAACAAGCCATCAATTCACGACAACAGATACTTGTTCTTCGTCGTTAATTTATTCAACTACTGATAATCAATGCACATACGCATCGTACCATCCTTTTTATTCACAAAGAGAACAAGAGCACCCCAAGGGGAAACACTCAGTCGAATGAACTCATGATCCAATAACTCTTGAAGATGTGACTTCAACTCCTTCAATTCCTTTGGTGACATCCTATAGGGAGCAATGGACATGGGTGTCGTACCCGTAAATAATTTGATACCGAATTCTACCTCTCTATCTAGCGGTAAACCCAACAACTCTTCAGGAAAAACCTCTAAAAAATCACAAACAACCAGAATGTCCCGCACTCGAACACCCTTGGGTTCAGGATTCATCACAATAACCAAATAAGCTTGGCAACTTCCTTGCATCATCTTTTCTGCCTGGGTAGCCGAAACAACATTGGACAAGAACTTTACATTCTCGTCAACCACCACAACTTCATAATTGTCAGCTAACCTCAAAGGAATCCTTTTGGATTCACAACCCACAACCTCCTTGTAATGCCCCAGTTTTTGGCCTAGCGGTTTTGTGGTTATTAGATGGTCTAGTGGACCGGGTTAGAGATTTGAGTCAGATTCGGGATAGTATATTTTTTTATAAGAAAAAATATGGAAAATAGTTAAAAATAATCTTTTAATATATAGTGATTTTTGATGGAATCACTTTTGGAAAATGAGTTTTGGAAGTCACACATTTTGGCTGGTGACCAAAATGCATGTTTTGAAAACTACGATTTTCTAGTGACTAAAATAAAAAGGGTCAAATTCTTAGAATCTATAAGGAGCTATTTTACCAATTTGTTTCTGATGGTTTCTCCCTTAATTAGACTTATTTTAACATGTGTTTTATTATTTAATTAAAAGAGATTTTCGGTTAAAAGGTGGATATTGGTTTTGGAAAATAAATCACGTTATTTTTCTCTCCACTTTTCTCTCCATTCTCTCCTCAACCAAACACTCAAGTTTTCATCAAATTCCAGAGGTGAGATGGTTTCTAACTTGATTTTATGGTTTCAAATTGTTTAACTAAGATTGTTTATTCAATTTAGGGAGAAACTTCACATAGGGGTAAGGTCTGAGATCTCCTCTATTGTATGGTTCTTTATTGAAATTACCAAGCATTTGATCCTTGATTTTGTGTTTCTAATCTGATTTTAATGATTTTTTAATGATTAATTGAGTTAATTGGGGGAAATGAGTTGATTCACGGATTGAATATGTTTTCTGGTAAGTAAGGATGATTTAGTTCATATTGTTGATGTTTTATAATGTTGATAAGTTGTTGTTGTCAATGGAATCCCGAAACTCTTGAATCTCTAATTGTTTAGGATGCTAGATTTGTGTTCTTGGGGTGTTTTGGTGACTATGTGAATGCAGGGGGTGTTAGGTTTTTTTTATTATGTTTTTAGGTGTTGATTGTTGATAAAAGTGGTATTAGATTGTTAGGTTGTGGCTGGGTTGTGTTTGAGAAGGTTTTGATGATGATTTCAGTTGTTGTGGATGGGTAATCTTATGAGGATTGTGGAAATCTGAAAGGATTTGTTAGTGCAGTGTCTTGAATGCATTGAAATGCATTAATCCTTTTTTGTATCGTGGTCAAAGTAGGGGAAGTTGATCCAGAAGTGATTGGTGAAGCGTTGGAGGCTTCAGACACTTGATTTCGCGTCGGCGAATCGAGGTTTCATGTATTGGTGAGTGAGAACGTGGATTCTAGCTTTGGAATGTTTTAAAGGTGGTTTATGGGAGTTTAAACTTAGCTTGATATGCTGGTTTAAACTCGAAAGCAAGTAAAATAGATTTTCTCTCTCGGTCGTGCTATGTTGTAATGATTTCATGCATTTATTTTAATTCACATGTGACATACTATCTAAGCATGTTTTAAAGCATTTGAAATACTGTATTTGAGCATTAAATGCTGAAGGATGCACATGGTAAGTGATCCTTGTAAGTAAGTGGACTATACTTGTGGTTTATAGCATGGTTGTTGCTTTGGAAAAAGGGATTGGTTAATGCTTGTTAAAAATAGTGAGGCAAATGTTAAAATGGTTAATTATATTGGCAAGTGATGTGGTTTTAAATTTGTTATCGGATATAGTTGGTCGGCCATAGGATTGAGTTCACTATAATAGTACTGAAAACTTCCGTTAGTGGATTAAGCGTCTAACCAATGAAAGGGGTTGGTGTCCCCAAGGGTTGTGTAAGTACCCTATTGGTAATGTACCGCGATTGTTATTGTATCGCTATTCCAGTTGAGATGGCTTGAAGTGTTGATTGAACACTTTTTGAATCTGTGTATCCGATGAACACTTTTGGTATTGGACTTGTTTAATGATCACTTGTAAGCCAATATAATTGTTAATGTATCATTGAAAGGTTTATGTTGTATAATGTGATTTATACATGTCTACTCTTTAAGCTTTGTATATGGTTGTTATGCATGGGAAGGCTTGAATTGAGGTTAGCAATGTGATTTTCCATTGGTTAATGATACATGTAGCATATGGTTTAATATGCTAGTTTTGAAAGTGTTAAGTGCATGGTTTTTAAGGATGTTTTATGAAGTATGATTTAAAAAGGGATTTCCAATGTGCTATTGAACAATGGTTTTAATTGCATTGATGGTGTATTGCATTTGAGCACTCCTCACTAAGCCTAGTGTGCTTACACTTTCTTTGTCCATCAATGCAGCGGAAGGCAGCAAGAAGCAAGGGGATCCTAGCAAGACTTGGCTAACAAAGTATGTTTGGATTAGATAATAAGAATAAAGGCAATGGGTTACTAGTTTTGGTTTTGGGAGATGTTTTGTTGAACTCCATGTTTGAGCATGTTGCTTTTTTGCTCTTGAGTCGTAAAAAGCCTCTAAAGTTGGTATTTTAGAGTTGGTTTACATTTTTGAAATATTGCTTGGATGGAAACTAGGATGCATGCCGATAGATTACTTTTATTGAATGTTGCCATGAAAAGTTGACGTTAGGCCATGTATAACAGTGCCATGGTCATTGAAATATGTTAGATTTGTATTAAGGGCTTGATAGGGTGATTGGTGTGGTTAAAGAGTATGGTTAATAAGCTTAAATGAACCAGAAACGCACAGGCGTATCGATACGCTACTTGGCATTTCGATACGGTTGGGCATTTCCAGGCACAGGGTTTCGATACGGGTGCTAGTCGCTCAAATATGCCTAGCCTATTTTGGCCTAGCGTATCGGTACGGGAGGAGGTGTTCTAGTACGGGGTTTAGCCACTGGAATTTGCTTTTTAAACCAAGTCCCGCGTACCGAAACACCATTATCCATATCGGTATGGTCCACAAAGCAATTTCAAAAGTTTGTTATTACTGTTGTGCGTACTTGTACGGGGAGCTATTTACCGAAATGTGGTGTTTCAAACTATACCAAAACGGGTTAAACTGTATCGGTACGGGTGGTAGGTATATTTGTTATTATTTTGGAAATCAGGTTCTATTTTCTTACATTTTAGTCCCTGAGTTCTGTATATGCAATTAAATGCCCTTGAGTGATAGGACTGGGCTAAAATTTCAGATGTATGATTGAATCCTGATTAATTAAGGTTGAGTAACATAAAAATAAGCTTTAATCCTGTAATTTTCTAGAATTGCAATTTGGTCCCTAAATTGCATTTGAGACCAATTGGATGTCAAATCGATGACCGATTGAGTTGGTTTTCATCTTCTGTCAGCATGAACATGTAGGATATTAATTAAGCATCTAGACAAGATAAAAGAAAAAAATGGTCTCGTTTTGGGTTTCTTCTCACGGTTTACCTTGGTAAACCTAATGTGACTTGCTCAGGTCGGTCTGGCGGCTAGGCTGGGTCAAGGGGTTACATTTGTTGGTATCAAAGCTAGGTTTGCGAAAGGTTGGGATGTTGTATTTGATCGTTGCTATTGTTTGTTATTCACGGTGCTTGTTTGTTATGTTTGGTGACAATTGGGAAATAGACATGATCATTGTGATGTTGTTTTGCATTCAAACCTGATGTTGATATGCATGATGATTGACATATGCACGTTGATTGTTTATTTTATGTTGGGAAAATTTGGGAAACCCGTTGCCTTATTATTATAGTCTAAAATTTTTTGATTTTTGGAAATTAAAGTCTTGGATCCTTTCTTGAAGCTGACCTAATTGTTTTCATTTTGAAATGGTTATCACGCCTTAAATATATTTTTGCATGATGGGACCGAGGAGAGAGTTGCGATCTAGTGCGATTGATGCTGGCAATGGGTAGGGTGTTGAGGGAGATGTTGTGCCTCCTAAAGGGTTGCCACCACCACCACCTATTCCACCTGAGGGAGTTGAACAAGTACCACCTGCTCTGGTTGGGCTAGGGATGGGCGATATGGCACCATTGATATAGGCCATGACTAGTGCTTTTCAGGCAGCAGTTGCGGGTGTTCATGTACCAGCACCACCGGTGGTTGGGTAAGGGTTGCCGCTTGAGCGTCTTCGCAGTTTGGGCGGAGTTGAGTTCTGAGGGTTATCGCCTGAGGCTTCTGAGGGCTGGTTGGCCAGTACTGAGAGGATATTGGGCCATATGGGGTGTACCGATGTCCGTAAGTTGGGCTGTGCTGTTTCCCTGCTACAGGGTGATACCTATACATGGTGGACTACCACGATATCTGGTATGGCGACTGATGATGTGACCTGGGAGTTCTTCTATAAAGCTTTCCGAAATAAGTTTTTGAGAGTCCGATATCGAGATGATAGGAAGCGCGTGTTCATGGCTCTTGTTCAGGGTAGTATGTCTGTTGCGGAGTATGAGGTGCAGTTCGTGAGGTTGAGTCAGTATGCACCTGAGTTGGTTCATGACGAGCGTACGCAATGTGATCATTTTTGTTATGGGCTTGTGCAGGGTGTTAAGACATGCATGCTTGCTGCTGATTATACTGATTTTGATGTGCTGGTTTCGCGAGCCATGGATGTAGAGCAAAATTTGGGTTTGGCTTCTGGATCATGAAGTTCTAGCTCGAGTAAAATAGCTGCTGATTCAGGTTATAGCGGTGGTCAGGCTAAGAGACACTATGACAGCAGGTTCCATCTGGAATCGAGGTATAGCGAAGGTGCCGATGGACGTGGTGTCCAGGGGTAGGGTGCCCAAGCTAGAGCTCCGTTTAACACCTGTTGGGTTTGTGGATCCCAAGATCATATGAGGCGAGATTGCCCGCGCTGGCCAGAGAGGGTCAGGCACCTGCGCCTATTGTGTCTAATGCTTGCTAGAGTTATGGCTCGGGTGACCATTTGAGGCGTGATTGCCCGTTTTTCACCCGAGGTGGGTAGGTTGCTACACCTTTTGTTGCTCCATAGACAGGTCGTGGTCATGGCCGCAAACCATTTCAGCATCGAGATGGTGGTCAGAGGACTGTGGCTCATACCGTTGCTATCCAACCTGAGAGAGGTGGACCAGCTAGGGTGTATGCGCACCATGAGGGTTGCAATGACACCGATATGGTCGCAGGTACTTTTACCCTACAGTCTTTGTTGTTGTATTCGTTGGTTGATTCCGGTTCTACTCACTCATACATCTTGAGTGAGCATGCTAAGTTGCTTGATATATCTGTTGAAATTCTTAATGTGGGTGTTAAAGTGACTAGTTCTCTTGGGGAGATAGTCGTGGTTAGGAGGTTGTATCGTAGGTGTCCGCTGATGGTTCAAGGATATGAGTTTTTCGTGGATTTGATGGAGTTGCCATTCCATGGTTTTGACGTGATTTTGGGTATGGATTGGTTGACCAAACATCAGGTCATGGTGGATTTTGAGACCAAACTGATATCTTTGAGGATGTCGGATGATTATGAGGTGGTGGTTGTAGGCGAGAGTGCCAAGTTTTTGTCTAATATTGTTTCGGCTTTGGAAAGTAGGTCGTATGTTGGATTCAGGATGTCAGGCTTTCTCGGCCTATGTTGTGATTTCTGGATCAAAGGAGTTGAGGGTGCATGATGTTCGCACCGTATGTGAGTTTCTGGCTATTTTTTCGGAAGAGTTATCAGGGTTGCCACCAAACCGTGAGGTTGAGTTTGGCATCGAGGTCTTTGAGGGTACAGTACCAGTATCAATTGCACCGTATCGCATGGCCCTGAAGGAGTTGAAGACGTAGTTGAAGGAGTTGCTGGATCGGGGTTTCATTAGACCTAGTATATCACCGTGGGGTGCACCGGTGTTGTTTGTAAAGAAGAAGGATGGTACATTGCAGATGTGTATAAACTATTGGCAACTGAATAAGTTGACGATAAAGAACAAGGACCCTTTACCACGGATAGATGGTCTGTTTGATCAGTTTAGGGGTGCCTCGGTGTTTTCTAAGATAGATTTGAGGTTGGGGTATTACCAGTTGAAGGTGAAGGAGGTAGGTGTACCCAAGACAGCCTTTCGTACGAGGTACGGGCATTATGAGGTTTTGGTGATGCCTTTTGGTCTGACCAATACACTAGTTGCTTTTATAGACATGATGAATAGTGTGTTCCATGTGTTTCTGGACCAGTTTGTGGTTGTGATTATCGATGATATCCTCGTGTACTCTAGTACCGAGGAGGATAATGTAGCCATTTATGGATTGTGCTTCAGAAGTTGATGGAGAATCAGTTGTATGCCAAGTTAAGCAAATGTGAGTTTTGGCTTAGGGAAGTCGTATTTCTCGAGTATGTTGTGTCGATCCACATAAGGTTGAGGCTGTAACGAGTTGGAAGGCACCGAAGTCTGTGACAGAGGTTAGGAGTTTCCTTGGTTTGGCGGTTACTACCGAAGGTTTATGGAAGGGTTCTCTAGTTTGGTGGCTCCGTTAACTAAGTTTCTACAGAAGAATGTTCGGTTTGACTGGAAGGAAGATAGGCAGCGAGCTTTTGAAAGGTTGAAGGAAGCCTTGACACGAGCTCCAGTTGGTTCAACCAGAATCGGGAAAAGAGTTTGTTGTTTATAGTGATGCATCATATGTTAGTCTTAGTTGCGTGTTGATGGAAGAGGGTAAGGTAGTGGCGTACACATCTAGACAGTTGAAGGTGCATGAACATAACTACCCTACTCATGATCTTGAGTTTGCCGTGGTGGTGTTTGCCTTGAAAGTTTGGAGGCATTACCTCTATGGGGGGAAGTGTGTGGTTTTCACGGATCATAAGAGTTTGAAGTATTTAATGTCTCAAAAAGAGTTGAACCTAAGACAACGTAGGTGGTTGGAGTTGTTGAAAGATTATGATCTGGCTATTGAGTACCATTTGGGTAAGGCTAACGTGGTTGTTGATGCTTTGAGCAGGAAGGTAGCGGCAGAGTTGAGGGCTATTACACGTTCGAGTGTGACAAGTGACGGTGGGTTGTTGGCTGAGTTGCAAGTGAAGCCGTCCTTCTCACAAATGATTAAGGAGAAGCAACCGCATGATGGGATTTTGGTACCTCATGTGGAAGATATCAGGGATGGGAATCCTACGGATTTTTATTTCAATGATGGTGGGGTGTTGTGTTTCAAAGATCGGGTAGTGGGGGAGAGTTGAGACCAGATCTATCTTATGATGAAGAACCGGTAGAGATTATTGATACCAGCAGTAAGGTGCTGCGACGCAAGACAGTAGAGCTTGTTAAGGTGTTGTGGAGGGACCGCGGTGTTGTGGAGGCCACATGGGAGCGCAAGTTGGACATGTTGAAACAGTTTCCGCACTTGTTTCCTCCAGGTAAATTTTGGGGACGAAATTTCTTAAGTGGGGGAGAGTTGTAACGCCCCGGTTTTTGGGCCTAGCAGTTTTGTGGTTATTAGACGGTCCGATGGACCAGGTTAGAGATTCGAGTTAGATTTGGGACAATATATTTTTTGGTAAGATAAAATTATGGAAAAATAGTTAAAAATCATATTTTAATATATAATGATTTTTTGTGGAATCAATTTTGGAAAATGAGTTTTGGAAGTCAAACATTTTGGCTAGTGACCAAAATGCAAGTTTAGAAAACTGTGATTTTCTAGTGACTAAAATGAAAAGGTCAAATTCTTAGAATCTTTAAGAGATTTTTGGTTAAAAGGTGGTTATTGGTTTTGGAAACTAAATCACGTTATTTTTCTCTCCACTTTTCTCTCTATTCTCTCCTTAGCCAAGCACTTAAGTTTTCATCAAATTCCAGAGGTGAGATGGTTTCTAACTTGATTTTATGGATTCAAATTGTTTAACTAAGATTGGTTATTCATAATCTTACAATAATCTTGTGTTTCTTAGCTTTTATTAAATCAATTTAGGGAGAAACTTCACATAGGGGTAAGGTCTGAGATCTCCTCTATTGTATGGTTCTTTATTGAAATTACCAAGCATTTGATCCTTGATTTTGTGTTTCTAATATGATTTTAATGATTTTTCAATGATTAATTGAGTTAATTGGGGAAAATGAGTTGATTCACAGATTGAATCTGTTTTCTGGTAATTAAGGATGATTTAATTCATATTGTGGATGCTTTATAATGTTAATAAGTTGTTGTTGTCAATGGAATCCTGGGACTCTTGAATCTCTAATTGTTTAGGTTGCTAAATTTGTGTTCTTGGGGTGTTTTGGTGACTGCGTAAATGCAAGGGGTGTTAGGTTGCTTTGATTCTATTTTTAGGTGTTGACTGTTGATAAAAGTGGTGTTAGATTGTTAGGTTGTGGCTGGGTTGTGTTTGAGAAGGTTTTGATGATGATTTCGGTTGTTGTGGATGGGTAATCTTGTGAGGATTATGGAAATCTGAAAGGATTTGTTAGTGCAGTGTCTTGAATGCATTGAGATGCATTAATCCTCTGTTGTGGTCAAAGCAGAGGAAGTTGATTCGGAAGTGATTGGTGAAGCGTTGGAGGCTTCATACACTTGATTTCGTGTCGGCGAATCGAGGTTTTGCGTATTGGTGAGTGAGAACGTGGATTCCAGCTTTGGAATGTTTTAAAGGGGGTTTATGGGAGTTTAAACTTAGCTTGATACGCTGGTTTAAACTTGGAAGTAAGTAAAATGGATTTTCTCTCTCGGTCGTGCTATGTTGTAATGGTTTCATGCACTTGTTTTAATTCACGTGTTACCTACTGTCTAAGCATGTTTTAAAGTATTTGAAATATTGTATTTGAGCATTAAATTCTGAATGATGCACATGGTAAGTGATCCTTGTAAGTAAGTGGTCTATACTTGTGGTTTAAAGCATGGTTGTTGCTTTGAAAAAAGGGATTAGTTAATGCTTGTTAAAAACAGTGAGGTAAATGTTAAAATGGTTAATTATATTGGCAACTGATGTGGTTTTAAAATTGTTATTGGATATAGGTGGTCGGCTATAGGATTGAATGCTCTATAATAAGTCGCCTTGGATGTTGAAGGGTTTAGATCTGTGTACTGAAAACTCTATCCGAGTACCCTAACAGTAGAGGGGTTAAACAGTACCGAAAATTCCCATTAGTGGATTAAGCGTCTAACCGCCGAAAGGGGTTGGTGTCCCCAAGGGTTGTGTAAGTACCAGGTTGGTAATGTACCACGATCGTTATTGTATCGCTATTCCGGTTGAGATAGCTTGAAGTGTTGGTTGAACACTTGTTGAATCCGTGTATCCGATGAACTCTTTTGGTATTTGACTTTTTTAATGATCACTTGTAAGCCAATATAATTGTTAATGTATCATTGAAAGGTTTATGTTGTATAATGTGATTTATACATGTTTACTCTTTAAGCTTTGCATATGGTTGTTATGCATGGGAAGGCTTGAATTGAGGTTAGCAATGGGATTTGTTGTTGGTTAATGATACATGTAGCATATAGTTTAATATGCCAGTTTTGAAAGTGTTAAGTGCACGTTTTTTAAGGTATGATGTTTTATATAATGAAAAGTATGATTTAAAAAAGTGATTTCCAATGTGCTATTGAACAATGGCTTTAATTGCATTGATGGTGCATTGTATTTGAGCACTCCTCACTAAGCCTAGTGTGCTTATACTCTCTTTGTCCATCAGTGCAGAGAGTTAAGGTCTCAGAAGGTAGCAAGAAGCAAGGGGATCCTAGCAAGACTTGGCTAACAAAGTATGTTTGGATTAGACTATAAGAATAAAGGCAATGGGGTATTTGTTTTGGTTTTGGGAGATGTTTTGTTGAACTCGCTGTTTGAGCATGTTGCTTGTTTGCTCTTGAGTTGTAAAGGGCCTGTAAAGTTGGTATTTTAGAGTTGGTTTACATTTTTTGAAATGTTGCTTGGATGGAAACAAGGATGCATGCCTATAGATTACTTTTATTGAGTGTTGCCATGAAAAGTTGACGTTAGGCCATGTATAACAGTGCCATGGTCATTGAAATATGTTGGATTTGTATTATGGGATTGATAGGGTTATTGGTGTGGTTAAAGAGTATGGTTAATAAGCTTAAACGAACTAGAAATGCACAGGCGTACTGGTACGCTTTTCGATACGGTTGGGTATTTCCAGGCACAGGGTTTCGATATGGGTGCTAGTCGTTCTGATACGCCCAGACTATTTTGGCCTAGCGTACCGGTTAGGGAGGGGATGTTCCGGTATGGAGTTCAGCCACTAGAATATGATTTTTAAACCAAGTCTCGTGTACCGAAACACCACTGTCCGATATCGGTACGGTCCACAAAGCAATTTCAAAAGTTTGTTATTACCGTTGGGCGTACCGGTATGGGGAGTTGTGTACCGAAATGAGGTGTTTCAAATAGTACCAAAATGGGTTAAATTATATCGGTACGAGTGGCAGGTAAGTCTGTTATTGTCTTGGAAATGAGGTTCTGTTTTCTTACATTTTAGTCCCTGAGTTTTGTATATGCAATTAAATACCCTTGAGTGATCGGATTTAGCTGAAATTTGAGATGTATGATTGAATCCTGATTAATTAAGTTTGGGTAACATAAAAATGAGCTTTAATCCTGTAATTGTCTCGAATTGCAATTTGGTCCCTAAATTGCATTTGAGACCAATTAGATGTCAAATCAATGCCCGATTGAGTTGGGTTTCATCTTTTGTCAGCATGACCATTTAGGATATTAATTAAGCATCTAGACAAGATAAAAGAAAAAAATGGTCTCGTTTTGGGGTTTCTACTCACAGTTACCTCGGTAAACCTAATGTGACTCGCTCGGGTCGGTCTGGCTGCTAAACTAGGTCGAGGGGGTTACACGCCTTGTGCTCAATCAACCAATTCATACCCAAAATGATATCAAACCATGGAATGGAAACTCCATCAGATCTACGGCAAACTCATAACCTTGTACAACCAAAGGACACTGCCTATACAGCTTTCTAGTAGTAACCGTCTCACCAAAAGAACTAGTTACTAACATACCAACATCAATGATCTCAATAGGAACATTCAACAATGATGCATGTTCACTCAAGATATATGAATAAGTATACCCCGAATCAATCAAAGATAACAATGAAAAAGATTGCAAAGTAAAGGTACCTGCGATCACATCCGTGTCATTACGACCCTCACGCTGAGCAAAGACCCGAGCCAGTCCACCATCCTCTGGTCTTACCGCTGCGGCATGAGCCATACCCCTTTGACCATCCTCGTGCCTCTAAAAATTACCCTTACCATGGCCTCGGCCCCTAGCAGGTGCAGCAACCTGTGCCGGTGCATCCCTCACAACTCGAGGACAATCACACTTCAAATGATCCAACGATCCATAAATCCAACAACCTTCAGCATTACCCCAGCACATACCCGTGTGACGGCTACCGCATCGCTCACACTCCATTACAACACGAGCTCCCTAAGCACCTTGGCCAACTCCACCACCACGCTTGTGATCTAGCCTATGTCTCTTGTCCCTGAACTTCCTATTTTCCTCCCAGAATAGCTAGAGCCAGCCACTCTCTTACCCAAGCTCGTACTCGCAGCTTGAACTGGTGCACCCAAGGACTGCTCGATATCCTTGACCCGGTTAACCAACACATCAAAATCTGTGTAATCTGCATCCAGGAGATACATCTTAATGTCCTTAACAAGTCCATAACGGAACCTGTCACATCTCTGTTGGTCATTAGGAACGAACTCCAGAGCATACTAACTCAGGTGGACAAACTTCACCTCATATTCAGCAATAGACATGCCACCCTAAGTTAGCACCATGAACTCGTGCTTCTTCATATCCAAATATTGGGTACCAAGGTACTTCCTCTTGAAAGCTCTTTGAAAGAACTCCCAAGTAACATCTGCCTCCAGAACTCCAGCAATTGCGGTCACCCACCAATGATATGCATCACCCTGCAATAATGACAGGGTGCAACCCAACTTGTGCTCCTCATTACATCCCATCTGATTCATGATGCAAATCATCTTTTCTAGCCAACCTTTAGCTGCCTCGGGCTCAAACCCTGAAATTCCTCACCTTCCAAACTCCATAAACGCTCCAAGGGTAACCCCTAATTTGCCACCACAGCCAGTGACGGTGCTTTTGCCTACACTCCAGCCACCGTTGCTTGGAAAGCTTTCGTTATTGACTGAACTAACACACTCAAATCACCATATACAGGTACCTGGTGAACCTGGGGTACTTCACCCACCCCAACATCAACTGGAGGAACCACCAGAAGAGGAGGATGAGGTAAAACATTAGGGAGATTCTCTTCCATCCCGTTATTTTGCCCTACCCTGGTAGTATTAGCCACCGATCGTGTCTCACGTCGAGCCATGCTATCAAAAGCATCAAAACACATTAAAGTTAGGCTAGCATCAGGCAAGGATCCAAGACAACTTTAAAACGCATTTTAAAACCTCGGTAATAGGCAATGTGTCCCAATTCATACCCAACATGATATTAAACAATCATCGAATATATACACAATCACCGTGCAACTCAAACAACATCAGAGAATCAAACAAAAACATCCCAAATTTTCGCAAACCTGGCTCTGATACCACCAAATGTAACCCCCTCGACTCGGCCTAGTCGCAAGACCGAACCGAGCAAGCTACATTAGGTTTACCGAAGTAAATCGAGAAGATGAAACCTAAAACGCGTCCATTTTTTTTCTTGTATCTTGTCTAGATGCATTATTACTTTCCTACATGTACATATTGTTCATAGGTGAGGACTCAACTCAATCGAGCATCGAATCGATATCCAATTGGACACAAATGCAATTTCGTCTCTAAATTGCAATTTCAACAATATATAGGGAGTTTACCCAATTTTATGTTACCATCCTCTAATAAAATATACTTCAGGCTTACACATCGAAAATCAACTTAATATGATCATCCATGCTCACTCAATTGATAAAGCAAGACCTAGGGACTAAAATGAAAGAAAACAAAACTGCTTTCCATGACATTAATAGAATTAACTACCTCCGTATCGATACGCTAAGGCCTGTATCGATACAGTATTGCAACTCATTTCGGTACACCAAGCACAATACCGATACGCCACTTCGAATACAAGAATCCCATTTAATTTTTTTAAACACCATACCGATACGGTCATCCAGTGTTTCGGTATACAGGCTCATTCCAAAAGGTGAGATTCTAGTAGCAACAAAGGGTATCGAAATGCCTACAGCCGTACCGAAACATCCTACCTAAATTTGTCTAGCCGTACCGATACGGTCCCCTGCGTATCGGTAGGCCTAGGCCTGTAATGTCAAATTTAGCTAGTTTTTAACTCTAATCTAGATGCATTTGGGTCCTAGAAACTTGCATACATGCATACAAACACCCATAAATACCAAAGCTCACATTTATGCCAGGGTTAAATAACCAAATCAATTTCATGCCACCAAAAGATCACTCTAAAGGCATGCTTCCTAAGCCATTTTGCCAAACATACCAAAATACACAAATAGGCCAATCTCAGCACAAGCATCATAACAACACAACCCACACAGCATAATAAACTTTCTCAAACCATCACAACATGGCAATCAACAAAGAGGCTCTAGATGCATACCTAAGCAACCAATCATCCACAACTATAAGCAAGGATTAACATCAAGCTTAGCAACATCAAACCATCCCCAAAATCCAGCATAGAAACATACATAAAATCCATAAGGAAACATAATTACAACTCCCAAAAACCATGGCATACATATTGCCTTATTAACCGAAATATAAACCAAGTTCATTCTCAAACTTATAAATGTCCTTGGATCACTTAGCCTTGCCTCTTGCTGCCCGGAACCTTAATGCTCTGCATCATTAGGAAAAAGAGAGCGTAAGAACACTTGCTTAGTGAGGATGCTCACACAACAATGATACATTAAAACCATTTGAAAACCATATGCTTATTTTCCAAAAACATGCTTATAACCAAAGCATTTTTCCATGATTCCAACCAAATAAAAGCATAATAACCTTTATGCAACATTACGTACATTCCATGATTAAATCTCCAAAGCATTAAATCATAAACCATGCTTAAATCCCAAAGCATTAAATCACATAGCCAATATACCAATTACAAACCATTTACTTACTGCTTTACAATGCATTAACAAAACATCACATATGCAAAACTCATTGCCAATGCAATAACACCATTCCCAATCGAAATGAAAACCAATGCTCATTAGCATTTAATATACTTTTAAACCTCTGCATATGTACTCAAAATCATGCATTTCCAGTAAGTCAGTCATACCATGTTTATCACCAAAACATGAAACACCGTGCTTATATCTAAGCCGATATTCAAGAGCAAAATAAGGAAACTTACTTTCGAGCTTAGGTAAGTGTCTCACGCTTAACCTAAACTCCCAACAACCTTTACAAACCCTTGTAAAGCATATAAAACTAGTTTCCACTCACTGATACGCTTCGCCTTCCTTGCAAACGTGATACAAGCTCCCGGCAAGAAACAAAACAACGTCAAGCTTCATCGCCTTGATTATCCACTGTTTTAAACACATAAAACCAGAGGATAAATGCATTATTATGCATTCAAACCACTGCCTCAACACAAAACCCTGGAACTCTCAGGTTGCCCACTTAGAAACCATCTAAAACAAACTGAAATCATCATCAAACGTTTCCGAAAATTAACCAGCCATAAAAGAATGATTCAACCCATCAATCAACATCAATTAACATCCAAAAACCCTTTCCCAACATCCTTTTACTTTCATAAAAGATTAAACTCGAAAATTATCACAAAAACTCAAATCTAACAACCTAAACAATTAGATATTCAAGAGTTTCGGGATTCTGTTGGTAAAAACAACTTATCAACGTCATAATACATCCAAAATATGTATTAAATCAATCTTAAACACTTGAAATCAGTTCCACTTCAAAAATTACGTTGTTACATCAATTTTACCCAATTTACTCAATCAAACATTGATAAATCATTAAAATCAGTTTACAATCAACAAATCAAGGATCAAATACTTGGGAATTTCAGTAAAGAACAATACAATAAAGGAGATCATGGACCTTACCCCATATTGTGAGATTTCTCCCTCAATTGTTTTGATAAAAGCTCTAGATTTTGATGAAAACTTGAGTGTTTGGTTGAGGAGCGAGTGGGAGAAAAGTTACGTGAATTTTCTTTAAAAAACTTATCTAACTTTTTAACTAAAATCCCTTTTTAATTAACTTTAAAACACATGTTAAAATATCTTTAATTAAGGGAGAAATCATCAGAAAAAAACTTGGTAAAATAGCTCCTTGAAGATTCTAAGAATTTGACCCTTTTCATTTTAGTCACCTTTAAAAGTAGTTTTCAAAACTTGCATTTTGGTCGCCAGCCAAAATGTCTGATTTCCAAATCTTATTTTCCAAAATTTATTTCACCATTATCCTTAATATAATTAATAATGATTTTAGAATATTTTTCCTCAATTTTATCACCTTCAAAAATATTTAAACCAATTTAATCCCGAAACTCTAACACCGTTCCACCAGACCTTCAAACCAACCTTTAAAACATCTAAGCCCAAAACCGGGGTGTTACAGAAACTACAAACTTATGCATGAATGACTACAAATGCAACTAAAATGAGCTTAAGTCTAACAATAATGTGAGTAAAAAGGTAGGAAAAACAATACTTTTACACACTTATCACCTTATGATAGATGTTCTAAAGGCTCTAACATGTATAGGTGAGATGATGTTTCATTGATAATTGAGTCATATGTATGTCATCTAGACTATATTATCTTGCATGCTTATATTTATGATATGCACGAAGTATAGTAGAGTAGAAATGTACCACTAAGCTTTGTAAGCTCAGCGTTTGGAATCATTGTCTCCATTTGTAGGTTAGTAGATGGATTGGTGATCAAGGAGCACATCATTGAGGGTTTTTTCAACACCGCATCGCTTCATAGTACAATACTTATATTTGTCTTTGGCTCTTGTATTCATAGGACCTTACAGTTTTTTAGTATGCTACTCTATTTTGAAATATTATTTTATTGTATGGTATATTAAACTTGGAGCTCTAATTTTGTAATGATTTATTATGTAACTTATTTAATTATATGAATTTATGGATGATTTAACGTTTTAAATGATGACTAGACTTACACCTTTTAAATAAAAAATTTTGGGTTAGTCACTCGGGTGTCCCAATGTAGCATATCGGATTGTAACCCCCTTGACCCGACCTAGTCGCAAGACCGAACCGAGCGAGCTACATTAGGTTTACCGAAGTAAACCTTAAAGAATTAAGCCCGAAACCCAACCATTTTTTCTTTTATCTTGTCTAGATGCAAAATTATTATCCTACATATACATATTGTTTTCTAGTGAAAACCCAACTCAATCGGGTGTCGAATTGACATCCAATTGGTCATATATACGATTTAGGGACCAAATTGAAAATTTAGAAAACTGCAAGGTCTTAACTCAATTTTACATTACCAACCTTTCATTAGACAGGTTTCATGCTTACTCGTCAAAACTCAGCTCAAAACGATCATCCAAACTTATTCAATTGCATCCACAAAATATAGGGACCAAAACGCAAAAGACCAGAAACTAAAATCCATGACATTACCTGTAAAAACATCCACCACTATCGATACGATCACTTTCGTACCGATACGAGGAGGCTACCTGTAGCGGTACACAGTGCACCGTATCGATATGCCACATCTGCCTGTAACATATTAAAACCGTACCGCAAGAGCCCTCAGCGTTTTGGTACACGGGTTTTTCCTCAAAAAGTAACTTTCCAGTAACGAGTCCTCGTACCGATACACCTTACCCTATACCGGTATGCCAAGATTAAATTGCTTATTTTGCCTATCCGTAATGATAACGTCCCTTGCGTAGTGGTACGAGTATACCTGTAATGTCATTTTCTATTGGTTTAACATGCTTTCAACCTTACCAAAACAATCTAACATGCTCCTAAAACACAACCAGCAAAATTTAGAATCAGACCACAACATAACATCACAGATTCAACATCAACTTACGGCATCTTGCATCAAATTTAATCTATAGGCATGCAACCTCAAAAACCATTCAAGTAAAACATAAAACTCCAAGCCATCACTAAAATCAAACCATAAAGGCCATTTACAACTCAAGAGCAGCTAGACAAACTTGATCAAACAGGGAGTTCAACAAAGCATCTCCCAAATAACAACTGAAACCCCCACTGCCCTTATTACTTATAGTCTAACTCAAAACATACTTTGGTTACCAAGTCTTGTACCGATCCCTTGTTTCCTGCAGCCTTCCAAGCTTTAAATCTCTGCATTGATGACAAAGAGAGCATAAGCACACTAGGCTTAGTGAGGAGTGCTCAAAACAGCACACCATCAATGCATTAAAACCATTTCTCAATATTACATTAAAATTTCATTTCAATCATCTCTTAAAACATTATCATGCCTTAAAAACATGCACTTAACATCTTTAAAGCCAACATATTAAACCTTATGCATCATGTATCATTAACCAACAACAAGTCCCATTGCTAGCCTCATTTTAAGTCTTCTCATGCATAACAGCCATATGCAAAGTTTAAAGAGTAAAACATGTGTAATCACATTATACAAAATAAACCTTTCAATGATACATTAACAATTATATTGGCTCACAAGTGATAATTAACCAAGTTCCATTTACAAAAGAGTTAATCAGGTACGCGGGTTCAACAAGTGTTCTCCCAACACTTCAAGCCATCTCAACCGAAATAGCAATACAATTACAATCACTGTACCTAAACAACCGGGTACACTTTCAACTCATGGAGACACCAACCCCTTACCTCGGTTAGATGCTTAATCCACTAACGGGAGTATACGGTACTGTAAAACCCCTCTACCGTTAGGGTACTTGGATGGAGTTTTCGGTACAAGTATCTAAACCCCTCAACGTCCAACGCGACTTATTATAGTGCACTATCAATCCTATGGCCGGCCAACTATATCTGATAACAATTTTAAAACCACATCACTTGCCAATATAATTAACCATTTACCATTTACCTCATTGTTTTCAACAAGCATTAACCAACCAATTTTCCAAAGCAACAACCATGCTTTAAATCACAATTATAAACCATATACTTAAAAGAATCACTTACTGTGTACATTCTTCAGCATTTCATGCTTAAAAACAGTATCTCAAATACTTTAAAACATGTTTAAATAGTAGGCTCAATGTAAATTAAAACAAGTGCATAAAAACCATCTCACACTAGCACGACCGAGAGAGAAAAACCACATTTGCTTACTTCCGAGTTTAAACAAGTGTTTCAAGCTAAGTTTAAACTCCCATAAACCACCTTTAAAACATTCCAAAGCTGGAATCCACGTTCTCACTCACCGATACGCGAAACCTTGATTCGCCGACGCGAAATCAAGCGTCTAAAGCCTCTAAAGCTTCACCGATCACTTCCCAATCAATCTCCCCTGTTTTAACCACATTAAAACAGAGGATTAAAGCATCTCAATGCATTTAAAACACTGCAACAACAATTCTTCACGGACTTCCACAATCCTCTCAAAATTACCAACCACAACAACCGAAATCATCACCTAAACCTTTCCGAACACAACCCAGCCACAATCTAACAATCTAACACTTCCATAATCATCAATTAACACTCAAAAATAGGATTAATTCATCCAAATACTTCCAGCAATTAAACAACCACCACACTTCACAAAAATACAAATCTAACAACCTAAACAACTAGGGATTCAAGAGTTTCTGGATTCCATTGTTAAAGACAACTTATCAACATAATAATGCATCCAAAATATGATTAAAATCAATCTCCAACATTAGAAAATAGATCCAAAACGAAACTTCCACTATTTCATCAATTTTAGCCAATTAAATCAATTAATTCAATATAAAAACACAAAATCGGATTATAAACCATAAATCAAAGATCAAACACTTGGTAATATCAATAAAGAACCATTCAATAGAGGAGATCATGGACCTTACCCCTATTGTGTGATTTCTCCCTCAATTAGCTTGTTTAAAGCTAAGAAAACACAATTTTAATGAGGTTTTGTAAATCAAAGTTAAAGAATCAATTACAAATCAATAAACTGAGTAAAATGATCTTTCACCTATACTTTTTGATGAAAACTTGAGTGTTTGGCAGAAGAAAAGTGGAGAGAAAAGTTAGGAGAAAAGTGTTGAAATTTAGCCGCTCCCTGGTAACTGTTATTCTAAGCAAACTCCACCAATGGCACTTGCTTCTCCCACGTTCATTGGAACTCAATAATATAGAATCTCAACATATCCTCAAGAACTTGAATCACTCGCTCTGACTAACCATCCGTCTAAGGGTGATACAAAGTGCTGAAATTCAGCTGAGTTCCCAGAGCACGATGCAAGCACACCCAAAACCTTGTCGTGAAATGCGATTCTCTATCTGAAACTATGGATTTAGGCACCCCATGCAAACACTCAATCTCGGAGATATACAGATCAGCCAACCTATCTAAGGTATACGTAGTATGCATCAGCATGAAATGCGCACACTTCATAAACCGATCAACAATCACCCAAATGGAATCCTTTTTGGTCGGCGTCAAAGGCAACCCAGACACAAAATCCATGGTGATTCTCTCCCACTTCCATTCTAGTATCCTTAACGGTTGTAACAACCCAGATGGAAACTGATGCTCAGCTTTCACCCGCTGACATACCATGCATCAAGAAACAAAATCAGCCACATGTTTCTTCAGGCCAACTCAATAGTACTCTTCCTTCAATCTATGATACATCTTAGTACTGCTGGGGTGCATAGCAAAAGGACTAGCATGCGCTTCGGTCAGAATGGTAAGCCTCAACTCTTCATCTTTAGGCACCGCAGTTTGACCTTTAAAACACAACACCCCATCATCATTATATCCTTCACATACATCACCAAACTCTCATCATGTGGTTGTCTCTCCTTAATCAACTGTGACAGGGACGGTTTTACTTACAACTCATCTACTAACCACCGTTACTCGTCACACTCAGCCAAGCAAACATAGCTCTCAACTCCACAGGAGCCTTCCTACTCAAAGCATCCGCAACAACATTAGGTTTGCTCGGATGATACTCAATAGACAAATCATAATCTTTAAGCAACTCTAACCACCTTCGTTGTCTAAGATTTAGCTTCTTCTGGGACATCAAATACTTTAGACTTTTATGATCCGTATAAAATACACATTTCTCGCTATAGAGGCAATGCCTCCAGATTTTCAAGGTAAACACAACTGCGGCAAGATCAAGATCATGAGTAGGGTAATTACGCTCATACACCTTCAACTGCCTAGATGCATACACAACTACCTTACCTTCCTGCATCAACACACAACCAAGCCCAACGTATAATGCATCACTATAAACAACGAACTACTTTCCCAATTTAGGTTGAACCAGGACTGGAGCTCGTGTCAAAGCTTCCTTCAATCTTTCAAAGGCCTGAGGCCTATCATTCGTCCACTCAAAGTGAACATTCTTCTGCAACAACTTGGTTAAAGGAGTCGCCAAACTAGAGAACCCTTCCATGAACTTACAGTAATAACCCGTCAAGCCAAGGAAACTCCGAACTTTTGTCACAGATTTAGGCACCTTCCAACTCATCACAGCCTCAACCTTGTGCAGATCAACACGAATTCCCTCGGCCGACACAACATGCCCAAAGAAAACAACCTCATTAAGCCAAAATTCATATTTGCTTAACTTGTCATACAAATGATTAGCCAACAATGTCTAAAGCATAATCCGTAAATATCTATCATGATCCTCCTCGGTACGAGAGTACAAAAGGACATCATCGATAAACACAACCATAAATTGGTCCAAAAACTCATGGAACACACAATTCATCATGTTCATGAAAGCAGCCAGTGCATTGGTCAAACCAAACAACATCACCAAAAACTCGTAATGCCCGTACCTCATATAAAAAGCTGTCTTGGGCATATCTACATCCTTCACTTTCAACTGATAGTATCTGGACCTCAAATCTATCTTAGAAAACACTGAGGTACCCCTAAACTGATCAAACATATCATCTATCTATGGCAATGGATACTTGTTCTTTATCGTCAACTTGTTCAGTTACCGATAATCTATACACATCCGTAACGTTCCATCATTATTCTTTACAAATAACACCAGTGCTCCCCACGGTGAAATACTAGGTCTAATAAAGCCTCGATCAAGCAACTGTTGTAGTTGCTTCTTCAACTCCTTTATAGCTATGTGATACGGAGCAATAGACACTGGTGATGTATCTGTAAAGTCCTCGATGCCAAACTCAACCTCACGGTCTGGTGGCAACCCTAACAACTCTTTCGAAAAATACCCAGAAACTTACATACGTTGCGAATATCTTACACCCTCAACTCCTTTGAACCAGGATTCATAACGTAGGTCGAGAAAGCATGACATCCAAAATCCAACATTAGACTTACTTTCAAAGCCGAAACAACATTAGACAAAAACTTAGCATTCTCACTAACAACTATCACCTTAAAAACATTCGGTAACCTCAAGGATATCCGTTTGGTCTCAAAATCCACCACAACCCTATGTTCGGTTAACCAATCCATACCCAAAATGTAACGCCCCAGTTTTAGGGCTCAGCAGTTTAGTGGGTTATTAGCCACTTTGGTGGACCAGAGTAGAGATTCGAGTCAGTTTCAGGATCATATATTTTTGGTGTTGGAAAAAAGTTTAAAAAACATTATTAATTATATATTAAATAATGGTGGAATTAATTTTGAAAAATTAGTTTTGGAAGGTGGACATTTTGGTTAGTGACCAAAATGAAAGTTTTGAAAACTATGATTTTCTAGTGACTAAAATGAAAAGGGTTAAATACTTAGAATCTTTAAGGAGCTATTTTACCAATTTGTTTCTAAAGGTTTCTCCCTTAATTTAATTAATTTAAACATGTTCTTTAATTAATAATTAAAGTGGATTTTGTTAAAAAGGTGGTTATCTTTTCTTGAACAAAAATCACGTCATTTTCTCTCTCAACTTTTTCTCTCTATTCTCTCCTCGAAAAATACTCAGATTTCATCAAATTTCCAGAGGTGAAGTGGTTTCTAACTTGATTTTATTGTTCCAAATTGTTTTACAAAGATTGTTTATACAAAATCTCACATTAATCTTGTGATTTCTCAGCTTTTCACAAATCAATTGAGGGAGAAACTTCACAATAGGGGTAAGGTCTGAGATATCCTCTATTGTATGGTTCTTTATTGAAATTCCCAAGCATTTGATCCTTTCTTTTGCATTTCTAATCTGATTTTGATGATTTTCTAATGATTTAATGAGATCTTTAGGGAAAATGTGTTGATTCACGAATTGAATCTGATTTCCAATATGTAATGGTGATTTGACTCATATTTTGGATGTTTAACAATATTGATAAGTGATTTTAATCAATGGAATCCCAAAACATAAGAATCTCTATTTTTTAGGTTGTTAGCTTTGAGGTTTTGTGTTGTAATTATGGTTGTTAGGTTGTTGGAGGTGGTAGGTTGTCTAGGATATGTTTTTAGATGTGTTTTGGTGTTGAAATGATGCTAGTTTGATAGATATTGGCTGGGTTGTGAATCGAACTGCTTTGGTATTGATTTTGGTTATTGTGGAGGGTTAATTGTGAGGGTGTTGTGGAAATCCGAGGAGGATTGTGTTTGCTGTGTTTAGAATGCGTTATGATGCATTAATCCTTCGTTGTTTTGTGGTAAAAATAGGGGAGGTTTATCTGGAAGTAATTGGAGAAGCGTTGGAGGCTTCGGATACTTGATTTTGCATCATGAATCGAGGTTTCGCGTATCGGGGAGTGAAAATATGGTTTAAAGCATTTTGATGTTTTGGAAACAGAGTTTTGGGAGTTATGGTAGAGCTTGAAATGCTTACCTAGACTCGAAAGTAAGTATAAAGTGGATATCTCTCTCGGTCATGCTAGTTTGAAATGGTTTTATGTACTTTTAGTTTACATGTTACCTGCTGTTTAAGCATGTTTTAAAGTATTTGATAAACTGGTTTTAAGCATGAAATGCTGAAGGATGCACATGGTAAGTGATCCTTGTAAGTATGCGGTTTATACTTGTGGTTTAAAGCATGGTTGTTGCTTTGGAAAAGTGTTTTGGTTAATGCTTGTTTAAAATAGTGAGGTAAATGTTAAATGGTTAATTATATTGACAACTGATGTTGTTTTAAAATTGTTATCGGATATAGTTGGCCGGCCATAGGATTGAGTGCACTGTAAAATAAGTCGCCTTGGATGTTGAGGAGTTTATATTGTGTACCGAATACTCCATCCAAGTACCCTAACGGTAGAGGGGTTTAACAGTACCGAATACTCCCATTAGTGGGGTTAAGCATCTAACCAATGAGAGGGATGGGTTTCCCTGTGGGTTGAAAGTTTACCCGATTGTTATTGTACCACGATTGTGATTGTATCGCTATTCCGGTTGAGATGGCTTGAAGTGTTGGGTTAACACTTGTTGAATCCATGTATTCGATGAACACTTTTGTTAATGGACTTGATACTGATCACTTGTAAGCCAATATAATTGTTAATGTATCATTGAAATGTTTTATGTTGTATAATATGATTTATACATGTTTCTCCTTAAGCTTTGCATTTGGTAGTAATGCATGGGAAGGCTTAAGTGGAGGCTTAGCATTGGGATTTTCTATTGATTAATGATACATGTAGCATATGGCTTATTATGCTGGTTTTAATGATATAAAGTGCATGTTTTCAAAAGTAGTATGATGATGATGTTTTTTTTAAGGATGATGTTAAATAAATGGTTTTAAATACATTGATGGTGTTTGTTTGGAGCATTCCTCACTAAGCCTTGTGTGCTTACACTCTTGTTGTCCATCAATGCAGATAATTGAGGTCTTGGAAGGTAGCAAGAAGCAAGGGGTTCTTGGGAAGACTTGTTTCCAAAGTATGTCTTGGTTTAGACTATAAAGAATAAGGGCAATGGGGTACCTATTGTGTTTTGGGAGATGTTTTGTGGAACTCCCTGTTTGAGCATGTTTATTTAGTTGCTTTCGGGTTGTAAATGGACTTTAAAGTTTGTTTTGATGCTAGTTTACCATTTTGACATGTTGCTTGGATGGAAATTAGGAAGCATGCCTATAGAGTCTCTTTGCTGGACGATGTCATATTGCGATGTTGAATTTGTGAAGCCTGAATGATTGTGGTATGCTTGGTTTGCTAGGGTTATGTTATGAGTATGTAACAATGGTTTTAGAATGCTTTTAGAATGAGAAACCTGCAGTTTGTGACATTACAGGTCCAGGCGTACTGATACATGGGGGACCGTATTAGTACAGTTGGACATTTTCTGGTCTGGGAATCGGTACACGCTAGGGCGTATCGGTACTCTAGGGCATTTTTTCCTTGGCATACCGATACGGGCAATGGTGTATTGGTACACATTCTAGCCTCTAGAATTTCACTTTTTCAATCCAAACCCGTACCGATACCCATGTAAGCGTACCGATATGTATGTTAAAAAAATTCAAAAGTCAAGCATGTTTGTTATGGCGTATCGATACCTGCCTTGGCGTATCGGTACGGGACAGTTCTATATGTATCGGTACGATGACTCACGTACTGATACCTGAGGTCGTTTTCTGTAATTTAGCTTGGCAGTTTTACTTTCATTGCATTTTAGTCCTCGGAACTTGTCCATGAGATTTTATGAGTATGAATGATCAAATTGAGATGAAGGTTTGAGATGAAGGTATGAAATCCGACTAATTAAAGATTGGTAACTTAAAAATGAGTTTTAATCCAAAAAAAATTATATTTGCGATTTGGTCCCTAATTTGTAAATATGATAAATTGAATGTCAAATTGATGCCCGATTGAGTTGGGGTTGCACCTAATGTTTTTATGAACATGTAGGGTTAATAATTAACATTTAGAAAGGATAAAAAGAAAAAAATGGACAAGGTTTGGTTGTATCTCTTCGGTTTGCTATGGCAAACCTAATGTAGCCTTCTTGATGCGGTTGGGCATCTAGACCATGTCGAGGGGTTACATTTGGTGGTATCAGAGGCAGGTTTGGTTCGTTTGGGAGGTTGCTATGTCGTTGCCATGTTTGATTTGCACGGTGATTGATATATGAATTTTGGTGGTCGTATGCTATGTTGGGGATGTTTTGGGGTACCCATTGCTTTATTATTATAGTCTGGAAAGTTTTGATTTTTGAAATGGAAGTCTTGGAATCCTTGTTTGAGGCTGGCCTGACTGTTTTGTTTTGAAATGATTATCATGTATTAGATATATTTTAGCACGATGAGACCGAGGAGAGAGTTGCAATCTAGTGCGATTGCTGCTGCCGCTGGGCAGGATGATGAAGGAGAAGTTGTACCTCCTTGAGTGTTGCCACCGCCCCCACCTAATCCACCTGAGGGAATGGAGCAAGTACCACCTGTGTTGGCTGGGCCAGGGATGGGTGATATGGCACCGTTCATACAGGCCATGACTGGTGCGTTTCAGGCAACAGTTGCGGGTGTTCGTGTGCCAGCACCACCGGCTGATGGGCAAGGTTTGCCGCTTGAGCATCTTTGTAGTTTGAGCAGAGTTGAATCTCGAGGGTTGTCGGCTGAGGCTTCTAAGGGTTGGTTGGCCAGTACTGAGAGGATATTGGGCCAGATGGGGTGCACCGATGCCCGTAAGTTGGGTTGTGTTGTTTCCCTGTTGCAGGGTGATGCCTATACGTGGTGGATTACCACTATATCAGGTATGGCGAATGAAGATGTGACTTGGGAGTTTTTCTGTGAGGTTTTTCGGAAGAAGTTTTTGGGAGTCTGATATTAAGATGAGAGGAAGCGAGAGTTCATGGCTCTGGTGCAGGGCAGTATATCTGTTGCAGAATACGAGGTGCAGTTTATAAGGTTGAGTCAATATGCACCTGAGTTGGTTCCTGACGAGTGTACTCGATGTGATCGTTTCCGATAGGGGCTTGTGTAGGATGTTAAGACATACATGCTTGCTATTGATTATACCGATTTTGATGTGTTGGTTTTGCGAGCCAAGGATGTGGGGTAGAATTTAGGCTTGGCTTCTGGATTACGAGGTTTGAGCTTAGGTAAGAGAGCTGCTGATTTGGGTTATAGAAGTGGTCAGGCCAAGAGACACCGTGACAAGAGGTTTTGTCTGGAGCCGAAGCAAGGTGGAGGTGTTTTGGGGTGTAGAGTCCAAGGGCAGGGTGCCCAGGTCAGAGCCTCGTATAGCACTTGTTGGGTTTGCGGATCCTGAGACCATTTGAGGCGAGATTGCATACGGTTGGCCAGGGAGGGTCAAGCACATGCGCCTGTGGTGGCTAATGCTTGTTGGAGTTGTAGGTCGGGTGACCACCAGAGGTATGATTGTCTATTATTGGCTCGAGGTGGGTAGGGTGTTGCACCTGTTGTTGTTCCGCAGCAGGGTCGTGGTCGTGGCCTCAGACCGTTTCAACGTTGAGATGGGGGACATAGGACTTTGGCTCATACTGTTGCTATTGAGCCTGAGAGAGGTGGACCGGCTAGGGTGTATGCGCACCGTGAGGATCGCAATGACTCTGATGTGATTGCAGGTACTTTTACCCTTCAGTCTCTATTGTTGTATTCGTTGGTTGATTATGGATCTACTCATTCATAAATTTTGAGTGAGCATGCTTTGTTGCTTGATATATTTGTTGAATTTCTTAATGTGGAAGTTAGAATGACTAGTTCTCTTGGAGAGATGGTCGTGGTTAGGAGGTTGTATTGTAGTGTCTGCTGATGGTTCAGGGACATGTGTTTGCCGTAGACTTGATAGAGCTACCATTCCATGGTTTTGATGTGATCTTGGGTATGGATTGGTTGACTGAACATCGGGCTATGGTGGACTTTGAGACCAAGCGGATATCTTTAAGGTTTTTGGATCATTATGAGGTGGTGGTTGTTGGCGAGAATGCCAAGTTTTGTTTTAGCTTTAGAGGCAAGATGAATGTTGTATTTGGGATGTCAGGGCTTATGTTGTGAATCTTGGATCAAAGGAGCTGAGAGTGAAGGATGTTTGCACCGTATGTGAGTTTCCAGGTGTTTTTTTGGAGGAATTGCTGGGGTTGCCACCTGACCGTGAGGTAGAGTTTGGCATTGAGGATTTTACAGGCACAGTACCAGTATCGATTGCTCCGTATCGCATGGCTCTGAAGGAATTGAAGGATTTGAAGACGCAGTTGCAAGAGTTGATGGATCGGAGCTTTATTCTACCTAGTATTTCACCATGGGGAGCACCATTGTTGTTTGTTAAGAAGAAAGATGGTACGTTGCGGATGTGTATAGATTACCGGTAGCTGAATAAGTTGACAATAAAGAACAAGTATCCCTTGCCGCATATTGATGATCTGTTTGATCAGTTCAGCTGAGCTTCGGTGTTTTCCAAGACAGATCTGAGGTCGGGGTACTTTAGTTAAAGGTGAAGGAGGTGGATGTACCCAAAATAGCATTCCGTACAAGATATGGGCATTATGAATTTCTTGTGATGCCGTTTGGTTTCAGCAATGCTCCGGATGCTTTTATGGACATGATGAACAGTGTGTTTCATGAGTCTTTGGACCAGTTTGTAGTGGTGTTTATCGATGATATCCTTGTGTACTCTCGTACCGAGGAGGATCATGATAGCCATTTGTGGATTGTGCTTCAGAAACTGATGGAGAATCAGTTGTATGCTAAGTTAAGCAAATATGAGTTTTGGCTTAAGAAAGTTGTGTTTCTTGGGCATGTTGTGTCGGCCGAAGGAATTCGTGTCGATCCGCATAACATTGAGGCTGTAATGGGTTGGAAGAAGCCCAAGCCTGTGACGAAAGTTAGGAGTTTCCTCAGTTTGGCGGGTTATTACTAGAGGTTTGTGGAAGGGTTCTCCAGTGTGGCAACTTCGTTAACAAAGTTGCTACAGAAGAATGTTAAGTTTGAGTGAACGGAGGGTAGGCAGCGAGAAGGAAGCCTTGACGCGAGCTCCGGTTTTGGTTCAACTAGAATCAGGGAAGGAGTATGTTGTTTATAGTGATGCGTCGTATGTCGAGCTTGGTTGCGTGTTGATGCAGGAGGGTAAGGTAGTGGCGTATGCATCTAGGCAGTTGAAGGTGCATGAACGTAACTATCCTACTCACGATCTTGAGCTTGCAGCGGTAGTTTTTGCCTTGAAGATCTGGAGGCATTATCTGTATAGTGAGAAATGTGTGGTTTACACGGATCATAAGAGCTTGAAATATCTGATGTCGCAGAAGGAGCTGAATCTTAGGCAACATAGATGGTTGGAGTTGCTTTAAAGATTATGATATGACCATTGAGTATCATCTGGGGAAAACCAATGTTGTAGCGGATGCTTTGAGTAGGAAAACGGCTGTGGAGTTGTGAGCCATGTTTGCTAGATTCAGTGTGACGAACGATGGAGGTTTGTTGGCTGAGTTGCAAGTGAAGCCGTCCTTGTCGCAAAAGATTAAGGAGAAGCAACCGTGTGATGGGAGTTTGGTATCTCATGTGGATGATATCAAGGATGGAAATCCTACGGATTTTCATTTCAACGATGATGAGGTGTTGTGTTTCAAAGGTCGAATAGTGGTGCCCGAGAATGAAGAGTTGAGGCATACTATTTTGACTGAGGCACACGTTAGTCCTTTTGCTATGCATCCTGGTAATACTAATATGTATCGAAGGTTGAATGAGGAGTACTATTGGGTTGGATTGAAGAGGGATGTGGCTCATTTTGTAGCTCGGTGCATGATTTGTCAGCGGGTAAAGGCTGAGCATCAGTTTCCTTCCAGGTTGTTGCAATCGTTGAAGATATAGGAATAGAAGTGGGAAAGAATCACTATTGATTTTGTGTCTGGCTGCCTTTGACACCGACCAAAAAGGATTCTATCCGGGTGATCGTAGATCGGTTTACGAAGTGTGCGCATTTTATGCCAGTGCATACTACATATACCTTGGACCGGTTGGCTGAGTTGTACATCTCTGAGATAGTGCGTTTGCACGGGGTGCCCAAATCTATAGTTTAGGATAGGGATCTGCGGTTCACCGCAAGGTTTTGGGTGAGTTTACATCGTGCTTTAGGAACCCGATTGAGTTTCAATACCTCGTACCACCCTTAATCGGATGGCCAGTCGGAGCGCATGATTCAGGTTCTCGAGGATATGCTAAGGTGTTGTGTTATTGAGTACCAGGGAACTTGGGAGAAGCAGTTGCCGCTGGTGGAGTTTGCTTACAATAACAGTTATCATGCTAGCATACAGATGGCCCCTTATGAGGCGTTGTATGGCAGGAAGTGTCGTACGCCCGTGTGTTGGCAGAAGCGGGGAAAAGTTTGTGTCTATGCCCAATGTCTTGAAAGGCACGACCGAAAAGGTAAAGTTGATATGTGAGCGCTTAAAAGCGGATGCAGGTCGCCAGAAATCCTATGCGGATTTGAAGCGTAGGGATATAGAGTATGATGTGGGTGATAAAGTGTTTTTGAAAGTGTCACCCTGGAAAAAGATGTTGCATTTTGGGCAGAAAGGGAAGCTTAGCCCGAGGTTCATTGACCATACGAGGTTGTCGAGCGTGTGGGTCCTGTTTCGTACCGTTTGAGGTTACCTCCGGAGTTGGGAAAGATTCATGATGTGTTCCATGTTTCAGTGTTGCGAAAGTATAGGTCGGATCCATCGCATATCATGCCGGTGGAAGAGATCGAGTTGTGACCAGACATATCTTATGATGAGGACCCAGTAGAGATTCTTGACACCAGCAGTAAGGTGCTTCGTGGCAAAATAGTCGAGTTGGTTAAGGTGTTGTGGAAGCATTGCGGGGTTGAGGAAGCCACGTGGGAACGCAAGTCGGATATGGTGAAGCAGTTTCCGCACCTATTTCCTCCAGGTAATTTTTGAGGACGAAATTTACTAAATGGGGGAGATTTGTAACGTCCCAGTTTTAGGGCTTAGCGGTTTAGTGGGTTATTAGCCAATTTGGTGGACCGGAGTGGAGATTCGAGTCGATTTCAGGATTGTATATTTTTGGTGTTGGAAAAATTATGGAAAATGTTTAAAAATCATTATTAATTACATATTTAATAATGGTGGAATCAATTTTGAAAAATTAGTTTTGGAAGGTGAAAATTTTGGTTAGTGACCAAAATGAAAGTTTTGAAAACTGTGATTTTCTAGTGACTAAAATGAAAAGGCTCAAATACTTAGAATCTTTAAGGAGCTATTTTACCAGTTTGTTTCTAAAGGTTTATCTCTTAATTTAATTAATTTAAACATGTGCTTTAATTAATAATTAAAGTGGATTTTGTTAAAAAGGTGGTTATCTTTTCTTAAACAAAAATCACGTCATTTTTCTCTCAACTTTTTCTCTCTATTCTCTCCTTATCCAAACACTCAGATTTCATCAAATTTCTAGAGGTGAGGTGGTTTCTAACTTGATTTTATTGTTCCAAATTGTTTTACAAAGATTGTTTATACAAAATCTCACATGAATCTTGTGATTTCTTAGCTTTTCACAAATCAATTAAGGGAGAAACTTCACAATAGGGGTAAGGTCCGAGATCTCCTCTATTGTATGGTTCTTTATTGAAATTCCCAAGCATTTGATCCTTGCTTTTGCATTTCTAATCTGATTTTGATGATTTTCTAATGATTTATTGAGATCATTGGGGAAAATGTGTTGATTCGCGAATTGAATCTGAATTCCAGTATGTAATGGTGATTTAACTCATATTTTGGATGTTTAACAATGTTGATAAGTGATTTTTATCAATAGAATCCCGAAACATAAGAGTCTCTATTTCTTTAGGTTGTTAGTTTTGAAGTTTTGTGTTGTAATTATGGTTGTTAGGTTGCTGGAGGTGGTAGGTTGTCTTGGATCTGTTTTTAGATGTGTTTTGGAGTTGAAATGATGCTAGGTTGATAGATGTTGGCTGGGTTGTGAATCGAAATGCTTTGGTCTTGATTTCAGTTCTTGTGGAGGGTTAATTGTGAGGGTGTTGTGGAAATCCGAGGAGGATTGTGTTTGCTGTGTTTAGAATGCATTATGATGCATTAATCCTCTGTTGTTTTGTGGTAAAAACAGGGGAGGTTTATCCAGAAGTAATTGGAGAAGTGTTGGAGGCTTCGGATACTTGATTTCACGTTAGCTAATTGAGGTTTCGCGTATCGGTGAGTGAAAACGTGGTTTAAAGCGTTTTGATGTTTTGGAAACAGAGTTTTGGGAGTTATGGTAGAGCTTGAAATGCTTACCTAGACTCAAAAGTAAGTATAAAGTGGATATCTCTCTCGGTCGTGCTAGTTTGAAATGGTTTTATGCACTTGTTTTAATTTACATGTTACCTACTGTTTAAATATGTTTTAAAGTATGTAATACACTGGTTTTAAGCATGAAATGTTGAATGATGCACATGGTAAGTGATCCTTGTAAGTATGCGGTTTATACTTGTGGTTTAAAGCATGCTTGTTGCTTTGGAGAAGTGTTTTGGTTAATGCTTGTTTAAAACAGTGAGGTAAATGTTAAATGGTTAATTATATTGGCAAGTGATGTGTTTTAAAATTGTTATGGGATATAGTTGGTCGGCCATAGGATTGAGTGCACTATAAAATAAGTCACCTTGGATGTTGAGGGGTTTATATTGTGTACCGAATACTCTATCCAAGTACCCTAATGGAAGAGGGGTTTAACGGTACCGAATACTCCCGTTAGTGGGGTTAAGCATCTAACCGATGAGAGTGATGGGTTTCCCTGTGGGTTGAAAGTGTACCTGATTGTTATTGTACCGCGATTATGATTGTATCACTATTTTGGTTGAGATGGCTTGAAGTGTTGGGTTAACACTTGTTGAATCCATGTATCCGATGAACACTTTTGTTAATGGACTTGATATTGATCACTTGTAAGCCAATATAATTGTTAATGTATCATTGAAATGTTTTATGTTGCATAATGTGATTTATACATGTTTCTCCTTAAGCTTTGCATTTGGTAGTAATGCATGGGAAGGCTTAAGTGGAGGGTTAGCAATGGGATTTGCTGTTGATTAATGATACATGTAGCATATGGTTTATTATGCTGGTTTTAATGATATAAAGTGCATGTTTTCAAAGGGGGCATGATGATGATGTTTTTTTAAAGGATGGTGTTAAATAAATGGTTTTAAATGCATTGATGGTGGTTGTTTGGAGCATTCCTCACTAAGCCTTGTGTGCTTACACTCTTGTTGTCCATCAATGCAGATAATTGAGGTCTTGGAAGGAAGCAAGAAGCAAGGGGATCTTGGCAAGACTTGTTTCCAAAGTATGTCTTGGTTTAGACTATAAAGAATAAGGGCAATGGGGTACCTATTGTGTTTTGGGAGATGTTTTGTGGAACTCCATGTTTGAGCATGTTTATTTAGTTTCTTTTGGATTATAAATGGCCTTTAAAGGTTGTTTTGATGATGGTTTACCATTTTGACATGTTGCTTGGATGGAAATTAGGAAGCATGCCTATAGAATCTCTTTGTTGGACGATGTCATATTGCGATGTTGAATTTGTGAAGCCTGAATGATTGTGGTATGCTTGGTATGCTAGGTTTATGTTATGAGTATGTTAGAATGGTTTGAGAATGCTTTTAGAATGAGAAACCTGTAGTTTGTCACATTACAGGTCCAGGCGTACCGATATGCGGGGACCGTATCGGTACGGTTGGACATTTTCTTGTCTGGGGAATCGGTACACGCTACAGAGTATCGGTACGCCTGGGCATTTTTGGCTTAGCATATTGATACGGGCAATGGTGTATCGGTACACATTCTAGCCTCTGGAATTTTAGTTTTTCAATCCAAACCCGTGTACCGATACCCATGTAAGTGTACCAGTATGTATGTTAAAAGAATTCAAAAGTTAGGTAAGTTCGTTATGGCGTATCGATACCTGCCTTGGTGTATCGGTATGAAACAGTTCTATGCGCATCGGTACGGTGACTCATGTACCGATACTCGAGGCCGTTTTCTGTAATTTAGCTTGGCAGTTTTGCTTTCATTGCATTTTAGTCCCCATAACTTGTCCATGAGATTGTATGAGCATGAATGATCAAATTGAGATGAAATTGAGATGAAGGTTTGAAATCTGACTAATTAAAGATTGGTAACTTAAAAATGAGTTTTAATCCAGAAATTTTCTATATTTGCGATTTGGTCCTTAATTTGCAAATGTGATCAATTGGATGTCAAATTGATGCCCGATTGAGTTGGGGTTGCACCTAATGTTTGTATGAACATGTGGGGTTAAGAATTGGCATCTAGAAAGGATAAAAAGAAAAAAATGGACCGGATTTGGTTGTATCTCTTCAGTTTGCTGTGGCAAACCTAATGTAGCCTTCTTGATGCGGTTGGGCGTCTAGATCGGGTCGAAGGGGTTACACAAAATCACATCAAAACCATGAAATGGAAACTCCATCAAGTCCACTACAAAATTATGTCCCTGAACCATCAACGGACACCTACGAAACAACCTCCTAACCACGACTGTCTCCCCAAGAGAACTAGTCACTCTAACACACACATTAAGAATTTCAACAGAAATATCAAGCAACTGTGCATGCTCACTCAAGATTTATGAATGGGTAGCACCAGAATCAACCAACGAATACAACGACAAAGACTGTAAAAAGAATGTACATGCGATCACATCGGTGTTATTGCGACCCTCTCGGTGCGCATACACCCTAGCCGGTCCACCTCTCTCAGGCTGGATAGTAGCGGTATGAGCCACATTCCTCTACCCACCATCTCTAAGCTGAAACGGTCCATGACCCCGACCATGGCCTCTTTGCGGAGCAACAACAGGTGCAACACCCTGCCCACCTTTAGCCAACAGAGGACAATCACGTCTCAGATGGTCGCCAGACCCACAACTCCAACAAGCATTCACCGCAACAGGCATGGGGGGCTGACCCTCCCTGGCAAAACGCAGACAATCTCGCCTCAAATGATCTATGGATCCAAAAACCCAATAGGTGTTAAACAGAGCTCTAACATGGGCACCCTACCCCTAGACTTTACGTCCAACAACACCTTTGCCACGCCTCGGCTCTAGGCAAAACCTTCGATCACGGTATCTCTTGGCCTGACCACCGCCACTACTAGAATCAGTCGCTCTCTTACCAGAGCTAAAGCCCTAAGACCCAGAAGCCATACCTAGATTCTGCTTAACATCCTTAGCCCATGAAACCAACACATCAAAATCTATGTAATCAGTAGCAAGCATGTATGTCTTACCCTCCTGCACGAGCCCGTAGCGAAAACGATCACATCACGTAAGCTCGTCGGGAACTAACTCAGGTGCATACTGACTCAACCTCACTAACTGCACCTCGTACTCTACAACAGACATGCTACCCTGCACCAAAGCCATAAACTCACGCTTCCTATCGTCCTAATATCAGACTCTCAGGTTACATCTTCGGTCACCATACTAGATATCGTGGTAGTCCACCAAGTGTACGCATCACCCTGTAATAGGGACACAACATAACCCAACTTACAGGTATCAGAACAGCCCATCTGGCCCAGTATCCTCTCAGTACTGGCCAACCATCCCTCAGAAGCCTCAAGTGACAAACCTCAAAACTCAACTCCGTCCAAACTGTAAAGACGCTCTAGCAGCAAACCCTTCTCGACTACTGGTGGTGCCGGCACATGAACACCCGAAACTGCTTCCTGAAAAACACAAATCAAGTCCTGAATCAACGACTCCATATCACCCATCCCTGGCCTAACTAGCGTAGGTGGTACTTGCTCCACTACCTTAGGTGGATTAGGTAGGGGTGGTGGCCACCCTCTAGGAGGTATAACATTCTCCTCGATTTTCTACCCAATGGCAGCAGCAATCATACCAGATCGCAACTCTCTTCTCGGTCCCATCGTGCTAACAATATATCTAAGGCGTGATAATCATTCAAATACAAAACAATTAGGTCAGCTTCAAGCAAGGATCCAAGACTTCCATTTCAAAACAATATATTTCAAACTATAAAATAAGGCAATGGGTTTTCCAAATTTCCCCCCAACATGGCATAAAGCAACCACCGTGCATATTACAATCGTCGTGTATATCAAACATCAGATAACAACTCACAATAACATCATAACAATCAAACCAACTCCCAACTATTGCAAACCTGGCTCTAATACCACCAAATGTAACCCCATCGACCCGGCCTAGTTGCAAGATGAACCGAGCCAGCTACATTAGGTTTACCAAAGTAAACCTTAAAGAATTAAGCCCGAAATCAGACTATTTTTTCTTTTATCTTGTCTAGATGCAAAATTATTATCCTATGTGTACATACTATTTTCTGGTGAAAACCCAACTCAATCGGGCGTCTAAATGACATCCAATTTGCCATATAAACGATTTAGGGATCAAATTGCAAATTTAGAAAATTGCAGGGTCTTCACTCAATTTTACATTACCAACCTTTAATTAGACAGGTTTCATGCTTACTCGTCAAAAATCAGCTCAAAACGATTATCTGAACTTATTCAACTGCATCCACAAAATTCAGGGACCAAAAACACAAAAGACCAGAAACTGAAATCCATGACATTACCTGTAAAAATAGCCACCAGTACTGATACGATCACCATACCAATACGGGGAGGCTACCCATACCGGTACACAGTGCACCGTATCGATACGCCACGTCTACATGTAACATATTAAAACCGTATCGGTACGAGCCCTCGGTGTTCTAGTACACGGGTTTTTTGAAAAAAGTAACTTTCTAATAACGATTCCCCGTACCGATACACCTTACCCCGTACCAATACGCCAAGCATAAATTGCTTAACTATACCGGTATGCACATACCCGTAACGATGCTAAATGTTCTGTTTCGCCTATCCGTACTGATATGATCCCTTGCATTCCGGTACGCGTAGGCCTGTAATGTCATTTTCTACTAGTTTAACATGTTTTCAACCTTACCGGAACATTAGAATATGCTCCTAAAACACAACCAACACAATTTAGAATCAAACCACAACATAACATCACAGATTCAACATCAATTTATGGCATCTTGCATCAAATGTAAATCTATAGGCATGCAACCTAGAAAACCATTCAAGTAAAACATGAAACTCCAAACCATCACCAAAATCAAACCATAAAGGCCATTTACAACTCAAGAGCAGCTAGACAAACTTGCTCAAACATGGAGTTCAACAAAACATCTCCCAAATAACAACGGAAACCCCCATTGCCCTTATTACTTATAGTCTAACTCAAAACATACTTTGGTTACCAAGTCTTGTCCCGATCCCTTGCTTCCCGCTGCCTTCCAAGCTTTTAAATCTTTTCATTGATGGACAAAGAGAGCGTAAGCACACTAGGCCTAGTGAGGAGTGCTCAAAACAACACACCATCAATGCATTAAAACCATTTCTCAATATTGCATTAAAATTCAATCATCTCTTAAAACATTATCATGCCTTCAAAACATGCACTTAAAATCTTTAAAACCAGCATATTAAACCTTATGCAACATGTATCATTAACCAACAACAAGTCTCATTGCTAGCCTCAATTTAAGCCTTACCATGCATAACAACCATATACAAAGCTTAAAGAGTAAAAGATGTGTAATCACATTATACAATATAAACCTTTCAATGATACATTAACAATTATATTGGCTCACAAGTGATAATTAACCAAGTCCTATTTACAAAAGAGTTCATCGAATACGCGGATTCAACAAGGGTTCTCCCAACACTTCAAGCCATCTCAACCGGAACAGCGATACAATTAAAATCGTAGTACCTAAACAACCGGGTACACTTTCAACCCACAGGGACACCAACTCCTTACCTCGGTTAGATGCTTAATCCACTAACGGGAGTATATGGTATTGTAAAACCCCTATACCGTTAGGGTATTTGGATGGAGTTTTTGGTACTCAGATCTAGACCCCTCAACATCCAATGCGACTTTTTATAGTACACTATCAATCCTATGTCCAGCCAACTATATCCGATAACAATTTTAAAACCACATCACTTGCCAATATAATTAACCATTTACCTCAATATTTTCAACAAGCATTAACCAACCAATTTTCCAAAGCAACAACCATGCTTTAAATCACAAGTATAAACCATATACTTACAAGGATCACTTACCGTGTGCATCATTCAGCATTTCATGCTTAAAACAGTATCTCAAATACTTTAAAACATGCTTAAATAGCAGGCTCAATCTAAATTCAAACAAGTGCATAAAAACCATTTCAAACTAGCACGACCGAGAGAGAAAAACCACATTTACTTACTTTTGAGTTTAAACTAGCATTTCAAGCTAAGTTTAAACTCCCATAAACAACCTTTAAAACATTCCAAAGCTGGAATCCATGTTATCACTTACCGATACGTGAAACCTCAATTCGCCAACTCAAAATCAAGAGACTAAAGCTTCCAAACCTTCACCGATCACATCCGGATCAACCTCCCTATTTTAACCACATTACAACAGAGTATTAATGCATCTCAATGCATTCAAAACACTACAACAATAATTTCTTCACGGACTTCCATAATCCTCTCAAAATTACCCAACCATAATAACCGAAAGCATCACCTAAACCTTTCCAAACACAACCCAACCACAATCTGACAATCTAACACTTCTATAATCATCAATTACCAATCTTTCTTGATCAAGGTGATCAAAGATCAGTGCTACACTTCAAAAGTATGTCATTGCCCAGAGTTATGTTGTATTAGAGACCGTGATTATTTTAATAAACTCTTTTCCCGGGAGAAGGATTGAAGTGTTTACCTCCCCCTCTTTGCATTAGTGTTTCTTTCTTCTGCTTCTCTTGCTATTCTTTGGAACGGTCACATGATATCATCCGATCTCAATGTGCGTACGAAATATCTATGGTGGTGTTCCTCAAAAACAAGATTAATTCATCCAAATACTTCCAGCAATTAAACATCCACCACAACTTCACAAAAACACAAATCTAACAACCTAAACAACTATAGATTCAAGAGTTTCAGGATTCCACTATTAAAGACAACTTATCAACATAATAATACATCCAAAATATGATTAAAATCAATCTCCAACATTAGAAAACATATCCAAAATGAAGCTTCCACTATTTCATCAATTTCACCCAATTAAATCAATTAATTCAATACAAAAACACAAAATCAGATTATAAACCATAAACCAAGGGTCAAACACTTAGGAATATCAATAAAGAACCATTCAATAGAGGAGATCATGGACCTTACCCCTACTATGTGGTTTCTCCCTTAATTGGCTTGTTTAAAGCTAAGAAAACACAAGATTTCAATGAGGTTTTGTAAATCAAAGTTAAAGAATCAATTACAAATCAATAAACTGAGTAAAATGATCTCTCACCTCTGATTTTTGAAGAAAACTTGAGTGTTTGGCAGAAGAAAAGTGGAGAGAAAAGTTGGGAGAAAAGTTACGTCAGTTTTCTTGAAAATGATAACTAACTTTTTAATAACCAAATCCCCTTTTAATTAACTTTTAAAACACATGTTAAAAAGGTTTAATTGATAGGAGAAATGACCATAAAATGTTGGTAAAATAGCTCCTTAAGGATTCTAAGAGTTTGATCCCTTTCATTTTAGTCACCTTTAAAAACCAGTTTTCAAAAATTGCATTTTGGTCACTAACCAAAATGTCACACTTCCAAAGCTCATTTTCCAAAATTGTTTTCACCAATATTAACCATATATTAAGATATGATTTTTAACCATTTTCCACATTTTTATCTTACCGAAAAAAATATTTACTCTCGAATCTGACTCAAATCCCTAACCAAGTCCGCTGGACCGTCTAACAAGCCACGAAACTGCTAGGCCCAAAAATCGGTGCATTACACGGATCCTCAGATCATATTGAATTGTTAAACATAAAGTTTCAAAACAAATTACGAAATTCCATTGTAGTAACACATTTTAGTCCGAGCCTTTGAGCCCAATTAAAATACAATCCAGACCCATTCAAAAATACCCAAAACCCAATACAACCCATATGATAACCCAATTAAATTAAATACATATTTTAATTAGAATAACCTAACACCCAAAATACCTAAACTACCCTTAACCCTAAAATACAAAAAATCCCTAACACCCACTTACCCATTCAGCCGCCGCCACCCATGCTCCAACCACCCCGCGCGTGGCCGCCATGCGGGCCACCATTGGCCACGCGAGGCGGCTACCACCCACTCTACTGGCCACCGCCCAAACTTGCAAAAAACAGAAGAACATCATAAAACAAGTTGCATGCAATATTTTATTTTTCCTTTTGGGTTATAAAAACCCGATTAGTCTCGAATGTAAAAAGAGGAGGTTTTTCTGGAGTTCAGATATAAAAAGGGGAGGAGGTTCGAAATAAAAAAAACCATTCGATATTACTTCTACACCATCGTTCGAACAAAAAAAACACAAAAGCAATGAATATAAAAAAGGGGCAGAAACCTAATTAAAAAAGGTAAAAAAATACATACCCTTATTTCTTTCTTTTAGATCTACGCGTGTGGAGTCCTTTTTTTGAAAATCCGATTTCGAATTCGAGTATGGCACGTTGAAAGGAGTCGAAAAGCCGCGACCTTTGGAGTCTCCGACCATCAAAGGCGGCGGTGACCAGCGCCGATAACTGGCGGTACACGGCGGCGTAGGCGACCAGTCACCACTGCACCAGTAGAGAAGGGGGAGAATTGAAAGCTTTTTTATTCTTTTTGAGAATATGATTCAAATGATTTATTTATTTATTTATTGACTTATATACTAGGTTAAAAAAGTGGATAAATTGCACACTTGATCCCTCCGCCCTTAACCCTTTTACACTAATGGTCTGCTGCATGGGATATTTGCAACCTAGGTCCCTGAGCTTTTAAAACATTTTTCAGTTTGCTCACCAAAATTCAATTAAATCCAATTTTAATGGATAAATTACCATGTTAGTCCTTTCGCCCCAAATGTAATTTCAAAATAGGTCTTTAGCTTGGTAAAATTACCTTCTTGGTCCCTATAACTTTCAAATGTTTTTCTATTTCGTCCTTTTTTCAGTTTTTAATACATTTTGATTTTGATTTTGATTTATATTATTATTATATTATTATTCTTATTATTATTATTATATATGTATGTGTATATATATATATTGTTTTCTTATTACTTATTATGTATTATTTACATTTATATGTACACATATTATTATTAATATTACCTTAATATTTTGTATCTTATATATAATGTATATTATATTTGTATATAAAATATTTAGTATATAATGTGTATAACATACGGTATATTTTTTATTTGTAAAATCTTCCCTTTTATACATTATCATTACTATTACATGCTTGTAATATTTATAATCTAACACACATACACACACACACACACATATATATATATATATGTATATATATATATATATATATACGTGTATATATTTTGTATATTGTTTCAATCGAATTTTAAACTTTCACTAGGGATTTTCATGAAAAACGTACTTCGAACGTAAGGGGTGCCGCTTTTCGTTAATCCCTATTACAAAATGTCATTTTAAAATATAATTTTTAAAATAGGTTCCCTTCGTTTGGAATCTAACGAAAATTATGTCCCGGGTGTAGGGGTGTAAATTTCTTTCATGCAAAGAAATATTATTTTAAATATTTTAAGGGATCACAAATTTTAAATTAAATTCGAATTCTTAATTTCCATCGTTAAGACATCAAATAATCGACCTGGTACCAATTTTGGGCGTTGTGGGGTACTCACCCTTCCCCACACGTAACGGACTCTCGAACCCAAACTCTTCGAATCTCAGGTTAACTTTTAACGATGTCCGTCCTACCGAAGTGGCCGGTGGCGATTCCATTCCATTCAAAACCAAAAAAAATTCGTAAGAACGCGTCAAGCTACCCTCCGGAGTAGGGCCATTGTTACAGCCATTATTGGTCTCAAAGGTGTTTTGCACTAATTCACATGGTCATATGACTCAAAATTGATTTCTAGACATTATGGCAGAAATGATAATTTCAGTAAACATTTAACACTCGTAGAACATTACAGAATTTGGTTTCTCAAATGTAATTTAGAAATATGACCTCACAAGGATAATTTAGTAATTTGGTATGTTAAAGGGTATTTGTTATTTTATAAGTGAAAATTCTGGTCATTTTAGACCACTTAAGGGCATTTTAGGCTTTTAAGGTATTAATTGTATGGTTGTAATGAGAAGTATTTCCAAGCTTTCAATAATATGTAGTATAAGAATTGTAGTAAGGAGTATAGGTACCAAATTTTTATTTCCTCCAACATAATTTTTCTCGTTTTTTTTATTTAAAAACTATAAAAAATAGAGAAATAAAATAAAAAGGCACGATTTGAGAAATAAGATTAAAAATAAAATTGAAATCAAATCCAAGAAAAATACTAAATTTGTTTGAGTGTGTATGTATATTAGTTACAACAAAATTTTATATTTTATGAGTACCACGATTTGAGAAATATGATTAAAAACAAAATTGAAATCAAATCCAAGAAAAAATACTAAATTTGTTTGAGTGTGTATGTATATTAGTTACAACAAAATTTTATATTTTGAGTACAATTTAATTTAATCTATAGATACATATAAATATACAACAATGTGAAATTTTAACAATTTTTTTGAAGATAAATCAATTTTTAAAATATTTTGAGAGGGTTAAATAAAAATTTTAAGAGATCTTTGTTAAACCTATATTTTATTTTTGATATAATAAGGACTTAATTACAAACAATAAATTTTTACGGTACTTGAATTTACTTACAAATTGACAAGCATTCGAACTTAAATAATTTTCTAAGTCAATATTTTCAATCCATATATTTTTTAAGTTGGTACTCAATTTAAGACATTTTGGTAAGTGAGTACTGGTACGGCTATATGCGTACCGGTACAAGATTTCGTTACTGGAATCCATCTTAATTTAAAATGGCAACTAAGTACTAGTACGGCTTTTCTTCACTGTAATTCTAAAATGTGCTTGAATACAGGTACGGCCTTTGGCATACCGGTCGGGGATTAAATATTTTCAAATATTTTTTAGCCATTAAAGTCTTGTCAAATTTTGGAGCTAAACTTATTTTAATATAAACTGAGTACCGATACGGACATACCTGTACTAATATGCTAAGTTCAATTATTTTCCAAGAAATTTTGTGAGTAAAACAAGTATCAATACTGTACGAAGTGTACCAATACCCCTTGCCATTTTTACACTTCGTACCAATACGCTAGCCCGTGTACTAGCACCCCTTTATTGCAATGGCTATTTTTAGTTTGAGTAGGTACCGATATGAAAGCTTGTGTATCGATACCTACCTTTGCCAAACACATTTAATACAAGAAAATTGTAGCCCAACAGCTCTATTCAATTTCCTAACAACACAAACAACTAGAAATCAATGATGGGGTATAGAAACAAGTCTCCAAAGCTTCTTCAACAACAAGAAAACAATTCTAAAAGCATCCAAGCACATACCCTACCTTTGAGAGCTTTTATTGCAAAATTCTTATACCCACTTGAGTGATTTTCACTGTATTTCATTTTTCATCAAGTTTGGTGTTTTAGTGAAATTTGAATTCTGCAAATAATCTTCCTTTAGAGGAATTTCATAGTTTGCTTATTTGTATCAACCTTTATGAAAATGGATTGCTAGACTTCGGGGTATAAGTGTAGGATTTGTGAGGTTATCTCCTTTAGCCTAAAAGGAAAGACAAATTAGTGATTTTGTGAAAATCTTTAGTGTGGATAGCTAAGGTAGTGGATGTAGACCTTGTTTAGAAGGTTGAACCACTCTAACCACTTGTGTAAATTTTCTTTCTTTTTACAATTTGCTTCCACCATTTTTTTAATTGCCAATTCACCCCCTCTTGGCCATTTCCATTGATTTATCAACTCAACAATTGGTATCAGAGCTACACTCATTGGAAGGCTTCACATCCTCTTGAGTAGATCCAACCATTGCTCAATCAATTTCCAAGTCAAGCCATGGCCTTTACTTCCGGCAATTTCTTTATGGAGGATTCTCAATCCATTTCTAAGCCACCATACTTCAACAGGGTAAATTACCCATATTGAAATAATAGGATGAGATTGTTCATCCAACCAATGGCTACCTCATTTGGGAAAGACAAGAGTTGATCGATGAAGACAAGAGTGGACCCTCTATACCTATGAAGAGTGGAGAAGACCAACTCGTCCCCAAGGAAAGAAAATAGTGGACCAATGATGATCGAAAGAAACTACAATTCAACGAGAAAGCTATGCACATCTTGTTTTGTGCTCTTGGACCGGGTGAGTATGCCAAGATTTCTTCTTACATGAGTGTCGAGGAGATTTGGGACAAGCTAGAAGTTACTCATAAAGGCACAAACGAAGTGACGAAGACCAAGATTGGGCTCCTCAATCTAAGTTATGAGAAATTCAAGTTGGAACCGTGTAACACGCTAAAATAATAATAAAGAAAGAAAGAAAGATAGAAAAAAATAAATAAAAAGAGATTGTTGAGAGGGATGCTGGTTGTGGGAATCAAACCCACAGCCTAAGGCATCCAAGGCCAGTAACCCATCCAACTGAGCTAAGGTAGCTATTGGGCTTAAGCTACCTTTATTTACCTTTAAGCTATGCCTCATATTTTTTGCTCTGGCTTTAATAAAAACTCGAGTGACCTTTCACCTTCCAATTATTCAAACCAGCTTCCAGAAACCTCTATTTTTTTCTCTCACCTACCCTAAAGCTGTCGCTGCTCCTCTGTCCTTACTTTCGCACCGTGTCGCTCACTGTTGGTGCTGAAGTGTTCCCCGACCAAAACCCCTCAAGTCACTCGCACAACTATCGTCATATTCGCCGATAATTGAAGCTTGAAGCTTCGACGAACCAAGGGTAAGAGTTGGTTCTGTTATTCACATTTTTTAGCCACCTTGATCGTCCGTTTGCCACACCGCAACCATCAACAAGTTCCTTGGACTGAGCTGAACAAAACCCTACCCTTGGATCATCCGTCGGTGTTTTGAATATTGTGAGAGCTACGTCAGAATCGACCGTGACCTTTTTGTTTTGGTAAGTTAGGTATGTTTCAACTAATTTTCTATCTTATTTCTGAGTTGCGGATGGTTGATTAGAGGAAAATCTAAAAAATAATGCAATTTGGGCCATTTTCAGGTCGTTCTAGGTTGTGAGTGGAGTGCACGCATTGTCCAAGGCAATTTTTGGCAGCCTTGGATGGTGACCCAAATAAATCGGCCTTGAACCTATCCTTTCCCTAAATTGTACCGAGTTAAACTAGCTAAATCGGATCTGTTAGACTGATTTGAGCCTAACCCAACCCAATTTGAGCCTAACCTAATCTGATCCTAATCCGACCTATCTAACTCGTTTGACCTAAACCCAAACTGAGTCAAATTGTCTAAATCAACTCGACCTAGTCAAATTGTTTGAGTCAACCCGTTTGAGTTAACTCAACCAAGTCAAATTGTTTGAATTAACCCGTCTAAGTCGACCCGTCTGAGTCAACTCGTCTGAGTTAACTTAGTTAACTTTGATCGTTAACTGTTAACCGTTGATTGTTGACTTTGATCATTGACTTTGACCATTAACCGTTGACTAATGACCTTAGCATTGACTTTGACCACTGACATTAGCATTGACTTTGGCCTGAAAAGTCAAAAATTCTGAAAACCCCTATTTTCGCTTTTTAACATCCTAAGTCCATTTTTGAAGTCCAATTCATGAAATTCAAACTCGAATGCCTCTGAATCTAACCTTAAACCCAAGCATACATTTTATCAAGTTAATTTATGTAGCATATTGTTATCGAATAAAGGACTAATATGAATAATTGTTTGGCTATATATACTCACGGCCCTCCCGATCGCATTTTCACCCAGCCTAGCTCGTCCTGATCTGTTCAGATGTCTGAACCCATAGTGACTCTTATGGTTTTAATGCTTAGGGAATTGTCTTGATATTGTCAATCCTTTTAGTACCCTAATTCTATTGACTTAGGTTCTAGCACTGCAGCAGAGCGTGGCTCTGGTGCCCAGTAGACCGTCTGACAACCTAACCTTTTGAGGTGTGTTCTTGTAAAAATTATATTTTCTTAATTTAAATATGACAGTTTTGTATATCTGATTCAAGTATGACTGAAAGCATTCTCTTTGGTTATTGTTTTACTAAAAATAATTATCTGCTTATATCTACTGTTATTATTGTTTATTACAACATACTATAATTTCTACCTAAATTGTTTTAATGGGGTACTTGGGATGAAATATGAAGTCTCTACAGGTTCAGTCCTGATCTGACTGGTAATTCCTACTATTCAGGTTCCAATGCTTCAGCTAGGGTGATTCCTACTGTATCAGGTTCCTATGTTTCTACTACAATGATTCCTACTGGACCTAAGGTATCCCTTTAGGATGGTACCTATGCCCAATGGGCTCGGGTTAATTCCTGTATATGATATTATTATGGGGAACTGTGTCTTAGAGTTCGGTTGGAGGGCAGATAGGCTTGCATTAAAACCATGGTTTCTCTTATAACATGATTTCTGAATTGTTTTATAAAAATGTTTTTCACACTGTTGGAACACACTAAGCTCCATAGCTCATACCCTAAAATATTTTCTCTTTCAGATTTTGGATAGGCTTCCTTGATCTGGCACTTGGATGATCGACATATTACGTACACATCTTTCATTGTAATATTTCCATCTTCCAGATTGTCTTATTTACGGTGACATAAGCCTATATTTTGTTATTGTTTGTTTTATTAAGTTACCCTATGTGGTTTATGATGTATTATATTTTAATACGGTTTAATTTGGTTAACCAATATTACTTGTGCTTGAATTAATCATTACTCGAATTTGATTTTAAATCTTTAAATATTTTCGTGAAAAGTTTTTGGTAAGAAATGTGATCTCCTAGATTTGGACTTTACGCATATGCCGATCTAGGGGGTTCAATTTTAATTTTATAACGCCGCAGTTTTTGGGCCTAGCGGTTTAAGGGCTAGTTAGACGGTCTGGTCGACTGGGCTAGGGATTTGTGTCGAATTCATGAATAATTATTTTTGAGAAAGTTAAAAATATAGAAAAATGGTTAAAAATCATTATTTAATATATATATATATAATATTTGTGAAATCAAATTATGAAAATTGAAATTAGAAGGGTGACATTTTGGTTAGTGACCAAAATGTAACTTTTTAAAACTATTTTTAAATGGTGACTAGTTTGTAAATGGGTCAAATTCTTAGAATCCTGAAGGAGCTATTTTACCAAACTTTGGCTAGTGGTTTCTTCCATCAATTAAAGATTTTTAACATGTGTTTTATTAATTATTAAAAAAAGGTTTTATTATTAAAAGGTAGTTATTAATTTTATAAAGATTTGACTTAAACTTTCCTCTTCACTTCTACTCTGCCAAACACTCTTGTTTTCATCAAATTTCATAGCTTTAAACAATTAATTGAGGAAGAAATCACACGATAGAGGGGAGGCTGGTTTGGAAGCTATCAATGAAGCTTTGGAGGCTTTGTACGCTTGAATTTGCGTCGGCGAATTGAGGTTTCGCGTATCGGTGAGTGAGAAAGTGAGTTTCAGCTTTGAAATAATTTAAAGGTGGTTTACGAGAGTTTAAACTTAGCTTGAAACGCTGGTTTAAACTCGAAAGTAAGTATGAAGTGGTTTTCTCTCTCGGTCGTGCTTTTACGAAATGGTTTATGCACTTGTTTTTGAATTACATGGTACCTACTATTTAAGCATGTTTTAAAGTATGTTTAATACTGTTTTGATTATGAAGTGTTGAAGGATGCACATGGTAAGTGATCCTTGTAAGTATGTGGAAATACTTTTTGAAAAGCATAGTTTGTTGCTTTGGAAATGATTTGGTTAATACATGTAGAAAAATAGTGAGGTACATGGTTAGTTGTGAATTATATTGGCAAGTGATGTGGTTAAAAGGTTATCAGATATAGTTGGTCGGCCATAGGATTGATAGTGCACTATAATAAGTCGCCTTGGATGTCGAGGGGTTTTATACAATGTACCGAATACTCTATCCAAGTACCCTAACGGTCGAGGGGTTATATGGTACCGTAAACTCCCGTTAGTGGGTTAAGCATCTAATCGATGATTTTGGTTGGGGTCCTCATGAGTTGTAATTGTACTCGGTTGATAATGTATCGCAATTGTGATTGTATCACTATTTCAGTTGAGATGGCTTGAAGTGTTGAGAGGACACTTGTTTAAATCCGTGTATCCGATGAACTATTTTGGTAAAGGACTTGGTTATGATCACTTGTAAGCCAATATAATTGTGGATATGTCATGTAACGGTTTATGTTGTATAATGTGATTTATACATGTTTACTCGTTAAGCTTTGCATATGGTTTTTTATGCAAGGGAAGGCTTAAATTGAGGTTTAGCAATGGGATTTGCTGATGGCTATTATACATGATGCATAGGGTTTAATATGTTGGTTTTTGACAGTGTTAAGTGCATGGTTTTCAAGGCATGATGTTCAAATGTTGTTTTAAGTGATGGTTTAAAATGCATTGATGGTATTTTTTTGAGCACTCCTCACTAAGCCTAGTGTGCTTACGCTCTCTTTGTCTATCAATGCAGAGAATTAAAGATTTAAAGGCAGCAAGGAAGTAAGGGATCGCTAAAGACTTGATACTAAAAGTATGTTTCGAATTAGACTATAAGTAATAAGGGGCAATGGGGTTTCTGTTGTTGTTTTGGGATATGATTTGTTAAACTCCTTGTTTGAGCAATGTTGTTTTGCTGCTCTTGGTTTGTAATTGGTCATTTGGGATTGTTGGTTTTGGGATTTGTGTTTCGCTTGGTTTGGTTTCTAGGAAGCATGCCTCTAGTTTTACATTTGATGCAAGATGCCATGAATTGTTGATGAATCTGTGTTATCTTGCTGAGGTTTGATCCTTGAATGTGTTGGATACATGTTAGAAGCATGTTAGGATTTTTTGGTATCTTTGTAAGCATGTTAAAGCAGCAAAAGAGGATATTTCAGGTCCAAGCATATCGGTACGCATGTCCCCGTACCAGTACGGATAAGCCATTCCAGTCTTAGTGTTTCGGTACACGGGATAGCATTTCGATACAGGCTTAGGCAAATTGTGGCCAACGTTTCAGTACGCAAGGGATCGTTTCGATACGAGGTAACATTTTTAGGCAAGGCATATCAGTACACGTAGGCGTATCGATACGTGCAAGCGTATCGATACGGGATTGAGCTACTAGAATGTGGGGATTTTTAATCAGGCAAAGCGTATCGATATACCCCTTAGCGTATCGATACGGATGGAAAATATTTCAGTTATTGAATGTTCTGAAGTTCTATTTTCTTGCGTTTTAGTCCCTGAATAGTGTGGATGCAATTGAATGAGTATGGATTTCGTTTTGAGCTGAGTTTCGACATGTATGCATGAAATTGTACTAATTAAAGGTTGGTAACGTAAAAAGGGGTTAAGTCCTTCAATTTTTCTGGAATTGCAATTTGGTCCATGAATTGCAATTGTACCCAACTGGATATCGAATCGATGCCTCATTGAGTTGAGTTTTCACCTGCAATCAATATGAACACATATCATAATAATTTGCATTTAAATAAGATAATAGAAAAAATGGATGGTTTTGAGTTTCTTCTTTATGGTTTACCTCGGTAAACCTAATGTAGTTCGCTCGATTTGGTCTTGCGACGAGGTCAGGTCGAAGAGGTTATATTTAGTGGTATCAGAGCTAGGTTTGTGATAATTGGGAGTTGGTATGGTTGTTGTAATGTTGTTGCAAGTTGTAATATGTTGTTTCCTATGCACGGTGATTGTAATATGCACATTGATTGCTTTATGCTATGTTGGGAGAGTTTGGGAATCCCATTGCCTTATTATTATAGTCTGAAATGTTTTGGTTTTGAATTGGAAGTCTTGGATCCTTGCTTAAAGCTGGCCTAATTGTTTTGTTTTGGTGAAATATCATGCCTTAGATATATTTTTAGCACGATGGGACTGAGGAGAGAGTTGCGATCTGGTATGATTGCTGCTGCCGTTGGGCAGGGAAATGAAGGGTGTGTCATACCTCCAAAAGGGTTGTCGCTGCCCCCATCTAATCTACCTGCAAAAGTGGAGCAAGTGCCACCTGTGCCAGCTGGGTCAGGGATGGGTGACATAGCGCCGTTGATTCAGGCTATGATTGGTGCTTTTTAGGCAGCAATTGTAGGAGTTCATGTGTCGACACCAGTGGTTGGGCAGACAGGTTTGTCGTTATAGCGTCTTCGTAGTCTGGGCAGAGTTAAGTTCTGCGGTCTAGTACCAGAGGCGTCTGAGGTTTGGTTGGCTAGTATAGAGAGGATACTGGGTCAAATGAGTTGTAAAAATACTCGTAAGTTGGGTTGTGTTGTGTCCTTGTTGCAGGGAGATGCATATAGCTGATGGACTACCGTGACAGCTAGGATGGAACCAGAGGATATATCTTAGGAGTTCTTTTGTCTTGCTTTTCAAAAAACGGTACCTGGGGGCTCGATATCTAGACGAAAGAAAAAGAGAGTTTATGGCTCTAGTGCAGTGTGGTATGTCTATTTCTGAATATGAGGTTCAGTTTGTGAGGTCGAGCCAGTATGCACTTGAGTTAGCCCTTGACGAGTGATAACGATGTGATCATTTTTACTATGGGCTGGTGCACGAGGTTAAGACGTTCATGCTTGCTGCTGATTATACGAATTTTGACGTACTGGTTACGCAAGCCAGAGATATCTAGTAGAACCTTGGTTTAGCTTCTAGGTCTCGAGGCTTTAGCTTTGGTAAGAGAGCAGCAGATTCTAGCTTTGGCGGTGGTCAGGCCAAGAGACACCGTGACATGAGGTATCACCCTGATCAGAGATGCGATTGAGGTGTTGTTGGGCGTGAAGCGTAGGGGCAAGATACTAGGTTAGAGCTCCGCATAATAATTGTTGGGTTTGCAGATCACGTGATCATCTGAGGCGAGATTTCCCTCGTTTGGCCAAAGAGGGTCAGGTACCTACGGCTGTTATGGCTAATGCTTGTTGGAGTTGTGGGTCTGGCGACCATCTGAGGCGTGATTGTCCTTTGTTAACTAGAGGTGGGCAGGGTGTTGCACCTGTTGTTGTTCCGCATAGAGGTCGTGGCCAGTTTTAGCCCAGGGATGATGGACATAAGACTGTGGTTCATACGGTTGCTATCCAGCCTGGGGAAGGTGGACCGACTAGAGTGTATGGGCACCGTGAGGGTCGTAATGACTCTAATATGGTTGCAGGTACATTCACTTTACAATCGTTGTATTCATCGGTTGATTCTAGTTCTACCCATTCATATATCTTGAGTGAGCATGCACAGTTGCTTGATATGCCTGTTGAAATTCTTAATGTTGGCGTTAAAGTGACCAGTTCTCTTGGAGAGATAGTCGTGGTTAGGAAGTTGTATTGTAGATGTCCACTGATGGTTCAGGGTCATGCATTTTTCATGGATTTGATGGAGTTGCCAATCTATGGTTTTGATGTCATTCTGGGAATGGATTGGTTGACCGAGCATAGGGCTGTGGTAGACTTTGAGACCAAATGGATATTCCTGAAGTTGTCTGGTGATTTTGAGGTGGTGGTTGTAGGTAAGAACGCTAAGTTCTTGTCTAATGTTGTTTCGACTTTAGAAGCGAGACGAATGATGGGTTCTGGATGTCAGGTTTTCTTAGCCTATGTTATGAATCCTAGTTCGAAAGAGTTGAGGGTGTAGGATATCCGTATAGTATACGAGTTTCTAGGTGTTTTTTTGGAAGAGTTGTCGGGGTTGCCACCAGATCATGAGGTGGAGTTTGGCATTGAGATTTATGTAGATACGACATCAGTATCAATTGCCCTGTATCGTATGGCCCCAAAGGAGTTGAAAACGCAATTGCAAGAGTTGCTAGATCGAGGGTTTATTAGACCAAGTATTTCACCATGGGGTACACCGATGTTGTTTGTGAAAAAGAAGGATGGTTATAGATTATCGGCAACTGAATAAGTTGACGATAAATAATAAGTATCCTTTGTCGCGGATTAATGATTTGTTTGATTAGTTTAGGGGTACTTCTGTGTTCTCTAAGATAGATTTGAGGTATGGGTACTATTAGTTGAAGGTGAAAGACGTGGATGTACCCAAGACAGCTTTGTAACACCCCGATTTTGGGGCTAGACATTTCAAAGGTTGGTTCGAAGGTCCGGTTGACCTAAATTAAAGATTCGAGTCGGTTTCAGGATTTAATCGAGTTAAATATTTTTGAAGGTGTTAAAATTGTGGAAAAATATGCTAAAATCATTATTTAATATGTTAAGGTTTATGGTAAGTCAATTTTGGTAAATGGATTTTGGAAGGGTGACATTTTGGTTAGTGACCAAAACGTAAAATTTGAAAATTGGTTTAAAAGGTGACTAAAATGAAAAGGGATCAAATTCTTAGAATCCTTAAAGAGCTATTTTACCAAGTTTTTGCTGGTGATTTCTCCTTTCAATTAATCTATTTTAACATGTGTTTCCAAAGTTAATTAAATGGATTTTAGATATTAAAAGTTAGTTAACCTTTTTCAAGATATTTTGACGTAACTTTTCTCTCAACCTTTCTCTTCACTTCCCTCTCAGCCAAACACTCAATTTTTCATCAAAATCAGAGGTGTGAGATCTTTTTACTCAGATTGTTGATTTATAATTGATTCTTTAACTTTGTTTTTCAAAATCTCATTGAAATCTTGCGTTTTCCTAGTTTTAGACAAGCTAATTGAAGGAGAAATCTCACAATATGGATAAGGTCCGTGATCTCCTCTATTGAATGGTTCTTTATTGATATTCCCAAGTGTTTGATCCTTGATTTATGATCTATAAACTAATTATTCATGTTGTACAATGTTTAATTGAATTAGTTGGGTGAAATTGATGGTATAGTGAAAGGTTCGCAGTGGATCTATTTTCCAGTGTTTAAGATTTATTTTAAACATATTTCGGATGTATTATGATGCTGATAAGTTTTTTTTATCAATGGAATCCCGAAACTCTTAAATCTCTAATTGGTTAGGTTGTTAGATTTGTGTTTTGTGGTGATATTTGAGTTTTCTCATTCCTGGAAGTAAAAGGATGATAGGGAAGGGGTTTTAGTTGTTAATTTATGAAGTAAAGTGGTTTGAATCATTATATTATGGCTGGTTATATTAATGGTTGATCTGGGTCGAGGGGGTTACAAATATCGGCTTGGATATGAACATGTTGTTTTCATGTTTTGGTGATAAACATGGTATGATTTATTTACTGGAAATGCATGATTTTAAGTACATATGCAGGGGATTAGAATTATGTTAAATGCTAGTGAGCATTGGATTACATTCCAGTTGGGAATGGTGTTATTGCTTGGGCAATGTGATTTGCATATGTGGTGTTTTATATAATGCATTGTAAAACAGTAAGTAAATGGTTTTGCAAATGATATATTGGCTATGTGACGTGATGAGAAAACAATCAGATATAGTTGGCATGCCATATGATTATAAGTGCACTATAAAATATGAACAAAATCGATCGTGGGCATGGGTCCTAGAGGTATGGCGGTTTAACAAGGCCACTCAGACTATTGGGGACCTCATTTAGGGCATGCGATTTAACAAGGCAACCTAAATTGATGGTGATTGTTGTGCGTAATAAGTGCTACGCAAATGTGTAAGTATACACGTCGCAAGTTATAGTATAAAAGACATCGTCTCCACAGGGATTGGTGCCACTTCAAGAATCTAGTCTCTTGCACTGTAAAAGTAAAAACACAAATAAAGGATTATAGAAGTTTAACTAATCTAGAAAGCAAATAAAGTAAAAGAAAAGATGAATTCAAATGAGAGAGATAGGCCAGGTTATCGTGAGTTGAGGTGTGATAGCCGATTGGATCGTTTTGGTAAAAGAGTGCACGGGCAACTCAGTTGCCGTGGCAACTTGCACAACGGGGTTGCCTTGGCAACTAATCGATTGTTGTCTGGGCAACTAGTTGGGCAACTACTTGGGCGTCTGTGCAGCAACCTTCAAGGTTCGGCAGAGCGTTCTTCAATGGTTTCTTCTTATCCCTAAGTCAAAACTCTAGCTACTTGTGCATGCCTTGATAATACATCCCTGCGTGAATCAAGGGTGAACAACAACCAATCTTGCGGTCCTCTTAGCCGTTGAAATCCTTAACTTATTCCTAAGCTGGATTAATCTTCACCATCAATAGATTGAATAAAGATCATATTCATTCGTTTCTTGAATCCAACTCTCCCGATATTAGATAAATAGATGAAATCACGAGATCCTCTCCCAATTCACTTGCAAACAATAATAAGAACCAAGAATGAATAAACCTTGAAATAGAAAAGTGCAAACTCTTATTACCTAAACAAAAACCAATAGTTTCTCACAACCACAAAACACAATAACCATAGCCAAGTAAATTTAGTTCATAGCTAGGTTCCAAAGAAACACAAGATAAATAATCCCTAGCATGAACCCAATCGAACAAGGAATAAAAGATGAAGCTTGTCGAAAATCCCTTGCTTTCTCCCTTGGACTTGTCGAAATTTCCCCTAATGCTCTCTCTCTGCATCTTGTCGAAATCTCCTTGCTATTTATAGGGCTAGGCCAAAGTCCTTCTTTGAGGAGGAGTTTGAGTTGGAATTAAATTATCTTTAAAGAATATAATTCTTTATTATAATTGTATTCCTACTAGAACTTCTCCTATCTTCTTGGAATTTAATTCTTCTTTAATCTCTGCATGGAAATCAAATTCCTTTGGGTTTGGGCTTTGTTCCACGTCATCTTGGGCATGTATAGTCATTATTTTCGACATCCCTATTGCATTTTCTCTTTGTCGACAATTGCCATGGCAACTGGCTCGGCGTCTCCTTCATGCATTGCCCTGGCAACTAGCTCGGCATATCCTTCATGCATTGCCCTGGCAACTAGCTCGGCATTGCTTTGGCATGTGATCCTGCACATACACACACAGAGCACACCAAAGCAGCATCTTTTCCACAAAAACTACCAAGTTATGTAATCAAGCTCAACGATGGAAGGAAACATGGATTAATGCATGAATAGCTAATTATGCAACTAATATGAGCCTAAGTCTAACAATAATATGAGTAAAAAGGGTAAGAAAATTAGTACTTTTGAACATTTATCAGTGATCTTGCAGATTAACTAGGCAAAGTCTGTACACTTGCGGTTTAAGTAGGCAAGGATGGAGTCTCGCGGTTTAACTATGCGAGGGTGTCAAATCTTGTGGTTTAACTAGGCAAAGTTTGGGATATCTTGTGGTTTAACTAGGCAAAGTTTATTGTCGTGCCATCGCTTTGTTTTCTACTTGTAGATTCGTGCATTGTTATAGGCTAGTGCACGAAATTCTTCTATCTCATTGAGGTCCATCAAACGCTTTTGTCTGACACTTTCCCAATCCATATTCACGGTCTTGATTGCCTAGTATGCCTTGTGCTCGATTTCCACCGGTAGATGACATGTTTTACCATAGACAAGTCGGAAGGGGGACATACCTAAGAGTGTTTTGAATGCAGTGCGATATGCCCAAAGTGCGTCATCTAGTCTTAATGACCAATCATTCCTAGAGGGATTTACAACTTTCTCGAGTATTCCCTTCAACTCTCGGTTGGAAATTTCTGCTTGCCCGTTGGTTTGTGGGTGATATGCCGTGGCGATCTTGTGTGATATGCCGAAGCGTTGCAACATCTTGGCAATTAGTTTGTTGTCAAAATGCTTGCCTTTGTCACTGATAATTGCTCTCGGCATCCCAAACCGTGTAAATATGTTTTTCTGCAAGAATCTTTGCACGGTCTTAGAATCGTTGTTGGGAACTGCAGCTGCCTCAACCCATTTAGACACGTAGTCGACGGCAAGTAGAATGTAGAGGTTGCCGAATGAAGATGGGAAAGGTCCCATAAAATCGATCCCCCATACATCAAACAATTCCACCTCGATGATGTTCTGGAGTGGCATCTCATGTCGTCTAGAGATATTGCCCCTCCTCTGGCAACGTTCACATTGCTTGTAAAAGTCTTGGGCATCTTTGTACAATGTTGGCCAATACAAACCGGATTGCAACACTTTGGCCGTGGTACGAGTTCCTCCAAAATGTCCTCCATAAGGTGAAGAATGGCATTGCCGGAATACATTCTGTTGCTCTTCTTCAGGGACACATTGGCGTATAACCTGATCTGCACATTGTTTAAACAAAAGAGGCTCGTCCCAAAAGTAATGCTTAGCATCATGGCATAACCGCTTCTTCCCTTGGTGAGTAATGCCATAAGGAAAAATACCACAAACAAGGAAATTAACTAAATCCGCGTACCAGGGTATTGCCGAGGCATGTGCTGCCGTGGTGACTGCTCCCAGAATTACCGCGGCATGCGCGTCAAAGACTGCTGCAGCGTCGAGAGTTGTCGAGGCGTGTGCATCCATGGTTGCCGAGGCGTCGAGGGTTGCCGAGGCGTCAAGGGTTGCCGAGGTAACTAAAATTTGTTCATCCGGGAATGCATCGCACATCTCAAGATCCGCGTCCTCCTCCCTATTGCCTTCTTGTGTAGCATCAACATTTTGATCAGCTTCTTTTCCTGGTCGAATGACTAGCCAATTTGCCTTTTCTTGTTGTTCCTCCTTGACCGGTTCTTCATACTCCTCAGGTTCCTCTTGATCGGCAATGTAGTTGCCGAGGCAACTAAATTCCTCGTCGAAGTTAAACTCTGCCTTAGTGTTTGGAACACATTTAGTTTAACTTGCTGGTCATTCACCCTCATTGTGAGTTCTCCTTTTTCAACATCGATCAAGGTTCTCCCTGTTGCTAGGAATGGTCTCCCGAGAATGATGGGTGCATGCTCATCTGCTTCACAATCCAAAACAATAAAGTCAGTGGGAAAAATAAATTTATCAACTTTTACCAGTATGTTCTCGATTTTTCCCTCTGGGTGCCCATAGGATTTGTCGGCTAGCTGTAGCATAACTGTTGTAGGTCTTGCCTTCCCGATTCCTAGTTTCTGGAAAACTAATTTAGGCATCAAGTTTATGCTAGCCCCAAGGTCGCATAATGCTTTCCCGATATAGTGATTTCCAATGGAATAGGGTATTGTGAAACTTCTGAGATCCTTCAACTTAGGTGGCATACGATTGTGCAACATTGCCATGCATCCCTCTGTTGCGGCAACTGTTTCAAACTCTCCTAGCCTTGTTCTCTTGGACACAATGTCTTTAAGAAACTTGGCATAGTTTGGCATTTGTTCAATTGTTTCCACCAATGGCAAGTTGATGTGGACTTGCTTTAGGATATCAAGAAACTTCTTGAATTGGTATTCTTGCTTATGTCGCTTCAACCTTTGTGGGAATGGTGGTGGAAGTCGGATATCTTCGATCCTTTCATTGGTTTGAAACCCGATTGACGGTATTGCCAGGACATCTGGAGTTGCCGAGGCGGTATCAACTGGGGTTGCTGAGGCGTGCTTATCACAAGTTGTCGAGGCATCATCGGTTGCCGAGGCATGCTTATTGCCAGTTGCCGCGGCAATTCCTGGTTCAGCATCTGAGGCTTTGCTGATAGGTTCATCTTGATCTTTTTGTGGAGTTTTGTTTGATGAGCGGGTTTGAGCCTCTCTAAGTTGTTGGCCACTTCTGGTGGTGATTGCCTTACATTGCTCATGGCCAGTTCCTCTTGCGACTTCAGTATCGCTAGGTAAACCTCCTTGTGGTCTAGTATTCAGATTTTGAGCAAACTGTCTGACTTGATTTTCCAATGATTTGATTGCCGCCTCTTGGTTTTGCAATCTCATCTCGGTACTGTTAATAAAAACATCAGTTCTTTTTATGAAATTACTATTCTTAGCCATATAAGATTCAGTTTTCATCATAAAAGCATTTAGAGAATTTTCCAAAGAACTAGATGTTGTCGGTTGTTGCTGCGGCATCTGTTGCCGTGGCATATTCTGCTGGAATCCTGATGCTTATGCATTCTGATTGTTCTGGTTTAGAGCATTGTTGGGTTTACTCCATGAAAATTTTGGATGCTTCTTCCAAGCTGGATTGTATGTATTGGACATCACGTTATTGCTCCGATTGTAATTCCCCATATAGAAGCTGGATTCCGGATTCTGCATACATTCAGAAGAATTATGGTTATCACCACATAACTCACAAAAAGAATCCATTACCTTGACTTCATGTGTGTTGTTTGGTTTTTGCATGTTCTGGACCATATTGGTTAAAGTGGCCAATTGTGCCGAAATTGAATATGATGATCCTAGTTCATGTATTGTGGCTTGGCGTCTAACTCCTCCTCTTCTAGTAGATGGAAATTGATAGTCATTCTTGGCCAGCCTGTTTAAAATATGCATTGCTTCCTCCGATGACTTATCTAGGAGTATGCCGTTTTCCGAGGCATCTAGCATCATCCTTGTTGGTGTACTCACGGCGTTGTAAAACATTGTTACTTGAGTCCACATCGGGAATCCGTGTAGGGGGCATTTGTGTAGAAGTTCTCTATATCACTCCCAAGCCTCGTAAATGGATTCATCATCTGCCTGCCGAAAAGAAGTAATGTCGTTACGAAGCTTATCAGTCAAATTTGTAGGATTAAATCTAGCAAGGAAATCACGACAAAGATCAGTCCAAGATGCTATGGATCCGACAGGAATGCTATTCAACCATGCTTTCGCCCTATCCCTCAGTGAATAGGGGAATAATCTTAATCGTAAGACATAGGGGGTGACTCCGTGTGTCTTGAACGAGTTGCAAATCTCGAGGAAAGATTTCAAATGTTGTCGTGCATCTTCAGTTGCTGAGCCGCCAAATTGACCTATTGTGTTGATCATATTAAACATTACCGGTTTCAACTCAAAGTGGTCAGCTTCAATTTTAGGTGCGACAACTCCTGGGTTAAGTCCATCAAGATCTTCTTCAAGATAGTCTCGAATAGTTCTGTTTCGTACAAGAATCACTCCTCCTCCTACTCGAACATCTTGATTCATATTGCCGTCTTGATTTGCCATTGCTTCTCTTATCCTTCATCTAAGTCTTTGTAAGGTTCGTTCGATTTCTGGATCAAAGGGATATTCTGGTGAAGTTGGTCTCGCCCTGGTCATATACCAATGCAAAACCAAGTTTTGTTAGCCCTTTGAATTTTAAACAAGAAAAGTAAAAAGAAAGTGCAAGAAAGTAAAAACAAAGTCACTATTTCCAATCCCCGGCAACGGCTCCAAAAACTTGTTGCGCGTAATAAGTGCTACGCAAATGTGCAAGTATACACGTCGCAAGTTATAGTATAAAAGATATCGTCTCCACAGGGATTGGTGCCACTTCAAGAATCTAGTCTCTTGCACTGTAAAAGTAAAAACACAAATAAAGGATTATAGAAGTTTAACTAATCTAGAAAGCAAATAAAGTAAAAGAAAAGATGAATTCAAATGAGAGAGATAGGCCAGGTTATCGTGAGTTGAGGTGTGATAGCCGATTGGATCATTTTGGTAAAAGAGTGCACGGGCAACTCAGTTGCCATGGCAACTTGCACAATGGGGTTGCCTTGGCAACTAATCGATGGTTGCCTGGGCAACTACCTGGGCTTCTGTGCAGCAACCTTCAAGGTTCGGCAGAGCGTTCTTCAATGGTTTCTTCTTATCCCTAAGTCGAAACTCTAGCTACTTGTGCATGCCTTGATAATACATCCCTGCGTGAATCAAGGGTGAACAACAACCAATCTTGCGCTCCTCTTAGCCGTTGAAATCTTTAACATATTCCTAAGCTGGATTAATCTTCACCATCAATAGATTGAATAAAGATCATATTCATTCGTTTCTTGAATCCAACTCTCCCGATATTAGATAAATAGATGAAATCACGAGATCCTCTCCCAATTCAATCGCAAACAATAATAAGAACCAAGAATGAATAAACTTTGAAATAGAAAAGTGCAAACTCTTATTACCTAAACAAAAACCAATAGTTTCTCACAGCCACAAAACACAATAACCATAGCCAAGTAAATTTAGTTCATGGCTAGGTTACAAAGAAACACAAGATAAATAATCCCTAGCATGAACCCAATCGAACAAGGAAGAAAAGATGAAGCTTGTCGAAAATCCCTTGCTTTCTCCCTTGGACTTGTCGAAATTTCCCCTAATGCTCTCTCTCTGCATCTTGTCGAAATATCCTTGCTATTTATAGGGCTAGACCAAAGTCCTTCTTTGAGGAGGAGTTTGAGTTGGAATTAAATTATCTTTAAAGAATATAATTCTTTATTATAATTGTATTCCTACTAGAACTTCTCCTATCTTCTTGGAATTTAATTCTTCTTTAATCTCTGCATGGAAATCAAATTCCTTTGGGTTTGGGCTTTGCTCCACGTCATCTTGGGCTTGTATAGTCATTAATTTCGACATCCCTATTGAATTTTCTCTTTGTCTACAATTGCCATGGCAACTGGCTCGGCGTCTCCTTCATGCATTGCCCTGGCAACTAGCTCGGCATATCCTTCATGCATTGCCCTAGCAACTAGCTCGGTATTGCTTTTGCAAGTGATCCTGCACATACACACGCAAAGCACACCAAAGCAGCATATTTTCCACAAAAACTACCAAGTTATGTAATCAAGCTCAACGATGGAAGGAAACATGGATTAATGCATGAATAGCTAATTATGCAACTAATATGAGCCTAAGTCTAACAATAATATGAGTAAAAAGGGTAAGAAAATTAGTACTTTTGAACACTTATCAGTGATCTTGCAGATTAACTAGGCAAAGTCTGTACACTTACGGTTTAAGTAGGCAAGGATGGAATCTCGCGGTTTAACTAGGAGAGGGTGTCAAATCTTGTGGTTTAACTAGGCAAAGTTTGGGATATCATATGGTTTAACTAGGCATGGTATGAGAGATCCGTGTATCCAATATGTGTGGGATAGAGGTAGTCTATCCGGGTCACTATAAATGCCAATATATGTGAAAGTTTATGAATGAAACCTATTTTATAATGCTTTGGGATTTAAGCATGGTTTGTTTTTAATGCTTTGGTATCTAAGCATGGATTATGTATATGATGTTGCATAAGGGTGATTATGCATGCCTCGGTTGGAGACAAGGACAATGCTTTGGTTGTTAAGCATGTTTTTGGAAACAAGTTCTCAGTTTTAAAAAGGTTTTAATTGCATCATTGTTTTATGAGCATCCTCACTAAGCATGTTTGCTTACGCTCTCTTTTTCCTAATGATGTAGAGCATTAATGTTTGGGGCAACAAAGGCAAGGGTTGAAAGGATCCAAGTGATAAACTACTTTTGAGTATGAACTCGGTTTATGTTTCCGGTTAATTAGGCAATGTGTTCGCCATATTTTGGGGAGTTGTAATTCTGTTTTCCATTGCTTTTAAGTATTTTCTATGCTGGATTATAAGGGTGATTTGATGTTGCTAAGCTTGAGGTTAATCCTTTCTTATGGTTGTTGAAGTGTGGGTGTTTAGGTATGCATCTAGAATTTCCTTAATGATTTCCATATTGGATAGTTTGTGCAAGTTTATTATACTGTGTTTGTGATGTTGATATGTTTCTTATGCTGGGAATAGTCTATTTGTGCATTTTGGTATGTTTGGCAAAAAGGTATTGGCAGCTTGCCTATGGTTTGGTCATTTGAATGCATAAGTTGTTATGGTTGTTAAATTCTAATGTTAGAGTTGAAAAATGCCTAGATGGATGTTTGTATGTCTGGATAAGAGTTGCTAGGACCTAAATGCATCTAGATTCGAGTGAAAAACCAGCTGAAAATGACATTACAGGCCTAGGCATACCGATACGCGAGGGACCGTATCAAAACGGCTAGGCAATTCTGAGCTAGGTGTATCAGAACGGGTGTAGGGGTTTTGGTACGATCTATTGTAACTGGAATCCTTCTTTTTAGTCTGAGCCCGCGTGCTGAAATGCATGCTGGCCGTATCGGTACGGTGTTTTAACAATATTAAATGGATTTTTGGATTTGAAGTGGTGTACCGGTAGGTACCACCGAAACATGACTGCAATACCGTATCGTTCAGGTCCTACCGTACCGATACGGATGGCGGTTATTTAAGTTAATGTCATGGAAGCTAGTTATGTTTTTCTTACATTTTAGTCCCTAAATGTTGTAGATGCAATTGAATGAGTATGGATGGTCCTCTTAGGTTGATCTTTGACATGTATGCATGAAATCTATCTAACTAAAGATTTTCTAGAACTTTCTATCTTTGACATAAAAATGGGTCAAGTCATTGAAATTTTCTAGAATTTGCAAATTGGTCCTTTTGTGGCTTTTCTGAACAATTAGATGTCAACTCGATACTTGATTGAGATGATATTTCTTTTACTTCTTGTATGAATATGTAGGGTGATAATTTCTTCTAGACAAGATAAAAACAAAAAAATGGACATGTTTCAAGTAATTTCTTCCCGGTTTACCTTAGTAAACCTAATGTAGCTCACTCGATTCGGTCTTGTGACTAGGCCAAGTCAAGGGGGTTAATTTGTTGGTATTAGAGCCAGTTTTCGAAAAGTTAGGATGTTGATCAAATTGCACGGTGATTGTGTATATGTACCGTGATTCTTTAATAACATGTTGGGTATGAATTGGGAACACATTGCCTATTACCGAGGTTTTAAAATGTTTTATAAGGTTGTTTTGGATCCTTTGCATAATGCTAGCCTAACTTTAATGTGTTTTGGTGCTATTGATAGCCTGGCTCGACGTGAGACGCAATCGATGGCTAATACTACCGGGGTAGGGCAGAATAACGAGATGGAAGATAATCCCTCTAATGTTTTACCTCCTCCTCCTCCTCTGATGGTTCCTCCAGTTTATGTTCGGGCGGGTGAAGTACCCCAGGTTCACCAGGTGTCTATAAATAGTGATTTGACTCCGTTAGTTCAAGCAATAACTGGGGATTTCCAAGCAGCGATGGCTGGGGTGCAAGCGTAAGCACCAGCACCTGCTGTGGTGGATAATCAAGGTTTACCCTTGGAATGCCTTAAAAGTTTGGGAGGCAAGGAATTTTAGGGTTTAAGTCTTGAGGCAGCCGAGTGTTGGCTAAAGTAAACGATTCGTATTTTGAACCATAAGGGTTGCAATGAGGAGCGCAGGTTGGGTTGTACTGTGTCACTATTGCAAGGTGATGCATATCATTGGTGGGTGACCACGATTTGTGGGTGTTCCTGAGGCGGATGTAACTTGGGAGTTCTTTCGGAGAGCTTTCAAGATGAAGTATCTGGGTACTCAATATTTGGATATGGAAAAGTACGAGTTTATGTCGCTGACGCAGGGTGGCATGTCTGTAGCCGAATATGAAGTGAAGTTTATTCGCTTGAGTCAATATGCTCCTGAGTTGGTCCTTGATGATCAGCAAAGATGTGACAGGTTCCGTTATGATTTAGTGAAGCACATTAAGACGTATCTCTTGGATGGAAATTATACAGATTTTGATGTGTTGGTCAATCAGGCCAAAGATGTCGAGCAGTCTTTGGGTGCACCAGTCCAGGCTGCGAGTGCAATCTTGGGTAAGAGAACAACTAAATCTAGCTATTCTGGGAGACAGATTAGGAGGTTTCTAGACAAGAGACATAGGCCAGATCACAGGTGTGGTGGTGTGCTGGACAGGGTAATCAGGGAGATCGTGTTGTACCATAGTGTGAGCGTTGTGGTAGGCGCCACACGGGTATGTGCTGGGGCAATGCTGGAGCTTGTTGGATTTGTGGGTCATCGGATCACTTGAAGCGTGATTGTCCTCGAGCTGTGAGGGATGCACCGGTACAGGTTGATGCATCTATTAGAGGCTGAGGCCTTGGCAGGGGTAATTTTTAGAGGTGCGAAGATAGACAGAGAGTTATGGCTCATGCTGCAGCGGTGAGACAGGAGGATGGTGGATCGGCTCGGGTCTATGCATATCGCAGGGGCCGTAATAACACGTATGTGATTGCAGGTACTTTTACTTTGTAATTCTTGTTATTATTATCTTTGATTGATTCAGGGTCTACTCATTCTTATATCTTGAGTGAGCATGCATCTTTGTTGAATGTACCTGTTGAGATCCTTGATGTTGGCATGTTAGTAACTAGTTCCTTTAGAGAGACGGTTACAACAAAAAAGTTGTATAGGTGGTGTCCTTTGGCTGTGCAAGGTCATGAGTTTGCCGCGGATCTAATGGAGTTGTCATTTCATGGTTCCAATGTCATCTTGGGTATGGATTGGTTGAGTGAGCACAAGGCAGTTGTGGATTGTGAATCTAAAAGGATTACCTTGAGGTTGGTTGATGATTATGATGTTGTGGTGGTTGGCGAGAATGTAAAGTTCTTGTCCATTGTTGTTTCGGCCACTCGAACAGAAAAGCTAATGCAAGAGGGTTGCCGAGCTTATTTGGCTATCGTGATAAACCTTGAGGCTAAATGTGTCCAAGTGCAGGACATTCGAGCTGTTCGTGATTTTTCCAGAGATTTTTTCTGAGGAATTATCTGGTTTATGCTAGATAGAGAGGTGGAATTTGGTATTGAGTTGTATGCGGGTACAACACTAGTGTCCATTGCTCCTTATAGAATGACACCGAAGGAGTTAAAAGAGTTGAAGTCACAGCTTCAGGAGTTGTTGGATCATAGGTTCATTCGATGGAGTGTTTCTCCTTAGGGTGTTTCGGTTCTCTTTGTGAAGAAGAAGGATGGTACGATGCGTATGCGCATTGATTATCGGTAGTTGAATAAGCTAACAATAAAGAATAAGTATCCGTTGCCATGAATCGATGACTTGTTTGATTAGTTTCGTGGGGCAGCGGTGTTTTCTATGATCGATTTGAGATTAGGGTATTACCAGTTGAAGGTTAAGGATGGAGATGTGTGTGAGACCGCATTTCGTATGAGGTATGGGCTTTATGAGTTCTTGCTTATCCCTTTTGGTTTGACAAATGCCCCAGTTGCGTTCATGGATATGATAAATAGGGTGTTCTATGATTATCTCGACCAGTTCATGGTGGTATTCAAAGATGATATTCTCGTGTACTCTCATACCGAGTAAGAACACGATCGATATTTGCAGATTGTGTTGCAAGTGTTAAAGGATAATCTGATGTATGCCAAGTTGAGCAAGTGTGAGTTTTGGCTTAGGGAAGTGATGTTCCTTGGTCATGTGGTGTCCGCATAGGGTATTTGTGTTGATCCATAGAAAATTGAGGCTATTCTCAATTGGAAACAACCTAAATCTATTTCGGAGGTGCGTAGTTTTCTTGGGTTGGCTGCTTATTATTGTCGCTTTGTAGAAGGGGTTTCGAGTATTGCAGCACTGTTAACAAAGTTGTTACAAAAGAATGTTCCCTATGTGTGGATAGAGAAGCAACAACTCAGTTTTGAGAAGTTGAAAGAGGTTTTGACACATGCTCCTGTGTTGATTCAACCTGAATCTGGGAAGGAGTTTGTGGTTTATAGTGATGCATCGTATGTAGGGTTGGGTTGTGTGCTGATGCAAGATGGTAAGGTGGTGGCCTATGCATCGAGGCAGTTGAAGGTTCATGAGTGCAACTACCCAAGTCATGATCTGGAGCTTGCAGCTGTGGTTTTTACCTTGAAAATTTGGAGACACTACCTTTATGGTGAAAAGTGTGTAGTTTTTACGTACCATAAGAGTTTGAAATATTTGATGTCTCAAAAGGATTTGAACCTTAGGCAACGAAGATGGTTGGAGTTGCTTAAGGATTACGACTTAACAATTGAGTATCATCCTGGAAAAGCCAATCTGGTGGCGGATGCGCTGAGTCGTAAGGTTTCTATTGAGCTTAAGGCAATGTTTGCGAGGTTGAGTGTGACACATGAAGGTGGTTTGTTGGCTGAGTTATAGGTTAAGCCTACTTCATCACAGATGATTAAAGCTAAGCAACCGTTTGATGATTCTTTGGTTCCTCATGTTAAGGACATAGCGGATGGTAATCTGACGAATTTTCATTTTGATGATGATGGTGTTTTGTCCTTTAAGGGCTGAATAGTGGTGCCGGAGGATTCAGAGCTTAGGCATACTATTTTGGCAGAGGCGCATTCTAGTCCTTGTGCTATACATCCTGGTAGTACCAAGATGTATTGTGACTTAAAGGAGGTGTACTATTGGGTTGGTTTGAAAAAGGATGTGGCAGTGTTTGTTTCTAAGTGTATGGTGTGCCAGCGGGTTAAGGCTGAACATCAGTTTCCATCCAGGTTGTTGCAACCGTTGAGAATTTCAGAATGGAAATAGGAGAGAATCACCATGGATTTTGTGTCAGGGTTACCTTTGACATCTGCTATAAAGGATTTCATTTGGGTGATTGTGGATCGGCTTACGAAGTGTGCACATTTTTTGCCAGTGCATACGATGTACACTTATAAGTTAGCAGATTTGTACATTTTTGACATTGTGCGTCTGCATGGGGTACCGAAGTCCATTGTTTCAAATAGGGATTTGAGATTCACAACAAGGTTTTGGGTGAGCCTGCACCGGGCTTTAGGTACGAGATTGAATTTTAGCACTGCGTATCATCCTCAGTCGGATGGACAGTCTGAGCGGGTTATCCAAATTTTGGAGGATATACTGAGGTGTTGTATTATTGAGTTTCAAGGAACCTGGGAGAAACATCTACCTTTGGTTGAATTCGCGTACAACAATAGCTATCAAGCAATTATACAGAAGCGCCGTATGAGGCATTGTTTGGCCGAAGGTGTCGTACGCCCTTGTGTTAGGATGAGGTAGAAGAAAAGTATGTTTCCCTACCGAATGTGTTGAAAGACACAAATGAAATGGTTAAGCTTTTGTGTGGTAGGTTGAAAGTAGCTGAGGATCGGCAGAAATCTTATGCGGATTTGAGTCGTAGGGAAATAGAATATGCGGTGGGAGATCGTGTATTCTTGAAAGTGTCACCGGGGAAAAAGTTGATGCAATTCGAACATAAGGGTAAGCTTACTTCGAGGTTTACTGGACCTTACTAGATTATAGACGTGTAGGTCATGTGGCTTATTGGTTGAGGTTGCCTCCCGAGATGGAGAAAATACATGATGTGTTCCATGTATCTATGTTGCAGAGGTATCGGTCGGATCACTCGCTTGTCATGTCGGTGTAGCATACTGAGTTAAGATCGAATTTATCCTATGATGAGGAAACGGTGGACATCCTTGATTCTAGCAGCAAAGTTCTTTGTGGCAAGATGATTGAGCTTGTTAAGGTTTTGTGGCGGCACCATGGTGTCAAGGAAGCCATTTGGGAAAGTAAGACGGACATGATGGAGCAGTATCCACATTTGTTTCCTCTAGGTAAATTTCGAGGACGAAATTTCTTAAGTGGCAGAGAGTTGTAATACCCCGGTTTTGGGGCTAGACGTTTCAAAGGCTGGTTCGAAGGTCCGGTGGACCTAAATTAGAGATTTGAGTCAGTTTCGGGATTTAATCGAGTTAAATATTTTTGAAGGTGTTAAAATTGTGGAAATATATGCTAAAATCATTATTTAATATGTTAAGGTTTATGGTGAAGTCAATTTTGGAAGATGGATTTTTTAAGGGTGACATTTTCGTTAGTGACCAAAATGTAAAATTTGAAAATTGGTTTAAAAGGTGACTAAAATGAAAAGGGATCAAATTCTTAGAATCCTTAAGGAGCTATTTTACCAAGTTTTTGTTGGTGATTTCTCCTTTCAATTAAGCTATTTTAACATGTGTTTCCAAAGTTAATTAAATGGATTTTAGATATTAAAAGTTAGTTAACCTTTTTCAAGATATTTTGACATAACTTTTCTCTCAACCTTTCTCTTCACTTCTCTCTTAGCCAAACACTCAAGTTTTCATCAATTGGGTGAAATTGATGGAATAGGGAAAGGTTCGAAGTGGGTCTATTTTCCAGTGTTTAAGATTGATTTTAAACATATTTTAGATGTATTATGATGTTGATAAGTTGTTTTTATCAATGGAATCCCGAAACTCTTAAATATCTAATTGGTTAGGTTGTTAGATGTGTGTTTTTGTGGTGATATTTGAGTTTTATCATTGCTGGAAGTAAAAGGATGTTGGGGAAGGGTTTTTAATTGTTAATTGTTAGTTGATGAAATTTAATGGTTTGATCATTATATTATGGCTGGGTTAAGTTTTGGAAGTGGTAGGGGATGATTTCGGTCTGTTTCGGATGGTTGTTAAGTGGGAAACTTAAGAGTTACGGGAGATTGTTGTTAGGCAATGGTTTGAATGCATATTAATGCATTTGGCCTCCGGTTTTATGTTGTTAAAATAGGGGATAATCAAGGCGACGAGGTGCGACATTTATTGTTGCTTGTCGGGAGCTCGATTCGTGTTGGCGAGCAAGGCGAAGTGTATCGGTGAGTGGAAACTGGATTTAAATGCTTTACAAAGGTTTTTAAGGTTGCTGGGAGTTTAGGGCAAGCGTGAGACGCTTACCTAAGTTCGGAAGTAAGTTTCCCTTATTTTGCTCTTGAATATTGTAACACCCCGATTTTGGGTCTAGCTCAAATTCGGGAGTAAATATTTTTTTGTAAGATAAAAATGTAGAAAATGGTTAAAAATAATATTTTAATATATGATTAATATTGGTGAAAACAATTTTGGAAAATGGGTTTTGGAAGTGTGACATTTTGGTTAGTGACCAAAATGCAATTTTTGAAAATTAGTTTTTAAAGGTGACAAAAATGAAAGGGATCAAAATGTTAGAATCCTTAAGGAGCTATTTTACCAAGTTTTTGCTGGGGATTTCTCTTATCAATTAAACCTTTTTAACATGTGTTTTAAAAGTTAGTTATCATTTTCAAGAAAATTGAAGTAACATTTCTCTCCACTTCTCTTCTGCCAAACACTCAAGTTTTCATTAAAAATTAGAGGTGAGAGATCATTTTACTCAGTTTATTGATTTTTAATTGATTCTTTAACTTTGATTTACAAAACCTCATTGAAATCTTGTGTTTTCTTAGATTTAAACAAGCCAATTGAGGGAGAAATCACACAATAGGGGTAAGGTCTGTGATCCCTCTATTGAATGGTTTTTATTGATATTCCCAAGTGTTTGATCCTTGATTTATGGTTTCTAATCTGATTTTGTGTTTTTATATTGATTTAATTGGGTGAAATTGATGAAATAGTGAAAGTTTCATTTTGGATCTGTTTTATAATGTTGGAGATTGATTTTAATAATAGTTTGGATGTATTATTATGTTGATAAGTTGTCTTTAATAATGGAATCCCGAAACTCTTGAATCCCTAGTTGTTTAGGTTGTTAGATTTGTGTTTTTGTGAAGTTATGGTGGTTGTTCAATTGCTGGAAGTATTTGGATGAAATAATCCTATTTTGAGTGTTAATTAATGATTATGGAAGTGTTAGATTGTGCCTAGGTTGTGTTTGGAAAGGAATAGGTGGTGATTTCGGTTGTTGTGGTTGGGTAATTTTGAGAGGATTGTGGAAGTCCGTGAGGAATTGTTGTTACAGTGTTTTGAATGCATTGAGATGCATTAATCCCCTGTTGTAATGTGGTTAAAACAAGGGAGGTTGATCTGAAAGTGATCGGTGAAGCTTTGGAGGCTTCGGACGCTTGATTTCACGTTGGCGAATTAAGGTTTCGCGTATCAGTGAGTGAGAATGCGATTCCAGCTATGGAATGTTTTAAAGGAGGTTTATGGGAGTTTAAACTTAGCTTGATACGTTGGTTTAAGCTCGGAAGTAAGTAAATGTGGTTTTTCTCTCCCGGGTAGTGCTAGTGTGAAATAGTTTTTATGCACTTGTTTTGATTTACATTGAGCCTATTGTTTAAGCATGTTTCTAAGTATTTGAGATACTATATTTAAGCATGAGAAGCTGAAGGATGCACATGGTAAGTGATCCTTGTAAGTATATGGTTTATACTTGTGGTTTAAAGCATGGTTGTTGCTTTGGAAAAATTGGTTTGGTTAATGCTTGTTAAAAAAGTGAGGTAATGGTAAATGGTTAATTATATTGGCAAGTGATGTGGCTTTAAAATTGTTATCGGATATAGTTGGCTGGCCATGGGATTGATAGTGCACTATAATAAGTCACCTTGGATGCTGAGCGGTTTAGTTTCGTGTATCGAAAACTTCATCCAAGTACCCTAATGGTAGAGGGGTTAAACAGTACCGTATACTCCTGTTAGTGGATTAAGCATCTAACTGAGGTAAGGGGTTGGTGTCCCCGTGGGTTGAAATTGTACCCGGTTGTTCAGGTACTGCGATTGTCATTATATCGCTATACCGGTTGAGATGGCTTGAAGTGTTGGGTAAACACTTGTTGAATATGTGTATTCGATGAACTATTTTGGTAAAGGAACTTGGTTAATGATCACTTGTGAGCAAATATAATTGTTGATGTATCATTGAAAAGTTATGTGGTATAATGTGATTTCTACATGTTTACACTTTAAGCTTTGCATATGGTTGTTATGCATGGGAAGGCTTAAATTGAGGTTGAGCAATGGGACTTGCTGTTGGTTAATGATACATGTTGTATATGGATTAATATGCTGGTTTTAAAAGATGTTAAGTGCATGGTTTTAAAGGCATGATAATGTTTTAAAAGATGATTGAAATGAAATTTCAATGTAATATTGAGAAATGGTTTTAACGCATTGATGGTGTGTTGTTTTGAGCACTCCTCACTAAGCCTAGTGTGCTTACACTCTCTTTGTCCATCAATGCAGAGAATTAAAAGCTTGGAAGGCAACGGGAAGCAAGGGATCAGTACAAGACTTGGTAACCAAAGTATGTTTTGAGTTAGACTATAAGTAATAAGGGCAATGGGGGTTTCCGTTGTTATTTGGGAGATGTTTTGCTGAACTCCCTGTTTGAGCAAGTTTGTCTAGTTGCTCTTGAGTTGTAAATGGCCTTTATGGTTTGATTTTGGTGATGGTTTGGAGTTTCATGTTTTACTTGAATGGTTTTCTAGGATGCATGCCTATAGATTTACATTTTATGCAAGATGCCGTAAATTGATGTCGAATCTGCGATGTTATGTTGTGGTCTAATTCTAAATTATGTTGGTTGTGTTTTAGGAGCATGTTAGAAGGTTTTGGTAAGGTTGAAAGCATGTTAAACCAGTAGAAAATGACATTACAGGCCTACGCGTACCGGAACGCAAGGGACCGTATCGGTATAGATAGGCAAAATAGGATGTTCAGCATCGCTATGGGTATGTGCGTACCAGTACTATTAAGCAATTTAAGCTTGGCGTACCGATATGGGGTAAATGTATCGGTACAGGAACTCGTTACTGGAAAGTTACTTTTTGGGGAAAAACCCGTGTACCAGAACACCGAGGGATCGTATCGGTATGATTTTAATACTTTATAAGTTGATGTGGCATACCGATACGGTACACTGTGTACTAGTATAGGTGGCTACTCTATATCGGTACGGTTGTGATCGTATCGGTACTGGTGGCCATTTTTACAAGTAATGTCATGGATTTCAGTTTTTGGTCTCTTGCGTTTTGGTCCCTGGATATTGTGGATGCAATTGAATAAGTTCGGATGATTGTTTTGAGCTAATTTTTGACGTGAAAGCATGTAACCTGTCGAATTAAAGGATGGTAACTTAAAATTGGGCTAAGTCCTCGTAACTTTCAAAATTTGCAATTTCGTCCCTAAATATTATATATAACCAATCGGATGTCAATTTGACTCCCGATTGAGCTGGTATTTCACCAGAAATCAGTAAGCACATATAGGGTAAAAAAATTGCATCTAGATAAGATAAAAGGAAAAAATGGTCGGGTTTCAAGCTTAGTTCTTTACGGCTTACTTCGGTAAACCTAATGTCCCTAAATATCAGCTTGGTTATGAGCATGCTGTTTTCATGTTTTGGCGATAAACATGGTATGATTTACTTACTGGAAATGCATGATTTTAAGTACATATGCAGGGGATTAAAAGTATGTTAAATGCTAGTGAGCATTGGATTACATTCCGGTTGGGAATGGTGTTATTGCTTGGGCAATGTGATTTGCATATGTGGTGTTTTATATAATGCATTGTAAAACATTAAGTAAATGGTTTTGCAAATGATATATTGGCTATGTGATGTGATGAGAAAACAATCAGATATAGTTGGCATGCCATAGGATTATAAGTGCACTATAAAATATGAACAAAATCGATCGTGGCCATGGGTCCTTGAGGTATGGCGGTTTAACAAGGCCACTCGGACTATTGGGGACCTCATTTAGGGCATGCGATTTAACAAGGCAACTCAAATTGATGGTGATCTTGCAGATTAACTAGGCAAGGTCGGTACACGTGCAGTTTAACTAGGCAAGGGTGGATTCTCGCGGTTTAACTAGGCGAGGGTGTCAAATATTGCGGTTTAACTAGGCAAGGTTTGAGATATCATGTAGTTAAACTAGGCATGGTATGAGAGATCCGTGTATCTGATATGTGTGGGATAAAGGTAGTCTATCTGGGTTACTATAAATGCCAATATATGTGAAAGTTTATGAATGGAACCTATTTTATAATGCTTTGGGATTTAAGCATGGTTTGTTTTTATTGCTTTGGGATCTAAGCATGGATTATGTATATGATGTTGCATAAGGGTGATTATACATGCCTCAGTTGGAGACAAGGAAAATGCTTTGGTTGTTAAGCATGTTTTTGGAACCAAGTGCTCGATTTTAAAAAGGTTTTAATTGCATCATTGTTTTATGAGCATCCTCACTAAGTGTGTGTGCTAGGACCTAAATGCATCTAGATTCGACTGAAAAATCAATTGAAAATGACATTGCAGGCCCAGGCGTACTGATACGCGGGGGACCGTATCGGTACGGCTAGGAATTCTGAGCTAGGTGTACCAGGACGGGTGCAGGGGTTTTGGTACGGTCTATTGTTACTAAAATCTTTCTTGTTAGTCCCAGCCCGCATACCGAAACGCATGTTGACCTTATCGGTACAGTGTTTTAACAATATTAAATGGTTTTTTGGATTTGAAGTGGTGTACCAATAGGCACCAGGCGTACCGAAATAGGACTGTAATACCGTATTGGTACGAGTCTTACTGTATCGATACGATGGCAGTTAATTCGTTAATGTCATGGAAGCTGGTTTTGTTTTTCTTAGATTTTAGTCCCTAAATGTTGTGGATGCAATTGAATGAGTATGGATGGTCCTCTTGGGTTAATTTTTGACATGTATGCGTGAAATCTATCTAACTAAAGGCTGGTAACATAAAAATGGGTCAAGTCGTTGGAATTTTCCAGAAATTGCAAAATGGTCCTTTTGTGGCTTTTTTGAACAATTGGATGTCAACTCAATGCCCGATTGAGATGATCTTTCTTTTTCTGCTTGTATGATTATCTAGGGTGATAATTTGCATCTAGACAAGATAAAAACAAAAAATAGACGTGTTTTAAGTAATTTCTTCCAGGTTTACCTTATTAAACATTTGTTGGTATCAGAGCCAGGTTTTGAAAAGTTGAGATGTTGTTATTTGATTATGTGATGTTGATCGAATTGCACGGTGATTGTGCATAAGTACAGTGATTGTTTAATAACATGTTGGGGTATGAATTGGGAACACATTGCCTATTATCGAGGTTTTAAAATGTTTTATAAAGTTGTTTTGGATCCTTTGCCTAATGCTGACCTAACTTTAATGTGTTTTGGTGCTATTGATAGCATGGCTCGACGTGAGATGCGATCGATGGCTAATATTGTCGGGGTAGGGCAGAATAACGAGATGGAAGAGAATCCCCCTAATGTTTTACCTCCTCCTCCTTCGGTGGTTCCTCTAGTTGATGTTAGGGTGGGTGATGTACCCCAGGTTCACCAGGTGCCTGTATATGGTGATTTGACTCCGTTAGTTCAAGCAATAATAGGGGCTTTCCGAGCAGCGATGGCTGGGGTGCAGGCGCAAACACCGGCACCTGTTGTGGTGGCTAATCAAGGTTTACCCTTTGAACACCTTAGAAGTTTGGGAGGCGAGGAATTTCAGAGTTTGAGTCCTGAGGCAGCTGAGGGTTGGCTAGAGAAAATGATTCATATTTTATCCAGATGAGTTGCAATGAGGAGTGCAGGTTAGGTTGTACTGTATCACAGTTGCAAGGTGATGCATATCATTGGTGGGTGACCACGATTGCGGGTGTTCTTGAGGCGGATGTAACTTGAGAGTTCTTTCGGAGAGCTTTCAAGAGGAAGTATTTGGGTACTCCATATTTGGATATAAAAAGCGCGAGTTTATGTTGCTAATGTAGGGTGGCATGTATGTTGTAATACCCCAAACTTTGGCTAGTGACCAAAATGTAAATTTTGAAAGTTTTAGGGTTAAAGTATAAACTTTGGAAAAGTTTGGGGACAAAAGTGTAAATTCCCCCAAAAGTAATTTTATTCAGTATAAGAGTAAATCGGATCGAAATAAGTACCTTGATATCGGTTTTAAGTAAAAGGTATTAAATTTGGATTGAATAAAATTATTAAGCGTGCTCAGGCCAGAGAAATACAAGGTTGGGTGACCTTCTGGAAGATCTCATAAAGTGTTTCTGATCGATATTTTGGACTCAATGAGAGTATAGAAAATTCGTATGGATTATCGGTAAAGGAATTCTAAGAGAAAATTTATTCTATGAAGATTTTGGTAAGTATCGGGAAAATAGACTGAGTTAAAAATAAGTCCTTGAAAAAGGAAGTTTTTATGGGATAATAGAGTTTATTTCCCGAATATGGAAATATAAAATTTTCGGAATAAATCCAATAGCTAGGAAAAGGTAAAATATCAGTGAAGTATTTTACGAATATCGAGAAATCAGATCGAATTAAAATTTCAGAGACTGATCCAAGAAAAGTCATAAAATACTATTTTATGAATATTTTATTATATTTGGTTGGATTCCAACTAGACTTAGTCGAATTTTTACAAAAATGGCAAACTAGTAAATAAAAACTAGTTGGAGGGCAAATTGGTCATTTGGCCCAATGGCAATTTTGAAATATTTAAAAAGTTATAAGGGAAATTTTGGAAAGAGGAAATGGAAGATTAAATCTTGGCCCTTGATTGATGATAAAATCAATCTCAACCATTGGATAAAAAGAGCAAAATTGTAATTTCACTATTAAATGAATTTAATATTCATTTAATATATATATGTGTAAAATAATGGTGAAACCAAAAACATGAGAGCTAGGGAAAGAAAGAGAAAATTTTTCCAAGCTTGATTCAAGACCCGAAACTCGGTTTTCAGGTAATCTCTTCAACTACAAAGTTGTTCTACTCTTCAAGCTCTATCTTTTGATATCAATAATTCATGGAATTAATGCTTGATTTATGAGAATTTTCATGAGAAAGAAATTAGGGTTTATGGACTAAATTGGGGGTTTTGAGATTTTATGATTTCATGATGAAATTCAAGTTGAAACCAAGTTTGTGTGATGTTAAAATCATGTTATTGAGTTGGGATTTAAACTTTACATGTTTTGATTATTATGAAGATGATTAGGGTTTATGGATTCAAGTTTAATTTAGGGGTTGTGATGTTGGAGTTATGATTTAGTAAGCTTGATTTGTTGTTTGGAAGCAAATCCCTAAATTAATTTGATAGGTACCAATTTGGCAACCTTAAAAGTTAGAGGACCAAATCTGAATTTGTATGGAATTGAAGTGTATTTATGTTATTAATGATGTTGAATATGTGAAATTGATGTTAGAATGTTAAACTGATGTAGAATCGAATTAGTGACCATTTTGACAAATTGTCAAAGTTAAGTACCAATTCGGAAATGAGGTTTTTGATAAGGATTAAATCTGATTTTTAGTTGAAATGATAGAATTCAAGTAGTAATGTTGATTTGAGGACTAATTTGAAAAGTTAAGAAGTTTGAATCCTTATCTTTGCATTTTTAGTGACTATTTCTGAAAGAATGAAAAATTAAAGGGAATTATTTTTGAATATTTATTTGATGAAGAAAGTGATACCTTAGTGGTTTGAAGCAAGTGATGAGACTAAATTGACAAGAAGAAAAATAAGAAGAAGTTAGTATAAATTAGAAGTTTATTATGGAAAGCTATGTAGAATACTGGTTTTGGCAGTAAGTTTGAAAATTCACCATAAATTCTAAAAAATGGTTAGAAGGTGAATTTTATACTGATGTAAAGATTTGTTCGTCTAGTTTTGCCTCCAACAAACAGAAACTAATTTCGAGTTCCGAGTCAAAAGATTTGAATTTTTAAGTGACAAAAGGTCAGAAAATAGAGCACCAGTCTGTTCCGAATTCCAGCATTGTAATTTACTTTGAAAATTCACCATAAATCGTACATGTTGAATTTGGGCTATTAATTTATATGGTTGAAAATCTTACTAAATCAAGTTTCTTTCAAAACAAACGGAATCGAATTCTGAGTTTTAGAATATTGTATAGAAATATTTCTTTGAAGGTAGTGCAATATGCCAGAAAATGAGAATTGATACATTTTGTATCTAAAGTTAATTAGTAAGCTTGAAAAGGGTTAATGGAAGTTCTAAATGGTTATTAAGGACCAAAATGAGTTTTGGACAGTATAAGGAGGGAAGGAAAAACTTTTGGAAATTTTATATATTCGAATGACTAGATTCGATAGTATGTTTATAGTATTGTTAGATTTGAATCTAACGAATGTTATTCGTATTTATATGATCAATGAAGTTTGATTTGGATCAAAAGAAGGGTCGAGGTATTATGAAGGAAAGGATCGAGTAGAGCTTAGTGAGGCAAGGTAATAAATGGCCTAGGTGAGTGCATTTTTACATATTTATATATAATATGAGAAAGAAATGTAATATGTCATCCTAGAATGATTTGAAAGAAAAAGAATTTGAATCGTAAATGGATACATTTTACAGTAATTTTTAAATGGTTTATAATGATCTTTACAAGATATTGATGTTAAAAGCCCTTTGTATGATTATTGAGATTCTTGGTATAATTGGCATGCCAATGAGGTGGAGTGTAGTGATATAATGATGCAGTGACGTCGTGTTCTACAGCTATGACCTAGTGATACAGTGATGTTGTATAAGTGTACAACATTTATAAAGTGAAACAGTGATGCTGCGTTCTACAGCTATGACCTAGTGATACAATGATGTTGTTAAATTACAGTAGTGATACACTGATTTATTATGGCACAATATATTAGTTGATGCCGCACATGTGCATACTCAATAATGACTCGCATACCATGCATTCTCAATTACATTACATTGGGCTATGAATTGAGTAAAAAGTAACAAGTACAAGTGATCTAAAGGAAAGTGAAAGTGATATGATTCAAATGAAAACAAGTGATTTACTGGATATTTGATTTGACATGACATTGCCTTATATATGTATATGAGATGTTGATTTTTACAGGTTACATGACAGAGGAACGACTTCAATAAGTCATTCTATACGATTCTAAATTCTTATATGTTATATTTATTATTTTTTTATTATGCAATTTTTATTAAAATTAAAGTGCTTTACTTTGATTTATAATTTTTGCCTCACTAAGTTCGTACTTAGCGTGTGTTTGTTTTACACGTAGATTGAGATGGAGTATTTGAAGAGGAGTTGAGCATGCTGATCAAGCTTCAATCTGCAAAACATTAGTAAGATATTCTAGCTTATGATAATCTCTAGTGGGCATGTAATTATTTAATTGCTAGTAGAGTATGATGCATTAAATTGGACTAAATGATAGATAAGTAATCAGTTTTGATGATGAATTGTATATGGATAAAGAAAAATAATGCATTAGCATTGTAATAGAATAAAGCTAAGGTAGAAAGGACAAATTACTTTGCTAATAAGAATAATCGGTAATCGCGTAAAGATTTTAAAGTCAAGAAAGGGCTTAGATAGCGAACCTAGTTTTCACCCTGAATTGAACTGTTGTTTATAATAATTGCCAAATATGTTTAAAATAATTAATTCAGGGTTGAAACTAGCTAACTGCACATAGGTTGTATTTTCAAGAAAACTGAAAAGGGGTTAGATTTACAAACTAAAATTTGTAAATATTTGTAAAAAAAATTATAAGTCGATATTTCTTTAAACAACTCCGTAACATCTTTAATGTTTATTCGATTTACGAGTATACGTTAAGGGTGTTACATTTAATGGTATCAGAGCTACATGTTTAGCCGGTTCTGGATGCTAAACCAAGTTTGATATGGAGTTTTCAATAAATACATGCCCCTAGGATGTCATATTACTGATGTATTGATTGTATGACTTGATGCTGCTCCTCATTAGTATGATATGGAATGAGACTAGAATAAGGAATGTAAGACGATGATGTAATTCGTCAGTCTATGAATCTTGGAGGTTAAGAAAGGACTCATAGTGGATATGATACAGTGAAATAAGCATGAAAGTTAACTCCTATATAAGATTTGAGAATTTAAGACCAATTTTAAGATAAATTGGTTACCTATGACTAACATAGAAGTAAGATGTAAATGGAAGGTTGATCTATAGTCAAGATATTATCAGTTAAAAGCTAAATGAAAAGAAAAAGAGAAAAATTACCATTTTGAGAGAAGATGATTTGTGCAAGTCAAAAAGGGAAAACTTGGTTTCAGAATTATTATACCTCAAGAAATCGTGAAAGAGTTGTACCAAGGGCATATTAATGGATCTTATCCTCAGAAGTGAGCAAAAGTTTATAGTATATGTATTTGTGTTTTGAAGATATTGATTGGATTATTCATGTGTCATTACTCCTGAAAAAAAAAAGAAATGCAATTAAACTTGATACATGAAGAGGTGTTAATAAAAATACTGGTATATGGAGTTAAAGAATTAAGGAATAAGAAAAATTACATTGGTTATAAGGCCCTAAGAAGAAATCACAAGGTCGAGGAAGCCACTTGAGAGTTTGAGAAGGAAATGAGGGAGTAGTATCTACAATTGTTTGAAATACGTATGTTTTGAAAATTCAAGGATGAATTTTCTTAAAGGGAAAGGAATTGTAATACCCCAAATTTTGGCTAGTGACCAAAACGTAAACTTTGAAAGTTTTAGGGTTAAAGTATAAACTTTGGAAAAGTTTGGGGACTAAAGTGTAAATTTCCCCAAAAAGTAATTTTATTTAGTATAAGAGTAAATCGGATGAAAATGAGTACCTTGATATCGGTTTTAAGAATTAAGATGCAGTAAAAGGTACTGAATTTGGATCGAAAAAAATTGTTAAGCATGCTCAGGCTAGAGAAATACAAGGATGGGTGACCTTCGGGAAGGTCCCATAAAAGTGTTTCTGATCGATATTTTGGAGTCAGTAAGAATAGAGAAAATTCTTATGGATTATCGATAAAGGAATTCTAAGAGAAATTTTATTCTATAAAGATTTTGATAAGTATCGGGAAAATAGACTGAGTTAAGAATAAGTCCTTGAAAAAGGAAGTTTTTATGGGATAATAGAGTTTATTTCCTAAATATTGAAATATAGAATTTTCGGAATAAATCCAATAGCTCGGAAAAGGTAAAATCGCAATAGAAGTATTTTATGAATATCGGGAAATCAGATCGAATTGGAATTTCAGAGACTGGTCCAAGAAAAGTCATTAAATACTATTTTATGAATATTTTATTATATTTGGTTGAATTCAACTAGACTTAGTTGAATTTTTACAAGAATGGAAAACTAGTAAATAAAAACTAGTTGGAGGGCAAATTGGTCATTTGGCCCCAATGGCAAATTTGAAATATTTAAAAAGTTATAAGGGCAATTTTGGAAAAAGGAAATGGAAGATTAAATCTTGGCCCTTGATTGATGATAAAATCAATCTCAACCATTGGATAAAAAGGGCAAAATTGTAATTTCACTATTAAATGAATTTAGTATTCATTTAATAGATATATGTGTAAAATAATGGGGAAATGTTCACCTTTTCCAGCCAAAAACATGAGAGCTAGGGAAAGAAAGAGAAAAATTTTCCAAGCTCGATTCAAGCCCCGAAACTCAGTTTTCAGGAAATCTCTTAAACCACAAAGTTGTTCTACTCTTCAAGCTTTATCTTTTGATATCAATAATTCATGGAATTCATTCTTGATTTATAAGAATTTTCATGAGAAAGAAATTAAGGTTTATGGACTAAATTGGGGGTTTTGAGATTTTATGATTTCATGATGAAATTCAAGTTGAAACCAAGTTTGTGTGATGTTAAAATCATGTTATTGAGTTGGGATTTAAACTTTACATGTTTTGATTATTATGAAGATGATTAAGGTTTATGGATTCAAGTTTAATTTAGGGGTTGTGGTGTTGGAGTTATGATTTAGTAAGCTTGATTTGTTGTTTGGAAGCAAATCCCTAAATTAATTTGATGGGGACCAATTCGACAATCTTAAAAGTTAGAGGACTAAATATTAATTTGTATGGAATTGAAGTGTATTTATGTAATTAATGATGTTGAAGATGTGAAATTGATGTTAGAATGTTAAACCGATGTAGAATCGAATTAGTGACCATTTTGACAAATTGTCACAGTTAAGTGACCAATTTTGAAATGAGTTTTTTAATAAGGATTAAATCTGATTTTTGGTTGAAATAATAGAATTCAAGTAGTAATGTTGATTTGAGGACTAATTTGCAAAGTTAAGAAGTTTGAATCCTTATCTTTGCATTTTTAGTAACTATTTCGGAAAGAACGAAAAATTAAAGGGAATTATTTTTGAATATTTATTTGATGAAGAAAGTGATACCTTAGTGGTTTGAAGCAAGTGATGGGACAAAATTGACAAGAATAAAAATAAGAAGAAGTTTGTATAAATTAGAAGTTTATTATGGAAAGATATGTAGAATACTGGTTTTGGCAGTAAGTTTGAAAATTCACCATAAATTCTACAAAAAATGGTTAGAAGGTGAATTTTATACCGATGTAAAGATTTGTTCGTCTAGTTTTGCCTCCAACAAACGGACACTGATTTCGAGTTTCGAGTCAATAGATATGAATTTTTAAGTGATAAAGGTTAGAAAATAGAGCACCAGTCTGTTCTGAATTCCAGCATTGTAATTGACCTTGAAAATTCACCATAAATCGTACAAGATGAATTTGGGCTATTAATTTATATGGTTGAAAATCTTACTGAATCTAGTTTCTTTCAGACCAAACGGAATCGAATTCTAAGTTTTAGAATATTTTATAGAAATATTTCTTTGAAGGTAGTGCAATCTGCCAGAAAATGAGAATTGATACATTTTGTATCTAAGGTTAATTAGTAAGCTTGAAAAGGGTTAATGGAAGTTCTAAATGGTTATTAAGGACCAAAATGAGTTTTGGACAGTATAAGGAAGGAAGGAAAAACTTTTGGAAATTTTTTATATTCAAATGACTAGATTCGATAGCATGTTTAAAGTATTGTTAGATTTGAATCTAACGAATGTTATTCGTATTTATATGATCAATGAAGTTTAATTTGGATTAAAAGAAGGGTCGAGGTATTATGAAGGAAAGGATCAAGTAGAGCTTAGTGAGGCAAGCTAATAAATGGCCCAGGTGAGTGCATTTTTACATATTTATAAATAATATGAGAAAGAAATATAATATGTCAACCTAGAATGATTTGAAAGAAAAAGAATTTGAATCATAAATTGATACATTTTACAATAATTTTTAAATGGTTTATAATGATCTTTACAAGATATTGATGTTAAAAGCCCTTTGTATGATTATTGAGATTCTTGGTATAATTGGTATGCCAATGAGGTGGAGTATAGTGATATAGTGATACAATGACGCTGTGTTCTACAGCCATGACCTAGTGATACAGTGATGTTGTATAAGTGTACAACAGTTATAAAGAGAAATAGTGATGTTGTGTTCTACAGCTATGACCTAGTGATACAGTGATGTTGTTAAATTACATTAGTGATACAGTGATTTATTATGGCACAACATATTAGTTGATGCCACACATGTGCATACTCAATAGTGACTCGCATACCATGCATTCTCAATTACATTACGTTGGGCTATGAATTGAGTAAAAAGTAACAAGTACAAGTGATCTAAAGGAAAGTGAAAAGTGAAAGTGATATGATTCAAATGAAAACATGATTTACTGGATATTTGATTTGACATGACATTGCCTTATATATGTATATGAGATGTTGATTTTTACAGGTTACATGACAGAGGAACGACTTCAATAAGTCATTCTATACGATTCTAAATTCTTATATGTTATATTCATTATTTTATTTATTATGCAATTTTTATTAAAATTAAAGTGCTTTACTTTGATTTATAAGTTTTGCCTCACAAGTTCATACTTAGCGTGTGTTTGTTTTACACGTAGATTAAGATAGAGTATTTGAAGAGGAGTCGAGCATGCTGATCAAGCTTGAATCTACAAAACATCAGTAAGATATTCTAGCTTATGATAATCTCTAGTGGGCATGTAATTATTTAATTGCTAGTAGAGTATGAAGCATTAAATTAGACTAAATGATAGATAAGTAATCAATTTTGATGATGAGTCGTATATGGATAAAGCAAAATAAGGCATTAGCATTGTAACAGAATAAAGCTAAGGTAGAAAGGATAAATTACTTTGCTAATAAAAATAATCGGTAATCGCGTAAAGATTTTAAAGTCAAGAAAGGGCATACATAGCGAACCTAGTTTTCATCCAGAATTGAACTGTTGTTTTTAATAATTGCCAAATATGTTTTAAAATAATTAATTCAGGGTTGAAACTAGCTAACTGCACATAGGTTGTGTTTTCAAGAAAACTGAAAAAGGGTTAGATTTACAAACTAAAATTTGTAAATACTTGTAAAAAATTTATAAGTCAAGATTTATTTAAACGACTCCGTAACATCTTTAATGTATATTCGATTTATGAGTATACGTTAAGGGTGTTACATAAGTGAAGTTTGTTCGCTTGAGTCAGTATGCTCATGAGTTGGTCCGTGATGATCAGCAGAGATGTGACAGGTTCCGTTATGGGTTGGTGAGGGACATTAAAACGTATCTCTTGGATACGGATTATACAAATTTTGATGTGTTGGTCAATCGGGCCAAAGATGTTGAGCAATCTTTGGGTGCATTAGTCTAGGCTGTGAGTGCGAGCTTGGGTAAGAGAGCAGCTGAATCTAGCTATTCTGGGAGACAGAATAAGAGGTTTTGAGACAAGAGACATGGGCCAGATCACAAGCGTGGTGGTGGTGTTGGACAGTGTAATTAGGGAGCTCGTGTTGTACCGGAGTGTGAGCGTTGTGGTAGGTGCCACACGGGTATGTGCTGGGGCAATGCTCGAGCTTGTTGGATTTGTGGGTCATCTGATCACTTGAAGCGTGATTATTCTCGAGCTGTAAGGGATGCTCCGAAATAGGTTGCTGCACTTTTAGAGGTCGAGGCCGTGGTAGGGGTAATTTTTAGAGGCGCGATGAATGGACAGAGAGTTATGGCTCATGCCACAGCGGTGAGACGAGAGGGTGGTGGACTGGCTCGGACCTATGCTCATCACGGGGGCCGCAATGACACGGATGTGATTGCAAGTACTTTTACTTTGCGATCCTTGTCATTGTTATCCTTGATTGATTTGGGGTCTACTCATTCTTATATCTTGAGTGAGCATGCATCTTTGTTGAATGTACTTGTTAAGATCCTTGATGTTGGCATGTTAGTAACTAGTTCCTTTGGAGAGACGGTTACAACTAGAAAGTTGTATAGGCGGTGTCATTTGGTTGTGCAAGGTCATGAGTTTGCTGCGGATCTAATGGAGTTGTCGTTCCATGGTTTCGATGTCATCTTGGGTATGGATTGGTTGAGTGAGCACAAGGTAGTTGTAGATTGTGAATCTAAAAGGATTACCTTGAGGTTGTGGTGGTTGGCGAGAATGTGAAGTTCTTGTCCAATGTTTTTTGTCCACTTGAGCAGAAAAGTTGATGCAAGGGGGTTGCCAAGCTTATTTGGCTATCATGATGAACACTGAGCTAAAGGTGTCAGGGTGTAGGACATTCGAGCTATTTGTGATTTTTCCAGAGGTTTTTCTTAAGGAATTACTAGGTTTACCGTCAGATGAACCCTTATAGAATGGCGCTAAAGGAGTTAAAGGAGTTGAAGTCATGGCTTCAAGAGTTGTTGGATCATGGGTTCATTCGACCGATTATTTTCCCTTGGGATGCTCTGGTTCTTTTTGTGAAGAAGAAGGATGGCACGATGCGTATGTACATTGATTACCGGTAGTTGAATAAGCTAACGGTGAAGAATAAGTATCTATTTCCACGAATTGATGACTTGTTTGATCAGTTTCGTGGGGGCAGCGGTGTTTTATAAGATCGATTTAAGATCAGGGTATTACCAGTTGAAGGTTAAGGATGAAGATGTGCATAAGACTGTGTTTCATACGAGGTATGGAATTATGAGTTATTGCCCAGGCCTTTTCATTTGACAAATGCCCCAGTTGCGTTCATGGATATGATGAATAGGGTGTTCCATGATTATCTTGACCAGTTCGTGGTAGTGTTCATAGATGATATTCTCGTGCACTCTCGTACCGAGGAAGAACACAATCGGCATTTGCGGATTCTGTTGCTAGTGTTGAAGGATAATTTGTTGTATGCCAAGCTGAGCAAGTGTGATTTTTGGCTTAGGGAAATGATGTTCCTTGGTCATGTGGTGTCCGCTGAGGGTATTCATGTTGATCCACAGAAAATTGAGGTTATTCTCAATTGGAAACAACCTAAATATGTTTCGGAGTTGCGTAGTTTTCTTGGGTTGGCTGGTTATTACCGTCACTTTGTAGAAGGTTTTTCGAGTATTGCAGCACCGTTAACAGGGTTGTTACAAAAGATTGTTCCCTATATGTGGACAGAGAAGCAATAGCTCAGTTTTGAGAAGTTGATGGACATTTTGACACATGCTCCTGTGTGGATTCAACTTTAATCTGGAAGGAATTTATGGTTTATAGTGATGTATCGGATGTTGGGTTGGGTTGTGTGCTGATGCAAGATGGTAAGGTGGTGGCCTGTGCATCAAGGCAATTGAAGGTTCATGAGCACAACTACCCAACTCATGATCTGGAGCTTGCAGCTATGATTTTTGCCTTGAAAATTTAGAGACACTACCTTTATGGTGAAAAGTGTGTGGTTTTTACGGACCATAAGAGCTTGAAATATTTGATGTCTCAAAAGGATTTGAACCTTAGGCAACGCAGATGGTTGGAGTTGCTTAAGGATTACAATTTAACAATTGAGTATCATCCTGGAAAAGCCAACGTGGTGGTAGATGCGCTGAGTCATAAGGTTGTTGTTGAGCTTAGGGCGATGTTTGTGAGGTTGAGCGTGACACGGGAAGGTGGTTTGTTGGCTAAGTTGCAGGTTAAGCCTACATTATCGCAGATGATTAAAGCTAAGTAACTGTTTGATGATTCTTTGGTTCCTTATGTTAAGGACATAACATATAGTAATCTAACAGATTTTCATTTTGATGATGATGGTGTTTTGTGCTTTAAAGGCCGAATAGTGGTGCCAAAGGATTCAGAGCTTAGGCACACTATTTTGGCAGAGGTGCATTCTAGTCCTTTTGCTATGCATCTCGGTAGTACCAAGATGTATTGTGACTTAAAGGAGGTGTACTATTGGGTTGGTTTGAAAAAGGATGTGGCAGAGTTTGTTTCTAAGTGTATGGTGTGTCACCGGGTTAAGGCTGAACATCAGTTTCCATCTGGGTTGTTGCAACCGTTGAGAATTTCAGAATGGAAATGGGAGAGAATCACCATGGATTTTGTGTTAGGGTTACCTTTGACACCGACTAAAAAGGATTCCATTTGGGTGATTGTGGACCGGCTTACGAAGTGTGCACATTTTTTGCCAATGCATACGACATACACTTTGGATAAGTTAGCGAATTTGTCCATTTCTGAGATTGTGCATCTGCACGGGGTACTGAAGTCTATTGTTTCCGATAGGGATCCAAGGTTCACAACAAGGTTTTGGGTGAGCCTGCACCGGGCATTAGGTACGAGATTGAATTTCAGCATTGCGTATCATCCTCAGTCGGATGGACAGTCTGAGCGGGTTATCCAGATTTTGGAGGATATGCTGAGGTGTTGTATTATTGAGTTTCAAGGAACCTGGGAGAAATATCTACCTATGGTTGAATTCGCGTACAAAAATAGCTATCAAGCCAGTATACAAATGGCGTCGTATGAGGCATTGTATGGCCGAAGGTGTCGTACACCCTTGTGTTGGGCTGAGGCAGGAGAAAAGCATGTTTCCCTACCTAATGTGTTGAAGGACATGGATGAAAAGGTTAAGCTTGTGTGTGATCGCTTGAAAGCAGCTGCGGATCGACAGAAAACTTTTGCGAATTTGAGGCATAGGGATCAAACTCTTAGAATCCTTAAGGAGCTATTTTACCAAGTTTTTGCTGGTGATTTCTCCTATCAAGTAAACCTTTTTAACATGTGTTTAAAACTTAATTAAAAGGGAATTTGGTTATTAAAAAGTTAGTTAACATTTTCAAGAAAATTGACGTAACTTTTCTCTCCACTTCTCTTCTGCCAAACACTTAAGTTTTCATCAAAAATCATAGGTGAGAGATCATTTTACTCAGTTTATTGATTTGTGATTGATTCTTTAACTTTGATTTATAAAACCTCATTTAAATCTTGTGTTTTCTTAGCTTTAAATAAGCCAATTGAGGGAGAAATCACACAATAGGAGTAAGGTCCGTGATCTACTCTATTGAATGGTTCTTTATTGATATTCCCAAGTGTTTGATCCTTGATTTATGGTTTCTAATCTGATTTTGTGTTTTTATATTGAGTTAATTGATTTAATTGGGTGAAATTGATGAAATAGTGAAAGTTTCATTTTGGATCTGTTTTTCTAATGTTGGAGATTTATTTTAATTATATTTTGGAAGTATTATTATGTTGATAATTTGTATTTAACAATGGAATCCCGAAACTCTTGAATCCCTAGTTGATTAGGTTGTTAGATTTGTGTTTTTGTGAAGTTGTGATGGCTGTTCAATTGCTGGAAGTATTTGGATGAATTAATCCTGTTTTTGAGTGTTAATTGATGATTATGGAAATGTTAGATTGTTAGATTGTGGCTGGGTTGTGTTTGGAAAGGATTAGGTGATGATTTCAGTTGTTGTGGTTGGGTAATTTTGAGAGGATTGGAAAAGTCCTTGAGGAATTGTTGTTGCAGTGTTTTGAATGCATTGAAATGCATTAATCATCTGTTGTAATGTGGTTAAAACATGGGAGGTTGATCCAAAAGTGATTGGTGAAGCTTTGGAGGCTTCGGACGCTTGATTTCGCATCGGCGAATCAAGGTTTCACGTATCGGTGAGTAAGAACACGGATTCCAGCTATGGAATGTTTTAAAGGTGGTTTATGGGAGTTTAAACTTAGCTTGGTACGCTAGTTTAAGCTCGAAAGTAAGTAAGTGTGGTTTTTCTCTCCCGGTCGTGCTAGTGTGAAATAGTTTTTATGCACTTGTTTTGATTTACATTGAGCCTACTGTTTAAGCATGTTTTTAAGTATTTGAGATACTATTTTTAACATTGAGAAGCTGAAGGATGCACATGATAAGTGATCCTTGTAAGTATATGGTTTACACTTGTGGTTTAAAGCATGGTTGTTGCTTTGAAAAAATTGGTTTGGTTAATCTTGTTAAAAAAGTGAGGTAATGGTAAATGGTTAATTATATTGGCAAGTGATGTGGTCTTAAAATTGTTATCGGATATAGTTGGTCGGCCATAGGATTGATAGTACACTATAATAAGTCACCTTGGATGCTTAGGGATTTAGATCCGTGTACTGAAAACTCCATCCAAGTACCCTAATGGTAGAGTGGTTAAATATTACCGTATACTCCCGTTAGTGGATTAAGTATCTAACTGAGGTAAGGGGTTGGTATCCCCATAGGTTGAAAGTGTACCCGATCGTTTAGGTACCGCGATTGTGATTATATCGCTATTCCGATTGAGATGGCTTGAAGTGTTGGGTAAAAACTTGTTGAATCCGTATATCCGATGAACTATTTTGGTAAAGGAACTTGATTAATGATCACTTGTGAGCCAATATAATTGTTGATGTATCATTGAAAAGTTTTGTGGTATAATGTGATTTATACATGTTTACTCTTTATGCTTTGCATATGGTTGTTGAAGGCTTAAATTGAGGTTGAGCAATGGGACTTGCTGTTGGTTAATGATACATGTTGCATGTGGTGTAATATGTTGGTTTTAAAAGATGTTGAGTGCATGGATTTAAAGGCATGATAATGTTTTAAGAGATGATTGAAATGAAATTTCAATGTAATATTGGGAAATGGTTTTAATGCATTGATGGTGTGTTGTTTTGAGAACTCCTCACTAAGGCTAGTGTGCTTACGCTCTTTTTATCCATCAATGTAGAGAATTAAAAGCTTGGAAGGCAGCGGGAAGCAAGGGATCGATACAAGACTTGGTAACAAAAGTATGTTTTGAGTTAAACTATAAGTAATAAGGGCAATGAGGGTTTCCGTTGTTATTTGGGAGATGTTTTGTTGAACTCCCTGTTTAAGCAAGTTTGTCTAGCTGCTCTTGAGTTGTAAATGGCCTTTATGGTTTGATTTTGATGATGGTTGGGAGTTCCATGTTTTACTTGAATGGTTTTGTAGGATGCATGCATATAGATTTACATTTTATGCAAGATGCCATAAATTGATGTTGAATTTGTGATGTTATGTTGTGGTCTGATTCTAAATTTTGTTGGTTGTGTTTTAGGAGCATGTTCGAAGGTTTTGGTAAGGTTGAAAGCATGTTAAACTAGTAGAAAATGACATTACAGGCCTACGCGTACCGGTACGGAAGGGACCATATCGGTACAGATAGGCAAAACTTGACGTTCAACATCGGTACGGGTATGTGCGTACCGATACGGCTAAGAAACTTAAGCTTGGAGTATTGGTACAGGGTAAGGTGTATCGGTACGGGAACTCGTTACTGTAAAGTTTCTTTTTGGGGAAAAACCCGTGTACCGGAACACCGAGGGCTCGTATCAGTACAGTTTTAATACTTTATAAGATGATGTGGCATACCGATATGGTACACTGTGTACTGGTATGGGTGGCTACTCTATATCGGTAAGGCTGTGATCGTATCGGTACTGGTGGCCATTTTTACAAGTAATGTCATGGATTTCAGTTTTTGGTCTCTTGCGTTTTGGTCCCTGAATATTTTGGATGCAAGTGAATAAGTTCAGACGATCGTTTTGAGCTAATTTTTGACGTGTAATCATGTAACCTGTCTAATTAAACGATGGTAACTTAAAATTGGGCTACGTCCTCATACCTTTCAGAATTTGCAATTTGGTCCCTAAATCGTATATATGACCAATTGGATGTCAATTCGACGCCTGATTGAGTTGGGATTTCACCAGAAATCAGTATGCACATATAGGGTAAAAATTTTGCATCTAGATAATATAAAAGGAAAAAATGGTCAGGTTTTGGGCTTAATTCTTTATAGTTTACTTCGGTAAACCTAATATAGCTACTCGGTTCGGTCTTGCGACTAGGCCGAGTCGAGGGGGTTACAAATATCAGCTTGGATATGAGCTTGTTGTTTTCATGTTTTGTTGATAAACATGGTATGACTTACTTACTGGAAATGCATGATTTTAAGTACATATGTAGGGGATTAAAAATATGTTAAATGCTAGTGAGCATTGGATTACATTCTAGTTGGGAATGGTGTTATTGCTTGGGCAATGTGATTTGCGTATGTGATGTTTTATACAATGCATTGTAAAACAGTAAGTAAATGGTTTTGCAAATGATATATTGGCTATGTGACGGATAAGAAAACAATCGGATATAGTTGGTATACCATAGGATTATAAATGCACTATAAAATATGAACAAAATCGATCGTGGCCATGGGTCCTTGAGGTATGGCAGTCTAACAACGCCACTCGGACTATTGCAGACCTCATTTAGGGCATGCAGTTTCACAGGGCAACCCAAATTTATGGTGATCTTGCGGATTAACTAGGTAAGGTCGCTACACTTGCGGTTTAACTAAGCAAGGGTGGAGTCTCGCGGTTTAACTAGGCGAGGGTGTCAAATCTTGCGGTTTAACTAGGCAAGGTTTGGGATATCATGCGGTTTAACTAGGCATGGTATGACAGATCTGTGTATTCGATATGTGTGGGATAGAGGTAGTCTATCCGGGTCACTATAAATGCCAATATATGTGAAAGTTTATGAATGAAACCTATTTTATAATGCTTTGAGATCTGAGCATGATTTGTTTTTAATGCTTTGGGATCTAAGCATGGATTATGTATATGATGTTGCATAAGGGTGATTATGCATGTCTCGGTTGAATACAAGAAAAATAGTTTGGTTGTTAAGCATGTCTTTGGAAACAAGTGCTCGGTTTTAAAAAGGTTTTAATTGCAACATTGTTTTATGAGCATCCTCACTAAGCATGTGTGCTTACACTCTCTTTTTCCTAATGATGCAGATCATTATGGTTTGGGGCCACAAAGGCAAGGGTTGAAAGGATCCAAGTGATAAACTACTTTTGAGTATGAACTCGGTTTATGTTTCCGGTTAATAAGGCAATGTGTTCACCATATTTTGGGGAGTTGTAATTCTATTTTCCATGGCTTTTAAGTTTTTTTCTATGCTGGATTATAAGGGTGATTTTATGTTGCTAAGCTTGAGGTTAATCCTTGCTTATGGTTGTCGATGTGTGGTTGTTTAGGTATGCATTTAGAATTGCCTTAATGATTTCTATATTGGGATAGTTTGTGCAAGTTTATTATGTTGTGTTTGTGATGTTGATATGTTGCTTATGCTGGGAATGGTCTATTTGTGCATTTTGGTATGTTTGGCAAAAATGTATTGGGAGCTTGCCTATGGTTTGGTCATTTGAATGTATAAGTTGTTATGGTTGTTGAATTCTGATGTTAGAGTTGAAAAATGACTAGCTGGATGTTTGTATGCATAGATGAGAGTTTCTAGAACATAAATGCATCTAGATTCGAGTGAAAATCAGCTAAAATGACATTATAGGCCTAAGTGTATCGATACGCAAACGGGTGTAGGGGTTTCGGTACAGTCTATTGTTACTAGAATCTTTCTTTTTAGTCTGAGCCTGCATACCAAAACGCATGTTGACCGTATTGGTATGATGTTTTAACAATATTAAATGGATTTTTGGATTCAAAGTGGTGTACCGATAGGTACCAGGCATACCAAAATAGGACTGCAATATCGCATCGGTATGGCTCCTACCATATCGATACAGATGGTAGTTATTTCAGTTAATGCCATGGAAGCTGGTTCTATTTTTTTTTACATTTTAGTCCCTAAATGTTGCGGATGTAATTGAATGAGTATGGATGGTCCTCTTGGGTTGATTTTTGACATGTATGCATGAAATCTATTTAACTAAAGGCTGGTAACATAAAAATGGGTCAAGTCGTTAGAATTTTCCAGAATTTGCAAATTGGTCTTTTTGTGGCTTTTTCGAATAATTGGATGTCAACTCGATGCCCGATTGAGATGATCTTTCTTCTGCTACTTGTATGAATATATAGGGTGATAATTTGCATCTAGACAAGATAAAAACAAAAAATGGACGTGTTTCAAGTAATTTCTTCCCGATTTACCTTAGTAAACCTAATATAGCTCACTCGGTTTGGTGTTGCGGCTAGGTCGGGTTGGGGGTTACAAGTTTTTTGTACGAGGTACAGGCATTATGAGTTTTTGGTGATGCTGTTTGGTTCGACCAATGCTCCGGCTTCTTTCATGGACATGATGAATCAGGTGTTCCATAAGTTTTTGGATCACTTTGTGCTTGTGTTTTTCGATGATATTCTTGTATACTCTCGTACTGAGGAGGATCATGATAGGCATTTGCAAATTGTACTTCAGATGTTGTTGGCTAATCAGCTTTATGCCAAGTTAAACAAGTTTGAGTTATGGCTTATGGAGGTTGTTTTCCTTGGGCATGTGGTGTCGGCCAAGGGGATTCGAGTTGATTCGCATAAAATTGAGGTCGTGATGAGTTGGAATGTGCCTAAATTTGTGTTAGAGGTTTGGAGTTTCTTAGGGTTGGCCGATTATTACTGTAGGTTTGTGGATGGGTTTTCCAGTATAGCTGCTCCTTTGACCAAGTTCTTACAAAAGAACGTTCGTTTTGAGTGGACGGGGGATAGGTAGCGGGCTTTTGAAAGTTTGGAGGAAGCTTTAACACGAGCCCCTATCTCAACTCAACAAGAGTTAGGGAAGAAGTTCGTTGTGTATAGTGATGCGTCCTATGTTGGACTCGGTTGCGTGCTGATGCAGGATGGTAAGGTTGTCTATGCATCTAGACAGTTGAAGGTGCATGAGCGTAATTACCCTACTCATGACCTTGAACTCGCCACAGTTTTTTTGCCTTAAAAATCTGGAGGCATTACCTTTATGGTAAGAAATGTGTAGTTTATACAGATCATAAGAGTTTAAAGTATCTGATGTCGCAGAAGGAGTTAAATCTTAGGCAACGGAGATGGCTGGAGTTGCTTAAAGATTATGATCTGACCATCGAATATCGCCCGGGTAAAGCTAACGTGGTGGCCGATGCTTTCAGTAGAAAAGTTGTTGTTGAGTTGAGGGCTATGTTTGCTGGGTCGACTGCGACTAGTGATGGTGGGTTGTTGACTGAGCTGCAAGTGAAACTGTCCTTGTCACAGTTGATTAAAAAGAAACAATTGCATGATGAGAGTTTGGTACCGCATGTGAAGGATAATATGGATGGAAGTCCTACGAATTTGCATTTTAATGATAGTAGGGTGTTGTGTTATAAAGGTCAAATTTTGGTGCCTGATGATGAAGAGTTGAGGCATACCATTTTGACCGAGGCACATGCTAGTCCTGTTGCTATGCATCCCGGTAGTACTAAGATGTATCGAGATTTGAAGGAAGAGTACTACTTGGTTGGTTTGAAGAATGATGTGGCTAATTTTGTTGTTTGATGCATGGTATGTCAATGAGTAAAGGCTGAGCATCAGTTTTCTTTCGGGTTGCTACAACCGTTGAAGATACCGAAATGGAAATGGGAAAGAATCACCATAGATTTTGTGTTTGGGTTGCCTTTGACACCGACCAAAAAGGATTCCATTTGGGTGATTGTTGATCGGTTTACGAAGTGTGTGCACTTTGTGCTAGTGCATACAATGTATACCTTAGATAGGTTGGCCGATCTGTACATTTTTGAGATTGTGCATTTGTACGGGGTGCCCAAATCCATAGTTTCGGATAGAGATTCGCGCTTTACAGCAAGGTTTTGAGAGTGTTTGCATTGTGCTCTTGGAACACAACTGAATTTCAGTGCTTCATATCATCCTCAGACGGATGGTCAGTCAGAGCGTGTGATTCAAGTATTTGAGGATATGTTGAGGTGTTGTATCATTGAGTTCCAAGGAACATAGGAAAAACATTTTCTTTGGGGGAGTTTGCTTATAATAACATTTATCAGGCTAGTAAACAGATGGCACTGTATGAGGCTTTGTATGGTAGGAAGTGTCGTATGCTGTTGTGTTGGGATGAGGTTGGGGAAAAATACGTTTCGATGCTTGATGTGTTGAAAGACACCAATGAAAAAGTGAAGCTAATATGTGAGCACTTGAGAGCAGATTCGGATTGTCAGAAATCCTACGCGGATTTAAAGTGCAGGGATATAGAATATGTTGTTGGTGATCAATTTTTTTGAAGGTGTCACCTTGGAAGAAGGTGATGCATTTTGGGCAGAAAGGGAAGCTTAGCCCGAGGTTTATTGTACCATATGAGATCGTTGAGCATGTGGGTCCAGTTGCTTATCGTTTGAGGTTACCTCCTGAGTTGGAGAGGATTCATGATGTGTATAATGTATCGATGTTGTGGAAGTATCGGTCGGATCCATCGCATGTTATGCCGGTAGAGGATATTTAGCTGAGGCCAGATTTATCCTATGATGAGGAACCTGTGGAGATCCTTGATACTAGCAGTAAGGTTCTGTGTGGCAAGACGGTTGAGCTTGTTAAGGTGTTGTGGAGACACCGCGGTGTTGAGGAGGCCACGTGGGAAAGCAAATCGAATATGTTGAAATAATTTCCGCATCTGTTTCCTCCAGGTAAATTTTAAGGACAAAATTTCTTTAGTGGGGGAGAGTTGTAACGCCCCAATTTTGGGCCTAGCAGTTTAAGGGCTAGTTAGACGGTCCGGTGGATCGGGTTAGGGATTTAAGTTGGATTCGGGAATAAATATTTTTGAGTTAGTTAAAAATATGGGAAAATGGTTAAAAATCATTATTTAATATATAGATAATATTGGTGAAATCAACTTGAGAAAATTGAAGTTAGAAGGGTGACATTTTGGTTGGTGACCAAAATGTAAATTTTTAAAATTGTTTTTAAATGGTGACTAGTTTGTAAAAGGGTCAAATTCTTAGAATCCCTAAGGAGCTATTTTACCAAACTTTGGCTGGTGGTTTCTTCCCTCGATTAAGGATTTTTAACATGTGTTTTATTAATTATTAAAAAGGGGTTTTATTATTAAAAGGTAGTTATTGATTTTATAAAGATTTGACGTCAACTTTTCTCTTCACTTCTATTCTGCCAAACACTCTTGTTTTCATCAAATTTCAGAGCTTTAAACAATCAATTGTGGGAGAAATCACACAATAGAGGGGAGGCTGGTCCGGAAGCTATCGGTGAAGCTTTGGAGGCTTCAGACGCTTGAATTCGCGTTGGTGAATTGAGGTTTCGCGTATCGGTGAGTGAGAACGTGGGTTTCAACTTTGAAATGATTTAAAGGTGGTTTACAGGAGTTTAAACTTAGCCTGAAATGCTGGTTTAAAGTTGGAAGTAAGTATGAAGTGGTTTTCTTTCTCGGCCCTACTTTTACGAAATGGTTTATGCACTTGTTTTTGAATTACATAGTACCTACTATTTAAGTATGTTTTAAAGCATGTTTAATACTGTTTTGATTATGAAGTGTTGAAGGATGCACATGGTAAGTGATCCTTGTAAGTATGTGGAAATACTTATTGAAAAGCATTGTTTGTTTCTTTTGAAATGATTTGGTTAATGCATGTAGAAAAACAGTGAGGTATATGGTTAGTTGTGAATTATATTGGAAAGTGATGTGGTTAAAAGGTTATCGGATATAGTTGGCCAGCCATAGGATTGATAGTGCACTATAATAAATCGCCTTAGATGTCGAGGGGTTTTATACGGTGTACCGAATACTCCATCCAAGTATCCTAACGGTCGAGGGGTTATATGGGGTTTTATACGGTGCACTATAATAAATGCATTGATGGTGTTTTTTTCTTGAGCTTTCCTCACTAAGCTTAGTGTGCTTACGCTCTCTTTGTCCATCAATGCAGAGAATTAAAGATTTGAAGGCAGCAAGGAAGCAAGGGATCGCTAAAGACTTGATAGTAAAAGTATGTTTCGAATTAGACTATAGGTAATAAAGGGCAATGGGGTTTTCGTTGTTGTTTTGGGAGATGATTTGTTAAACTCCCTATTTGAGCAATTTTGTTTTGCTACTCTTGGTTTGTAATTGGTCATTTTGGATTGTTGGTTTTGGGATTTGTGTTTTGCTTGGTTTGGTTTCTAGGAAGCATGCCTCTAGTTTTACATTTGATGCAAGATGCCATGAATTGTTGATGAATCTGTGTTTTCTTACTGAGGTTTGATCCTTGAATGTGTTGGATACATATTAGGAGCATGTTAGAGTGTTTCGGTATCTTTGTAAGCATGTTAAACGAGCAAAATAGGACATTTCAGGTCTAGGCGTATAGATACACGTGTCACCGAACCGGTGTGGATAAGCAATTCCAGGCTTAGTGTTTTGGTACGCGGGATAACGTTTCGACATGGGCTTAGGCCAATTATGGCCAGCGTTTTAGTACGCAAGGGATCGTTTCGATATGGGGTAACATTTTTCGGCAAGGTATCGATACGGATGGCAGTTATTTCAGTTATTTGAATGTTCTAAATTTCTGTTTTCTTGCGTTTTAGGCCCTGTATAGTGTGGATGCAATTGAATGAGTATGGATGATCGTTTTGAGCTGAGTTTCGACATGTATGCATGAAACCATACTAATTAAAGGTTGGTAACGTAAAAAGGGGTTAAGTCCTCTTAGTTTTTTGGAATTGCAATTTGGTCCATGAATTGCAATTGTACCCAATTAGATATCGATTCGATGCCCGATTGACTTGAGTTTTCACATGCGGTCAATATGAACACATAGGATAATAATTTGCATCTAGATAAGATAAAAGAAAAAATGGACGCGTTTCGAGTTTCTTCTTCTTGGTTTACCTCGGTAAACCTAATGTAGTTCGCTCGATTCGGTCTTGCGACTAGGCCGGGTCAAGGAGGTTAATAATACATATTAAGGAAGTCACAATATTATTTAACAGAGTTCTAGACTTGTATTTTTTTGTTTTTTTTAACATCTAACATAAAACTAGTTTATAAAATAACCATTTCTCAACTTTTGAAGTATTCATAGCCTATTTGCATATTGCTAGTTTTGACTCGTAGTGTCTACAACGCCGTAGCGTCTAATGATGAGTACGTACTCGAGGATGCCCTTTGCTCCTCATACTCGTACATTTTGTGCTATGTAACACTGTAGTGTTTGAACCGACTCCATAGAGTCTAACTCGACCCCGAATAGTCTATCTCGTAGTGTAGTGCTATGACGCAACTGCTAGGACTCTATGGATATTCAATTATACCGAAGACTTCACAATAGTACTTGGGCAAAATCAATATTATAATCAACATTCCATGTTCAAAGCATCAATATAAATCTTATAAGTCGATATTAGGCAGTTCATACCCAATATCTAAAATCCGATTTATCTTACATAAATTATTATGCCATATCAATGTATCACATATGCCATTTAAATTTCATGCCATTTGCACAACTTTGATCAACATACATTTTCATTAATATCAAGGTCGACTTATCGTAAGTCTTCCTCATATCATATATATATAATAGGTAAAAATGCACTCACCTTGGCCACTTAACACAATGTCTCACTAAGTCCTAATTCGATCCTTTCTTTCATAGTACCTTGAACCTTCTTTGATTTGGACGTCATTAATCACACGAATACAATAAAATATTTGTTAGATTCAAATCTAACAATACCTTAAACATGTTGTCTGATATAATCATTCGAATATAAAATTTCCAAATATTTTTCCTTTCTTCCTTGTACTGTTCAAAAACTCATTATGGTCCTCAGTGACCAATTTGAACTTCCAATAATTCTTCCGAGCTTGCTAACTAACATTTAAATACAAAATGTTTTAAATTCCATTTTTTGATAGCTGGCGCTACCTTCAAAGATTTACTTATACATGGCAGAATACACACTGGATCTTAATTTCCTTTATACTGGAGAAACTAGATTCGATAACGGTTCTAACGATATAAACCAAATAAATTAATAAAATCTACAAAAATTATGAAAATTCCTTACATTCACGTCACAGAGTTGTCCAGGCAGAAACTGCTCTGTAATTTTTCTGACCTTCATTCGATTAAAAATTCATATCTTTTAACTCGGAACTCAAAATCAGTTTCTATTTGTCGGAAACGAAACTAGACTAACAAATCTTTACAATGGTATAAAATTCATCATCTAACCATTTTTTTAGAATTTATGGCGAATTTTTAAACTTACTGCCATAATTCAAATTCCAACATAATTTTCCATAAATAACTTCTAATTTACACCAACTTCTCCTTATTTCTCTACTTGTCAATTTAGTCCCATCACTTTACTTCAAATAACTATTATAAAGCTTGTATTCATATGTTCTCTTTACATCCTTCATCAAAATAAGCTTAAAGCTTTACTTCTCTAACTTCTCTTGTTTTGTCGAAGTGGTCACCAAATTTCAAACCTAAGGATTCAAGCTTCTTAACTTTGCAAATTAGTCCTCAAATCAACATTACTACCTTAATTCCACCATTTTAAATGAAAATCAGATTTACTCCTTCTACATATCCTCTTTACCGAATAGACCATTCAAGTTTGACAATGTGTCAAAATGGTCACTAATGTGATTAATCGTCGGTTTAGCATTCTAACTTCATTTTCATGTCTCTAACATCATTAATAATATAAATACACATCAAATTCATAAAATCAGATCTGGTCCCTTAATTTTTGAAGCTTGCCGAAATGGTCCCTATGTATTTAACTTAGGGTTTTGCTTCCAACAACAAATCAAGCTTACTAGATCATTAATCCAACATCATAAACCCTAAGTTAGACTTGAATCCATAAACCTCTAACCTTCTCTATACAATCTGAAATATGTAGGTTTTAAATCCCAACTCAATAACATGATTCTAACATCATACAAGCATGATTCTAACTTAAAATCAACCATGGATTCATAAAATCATAAAATCCCCAATTTGTTCGTAAACCCTAATTTCTTCCTCATATCAAATCTCATCAACCAAGCAAGTATTCCATGAATTATTTACATCAAAATATAGAGTTCGAAGAGTAGAACAACTTTGTAGTTCTAAAGATTACCTGAAAACCGAGATTCGGAGCTTAAATCGATCTTGTAAAAAATTTCTCTTCTTTTCCTCTTCACCAACGTTTTGGAGAGTATTTTTGCTGATATTTCATTCATATTTCATATATTTAAGACACTTGTATCATTAAAAATGAATTTTTAATTCAATAAATTAAACTTTCCAAAAATACCATCCAACTAGATTTCTATTTCTAATTGCCATTTTGTAACATTCCAACTAGACTTAGTTGGATTCTAATCAGTCACTATTCATCCATAAAAGAAATCTCAAAATTCCCTCCATGTCTCTTTTGGACAAAATGACCAAATTGCCCTTTACTAATCAACTTACTCACAAAATTGACATTCCATGTCATTTCAATCGATTTAATTTTTTCTTGATCTTTTTAACATCCAAATATTCATAAAATGATATTTTATGACTCTTCTAAGGTCCATGGAACTATCTCTGAAATTTTAGCTTGATCCGATTATCTTAATATTTTTCCAAACTTTATCGTTTTATAGCCATTAATACAAACTCCGTACGAAAATCTGGGTAACACAAAAATGTCATTCTTGGGGGTAAACTATTCATTTACGGGGTTAAAATACATAACTTTTGAAAATTACACTTTAATCCCTAAACTTTTCCAAAGTTTATACTTTAGCCACAAAATTTACATTTTGGTCACTAGCCAAAAATTGGGATATTACAATTCTCTCCCCCTTAAGAAAATTTGTCTTTGAATTTTCAACGCGTACCTGGTTCAAAAAGGGTGACGAAACTGCTTTCTCATATATTCTTTTCTTTCCCAAGTCGTTTCCTCAATTTTATAATTTTGCCAAAGAGCTTTAACAAGCGGAATTGACTTATTCCTTAGTTATTTGACTCCATGTGCTAGAATCTTTGTAACACCCTCAACGTATATTTGATATTCGAATACACATTAAAGATGTTACTAACTAATTTACATTATTTTCAGACTTGTAAATTTTTTTATACTATTCTTGCTTAGCTAGTCCAGTGGTTGGCCCTTTCTCGGTTCCTACTAAATTACAAATATGTCTAGACGCACCTAGTTTCGACCCTAAATTGGTTTATAATATACTTTAAGTAGTTATTAAAATTAAAATATAATTCAGGGTGAAAACTATGTGAGCTGCCTAGGCCTAGGCCCTTTCTTGATTTTAAAATCTCTATGCGATAAACAACTAACTAAGTTTGAAAATCGTTTGCAGCATCTTTTATAATATTCTTAATTCCTCAAACTAAATCATGTTTCTAGATCATACAAAATAGCTATTTATTTAATATCTATACATGCCCAACTAGACTAGGATGTGGTGATACTTACTGATAATGCAGGCTAACTTAATCCAACGATTGCAGCTCCTCCTCTGATATCTAGTCCGAGGTGCCTATGTGTGATACAAAACACACGCTAAGTATAACTTAGTGAGGCATAATCATAACAATGTAAACAATGATTATTAATCTTTAATGCAGGAATAATCATGTAAGAAATTTGTACTGCAATAATTTTGTACTGTAAAATCTTATGGCCCAAAGTAAATATCAAATCATATAACAGTGCAATACAGTTCCTGCAAAATGGCAAGCGAATTCCAATTGTAGTTGATAATATTTTATCATGCATAGAACTACCTTACATGTATAGTTCATTAAACCAATATAATATTCAAATCACAAGATTCGATCCGTCTTACCAGTCTTGTGTACGATAAGCTTTTTAGCTTAACTACCTGCATAAATGCATTTCAAGTTTTATAGCCCAAAGTACAAAATCTTGCGATTCCATGGTACGCAAGTCATCACGACACCATAGTTTCTACAACGTCGTAACGTCTGCATCGCCGAAGCGACTGCGATGAGTACGTACTCGAGGATGCTCTTTGCTCCTTATTATTGCACTTTTTGTGCTAACAACACCGAAGTGTATGAACAATGTCGTAGCGTCTAAGTCAACAACGAAGTGTCTAAACATCACTGAATTGACTGAACGCATCGTAGTGCTAAGACGCAGCTGCTAAGACCCTATGGATATCCAATTATACTAAGGATTCTCATGTGAACCTATGGTATACGAGTCATCATAACGACACAGTAGTGTCTGCAACGCTGTAGCGTCTGATGGTGAGTACATACTTGAGGACGCCCTTTGCTCCTCATTATAGCATCTTTTTGTGCTAGTCGACATTGTAGTGTCCAATCATCACTGAAGTGACTGCAATGTCGCAGCGTCTGCTATCAACACCGAAGTGTCTAGATCACACCGTAGTGCTGGATTGCAGCTGCTATAACTCTATAGATATCCGATTATACCAAAGACTCCCACACTAGTACTTGGGCATAACAATATAATATTTTCATATTTAATATTTAATCCTTCAATACTGTTATCCATAATTCGTTAATGGACAACTCATATCCAAATATCTAAAATTCGATTTACCTTAAGTAAATCATTATGCTACAATCATTGTATCGATATGCCATTTAATATTTCATGCTATTTGCATAAATAAGCCACCATACATTTTTATTTATACCAATGTTGGTTCATCGCAAGTTGTCCTATTTATCAACATGTCATAAATACATATAATGCAATCACTCATATCACATATATAATAAATAAGTAAAAATGCATTCACCTAGTCCATGCATGATATTTGCCTCACTAATCTATTTTGATACTTTTCCCTTGCTTTTCTTTGATTTGGTACCCTTAGCCTCATTAATAGCTTGAACCTTGTTTGGGAGCCTTCAAAATTGCCTAGGAAAATTTTGCAAATTTTCCTCTTTCTCCCATGGTGTTTTCGAAATGAAGGAGAAAAGATGAACATATGTTTGTTCATCTTTTATTAATTTATGCCACATGTATTGATAAATTGAATTTTTTATTCAATTTAATCCTTATTCCAAAATTAACCTCCAACTGAATCATAATTTACAAGTTGCCATTCTAGTTCATTTCCAACCAAATTCCATTCAACTCTAACCAAACTAGACTAATGTTTTCACATGGGAAATTACCATATTGCCCATGGTACTTTCAAAATATTTCAAAATTGCCATTGTGACCAAATTACCAAATTAGCAAAACTAGTCACTTAAATCACTAATTTTGCCATTTTGTAAAAATCCAACTATTCTAGTTAGATCACAATCAACCAATTAATAATTTATTCATAAATAATATTTTATTAATTTTCTGTAACTTATGGAACAACCGCTAAAATTTTGATTCGATCCGATTTCTCGATATTCACTTACTACTTCTACTACGATTTCCCTTTCACCGGGCTATCAAATAAATTCTAAAAATTCCTTATTTCCATATCTGAAAAGTAGATAATATTATCAAATAAAATATTCCATATTTATGAAATCAAACTTCAAATTTTAACTCGGTTCAAATATACTGATAATTACCTAAAATCTTTATCGGATACAATTTCTCTTAATATTTCCTAATCGGGTATCCATATAAATAATATTAACTCAGACTGATTCCTTTATATCAATCTAAAGTACTGACATGGGACCTTCCCTTCCATAATGGATTGTATCTTTTTAGGGTCGACGTGGATCCCTTCGGTTAAAACAATGTGACTCAAGAAAACCACTTCTGATAACCAAACTCATATTTCGAGAGTTTTGCGTAAAACTTTTCTCTATCATATGGTAAAATTTCATAATTTTTCAGTTCAATCCGGGTATTTGAATTCCACTTAAACTTTGACTATGATTTCTCAAAATTTGAAATATCGGATCAAACCAGTAATTCCACATTCAGTCCACACCAATAGGTGCTCTATCCATTTATGAAATAAAACATCTATCTTTTGGGAAATTACAACTCTAGTATTTCAACTTTTTCATATTTCGACTTGTACCATACAAGTTTTAAAAACTTATCATTTTGGTCACTAAACTTTAACCTTGAATTCCTATTCCAATTTTTCTTGGATTATTACCAAACTTTGCGAGTACCCTAATTTGCTTATCTTCTATCTCATGGTAGTCTTAATTCTCATAAATTCCTTCTCTATAATCCATAATTAAAGAAATCCTAACTCTTGCATTTTTGTCATTTTAGTCACTAAGTTAGCTTTTAAGCCCTTATCTTAGTACTAAATGACCCTTAAACAGTACTGTAAATTTTGGGGTACTACGATCTTTATCGGTTCTTTCTCATAAATCAAATTCAACATGAATCTCTATTTTCTCCAAGGTAATGACATGTAAAGGATCTGATCAATACTTTCTAATAAAATCACATTTGAGTAACTTTGCAAACAACTATCTTTCCCACAAGGCTTGTAGCACTATTCGTAAATGTTTATCACAATCTTCTTTCATACTACATTTTTGATAAAGCCATCTTTATACTCGATTGATAGTTGTTACTGTAAGAAATTTCATCTAGTGGCACATACTTTTCCTAAAAGCCTTCAAACTCAATCAAATAGAAACTATACATATTATTCAAAATCTAAATTAATTTTTCAGATTGTTCGTCCTTCTGTGGATGCAAAGTAGTGTTGAAATTATGCCGAGTCTCTAATGTCTTATGCAAGGAGCTCTAAAATCTAGAGATAATCTTGGATCTTAATCACACACAATGAAAATAGGTACATCACGTCACTTTACAGTACTTTAGATTTATCGCTCAGCATATTTACTCATTACAGATTGATTCAATCTATCCATAAATACCCAAATCGAATCATCTTTAATCGGTATCATTGGTAACCTAGTTATGAAATCCATCATAATTCTTTTCCACTTCCACTAGGGGAATGGAAATATGTTACCACATTTCTGAAGGTACTTGATGTTTCACTTCTAGTTGTTAGCCTATCAAGCATGTAGCCATAAATTCAGTTATTGTCCTTTCTTTTTCTAGATATCAATATTTGCTCTTTAGACCTAGATACCTCTTATTCTTTTCTGGATGCATCATCAAGAACATAATATTTTTCTCAGACATCCAACATACTTAACTTTGAAGTCTTTATTTTAACCATTTTCAATTTGTTCTAACCTTGGCAACATTTTTCATCTTTCAACTGAAAATCTTTAATCCGGCCTAAATAAATAGGTCTAAACTAAAGTTCTGTAATTAACATACCAATCTTTTTCCAATACAGTTGCACATTTATTGCTCTTAAAGTAAAGAATATCTACCAACTAAGTGCATTGGTTATTATATTGGCTTTTTTTCAAGATAATAGTCAATCACAACATCATAATCCTTAAAAAATTCGATCTACCTTCTTTGCCTCATGTTCAACTCCTTTTTAGTTAGCAGATACTTTAAACTTTTATGATCTATGTAAATGTAGCATCGCTCACCATATAGATAATGACGCCATATCTTTTAAGAAAATATAACTGCTACTAACTCTAAATCATGAGTAGGATAATTCCTCTCATGTGTCTTAAGTTGCCTTGAAGCATAGGCCAACACTTTTCTTTCTTACATAAGTATGCATCCCAAACCATTATGAGAAACATCGCTATAAACCATATAATCTCTACCCGATTCTGGTTGTACTAGTACCAGGGCTTCTGTTAAGATCATTTTTAATGTCTCACAACTTTCTTGGCACTTATCTGTCCAAATAAATGATATATCCTTCCTCAATAGCTTGGTTAGTGGGGAGGCAATTATCGAGAATTTCTTTACAAACCTTCGATAATAACTAGCAAGTCCCAAGAAACTTCGAACCTCGAAAACATTCTTCAGAGTTTTTCATTCAACTATAGCTTGTACTTTCTTGGGATCTACTCTTATCCCCTTTGCCGAAACCACATGGCCAAGAAAAACAACTTCCAACAACCAAAATTCACACTTTGGCAGCTTATCATACAACTTTTTTTCTTGAAGGGTCTGAAGAACAATGCAAAGGTGGGCATCATGTTCTTCCTTTGTCTTTGAATAAACTAAAATACCATTGATGAATACCACCAAAAATTGATCCAAGTAAGGTTGAAATACTCGGTTCATCAGATCTATGAATGTCACAGGAGCATTTGATAATCCAAACGGCATCACTACAAACTTATAGTGTCCATATTGGGTTTGGAAAGCTGTCTTCAAAATATCTTCTTCCTTGATCTTTAACTAATGATACCCTAATCGGAGATCAATCTTAGAAAATACAGTTTCGCCTTTTAACTGATCAAAAAGGTCATCAATCTTCTAAAGAGGATACTTATTCTTTGTTGTCACCTTATTTATCCGACGGTAATCTATGCATAATCGCATGAATCTATCTTTCTTTTCACAAATAACACTGGTGCGCCCCAAGGTGACAAACTTGGCCTTATAAAACCTCGATCTAACAATTCTTGCAATTGTACCTTTAACTCCCAAAGTTATGTTGAAGCCATTCTATACGGGGCCATCGATATAGGCGCACTACCTGGTAACACCTCTATTTTGAATTCCACCTCTTGATCTGGAGGAAATCCCAGTAACTCATCTAGGAATACATCTAGATACTCTTGGACAGTTAGAATATCTTCCAATTTAATCTCAGAAACTCGAGTATCCACTACATTTGCTAAGAAAGCTTGGCAGCCTTGTAGCAACAGTTTCTTGGCAGAAACAACTGAAATTACATTGGATAAGGGATTTACCCTTTCACCAACTACTATTATCTTTGTGCCTTCCGAGTTCTTCAATATTAATCACTTTAAGCGACAATCCACAATGGCATGGTAGGAATATAACAAATTCATTCCCCCTTGTGCTATGTCCCAAGGGATAAGTTACCATTATATTGAGCTTTTTCTCGATCATCACAACGAAGCCCTTCTATCATCATCTTTATATTTGTTAAACCAATAGTCTATCGACATTGGTTTTCCTTCAATATCCTACCTGAAGTCCAACACTTCAAGACTTCCCAACTCTCTAGTAATGAAAGTCTAAGGAACTTGGGATTGAATTTTCTCTAAAATTATGTTCAGGGTTCAAAATAATAAACCTCGGTTTAACTAGGCATTTCCAACTTCACCAACACTTTAACATCATATTGAGCGGAAAGTGGTTAATGTCTTACCCTATTACTACTTCTTCAATTTTGCCTTGATGCTTCTAATATCTTATTTTATCTTACATTTCCTTGAGAAAACCACTATTAATGAAATCTTCAGATTTCTTAATTCTTGGTCTCTATTAACCAAGTTTGCTATCCATTCAGAGAAAATTTGCTTTTCATCAAACATTCTTTCTTTATCGGGTTAAGTATACTTCCCTTCTAATAATTTCCTACTACTAAGTTTTCCAGCTTTCTTTCTCATAACTTAATCAATGTTGTCTTAAGGAGTGCCATATTCGACCCTCAAGCATATATATTTCCCAAGTAAAGATACTTCTTCTTTTTCTTACTTCTCCATATCAGAATATCTTAATATCATTTAATCACAAACTTACAGTTTTACGACTGCCTTTTTATCTTGAAATGTGAGCCCTTACTATCTAAATTTCCTTGTAACCTATGTTGTTATAAACATAAGTGCATATATAGATGTTAAGGACTAACATCTTATAATTACTGTCAGCTCCTTACAATGCAGGTAACTCAACTCAAACTGAAGTTGATTACAATACTTATTTCACTTCATTGTACTCGCAATGAGTCCTTTCTTGACCTCTGAGATTCGTCGATGGACGACTTACTTCCCTTACTATAATCTTATTCTATCTTATGCTAATGAGGAGCAGCTTCAAGTCATACAATCAACACATCAGTAATATGACATTCTAGGGGCATGTATTTACTGACAAACTTATAACAAACTTGGTTTAGCATCTAGAACCGACTAAATTTGTAGCTCTGACACCACTAAATGTAACACCCTTAACGTATACTCGTAGTACGAATACACATTAAGGATATCACAATATTATTTAATAGAGTTCAAGACTTGTAAAAAAATTTAAAACATCTAACATAAAACTAGTTTATAAAATAACCATTTCTCGACTTTTGAAGTATTCATAGCCTATTTGCATTGCTAGTTTTGACCCTAAATTGGTTTATAAAACATGTTAGTCAGTTATTAAAACATGTATGTAACTCATGGTGAAAACTAGGTACACTGCCTAGGCCCTTTCTTAAATTTAAAATCGTTACGCGGTAAACGATAAATAAAATTTTTACCCGATTAAATATCATTACCAGTAGCTCTTTAACCATATGAATAATTTATATTTATCTGACTATTAATCAAACTTATAACTTTAAAACAACTAATGAATAAATTGATACACCACTACAGAATATCATAAATTAGAATGTCTTACTGATGTTTGTCAAATTGCAGCTTGGTCAACATGTTTGACTCCTATTATGGTAAGTTCCCAATAACCTACGTGTGAAATAGCACACGCTAAGTATTCACTTTGTGAGGCAACTATAAATTAAAGTAAAGCATTTCAATGTATAGAAATAACATAAATAAACAAATTAATGTGTATATTATATAAAATATAGAATCATATAAAACTGACTTATCAAAGTCATTCCTCTGTCATGTAACAGTGCAATACAGTTTCTACAAAATGGCAAGCGAGTCCCAGTTGCAGTTTATATCATATCATCAAACTTCTATTTTATTAATCAAATATACGTTAAGCTTTTTAAAAATGCACTCACCTTGGCCACTTAACACAATGCCTCACTAAGTCCTAGTTCAATCATTTCTTTCATAGTACCTCGAACCTTCTTTGATTTGGACTTCATTAATCACATGAATACAATAAAATATTTGTTAGATTCAAATCTAACAATTCCTTAAACATGTTGTCTAATGTAATCATTGGAATATAAAATTTCCAAATATTTTTCCTTTCTTCCTTGTACTACTCAAAAACTCATTATGATCCTTAGTGACCAATTTGAACTTCCAATAATTCTTCCGAGCTTGCTAACTAACATTTAAATACAAAATCTTTCAAATTCCATTTTCTAATAGTTTGCGCTACCTTCAAAGATTTACTTATACATGGCAGAATACATACTTGATCTTAATTTCCTTTATACTGGAGAAACTAGATTCGATAATGGTTCTAATGATATAAACCACATAAATTAATAAAATCTATAAAAATTATGAAAATTCCTTACATTCACGTCATAGAGTTGTCCAGGCAAAAATTGCTCTGTAATTGTTGACCTTTATTCGATTAAAATCCATATCTTTTAACTCAGAACTCGAAATCAGATTCTGTTTATTGGAAACGGAACTAGACTAAAAAATCTTTACAACGGAATAAAATTCATCATCTAACCATATTTTTAGAATTTATGACGAATTTTTAAACTTACTGCCATAATTTAAATTCCAGCATAACTTTCCATAAATAACTTCTAATTTACACCAACTTTTCCTTATTTCTCTACTTGTTAATTTAGTCCCATCACTTTACTTCAAATGACTAGAATAAAGCTTGTATTAATATGTTCTCTTTACATCCTTCATCAAAATAAGCTTAAACCTTTACTTCTCTAACTTTTCTTATTTTGTCGAAATGGTCAACAAATTTCAAATATAAGGATTCAAGCTTCTTAACTTTGCAAATTAGTCCTCAAATCAACATTACTACCTTAATTCCATCATTTTAACTAAAAATTAGATTTACTCCTTCTACATATCCTCTTTGTCGAATAAACCATTCAAGTTTGACAATTTGCAAAATGGTCACTAATGTGATTAATCGTCAGTTTAGCATTCTAACTTCTTTGTTATGTCTCTAACATCATTAATAATATAAATAAACATCAAATTCATAAAAATCAAATCTTGTCCCTTAATTTTTGAAGCTTGCCGAAATGGTCCCTATGTATTTAACTTAGGGTTTTGCTTCCAAACAACAAATCAAGCTTACTAAATCATTAATCCAACATCATAAACCCTAAGTTAGACTTAAATCCATAAACCCTAATCTTCTCTATACAATCCAAAATATGAAGGTTTTAAATCACAATTCAATAACATGATTCTAACATCATACAAGCATGATTCTAACTTAAAATCAACCATGGATTCATAAAATCATAAAAGCCCCAATTTTTTCATAAACCCTAATTTCTTCCTCAAATCAAATCTCATCAACCAAGCAAGTATTTTATGAATTATTTACATCAAAAGATAGAGCTCGAAGAGTAGAACAACTTTGTATTTCCAAAGATTACCTAAAAACCGAGATTAGGCTTAAATCTAGCTTGTAAAATTTCACTTCACCAACGTTTTGGAGAGTATTTTTGCTGATAATTCCTTCATATTTCATATATTTAAGACACTTGTATCATTAAAAATGAATTTTTAATTCAATAAATTCCACTTTCCAAAAATACCCTCCGACTAGATTTCTATTCTAATTTGCCATTTTGTAACATTCCAACTAGACTTAGTTGGATTCTAATCAGCCACTATTCATCCATAAAAGAAATCTCAAAATTCCCTCCATGTCCCTTTTGGACAAAATGACCAAAATGCCCTTTAAGGGTTAACTTACTCACAAAATTGCCATTTCGATCGATTTAAATTTTTCCTGATCTTTTTAACATCCAAATATCCATAAAATGATAATTTATGACTCTTCTAAGGTCCATAGAACTATCTCTAAAATTTTAGCTTGATCCGATTATCCGAATATTTTCTGAACTTTATCATTTTATAGCCATTAATACAAACTCCGTTCGAAAATCTGGGTAACACAAAAACATCATTCTTAGGGGTAAACTATTCATTTATGGGATTAAAATACATAAGTTTTGAAAATTACACTTTAATCCCTAAACTTTTCCAAAGTTTATACTTTAGCCACAAAACTTTCAAAAATTACATTTTGGTCACTAGCCAAAAATTGGCATATTACATTACAATTTTTGTATCTGGTGAGATATGGTTTCGGTTTAGTATCCATTGTGAAAGATAGGTGCAATAAGATCTTAGAGGGCTTTCGTATCGGGATATGAGATCAGGTGGCTACACACCATGATAAAGTATTGGATAACCTAGTAAATCAGGCCAAGACTGCAGAAAAGATGAAAAAATTTGTAGCTAGTCAGAGTAGTAGAGATCGAGCTCGATCCAGGAGGTCTTTTATTCATGAGTCTTCTACACGTCTTGGTAAGAGGGCTCACACTTCAGGACCTCAGAGGAGTAATACGAGTTCTAGGTCTTCGGCTCCTCCAGGCCCAATTGTCAGTTGAGGTGATTCTTTAGGATTCTCTTCTTTGCCTGCATGTGAGCACTGTGGTAACTGGCATCGAGGAGACTGTTGGAAGTTGAGTAGTGCATGTTTTCGATATGGATCTATGGATCATTTCCTGAAAGATTGCCCAAATCCACCTTCTACAGCCTGATCATCTTCATAGACCCCTACTCATTCTCAAACTTCTGCCCGTTCGCATACATCTGTTCAAACTCCAACTATAGGATGTTATTGGGGTAGAGCATCTGGATCTGCTGATAGGTCTGATGACAGAGGCCAAGCATATCAGAGTGGAGGACCAGTCTTGACTGAGGCCAGCAGCCTGATTTAGTTTATTCTTTTAGACTTTGAGATGACAGAGATGAGCCAGACGTCATTGCAGGTACATTTACCATATATTTTGTTCCATACTTGGCATTGCTTGATAATGGCTCCATCCATTTGTATGTATTGAGATCGATGTCCCGAGACCTCCAAATTCTAGTTAAGACCACCGAGGATGTAGTTACTATTATGAGCCCAGTGGGTCAGATAGTGATTATGGATAAGATTTTTAGATGATGTCCACTTGAGGTTCAAGAGGAAGCTTTTCCACTTGACCTTATGGTACTACCTTTAGAAGAGTTTTTTTTTATTCTTGGTATGGATTGGTTGACTAAACATCGGGTTAATCTTGATTGTGAGTCCAAGAGGGAAACTTTGAAGACTTCTTATAATCGGATAGTTATTTTAATTGGTGAGAGATGCGGGTATCTATCGAATGTGGTATCGACCATGACTGTTGATAGAATGATTCAAAAGGGTTATGAGACCTTGATTGCTTGTATTCTAAATACGAAAGGCTCCTTATCCAAGATTGAGGAAATTCCTACAGTGGAGTTTCCTGATATTGTTCCTGGTCTACCACCGGATAGAGTTTGAAATTGAGACTTATTTGGGATTTGCACCCGTTTCTATGAATCCCTACCGTATGGCTACTAAGAAGCTTAAGAAGCTGAAGATTCAATTTGTAAGAGCTCCTTGATCAAGGCTTTATCTGACCAAGCTCTTCACCCTAGGGATCTCCAGTTCTGTTCGTTAAAAAGAAGGATGGATCTCTCAGACTGTGTATCAATTATCGGATGCTGAATAAGCTGACAGTCAAGAATAAATACCATTTACCCAGGATTGTTAACTTGTTCAATCAATTTTGGGGAGCCTCTATTTTCTCGAAGATTGATATCCGATCCGATTATTACCAACTTAAGATAAAGGGGTCTGCTGTTGTGAAGACGACCATTCGTACTAGATATGGGCATTACGAGTTCTTAGTGATGCCTTTTGGATTGACTAATGCCCCTGCTGCCTTTATGGATCTGATGAATCGTGTATTCTGGTCCTACTTAGATCAGTTTGTAGTGGTATTTATCGATGATAATTTGGTCTACTCCTGGACTGAGGCAGAGCATGTTGTGATCTGTGAATTCTAGCTTAGTGAGGTTACATTTATGGGACATATAGTATCGGCTCGAGGTACTCAGGTTGATCTAAGTAAGATTGAGGCCATTATGAGTTGGAAGCAACCCAGGAATGTCTTAGAGATCTGCAGTTTCTTGGGCTTAGCTGGATATTATAGACACTTCATTGAGGGTTTCTCCATTATTACTGGCACTCTAACAAAGCTATTGAGAAAGAATGTTCCAATTATCTGGACTGATGCTCAGCAAGAGATTTTTGAGAAATTAAAGACAACTTTGACACAAGCTCCAGTTTTAACCCAGCCTGAGTCTGGAAAGGATTTCATAGTTTATAGTGATGCTTCACACTCAGGAATGGGATGTGTTTTGATGCAGGATGGGAGAGTGGTCACTTATGCCTCACGACAATTGAAGTCGTACGAGTGTAACTATCATACCCATGATTTAGAGTTGGTTGTTGTGGTCTTTGCATTGATTATTTAGAGGCACTATCTCTACGAAGAGAAGTGAAATATCTATACAGATCACAAGAGCATAAAGTATCTCCTTACCCAGAAGGAGTTAAATCTGAGGCAACGTCATTGGCTTGAGCTTCTTAAGGATTATAATTGTGAGATTGAGTATCATTCGGGGAAAGCCAACATTCTGATTGATTCTTTGAGCTGCAAGGCCATTTTAGACTTGAGATCTCTGTTTTCCAGTATGAGTATCTATGATGATGGCAGTTTACTAGCAGAGTTACAAGTTAAAGCAACCTTGGCCGAGGAGATTAAGGCCAAATAGTTACTAGACAGTTCCTTGCTTTTTGTCATACAACAGGTTGAGCAGGGATCCATCTCTATTTATACTTTTGATTAAGATAGAGCCATGTGCTTTAAGGGCCGTTATTGTGTGCCGGGTGATACCGAGTTGAAACGGGTCATGCTCAGTGTGGCTCATAGTAGCCCGTATGCTATGCATCCTGGTGGGGATAAGATATACCAGAACCTGAAGCAGAGATACCATTGGGTTGGCATGAAGAAAGATATCTCTGATTATGTGGCTAGATGTCTGACTTGCCAGCAGGTTAAGGCAGAACATCAACATTCGTCAGGTCTGTTGCAGACCATTAAGATTCCCAAGTAGAAATATCAGCGTATCACAATAGACTTTGCTACCGAATTGCCTTGACTCCTTCCAAAAAGGATTATATCTGGGTGATTGTTGATTGGCTTACTAAGTCAACCCATTTTATCCCTAATCAAGCTACGTATTCTCTGGAGAAGCTAGCTAGATTGTATATTTCTGAGATTGTTAGACTACATGGTATGCCATTATCTATTATTTTTGATCGAGATCTGAGATTCACCTCTCGATTTTGGAGGGCCCTTTAGGAGGCCTTAGGCACACATCTAAATTTCAGTACATCATTTCATCCGTAGATATATGGTCAGTCATAGAGAGTGATTTAGATTCTGGAGGATATGTTACGAGGATGTATGATCAACTTCTGAGGCAATTGGGAGGATTTCTTGCCCTTGGCTAAGTTTGCATATAATAACAGTTACCAGACTAGCAACCGTATGGCACCATATGAGGCTCTGTATGGTCACAAATATTGTGCTCCTATCTGGTAGACTGAGTTATATGATAGGAAGACTTTGGGTCCTGAGTTGGTTTGAGAGACCGAGGAGAATGTCAAACTGATTCGCAACCGTCTAAAGGAGGCTTTTGCTAGACAGAAGTCTTATGCTAATCGGAGGAGAAAGGATATTGAATATGAGGTCAGTGATCAGGTCTTTTTAAAGGTATCTCCGTGGAAGAAAGTTATAAGATTTGGGCGCAAAGGTAAGCTGAGTCCTAGATTTATTGGGCCATACCGTATTCTGAAAAGAGTCAGACTTGTTTGCTTATTAGCTTGAGTTGCCTCCTCAACTTAGCCGTATGCATTTCATGTATCTATGTTGAGGCAGTACCATCCAGATTTGAGTCATGTTATTCAGGTTCAGGACGTTGAGCTAAGGCCAGACTTATCGTATGAGGAGAAGCCTATGCAAATTCTGGATTTTGATGATAGAGTCTTGAGAAACAGACGCATCCTTATGGTTAAGGTCCAGTGGAGTAACCGTAGTCCTGCAGAGGCCACCTAGGAGATTGAGGAATCTATAAGAGAGTAGTTTCCACGTCTGTTTAGCTCAGGTAAATTTCGAGGACAAAATATATTTTTAGGGGGAGAGTTGTAATACCCTAAAATAATAAACAAAAAAAGAAAGATGAAAAAATAAATAAAAAGGGATTGTTAAGAGGGATGCTTGTTATGGGAATCAAACCCTCAACCTAAGGCATCCAAGGCTAGTAACCCAGCCAACTGAGCTAAGGTAGCTCTTGGGTTTAACCTACATTTATTTAACTTCAAGCTATACCTCATTTTTTTTTTGCTTTCGAATTAATAAAAACCAGTGATCTTTCACCTTCCAATTATGTGAACCAGTTTCCAAAAACCCCTAATATTTTTCTCTCAGCTACCCCTAAAGCTGTCGCCACTCGTCCGTCCTCACTACCGCGTCATTTTGCTCACCGCTAGTGCCAAAGTGTTCCCCATCGAGCCTCAACCAAAACCCCTCAAGCCACTTGTACAACCGTCATCCTATTCACCGATAATCGAAACTTGAAGCTTCGACGAACCTAAGGTAAGAGTTGGTTATATTATTCGTGTTTTTCGACCACCTTGATCTTTCGTTCGCCGCACCGCCACCATCAACACGTTTTTTTGGGCTGAGCCAAACAAAACCCTGCCCTTAGATCATCTGTCCTTCGACATTTCAAACATTGTCGGAGCTACGTCAGAATCGACCATGACCTTCCTATTTTGGTAAGTTAGGTATGTTTCAACTTATTTTTTGGCTTATTTCTGGTTGTGGATGGTTGATAAAAGGAAAATCTGGAAAATAATGCAATTTGGGCCATTTTTTGGCCGTTCTAGGCTACGCGTAGAGTGCACGCACCGTCCAAGGCAATTTTTGACAGCCTTGGACGGTGACCCAGATAAACCATCCTTAAACTAATCCTTTCCCTAAACCATAATGAGTTAAACCAGCCTAAATCGGTTTTGTCAGACCTATTCGACCCATTAAACCTGACTCGATTTGAGCCTGACCCGATCTGATCCTAACTTGACTCATCCCACCCGTTTGACCTGAACTCAAACCAAGTCAAATCGTTTAAGTTAACCCATCCGAGTTAACTCGACTAAGTCAACTTAATCGAGTCAAATTGTCTGAGTCAACTCAATCGAGTCAAATCGTCTTAGTTAACCTGTCCGAGTCAACTTGTCTGAGTCAACCTATCTAAGTCAACTCATCCGAGTCAACTCAATTGAATTTGACCGTTGACTTCAACTGTTGACGTTGATTGTTGATCGTTAACCAATGACATCAGTATTAACTTTGACTGTTGACATTAGCGTTGACTTTGACCTAAAAAGTCAAAAATTCCAAAATCCTCTATTTCATGTTTTTTGACGTCCTAAGTTCATTTTTGAAGTCTATTTCACAAAATTCAAACTTGAAGGCCTCCAAATCTGACCTTAAACCTGAGCATGCATTTTTATCAAGTTAATTTATGTAACATATTGTTACCTTATAAAGGACTAATATGAAAAATTGTTTGGCTATAGGTACTTACGGCTCTCCCGATTGCGTTTTCACCCAGACTGGCTCGTCCTGATTTGTTCAGCCGTGTGAACCTATAGTGACCCATATGGTTTTAATACTTAGTGAATTGTCTTGATAATGACATAATTCTTTTAGTAACCCTAATTCTATTGACTTAGGTTCTAGCACTGCAGCAAAGCATGGCTCTGGTGCCCAATAGACCGTCTAACGACCCGACCTTTTGAGGTGTGTTCCTTGTGTGTTATATACCTGTTTTGATTGTTTGTTTGAAATAATTATGTGTACATGTATGATATAATCTAATTTTTGTAAAAATTATATTTTCCTAATTTAAATATGACTGTATCGTATATCTAATTCAAGTCTAACTAAAAACATGCTCTTTGGTTACTATTTTTTTGAAAATAATTATCTACTTACATCTATTGTTATTACTGTTTATTACAGCATACTGGAATTTCTACCTAAATTATTTTACTAGGGTACTTGGGATGGAATATGAAGTCTCTACGGGTTCAGCCCTGATCCGGCTGGTAATTCCTACTATTTAGGTTCCTATGCTTTGGCTAGGGTGATTCCTACTAGACCTAAGGTATCCCCTTAGGATGGTACCCATGTCCAATGGGCTCGGGTTAATACTTGTATGCGATATTGTTCTTGGGAACTGTATCTTGGAGTTCGGCTGAAAGGTAGATGGTTTACATGAAAACCTTGGTTGCTCTTATAACATGATTTTTGAATTGTTTACTACTTATCATAATTTTATAAAAATGTTTTTTGCAGTGTTGTAACACACTGAGCTCCCTAGCTCATACCCCAAAATCTTTTCTCTTTTAGATTTTGGATAGGCTTCCTTGATCTGGTACTTATTCGAAGAAGATCGCCATCATCGAAGCTAAGGATCTTAAGACCTTGAAGCTTGATGCTCTCATGGGGTCTCTTCTCAGTCATGAGCTAATGAGACAAGGAAAGAAGGACGAGGAGAAAAAGAAAGAAGAGAAGAAGGAATTGGAGAAGAAGAAAGTTGGGATTGCTCTCAAAGATTCACAAGATGAGAGTGATTCTAGCGATGAAGAAGATGAAGAGATGGCCATGCTAGCCTAAAGATTAACAAGGTTCATAAAGTCCAACCAAGGAATAAGTTCTAACGTAGAGAGGGCTTCAAGAACAAGTCAAAGGAAGAAGAGAATGACCAAATCATTTGCTATGGGTGCAAAAAGTCAGGCACATCAACTTCGATTGTGCACAACTAAAGAAGAAGAGCTTCGGGAAAAAGAAGAAGCTCAAGGCTTATGTGGCTACTTGGAGCGATGAAGACTCAGCTGAAGAGGAGCAAGAGGTAGCCAACTTATGTCTCATGGCACTTGAAGATGATCCTAAGGTAACCTTTAATACATCTACATTTGATTTTACATTTGTTGAGCTTCAAGAAGCATATGATGAATTACAAGAGGCATGTGATAAATTACAAGAGGTTTATGATGAACTAGTTTTGGAGTTCAAAGATCAATTTTGAAAAACAAGAAAATTATTTTGGTTTTCAAAAACCAAAATGATTCTTTGACCAAAACTAAGATGGATCTTGAAAGAAAAGTTGAGGATATGCAAGCAAAACAAAAGGATTTTGAAAAGAAAAATCAATACTTTCATAACTTGCTTTCAAGAGCCCATGATGATCACCAAAAGGAAGTGGGTGATCTTAAAACTTTCTTGAACAAAGTTGGGACAAACCGTTTTGAAAAAGGAAATCATTCAAAACCCAACTATGTGAAGACGAACTTTAATGGATGCAAACATTGAGGCTTCCAAAGGTTGGTCAATCTCCTATGTCTAGAGAATTGCATTTACAGGCTGTTAAGAGAATCTTTAGATACCTTAGAAATACACCTAGTTTAGGTCTTTGGTATCCTAGAGACTCATCCTTTAGTTTGCATGCTTATTCGAAAGTGGATTATGCAGGTCGTAAGATAGATAGAAAGAATACTCTAGTACTTGTCAATTGCTAGGTAACATACTTATATCATGGTTTTTTTAAGAAACAAAATAGCATTGTGCTATCTACCACCAAGGCGGAATACATTTCGGTCGGTAGTTGTTGTGCTCAAGTCCTATGGGTGAAAAAACAACTCTTAGATTATGGGATTGATATAGGTATTATTCCCATTAAGTGTGACAATACAAGTGCGATTTGTCTCACTAAGAATCTTATCCAACATTCTAGAACCAAGCATATAGAAATAAGACATCATTTCATTAGAGATTATGTCTTAAAAGATGATTTAGTTCTAGAGTATGTAGATACCTTGCATCAAGTAGCAGATATATTTACCAAACCTTTAGATAAAGAGCGTTTTTAGACTCTTATGAGAGAGCTAGGGCTTACAATCCTTTCTTGAACCTTAGAAACTTTGCTTGTTCTTAAATCTTGCTTGAATTTGTTTGAAATCCATGTTTATGTGATTTTCTCCTTAAATGTATCTAATCAAAAAGTTATGGGGAGTATGTATCTTTACATGTTGCTCATTCATCATAATCATGCATTTTCATTCGAGTAAAATCAAATTTTTGGGTCTTTTGCAGCTAAAATTGTCAATTTTGGGTAAAGTGTACCGGTACAGGGGTCTCCATACCGGTATGGGTTCTTGGGGCAACATTTCGGTACTAATAACCCATTACTGGTACGTGTCGAGGATCGGTACAGGCTATTACCAAACCAGTATACGGCATTGTGATACATGATTTACGATAATAGTATGCGTGTGTCTGAGGCTTTAAATGGGACTTTCCTAATTAAAATTAAACATAAACTTTTCCCTTAAAACCCTAGCCGTTTTTCTCTTATAAAAACCCTCTCAGTCTCCCAATTTTTCATCAAATCTCTTTAAATCTTTTGGGGGTTCCAACTTAAACATCAAAGCCAAGTTGTGTTCATCAAGATTTGTGCAAAACATCTCCTCATTCATCCATTCATCCATCATTCAAGGTAAAACTCTATTTTTATACTTTTTCAAATCTCTCTATATTTGTATAGCTTTTAGGTTTGAATCTAGTATATTTGGGATGTATAAATCTATAGTTTCAAAAGTTTTGCAAAATCTTTCCAAAATCTAAAAAATTTTCATTCGAATATATTTTATACCCTATATAATTTTTCACAGGTTTCAAAATTTAGACTTATGAAATTTTTTATTTATACTTGTATATGATTTTAAACTATAAAGTATATTTTTTTTAATATTGATAATTGGTTGATCTATTGGATTGAATTTGATGTGTTTGCATACATATTGTTTTGTGGTTTGAATTTTGCAGGTTTTATTATCCAAACCTTTTCACCATGCCTCCTAGAAAACGTCCTAGAAGCATTTCCATTGCTAGTTGTTCCAATACCGGTAATGGTGCCAAACCCAATATTACCCAAACTTATAACCTCAGTTTTAATGAGCCTGAAAATCCACATCAAATGGAGTATTTTAAGCAATTTCAAAACTTTACTATCCATCGTGAGCGTGTCATTGATTATACTTATATGCGCTTCGATGAATTTAAGTTCAAATATCTTAATTTGATGAAGCAATGGAAGTTTTGTTATTTTCTTCAAATTCTCGATCTTGTTTATAGAACTCTTGTTAGGATTTTTTACTCCAATGCTAGGTGTATTTTAAATGAGGATAAAACTTAAACCATCGGCCTTGATGCTTATGTCATGGGAAAAACCATTTATATTGATGCCCAAAGGTTAGTCGATCTCCTATGTCTAGAGAATATTGGTTTAGATGATGAATCATCTTATCCATCTTTTTATAACTAGGGTGCCTCAGTCAAAATCCTTGAAGCCCGTGAGCGTTTTCTTCGCCTTCTTATTACTTGGTGGTTTCGACCATCTGGTGGTAAGTGGTCATCTATTAGAGCCGTTGATGATTTTTGGCTATATTGCTTTCAAGAGAAAAATGCTCAAACCTAGCCCAAATAATCTTTGTCGACATGGTTTACATCATCAATGTAACCCCCTTGACCCGACCTAGTCGCAAGACCGAACCGAGCAAGCTATATTAGGTTTACCGAAGTAAACTAAAATGATGAAACCTAAAACTCGCCTATTTTTTTCTTTTATTTTATCTAGATGCATTAAAGTTGTCCTACATGATCATATTGTTCAAAAGTGAGTGCTCGTCTTATTCGGGCATCATAATGATATCCAAATGGCCACGACACAACTTAGGGACCAAAATGTAAAATTCAGCAAATTAAAAGGGTTTTACCACTTTTTAAGTTACCAACCTTAAATTAGGTTCATTTCATGCTTATATGCCAAATATCAGTCTCAAATGATCATCCATGCATAAATAATTGACAAATCAAGATTCATGGACTAAAACGGAAGAAAACATAACTTTACTAAAGCTTTTAACTAACTTAACTGGCATGGGTATCGGTACTCCAATCCGAGTATCTGTACACCCTTAACATTCGAACTTCCAAAGATTCCAGTAGCCATACCCCGTACCAATACGACCCCTGCGTACCAATATGTATTACCAAAACTAAGGCCCCGTACCGGTCCTCAAACCTGTGTACCGATTCCCCAAGCCAAACTCAACCTACCCATACCGATACGCGAACTCAGGTATCGGTACGCAGCTTCGATTATACTCTTTTGTATAGCAACGCCCAGCTTGCGTACCGATACCACAAGCCTAAAATGGCTTCTTGTACCGATATGTGTACTTGCGTACCGATACGCCTGGACCTAAATGGTCACAATTTGCTGGTTTAACAAACTTATTTCAAAAGTAAACCACTTCACCAAGCCATAAACTTCCATACCGTACTATCTAGATGCAAAGGCAACCTAAACATCATAAGCTCAGCAACCCAAAAAGGCTTCCACCCATTCAAAGATATTATAAAGGCATGCTTCCTAAACACTTTGCCAAACGTCTCAAAATGCACCATTAAACCATTCACAGCATAGGCAACATAACAACACACACCACAAAGCATAACAGACTTGCTCAAACCATCACAACAAGGCAATCATCAAGGAAACTCTACATGCAAACTTAGGACACCATTCACAACAACTACAATAAGTTCGAACATCAAGCTTAACAACATCAAACCTCCACAAAAACCAGCATAGAATTCGTACTCAAAATCCATAAGGAAACAAGATTACAACCCCCAAAAACCTTGGCGAACACATTGCCTTATTAACCGAAAATAGACTCAAAGTAGTTTATCTCTAGGATCCTTGCAAACCTTGCCTTTGCTGCCCCGAACTTTAATGATCTGCATCATTAGGAAAAAAAGAGCGTAAGCACACGTCTCAAAATGCACCATTAAACCATTCACATCATAGGCAACATAACAACACACACCAATAGACTTGCTCAAACCATCACAACAAGGCAATCATCAAGGAAACTCTAGATGCAAACTTAAGACACCATTCACAACAACTATAACAAGTTCCAACATCAAGCTTAACGACATCTAACCTCCACAAAAACCAGCATAGAATTCGTACTCAAAATCCATAAAGAAACAGGATTACAACCCCCAAAAACCTTGGCGAACACATTACCTTATTAACCAAAAATAGAAACCGAGTTCATACTCAAAGTAGTTTATCTCTTGGATCCTGGCAAACCTTACCTTTGCTGCCCCGAACTTTAATGTTCTGCATCATTAGGAAAAAGAGAGAGAAAGCACACATGCTTATTGAGGATGCTCATAAACAATGATGCATTTACATTCTTTTAAAAACATATGCTTGCTTTTCCCAAAACATGCTTACTTACAAAGCACTTCCGCATGATTCTAACCGAATCAAAATATAATGATAATCACAACATCAATAACATCTCATGCTTAAATCCCCAAAGCATTTTAATCAAACCATGCTTAAATCCCAAAGCATTTTAATCAAAACATGCTTAAATCTCAAAGCATTTTAATCCAAGAATCAACACATGATCCTTTTCATATATTGGCAATTATAGTGACTCGGATAGACTACCTCTAACCTTTACACATATTCGATACACGGATCTCTCATACCATGCCTAGTTAAACCGCATGATATCCCAAACCTTGTCAAGTTAAACTGCAAGATTTGACACCCTCGCCTAGTTAAACCGCGAGATTTCACCCTTGCCTAGTTAAACCGCAAGAGTACCGACCTTGCCTAGTTAAACTGCAAGATCACCATCAATTTGGGTTGCCTAGTTAAACCGCATACCCCAAATGATGTCCCAACAGTCCGAGTGGCCTGGTTAAACGGCCATACCTCAAGGACCTATGGCCACGATTGATTTTGATCATATTTTATAGTGCACTATTAATCCTATGGCATGCCAACTATATCCAATTGTTTTCACCATGTCACATAGCCAACATATAATTTACAAAACCATTTACTTATTGTTTTACAATGCATCTCGTAAACAACACATATGTAAATCTCATTGCCAATGCAATAACACCATTCCCAACCGGAATAAAAACCAATGCTAAATAGCATTTAATATATACTTTCAATCCCCTGCATAGGTACTCAAAATCATGCATTACCAGTAAGTAAATCATACCATGTTTGTTACCAAAACATGCAAACGACATGCTCATATCCAAGCCGATATTCAAGAGCAAAATAAGGGAAACTTACTTCCGAGCTTAGGTAAGTGTCTCACGCTTACCCTAAACTCCCAATACCCTTTACAAACCTTTGTAAAGCATTTAAAACCAGTTTCCACTCACCGATACGCTTCACCTTCCTTGCCAACGTGAAGCAAGCACTCGGCAAGCCACCAAACACGTCACACTTCGTCTCCCTGATTATCCCCTGTTTTAAATACATAAAACCAGAGGACAAATGAATTAAAATGCATTCAAATCATTGCCCAACAGCAATCTCCCGCAACTCCCAAGATGCCCACTCAAACACCATCCGAAACATACCGAAAACACCATCAAACATTTCCAAAACTTAACCCAGCCATAAAACAACAATACAAGCCTTCAATCAACATCTAATAACATCCAAAAACCTTTTCCTAACATCCTTTTACCTCCAACAAAGTTTAAACTCGAATATCACCACAAAAACCCAATCTAACAACCTAACTAATTAGAGATTCAAGAGTTTTGGGATTCTATTGATAAAAACAACTTATCAACATCAAATTACATCCAAAACATATATTAAATCCAACTCAAACACTGGAAAACAGATCCACTTCGAAAATTATAATATCTCATCAATATTCTCAAAATAACTCAATTGAACATTGATATAACATAAAAAAATCAGTTTCCAAACTATAAATCAAGGATCAAATACTTGTGAATTTTAGTAAAGAACCATACAATAGAGGAGATCACGGACCTTACCCCTATTGTGAGATTTCTCCCTCAATTGATTTGACAAAAGCTAAGAAAATACAAGATTTAAATGAGATTTTGCAAAAAAAAATGTTAATCAAATCATTATCAATCATAAAAGCAAGTTAAAAGACTCCTCACCTCTGGATTTTGAAGAAAAATTGAGTGTTTGGCTGCGGAGAAAGTGGAGAGAAAAGTTGAGAGAAAAAATTACGTAAATTTTCTTTAAAGCTTAACTAACTTTTAACTAAAATCCCTTTTTAATTATATTTAAAACACATGTTAAAATATATTAAATTAAGGGGGAAATCATCATAAAAACCTTGGTAGAATAGCTCCTTAAAGATTCTAAGAATTTAACCCTTTTCATTTTAGTCACCTTTAAAAATAGTTTTCAAAATCGCATTTTTGTCACTAATCCAAAATGTCAGATTTCCAAACTCTTTTTTCTAGAATTCATTCCATCAAAAATCATTATATAATAAAAGATGATTTTTAACTATTTTTTCACATTTTTATCTTACCAAAAAATATACGGTCCCGAATCTGACTCGGATCTCTAAGTCGATCCACCGGACCGTCTAACAAACCTCAAAACCGCTAAGCCCAAAACCGTGGTGTTACAATCAACCACCATCATACCAACCTCATCAAGTCTTTGACCTATGGAACTATCCTTAGCCACAACTTCCACAAGCTTGAAGTGGATTGTTCCTACGATCTCGTGTGTCCCCTTACCAAGTCTATCAATGCTAGATCCTTCCGCAAAGCAAAGTTTCACTTCATCAATGGTGAATGGGTTCAAGATCCCAATGCACAAGATGAACTCGCACATGAGGAAGTTTCGGTTGATGATGCTCCCGCGGCTATGGTTGCACAACCTTTCTTTGATGCTTTCGTGACCTATCTTGATGGGAAGTTTGCCACACTTGACACGAACTTAGATGCAAGGTTTGCTTCCATGGACATGAGATTGTCTACCTTAGAGCATTGAGTCTTTTTTATGGATATCTCCCTTGTCGTCTTCCATCATGAGTGACATGGTCATGTTCATGGAGATGAGGAGGAGAAGGGCAACGACGATGATAATGATGCCCCTTAGGCTTAGTCTTTTGCATATCATTTAGACTTATTTGAATTTTATGCACCGATGTTGGTTTATTATTTCCTATGACATTATGTTTTGGTTTATATTTTGGATTTTATTGGATTTTATGCTTTGGACATCATGTTTTGAATTTAATATTATTATGGATTTTATATTTTGGAGCTATTTTGTTTATACTGTTATGTTTGATTTGTACCCTATTGATTTTGATCTAACAAAAGGGAGGAGAAGTGGGGCATAAAAAAATTTTAAAATCTTTCAAAAACAAATAGCCTTTTATTCTTAAAGATAGGGTGAGTGAATTAAAAATTTATTTGGTTTTGTTATATCAAAAAGGGGAGATTGTTAAACCTATATTTTAATTTTGATATAACAAGGACTTAATCGTAAAAAAATAAATATTTAAGGTACTTGAATTTACTCATAAATTGAAATGCATTTGAAATTAAATAATTTTCTAAGTCAATATTTCAAATCCTTATATTTTTCTAAGTATTTTAGTACTCAATTTAAGCCATTTTGGTAAATGAGTATCGATATGGCTATGTACGTATCATGTAACGACCTAATTTTTGGGTTAGTGAATCGGGTCTTGGACCCGCTTCATGGGCTATTATTTTGGGAGCATAAGTTATGGGTATTTAGGTTGTTCCCATTACTTTGGGGAAAAGGTTTGAATTTTAAAGGATGAGGATAGAAGAAAAGGGGGTGATATTATGTTGGAGAGAGAGAAAAAGTAAATGGGGATAGAGAAAATGGAAAAGAGGGAGAGAAAGTAAGGGGTAGAGTTTTGAAGTCTGATCTACCGCCGTCCAAGCATCCGTTCATGACACCACCAGCAACATTTGAAAGATCTCGCTGAGACGAGTCAATCGATGGTCACCGTGTCGCCATCGTCGTTGCCACTCGCTGGGGTGAAGAAGAAGAAGATTCAAAAAGTTGAAATAGAGTTATTTCGTCGGTAATCATCAAGAACTGCCACAACATCCATGCTTAGAAGCACAAAAATAGTTGGTCTAGAGATTCGTCGTTCACGTTTAGCCATCAGAGGCCCCCCACGCATCACACACGCTGCCGCCTGCGCGTGAACGTGCGACGCAGACTTCAACAGGCTCTAACGGCTTGGGTTGAGCCGACCCAAGCCAAGGAACTAAGCTAGTCTATCAAGCCAGCCTTTGAGCTGAGACGAGCCATCTGCAAGTAGTCAGCCGCCGCCGCACTGCCATTGGTTGTCGCTGCTACCATTGAAGTATAGTAGAGTAGCATGAAGTATAGTAGAGTAGATGTATACCACTGAGCTTTGTAAGCTCAGCGCTCGAAATTGTTATTTATGTGCGTAGGTTGATCGTTGGATCATGGGATCGAGGAACACTAATAGTACGAGATTACAACATGTGGAGGTTTCTAGAGTACGATACTTGTGTTTAGTGGGCTATGTATTCATAGGACCCTACGTGGTAGAGTCTATAATCCTTATTTTTGAAATTGTATTAATCAATCATATGTTCAAATATTTTAAATGTAAATTAGAGCTCATTTGTACTGTTTTGATTATTTATCTATATTTTCAATTGTTGGCTTTAAATATTTTTGAGAAATACCTTGTTGGTCTAAACCCATCTTGAGAAATTTATGGTTTTTGGTTTGGGCTTGAGGCCTAAATGTGATATTCGGGTAGAGGGTGTTACAACATGGTTTTAGAGTTTAGGTTTAGTCAGTTCTAGGAAACCTCATGGTGGTATAGGTGTTTTAGAAAGGTGTCTAGTGAATACAAGCCCTTAAATTAAGTCTGTACTCCTTAAGATTGGAATCCTGATTGTGCATCCAATGTTGCAACGCTAAAATGGTTACGATCGTGGCCGAGAAGGCTGAGGTAAGTGTTGAGCTACTCATGGGAGGGATTTCAGGGGGTGAGGTTACCCTAGATTATTGAGATGAGAGTTAGGTGAATAATTCTAGAGTTGAGGATGTGTTCTCCTCCAACCACTTGAATGGTGTCCTCGTTGCATGTTAAAGATGTTCTGAAGCCTTCGGATACATTATGAGAGTTTGTGGCAAGGAATCGTCATCATTAAGCATGAATAACAGTTGTGATACGGGTATGGATAATCTGCTCTCAAATCGATTAGTGGATGCATGTTGGTTGGAGGACCCTTTATTCGCTTAAAAATGAGTCTTTCTGATACTTCGAGAGAATCATCACCCTTCTCAAATGCATTTCTCAAAAATAGTGGATTCGAGATCCACTAGTTCGTTGGAGTGAGATCGATGTTAGATGTTCTACGATTTGTTAGGGCTACCTTATTGGGAGTTGTTGCACCTTGGGAATTGATTTGTTAATCAAGCGCGATGCTAGCCAGTAATGTTAAGAATGGGCTCGAGGCTCCGAGACCTCGAGGGAACCTATCATTTGGTAAGAAGGGTGTTTGGATTGTTTCCCTTCTATAGTGATTTTCATGGTGGTCATTTTGAGAATGACACAACGGGGTTGTGAGACATGTTTGAGCATTCGATGGATGCTAATGTGTGCAGTTTGACACTCGAGAGCTTTTATACTGTCAGAGTGTTTGTTTATGCCTCTTGGATGAGGAGTTAGGACTTCTTCCCTATCAAGGATGTGAGTGGAGGTTGAGGTAATGATGAGTGGGACATTGGTGCCCATTGCCCTTGTTAGAGGACATCGACCTAGTTGAGAAAGTTAGAGGTTCAGTTGCAAAGGCTCAACCCGAACGAAGTTACTTTTGTCTAAATGTTTTGACAAAGAAGAACTAGGCTTGTTCACTAGCAAGAAGTTGGTTCGTTGAGGTGATGTTTAAATCGTTGATAGCTTGTTAAGTAACAGTGAGGGACTGTTATATGTCTACTAAGGTTAATGACTCACTTAATCAATTGCGAAGTACCTGTGTGTTTTCCCGGATTGGTTCGAAAATAAGATGGTTGTTGCTAAAGTGTTAAAGGATTGTAATTTTGAAATAAATTTTGGAATGAGGATTTCTCTCTTTAAAGTATGTCGTGGTAATAGTTGATGTCTGTAGTGATGTTTTGAGGTGTTTCAGCGATGATAGGGTGGAGGCCACCACATTGTCTCTCAAATGTAAGTTTGATGCTTTGCGTGACACATATGAATGTATAATGAATATGGAAAGATGAGCTTTGGCAAGATAATTACCTTAATGACCTTATGTGAGGGAAAGGTTAGTTATTGTGTAATCAATTAAGGAAGTAAGGGGTTGAGACTTCGTAAATGTTTTTGTTGTATTACAGTTTTCTTGGAACAAGTCGAGGGACATTGGTGGAAATTTGAGCTACGTGAGACTATTTTGTTATGATAGTGGTGCTGACTCGATTAAAGTTGAGTAAGGTTTCAAGACCTTTGAGGAAGTTTTGTTGTTTTGTTAGAACTTCATTTTTGTGCAAGAAGAGGGAAGGGTGTGCCTACCCCAACAAGGTGCATTTTGGTTACTTGATATTTAAAGAATTTGAGATTTGGACAACGACGTGAGTCGAAGTAATTAAGTAATTAAGTGTTGTTGATCGTGTGATCGATCATCACCTAAGTAAAGTGAACTTGATAAGTGATGGATTGTATGAAGTTACTACGGGTTAGAGTATCTCGCTACCCATGTAGAGGATCAAGGATCGTAAGTGATGGTCATGTAAGAGAGTATCGATACTAGCTCTATATGGTATGGGTACTCATGTGTTTCATAGTTAAGCTTCGAGTTAAGGATTGATTTGCTTTGGAAGTCGCAAGAAGTAGCATCTGATTGTAATTAAAAGAACACAATGTTATGATTGGATTTAGGTCTGATGGTTTCTGATGGACTTTGAGAACTTGTTGTGGGTGTTTTAGAGAAAGACATGTCAAGGAAAGGGATTCTTCCTATACGGTACAGTGGTCAGAATATGGTAAATTTTGAGAGCCTCAGTTTGTACCAAGCTTTCGCCATGATTCGGGAGACAGTGTGGAGTTGTGAGTTTGAGATGGTGATAAGTGTTTAACTTGCCATCAGCTGAAAGTCTAATATTGAGTTCTTCAGAGTTGTTGTGATGCTTCAATGTTCCTCTATGGAAAGATAAATAGATGCTCGTGGACCTTGTAAAGGATTTGTGAGTGCACAGTTTCGTTGGGGTTATGTTGAGTAATGATATAGTCATTAGTGGGTACCATTTGATATTTTCGGTAAATGTGAGATCTAGATAGAGAGTCTGCTTGGGTTGTTTGTGGGTTGGGTTGTACGACACTGTGGTGTGTACATTTTACCTTTTGACGCGAGACTCGAGGTTCGTGATGGAACCTTATCTCTTGGTGGGATTTCTTACGACGACATATCTGAGTGAGGGTATAAATAATGTGTTTTTTTAATACGATATAGTGTGGAGTGTAAGACTCTTGCATGAACCAAGTTTTTGAAAGCTGCTTTAGCTGTCGATATGAGCTACCATGCTGAGTTTAAGGCAAATGCTTGAGGCGAGTTGAGACATCATTCGTTTTCAGAAGTCTTGCACCAGGCAAGCAATGTTTTAGATATGGGATGCCATCAGAGTTAGAGTCTCCTTGAGGGAGTTACCACGAGAATAATTGTTTTGTTTTGGATGCAACGGATGTTTAACTTCATGTTCTTTTTAGATCGTATGTTGTTGTGGAAGAATTTTATGTGCAACAATCTTTTGGATTCTACAGCGTAAGTTAAATTTCTTTGATGACGTATTCGTGTGACAGTTTTATTGGGGTACCGTTGGGTTTTGCTTGTCGTCTGTAATGTACCGAGCGAAGATAGATTCCTTCTAAGAGAAAGAATCAGTTGAGATTATGCCTGTGTCATTAGAAGACAAGGGTTATAATTGAAAAGTTTTGTGAGAGATCAGAGTAGCGCAGCATGAGATGCTTGAGAACGTTGGAGAGTTATAAAAATTTTAGCATCTTCTCTGGTTTATCGGTATAAATTTCGAGGATGAAATTTCTTTTAAGGTGGGTAGAGTTGTAACGACCTAATTTTTTAGTTAGTGAATCGAGTCTTGGACCTGGGTCATGGGTCATTATTTTGGGAGCCTAAGTTATGGGTATTTAGGTTGGGCCCATTACTTTGGGGGAAAGGTTTGAATTTTAAAGGATGAGGATAGGAGAAAGGGGGAGACATTACGTTGGAGAGAGAGGAAATGGAAAAGAAGAAGAGTTTTGAAGCCTAATCTGTCGCTGTCCAAGCATTCGTTCATGACACCTCCAGCATCGTTGGAAAGATCTTGCCAAGATGAGTCGACCTATGGTCGTCCCATTGTCGTCATTGCTGCCACTCATTAGGGTAAGGGTAAAGAAGATTCAGAGAGTTAAAATGAAGTTGTTTCATCGATAATCATTGAGAACCGCCACCACAACCGTACCCAGAAGCCCAAAAATAGTCAGTCTAGAGCTTCGCCGTTCACGTCCGGCCACCAAAGGTCACCGCACGCGCCACACACGTCACCGCATACGCATAGGCATGTGACGCAAACTCCAGCAGGCTCTAACGGCGTGGGCTGAACCGAGCCAAGCTAGCCGGCTGAGCCGACGCAAGCTGAGGAACCGAGCTAGTCCATCAAGCTGGCCTTCGAGCCGAGCCGAGCCAACTTCAACAAATAACATCTAAAAATCCTTTTACAACACCCTTTTACTTCCAGCAAAGATTAAACTCCAAAAACAACCCAAAAACCTTTAGCTAATGACCTAAATAATTAGAGATTCAACCAATTCCGGGATTCCATTGATAAAAACAACTTATCCACATTATAATACATCCAAAATAAGATTAAAATCAATCCTCAACACTGGAAAAACAGATCCAATTCGAAAATCACAAGATTTCATCAAATAAACCTCAATTAAGCAAAATTCCTTAATTAATTAAAACCCATTAGAAAACATATATAAAGAGTTAAGAACATGGGAATTTCTGTAAAGAAACTTTGATTAGAGGAGAAGAACGAAACCTACCTCCAATGAGTGAGCTTCCCCTTAATTATATGTTTTCCTCTTGAAAAATAATGAAATTCAATAAGATATTTGGAAAACAAGTTAAAGAATCATTTAGCAAAATCAAATAATTAAGAAACAAGATCATTACCTTGAATCTCTGATAAGAAAAAAAGTGTTTGGCTGGGAGTATTTTGAGAGAAAATATGAGAAGAAGAAAGTTACGTCAAATTGTGATTTGGAAAAATAACTACCTTTTAACTAAAACCTTTTTAATTCCTTTAATTAAAACTCTTTTAAAATAATCCTAATTAAGAGAAAACTCATATTAGACCAAATGGTAAAATAGCTCCTTAAAGATTCAAAGTTTTGACTCTTTACGCAACACTCACCTTTAAAAATAGTTTTCAAAAATTGCATTTTGGTCACTAGCCAAAATGTCACCCTTCCAAAGCTCATTTTCCAAAATTGCTTTCACCAGTATTTTTAATATATTAAAATAGCATTTTTATTTTTTTCCATATTTTTATCTTTTAGAAAAATATTTGCTCTCGAATCCGACTCGAATCTCTAACTAGCCTTAAAACTGCTAGGCCCAAAATCGGGGCATTACAAGTATCGGTATGCATGTGAGTACCGGTACCCAGGGATACTGTATCGATACTTGTGTTCGAGTATGGTACCCACTGAACGAAATAATCTATAATGTTAATAAAAGATGGAAATTGACGTAAGATGTTAATGAGATAAAATAGATTAATAGAGATAATTAATTAAAATAAGTAATGTACGCTTCTCTAAGATTAATAACTCGGTAAACGTTGGGTGGCTTGATGGTAAAAGCAACCATAGGGATCCTTGGTGGATCGTGTGATGTTGTGTGTTGTGTAGTAAACGTGTCCTTGCTATATGTTTATATGGACACCTAGATAGTCGAGTCATCTTTGATTGATGGGATCCAGATACCTAGTGAGAGAATAAGTGTGTTGCAACACCATGGTTGAAGATTTCTAAATGTAGGATCCCGTTGTTATATAGACGCAACCTCATTCAAAGATGCTTGATGAGAGATTCTGAGCATGGATGTAGGATCCCGATGTTGTATGGACGCGGGCCTCATCCCTACGAGTGTACTATCCTAATGATCTGTGGTCGCAGGTCTCACTCGGAGTGTACGATCCTGATGTTGGTTGGACGCGGACGTCACTCCAGGTTTGTGGTATGACTTTGTGTGCTTTAGCTCGAATGATTTGGAGTGATCTTGAGTATGGTAGGGCCATGTTTGATGTTTTGTTATGTTGAGAGCATGTGTTTAGGCGACTAGTGATAGCGCCACGTGCTTATTTATCTCTCATTATTGCTCGTACTAGCTTGCATGCTTATATTTATGATTAGCATGAAGTATAGTAGAGTATATGTGTAACACTGAGCTTTGTACTCAACGCTCGAAATCGTTACTTCTGTGCGTAGGTTGATTGTTGGATCGTGGGATCAAGGAATACTATCAGTACTGGATTCCAACATGTTGAGGTTTCCAGAGTACGATACTTGTGTTTAAGGGGCTATGTATTCATAGGACCTTACGTGGTGGAGTCTGTAATCCTTATTTCTGAAATTGTATTAATCAAATCGTATGTTCAAACATTTTAAATATAAATTGGAGCTCCTTTGTACTGTTTTGATCATTTATCTATATTTTCAACTGTTGGCTTTAAATATTTTTGAGAAATGCCTTGTTGGGCTAAACTCATCTTGAGAAATTTTATGGTTTTTGGTTTAGGCTTGAGGCCTAAATGTGATATCCGGGTCGAGGGTGTTACATACTGGTATAGGATTTCATTACTATAATCCACCTTAATTTTAAATGGCAACTAAGTACCAGTACGGCTATATGCGTACCGATACGACTTTTCTTCACTGTAATTCCAAAATATGCCTGAGTATCGGTACGACCTTTGGCGTATCGGTACGGGGATTAAATATTTTTAACCGTTAAAGCCTTGTCAAATTTTGGAGCCAAACTTATTTTAATATGAACTGAGTATCGGTACGGACATACGCATATCGATACGCTAAGTTCAATTATTTTCCCAAAAATTCTAGTGAGAAAAACGAGTACCGGTATGGTACAAAGCATACCGGTACCCATTGTAATTTTGACACTCTGTACTAATATGCTATCCCGCGTACCGTTACCCCTTTATTGCAAAGGTTATTTCTATTTTGAGCAGATACAGATACGGAAGCTCGTGAATCGATACTTACCCTTGTCAGACAACATTTAATGCGGGAAAATTGTAGCCCAACGGCTCTATTCAATTTCTGAACAACCCAATGGTTAGAAATCAATGAGGGAGTATAAAAACAAGCCTTCAAAGCTTCTTCAACAAGATGACAACAATTCTAAACGCATCCAAGCACATATTCAACCTTTGAGAGCTTTTATTTCAAAATTCTTGTACCCACTTGAGTTATTTTCATAGTATTTCATCTTTCATCAAGTTTGGGGTTTTAGTGAACTTTGAATTGTGCAAAGAATCTTCCTTGAGAGAAATTTCATAGTTTACTTCTTTGTATTAACCTTTAGGAAAAGAGATTGCTAGACTTTGGGGTATGTCTAGGATTTGTGAGGTTATCTCCTTTAGCCTAAAAGGAAAGACAAATTTGTGAATTTGTGAAAACTCTTGGTGTTGATAGCTAAGGTAGTGGATTAAACCTTGCTTAGAAGGTTGAACCACTCTAACCACTTGTGCAAATTGTCTTTCTTTTTACAATTTGCTTCCACCGGTTTTTTAATTATCAATTCACCCCCTCTTGGCTATTTTCATTGATTGATTAACTCAACAATCTTAATATAGATTCCTCAAATTTTGGGGGGCGTGACCAACTTTTTTTAACCATCAATATCGAACTTATTGGTTGACTAATCCGGATCGAATACTGCAAAGACTCGTTACGAGACGACCCTCTCAATTCAGTTTTCTCCAATTCTAGAACTCAAATCCCTGACATTACTTGAGGAATATAGTACCTTATTCCACTAAACCAAGTGGTTGTTGGTTAAAAAAATTACCAACAAAGCGGGAACGTTTTTTTTTTTTACATACGTTCATTTTCTACAAGATTCGTGATAAATTTTAGTGAGGGTGTTATTTACTCCTTTATGTTTTAATACATTAGTCAGCAATAAACTAACTTCATTTATATTTTTCAATCACTTAATTTAAACAAAGAGAAAAGATATATATTATGGATTATTATCCTATACACTGGCAGTAGAAACTGAAAGTTTCCACAAGCGCATTAATTTTAGGGTTTAGAGTCTTAGTTTAAGGTGTAGGATTTAGGGGTTTAAGTGTAGAGGTTTAGAATTTAGGGATAGTGGTTAAAATTTAAGGTTTAGAGTTATAGTTCAAGGTATATAAGTTAAAACCTAAATTCTAACCATATTACCCTAAAAACTAAACCCCAACCTCTAAACCCTAAATTCTAACCTTAAACCCTAAATTCTAACCACTATCCCTAAATTATAAACTCATACCCCTAAACTCCTAAGCCTACACCTAAAATAATACCCTAAATCCTAAAATTAAAGCACTTGTGAAAACTTTCAGTTTTTACCGCCAATGTATTAGATATAAATTTATATATTATATACACTTCATTAATTTCAGGTTTAGATTTATATTAATTCTTCTCGTTTAACAATTTAAACAAACTAAGAAATAATCAATTCTTATATCCAAGTTCCGACAAAATAAGAAATAATCAATTATTATATCCAAGTTCCAACATGCCTCCTCATGCCCAAAACCTAATGAGCTTGTATGTGAATCCAAATGTACCAAAAGAATGTGTAAGCTAAATGTGTTAAAGACATTTACCGCAACAAACCTTGTAGGAAAACAGTTTTCATGTCTCAAACTAGAAAACTCTGATATCATGTTCAGTTATATGATCGATTATCCCAAAAACATAAAATAGTTGGGTGATCAACTATATTTATGTTCCAACATGATATACAAGGGGGGTTTTCCCAGTCTAATATAAGCCGTTTTCTCAGCAATAGCACATCCGCATCACGGGATCGAGCAAATCCGCCACATATTTTAGCAGACTCTGAAATACCATGAGCTTGCCTAGACTAAAACTTACAGTTGAACCTATACTAGGTATGCTTGGATTTCTTTTTCTTTCTCAAATGTTGTTCGACTGCAGGGGTTGAAATATATTCTTCGGCATTGATATTCTGCAGAGTTTTTTGCTTCCCGAACTCGTTGGCCTTTTTCTGCAGCGGGAACCAGTGCTTAGAACTATGCTTGATAGTAACGAGTATCTTAGAAACGAAGAGATCTTATGATTAAAATTACCTTCAACGACTTCGCAAGGGCAGCAACATCTTCCTCCATGTCCTCTGAATTATTAGAATCTTGCTTCGCGGGTTCCTGTGACCGATAATTTATATTATTGTTGGAACAAATAAATGCGTGATTGAAATGGTTGGACACAGTGTGTGTCTGCGTCTGTGTGAACCGCTATAGGGTTCAAAAATAGAACCTTGGGAGGAACAAATGCTGCTTCTCTTTTTCTTTTGTTTTCAGCTGTTTTCTCTGCCTGCTTCTCCTGCTTCTCTTGCCATTTCTTTGCTAATTTCTTTTTCTCACTCGGGAAGTATTCTCCAGATTCCAGTTCTCTGTCAATCTGGAACATACCACCATGTACCAATGTAAGTTAGTTTTCCATAAATACTTTGTTTTCTTGAACAACTCAAGTCCAAGACCATATCCGGCACATTCAGACACGGGTATAGGGATATAATGCTCCAAAATACAACGAAAAACATTGTTTGTTTTACCATGAAAAACAATCAGCTTACCTTACTAGGTTGCTGAGGAGGAGGGAATGGGGTATATGGTTTCTTCTCTTTACTCTTAACCTTCTTTCTTTGAACATTTTTCCTGGAAACATTGTTAGATGGTTAAATGGACATCTAACACAAGAAAGAGTGAAAAAAGTTGAAATGTTAAAAAACGCAAATGACGAGAATAGAAATCTTACTTCTTGAACTTTGGAAGAAACCTGTCCCAGTTTTCATCTTTAAGCAACGGATCCTTCTCAAGTTCTTTCTTCATCATGAGAATCTGGATTACAGAAAGGAAGGGAATTGAAAGGAAAGTGGTGGTAAGACGAAAAAAAAAAGAGATGGTACTGAAAGGTGAAGCCAAGGGTGGCAAGCAGGGGCCTTGGCACCACTTCGTTAAATGGTCCAATAGCACTTTGAGTCCCTCGCAATAATTAATAACTTAATTTAACCCCCTTAGCTTCTTTGTTGAAAGAAAAAATTGCATTTGTAGCACCTCCCAAGACGTAATAATTCAATGTCATTCCAACAGAAATTTGTGCTTTGTCGCCCCCAAACCCCACAAAAAAAGAAAAAATCTTTAATTTTATCAGTCACCCAACACGAAATTCATGGAACCCTGAATGTTCATACAGTATGAAAGCACATCTAAATACTAAATAATTTAAAGCAACACCAGTAAAACCAAAAATGCAAAGTCAAGTTTTTGGCACCTTGATATGGTACACCGGATGCATTTTATTCTCTATGCAGTCCTCCACAATCCTCCTGACTTGTTTTAAACCTTTAAATGAACCCATAGCCGCGATGGTGTTTCCCTATTCCATCATATGGAAAATGACAAAAATACTCATTTTGTGGTTCTCCATTTCAACATAGAGCAAAAAATGCAGTTTAACAACCAAAAAAGAACAACGGTAAGCAATTACCTGAACAAGAATGTAGCAGCCTGTCAATATTTCAAGTGCCTGCATCCAGCAATGGAAGGGAGGATAAGACAGTTAATAGAATTGGAGTTAATTGCAGCGCACCACTTCATAGTAATAGTATTTACTCACGCCTCAAAATAGCCTTTTTCAGGGGATTATTTCAGAATCTTGTCAAGACATCAATAAGAATGCATACACGCCTTCAAAGTCGAAGAATTTGGCCCCACAAGACGCTGCCTTCTTTTAATGAATCGTTCCTGTGAAAACAAAATACTTAGACAGCTTTATGAAAAAAATTAGATACAACAATGTAAGATTTTGCAATCTATCACAAGGAAAAATAGATCAACCAAATTCCACAGAAATAGAAAATTAAAGATACCAAAAACTGTCTCCTTGTGGAAATAACTTCAAAATTTAAATATAAAAACTAGAAAGGATGCAATTCAAATAACTCGCCTTTTCAGCACGCACTACAAATGCCTAGTAATTAGTCAATACTAATATATAAGCAGATATAAATGTTCCACTTTGAACATACTATTGCATTTTCATGAGCAGGCCAGACTGAATGAGAAATAGACATCCAGCATGCATAGATAATAAAGCCTATGGAATATAATTAGTATGACAACTCAGACTGTGGATTTGGATATTTGCGAATATGCAATCCGTTCTTTTTTGAGGATTCAGATGTTAAAATTACTATCCACTACGGATTCAGAGCGGATAGATAGATAGATACCCTCAGATATCCATTATCCAAATCCACATTCCTTATGCAGATACAGATTGGGGATTTGCATATCCGACTCCGACTCCAGATTACAAATGGAAAATATATTTGCTTATAAGGGGATTCGAAATTTGGTCGTCTTTAGCAGATTCGGATTTGTGCAGGTTCGGATAATCGACATGTGATTTAAATTTTTTAATTTGATTTTTTTGCGGATTCAGATATCTAATGGATAATAATATTTAATTCGGATAGAAATGCTCGGATAATTTGTGGACAAAAACGGATTCAGATTTGGATGATTGTATCATTCAAAAATTCCTTATATCCGACCCTCCCATTCCAAATAATTAGCAGGATCGGATTGCAATAAGTTGCTAACAAACAATTTGCAATAGCTGGATCAAAGATAACCTAATTGATCGTATGTAGCACACTAGTGATAGAAGGCATCGAAATGTACTTATATACCTACATACAAATATTTGTTTATATCATATCAGCTACTTGATGAATAGGAGATAAGAGAAGAATATAAAACATCACAAAAAATTTCAGATAATAGGATCCAGATTGGAATATAACAAAAACAGAGGATCCTGATTTGCATTGCCCAGACAGCCATAAAAAAGATGAAATACTAAAAATGAAAGATCTTGCATCAAATTTAATTAAGATATATAGAACGTGTAAACTAAAATGGTATAAATACAGGCTAGACATCTAACATTATTTTATAACTCAAATTTTATGGGGCATTACGCCGTCGAGAAATCTTACTCGTGCAATGCATCATAGTTGACCCTACAAAATCCTAAGAGTGTCCTCAAAAAAGTTTAAGTTCAGGTACTCCAGAAATATAAGATCCATTGATCAGCCAAAGCTCAACTACAAGTGAAAATGAAATAAATAAATAAATAAAGCTCGACAGATTTCAATTAACTACTGAAGCATCTGTTTGTACACCAATAGCAACCATTATATTTTAAAAAGTAAAATGGACAAAATTTTAAACAATAAATAAATGAAATTCAGAAAACATACCTTGTTGCAGACTAAATTTCCAAATTTTATAATGTCACACTGCATTTCATCGTCAAGTATTTTGACAGCCTAAAAACAAAAGAAACGGTAAGAACTATACTCAAACTATTTAAACTTGTGAACTCAGCAATCTGCACCATGTAAAATAACCACTATACGAATGATTTTAAGTACTAATCAAAACCTATTTCATGTAAAACAGTCAAAAAATTTCATATGAAATATAAAAAATCATTTAAATAGTTTGGGCGTAAGCACAGTTGACAAGTCTACCTGAGGTGCAGGAACACTTCGTGACAGAAGCTTGATGAGATCCCTGGCTTTAATGATAATATATGGATCCCTAGTTTTCCTTGTTGTTGAAACTGTCATAGACCCTTCAACCTGATCGGCAAATAAAGGTATCAAATGATAAAGAACCGTATGCAAATATTATAACAATGATGTATAGTGCCAGTAATCAATGAAAAAGATTAGAAGAAACAATGAAACTAAGGCTTTTGGCAGTAGGGTAATTATAAAGTATTTTACGCAAGATGATCCTTCAATCTTTGAAGAAGCAATCTGATATTTATATATATATATATGAGATTATATCTAATTGTGACAAAGACAGAAGTTGATCCATCAATCTGACAGCTTTTGTAAGGAACAATCAATGGGGCAGGAGACAGAAGATTATGGTTGTACGGAATGAAGAAGAAGAAGCAACACACAAAGGTGAAAGTGAAATGAAGCGAAAATAGTAATCCTTTTTTCTAGAACGGGACAAGATGGAGTGCAAAAAATATGCTCTAAAACATTTAAACCCCAATTCTAGAAATAGAAACTATTATGGTGAAAATTACACCGCTCTTCTTATTTGAATGGTTGCATGTCTTTTTTAGACAATTGTAGAAGACATTAACTAAATCATGTATTTCCTTTCTACGCACACGTTTAGAACATCCAAGCAATAAATCAATTCACCCAAAAAATCTGTTACAATCTAGAGAGGGTTGCCAAAAACAAAATGCTCGACTTTAACCAACCCAAAATCCAGAATACAAAACAATCGCTATATTAAGTCATTAAAAACATCTCACAAAATTTGAACTTACCAAGTTGAGCTCAGCAGCAATACCATATTCTTTCAAAGCTGACTTAACCTTTGGCCAAGCTTCTTGTAAGTATTTTTCTTTAGGGGGAAAGGTACCAAACATAAGTAATTTCTAAAAAGTAATAAAACTAGAAAAAATGGTGAGGAAGTTAGTTAATTACCTCGGTAGCGAGGGAAGATAGTGGAAAAGGAGCTGACTTCCAACAATCCATCCGGGTTCCAAGAAGGGTCGAACTTCTCAATTTTCCAACGATCAATGTTTGGGTCCTCGTCCCATGGCTTTGGCTTATCATGTTTACCTTTGTGCTTCTTCTTCTGTTCCAGATTCACTTCTTTCGCATTTTCTACTTCCATTTTAACTTTCAAAGCCCTAGAAAACAAACGATAATTACTTTTGTTGTCGCAGCAGAAGCTAAGATATTCATGCCAATAGAGTTTTGGAGGCTGCTCAGAAGAGTGGATTGAATTCAGTTCTCCTAATGACTCGATTGAATGGAAATGGTATGTCCTAAATATTTTTTTTTCTTATATTACAACATTAATCCAACTGAATTCAGTATCAAAAGTAAACTTACAATGGAGGTTGATGTGAGTTAATTTCGGAACTTGTCGGCTCAGCTGTGGGTTAATTTCAGTAGCTTTCGGCTCAGATGTGGGTGGAGCAATCGATAAAGCAAGCCAAGGGCAAGGGTGGCGCGACCGTGAGTGGAGGGAGGCTGGAACTGAAGAGGGGCTGACGGGAATTTGTTCAATTCTTCTGGTCTAAGTGTGTTTTTAAACACTTTTTTAAGTGCTTTTATGCCGAATTAAGTGTTTTTAGTTGCTTTAAAAGTGATTTTTTACTCAAATTTAGAAGTTAGATTTTATGCTTTTACGGTGAAAAGCTAGTTTAAAAAGTAAAATTACTTTTTTATCTTATATTATTTAATTATAATTAATTGTTAAATTAAATTTATATATAATTATAAAATAATATATATGTTATAATATTTATATTTAGAATAAAAAATTTTATTACAGTTTATATTTTTAAATTTAAATTTTTATTATATTTTAAGTTGATTTATTTTTAAATTAATTTTTTATTATAATTTAAGTTGATTTATTTCATACATTATAATATTAACAAATTTGAACATCACCCAAGTTCACTTATTTTACTTTACAATACTATGTCTAAAATAGACATTTTGTCCTCTCAAAATCATTTTTTGACATCAATGACAAACACTAACCCAACTTTTGAAGCTATTTTTTTACCACACTTTTAAAATTACTTTTTCCACCGCACTTTTTAAAAGAAATGCCAAACTAGGCTAAGTGTCCAACTATCTATTAGGGTTTAGCTTTTAGTTTTGGTATTTTTTTTAGTTAATAAACAAAATGGTAAAATATATTATTCATCACTCAATTATCTTTTTCTCTTATTTTGATCACTCAACTTTTAGACTTTTCAATTTACTAAATGAACTTTCAGATTACTCTTGTTTTGGTCACTCTGGAATATTTTATTATTATTTTCAAAATTTTATATATTAAATATAAAAATAATTAAAATAAATAATAAAATCATATTTTATTATTATTAAATTTAAATATATAAAAAATATCACAACCATCTACCACAGTTGGTCTCAAAATCGACGATTGTTTGATCCCAAATTGTATTGGTAGACTCGTTTTGACACGCTGAGTCTGAATCTAGTATTTGTTTCACCAGAAAATGTCTTGAAGCCCACAAATGTAACATACTCAACGTATATTCGATGATTAATTACACATTGAAGATGTTACAAAATTATTTAACTAATTTTCTGACTTGTAATTTTTTTAAATTATCTGACTTAAAACTAGTTTATAAAATAATCATTTCTCGACTATTGAAGTATTCATAGCCTATTTACATATTACTAGTTTTGACCCTGAATTGGTTTATAAAACATATTAGTCAGTTATTAAATTAAGTATGTAACTCAGGGTGAAAACTAGGTACATTGCCTAAGCCCTTTTCTTGAATTTAAAAGCGTTACACGGTAAACAACATTTAAAATTTTACCTTTAAAACAACTAACGAATAAATTGTTACATGCCCACTAGAGAATATCATAAATTAGAATGTCTTACTGATGTTTGGCAGATTGCAGCTTGATTAATATGTCTGACTCCACTTCTGATAAGTTTTCAATAGCCTACGTGTGAAACAGCACACGCTAAGTATTCACTTAGAGTTGTAACTATAATTTAAAATAAATCATTTCAATGTAAAGAATCATATAAAATAAACTTATCAAAGTCATTCCTCTATCATGTAACAGTGCTATACATTTCCTGCAAAATGGCAAGTCATTCCCAATACAGTTTATATCATATAATAAAACAAGTATAATGCTATCAGTCATCACGTAATCATTTACAGTATAATTTTCTTTTAACGATAGCCCAAAGTAAATAATATGAGATCATGGTACTCGAGTCATATGTATAAGACACCTGAGTGTCTAACTTGAACTTCTTGTAAATGAGTACATACTCGAGGACGCTCTTTGCTCCTCATTTAGGCACCTCGTTAGTGCCATTAGCACTATGGGTTTAGATCCTCAGGGTGCACACCAAGGGCTTAGGTCCCCAAGGTGTATGTTACGTACTCGAGGATGCTCTTTGCTCCTCATAAAAGCACCTCTTTAGTGCACTTGGCACTATGAGCTTAGATCCCCAGGGTGCAACACCAAGGGCTTAGGTCCCCAATGTGGGTGTGACACCGTAGTAGTCACAAAACAAGTAATCATATCATCTTGTGTGATGCAACTGCTAAGGACTCTATGGATATCCAACTATAACATGGACTCTCATAACATATTACTTGGGCATTTCAATATTCCATGTTCAAGGTATCAATATAAATCATATAATTCGATATTGGGCGGTTCATTTCCCCAATATCTATAATCTGATTTATCTTAGATAAATCTTTATGCCATATCAATGTATCACATAGCCATTCAATATTTCATGTCATTTGCATAACTTTGATCAACTTTCTTTTTCATTAATATCAAGGTTGACTCGTCGCAAGTCTTCCTCATATCATATATATAAAATAGGTAAAAAAAATGCACTCACCTTGGCCACTTAACATGATGCCTCACTAAGTTCTAGTTCGATCATTTCTTTCATAGTACCTCGAACCTTCTCTGATTCGAACTTGACTCCATTAATCACATAAATATAATAAAATATTTGCTAGACTCAATTCTGACAATACCTTAAACTTGATTTTTAATGTAATCATTCAAAAATAAAATTTCCAATTATTTTCCTTTCTTCCCGGTACTTTTCGAAAACTCATTATGGTCCTTAGTGACTAATTTGAACATTTTCTAACTCATTCAAGCTTGAATCCAATTATTCTTGTAACTTCTATCATTAATCACTAACTTTCATTTTTGTTCTTCATTCACTAATTTTCATTAAAGTGACATTTTAGTCATTAATTTTCCATTTAAGCCTTGCAAATCCAAACTAATAACTAACTCCAACATTCTTATAATTTTTCTTGAATTTTTCCTTTACTTTAGGGCTATGGCCGAAATGATCCTTACATTTCCCCACTTGACCGAAATGGTCACTAATTTATCAAAGTTTGTTCTTCCTTCAACCGACATTGTTTCAAGCTTGAATAAATTTTCCATAATTGATATTTTAATACCCAACTCATTCATGTAGGTCGAATGGATCCCTAAATTTTGTAAAGGTTCCATTTTAGTCCAAATTACCAAATTGGACTTATAACTTATCAAACTCTTCTAATTCATCACTAAATTAAAATTCAAGAATTTATCTCTCTATTTTTCATTTGAGCCGAAATGGTCCATTTCTATGTACAATGTACACTTTGGTCCTAAATTGCTAATTAAGCTAGCATTATTATAATCTCATCAAATCTAATATTAGAATAAAATTTCAAAATAAATTCCCTTAATTAGGCATTCTAGCCGAAATGGTCACTATTAATTTCCATTACCAAAACAATTATTCAAAATTTCTCCCCTATATTTCTTGTAACACCCACGACCCGGATGTCACGTTTGGGCCTCGTGCCTGAAACCCAACCAAATAATTTTGACCTAGTTTAGACCAATCCACAAATCCATTATGAAAATCCATTTAATTACAACCCAATAAAACGTAATAAATATTTGTAAACATATACAGTGGAGCTCCTTTTAAAATTACATTATAAACCTTTGACTCGATCGTTTGAAAATCCAAATACGATTTACAATAAACAATAGGTTCCTACGAATACATAGCCCAAGGACCTAAATAATGTACTCTAATGAGACGAAGCGCTGGTATCCTTCCTTGATGGTGCTCCTTCAAGAACAAGCCAAACCTACTAACCTGCGAACGGAAACAACGATTCCGAATGCTGAGCTAACAAAGCTTAGTGGATACACCACCACTCAACCATACTTCAAGCAAATCATAAATAAAGCAATGCAACATGAATGATATCATGGCAAGATAACAATGGCGCTACCATAACCGCCTAAACACATAGCATTATGAAAGTATGATCACGTGCACAGCTCATACAAGTACCTCATACTTTTACCTAGCACCACACAACTAATACCAACAACATTAAGTGAGGTCCGCGTCCACAAAGCATCGGAATCCTACACTTGAGTGAGGCCCACGTCCACAAAGCATCGGGATCCTACACTATGAGTAAGGCCCGAGTCCACAAAGCATTGGGATCCTATACTCTGAGCAAGGCTCGTGTCCACAAAGCATCGGGATCCTATACTCAAAGGGATAAGGCCTACGTCCACATAGCATCGAGATCCTACATCCATGCTCGAAATCTTTCATCGAGCATCTTTGAATGAGGCCTGCGTCCACAAAGCATTGGGATCCTACATTCAGGAGTCTTCAAGGAGTTGCAACACACTTAGTGTAACCAAATCCCAACAAGGGATGACTCGACTATTTAGACGTCCCATCAGCACACAATAAGGACCCTAGCCACCACACAGCCTCAACCTCGACACAAGGGTCTTACCGCACACAGCTCTAACATGCTTACCATAAACCTATGGTTTCTATCAATTATTACACTACCACATTGAGCTTAACAATCTATTAACATGTTATGGAAGTACACATTAGCAGTTCTCATTAATTTATCTTATTATACGATAAGGCCTAACCTTATAGGAGCCATTTCCACACACAACAAAAGCCCAAATTACCACACAGCCTCAATCAATCCACCTAGAATCACTATGGGTTACTACCTCACACAGCTTACCCAAATATAACGAGTCATTAGCCATTTATTTCATACACGAGGTTTAAATCTCCATTCCTCAGTTTTAATATTCATTTTACACCTTAACAGACCCCTAAGGCCCTTTGCCTCAAATTATAGAACCCTCAAACGCAACCTTGAAATTCTTGGGCAGATTACCCAGCGAGTATCGATACTCCAAGGTGAGTATTGGTACTGCCCTCTAGGTATCGATACTCCCCAATGAGTACCGATACTATAATTAGGTTTGAAAGAGTTATACCCCAAGCCGTATCGATACACTCCGTGTCGTACTAGTACTCATCATCGGTACTAGGATCGCCCCGTACCGATCCACCCCTGTTCCGGTACTCCTACATACGCATACGCGAAAGCGTTATTGGAATCCTTAATATGTAAGGGGTACTGATACACGGGGAGGCATACCGGTACTCCCCTCACAACCTTTCCCCCTTTTACTCTAAGGCGTACCGATACTCAGGTCCCCGTACCGGTACGCGAGCCCAATTTTTAAACTCTGGGTGTGGGTTTCACCTAGAAACCTTGTTTAACTCCCATAGTTAAACCCTAGATCGTTCTTACAAGTTATGGTGAAGGCATTAAGTGAGTTTCTACCAATTTTAAGCCTTAGCAACAACAAATCCACATTTCACCATTAAAAGGGTCAACCAAGCATATCAAACCATAAACACCCAAATCATGCACAAAGCCTATTTTTATGAGTTGCAAGAATTCAAAGGAGTTAGTGGTGTATTAACCTTGGATTAAAGCTGATGAAAAGGTCTTCAAGAACCTAATCTCGTTTTTCCTCTTGAAACCCCTTTTAAACATCTTCTTCCACCCAACCAGGTGATTTTACCTCAAAATGTAGATCTTTGAGTGATGATTAACTTTCTCTCCACAAAAATTCTGAGATTCTTCCTAGAAAGAACAAAGATTGCATTTTACTTGATTTTCTTGCAAGAAAATAGGGAAAGGAGATGAAGAACAAAACAAGGGAACAAGATGCTATAATCATCTCCCCTTTTCTGCAGAAGCAATTAAACAACACAACCCCTTGTCTTCCAAATATGCTTTTACCATATTAACCTTCTCAAACATCCTACTAGCCCAAATCCAAACCAACCAAAACAAGCCCAGCAACTAAACCAAGCCAAAAAGGCTTCCAAAAACCCAACACTTGGCCCAAAGGTGAGGCCCATGCCTCAGGTTAACCCGACTCTCACACTCCAAAATCCTGGTCGTTACAATTCTCCCTTCCTTTTTAAAAATTTCGTCCTCAAAATTTAAACAAGGGTAAAAGGCAACTGTTAACATTCCAACCAACCTCTCGTTGACAATTGTCTATGTGGCTCTTAGGTTCGCCAAAAACCTTCCTAACCAAAACTCTCAACACCAGCCTTTACTTTCTACAAGCCTTCTCAACAAGACATTCCCAACATCCAGAACAACACTCATATTAAACTTGGAGATGGATCAACCAAATAATCTCAACAGCATTATCAAACATCGGCACTCTAAACTCACTCCGAGCGAGTCACAACTCGGTGAACTAACCTCTCTAACAACACTAGCATTCCAAAGTCTTGAACTCAACCCTCATCTACGTCCATAATGTGACACTTCTTCAAGGTTTACCACATGGCACTTCCTTATATAAAATCACCATAACCCACATGTTCAGGAATAACAAACCCTATCAATCATGTTCTATCATCCATCCAACACGAAAATACAATCTTCTTCCACAACTTGGTTAACTGATACAAGACTTAACGCCTTATTTACTTGAACCCACTACGACATAAGCATATATGAATCCATGATCAAGCGATTCTACTAGCCAACTTCGGTTCGAAAAGAAAATTATTACCACAACCAAGCTCTATTAGGGACCAAACCATCAAACTGTCAGTCCGAACACTCTTTTTCACTCTCAACCATCAAATTTTGACTAGCGTTGGTGCTAAAACTTTAGCATGTCCTTCAATATTCCTAATGGTTCTCTCAACACAACTTATCACAACACAAGAATCTGATTCCATACAACTTTAGACAAACCCACATTTCTCTGAAGCCATTCGAAACATCTTTACATTGTCACCGTGCATGAAAACAATTCATCTCAATCCAAATAAGCAACCCTCTATTCATCGAAATTAAGATTATCTCGACGTATTTATAAGTCCAAAACACCCTTCGGCTTGCTCCTAGGGTTCAAACATCGCTTCAAACCCCAAATTTTAGCACTAATTCTCCTTAACCTTCAACTTACGAGACCAACATCCTAAACAATCTTAAGGGAATCTCAAAACTCTTCAATGTCAACAAGATCATCAGCCCTAAAAAACAAATACTGACCTTCCATTGTTATACATCAACCCACAACAACTAACACCACTATATCTCGATATACCAACATAAGCATGTCCCAAGGCGGACCCCTTGGCGACATCGCTCGCACCCCCTCCTCTACCAAGGAGTTCTCACATAAGGGGTTCGGTAAATGTCGGACCACAAGGTGATGAACGCTTAATACCGAACTCAACACATCCCTTATCATTAGTACTACTCTACAGTCAAGAGGTTATCCTACTCAACCCTTGAAGAGCACATCGATAACCACTTGCATGTCCACCGCTCTAAATCGTAGACTATCACTCTTGAGTCAACTATGCGAACCAAGAACGTCTTGCAACCTACAAGGTCCTCTTCAACTAGCATCACATGAGCACAACACATAAGCTGAGGAGATAGGATTTATTCACGCACAAAACTGACAAACTGGTTCATTCCAAACCTCAACTTTGAGATTCTTACTTAGAAACCAAGGCACCCTCACGCTCACGTGATCAACCCGTACCAAGGGTAAGTCTAACAAGTCTATAGTGACTGTTTACTCGAAACCATAAGTACTACCCATGGTGGAACCTTTACTTACCAACTCTTATCAATCCATTAATTCATCAAACCAATATTAACCTCGAGGAAACTTATCACAGAACCCGATCAATAAGATCCCTGCCAAGGTAAGAACAAGAAACAAAACCGCTATTAAGAAACTAAAAACCACAAGGGAACCAAATCATTTAATCACACTCTCGGTAAAAAGCTTATCATTTTTGACATAAGCAACATATTGTCTAACAAAAGCTCATGTGATGATTCTAACTGTAGATCTCACCTGACCTCCACCGTGATACTTTGACAATGACCCAACACCGCTTCTCGAAAAACCTTGATTATGCCCAGAATAAGTCAACCTCAAAGGCTGAACCGATAAATACTCTTCCACGATTGAGCAATCCTTTGCTATGCGACCCGATGTCTAGCACTCATAACAATTTCCCCTAAGCAAGAAATATACCTCAAGGTGATGTCAACCACAAGGCTCACGGACCCTTAGGAGAGATGCTAGGACTGAACCATCAACATTTTCCTTTAGAGAAGAAACTGATAAGCCCCCTACAAAACCTTCAATTTAGATTTTTGGTAACCCTCAACTGATTTAAAGCAACTCTTTTTGATTTGCATCAAAGCACAAACCGTCCCCTCTTTAGGGTCTGAGAAGAATCTTATGATGTTTCGTTTCTCCAAAACACGATCTTCAGAATCCTCAACTGACTCAATGTTGGCTCTAAGGTTATTCGAGTGCTTCATACTAACAACTAACTCAAAGGATATCCCAGGTAAAACTGTTGCCCCGTGCATCAATATGTCAACTTGAATCCACGTCTAACCTCAACCACCTTTACTCTTCGATAGCCATAACCTTTGGGCATAACAAATCAACCGTAGAAAAATCTTACTCATACCTAACACTGTTTGACACCTTAAACTGACTACAAGAACTGATCCCTTATCTTCTTCATAAGAGCTTCACTGACATACTTTTTCTTGACTCACCCAAGAAAACATCCTATGTTGAGAGAAAAGGCTGTGGTTCTAACCTTACGGTCTCTCACCATTCATATACATTGCCCTTAAGAGAAGACGATACAGTTAAGATTCCCTTAGGACTATTTCATGTCATCCTCAGATCTCTCTGGCTGTTTCTTAACCATCAATCTGATTGATCATGTCATCATTTCTCAACTCTTTTACCACACTTAGATTTGTAACAATAATGCTCCTCCCATTAAAAGGAATATAGCTCCCTTCACGACTCTCCTTGGTCAAACTCGCACCGTCAACCCAACTGGTCTGAACCGCATTCAGAAGATGGTAGTTTGTCTTTACCATTGCCCTGGGTTTGATTCCCCATGAACCTCAAAGCTTCTAACACTACACTTGTCATCTCAAGCTGGCTCATGACCAAACAACAACCGGTGGCTAAGATCATATCAATTCATTTAGGAGACAACTCCATTGTATCTGTCAACCACGTATTCTCAAGCTTTACTCAAGCATCGTCTCACGCAAAACCCATGATGTCCTTTCGGCCTTTACTATAAACAATCGCAACAAGTATACCTTGCTCTAGATCTCAGGGCATTCAGCTTACTAAAATCGTACTTGAGACCTCACAACCATCATGTACCTTTCCATATTAGACGAAACGCATATCTGCCAGGCAGGCTGCATCCTCATCACATGGTACCCACCATTAAGGTTCACTTACTACAAATGATAAGACCCCTGATCGACAGTCAACCACTGGTCAATCAAAAGTAAGCCCTCTCATTTGTTCCCTAACGGTCGTCCACCAAAACGTAAAATCTCACCACGAGAGGTTCTCACCATGAACTCAAGGCTTTAAGGTAACTTACGACACATAACCATGATTACTTTTCAAGTGATGGGAGGAGGGCACACCCTCAACTCCTTTATTCCTTCATAATCCCAAACTTAACATCTAAGATAGCTTCGATCTCAGAATCATCCTCAAAGGAATCAGCCAACATCACGGACCTCGCGACCACGATCGAATCTATCTTAATGTCGCAACCAGCGACACACGTGAACACAGGGCACACCATCCAAATTATAGTCTTAAAGAGTACAACTTAGACACACGAGCTCGTATTCGCTAGACACCCATTCCCGACTCCTAATCACCCTGAGGTTTTCCTAGAACCGACTAAACCTAGGCTCTAATACCACTAAATGGAACACCCACGACTCAGATGTCACATTTAGGCCTCGTGCTTGAAACCCAACCAAATAATTTTGACCTAGTTTAGCCCAATCCACAAATCCATTATGAAAATCCATTTAATTACAACCCAATAAAATGTAATAAATATTTGTAAACATATACAGTGGAGCTCCTTTTAAAATTACATTATAAACCATTGACTCGGTCATTTGAAAATCCAAATACAATTTACAATAAACAATAGGTTCCTATGAATACATAGCCCAAGGACCTAAATACTGTACTCTGATGAGACGAAGCGCTGGTATCCTTCCTTGATGGTGCTCCTTCAAGAACAAGCCAAACCTACTAACCTATGAACAGAAACAATGATTCCAAACGCTAAGCTAACAAAGCTCAGTGGATACACCACCACTCAACCATGCTTCATGCAAATCATAAATAAAGCAATGCAACATGAATGATATCATGGCAAGATAACAACGATGCTACCATAACCGCCTAAACACATAGCATTATGAAAGTATGATCACGCACACAACTCATACAAGTGCCTCATACGTTTACCTAGCACCACACAGCTAACACCAACAACATTAAGTGAGGTCCTCATCCACAAAGCATCATAATCCTACACTTGAGTGAGGCCCACATCCACAAAGCATCAAGATCCTACACTATGAGTAAGGCCCGCGTCCACGAAACATCGGGATCCTATACTCTGAACAAGGCCAACATCCACAAAGCATCAGGATCTTGTACTCAAGGGGATAAGGCCTGCGTCCACATAACATGGGATCCTATATCTATGCTCGGAATCTCTCATCAAGCATCTTCGAATGAGGCCCGCGTCTACAAAGTATCAGGATCCTACATTCGGGAGTCTTCAAGGTGTTGCAACACACTTAGGGTAACCAAATCCCAACAAGGGATGACTCGACTATCTAGATGCCCCATCAGCACACATCAAGGACCCTAGCCACCACACAGCCTCAACCTCGACACAAGGGTCTTACCGCACACAACTCTAACACGCTTACCATAAACCTATGGTTTCTATCAATTATTACGCCACCACATTGAGCTTATCAATTTATTAACTTGTTATGGAAGTATACATTAGCAGTTCTCATTAATTTATCTTATTATACGATAAGGCCTAACCTTATAGGAGCCCCTTGCACACACAGCAAGAGCCCAGATTACCACACAGCCTTATCGATCCACCTAGGATCCCTATGGGTTACTACCTCACACAGCTTACCCAAAATATAACGAGCTATTAGCCATTTATTTCATACACGGGGTTTAAATCTCCATTCCTTAGTTTTAATATTCATTTTACACCTTAATAGACCCCTAAATCCCTTTGCCTCAAATTATAGAACCCTCAAACACAACTCAAAATTCTTGGGCAGATTACTTAGCGAGTATCGACACTCCAAGATAAGTATCGGTACTGCTCTCTAGGTATCGGTACTATTCTCTAGGTATCGATACTCTAATTAGGTTCGAAAGAATTAGACCCCAATGAGTACCGATACTCTAATTAGGTTCGAAAGAATTAGACCCCAAGCCGTGCTAATACACTTCGTGCCGTACTAATACTCATCATCGATACTAGGATCACCCCGTACCGATCCACCCCATACCGGTACTCCTGCATACGCGTACCGATATGCTAAGCCTATCCCAAGCAATACAATAGTGCATACTGATACGCCCCTTACGTACCGGTATGAGAAAGCGTTACTGGAATCCTTAACATGCAATGGGTACCGATACACGGGGAGGCATACCGGTACTCGCCTCATAACCTTTCCCCATTTTACTCTAAGGCGTATCGATACTCAAGTCCCCGTACTGGTACGCGAGCCCGATTTTCAAACTCTGGGTGTGGGTTTCACCTAAAAACCCTATTTAACCCCCATGGTTAAACCCCTAATCGTTCCTACAAGTTATGGTGAAGGCATTAAGGGAGTTTCTACCAATTTTAAGCCGTAGCAACAACAAATCCACATTTTACCATTAAAGGGGTCAACCAAGCATATCAAACCATAAACACCCAAATCATGCATAAAGCCTATTTTTATGAGTTGCAGGAATTCAAAGGACTTAGCGGTGTACTAACCTTGGATTAAAGATGATGAAGAGGCCTTCAAGAACCCAATCTCGTTCTTCATCTTGAAACCCCTTTTAAACATCTTCTTCCACCAAACCATGTGATTTTTACCTCAAAATGTAGATCTTTGAGTGATGATTAACTTTCTCTCCACAACAATTCTGAGATTCTTCCTAGAAAGAACAAAGATTGTATCTTACTTGATTTTCTTGCAAGGAAATGGGGAAAGGAGATAAAGAACAAAACTAGGGAACAGGATGATATCATCCCATCCCCTTTTCTGCAGAAGCAATTAAATAACACAGCCCCTTGTCTTCCAAATATTCTTTTACCATATTAACCTTCTCAAGCATCCTACTAGCCCAAATCCAAACCAACCAAAACAAGCCCATCAACTAAACCAAGCCCAAAAAGGCTTCCAAAAACCCAACACTCGGCCCAAAGGTGAGGCCCATGCCTTGGGTTAACCTGACTCTCGGACTCTAAAATCTGGGTCGTTACATTTCTCCTATATGCCGAATTGGTCACTTGGGTACACAGAGGAATTTTTGATCATTCTAACATCATTTTTATACTTGAAACATCATAACCACATTAATTCCATCCTTAATTCAAACTTCTAATTCAAATTTCCAAATCCTAAGGTTGGGGTTTATGATTCCAACATAGGATTTAAATCAAATTAAAGCTTGTTTACATGTCTACAACATCTATTCTAATCAAATCAAGCCTTAAACATAACTAGTGTTCATAAATTCCATCATCATCTTCTTCATGAACATAAACTATACTTAACCTTTTGATGCAAAACTACCATCAAAATGAAGAGAATCAAGCATAGATTAATTTACCTCTAATTATTTTGATTAAATCAAGCTTGAAAGCCTTCAATTTTGCTTGGGAGCATGAAATTCTCTTCTTTCTCCAATTTCTTTCTCTCCCACGGCTTGGACAAGGAAGAAGATGAGAATTTTTTTCAACTTTTGACTAATATATGTTGTATTAGTCCAATTATGCCACTTGTCTTATTAAATTGAATTTTAAATTCAATTTAATCCTTATTCCAAATTTAACCTCCAATTAAATCTATATTTACTAACTTCCTTCAAAAAATGCCACTCCACTAAAGTTGAACCATTTTGGTTCCATTCCAACCGACCAAGCTCTTAAAAATCATAAAATAATATTTTATGATTTTTATTTGATCCAATTATTCGATATTCATCTTCTAAAAAAAAATTCTTTTGTCGAACTATCAATTCTAATCTGAAAAATCCATAATTTCAGAAATTCCATAAATAAAAAAGTCAACCTTAAATTTTTGGACCTGAACCAAAATATTGATAATTATTCAAAAATTTTATCTGATAGAATTTTCCTTAGAATTACTTCATCAGATATTCACACGAATTATTCCTAATTTTTTGGAGTCACTTATCGACCAAAAACACGAATATGGTGTAAAGCCCCATTTTTAGGGCTTAGCGGTTTGGTGGTTTATTAGACGGTCTGGTGGACCAGAGTAGGGATTTGAGTCAGTTTTAGGATCGAATATTTTTGGTGTTGGAAAAATTATGAAAAAATACTCAAAAATCATTATTAATTATGTATTTAATAATGTGGAATCAATTTTGAAAAATGAGTTTTAGAAGATGAACATTTTGGTTAGTGACCAAAATGAATGTTTTGAAAACTGTGATTTTCTAGTGACTAAAATGAAAAGGGTCAAATAATTAGAATCTTTAAGGAGCTATTTTTACCAATTGGTTTTTGATTATTTCTCCCTTAATTAAACTGATTTTAACAAGTGTTTCAATTAGTAATTAAAGAGGATTTTGTTAAAAAGTTAGTTATCTTTTCTAAAACAAAAATCACGTCATTTTCTCTCAACTTTTTCTCTCCATTCTCTCCTCAGCTAAACACTCACGTTTTCATCAAATTTCCAGAGGTGAGGTGGTTTCTAACTTGATTTTATTGTTTCAAATTATTTTATAAAGGTTGTTTATACAAAATCTTACAATAATCTTGTGTTTTCTTAGATTTTCACAAATCAATTGGTGGAGAAACTTCACAATAGGGGTAAGGTCCGAGATCTCCTCTATTGTATGGTTCTTTAGTGAAATTCCCAAGCATTTGATCCTTGCTTTTGTGTTTCTAATCTGATTTTGATGAATTTCTAATGTTTAATTGAGTTATTTGGTGAAAATGAGTTGATTCGCGGATTGGATCTATTTTCCAGTAAGTAATGATGCTTTGATCTATATTTTGGATGTTTAATAACGTTGATAAGTGATTTTTATCAATGGAATCCCGAAACTTAAGAATCTCTATTTGTTTTAGGTTGTTAGTTTTGAGTTTTTGTGGTGTTTCTGTGGTTGTAAGGTTGTTGGAGGAGGTAGATCGTTTTGGATCTATTTTTAAATTTGTTTTGATGTTGAAAATGATGCTAGGTTGATAGATGTTGGCTAGTTTGTGAATCGAAGTGTTTTGGTTATGTTTTCGGTTGTTGTGGATAATTAATTGTGAGGATTTTGTGGAAATCCGAGAAGGATTGTGGTTGCTATGTTTAGAATGCATTATGATGCAGTAATCCTCGGTTGTTCTATGGTAAAAATAGGGGAGGTTGATCCGAAAGTGATTGGAAAAGCATAGGAGGCTTCAGATACTTGGTTTCGCATCGGCGAATCGAAGTTTTGCGTATCGATGAGTGAAAACGTGGTTTAAAGCATTTTCATGCTACGAGAATAGAGTTTTGGGAGTTAAGGTAGAGCTTGAAACGCTTACCTAGACTCAAAAGTAAGTATAAAGTAGTTTTCTCTCTCGATCGTGCTAGTTTGAAATGGTTTTATGCACTTGTTTTGATTTACATGTTACCTATTGTTGAGCATGTTTTAAAGTATACGGTATACTGTTTATAAGCATGTTTTGCTGAATGATGCACATGGTAAGTGATCCTTGTAAGTATGGTTTATACTTGTGGTTTAAAGCATGGTTGTTGCTTTGGAAAAATGGTTTGGTTTAATGCTTGTTTAAAACAGTGAGGTAAATGTTAAATAGTTAATTATATTGGCAAGTGATGTGGTTTTAAAATTGTTATTGGATATAGTTGGCCGGCCATAGGATTGAGTGCAGAGTAAATAAGTCGCCTTGGATGTTGAAGGATTTATACGGTGTACCGAATATTCCATCCAAGTACCCTAACGGTAGAGGGGTCAAACAGTACTGAATACTCCCGTTAGTGGGTTAAACATCTAACCGATGAGAGGGATTGGTGTCCTTGTGGGTTGAAAGTATACCCGGTTGATATTGTACTCGGTTGCTAGTGTACTACGATTGTGATTGTATCGCTATACCGGTTGAGATAGCTTGAAGTATTGGGTTAACACTTGTTGAATCCGTGTATCCGATGAACTCTTTTGTTATTGAACTTGTTAATGATCACTTGAAAGCCAATATAATTGTTAATGTATCATTGAAATGTTTTATGTTGTATATGTGATTTATACATGTTTCTCCTTAAGCTTTTCATTTGGTAGTAATGCATGGGAGGGATTAAGTAGAGGGTTAGCAATGTGACTTGCTGTTGATTAATGATACATGTAGCATATGGTTTAATATGCTGATTTAAATGATATAAAGTGCATGTTTAAAAAGGGGCATGCTGATGTTTTAAAGGATGATGTTAAGTAAATGGTTTTAAATGCACTGATGGTGTTTGTTTTTTAGCATTCCTCACTAAGTCTTGTGTTCTTACGCTGTCATTGTCCATCAATGCAGATAATTGAGGTCTTGGAAGGCAGCAAGAAGCAAGAGGATCTTGGCAAGACTTGTTTCCAAAGTATGTTAGAGACTAGACTATAATGAATAAGGGCAATGGGGTACTTGTTGTGTTTTGGGAGATGTTTTATGGAGCTCCCTATTTGAGCATGTTTCTTTAGTTGCTCTTGGTTTGTAAATGGCCTTTTAAGGATTGATTTTGGTGCTGGTTTGTCTTTTGGTATGTTGCTTGGATGCAATATTATGAAGCATGCCTGTAGATTTTCTTTTGATGTATGAAGCCTTGATGTGCTGTTAGAATTATGATTCTTGTTCCCTTGTGAGATGTTTGGCATGTTGGTATTGTGTTTTATGCATGTTGGATTGATTATGGTAGGTTTTTGGGTCGAAAAACCTGCTAAATGTGACATTACAGGCCCAGGCATACCGATACGTGGGGGACCGTATCGGTATTACTAGGCAATTTCTGGCTTGAAGGATCGGTACAGGTATTGTGCGTTTTGATAAGCCTAGGCAAATTTGGCCTGGCATATCGATACGAGTATGGCATTTTCGTACGAGTTTTAGCCTTTGGAATTCATTTTTTCAACATGAACCCGCATATCGAAACACCTGAGAGGTCGTATCGGTACGGTTTAAAATATTTCAAAAGTTAGGTAATTCAGTTAGGCGTATTAATACAGTATGGAAGTGTACCAAAATAGGGTGTTTCAACCGTATCGATACGGGCTTACCCGTATCGGTACAGATGACCGATTACTTTGTTAATGTCACTTTTGGGGCAATTTTGCTTTCTTTGCATTTTAGTCCATGTATCTTGCCAATGCAATTGTATGCGATAGAATGGTCGGATTGAACTGAAATTTGAGGTAAATGTTCAGAACCTGACTAATTAGAGGCTGGCAATTTAAAAGTGAGTTTAATCATGCGATTTTTCTGTATTTGTGTTTTGGTCCCTATGTGGCAAACGTGATCAATTGGATGTCAAATTGATGCCCGATTGGTTTGGGGTTACACTTTATATTTGCATGAACATATAGGATTAATAATTGACATCTAGATAAAATAAAAAAGGAAGAAATAGACCGAGTTTTCAATGTATCTCTCTGGTTTGCTTCGGCAAACCTAATGTAGCTTCCTTAATTCAGTCTGGCGGCTAGACCGGGTCAAGAGGGTTACATTTGGTGGTATTAGAGCTAGGTTTTGATTCTTTTGGGAGGTTTTAGTGTTGTCGTGTTTGATTTGTATGGTGAATGTTGTATGTACGTTGGTTGATATGCACGGTGATTGATATATGTATGTTGGTTGTAAATACCATGTTGGGGAAGTTTTGGGGTACCCATTACCTTATTATTATAGTCTGGAAAGTTTTGATTTTTGAAGTGAAAGTCTTGGATCCTTACTTGAGGCTGGCCTAACTGTTTTTGTTTTGAAATGATTATCATACCTTAGATATATTTTAGCACGATAGGACTGAGGAGAGAGTTGTGATCTAGTGCGGTTGTTTCTGCCACTGGGCAGGATGCTGAGGGGGATGTTGTGCCTCCTAGAGGGTTACCACCGCCCCCACCTAATCCACTTATGGGAGTGGAGCAAGTACCACCTGTGCCGGCTGGGCTAGGGATGGGTGATATGGCGCCGCTAATACAGGCCATGACCGGTGCGTTTTAGGCAGCAGTTACAGGTGTTCGTGTGCCAGCACCACCGGTTGAGGAGTAAGGTTTGTCGCTTAAGCGACTTCGTAGTTTGGGCAGAGTTGAGTTCCGAGGGTTGTCGCCTGAGGCCTCTGAGGGTTGGTTGGCCGGTACTGAGAGGATACTGGGTCTAATGGGGTGTACCGATGCTTGTAAGCTAGGTTGTGTTGTTTCCCTACTACATGGTGATGCTTATGCATGGTGGACTACCACGATATCCAGTATGGCGACCAAGGATGTGACTTGGGAGTTCTTCTGTGAGGTTTTTTGGAAGAAGTTTTTGGGAGTCCGATATCAGGACGAGAAGAAGCGTGAGTTTATGGCTTTGGTGCAGGGCAGTATGTCTGTTGCGAAGTATGAGTTGCAGTTCGTGGGGTTGAGTCAGTATGCACTTGAGTTGGTTCCTGACGAGCGTACTCAATGTGATCGTTTTGTTATGGGCTTGTGCAGGATGTTAAGACATACATGCTTGCTGTAGATTATACCAGTTTTGATGTACTGGTTTTGCGAGCCAAGGATGTGGAGCAGAATCTGGGCTTGGCTTCTGGATCATGAGGTTCTAGCTCGGGTAAGAGAGCTGCTGATTCAGATTATAGCGGTGGTCAGGCCAAGAGACACCGCGACAGGAGGTTTCGCCCAGAGCCGAGGCATGGCGGAGGTGTTGTGGGACATAGAGTCCAAGGGCAGGGTACCCAGGTTAGAGCCTCGTTCAGCACTTGTTGGGTTTATGGATCCCTAGATCATTTGAGGCAAGATTGTCCGTGTTTGGCCAGGCACCTGCGCCTGTGGTGGCTAATGCTTGTTGGAGTTATGGGTCAGGCGACCACTAGAGGCGTGATTGTTCATTGTTGGCTCGAGGTGGGCAGGGTGTTGCACCTGTTGTTGCTCCACAGCGGGGTCGTGGTCGTGCTCACGGACTGTTTTAGCGTCGAGATGTAGGACAGAGGACAGTGGCTCATACTATTGCTATCTAGCCTGGGGGAGGTGGACTGGTTAGGGTATATGCGCACCGTAAGGGTCGCAATGACACTGATGTGATTGTAGGTACTTTTACCCTATAGTCTCTGCCGTTATATTCGTTGGTTGATTCCGGTTCTACTCACTCATACATTTTGAATGAGTATGCTGAGTTGCTTGATATATCTGTTGAAATTCTTAATAGAGTGACTAGTTCTCTTAGGGAGACAGTCGTGGTTAAGAGGTTGTATCGTAGGTGTCCGCTGATGGTCCAGGGATATGTGTTTGTCGTGGAATTGATAGAGTTACCATTCTATGGTTTTATTGTGATTTTGGGTATGGATTGGTTGACCAAAAATTAGGTTGTGGTGGATTTTGAGACCGAACGGATATCCTTAAGGTTGTCGGATGATTATGAGGTGGTGGTTGTTGGCGAGAATGCCAAATTTTTGTCTAATGTTGTTTCAGCTTTAGAAGCAAGTCGAATGTTGGATTCGGGATGTCAGGCTTATTTGGCCTATATTATGAACCTGGATCAAAGGAGTTGAGGGTGCAGGATGTTCGCACCGTATGTGAGTTTCTGGGTGTTTTTTCGGAAGAGTTACCAGTGTTGCCACCTGACCATGAGGTAGAGTTTGGCATCGAGGTCTTTGCGGGTACGGTACCGATATCTATTGCTCCGAACCGCATGGCTTCGAAGGAATTAAAGACGCAGTTGCATGAGTTGTTGGACTGGGGCTTTGTTAGACCCAGTATCTCACAGTAGGAAGCGTTGGTGATGTTTGTTAAGAAGAAAGATGGTACATTGCGGATGTGTATAAATTACCGGTAGCTGAATAAGTTGACAGTAAAGAACAAGTATCCCTTATTGCAGATAGATGATCTGTTTGATCAGTTCAGAGGAGCTTCAGTGTTTTCTAAGATAGGTTTAAGGTCGAGGTACTATTAGTTAAAGGTGAAGGAGGTGGATGTGCCTAAAGCAGCCTTCCATACGAGGTACGAGCATCATGAATTTCTTGTGATGCCGTTTGGTTTGACCAATGCTCCAACTGCTTTTATGAACATGATGAATCGGGTGTTTCATGAGTTTTTGGATCAGTTTGGGTTGTGTTTATCTACGATATCCTTGTGTACTCCTGTACCGAGGAGGATCATGATAGACATTTGAGAATTGTGCTTCAGACGCTGTTGGCTAATCAGCTTTATGCCAAGTTAAGCAAATGTGAGTTCTGGCTGAGGGAAGTTGTGCTTCTTGGGCATGTTGTGTCGGCCGAGGGAATTCGTGTCGATCCGCATAAGGTTAAGGCTGTAATGAGTTGGAAGGAACCTAAATCTGTGACGGAGGTTAGGAGTTTCCTTGGTTTGGCGGGTTACTACCGAAGATTTGTGGAAGGGTTATCTAGTTTGGCGGCTCCGTTGACAAAGTTGTTACAGAAGAATATTCGGTTAGAGTGGACGAAAGATAGGCGACGAGCTTTTGAAAAGTTAAAGAAATCTTTGACGTGAGCTCCGGTCTTGGTTCAACCCGAATTGGGAAATGAGTTCGTTGTTTATAGTGATGCGTCGTATGTTGGGCTTGGCTGCGTGTTGATGTAGGAGGGTAAGGTAGTGGCGTATGCATCTAGACAGTTGAAGGTGCATGAACGTAACTACCCTACTCACGATCTTGAGCTTGCATCGGTTGTGTTTGCCTTGAAGATTTGGAGGCATTATCTTTATGGTGAGAAATGTGTAGTTTATCGGATCATAAGAGTTTGAAATATCTGATGTCACAGAAGGAGATGAATCTTAGGCAACGTAGATGGTTGGAGTTGTTGAAAGATTATGATCTGACCATTGAGTATCATCTGGGGAAAGCCAATGTTGTGGCGGATACTTTGAGTAGAAAAGCGGCTGTGGAGTTGAGAGCTATGTTTGCTCGGCTGAGCGTAACGAATGACGGGGGTTTGTTGGCAGAGTTGCAAGTGGAGCCGTCCTTGTCGCATATGATTAAGGAGAAGAAACTGTATGATAGGAGTCTGGTATCTCATGTAGAAGATATTAGAGATGGGAATCCTACAAATTTTCATTTCAGTGATGATGGGGTGTTGTATTTCAAAGGTCGAATAGTGGTGCCTGAAGATGAAGAGTTGAGGCATACTATTTTGACTGAGGACCATGCTAGTCCTTTTGCTATGCATTCCGGTAGTACTAAGATGTATCTAGGGTTGAAAGAGGAGTACTATTGGGTTGGACTGAAGAAAGATGTGGCTGATTTCGTTGTTCGGTGTATGGTTTGTCAGGGGGTAAAGGCTGAGCGTCAGTTTCCTTTCGAGTTGTTGCAACCGTTGAAGATATCGAAATGGAAATGGGAAAGAATCACCATGGATTTTATTTCTGGGTTGCCTTTGACGCCGACCAAAAAGGATTCCATTTGGGTGATTATGGATCGGTTTACGAAGTGTGCGCATTTTGTGCCAGTGCATACTACGTATACCTTGGACAGGTTGGCTGAGTTGTACATCTCTGAGATTGTGCGTTTGCATGGGGTGCCTAAATCTATAGTTTTAGATAGGGATTCGTGGTTTACCGCAAGGTTTTGGGTGAGTTTGCATGGTGCTTTGGGGACCCAGTTGAGTTTCAGTACATCATATCATCCTTAGACGGATGGCTAGTCGTAGCGCGTGATTCAGGTTCTTGAGGATATGTTGAGGTGTTGTGTTATTGAGTACCATGGAACATGGGAGAAGTAATTACCGTTGGTGGAGTTTGCTTACAATAACAGTTATCATGCTAGCATACAGATGGCACCTTATAAGGCGTTGTACGGCAAAAAGTGTCGTACGCCCGTATGTTGGGCAAAAGCGTGGGAAAAGTTTGTGTCGATGCCTAATGTTCTGAAAGGCACAACCGAAAAATTTAAGTTGATATGTGAGCGCTAAAAAGCAGCTGCAGATCATCAAAAATCCTATGCGGATTTGAAGCGTAGGGTATAGATTTCACTGTGGGTGATAAAGTGTTTTTGAAAGTGTCGCCTTGGAAGAAGGTGTTGCGGTTTGAGCAGAAAGTGAAGCTTATCCCGAGGTTCATGGGACCATACGAGGTTATTGAGCGTGTGGGTCCTGTTACGTATCGGTTGAGGTTACCTCCGGAGTTGGAAAAGATTCATGATGTGTTCCACGTTTCGGTGTTGCAGAGGTATAGGTCAGATCCATCGCATGTTATGCCGGTGGAAGAGATTGGGTTGAGATCGGATTTATCTTACGATGAAGAACCAATAGAGATTCTTGATACCAGTAGTAAGGTGCTCTGTGGCAAAACAGTCGAGCTGGTTAAGGTGTTGTGGAAGCACCGCGGTGTTGAGGAGGCCACGTGGGAGCGCAAGTCAGATATGTTGAATCAGTTTTCTACACCTGTTTCCTCCAGGTGAATTTCAAGGACGAAATTTCTTAAGTGGGGGAGAGTTGTAAAGCCCCGGTTTTAGGGCTTAGCGGTTTGGTGGTTTATTAGATGGCCCGATGGACCGGAATAGAGATTCGAGTCGGTTTCAGGATCGAATATTTTTGGCGTTGGAAAAATTATGGAAAAATGCTAAAAAATCATTATTAATTATGTATTTAATAATGGTGGAATCAATTTTGAAAAATGAGTTTTGAAAGATGGACATTTCGGTTAGTGACCAAAATAAAAGTTTTGAAAACTGTGATTTTCTAGTGACTAAAATGAAAATGGTCAAATACTTAGAATCTTTAAGGAGCTATTTTTACCAATTGGTTTCTGATGATTTCTCCCTTAATTAAACTGATTTTAACACGTGTTTCAATTAGTAATTAAAGAGGATTTTGTTAAAAAGATAGTTATTTTTTCTAAAACAAAAATCACGTCATTTTCTCTCAACTTTTTGCTCCATTCTCTCCTCAGCCAAACACTCACGTTTTCATCAAATTTTCCGAGGTGAGGTGGTTTATAAATTGATTTTATTGTTTCAAATTGTTTTATAAAGGTTGTTTATACAAAATCTTACAATAATCTTGTGTTTTCTTAGCTTTTCACAAATCAATTGGGGGAGAAACTTCACAATAGGGGTAAGGTCTGAGATCTCCTCTATTGTATGGTTCTTTACTGAAATTTCCAAGCATTTGATCCTTGCTTTTGTGTTTCTAATCTAATTTTGATGAATTTCTAATGTTTAATTGAGTTATTTGGGGAAAATGAGTTGATTCATAGATTGGATCTATTTTCTAGAAAGTAATGATGCTTTGATCTATATTTTGGATGTTTAATAATGTTGATAAGTGATTTTTATCAATGGAATCCCAAAACTTAAGAATCTCTATTTATTTAGGTTGTTAGTTTTGAGGTTTTGTGGTGTTTCTGTGGTTGTAAGGTTGCTGGAGGTGGTTGTTCATTTTGGATATGTTTTTAGATGTGTTTTGATGTTGAGAATGATGCTAGGTTGATAGATGTTGGATGGGTTGTGAATCAAAGTGTTTTGGTTATGTTTTTAGATGTGTTTTGTGAATCGAGAAGGATTGTGGTTGCTGTGTTTAGAATGCATTATGATGCATTAATCCTCTGTTTTTTTGTGGTAAAAATAGGGGAGGTTCATCCGGAAGTGATTGGAGAAGCGTAGGAGGCTTCGGATACTTGTTTTTCTGTTGGCGAATTGAGGTTTCGCGTATCGGTGAGTGAAAACGTGGTTTAAAGCGTTTTGATGTTATGAGAATAGAGTTTTGGGAGTTAAGGTAGAGCTTGAAACGCTTACCTAGACTCAAAAGTAAGTATAAAGTGGTTTTCTCTCTCGGTCGTGCTAGTTTGAAATGGTTTTATGCACTTGTTTTGATTTACATGTTACCTACTGTTAAGCATGTTTTAAAGTATACGATATACTATTTTTAAGCATGTTTTTCTAAATGATGCACATGGTAAGTGATCCTTGTAAGTATGGTTTATACTTGTGGTTTAAAGCATGGTTGTTGCTTTGGATAAATGGCTTGGTTTAATGCTTTTTTAAAAAGTGAGGTAAATGTTAAATAGTTAATTATATTGGCAAATGATGTGGTTTTAAAATTGTTATTGGATATAGTTGGCCGGCTATAGGATTGAGTGCACTGTAAATAAGTCGCCTTGGATGTTGAGGGGTTTATACGGCGTACCGAATACTACATCCAAGTACCCTAATGATAGAGGGGTTAAACAGTACATAATACTCTCGTTAGTGGGTTAAGCATCTAACCGATGAGAGAGATTGGTGTCCTTGTGGGTTGAAAGTGTACCCGGTTGATATTGTACCCAGTTGTTACTGTACCGCGATTGTGATTGTATCGCTATACCGGTTGAGATGGCTTGAAGTGTTGGGCAAACACTTGTTGAATCTGTGTATCTGATGAACTCTTTTGTTAATGAACTTGTTAATGATCACTTGAAAGCCAATATAATTGTTAATGTATCATTGAAATGTTTTATGTTGTATATTGTGATTTATACATTTTCTCCTTAAGCTTTGCATTTGGTAGTAATGCATGGGAAGACTTAAGTAGAGGGTTAGCAATGTGACTTGCTGTTGATTAATAATACATGTAGCATATGGTTTAATATGCTGGTTTAAATGATGAAAAGTGCATGCTTAAAAGGGGCACGGTGATGTTTTAAAGGATGATGTTAAGTAAATGGTTTTAAATGCATTGATGGTGTTTGTTTTTGAGCATTCCTCGCTAAGCCTTGTGTGCTTACGCTCTCATTGTATGTTAGAAACTAGACTATAATGAATAAGGGCAATGGGGTACTTGTTGTGTTTTGGGAGATGTTTTGTGGAACTCCCTATTTGAGCATGTTTCTTTAGTTTCTCTTTGTTTGTAAATGGCCTTTAAGGATTGATTTTGGTGCCAGTTTGTCTTTTGGTATGTTGCTTGGATACAATATTAAGAAGCATGACTATAGATTTTCTTTTAATGCGTGAAGCCTTGATGTGCTGTTAGAATTATGATGCTTGTTCCCTTGTGAGATGTTTGGCATGTTGGTATTGTGTTTTATGCATGTTGGATTGATTATGGTAGGTTTTTGGGTCAAAATACCAGCTAAATGTGACATTACAGGCCCAGGCGTACCGACACGCGGGGGACCGTATCGGTACGGCTAGGCTATTTCTGGCTTGAGGGATCGGTACAGGTATTGTGTGTTTCGATACACGTAGGCAAAATTGGCTTGGCGTACCGATACGGGTATGGGCGTTTCGGTACGAGTTTTAGCCTCTGGAATTCACTTTTTCAACATGAACCCGCGTATCGAAACACCTGAGAGGTCGTATCGGTACGGTTTAAAATATTTCAAAAGTAGGTAATTCAGTTAGGCATATTGATACAGTATGGAAGTGTACCGAAATAGGGTGTTTCAAATCGTATCGGTACGGATGACTGAATACTCTGTTAATGTCATTTTTGGGGCAGTTTTGCTTTCTTTGCATTTTAGTCCCTGTATCTTGCCAATGTAATTGTATGTGATAGAATGATCGGATTGAACTGAAATTTGAGTTAAATGTTCAGAACCAGACTAATTAGAGGCTGGTAATTTTAAAAGTGAGTTTAATCATGCGATTTTTCTGTATTTGCGTTTTGGTCTCTATGTGGCAAACGTGATCAATTGGATGTCAAATTGATGCCCGATTGGTATGGTGTTACAATTGATATCTGCATGAACATATATGATTAATAATTGGTATCTAGATAAGATAAAAAGGAAAAAAATGGACCGGGTTTTCAATGTATCTCTCCGGTTTGCTTCATCAAACCTAATGTAGCTTCTTCGATTCGGTCTAGCGGCTAGACCAGGTCAAGGGGATTACATATGGGACCTTCCTAGAGGTCACCCATCCTAGTTTTACTATGGTCTGAGCACGCTTAACAATTTTATTCCATCCAAATTCAATACTTTCTATTGCATCATAATTCCCAAATCTGATATCAAAATTCTTATTTTGATCAGATTTACCCTTATACTGCATAAAAATCACTTACTTGATATTTTACACTTTAGTCCCCAAACTTTTACTAAAGTGTCATTTTGGTCACTAGGTTAGCCTTATGCTATAACCTTAGTACTAAATGACCCTGAACTAGCTTAGCAAATTTTTGGGGCATTACAATTCCTCCCCCTTAAGAAAATTCGTCCTCGAATTTTAGAACATACCCGATTGAAAAGATATGGATATTACTTCTTTATTTCTCCTCTGCTCCCCAGATACTTTTTTAACCTTGTGGTTCTTTTATAAAGCTTTGACCAATAGAACTTTCTTATATCTTAACTCTTTGACTTCATATTCTAATATTTCCACTAATTCTCCTTCATATGTCAAGTCTAGTTATAATTCAATTTCTTCAGGAGTGATGACAAATAAAGGATCTGATTAGTACCTTCATAGCATAGATACATAGAATACACCATGCATCTCGTTCTTCTATGAAAGTACAGCTACTCGTTCATCTCTTTTCAAACTTTTATATTAAATCTTAGCATCTTTTCCTTAATGATACTTTTATTCCCATCTTCGATTCTAATATTCTTTCTATTTTCTACAAATGACTCTTGTCAAACCATGACAGCTTTAAAATTATTCTGAACCTTTCTATCTTGCGAATTCAACTAGAGATAGATATCACTCTCATAATCTTGTAAACTTATTTATATAAGCTTGAGACATATTTCCTCAAATTTAAATTGCTTCTTTTGATTATCCACCCACATGTGGATAACATACTGTACTAAAGTTTAATTTAGTACTTAAAACTTCATACAATCACTCTGGAGTCATTAGACTCTTATAATATCATTTACTTCTTTTTATATTTCTCTTATGCATTATATGCAGATAGCCAATCCATCTTAAAATGGCCTTATATTATTTCTTTTTTCATCCTTGTACTATGACCAGATGAATTTCTAGCAGACATACTGAATTTCTCTATTCAAACTTATTCCATGGGTATTCTGCCTTAACCCAATAATCTCATACTAATAATCGTAAATAGTATGAATATCTTTTAGAATTTAGAAGATAACAAAATATTTTTCTTTCGATACCCGGTCACCAATATTTGGGTATTTTATACTTTTATATGAGAATTTTCTTTAGATTGCCTCTACGACAAGTACTAATAGTGTGGTATTAATTCTACCAGATACAAACATACTTCCTTTAGTTTCGACCTTATTCTTATTAACTTTTTAGTATTAGCACTTTTCAGAGCTTCTAATACAAGTCCCTTTATCTTCTAACTTCAGATGAATAGTCATCAATTCTCTTTTACTTTTAAGTTTAAGGAAGCACTCAGAGTCTTAAACTCTTTAATAAGTCATTGTCTTAACAAATATAGATGCCAAAGTTTTTAACCTCATGTATACTTCTTTCAGTATCTAAAGTACTATTTCTTACTCTTATGCTTGAGCTCTTCTTTACATAAGTAGCTTATTCAAAGCAGAAATCAAGAAAATATCATTCTTCATTTACTATTGCTGCTACGTGTCTCTTTCTGACCCTCGTAATTCTTCATATGATGAAATCCGGTAGAGATTAACATTTCTTATTACAAATAGTATCTTATTCTATCTTATACTAATGAGGAACAACTTCAAGTCATACAATCAACACATCAATAATATGACACTCTAGGGGCATGTATCTACTGACAAACTTATAACAAACTTAGTTTAGCATCCAGAACCGGCTAAACCTGTAGCTATGATACCACTAAATGTACATATTTAACGTATATTCGATGATTAATTACACATTGAAGATGTTACTAAATTATTTAACTGATTTCCTGACTTGTATTTTTTTTAAATTATCTGACTTAAAACTAGTTTATAAAATAATCCTTTCTCGACTATTGAAGTATTCATAGCCTATTTACAGATTACTAGTTTTGACCCTGAATTGGTTTATAAAACATATTAGTCAGTTATTAAAATAAGTATGTAACTCAGGGTGAAAACTAGGTACATTGCCTAAGCCCTTTTCTTGAATTTAAAAGCGTTACACGGTAAACAACATTTAAAATTTTACCTTTAAAACAGCTAACGAATAAATTGATACATGCCCACTAGAGAATATCATAAATTAGAATGTCTTACTGATGTTTGGCAGATTGCAGCTTGATTAATATGCCTGACTCCACTTCCGATAAGTTTTCAATAGCCTATGAGTGAAACAGCACACGCTAAGTATTCACTTAGAGTGGTAACTATAATTTAAAGTAAATCATTTCAATGTAAAGAATCATATAAAATAAACTTATCAAAGTCATTCCTCTGTCATTTAACAGTGCTATACATTTCCTGCAAAATGGCAAGTCATTCCCAATACAGTTTATATCATATCATAAAACAAGTATAATGTTATCAGTCATCATGTAATCATTTACAGTATAATCTTCTTTTAAAGATAGCCCAAAGTAAATAATATGAGATCATGGTACTCGAGTAATATGTATAAGACACCTGAGTGTCGCTCTTTGCTCCTTATTTAGGCACCTCGTTAGTGTCATTAGCACTATGGGCTTAGATCCCAGGGTGCACACCAAGGGCTTAGGTCCCCAAGGTGTATGTTACATACTCAAGGATGCTATTTGCTCCTCATAAAAGCACCTTTTTAGTGCACTTGGCACCATGGGCTTAGATCCCTAGGGGGCAACACCTAGGGCTTAGTGTGACACCGTAGTAGTCACAAAACAAGTAATCATATCATATCGTGTGATGCGGCTGCCAAGGACTCTATGGATATCCAACTATACCATGAACTCTCATAACATATTACTTGGGCATTTCAATATTCCATGTTCAAGGTATCAATATAAATCATATAAGTTGATATTGGGCGGTTCGTTTCCCCAATATCTATAATCTGATTTTTCTTAGATAAATCTTTATGCCATATCAATGTATCACATATGTCATTTAATATTTCATGCCATTTGCATAACTTTGATCAACATTCTTTTTCATTAATATCAAGGTTGACTCATCGTAAGTCTTCCTCATATCATATATATAAAATAGGTAAAAAAAATGCACTCACCTTGGCCACTTAACATGATGTCTCACTAAGTTCTAGTTCGATCCTTTCATTCATAGTACCCCGAACCTTCTCTGATTCGAATTTGACTCCATTAATCACATAAATACAATAAAATATTTGTTAGACTCAATTCTAACAATACCTTAAACTTGATTTTTAACGTAATCATTCGAAAATAAAATTTCCAATTATTTTCCTTTCTTCTCGATACTTTTCGAAAACTCATTATGGTCCTTGGTGACCAATTTGAACATTTTCTAACTCATTCAAGCTTGAATCCAATTATTCTTGTAACTTCTATCATTAATCACTAGCTTTCATTTTTGTTCTTCATTCACTAATTTTCATTAAAGTGACATTTTAGTCATTAATTTTTCATTCAAGCTTGAAAATCCAAACTAATAACTAACTCCAACATTCTTATAATTTTTCTTGAATTTTTCCTTTACTTTAGGGCTATGGCCGAAATGATCCTTACATTTCCCCACTTGACCGAAATGGTCACTAATTTATCAAAGTCTATTCTTCCTTCAACCGACATTGTTTCAAGCTTGAATAAATTTTCCATAATTGATATTTTAATACCCAACTCATTCATGTAGGCCGAATGGATCCCTAAATTTTGTAAAGGTTCCATTTTAGTCCAAATTACCAAATTGGACTTATAACTTATCAAACTCTTCTAATTCATCACTAAATTAAAATTCAAGAATTTATCTCTCTAATTTTCATTTGAGCCGAAATGGTCTTTTTCAATGTACAATATACATTTTGGTCCTAAATTGCTAATTAAGCTAGCATTATTATAATCTCATCAAATCCAATAGTAGAATAAAATTTCAAAATAATTTCCCTTAATTAGGCATTCTAGCCGAAATGGTCACTATTAATTTCTAATGATGAATTTTCCATTCTAATATTCAAATTAGCCTTGTAATATCACATTGTATCCATTTCCATCACCAAAACAATTATTCAAAATTTCTCCCCTATATTTCTCCTATATGTCGAATTGGTCACTTGGGTACACCAAGGAATTTTTGATCATTCTAACATCATTTTTATACTTGAAACATCATAATCACATCAATTTCATCCTTAATTCAAACTTCTAATTCAAATTTCCAAATCCTAGGGTTAGGGTTTATGATTCCAACATAGGATTTAAATCAAATTAAAGCTTGTTTATATGTCTACAACATCTATTCTAATCAAATCAAGCCTTAAACATAACTAGTGTTCATAAATTCCATCATCATCTTCTTCATGAACATAAACTATACTTAACCTTTTCATGCAAAACTACCATCAAAATGAAGAGAATCAAGCATAGATTAATTTACTCTAATTATTTTGATTAAATCAAGCTTGAAAGCCTTCAATTTTTCTTGGGAGCATGAAATTCTCTTCTTTCTCCTATTTCTTTCTCTCCCACGGCTTGGACAAGGAAGAAGATGAGCATTTTTTTCAACTTTTGACTAATATATGTTGTATTAGTCCAATTATGCCACTTGTCTTATTAAATTGAATTTTAAATTCAATTTAATCCTTATTCCAAATTTAACCTCTAATTAAATCCATATTTACTAACTTCCTTCAAAAATGCCACTCCACTAAAGTTGAACCAATTTGGTTCCATTCCAACCGACCAAACTGTTAAAAATCATAAAATAATATTTTATAATTTTTATTCGATCCAATTATTCGATATTCATCTTCTAAAAAAATTCTCCTTTGTCGAACTATCAATTCTAATCTGAAAAATCCATAATTTCGGAAATTCCATAAATAAAACAGTCAACCTTAAATTTTTGGACCCGAACCAAAATACTGATAATTATCCAAAAAATTTATCGGATAAAATTTTCCTTAGAATTCCTTCATCAGATATTCATACGAATTATTCCTAATTTTTTTCGAAGTCACTTATCGAACAAAAACACGGATATGAGACCTTCCTAGAGGTCACCCATCCTAGTTTTACTATGGTTTGAGCACGCTTATCAAATTTATTCGATCCAAATTCAATACTTTCTACTGAATCTTAATTCCCAAATCTGATATCAAAATTCTTATTTTGATCAGATTTACCTTTATACAGAATAAAAATCACTTACTTGATATTTTACACTTTAGTCCCCAAATTTTTACTAAAGTGTCATTTTGGTCACTAGGTTAGCCTTATGCTATAACCTCAGTACTAAATGACCATGAACTAGCTTAGCAAATTTTCGGGGCATTACAACAAATCTCGTTTGAAACTTTTCGGTTTCCTCAATTTCGATCTCTTTTTTGTGGACTTCGAGCAATTTCCCGCAAAATGGAGATCGGATTCGGATTTAGAGGACCGATACGAGAAGACCGGTGAAATTTAAGACTAAACTACCACCATCTACGGCCGTCGACGGTGGCGTCCGACGACTACAAATGGTGGCCGACGAACAATTAGATTTAATTTTATATTTTATGTTTTAAATTATTTTTATATTAAATAATAATAAAAATGCCAAAAAATGAAAATAATAAAAAAAATAATCGATAAGGACCAAAGCAGGAGCAATCTAAAAGTTTGGTAACTTAATTGAAAAGTTTGAAAGTTGAGTGACTAAAATAAGAGTGAGAAGATAGTTGAGTGATGATATGTGTATTTTACCCTAAACAAAATAAGTATGAGGGCTTTATTTAACATGGTGTTGTAATTTGAGGGATTTTTTTAGTATATTAGCCTTTTATTATTTATATTTCATTTTTAAATAAAATCTTGATTGGATTTGGGTATGTACCAAAAGAAAAAGGATTTGGTTTATTTTACAAATTTAAATTAATTAATATTTTTATTTAGGTTGGAGTAAGATTATATTTATGGTATTTTAAAATTATATTTTGAATTTTTTGTCACACTACGTACGTTACATCGTTAAGTTATTCTTGACGACAAAAGATATGTTGGTGTATCATCAAGTTACACTTCAAAAACCCAAGTACAATGTTTCTCTCTCACAGTAATACTCCAAGCTTTCTACTCATATCAGACGTTCGCATCATGAGTTGAGTTGTTCGGTGGGACTTGCTGGACCAAGAATTGAGTTGTATTAAAATAAATTTTTATTCAAATAATGTGTAACGATTTGACATTTGGAGTCAACATTCGAGTATTGATCTGAGTTAGGATGGACTCAATTTTAAGTACATTGGACTTGATGGACCAAGAATTGAGTTTTGATTAATTACAATTTAGCCTAAAGAGGAGTAAAAGGATATATTTAAACATGAAACAAATGTAAAAAGGATTTGAGAAAGAAATGTCCATTTAGGGAAAAAAAAGTTGATGTATTGTTTTCTTTTACTTGAATATAATTTTTTTACCAAATAAATTCATAAACAGAAATTACAGCAGGGAAAACAGTTCAATGGGAGGGGATAACAGACAAAAGCTTCAGCAACATTAATCGAGAAAGTGAAACAAGAGGAGGAAGTACCTCTAATCAAACAACCTTCGTGGTTTTAAAAAACAGCAGTTGCACTAGAAGGACTCAAGAATGAAGAAAAGGACGTATCGCAATTAACTTTAATCAACCCTTCGGGGGCGAATTCCAGGCAAAAATTGATCTAGGGCAAACAATCATCACATGATCCCCTCCCAATTTAGCAGAGGAGAATTCGAAAAAGGCAAATTCTGCTCGTTTTCACGTCACCAATGGGTCATCCCCTAAACCAAAAAAGAAGAAGCTATTTCGATCTTTCCAAATATGTCAACACAAAAAAGCAACAAGACACAACCCTTTCATGCTCATCCATTTATCTTCAAACCTTAAAAGAGTAGACCACCATTTAGAGAAACTCGAAAATCCCTTCTTTGGACAATAATTAAAATTGGAAGTACGCCACATCGCTTGGGCAAAAGGACAGAAATAAGATATGCTCAGTATTTTCATCCTCAGAGCAACAACGACGGTAAATAGGAGAGATAGACACGAATCTCTTCGCAAGATTCTCACATGAAGCTGTAGCATTCTTGCAGGCTTTCCAAATAAGTTCTAACCTTTGGGGGCACTTGAAGACTCTAAATGGATCTCAAAACTTCGTCACTTTCTAGATGTTCGCTAGAGCTTTGAAGGGGAGAGAAATCTTACTTTCCATAATTGCACGGTAGCCAAATTTTACTGAGTAATCACCTCCCTTATTATGAATTCAAATCAGCTCATCTTGAATATGAAGACCACCTGTAGGGATGCACAAAATCTTTTCAATTTCCTCCACTGAAAAAAGGCCATTAAGTTTTATAACATCCCATGCTATCTCTTCTTTTAAAATAAGGTGAGCAACCAGGGATTCGGATTAAAAGAGAGGTCTACATATTTAACCGAGAAATTTGTCATTTTTGAGATTCAACTTTCTTCTCATATAAAAATATTCTCACCATTCTCGATATTCCAAACTGCTTCAAGTTTTATGGTGTTAATACCACTTTTTAAGGCTCTTCCATGCTCAAGGAAAGTTTCGGCAATTGGGAACATTAAAGATATTACCTCCTAGAAAATAGAGACCCCCTAAAAATTTGAGCAATCAACGAATCATGGTTTTTAATTAATCTCCAAGTATGCTTTGCAATGAGAGCTTTGTTGAAGGAATGTAAATCTCAAACACATTCCTCTGCTATCTTTTGGTTTACACATTTTTCCCAACTCAACCAATGAATACCACCCTTTTTCTGTTTAATTTCCCCACTAGAACCGAGCAATAATAAAGTTTATTTTGTCACGGAAAGATTTTGGGAGTAGGAAACACTGCATAACATAAGTTGGGATGGCTGTAGCAACAACTTTGATAAGAACTTCCTTCCCTGCTTGTGATAGAAGATGACTCTTCAACTTTGGAACTTGTTACGAACTCTTTCTTCAATAAAACGGAGAGTTTCCTTTTTACCTCTACCCCATATCGACGGTAAATTCAAATACATACTTCCCCCTCCATAAAACTAAACCTAAGAATGTTATGTTTAGAGTTGACACTCATATTGGGCGATAAGAAAACAAAAGACTTCCTGCAATTAATAGTTTGTCCTGTTGCTTTTTGAAAAACATCAATTATTCTTTTCACAGATTCACAATTCTATTTATTAGCTTTAGTAAATAAAATACAATCATCAGCAAATATTAGATGGCTCAAAACAGGGCATCTCCTACCAAGTCGAAACCCTTGAAAATTTTGATCTCTTTGTTCCTTTTCAATAATCCAAGTGAACATGTTGAAAATCAAGAGAAACAAAATATGGAAAAAAGGGTCACTCTGGTGAATTTCTCTTTTGGGAGAGAATTCTCTTTTTTTCTCCATTAATCACAAGTGAGATTGTCGGAGTTCTAACGCATTTCATAATCCTCGTTATCCACCACTCCTTAAACTCTATCTTGATCATTAAGTTTCGAAGGACTTTCCAATCAACCTTATCATAACCCTTTTCTAGATCCAACTTCAAGGTCATGATACCTTTCGAGTCTTTTTTTCCCTTTTAATGGTATGGAAGGCTTCATGGGCAATAATCACATTATCCTGGATTTGTCTTCCAGGAACAAAAGTAGCTTGTAATGGCGAGATGATATCTGGAAGGATGGACTTGAGTCTCGATGCTAAAACCTTTGAGATCGCCTTATAATCGAAATTACACAAAGTATAGGTTTATAGTGGTTGACTTCCCCTGCATTCGACTTTTTAGGCATAAAAATAATGTTCGTCCTGTTTATCGCCTTTGGATCTTGCCATTTCTGAAGAATTCAAGAACCATGTCAAAGATATCATTTTTAATATCCTCCCAAAAGGTATGAAAAAAAATATCCCTGGGAATCCGTCGGGACCCAGAGCTTTTAGAGAGTCCAAGCTTAAAAATGCAGTTTTAATCTCTTTTTCGTTTACATTTTTACACGGTGCTTGGTTCATTTCCCTCGTGATTAACCTAGGGATACACTCTTCAACAGTAGAGAAATCCACATTCGGATCCTTAGAAAAAAGTCGAATGAAGTGGTTTTGAAACCGATTAACAATATCCTTCTCGTCTTCAATTCAATTTCCCCCTGCAATTTAAGTCTCAAGATTACATTTCGTTTTCTATTTTGAACCGTTGTTGTATGGTAAAATTTGGAATTTTTATCTCTCAAATTAAGCAAGTTCACCCTCGATCTTCGGTATCAATGTTTTTCTTCCCTTTCCCATTCTTTATCAAGTTCCTCTTTCAATTTTTTTACTGTACTAGCAGTTTTAGTAGTAAAAGGGGCATCTTGTAAAGCTGCAATTTGCTTACACAGAACGTCCACAATCTTTTTTTTGCCAAATTTTTCCTTGCTCCGCCTGTGAAGTTTCAACCTTGTTCTTTTAATTTTGGAACAGTAAAGGTTTTCTTTCAAGTGACCTTCACTAGCACTCCGAGCGTTATTGGTTTAATATTTCCTTTTGGGATTATAATTGGAAATCTACCCTTGAACAATATTTGGAAAAATACTCCCTTTTTTGTCCACGTAATAAAAATTCGTGTTATGTCAAACACGTTTTCGAAACTCGCGCTTAGACAGACGCGGGTTTCAGTCTGATGTGGCACCACTTATCCGTTGGCCTATTATTTTAAACTGTTAAAAGAACTCGCGCTTAGCAGGACGCGAGTTTTACGAGAAGTTGTGACGATAAGACGCGAATTTATCGCGCTATCCAGATAGAACTCGCGGTTGGTGGGGCGCGAGTTCTATTTATTCCGTGAACGGTTGAAATTTTTATTACTGCGTTAAATTTATGCAGTACTCGCGGTTGGTAAGGCGCGAGTTGTGGAATTCGCGTTCTACAATATGCGAGTTTCATTGAATACTCGCACCCCAACCTGTGCGATTTCCACTATAAATTGGCCCCTATCTTTTACCCTACACCAAATTTCACTCACTCTCAATTTTACTCTCTCTAAATTTTTTAGTTGTTTTCTCTCTTTTGATATAATGGCTTGTTTGATAAGGTTGGATCACAAGCACGTTTTCGATTATCATCGGAGGAATGTAAGTTTTATCTAGTTTAGTTTATTATTTTTATTTTCTTAATTTATTTTTTTAAAATTAAAAGTCGTTTTATTTATATTTGTTAAATTTTTTTAGGATACGGTGGAACGACATCTAGAGATTTTATACAATCGAATGTCGAATAGACCCCACCCGTTGTTGGAACCATATCTCGAGTGTACTAGATTTCTGCACGCATCCAGAATTGTTGGAGGTGCGAAATTGGATGTTGATTTGATCAACGCTCTTCTAGGGAGATGGAGGCCGGAGACATACACATTCCACCTTTTTGTGCGGTGAGGCAACGGTTACTCTAGAGGACGTCTACCATCTCCTCGGTTTGCCTATTGATGGAGAGGTTATCACCGGTCACAGTAGTGGTGACTGGTACGACATCTATTTGAATTTGCTAGGGTTGCACTTGATTCGCTCGACGGTAGACGTGTAAAACTAATGTGGCTGCGGGACACTTTTAAGAATCTACCGGCTGACGCGAACGAAGACGGTAAAAATAATTTTTTTAGTTAATTCTAGTAAAATAGTTAAATTTACATATGCTAATATAATTTTTCCTATTGTAGGCATGTGCTCGCACTCATATTTTACAAATGATCAGCGGGATATTGATGCCTGACAAATCATGCAACAAAGTTCACACATTATGGTTGCGACATTTGCGTAATTTTGAAGATGCCGGAAAATTGAGCTGGGATCGATGGTTTTGGCATCTATGTTTAAGGATATGTGCAAGAACACCGATCCTTAGAAGTACACCATTGGAGGTTGTTTGTTGTTGCTTCAGTCATGTGCGTAGTGGAGAATGCCATTTTATGCCCTCAGCTTAGCCAGCCTAGTCCATATGTTTTTTCGCTGTGCCGGAGGTAAGAAAATAGTATATTTTTATGATACATTTTTCAATATTAAAATTATCTTCTTGTTTTGTAGGTGGAGCGGTCATTTAATTCATGTTGGTCTTACCAAGGGTCTGAGCGCTATCAGACAAGATATTGAGAATGAATCTGAGAATTAAGTAACATTTTCAAATATATTTGTTATTAAATTTTGTGTATTTATTTAAATTAAATATGATAGGTAGTTATAATTGTATATTGTACAGATTTTATGGACACCGTACGCAGATCCGGAAGTCTACGAGTGTCTCCCAAAATTTTCAGATGGCACAAGGCTTTTTCGGACGGCTACTGTACCACTGGTCTGCTACGCTGTAGTTGAGTGGCATCCGAGCAACCATGTACTACGGCAGTTTGGTTATGACCAACGAATTTCGGTGGCCCCTCCAAATTTAGACAAGTTACACAAGCTCACTCAATAAGGGAAACTCGAGGTAATCTTTTTTTTTACTTAATCTTTTAATAATTTGAACGTAATTGACATCTAAAAAGAACGTTAAAACTTTTATATTGTTTGATAGGTTGATTGGGCGGTGAAGCATATAGATTATATCGCTCATTGGAGGTACAGGGCAGATCCGCAACATCAACCTTACCGTGACTACCGCATGTTTAAGACGATGGTTAGCCTGAATTACAAGGCGTGGTTTAGGATGAATGACAAGCCATTTACTCTAATTTTAGAGGAATGAGCCATCTTCTATTAGCGTACGCAATATAATCGCCCACCGACTCAGAGTATGAGGGGAGCACGAAACACCTCTGGCGGTGCGCCATCATCTACGAGAAGGCATGCTCCTGCCTCATCTACACCGGGACCATCATCATCTACGACACTGGCCTTCAACCACTCGATGGACTCATCATTTCATTTGCCTCCGAGTCCGACCGAAGGTTTTTTCACGCCTCTTCTGTCGGACCCATATGGTCCTTTTTCGGCGATGATAAGTGGGACGTCGAGCGTTCCTCTAACCTACCTTTTATTGATGTAGTTTTTGCCAGTGGTAACTGACTTCGGAAGCAGGTTTGTCCACCAAACGCTACCGCAGCCACTTTTCTTCATCGGTGGGCCCGTTAGAACGAGTGGTACTATTAGATCTTGAACCGGTGATGATGATGACAAGACACCAGTTGCTCCCATTTATGCCCGACGTAATCCCAATCGGCCTTATCATCTACCGCGGTTTGCTACCGGTAAACATAGGCATCATAAGTTTTATTTATTGTATATGAAACTAGTGAACCCTATTGTAATATATTTCATTAATATATAAGATTTTTTTTTGTAAATTACCATGTATTTAGATAAAAAAAATTATTGTGATGATATTTGTTTTTTAAATTCGTAATATATTATAGTTTTGGTAAATTTTAATTCTAAGACCACATAACCGTTTAAATTTTTGTTAATTATTTCGAATCTAAGCAGGTTAAACCCACACTAACACATGTTCAAATGTACGACTGAACTTGCGTCTAGATGAATGCGAGTTCAATTCAATTTCTGTCAAAACTCTCGTTTAGATGAACGTGAGTTTAATTAATTATTTGTCAAAACTCGCATCTAGATGAATGCGAGTTTCTACTTTAAATACCGCTTTTGCGGAGGAAGAAATTCATATGTATGGGTGGATGTATCGATTCTATAGTAGCTAATCATGGCAAAAAATGACGTATTCGAAAAATTATTTTGCAAAGAGATTTCTCGAATATTGTGGTTTGTTGGTAAATGTAGGTTGCATATAATGAGTTCATGCTTTTGGTGGGATAACAGCTTTTGTGAGATGGGTGTTCCATGTTTTTGTTCAAGACGAACGAAAAATCACAATATCTGGGAACGCGTGTTCTTTTTAAAGTGCCCGCATACTTCTTACCTTTTGTTCGAGGCATGCGGTTAACTTATTCGTACGCCTACATGTTGGAGGCTACCTGAAGAACACCGTATGTAACCGTAGTCAAAGCCCCTACCATTGTAGATGATGATTGCTCTGAGGAGCACGAAATCCATCAAGCTTTGGTGTAATCGTCTGGGTACACCCACTCGTGAGTTACCTCATTTGGTGGGTTACCGGTTACAATACCTAGTGGGTTACAGCTTTTGGTAGGTTGCCGGTTACAAGAAATTAGTTATTTTATTTTGTTACTTGTACGGATGTTATATTGTGAAATGTATTTTTTTTTCTTTTGCATAATTTAAAATTATGGCCCGATTGCGAGTTTACATTTCTGAACAAATAAATGAAAGTATAAAAAGAAACCACGAACACGTTAATGAGCTTCATTAAATAAATGATATAAATAGTTTTTGCAATCTGAAACATGTATCACGATTAAATAAATGATCTAAATTGTTCTTTATTACAGTTTTTTTGTTTGCTTTTTCATTTGTAACACTATAAGCAGCCCCATACTTTTCAAGAACTCACCCTCTACAATGGCTGGAAACGTAGGTGATTTCCTATCTATAGGTACATAGTTAAACGATGTTGTTGTCGATAGTGATGTTGAATTAGTAGCTAGAATGATATTCCAGACAAATAAACTCGTGGAGGATACAATTAAGAACTACAACAGACGCCGCTCGGTTGTGTCGATAGTGAAGATAACGAATGGAGACAACCATATTGCAGAATGTGTCCAAAAGGACCATGAATGTAAATGGAGGATCTGTGTATCACGAATGAAGAGAATGAACAACGTGTGGCAGATAGTCAGATATGGCGGACCCTATACATGTTAATTCTTGCAATGTAATTGGATGGTTCTGTGATTTTTGCTTGTAGACTCGATAACCCGTATTGAAATCAACTCAAATAAAACATCTTTGGTGATTTTATCATTGAAAGATGTGTAGTTGTAAGTTCCACCAAAGAAATTGTTAGCATAAAATTGGGCAATAATAGGTAATTTTTTAGGTACAAAATGATAGCATAAAACCGAACCTTAACCACTACTGTCAGGAATCTTGCAAAGCTGGCCGAACTCGCGTTTATTAAAACGCGAGTTCTACTGACATGTCAGGAATCTTGCAAAGCTGATTGAACTCGTATTTGGTTAACCATGAGTTCAACTGACGTGTCAGGACTCAGCGTACAATCTATAGTGTGGGTGTAGGGCCATCATCATCTACGAGGCAGTCATATTGTGAAGAGTTTAACCCGTTCGATGATTTCTTGGCTGAACGTCACTCCACTTATATATCTAGTGAAGCAAATGTAGGTAATTTCTCATCAATGGGGAGACATTCATGCGCTGGTGTTATCGACCTAGATATTGGATATAGGTTTCATCAGCGCTCTCGTGATTGGGTTACCGCTACAAAACCTAGAAGGCTACATGTTCTTAATGAAAATAGAACTATACAAATTTGATGGGGATAATTCTAATGAGGAATCGATTACGGAGCTCGGGTATGACGGTGACGAGATGAGTTTATTTTCTAAAGAACTAGTAGACCTTGACAAGCATGTGAATGAGGAGAATGATACAGAAGATGCTGCGGAAAAAGATATAGAGGAAGAACATGTCGAATTTGTTGCTTCGCACAGCTTTACTGCAGCAAGTAGTAGCTCAACGTATTACGAACCACCATCCCACTTCACAACAATGGATATGGATGGATTCTACGCTACAAAATTTCCAAAATTCCAACAGTTGGAGCAGTACAAAGAACGAAATGAGGGCAAACTACATCTTGGAATAGTTTTTAGGACTAAAACACTGGCGGAGGCAGCGATTAAGCATTACAACATACGTTGCTCAATTACGTCCACAGTGAGGAAAACTGAAGCGAACAAATATATTGTTGAATGCCCCACAAGTACGAGGGATGTAACTGAAGGGTCTGTGCATCACGATTGACGAGGCTGAACAACCTATGGAAGATAACTAGATACGATCAAACTCATACATGCTCCGTAGGAAGTATGAGTCAAGATCATCCTAACTTGGATGTGCACGTGCTTTGTGATCATATCCTTCCACTCGCGAAAGCAAATCCACGCCTATCTATGTCGGTATGTATAGCTTCGATTAAATCTCAATTCACGTACACGGTTAAATATGATAAGGCATGGTTTACAAGATATTGTGTCATCCAACAACTGTATGGGCAGTGGGAGGAATCGTACAGTGAGTTGCGAACGTGTCTGAAGATGATGCAAAATTACAACCTAGGAATAGTTGTGCAACTAGATACAGTGCCATATACTACAATGATCGTGTAGTACCGGGGGAGTGCCAGTTTTCCACCTTTTTTTGGATATTTTTGCAACCTGTTAAGGCTTTTCGACACTGCAAGCCAATGCTGCAGATCGACGAAACATTCTTGTATGGTAGATACACCCAGATCTTACTAGTGCAGTTACACAAGACGATAACAGAAAATGCATTCAGGTCGCGCTCGCAATCATTGAAAAGAAGATATCCCTTTGTGGACATTTTTTTTCACCAACCTGTGCACACATGTCTTATGTCAAGTTCTCCGAGAAAATGAAGACGGGATATGTATTATTTCAGACAGAGGCGCAGGGACATGGGGTTTAATCGAGCGTTTGGGCTCGTCTTAAGAACCTCCATATATTCATCACTAGTACTGTCTATGACACATTGTTGCTGTAACACCCCGGTTTTGGGCTTAGATGTTTTAAGGCTGGTTCGAAGGTTCAGTGGACCGGTAATAGAGATTCGAGTCGGTTTCGAAATTTAATTGGATTAAATATTTTTGATGGTGATAAAATTATGGAAAAATATGATAGTCATTATTTAATATACTAATGATTTTGGTGAAATCAATTTTGGAAAACAAGTTTTGGAAATTGGACATTTTGGACTAGTGACCAAAATGCAAACTATTTTTAGTAGCTATTTTGTATAGAGTCAAAACTTTGAATCTTTAAGGAGCTAATTGCCCAAAAAGTATAATATCAGACTTTATCCCTTAATTGTCTATTTTTAAAGTGATTTGGAAAATATAAATATGTTGAGAAGAATTAATTTGTGATTAAAAGGTTTAAAGCAAAAATCACGTAACAAACTTCCTCAACTATTTTCTCTCCAAAATCTCTCCATCCAAACATCAATTTCTTCTTCTAAATCTTTAGGTAAATCTTTCTTTTCTTAAATATTTTATTCTCAAATGATTTCTTGTTGTTAGTTTTCCAAAACCTTATTGTTTTAATTTTTTTCTCATGTAAATCAACCAATTAAGGGAGAAAGAATCCGTTAGAGGTAAGGTTCGTTCTCCTCCTCTAATGAAATGTTCTTTACTGAAATTCCCAAGTTGTTGACTCTTTACAATTGTTTTCTAATGTGTTTTGATAGTTTAATTAAAGAAAATTGGTTTAATTGTGTTTTGATTGATGAGATTTATGGATCTTCGTACTTGTTCTATTTTGCCTGGGATTTTGATCAGATTAGATCATTATTTTGATGTTTAATTGAGTTAATAACTTGGTTTTAATATTGCAATCCCAAAACAAGTTGAATCTCTAATGTTTAAGGTGGTTAATTAAGGGTTTTTAGGGTGATAGTTGTGTTTAATCTTTGCTGGAAGTAAAAGGATGTTGGGAAAGGGTTCTTAGGTGTTAATTGATGAGGTTTGATGGATTGAATCATTATAATAAGGCTGGGTTAAGTTTCAGAAGTGTTTGATGATGATTTCGGTATGTTTCAGATATGTTTTGAGTGGGAAACTTGAGAGTTGCGGGTAATTGCTTTTAAGAAATGGTTTGAATGCATAATGATGCATTTGCCCTATGGTTTTATGTGGTTAAAACAGGGGATAATCAAAGCGACAAAGCTTGATGTTGATTGTGGCTTGCCGAGAGCTCGATTCGCGTTGGCGAGTAAAGCGAGGCGTATCGGTGAGTGGAAACTGGTTTAATTACCTTTAAACGGTTTAATAAAGGTTGTTGGGAGTTTAGGGTAAGCGTGAAATACTTACCTAAGCTCGAAAGTAAGTTTCCCTTATTTTGCTCTTGAATATCGGTTTGGATATGAGCATGTTGATTTCATGTTTTGGTGTTAAACATGGTTTGATTTACTTACTGGAAATGCATGGTTTTAAGTACATATGCAGGGCTTTAAAAGTATAATAAATGCTAATGAGCATTGGTTTTCATTCCGGTCAGGAATGGTGTTATTGCTTTGGCAATGTGATTTGCATATGTGGTGTTTTTGTCAATGCATTGTAAAACAGTAAGTAAATGGTTTTGTATATGATATATTGGCTATGTGACAAGGTGAGAAACATTCGGATATAGTTGGCATGCCATAGGATAAAAGTGCACTATAAATATGAACAAAAATTGATCGTGACCATGGGTCCTTGAGGTATGGTGGTTTAACAAGGTCACTCGGACTGTTGGGACATCATTTGGGGCATGCAGTTTTACTAGGCAACGCAAATTGATGGTGATCTTGTGGTTTAACTAGGCAAGGTCAGTACTCTTGCGGTTTAACTAGGCAAGGTAGAAATCTCGTAGTTTAACTAGGCGAGGGTGTCAAATCTTGCAGTTTAACTAGGCAAGGTTTGGGATATCATGCGGTTTAACTAGGAATGGTATGAGAGATCCCTGTATCCGATGTATAGGATAGAGGTAGTCTATTCGGGTCACTATAAATGCCAATATATGTGAAAGTTCATGTGTTGAACCTATTATAATGCTTTGGGATTTAAGCATGGTAAATGATTTAATGCTTTGGGATCTAAGCATGGAATATGTATATGATGTTGCATAAAGGTTTTTATGCATTGTTTCGGTTGGAAACAAGGAAAAATGCTTTGGTAGTAAGAATGTTTTCGAAAATAAGTGTTTGGTTTTCAAATGGTTTTAATTGCATCGTTATATTATGAGCATCCTCACTAAGCATGTGTGGTTACACTCTTTTTTTCCTAATGATGCAGAGCATTTAAGTCTTGTGGCTGCAAAGGCAAGGCTAAAGTGATCCTAAGACAAAGATACTTTGAGTATGAACTCAGTTTATGTTTTCGGTTAGTAAGTCAATGTGTTCGCCATATTTTGGTGATTTGTAATTCTGTTTTCCCATGAGTTTTAAGCATGTGTAGTGCTGGATTTTATGGTTTGTTTGATGTTGATTGAGCTTGGGTAAATCTTGTCTATGTAGTTGCGAGCTAAGTACTAAAGTATGCATCTAGTTGGATTTGATTGGTTGCCATGGTTTGATGATTCAAACAAGTTTGGCATGATGCTATAAGTTTGGCATGAGTTGCTTGGTGGAATGTTATTAGGATGCATGCCTATAGAATGTCTTGAGTAGTATAAATGCCATGAATGGTTGTTAAATCTGTGATGCTTTGGTTGGTAATGTAACTTAGTAATGTTGTATAAGTGTTTGAAGCATGTTGGAGTGTTTTGGATATCATCAAAGTGTGATTAGACAACAAATTGGGACATTACAGGTCCAGGCATACAGATACAGGTGTCCCTGTTTCGGTATGGGTAAGCCATTCCAGGCTTAGCGTATCGGTACACGGGAAACTATTTTGGTACGAGCTTAGGCTATTTTAGCCCGTGTTTCAGTACTTGAGAGGGTGTTCGATACGGTACAAGGTATTCATGAAGGGTGTTTCGATACGCGTAAGCGTATCAGAACGATATTTGGTTACTGGAATCTGAGCTTTTGGAAATTGTTAAGGCATACCGAAACACCTCAAGGTGTACCGGTACGACTACCGTTAAATCTGTTATTTTGGAATCTTTAAAGGTTTCTGTTTCTTTTATTTTGGTCCCTGAGTTTTGAGAATGCAATTGTATGAGTTTGGATGATCGTAATGACCTGAAATTTGTCGTGTAATCATGAAATTGGACTAATTGAGGATTGATTATCTTAATTTAAGTTTTGGTCCTTAAATTTATCAAATTTGCATTTTAGTCCCTAAAACGTATGTTATGCAATTGGTTGTCATTTCGTGGTCCGAATCTTTTGTAAATTCATCCGCTGCAAGTATGTACACTTAGGTTTATTAATATGCATCTAGACAAGATAAAAAGAAAAAAATGGATTGGTTTTCGTAATCTTTCTCTGGCTTGCTTTAGCAAACCTAATGTAGTTCTCTCAGTTCGGTCGGGCGTCTATGCCGGGTCGAGGGGGTTACAACTACCAATTACTACCAGAGATATAAGAATGATGATGAGCGTATAATGGTTCTTCGCATGGGTACACCTTCCACTATCAAAATTATAAATTAACATTACTTTTGTTATTATTTATCATTAACTATTCCATCTTGAATAGGCAACTATAACCCCATCGACCCGGCCTAGATGCCCGACCGAACCGAGAGAACTACATTAGATTTGCCGCAGCAAATCAGAGAAAGAGTACGAAAACCAGTCCATTTTTTTCTTTTTATCTTGTCTAGATGCATATTATTAATCCTATGTGTACATACTTGCAGCGGGTGAATTTACAAATGAATCGGACCACGGAAAGGCAACCAATTGCGTAACATACATTTTAGGGACTAAAATGAAAATCTAATAAAATAAAGGACCAAAACTAAAATTAAAGTTACCAATCCTCAATTAATCCAATTACATGCTTACATGTCAAATTTTAGGTCAAAACGATCATCCAGTCTCATACAATTGCAATTGCAAAATTTGGGGACCAAAACGAAAAAAACAGAAACTTCCAAAATATTCCAATAACTGAAATAACTACAGCCCATATCGATACGCGTGTAGGTGTTTCAGTACGCCTCAATAATTTCCAAAACTCATATTCTAGTAGCTAAAATCCATTTCGATACGCCTTTGCGTATCAAAACGCCCTTCATAAAATCTCTATATTGTATTGAAACACCCTATCAAGTGCCGAAACGCTGGCCAAATTTGCCTAGGCTCGTACCAAAATGCTTGCTCGCAAACCGGTACGCTAAGCTTGAAATGGCTTACTTGTACCAAAACAAGGACACCCGTACTAGTACACCTGGACCTGTAATGTCCCAATTTGTTGTCTAAACATTCTTTAATGATAACCAAAACGCTCTAACATGCCTCAAACACTTATACAACATTACTAGGATACATTCCCAACCAAAACAACACAGAACCAACAACATTACATGGCATTCATATATACCAAGATATTCTATAGGCATGCTTTCTAATATCATTCCACCAAACAACCAAAACTCACATTAGGCACTTTTAAGGCATACTCATCATGCTCACACATCTAAAACATCAAAACAAACTTGCTTGAATCATCAAAACATGGCAACCATCAAAGGTTAACTAGATGCATTCCTATGCAACCACCTAGTCTCAACTATAAGCAAAGATCATCAACCAACATATCAACACCAAATTAGCCTTACAATCTAGCACATAACATGCATAAAAACCATGGGAAAACAGAATTACAAAACCCCAAAATATGGTGAACACATTGCCTTATTAACCAGAAACATAAACCGAGTTCATACTCAAAATAGTCCTTGTCTTGGACCGCTTTAAACTTTGCCCTTGCAGCCCTCAAACTTCAATGCCCTGCATCATTAGGAAAAAGAGAGCGTAAGCACACATGCTTAGTGAGGATGCTCATGAAACAATGATGCAATTTAAACCATTTGAAAACCAAACCACTTGTTCCCAAAACATGCTTGACAACCCAAAGCATTTTTTCCTTGTCTCCAACCAAGACATGCATAACAATCCTTATGCAACATCATATACAAATTTCATGCTTAGATCTCAAAACATTAAACCATAAACCATGCTTAAATCCCAAAGCATTAAATCACAAACCATACGTAAATCCCAAAGCATTAAAATAGGTTCAACACATGAACTTTCACATATCTTGGCATTTATAGTGACCCCGGATAAACTACCTTCTATCCATACATATAGGATACACAAATCTCTCATACCATGCCTAGTTAAATCGCATGATATCCCAAACCTTTCCTAGTTAAACTGCAAGATTTGACAACCTCGCCTAGTTAAACCATGAGTTTTACCACCCTTGCCTAGTTAAACCACAAGTTCACTGACCTTGCCTAGTTACACCACAAGATCACCATCAATTTCGGTTGCCTAGTTAAATCGCATGCCCCAAATGAGGTCCAAACAGTCCGAGTTGCCTAGTTAAACCGCCATACCTCAAGGACCCATGGCCACGATCGATTTTGTTCATATTGTCTAGTGCACTTTAATCCTATCGCATGTCAACTATATCCGAATGTTTTCTCATCATGTCACAAAGCCAATATATCATTTACAAAATCATTTACTCACTGTTTTACAATGCATTATACAAAACCACCACATATGCAATCACATTGCCTAAGCAATAACACCATTCCCAACCGGAATGAAAACCAATGCTCACTAGCATTTCTTATACTTTTAAACCCCTGCATATGTACTTAAAATCATGTATTTCCAGTAAGTAAATCAAACCATGTTTACGACCAAAACATGAATTACACATGCTCATATCCGAACCGATATTAAAGAAAAAAAGAGGGAAAACTTACTTCCAAGCTTAGGTAAGTGTTTCAAACTTATCCTAAACTCCCAACAACCTTTATTAAACCTCTTAAAGACGTTTAAATCAGTTCCCACTCACCGATACACCTCGCTTTGCTTGCCAAAGCGAATCGAGCTCCCAGCAAGCAACAAACAGCGTCAAGCCTCATTGCCTTGATTATCTCCTATTTTAATCACATAAAACCCGAGGGCAGTATGCATTCAAACCATTTCCAACAAGTAAATACCCGCAACTCTTAAGTTCCCCATTCAAAAACCATCCGAAACATATCGAAAAATCCTCAAACACTTTCGAAACTCAACCCAGCAATAATATAACGATTCAACCCATTAAACACCATCAATTAGCATCTAAAAACCCTTTCCCAACATCCTTTTACTTCTAGCAATGATTAAACTCAACTATCACCCCAAAAACCCTTGATTAACAACCTTAAACATTAGAGATTCAACTTGTTTCAGGATTACAATGTTAAAACCAAGTTATTAACTCAATTGAACACCAAAACCATGATCTAATCTGATCAAAATCCTAGCAAAATAGAACAAGTACGAAGATCCACCAATTTCATCAATCAAAACACAATTAAACTAATTTTACTCAATTAAACTATCAAACCACATTATAAAACAATTGTAAAGAGTCAACAACTTAGGAATTTCAGTAAAGAACCTTTCATTGGAGGAGGAGAACGAGCCTTAACTCTAATGGATGCTTTCTCCCTTAATAGGATGATTTACATGAAAATCAAAGTTAAAACAATAAGGTTTTGGTAAACTAACAACAAATAATCATTTACAAACAAAAAATTTAAGAAAAAGAAAGGTTTACCTGAAGATTTAGAAGAAGAAATTGATGTTTGGCTGGACAGATTTTGAGAGAAAATATTTTGAGACAAAATATTTTTAAAGGTAGCGGGCCTTTGAAAGATTGAATGAAGCTTTGACACGAGCTCCGGTCTTGGTTCAACCTGAATCGGGAAAGGAGTTTGTTGTTTATAGTGATGTGTCATATGTTGGGCTTGGTTATATGTTGATGCAGGAAGGTAAGGTAGTTGCGTATGCATCTAGACAGCTAAAGGTGCATGAGCGTAATTACCCCACTCATGATCTTGAGTTTGCCACAGTTATGTTTGCCTTGAAAATCTGGAGGCATTACCTTTATGGTGAGAAATGTGTAGTTTATACGGATCATAAAAGTCTGAAGTATTTGGTGTCCCAGAAAGAGCTGAATCTTAGGTAACGAAGTTGGTTAGAGTTGCTTAAAGATTATGATTTGTTTATTGAGTATCAACCGGGCAAAGCTAATGTTGTTACGGATGCTTTGAGTAGAAAGGCTACTATGGAGTTGAGAGTTATGTTTGCTCGGTTGAGTGTGATGTATGACAGTGGGTTGGTAGCTAAGTTGTAGGTAAAACCATCGTTATTATAGTTGATTAAGGAGAGATAATCATATGACGAGAGTTTGGTGCAGTATGTGAAGGATATCATGGATGGGAATCCTACGGATTTTTATTTTAATCATGATGGGGTGTTGTATTTTAAAGGTCGAATTGTGGTGCCTGAAGATAAAGAGTTAAGGCGTACCATTCTGACCGAAGCGCATGCTAGTCCTTTTGCTATTTACCCCGGTAGTACAAAGATGTATCGTGTATTGAAGGAAGAGTACTATTGGTTGGCCTGAAGAAAGATGTGGTTGATTTTGTTTCTCGATGCATGGTATGTCAGCGGGTGAAAACTAAGCATCAGTTTCCATCTGAGTTGTTGCAACCGTTGAGGATACCGGAATGAAAGTGGGAGAGGATCACTATGGATTTGTGTCTGGGTTGCCTTTGACGCCGACCAAAAAGGATTCTATTTGGTTGATTTTTGACCGGTTCACAAAGTGTACGCATTTCGTGCCAGTGTATACTACGTATACCCTAGATAAGTTGGCTGATCTGTACATCTCTGAGATTGTGCGTTTGCATGGGGTACCTAAATCCATAGTTTTGGATAGAGATCCGTGTTTCATGGCAAGGTTTTGGGTGTGCTTGCATCGTGCTCTAGGAACTCGGCTGAATTTTAGCACTTCATATCACCCTCAAATTGATGATCCTTAGGAGCGGGTGATTTAGGTTCTTGAGGATATGTTGAAATGTTGTATCATTGAGTTCTAGGGAACGTGGGAGAAGCAATTGCCATTGGTGGAGTTTACTTATAATAATAGTTACCAGGCTAGTATACAGATGGCACTGTATGAGGCGTTGTATGGCAGGAAGTGCTGTACGCCTGTGTATTGGGCTGAAGTTGGGGAAAAGCATCTTTCCTTGCCTGATGTTTTGAAAGGCATGAACGAGAAAGTGAAGTTGATATGTGAGCGCTTGAAAGTAGCTTCAGATCGTCAGAAATCCTACGCGAATTTGAAGTATAGAGATGTTGATTATGAGGTTGGTGATCGAGTGTTTTTGAATGTGTCACCTTGAAAGAAGGTGATGCATTTCAGGCAAAAGGGGAAGCTTAGTCTGAGGTTTATTGGACCATACGAGGTTGTTGAGCGTGTGGGTAATGTTGCGTACCATTTGAGGTTACCTCCTGAGTTGGAGAGGATTCATGATGTGTTTCATGTTTCGATTTTGCAGAGGTATCGGTCGGATCCCTCGCATGTTATGCCAGTGGAGGATATTGCGTTGAGACCGGGTCTATCTTATGATGGGGAACCAGTAAAGGTTATGGATACCAGCAGTAAGGTTCTGCGTGTCAAGACGGTCGAGCTTGTTAAGGTGTTGTGGAGGCACCGCGGTGTTGAGGAGGCCACATGGGAACGCAAGTCGAATATGCTGGAATAGTTTTTGCATGTATATCCTCCATGTAAAATTTAGAGGATGAAATTTCTTAAGTGGGGGGGAGTTGTAACGCCCCAATTTTTAGGCCTAGTGGTTTGTGGCTTGTTAGATGGTCTAGTGGACTGGGTTAGGGATTTGAGTCAGATTCGGGAGCAAATATTTTTTTGGTAAGATAAAAATGTGAAAAAATGGCTAAAAATCATATTTTAATATATGTTAATATTGGTGAAAACAATTTTGGAAAATGGGTTTTGGAAGTGTGACATTTTGGTTAGTGACCAAAATGCAATTTTTGAAAATTGATTTTTAAAGGTGACTAAAATGAAAGGGATCAAACTCTTAGAATCCTTAAGGAGCTATTTTACCAAGTTTTTGCTGGTGATTTCTCCTATTAATTAAACCTTTTTAACATGTGTTTTAAAAGTTAATTAAAAGGGGATTTGTTTATTAAAAAGTTAGTTATCATTTTTCAAGAAAATTGATGTAACTTTTCCCTCCACTTTTCTTCTGCCAAACACTCAAGTTTTCATCAAAAATCGGAGGTGAGAGATCATTTTGCTCAGTTTATTGATTTGTAATTGATTCTTTAACTTTGATTTACAAAACATCATTGAAATCTTCTGTTTTCTTAGATTTAAATAAGCTAATTGAGGGAGAAATCACACAATAGGGGTAAGGTTCATGATCACCTCTATTGGATGGTTCTTTATTGATATTCCCAAGTGTTTGATCCTTGATTTATGGCTTATAATCTGATTTTGTGTTTTTATATTGAATTAATTGATTTAATTGGATGAAATTGATGAAATAGTGGAAATTTTGTTTTGGATCTATTTTCTAATGTTGGAGATTGATTTTAATCATATTTTGGATGTATTCTTATGTTGATAAGTTGTCTTTAACAATGGAATCTCGAAACTCTTAAATCCCTAGTTGTTTAGGTTGTTAGATTTGTGTTTTTGTGAAGTTGTGGTGGTTGTTTAATTGCTGGAAGTATTTGGATGAATTAATCCTATTTTTGAGTGTTAATTGATGATTATTAAATTGTTAGATTGTGATTGGGTTATGTTTGGAAAGGTTTAGGTGATGATTTCGGTTGTTGTGGTTAGGTAATTTTGAGAGGATTGTGGAAGTCCGTGAAGAATTGTTGTTACAGTGTTTTGAATGCATTGAGATGCATTAATCCTTTGTTGTAATGTGGTTAAAACAAGGGAGTTTGATCCGAAAGTGATCGGTGAAGCTTTGAAGGCTTTGGACGCTTGATTTCGTGTCGGCAAATCGAGGTTTCGCTTATTGGTGAGTGAGAATGTGGATTCCAACTTTGGAATGTTTTAAAGGTGGTTTATAGGAGTTTGAACTTAGCTTGAAATGCTGGTTTAAACTCAGAAGTAAGTAAATGTGGTTTTTCTCTCTCGGTTGTGCTAGTGTGAAATATTTTTATGCACTTGTTTTAATTTACATTGAGCCTACTGTTTAAGCATGTTTTAAAGTATTTGAGATACTGTTTTTAAGCATGAAATGCTGAAGAATGCACATGGTAAGTGATCCTTGTAAGTATATGGTTTATACTTGTGATTTAAAGCATGGTTGTTGCTTTGGAAAATTGGTTGGTTAATGCTTGTTGAAAACAGTGAGGTAAATGGTTAATTATATTGGCAAGTGATGTGGTTTTAAAATTGTTATCGGATATAGTTGGCTGGCCATAGGATTAATAATGCACTATAATAAGTCACCTTGGATGTTGAGGGGTTTAGATCTGTGTACCGAAAACTCTATCCAATTACCCTAATGGTAGAGGGGTTTTACAGTATCGTATACTCTCGTTAGTGGATTAAGCATCTAACCGAGGTAAGGGGTTGGTGTCCCCGTGGGTTGAAAGTGTACCCGGTTGTTTAGGTACCGCGATTGTAATTGTATTTCTATTCCGGTTGAGATGGCTTGAAGTGTTGGGAGAACACTTGTTGAATCTACGTATCCGATGAACTTTTTTGTAAATGGGACTTGGTTAATTATCACTTGTGAGTCAATATAATTGTTAATGTATCATTGAAAGGTTTATGTTGTATAATGTGATTACACATGTTTTACTCTTTAAGCTTTGCATATGGTTGTTATGCATGGGAAGGCTTAAATTGAGGCTAGCAATGGGACTTGTTGTTGGTTAATGATACATGTTGGATAAGGTTTAATATGCTGGTTATAAAGATGTTCAGTGCATGTTTTGAAGGAATGATAATGTTTTAAGTGTTGAATGAAATGAGATTTTAATGTAATATTGAGAAATGGTTTTAATGCATTGATGGTGTGTTGTTTTGAGCACTCCTCACAAAGCCTAGTGTGCTTACGATCTCTTTGTCCATCGATGCAGAGATTTAAAAGCTTGGAAGGCAGCGGGAAGCAAGAGATCGGTACAAGACTTGGCAACCAAAGTATGTTTTGAGTTAAACTATAAGTAATAAGGGCAATAGGGGTTTTCGTTGTTATTTGGGAGATGTTTTGTTGAACTCCCTATTTGAGCAAGTTTGTCTAGCTGCTCTTGATTTGTAAATGACCTTTATGGTTTGATTTTGGTGATGGTTTGGAGTTTCATGTTTTACTTGAATGGTTTTCTACGTTGCATGCCTATAGATTTACATTTGATGCAAGATCCTGTAAATTGATGTTGAATCTATGATGTTATGTTGTGGTCTGATTCTAAATTGTGTTGGTTGTGTTTTAGGAGCATGTTAGGATGTTATGGTAAGGTTGAAAGCATGTTAAACCAATAAAAAATGACATTATAGGCCTACGCGTACCGGTACGCAAGGGACCGTATCGGTACGGATAGGCAAAACAAATCGTTCAACATCAGTACAAGTATGTACGTACCAGTACGGTTAAGCAATTTAAGCTTGGCGTACCGGTATGGGGTAAGGTGTATCGGTCCAGGGACTTGTTACTGGAAAGTTATATTTTGAGGAAAAACCCTTGTACCGAAACACCGAGGGCTCGTACCGGTACGATTTTAATATATTACAGGCTGATATGGCATATCGATATGGTGCACTGTGTACTAGTACGGGTAGCCTCCCCGTATTGGTACAGCTGTGATCGTATCGGTACTGGTGGCTGTTTTTACAGGTAATATCATGGATTTCAGATTCTGGTCTTTTGCGTTTTGGTCCCTGAATTTTGTAGATGCAATTGAATAAGTTTGGATGATCATTTTGATCTGATTTTCGATGAGTAAGCATGAAACCTGTCAAATTAAAGGTTGGTAATGTAAAATTGAGTTAAGACCCTACAATTTTTTGAATTTGCAATTTGGTCCCTAAATCGTATATATGACCAATTGGATGTCAATTCAACACCCGATTGAGTTGGGTTTTCACCATAAATAGTAGGTACATGTAGGATAATAATTTTCATCTAGACAAGATAAAAGAAAAAAATGGTTGAGTTTTGGGCTTAATTCTTCAATGTTTACTTCGGTAAACCTAATAAAGCTCGCTCGATACGGTCTTGCGACTAGGCCGGGTCGAGGGGTTTACATTTGGTGGTATCAGAGTCAGGTTTACGATAGTTGGGAGTTGGTTTGATTGTTATGATGTTACTGTGAGTTGTTATCTGATGTTTGATATGCACGGTGATTGTAATATGCACGGTGGTTGCTTTATGACATGTTGGGGGGGAAATTTGGAAAACCCATTGCCTTATTATTATAGTCTAAAATATTACGATTTTGAAATGAAGTCTTGGATCCTTGCTTTAAGCTGGCCTAATTGTTTTGTATTTGAATGATTATCATGCCTTAGATATATTGTTAGCACAATGAGGCTAAGGAGAGAGTTACAATCTGGCATGATTGCTGCTGCCACTGGGTAGGAAATCGAGGAGAATGTTATACTTCCTGGAGGTTTGCCACCACTCCCGCCTAATCCACTTGAGGTGGTGGAGCAAGTACCACATGCGCCAACTGGGCTACGGATGAGTGATATGGCGTCGCTGATTTAGACTATGACCAGTGCTTTTCAGGTAGCAGTTGCGGGTGTTCATGTACCGGCACCACTAATAGTCGGGCAGGGTTTGTTGCTAGAGCATCTTTGCAGTTTGGGTGGAGTTGAGTTCCAAGGTTTGTCACCTGAGGCTTCTAAGGGATGGTTGGCCAATACTAAAAGGATACTGGGCCAGATGGGCTGTTCTAATGCCCGTAAGCTGGGTTGTGCTGTGTCCCTATTACAGGGTGATACATACACATGGTGGACTACCACGATATCCAGTATGGGGACCAAGGATGTAATATGTGAGTTCTTTTGTGGTGTTTTCCGGAAGAAGTACCTAGGAGTATGATATCAGGATGATAGGAAGCGTGAGTTTACGGCTTTGGTGCAGAGCATCATGTCTGTTGTGGAGTACGAGGTGCAGTTCGTGAGGTTGAGTCAGTATGCACCAGAGTTAGTTCCCGACGAGTGTACGCGATGTGATCGTTTTTGATACGGGCTCGTGTAGGAGGTTAAGACATACATGCTTGCTGCTTATTACACAAATTTTGATGTGTTGGTTTCGCGGGCTAAGGATGTTGAGCAGAATTTGTGTATGGCTTCTAAGTCTCGGGGCTTTAGCTCTAGTAAGAGAGTGGCTGATTCTAGTAGTGGCGGTGGTCAAGCCAAGAGACACCATGATTGAAGGTTTCACCCAAAGCCAAGGTGTAGCGGAGGTGTTGTTGGACGTGGGGTCTAAGGGCAGGGTGCCCATGTTAGAGCTCCATTTAAAACCTATTGGGTTTTCAGATCCCGAGATTATTTGAGGCGTGATTATCCGTGTGGCCAGGGAAGGTCAGGCCCTTGTTCCTGCTACGGCAAATGCTTGTTGAAGTTGTTGGTCTAGCGACCATCTGAGACGTGATTGTCCTTTGTTGGTTGGAGGTGGGCAGGGAGCTGCACTTGTTGTTGCTCCACAGAGAGGCCGTGGTCGGGGTCATGGACCATTTCAGCACAAAGATGGTGGGCAGAGGACTATGGCTCACACTGTTGCTATCTAGCTTGAGAGAGGTGGACTGGCTAGGGTGTATGCGCACCGAGAGAGTCGCAATGACACCGATGTGATTGCAGGTACATTCTCTTTATAGTCTTTGCTGTTGTATTCGTTGGTTGATTCTGGTTCTACCCATTCATACATCTTGTGTGAGCATGCATAGTTGCTTGATATATTTGTTGAAATTCTTAATGTGGGTGTTAGAGTGACTAGTTCTCTTGTGGAGACAATCGTGGTTAGGAGGTTGTATCGTAGGTGTCCGCTGATGGTTCAAGGACATGAGTTTGCTGTGGACGTGATGGAGTTGCCATTCTATGGTTTTGATGTGATTTTGGATATGGATTGGTTAACTGAACATAGGGTTGTGGTGGATTTTGAGATCAAACGGATATCCCTGAGGTTACTAGATGATTTTGAGGTGATAGTTGTTGGTGAGAATGCTAAGTTTTTATCTAATGCTATTTCAGCTTTGGAAGCAAATGGAATGTTGGATTCTGGATGTCAGGCTTTCTTGGCCTACGTTATGAATCCTGGTTCAAAGAAGTTGAGGGTGCAGGATATTCCACCATATGTGAGTTTTCGAGTGTTTTTCTGAAAGAGTTATCAGGGTTGCCACCAGACCGTGAGGTTTAGTTTGGCATCGAGGTCTTTGCGGATACGAAACCAGTGTCCATTGCTTCGTATCGCATGGCTCCGAAGGAGTTAAAGGAGTTGAAGATACAATTGCAAGAGTTGCTTGATCGAGGCTTTATTAGACCTCGCATTTCACAGTGGGGAGCACTGGTGTTGTTTGTAAAGAAGAAGGCTGATACGTTGCGGATGTGTATAGACTATCAGTAACTGAACAAGTTGACGATAAAGAATAAGTATCCCTTGCCGTGGATAGATTATCTGTTTGATCAGTTCAGGGGTGCCTTGGTGTTTTCTAAGATAGATTTGAGGTCTGGGTACTATCAGTTGAAAGTGAAGGATGTAGATGTGCCCAAGATAGCTTTTTGTACGAGGTACGCATATTACGAGTTTTTGGTGATGCATTTGGTTTAACCAATGCACCTGCTACTTTCATTGACATGATGAATCGTATGTTCCATGAGTTTTTGGACCAGTTTATGGTTGTGTTTATCGATGATATCCTTGTGTACTCTCATACTGAGGAGGATCATGATAGACATTTACAGACTGTGCTTCAGACGTTGTTGTCTAATCAGTTGTATGGCAAGTTAAGGAAATGTGAGTTTTGGCTTAAGAAGGTTTTTTTTCCTTAGGCATGTTGTGTTTGCCAAGGCAATTCGTGTTGATCCGCACAAGGTTGAGGCTGTGATGAGTTGGAAGGTGCCTAAATCTATGACGGAAGTTCAGAGTTTCCTTGGCTTGGTGGGTTATTACCGTAGGTTCGTGGAAGGGTTCTCCAGTTTGGCAGCTCTTTTAACCAAGTTGTTGCAGAGGAATGTTCGCTTTGAGTGGATGGAAGATAGGCAGTGGGCCTTTGAAAGATTTAAGGAAGCTTTGATATGAGCTCCAGTCTTGGTTCAACCTGAATCGGGAAAAGAGTTCGTTGTTTATAGAGATTTGTCATACGTTGGGCTTGGTTGTGTGTTGATGCAGGAAGGTAAGGTAGTTGCTTATGCATCTAGGCAGTTGAAGGTGCATGAGCATAATTACCCTACTCATGATCTTGAGCTTGCCACAGTTGTGTTTGCCTTGAAAATCTGGAGGCATTACCTTTATGGCGAGAAATGTGTGGTTTATACGGATCATAAAAGTCTAAAGTATTTGATGTCCCAGAAGGACTGAATCTTAGGCAATGAAGGTGGTTAGATTTGCTTAAAGATTATGATTTGTCTATTAAGTATCATCCGGGCAAAGCTAACATTGTTGTGGATACTTTTAGATGAAAGGCTAATGTGGAGTTAAGAGCTATGTTTGCTCGGTTGAGTGTGACGTGTGACGGTGGGTTGGTAGCTGAGTTGCAAGTAAAACCGTCCTTGTCACAGTTGATTAAGGAAAGACAACCGCATGATGAGAGTTTGGTGCCGTATGTGAAGGATATCATGGATGGGAATCCTACGGATTTTCATTTTAATCATGATGGGGTGTTGTGTTTTAAAGGTCGAATTGTGGTGCCTGAAGATGAAGAGTTGAGGCGTACCATTCTGACCAAAGCACATGCTAGTCCTTTTGCTATGCATCCCGGTAGTACTAAGATGTATCATGGATTGAAGGAAGAGTACTATTGGGTTGGCCTAAAGAAAGATGTGGTTGATTTTGTTTCTCGATACATGGTATGTCTGCGGGTGAAAACTGAGCATCGATTTCCATCTGGGTTGTTGCAACCGTTGAGGATATCAGAATAAAAGTGGGAGAGAATCACCATGGATTTTGTCTCTGGGTTGCCTTTGACTCCAACCAAAAAGGATTCCATTTGGGTGATTGTTGATCGGTTTACGAAGTGTGCGCATTTTGTGCCAATGCATACTATGTATACCTTAGATAGTTTGGCTGATATGTACATCTCTGAGATTATGCGTTTTCATGGGGTGCCTAAATCTATAGTTTCAGATAGAGATCCACGTTTCACGACAAGGTTTTGGGTGTGCTTGCATCGTTCTCTGGGAACTCGGCTGAATTTCAGCACTTCGTATCACCCTCAGACGGATGGTCAGTCAGAATAGGTGATTCAGGTTCTTGAACATATGTTGAAATGCTGTGTTATTGAGTTCCAGGAACGTGGGAGAAGCAATTGCCATTGGTGGAGTTTGCTTATAATAACAGTTACCAGGCTAGTATACAGATGGCACCGTATGAGGCACTGTATGACAAGAAGTGTCGTACGCCAGTGTGTTGGGCTGAAGTTGGGGAAAAACATCTTTCCTTGCCTGATGTTTTGAAAGGCACAAGTGAGAAAGTGAAGTTGATATGTGAGTGCTTGAAAGCAGCTTCGGATCGTCAGAAATCCTATGCAAATTTGAAGTGTAGATATGTTGAGTATGAGGTTGGCGATTGAGTATTTTTGAAGGTGTTGCTTTGGAAGAAGGTGATGCGATTCAGGCAAAAAGGAAAGCTTAGTCTGAGGTTTATTGGACCATACGAGGTTGTTGAGCGTGTGGGTCCTGTTGCATACCATTTGAGGTTACCTTATGAGTTGAAGAGGATTCATGATGTGTTTCATGTTTCGGAGGTATCAGTAGGATCCCTCGCATGTTATGCTAGTGGAGGATATTGAGTTGAGACCGAATCTATCTTATGATGAGGAACCAATAGAGGTTCTGGATACTAGCAGTAAGGTTCTGTGTGGCAAGACGGTCGAGCTTGTTAAGGTGTTGTGGAGGCACCGCGGTGTTGAGGAGGCCACGTGGGAACGCAAGTCGGATATGCTGGAACAGTTTCCACACCTATTTCTTCTAGGTAAAATTTCAAGGACGAAATTTCTTAAGTGAGGGAGAGTTGTAACGCCCCGATTTTTGGGCCTAGCAGTTTTGTAGCTTGTTAGACTGTCTAGTGGACTGGGTTAGGGATTCAAGTCGGATTTGGGAGTAAATAGTTTTTGGGTAAGATAAAAATGTGGAAAAATGGTTAAAATTCATATTTTAATATATTGTTAATATTGGTGAAAACAATTTTGGAGAATGGGTTTTGGAAGTGTGACATTTTGTTAGTGACCAAAATACAATTTTTGAAAACTGGTTTTTAAAGGTGAATAAAATTAAAGGGATCAAACTCTTAGAATCCTTAAGGATCTATTTTACCAAGTTTTTGCCTGTGATTTCTCCTATCAATTAAACCTTTTTAACATGTGTTTTAAAAGTTAATTAAAAGGGGATTTGGCTATTAAAAAGTTAGTTATCATATTCAAGAAAATTGACGTAACTTTTCTCTCCACTTTTCTTCTTCCAAACACTCAAGTTTTCATAAAAAATCAGAGGTGAGAGATCATTTTACTCAGTTTATTGATTTGTAATTGATTCTTTAACTTTGATTTACAAAACCTCATTGAAATCTTGTGTTTTCTTAGCTTTAAACAAGCTAAATGAGGGAGAAATCATACAATAGGGGTAAGGTCCGTGATCTCCTCTATTGAATGGTTCTTTATTGATATTCCCAAGTGTTTGATCCTTGATTTATGGTTTATAATCTGATTTTGTGTTTTTATATTGAATTCATTGATTTAATTGGGTGAAATTGATGAAATAGTGGAAGTTTCATTTTGGATTTGTTTTCTAATGTTGGAGATTGATTTTAATCATATTTTGGATGTATTATTATGTTGATAAGTTGTCTTTAACAATGGAATCCCGGAACTCTTGAATCCCTAGTTGTTTAGGTTGTTAGATTTGTGTTTTTGCGAAGTTGTGGTGGCTGTTTAATATCTGGAAGTATTTGGATGAATTAATCCTGTTTTTGAGTGTTAATTGATGATTATAGAAGCGTTAGATTGTGGCTGGGTTGTGTTTGGAAAGGTTTAGGTGATGATTTCGGTTGTTGTAGTTGGGTAGTTTTGAGAGGATTGTGGAAGTCCGTGAAGAATTGTTGTTGCAGTGTTTTGAATGCATTGGGATGCATTAATCCTCTGTGTTGTTGGCATGGTGTTCTTGCTGGTAAATGCTTAACTGAGCATCTTGGTATGTTTGGTGGTGAGTTATAGGGAGCATGCCTCTAGTTCAATCTTTTTGTGGCATAATCTTGTGTTGTAGTTAACCTTTGTGAAAGTGTTGTTAAATGTGATGTTGGATGGTTATATGTATGTGTGCAAATTGCTAGGACCTAAATGCATCTAGTTTTGTGTGGAAAACCAGCTAAAAATGTCATTACAGGTCCAGGTGTATCGAAATAGGTGTCCCTGTACCGGTACGACTAGGCCATTTCAGGCATAGTGTTTCGATACGGACCTGCCTTTATAGGCTTAACGTTTCAGTACTCGAGCAAGTGTTTTGATATGGTCATAGGCATTTTTGCTAGGCGTTTTGATACGCGAACAAGCGTTTCGGTACATGTTTTAGCTACTGGATTATGAGTTTTTGAAAATGTAAGGCGTATCGAAACACTAGTACGCGTACCGATACGGGTACCGTTAAATTGGTTATTTTGGAATCTTGAAGGTTTCCAGTTTTTTCATTTTGGTCCTTGAGTCTTGGGAATGCAATTGTATGACATGGGATGATTAAATTGATATGGAATTTATCATGTTGGCATGTAAATGGACTAATTGAGGATTGGTAACCTTAAATTCAATTTTGATCTTGTATTTTAAAGTACTTAAGTTTTAGTCCTCAATTTTGATTATGATGCAATTGATTGTCTTTTGTGACTCATTTCATTCGAGAACCTACCCGCTACGAGTATGAATATGTAGGAACATTAATTTGCATTTAGACAAGATAAAAGAAAAAATGAACCGACTTTTCGTAACCTTTCTTCGGTTTGCTTCGGCAAACCTAATGTAGCACTCTCTGTTCGGTCAGACGTCTAGGCCGGGTCGAGGGGGTTACATTTGTTGGTATTAGAGCCAGGTTACGAAAGGTAGGGATGTTGTTGTTTGGTTGTATATCATTGTTGGTTATGCGCGATGATTCTGTACATGTACGGTGATTGATTTACATCATGTTGGAGTATGAACTGGGAACACATTTCCTATTACCAAGGTTTTAAAGAGTTTTATAAGATGGTCTTGGATCATTTGCCTTGTGTTATCCCGACTTTAATGCGTTTTGATGCTTTTGTTTGCATGGCTTGACGTGAGACACGTTCTATGGATGGTAATGCCGAAATCGGGCAGAATAATGTTGAAGAAGAGAATCCCACTATTGTTTTACCTCCTCCTCCTCTGTTGGTTCCGTCGGTTGATGTTGGGGCTAGTGATATGCCCCAGGCTTATCAAGTACCGGTATTTGGTGATCTGACTCTGTTAGTTCAGGCAATAACAAGAGCTTTTCAGTCAGCGATGGCTAGAGTGCATGCGCAGGCACTGACACCTGCTGTGGCGGTTAACCAGGGTTACCTTTGGAGTGTCTCCGTAGTTTGGGAGGTGTTGAGTTTAGGGGTTTGAGCCCTAAGGCAGCCGAGGGTTGGCTGGAGAGTACGATTCGTATTCCGGATCAAATGGGCTGTAATGATGAGTGTAAGCCGGGTTGTACAGTGTCGTTGTTACATGGTGATGCTTATCATTGGTGAGTGACCATAATTGCTAATGTCCCGGAGGTGGATGTAACTTGGGAGTTCTTTCGAAGAGCTTTCAAGAAGAAGTATCTTGGTCCTCAGTATCTGGATGCGAGGAAATGTGAGTTTATGGCCTTGGTTCAGGGCGGAGTTGGTTTCGGATTATCTTGAGAGGTGCAACAAGTTTCGCTATGGATTAGTGAAGGATATCAAAACATATCTGTTGGCGGCGGACTACACAGATTTTGATGTACTTGTAAACCGCGCTAAGGATATTGAGCAGTCCTTGAAGGTGTCAGGACAAGGTTCGGGCATGGCTTCGAATAAGCGAGGAGCTGACTCTAGCTATTCTAAGAGGCAGAATAGGAGGTTTTGAGATAAGAGGCATATGTTGGATCACAAGCGTGGTGGTGGCCATGGTAACCAGGGTGTTCATATTGTAGCTGAGTGTGAGCATTGCGGTAGATGCCACACATGTGAGTGTTGGGGAAATACAATGAGTTGCTGGATATCTGGATCTTCTGGTCACATAAGCGTGACTGTACTTGTGATGTGGATATGTTGCTCTAATAAACATTTACCAGCACTAGCATCGTACAAACATCACTTTAATACCATATTCAACATGTTAAGCTCATCAAGCATGCCATCCAAGCAAAACCATCTAGATGCATACCTAGGAAACCACATAACATCAACCATAGGTAACGATGCACAACATGCTTAACAACATCAATCAAACTCCGAAATCACAACATTACACATGCTCAAACTAGGGGAAAACAGAATTGCATATCTCAAAATCCATGGCGAACACGTTGCCTTATTAACCGGAAACATAAACTGAGTTCATACTCAAAATTACTTTGCCTCTTGGATCACTATGACTTTGCCTTTGCTGCCCCAAGCCTTAATGCTCTAGATCATTAGGAAAAAGAGAGCGAAAGTACACTTGCTTAGTAAGGATGCTCTTAAAACAATGATGCATTATAACCCTTGAAAACTAACACATGTTTTCAACCTATGCCTACGACCTAAGCAAGTTCTAATGATTCCAATTCAAAACCTACATACCGACTATACGCAAAACAATATATTCCACATGCTTAAATCCCCAAAGCATTTTATAAAAAACCATGCTTGAATTCCAGAGCATTAAATACAAAATCATGCTTAAATCTCAAAGCATTAGAAATAGATTCAACATTAGAATTCTCATATATTGGCAATTATAGTGACCCGGGATAGTCGACCACTATCCTTGATTAGCTGATCGCTAATCTTTAGTTAACCGACTGTTAACTTTACACATCGGATACATGGATCTCCCTTAATGACCGACCATCATCAAGACTACACCATGCCATCCGCATGAGTTAACAACCTTCTTGACTGCAAGTTTTACATCAACAAGGGGAAATGACCACTCAACCCAAGTGATAACAACATAGTCCGAGTAGCCAACTGCTATACCTCAAGTACTCTTAACCACGATCGATTTTTAACATATTATAGTGCACTTTATCCTATGGCATGCCATCTATATCTGAATATTTTATCACCTTGTCACATAACCAATATATCATTTACAAAACCATTTACTCATTGTTTTGCAATGCATTACACAAAATCTCCACATATGTAAATCACATTGCCATAGCAATATCACATTCCCGACCAAAATAAAAACCAATGCTCACTAGCATTTAATATACTTTTAAACCACTGCATATGTACTTAAAAATCATGCATTTACAGTAAGTAAAACCAACCATGTTTACGACTAAAACATGAATCACACATGCTCATATCTGAAGCGATATTAAAGAGCAAATGAGGGAAACTTACTTCCAAGCTTAGGTAAGTGTTTCAAACTTAACCTAAACTTCCAAAACCACTTTCAAACCTTTGAAAAACTTTTAAAACCGATTCCACTCACCGATTTCACTTTGCCTCGCTTGCTACAACGAAACAAGCTCTCGACAAGCCTCAAACTACCTCAAGATGATACGCCTTGATTATTCCCTATTTTGGCCACAAAAAACCAAAGGAAACATGCATTAAAATGCATTCAACTCTCTGTTTCAAACCAAATCCCGCAGCTCTCAAGATTCCCAATCAAAACTCATCCGAAACTTACAGAAATCAACCTCAAACACTTCTCAATCTTAACCCAGTCATAATATAACGATTAAAAACATCAAAATTCATCAAATAACATCTAAAAACCATTTTACAACATCTTTTTTCTTCCAGCAAAGATTAAACTCCAAAAACAACCCAAAACTCTTAACTAACAACCTAACAATTAGAGATTCAACTAATTTCGGGATTCCATTGTTAAAAACAACTTATCCACATTATAATACATCCAAAATAAGATTGAAATCAATCCTCAACACTGGAAAAATAGATCCAATTCGAAAATCACAAGATTCAATCAAATAAACCTCAATTAAGCAAAATTCCAAAATTAATTACTTAAAACCTATTAGAAAACTTAAGTAAAGAGTCAAGAACTTGGGAATTTCAGTAAAGAACCTTTCATTAGAGGAGAAGAATGAAACATACCTCCAATGAGTGAGTTTCCCCTTAATTGGATGTTTTCCTCTTGAAAAACAATGAGATTCAATAAGATTTTTGAGAAAACAAGTTAAAGAATCATTTAGCAAATCAAAGAATTAAGAAACAAGATCATTACCTTGAATCTCTGATAGAAAAAGAGTTTTTGGCTAAGAGTATTTTGAGATTCAAAAAGATCTTTTCTTGGACAAGATGTCCTTCATGAATTTCACATAATTGGGCATTTTCTCGAGAGCTTTCACCAATGGTATGTTGATCTGTAATTGCTTAAGGACTTCCAAGGAGCGCTTAAATTGTTGATCCTACTTGTGCTTCTGTAATCTTTGTGGAAATGGTAGAGGTGGATAAGCACATGCTGACTCTACCAGTTATGCCAAGGGTTTGCTGGCATCTGACTGCGACTTGGCATTAGACTGAGGTCTGGCATCGCTTATGTCCGTTTCTTTCTCTTCTACTTCTTTTGGTTTATCTATTGGTCCCTTCTATTTCTCATGGCATTTAACTGGCTACTTGTCAGATGTCTCAGCACTGCATTGTTTGCTACTCTAAAGATTTACAACTTTGCATTGTTCATTGCCTCTATTCCGAGCATCTTCATTATCGCTTGGCAAAGCTCTCTGGGTCTATTTCTGAGTGCACTGGCAATCTGTCCAATTTGTATCTCCAAGTTTCGCATAGATGCTGCCAAACTCTGGATAGTTGCATCATTCCTCTATATGTAATCTGCCAAAGTCCCCTGGTTGTTCTACATAGAAATTGTTTTATGCCCTCTGCAGTATAGCATTCTGATGGAATCCTTGCTAACCAGTGCTATTTTGATGCTGGGCAATGTTCTGACATTGGGCATTGTTTTGATTATCCCTTTGATTTCCCCAAGCTAAATTCGGGTGTTGCCTCCATCCTGCATTGTTAGTACTGGAATGTGCATTATAATTACAATTGAAATTTCCAACAAAATTTACTGACTCTAGGTTGGCAGGGCAATCTTCCATGAAATGGTCAACCTCACATATGGTGCATAATGGGTCCAATGTCTTAATTTCTTGAGAATCTTTACTCTTTTGTAAGGTTCTCGCAATACTAGTAAGATTGGAAATCTCGGCTTGGATTGATGTTAATTCATCTAGTTCTAGCTTTCCTTTAGTTTTAGTTCCTGTCCCTAGTCTGGCAGTAGGATACTCAAAGTCATTAGTTGAAATCCTTTCAAGGATACCAACTGCCTCTATATAATTCTTGTCCTGCAGCGAACCATTTGCTGACACATCAACAATTGTTCTGGCATGAGTATTGAGTCCGTTGTAGACGGTGTCCATCTGGGTCCAGTTTGGGAATCCATGCATGGGACATTTTCTCAATAGGTCCTTAAATTTTTCCCAGGCATCACATAGGGTCTCGTCATCAGTGTAGCCCTCTCGACCCGGCCTAGACGCACGACCGAATCGAGTGAGCTATATTAGGTTTACTGAAGTAAACTAGAGAAAGGTTATGAAAAGTCGGTCTATTTTTTTTCCTTTATCTTTTATAGATGCAAATTATTAATCTTACATGTACATACTCGTAGCAGGTGAATTTTTGAAGAAATCGAATCACAGAAACGCAACCAATTGCACCACATTCATTATGAGGACTAAAATGTAAATACTTTAAATTGAAGGACCAAAATTGAAATTAAGGTTATCAATCCTCAATTATTCAGGTCACTTGCTCACATGACAAAAATCAGCTCAAAAATATCATCCATACTCATTCAATTGCATCATCAACATTCAGGGACTAAAATAAAAGAAAATAGAACTGCATATCCATGATATTAGCCGAAATAAAGGTCACACGTATCGATATGCTACCAACCGTATCAATACGGTGCCCTAAACTAAAAGCCATTGTTCACATCTATGATATTAGCCAAAATAATGGTCATACGTATCGATACACTACCAACCGTATCGATATGGTGCCCTAAACCAAAAGCCCTCATTTCGGTACACTAAGTACCATAACGGTACGCCTAACTGAAAGTAACGACCAGTTTAAAATTACTTAGCAACCGTACCGACACGCCTTATGGGTGTTTCAGTACGTGAATTTTGATCCAAAAAGGCAATTTCTAGTAGCAATGAACCGTACCGATACACCATGCCCGTATCGAAACGCCTGGTCTATTCTCGCCTAGCCGTACCGATACGGTCCCAGTGTATCGGTATGCCTAGGCATGTAATGTCATTTTTAGCTGGTTTTTCACACAAATCTAGATGCATTTGGGTCCTAGCAACTTGCATACATGCATATAAACATCCAACAATACATTTATCAACACTTGTACCAAGATTTAGCTACCATACAAGCTTTGGCCACCAAAAGGATTAATCTAGAGGCATGCTCCCTAAAACACTCCACCGAACATACCAAGTTGCTCTAATAAACATTTACCAGCACTAGCATCATACAAACATCACTTTAATACCATATTCAACATGTTAAGGTCATCAAGCATGCCATCCAAGCAAAACCATCTAGATGTAATCGTAGGCAACCACATAACATCAACCATAGGTAACAATGCACAACATGCTTAACAACATCAATCAAACTCTGAAATCCCAGCATTACACATGCTCAAACTAGGGGAAAACAAAATTACATATCCCAAAATCCATGGTGAACACATTGCCTTATTAACCGGAAACATAAACCGAGTTCTTACTCAAAATTGCTTTGCCTCTTGGATCACTACGACATTGCCTTTGCTGTCCCAAGCCTTAATGCTCTGCATCATTAGGAAAAAGAGAGCGAAAGCACACTTGCTTAGTGAGGATGCTCTAAAAAAAATGATGCATTATAACCCTTGAAAACCAACACTTGTTTTCAAACAATGCTTACGACCTAAGCAAGTTCCAATGATTCCAATTCAAAACATGCATATCGACCATAAGCAAAACAATATATTCCACATGCTTAAATCCCCAAAGCATTTTATACAAAACCATGCTTGAATTCCAAAGCATTAGATGCAAAACCATGCTTAAATTCCAAAGCATTAAACATAGATTCAACATTAGAATTCTCATATATTGGCAATTATAGTGACCCCAGATAGTCGACCACTATCTTTGATCAGCCGACCGCTAATCTTTAGTTAACCGACCGTTAACTTTACACATCGGATACACGAATCTCCCTTAACGACCAACCATCATCAAGACTACACCATGCCAACCGCATGAGTTAACAACCTTGCCGACCGCAAGTTTTACATCAACAAGGGGAACTGACAGCTCAACCCAAGTGATAACAACATAGTCTGAGTAGCCGACCGCTATACCTCAAGGACTTTTAACCACGATCAATTTTTAACATATTATAGTGCACTTTATTCTATGGTATACCAACTATATCCGAATGTTTTCTCACCTTGCCACATAGCCAATATATCATTTACAAAACCATTTACTCATTGTTTTACAATGCATTACACAAAATCCCCACATATGCAAATCACATTGCCATAGCAATATCACATTCCCGACCAGAATAAAAACCAATGCTCACTAGCATTTAATATACTTTTAAACCACTGCATATGTACTTAAAAATTATGCATTTACAGTAAGTAAAACCAACCATGTTTACGACTAAAACATGAATCACACATGCTCATATCCGAACCGATATTAAAGAGAAAAGGAGGGAAACTTACTTCCAAGCTTAGGTAAGTGTTTCAAACTTAACCTAAACTTCCAAAACCACTTTGAAAGACTTTTAAAACTGTTTCCACTCACTGATTTCATTTCGCCTCGCTTGCTACCGCAAAACAAGCTCCCGACAAGCCTCAAACCACCTCAAGATGCTACGCCTTGATTATCCCCTATTTTGGCCACATAAAACCAGAGGAAACATGCATTAAAATGCATCCAACTCTCTGTTTCAAACCAAAATCCCGCAGCTCTCAAGATGCCCACTCAAAACTCATATGAAACTTACATAAATCAACCTCAAACACTTCTCAATCTTAACCCAGCCATAATATAACGATTCAAAGCATCAAACTTCATCAAATGACTTCTAAAAACCCTTTTACAACATCCTTTTACTTCCAGCAAAGATTAAAATCCAAAAACAACCCAAAAGCCCTTAACTAACAACCAAACAATAAATCCAAAATAAGATTGAAATCAATCCTCAACATTGGAAAAACAGATCCAATTCGAAAATCACAAGATTCCATCAAACAAACCTCAATTAATCAAAATTTCATAATTAATTACTTAAAACCTATTAGAAAACTTATGTAAAGAGTCAAGAACTTGGGAATTTCAGTAAAAAACCTTTTCATTAGAGGAGAAGAATGAAACTTACCTCCAATGTGAGTTTTCCCTTAATTGGATGTTTTCCTCTTGAAAAACAATGAGATTCAATAAGATTTTTAAGAAAATAAGTTAAAGAATCATTTAGCAAATTAAAGAATTAAGAAACAACATCATTACCTTGAATCTCTAATAGGAAAAAGAGTGTTTGGCTGGGAGTATTTTGAGAGAAAATATGAGAGGAAGAAAGTTACGTCAAATTGTGATTTGGAAAAATATCTACCTTTTAACTAAATCCTCTTTAATTCCTTTAATTAAAACTCTTTTAAAAATAATCCTAATTAAGAAAAAATCAGATTAGACCAAATGGTAAAATAGCTCCTTAATGATTCAAAGTTTTGACTCTTTACAAAATAGTCAACTTTAAAAATAGTTTTCAAAAATTGCATTTTGGTCACTAGCCAAAATGTCACCCTTTGAAAGCTCATTTTCCAAAATTGCTTTCACCAAATTTTTAATGTATTAAAATAGGATTTTTAAACATTTTCCCATATTTTTATCTTTTAGAAAAATATTTTCTCCTGAATTTGACTCGAATCTCTAACTCGGTACACCAGACCGTCTAACTAGCCTTAAAACCGCTAGGCCCAAAATTGGGGTGTTGCAATCAGCTTGCCTAAATGTAATGATCTCGCTTCTCAGCTTGGCAGTGAGTTTTGGTGGTTGGAATCGCAGTAAGAATTTCTAACATAGATCCCCCCATGAGGTGACATATCTAGGTGGCAAAGAACTAAGCCAGGTTTTTGCTCTATCTCTCAAGGAGAATGTAAATAATTCCAGCTTAACTATATCTTCCAAAACTCCAAGCTGCTGAAATAGCTAGCAAAGTTCCATGAATTGCTTTATGTGTTGCCCTGGGTCTCCTTAGGTGCTCCATCAAATTGTCCTACATTCAAGAGCATTTGTATCATTGTCGGTTTAAATTCAAAATTTGGTGTATTTACCTCCAGACCAATTAGTCTTGACATCAAATTGTCTATGTTCAGTATCGAGTGTTCTCGAATAGGTCTCTCATTCTCTACATTAATGGTTGGGGCAGCAGGTGCGGCCGGTATCCCATTATAGTGTGAAGGGTTTCGCTGGTTGTTTGGGTTACCACCAGCTCTTCCATTACCACGATGTGCCATCTCTCGAGCTTTTCTTTTTAACCTCCGTAAGGTTCTTTCAATTTTTGGGTCGTATGGCCAATCTTCCACCACAAGGTGGTTTCTGGTCATACACCAGTTAAACTAAATAAATAATAAAATGAATGAAACAAGTAAAGAAAACAAAAAATTGTTGCAATCCCCGGCAATGGCGCCAAAAACTTGTCGACTATTGCTAACGCTTGGCAAAATAGTATATTTTTTAGTGTAAAAGTATGCCAAAGAGTAGTGCCAATGTGAGTCTTATGCGTGCAAGTATACACGGTCAGCAAGTAATACATCAGTAAGCTGAGTACTGAATCCACAGGGATTGACCAAGAACTTATTTGCTCAACGTTTACTTGTTCATAAGTTTTAAAAGTGTTCGAAATGTTTTGGGATTTTGATTGAAAAGTTAACAAAACAAAGTAATGAAAATAAGCATCCCGGCAATGGGTTATTCAAAATGAATGATAAGCGTTGGCAAGGGGATGCCGAATTTTATGCTACTTATGCGAACCTTCAATAATAATCTACCTTGGTTTATTGTCGAGCAGATTAAAGGTAGTATTGCCTCTGTCGATGGCAATACCCTAAGTTAATTATGATAAAACCCTTATATGTCTATAGGGAATGTTTTTCATGAATTAACTTGATTAAGTATCAATCTTTACTCCTAAGGGGTAGACTCACTCCCGAAGTAAGTTCATATACTTGAACATCTTCTGTCGAATCTTCTCGCCTTAGTACCTGGCAACAGATCGTTGCCCTTTAAGTCTGTTAAGATATTAAGGTGTAATAAGCATGCAATGCCAATTGTCATGTGGCAATGGTTTTGTAAAATGATTAAGTATATGCCAGATAGAAAATAATGCCAAGGCATTTTCATTATTAAAAACTAAACATGAAGAAGCATCCATCCCAAACATCCCTCAACCAACTGTAAAAGTTTAGTTCATGGTTGGGGTTTTCATCCAAAAAACATTATCATATCTCCACATCATCATTTAAACAGAATAAATAAAAATTAAGAGAATGGGCAAGAATGGGGTCCATCGATACAGCCCTTCAATGGTTCCCAACTCTCGGTCTTCAGCTGGTCAGACCACATCTCAGTTCACCATCGTTCAACCTCTTCAATCCGTTCTCTCAAATGCCTGATCGATCTCTTTAAATAGGCTTGCGTGGGAAACCCTAGGATAAGTCCTTTGAATTTAAATTTTGAATGCACAAGGGATAAGGTGATAGCGCATCTTATCCAGATTTGAATCCTAGGACTGACGTGTACAAGGTCCAACAGAGACTTTGACCGGTCAGTTGACGTCACTCCTTTACCAGCCAGGCTTGGCAATGATTGGCCCTTCTATGCCAACTTTGCCTCGACAATTCTCTAGCTTCATTTCCTGCATTCTCTGCCAAGCTTGCTTGCCTAGCTTGCATGCTCTTTGTATTGTGTCAAAAACAACAAAATGACCCTTGACACTGGCAAACAGAATGACCCATAAACTCCTTATACAAATGCATGATTTTAATACCTAAATGCAACTAAATATACTAAAGGGCAAGCAAAGGCATTGTAAACTAAGCATAAAAATAGTACTTTTGAGGAGTTAACAAGGTTATGGTAGTTATGTTAAACGGTGTGTGGTATGACATTTGTGTCAATATTGTATGTTGTATGGGAGTATGGTCCTTGCTGTGTGCTGATGGGACATGTACTTAGTCGAATCCTTATTTTGTGGTATTCTGATACCCATAGAAGTGTGTTGCAACACCTTAAAGACTCTCGAATAGAGGATCTTGATGCTTTGCAGACGCAGGCCTTACTCATAGTGTAAGATCCTGATGCTTTATGGACACGAGCCTCACTTAATATTGTTGGTATTATTTTTGTAATGCTGTGTGGACTTATAATGAATACGATGTGCTGTGTGCGGGTTCATACATTCGTAATGCTATATGTTTAGGCGGTTATGGTAGCGCCATCGTTATCTTGCCAAGATACCATTCACACTTCATTATTTTATTTATGATTTACATAATGCATGGCTGAGTGGTGGTGTATCCACTGAGCTTGTTAGCTCAGCGTTCAGAATCGTTGTTTTCGTTCACAGGTTAGTAGGTTTGGCTTGTTCTTGGAGGAGCATCATCAATGAAGGATTCCAACGCCCTTTCTCTACAGAGTACAACATTTAGTGGTATCAGAGCCTAGGTTTAGCCAGTTCTAAGAAAGCTCTAAGGTGGTTAGGAATCGTGGATAGGTGTCTAGTGAATACAAGCCCTTGTGTCTAAGTTGTACTCCTTCAAGACTGAAATCTGGATGTTGTACCCTATGTTCGTATGTGTCACCAGTTGAGACATTAAAATAGATTCGATCGCGGTCGTGAGGACCGTAATGATAGCTGATTCATTTGAGGATGTTTCTGAGATTGAAATATCTCAGACGTTAGGCTTGGGTTTATGAAAGGATAGAAGAGTTGAGGGCGTTCCCTCCTCTCATCACTTGAGTAGTAATCATGGTTATGTGCCGTAAGCTACCTTGAATCCTCGAGTTCATAGTGAGAACCTCTAGTGGCGAGATTTCATGTATTGGCGGATAACCCTTATAAAACGGATAAGAAGACTTGCTTTCGATTGACCAGTGGTAGAGTGTCAATCGGGGTCTCTTCATTCATAGTAAGTGATCTTTGATGGTAGGGTACCATATGATGGGGATGTAGAACACCTGGCAGATATGCATTTCCGTTTTATGTTGGGAGGTACATGATGGCTGTGAGGTTCCAAGTACACTCTTAGCAAGCTGAATGTTCTATGATTTCGAGTAAGGTATGCTTGTTGTAATTGTTTATAGTAGTGGCTGGAAGGAAATTGTGGGTATTGTGCAAGGCAATACTTAAGTAAAGCTCGAGTATGTGGGTTTGACTTGTTTGGTGAAGTTGTTCTTTTTGAGGAGTTGATATGGCCTTTTCCATTGGTTATTTTCCAGACACGAGCTAGCTTGAGATGTCAAGCGTAGTGTTGGAAGTTTTGAATTTCTAAGGAACCAAACCCATGGTAATGGGAGCGACGAGCTACCACCTTCTTAATGATGTTCAGACTAGTTTGGGTCAAGTGGCCCGAGAAACAACCAAGAAAGTCGTAAAGAGAGACATATTCTTTAAATGAGAGGAAAATCGTTGTTAAGAACCCAAGGATAGTGAAGGGGTCAAGAAAGGATGACCCGACCAAACGAATCAATGGTTATGAGACACTCAGAGAGATCTGATGTAGATGTGGAGTAGTTATGAGGGGATCTTGATTTCAATGTCTTCCTTCTCAAAGGTAATGCATATGAATGGTGAGAGACCTATAACACCCCCTTCTCGTATCCATACCATGAGTCAGGGATGCCATAGACTTTAAAAATATCTTTTAAACTTAAAAATCGGGGTAATTTAAATATTTTAGAATAACTTCCCAGGAGGTCACCCATCTTAAAATTTACTTAATTCAAGCACGCTTAACTTTATATAATTTATAAATAAAATAATAATTTAATTCCTGATAATGAAACGTAAATATCATAGTCACATTTAAAACATATAATAATAACAAGTAAATATGTTTATCAACTATGAAAGGTTTATAAAACTATTACATACCCGATTAAAATATTTTATCAGAAATATAGGTTTAACTAGTACAAGCCACTACTAAACACAAAATATGGATGTCATAAGTACTGAAATTAACCTGTCGTATCCGTACTCCTAAAGGAGATAGAGATGCAAAAGCCGTCCGCTCCTAAGCTCGTTTACCTACGTGTATAATAGAAATACACGTTGAGAATATACTTAGTGAGACATAAGGTAAGTAACATATATAAAACATTATATAAACATTATAATCAGTAAAATCACTTACTTTATAATGCAGGAATGTTTATGCAAGAAACATAACGAAATCGTTCTTTAACATAAAAGCATACTTCATCTGTGAAATCACATAGCCCAAGGTAAACATCAAGTGTCTAATATTTGAGTCCGTACGTGAAAAGTACTATCATTGACATACTTGTAAGACACAATAAAGTGCCTATCTTTATAATACAATTTCAAGTTTCGGTAACTTTATAATACACTTGAAGTATCAATAACTTACTTTATAATACTCTTAATGGTATACCAATATATTATCCTACTCGATATTGTATTACCAAGGGCAAACACTAAGAACAATTCCTGCAATTAATGGCAAGTAACCCAATTTACATACATATATACATATATCGTGTAAAACATCATTATATTGGAGCAGTTCATACTCCAATATTTTATAACATTCATGGTACTGCTATTTAAAAACTGTATTAAATAAAATAACTTTGGCATACATTTGTCATGCTATAAAACATTTATAAGCATGAAAATATGCCATAATCTTAAAATCAATAAAGTCAAGTATCATGCTAAAAACATTTTATGCTTTTACAAAATCTTTACCTTTAGGTCGACTTATCACAAGTCTTCCTATAATATGTATGCTAACTAACATACAATTTAAAAACATGTATGCACTCACCTTAGCCTTGCAAAGCTTTTCTTCACTATACGATATTACTCTCGAACCTTCTCTTTTCCTTTTCTATTAAAACGAGCTTGATTGATATCGGAATCTATAATAAAATAATGTATACCTTTTCTATAAAAGTATATGTTAGAACATACTCAATCCATATACGATAAAGGAAAGTAAATAAATAACTATCCATTAAATATAAACTTGATCCGATAAAACTTTCTATATTCGAATCATATTATTCACATTTTTTCATAATTCCACAACTTATTCCAAAATTCATATTTTAGTCCTTAAGGACTCTTTTAGGCTTCCAACCACCATTTTCAAGTCTAATCCTTTCATTTCTCATCCTTTACACCTTAGGACCCAAACTTTAAAAATATACATATTGGTCCTTGACATTTTCGAATTTTCCAAAATGGTCCTAAAGTTAATATGAACTTCAAAATCAATATTCCAATCAATTTACTTAATTTTCCAATATAATGTACTTCAAAAACAAATTCAACCATCAAGTCCCTAAACTTTCCAAAATTTACAATTTGGTCCCTAATGCAAAATAATTAGGGATTTTCATTCCAAACAACTTATATCATCATAATAAACCATTTTCCTTTAATCATGTTCTAAAATTCCAAACTTGGCATAAACCCTAATTTTCCATCTTTCAAGAACATGAGTATTTCTTCTTCCAAACAACAAAATCAAACTTGTATAACATCATTCTCATCATTTCCATCATCAAAATAAATTTTGCAATAATTTCCCCTAATTTTCCTAATCTAATTGAATAGTCACTTAACCATTTTCCATGAAAATTTCATCACTTGAACCATAGAAACAACATCATAAGCTTATTTCTAACATGAACAACCATTAAAACACAAGTTTCCAACAAGTTCTTCATCCACCCAAATCACCAAACTCAACTTAGGAACATGGAAACTAAGCAAAATTTATACCAAAAGATAGCGAATTTGATGAAGAACAATTTCTTATTTCATGTCTTAACCCCAAAACCAATCCAATAAGCTTAAAAATTGAATTGAAAATTTCCTTACCTTTTCTTGGAACCTCACAGCAAGAAGAAAAAGATGATAGAATTCTCCAAACTTTTCTATTTCCATAATTTATGCCAAGTGGCATTTTAATCCACCATATTTAATGTAAAAATCCTTTTAATAGTCAAATAACTATTTTGCCCTTTGAATTATGACCAATCACAAGCCAACACTTGCTTATTCTTATCCTTAAAAATCATAATTATTCATAAAGTAAGGGTGAAATGACCATTTTGCCCTTAATGAACCAACTTATCTTCAAAAATGCCATTTTCACTTATTTCACCTAATACTGCATAGAATCAAATTTAAATCGAATAAAAATGATTCAAAAGCCACAATGTCATATTCTTCTAGTCTTTCTAAGATTCCCATAAAATTTTCATAATTTTCTGAATTCGAATAATCATCTAAAATAATTTCTGAAACTATTCCCCTTATAACTTTTCACACAAATCTCGTACCAAAAATCCGATTCCCACCAAAATTTTTATACCGGAATAAACTACTCATTTTTTCCATAAAAATAATTATTGGTAAAATTACCATGTTGGTCCCTATACTTTTCCCAACTTTTCACTTTAGCCACCAAACTTTAAAATTTTACGTTTTAGTCACTGAACTAAAACCACTAACTTTTGACTCTTTTCATTTTACTCTTTAAGCAAATATTGGGGTATTACAATTCTCCCCTCAAGGAAATTCGTCCTCGAATTTTCAATACGTACCTGTCTTAAACAAGTGCGGATACTGCTTTTCCATTACGTCATTTGTTTCCCATGTTGCTTCATCTACTTTGTGATTGCGCCAAAGAACATTTACCAATGGTATTTGCTTGTTCCTCAATTATTTGACACCGTAAGCTAATATCTTGACCGGTTCCTCTTCATATGTAAATCTGATTGCAGCTCAATTTCTTCAGGTACAATCACATGGGATGGATCTGATCTATATCTCCGAAGCATCGAAACATGGAAAACATCATGGATTTTGCTCATCTCTGGTAGAAGAGCTAGCTGATATGTAATAGGACCAACTTCTTCAAAATTTCATACGGTCCGATATATCTGGGGCTCAACTTTCCTTTACGACCGAATCTCATTATTTTCTTCCAAGGAAAAACTTTTAAGAATACTTTTTCTCCAACTTCAAAATGAATGTCCTTTCTTTTCAAATCTCCATATGCTCTCTGTCGATTAGCGGCCTTTTTAAGATTGTCTTGCACAATCTTGACTTTTTCTTCCATATCTTGTAGCATATCTGGTTTGATCAGCTTGCGATCATGTAGCTCAAACCAGTTCAATGGCGATCTGCACTTCTGACCATAAAGAGCTTCATAAGGAGCCATTTGAATACTTGCGTGATAACTGTTATTGTAAGCAAATTTTGCTAATGGCAAGTACTTTTCCCAGGATCCTTCAAATTCAATTATACAAGATCTTAACATATTCTCAAGTATCTGAATTATCCTTTCAGACTGACCATCTGTTTGAGGATAAAATGTAGTACTGAAGTTCAATCGTGTCCCCAAAGCTCTATACAATGCTTTCCAGAATCTTGATGTGAACTTTGGATCTCAATCTGATACTATGGATATAGGCACCCCATGTAGTTGGACTATTTCTTTAATATACAACTCAACATATTTGCTCATCTGATAATCTGTTCTAACTGGTATAAAGTGAGCGAATTTAGTTAACATGTCCATAATTACCCAGATAGAATCTTTCTTGCTAGGGGTCAATGGTAGTCCTGTCACAAAATCCATCGTAACTCTATTCCACTTCCATTGCGGAATAGAAATAGGCTACAATTTTCCAGATGGGCACTTGGTGTTCAGCTTTCGCTTGTTGACAAGTTAGACACTTGGAAACAAACTCCGATATCATTCTCTTCATACCAGGCCACCAATATCGACTTTTTAAATCCTGGTACATCTTGTTTCCACCAGGATACATAGTCAACGGACTATAATGTACTTCAGTAAGTAAATCTTGCTTCAGATCAGCATCTTTAGGAATATATACTTTACCTTTATAATAAAGACATCCATCAGGTTTAATCTCAGAATCTTTAATTTCTCCTGACTCTACTTGTTTCATCTTTGTAATACAACCTTCATCTCGATGTTGACTTTCTTTGATTTGGTCAAGCAATGATGATTTCAAATGCAGCTCCACCAATAAAGAACCATCTGATTCGCCTTCTAATTGTGCATTTAAGGTTCTTAATGCAGCAATGTTTTTCTACTCAAAGCATCTGCCACAACATTAGCTCGGCCTGGGTGGTAATCAATGATTAAATCATAATCCTTTATTAACTCTAACCACCTTCGTTGCCGTAGATTCAGTTCTTTCTGTGTCATCAAATATTTTAAACTCTTTTGATCAGTATACACATGGCAGCGTTCACCATAAAGATAATGTCACCACACCTTCAAAGAAAATACTACAACAACAATCTCTAAATCATGTGTAGGATAATTCCTTTCATGCTGCTTTAATTGTCAGGAAGCATAAGCAATTACCTTTCCATCTTGCATCAATACGCATCCTAAACCATTATAAGACGCGGTACTATATAAAGTAAATTCCTTCCCCGATTCTGGCTATACCAAAATTAGAGCTTCTGTCAAAACCTTCTTTAACAGATTGAAACTTTCCTGGCACTTTTCTGTCCAAACAAATGGGACATCTTTTCTTAACAACTTTGTGAGTGGGGCAGCTATCATCGAGAAATTCTTCACGAATCTACGGTAGTAACCAGCCAATCCCAAGAAACTACGAACTTCGGTAACATTCTTAGGAATTTTCCATTCAATAATAGACTGTATCTTTTTAGGATCAACTCTGATTCCTTCAGCTGGGGCTATATGTCCCAAGAAAGCTACCTCAGATAACCAAAACTCACACTTGGAGAGCTTAGCATATAACTTATTTTCTCTCAGAATTTGTAATACTATTCTCAAGTGTGAATCATGATCTTCCTTAGTCTTCGAATACACCAATATATCATCAATGAAGACTACCACAAACTGATCAAGGTACGGCTGGAATACTTAATTCATTAAATTCATAAATGCAGCTGAAGCATTAATAAGTCCTAATGGCATTACTACAAATTCATAATGGCCATACCTTGTTCGAAAAGCTATTTTCGGAACATCTTCCTCTTTAACTTTTAACTGATAGTAACCAGATCGAATATCAATCTTAGAGAATACAGCTACTCCTTTCAGTTAATCAAACAAATTTTCTATCCTTGGCAGTGGATACTTATTCTTTATGGTCACCTTGTTCAACTGTCGATAATCAATACACAATCGCAGCGAACTATAATTCCTTTTAACAAAAAGCACCGGAGCTCCATATGGTGATGTGCTAGGACGTATAAACCCTCTATCTAATAACTCCTGCAACTGTTATTTTAACTCTCTCAATTCTGCAGGTGCCATTCTATATGGAGCCATGGATACTGGTTCAGTACCAGGAATAACCTTGATTCCAAACTAAACTTCTCTTTCTGAAGGTAATCTTGGTAACTTTTTCAGAAATACCTCAGGAAAATCCCGAACTGTCGGAATCGCACTGAGGTCATTATTAATCTTCTTAGTATCCACCACATGTGCTAAGAAAGCCTCGCAACCTTGCTCCAGTAATTTCTTAGCTTTAAAAGCCGAAATCACATTCTTTAAACACTGCGATCCTTCACCCAACACTATGATCTCTGAACCATCAGTAGTCTTTAAAATCAACTACTGTTGATGACATCTCACGATAGCATCATGATCATAAAGCCAATCCATACCCAAAATAATCTCAAGATTACTAAAGGGCAACTACAACAAGTTAGCTAGGAATTCATTTCCCTGAACTACGAGTGGACACTTCTTACCTACTTTAGTTACCCGGGCACTTTGACCAAGGGATTAACAGCTATCATATCACTCTGAGTTGATTCTAAAGGAATTCCTCTTTCTCGAACTAACTTAGAACTAATATAAGAGTGTGTAGATCCAGTGTCTATCAAAACAAATACAGGTTCGCAATAGATTAGAAAAGTACATGTAATGATATCATGCTCTTCTATGTCCTCTCTATCATCATATGTCCGAATACGATAAACTCTAGCCGAAGCTCGATCATATCGACCTACAACAGCTTCATTCTCCCTTCGAGAACCCACTCTGGATGATCCAACAGATCTTCTGCCTCGACCTCGTTGCATACCGATAGATCTTTCGGTCTGAACTGATCTGTCTTCCCGAGCTGGACAATCTTTAATAAAATGTCTCATTTCTCCATAATTGAAACAGGCTCCTGTAACTCTCTAGCGTTCTCCAAATGTCTTTTGTTACAATCCTTACATTTGGGAGGACCTTGTTTATCTCTAAAATTCTTTGCCGATGCCGAAGTATTCTTGGAATTTCCAGGTTGGCTTGATTGTCTTCGAGATGATGAAAATTCAGGTTTCCCTTGCTGAGGATATCCTTTACCCCGCTTTGATGATCGTGAAGAAAATGATGTCTTAACACTTCTTTTCTAGCCTTGGGATTCTTTCTCAACTTTCTCCCGTACAATCTTCATTACTTTGGCTCTATTAACTGCTTCTTGAGAATCTCTGGGAATAATTGCCACTAACACCTCTTGATATCTAGCATCTAATCCACTGATAAAACTATCAGTGATGGCTCTCTCGTCCGGTAACAATTCAGAGGCAAACGTACTCAATCTATTAAACTCACATTCATATTCATACACCGAGCGATATCCCTGTTTAAGATCCAGGAACCGCTGCCTCATTTCCCGAATGAAGGCATCTCCAATATATTTCCTCCTAAACTCACGGAGGAAAAATTGCCAATTCACCTCTTCATGAACACGAGCAGTGACATTATTCCACCATATCAATGTTTGCTCTCTCAACAAGGAAACAACTCCTTCCAGCTTTCCTCGTTCATCACACCCAATACGAGACAATATTGTCTGAATGTCATTTAACCAAAGATCTGTCGACATAAGATCCTCATCGACGTCTCCTTTAAAATCAGGAGCCTGTAACTTTTTTAACTCCTTCGAAACAGAAATCTGAGGAGGTCTATTAATTATCGCGTCCAGGGCTTGCAGAAACATACCCTGATCTTGCACTAGCATATCTTGGGCAGGTGCACCAGCCTCTTCTTGAACAGGCTGCTATACCTATTCGTCTATTTTTGGGACATTCTCAGGCCCCACTCGTTAAGTAGCATGTCGGGATCCTACTCCCTCCGATATTTGTACTCATAACATACACTTAACTAATAAGCAATTGCATCAATCAAACAAGTATTATTTTCAAGTAAATACATGTACACACTTTAACACTTTTATCAAATTCAATTTTAACTCAAGAACCGGCTAAACCTGTAGCTCTGATACCCATAAATGTAACACCCCCTTCCCGTATCCATACATTAAAGACGAGTCAGGGATGTCACAGACTTTTAAAAATATCTTTTAAACTTAAAAATCGGGGTAATTTAAGAATTTTAGAATAACTTCCCAGGAGGTCACCCATCTTAAAATTTTCCTAATTCAAGCACGCTTAACTTTATCAAATTTATAAATAAAATAATAATTTAATTCCTGATAGTAAAACTTTTTACGTAAATATCATAGTCACATTTAAAACATATAATAATAAACAGTAAATATGTTTATCACCTATGAAAGGTTTATAAAACTATTACATACTAGATTAAAATATTTTATCAGAAAAGACAGGTTTAACTAGTATATGCCACTACTAAACACAAAATATGGATGTCATAAGTACTGAAATTAACATGTCGTATCTGTACTCCTAAAGGAGATATAGATGCAAAAGTCGTCCGCTCTTAAACTCGTTTACCTACGTGTATAATAGAAATAAACGCTCAGAATATACTCAGTGAGGCATAAGGTAAGTAACGTATATAAAACATTATATAAACATGATAATCAGTAAAATCACTTACTTTATAATGCAAGAATGTTTATGCAAGAAACATAACGAAATCGTTCTTTAACATAAAAGCATACTTCATCTTGTGAAATCACATAGCCCAAGGTAAACATCAAGTGTCTAATACTCGAGTCCGTACTTGAAAAGTACTATCCTTGACATACTTGTAAGACACAATAAAGTGCCTATCTTTATGATACAATTTCAAGTGTCGGTAACTTTATAATACACTTGAAGTATCAATAACTTACTTTATAATACTCTTAATGGTATACCGATATATTATCCTACTAGATATTGTATTACCAAGGGCAAACACTAAGAACAATTCCTACAATTAATGGCAAGTGACCCAATTTCCATACATATATACATGTATCGTGTAAAACATCATTATATTGGAGCAGTTCATACTCCAATATTTTATAACATTCATGGTATTGCCATTTAAAAACTGTATTAAATAAAATAACTTCGTCATACATTTGTCATGCTATAAAACATTTATAAGCATGAAAATATGTCATAATCTTAAAATCAATAATGTTAAGTATCATGCTAAAAACATTTTATGCTTTTATAAAATCTTTATCTTTAGGTCGACTTATCACAAGTCTTCCTAGAATATGTATGTTAACTAACATACAATTTAAAAACATGTATGCACTCACCTTAGCCTTGCAAAGCCTTTCTTCACTATACGATATTACTCTCGAACCTTCTCTTTTCCTTTTTTATTAAAACGAGCTTGATTGATTTTGAAATCTACAATAAAATAACATATACCATTTCAAAGTATATGTTAGAACATACTCAACCCATATACAATAATGGAAAGTAAATAAATAACTATCCATTAAATATAAACTTGATCTGATAAAACTATCTATATTCGAATCATATTCTTCACATTTTTCCATAATTCCACAACTTATTCCAAAATTCATATTTTAGTCCCTAAGGACTCTTTTAGGCTTCCAACCACCATTTTCAAGTCTAATCCTTTCATTTCTCATCCTTTACACTTTAGGATCGAAACTTTAAAAATTTACATATTGGTCCTTGACATTTCTGAATTTTCCAAAATGGTCCTAAAGTTAATATGAACTTCAAAATCAAAATTTCAATCAATTTACTTAATTTCCCAATATAATATACTTCAAAAACAAATTCAACCATCAAGTCCCTAAAATTTCCAAAATTTACAATTTGGTCCCTAATGCAAAATAATTAGGGATTTTCATTCAAAACAACTTATATCATCATAATAAACCATTCTTCCTTCAATCATGTTCTAAAATTCCAAACTTGGCATAAACCCTAATTTTCCATCTTTCAAGAACATGAGTATTTCTTCTTCCAAACAACAAAATCAAACTTGTATAAAATCATTCTCATCATTTCCATCATCAAACTATTTTTTACAAGAATTTCCCCTAATTTTCCTAATCTAATCGAATAGTCACTTAACCATTTTCCATGAAAATTTCATCATTTGAACCATAGAAACAACATCATAAGCTTATTTCTAACATGAACAACCATTAAAACACAAGTTTCCAACAAGTTCTTCTTCCACCCAAATCCCCAAACTCAACTTAGGAATATGGAAACTAAGCAAAACTTATACCAAAGGATAGATAATTTGATGAAGAACAATTTCTTATTTCATGTCTTAACCCCAAAACCAATCCAATAAGCTTAAAAATTGAATTGAAAATTTCCTTACCTTTTCTTGGAACCTTACGGCAAGAAGAAAAAAATGATAGAATTCTCCAAACTTTTCTATTTCTTTAATTTATGCCGAATGGCATTTTAATCCACCATATTTAATATAAAAATCCTTTTAATAGTCAAATGGCTATTTTGCCCTTGAATTATGACCAATCACAAGCCAACACTTGCTTATTCTTATCCTTAAAATTCATAATTATTCATAAAGTATGGGTGAAATGACCATTTTGCTCTTCATGAACCAAATTATCTTCAAAAATGCCATTTTCACCTATTTCACCCAATACTGCATAGAATCGAATTTAAATCGAATAAAAGACGTTTCAAAAGCAACAATGTCATATTCTTCTAGTCTTTCTCAGATTCCCATAAAATTTTCATAATTTTCTAAATTTGTATAATCATTTGAAATAATTTTCGAAACTTATTCCCCTTATAACGTTTCACACAAATCCCGTACCAAAAATCTGATTCCCACCAAAATTTTTATACCGAAATAAACTACTCATTTTTCTATGTTGGTCCTTAAACTTTTCCTAACTTTTCACTTTAGCCACCAAACTTTAAAATTTTACTTTTTAGTCACTGAACTAAAACCACTAACTTTTGATTCTTTGCATTTTAATCACTAAGCAAATATTGGGGTATTACAAGACCGTTGAGTTGGGACTATAACCTGTATTCTTAACATGGGATGTTTCCTTGGATGAGTCAGGAAAAGGTACGACAATGAAGCTCTTATAAAGGAGATGAGAGATCGGTTCTTGCAGTCGGTTCAAGGAATCAAAATAGTGTTGGGTATAAGATTTCTCTACGGTTGAGCTATTATGCCTAGATTTTGTTGCTATCGAAGAGTAAAAGTGGTTAAGGTTTAGACGTGGATTCAAGGTTGACATACTGATGCACAGGACAATAGGTTCTCTTGGGACATTTTCTAAGTTAGGTGTTAGTGCAAAGGCACTCGAATAATTTCAAAGCCAATATTGAGTCAGTTTGAGGATTCTATAGACCATGTTGTGGGGACCCAAGACATCATAAGATCCTTCTCAGGCTTTGTAGAGAGGTTTCTCGCTTTGAGGGGATCAAAGAGAGTTGTTACAGATTCATTGCGGAGGCTTATTCAGAAATCTAGATTGAAGATTCGTAGGGGCTTCTCGATTTTTGCTATAACGGGGAGTGTTGATGGTTCAGACCTAGTGTCTTTCCCACCTATACGTGAGTATTGTGGTTGACATCACATTAGGTATGCTTCTTGTTCAAGAGATTTGTCATGAGTGCCAGACATCAGGTCACATAGCAAGGGACTGCCCATTTGTAGATGAATGTTCACCAGCTTAGTCCATGAGGTTGATTCCTTCTTGGTATAGTCAGAGTTCTTCTTGAGGTGGTGCCAGTGCATTGTTGAGCTATCAGGGTGGTGGTTATGGGAGATTCACCACCAGAGCTGACGTGCAAGCTTTTGCTAGATGACATGTTGTTCAGGCCAAGGATGATAACCTTGCTATCAAGAATATTTGGTTTTTAGCTGCTTCGTTGATAACATTTTTATTTCTTGTTCCTACCATGACAGTAATTTTGTTGAGTGAGATTTGTGTTATGTTCCTCAAGAATTTATGTTGTCTTGGTTAAAATTATTAGAGTTGTAAGTGCTAGCAGGTAAGGGTTTCACCGTGGTTGGTGAATATGAATTGAGAGTAACAGTCCTTGTGGACTTGTTAGACTTATCCTTGATATGGGTCGGTCGTGTGAATACGATGTGTTCCTTGGTTTCTAAGCTATAGTCTCAAAGTTAGGGTTTGAAATGACCAGTTTGTTGGTTTTGTGCGCAAAGAATCTTTACCTCTTCAACTTGTGTGTCGTGTTCTTAGATGTTAGTTGAGGAGAACCTTGTAGGTTACAAGACGTTCTTAGTTCGCATAAGTTGATGCAAGGCTAAGAGTCCACAATTTTTGGGCGGTGGGCGTGTAAGTGGATTTTGATGTGCTCTTCGAGAATTGAGTAGGCTATCCTCTTGATCGTGGATTAAAACCCATGATAAGGGATGTATCGAGTTTGGTATTAGTATTTACCACCTTGTGGTCTAGGATCTACCGAACATCTCGTGTGAGGACTCTTTGGTAGAGGAGTGGATGCAGGCAACGTTGCCAAGGGGTTTACCTTGGGACACGCATGTGTTGGTATAACAAGATGTAGTGGGGTTAGCTGTGTGGGTTGATGTATAACGGTGGAGGACCAATGCCCGTTTTTCAGGACTGAGGATCTTGTTAATATTGAAGAGTTTGAGATTTTCGTAAGATCATTTAGAAGTTGGGTCCCGTACGTTGAAGGTTAAGGAGAATTAATGACTAGATTTGGGGTTCGATGCGATGTTTGGACTCAAAGGACAAGTTGAAGGGTGATTTGGACTTACGAATGCATCGAGATAATCTTAAGTTCGATGAATTGAGGGTTGCTTATCTGGGTTTGAGATAGATTGTTTTCATGCATAGTACAGTGTAAAGATCTTTCGAATGGCCTAGTAGAAATGGGGGGTTTTGGCTAAAGTTATGTGGAATCAGATTCTTGTGTTGTAATGAGTTGTGTTGGGAGAACCATTAGGAAATATTTGAGGACTTGCTAAAGTTTTGGCATAAATGTTTGTTAGAATTAGGTGGTTGGAGTGGAAGAGGGTTTTCAGACCTTTAAGAATAGTTTGGTGCGTTTAATCCCTAGTAGAGTTTGTTTGTGGTAACAATTTTCTTTTAGAACTAAAGTGGCTTGGCTAGTGGAATAGCTTGATCATGGATTCACATCTGTTTAAGTTGTAGTGGGTTCAAGTAAATGAGGTGTTAAGTTTTGTATTAGTTGGCCAAGTCGAGAAAGAAGGTTGTAATTTCACATCATATTGACGGTAGAGCTCGTTTGATAGGGTTTGCTTGTTCTTGAGCGCGTGGGTTATGGTGATATTAATATATGCGGAAGTGCCCTGTGGTGTACTTTCGAAGAAGTGTCGCGTTTTGAATGCAAAAGAGGGTAAAGTTCATGAGTAGGAAATGCGGGAAATGGTAAAGAGGTTGATAACTGTGATGGGGTTTCATCCGGAGTGAGTTCGATTGGGCGATGTCTGACGGTGTTGTTGTGGTTATCCTATAATACCCCAAAATTTACATTACTGTTTAAGGGTCATTTAGTGCTAAGATAATTGCTTAAAATCTTACTTAGTGACTAAAATGACAAAAATGCAAAAGTTAGGATTTTCTCAACTATGAACTATAGAAAAGAAAATTCTGAGGTTTTAAAGCGTTATGTGATAGAGAGTGAGTAAAATACAGTACTCGCAAAATTTGGTAAAAATCCAAGAAAAATTGGAATGGGAATTCAAGATTAAAGTTTAGTGACCAAAATGATAAGTTTTCAAAACTTGTATGGTACAAGTCGAAAAATGAAAAGTTAAAGGACCAAAGTTGTAATTATTTAAAATTTAGGAGTTTTTATCTCATAAATAGATAGATAATCTAAGTATGTGAATCAAATGTGGAATTATTGGTTCGATCCGATATTTCGATTATTGGGAAAATCGTAGTTAAAGTTTAAGTGGAATTTGGATACCTGGATCGAACTAGAAAATTATGAAATTTTGCCATATGATAGAGAAAGGTTATAAAAGTCATCTCCAAGTGTTGGAAATATTTTTAGTTTGATTCATGATGAATCCTACAGTTTATTTATGAGTAAAGGATTATTTATTGGTATATTGGATCGAATGGAAAATTTGGAGATTGGTCCAAAAGACATGGAAAAGTTCATAAAATATTATTTTATGAATATTTTATTTTATTTTATTGGATTCCAACTAGATTTAGTTGAATTTTTACAATAATGGCAAACTAGTAAATAAAAACTAGTTGGAGGGCAAATTGGTCATTTTTCCCCAATGGCAATTTTGAAATATTTAAAAAGTTATAAGGGAAATTTTGGAAAGAGGAAATGAGAGATTTAATCTTGGCCCTTGATTGATGATAAGATCAATCTCAACCATTGGATTAAAAGGGCATTTTAGTAATTTTACTATCTAAATGAATTTAAAATTCATTTATACAAGACAAGTGGCCAAATTGGATGAAAACAAGATGAAGAATATTCTTCATCTTCAAATTTCGAAATGTGAGGGGGAGAAAGAAAGAAAAATGGAGAAAAGTTTTCCAAGTTCGATTAAAACCCCCAAACTCGATTTTCAGGTAATCTCATCAACTACAAAGTTGTTCTACTCTTCAAGCTCTATCTTTCGGTGTAAATAATTCATGGAAAAAATGCTTGATTGATGAGAATTTTGCATGAGAAGAAATTAGGGTTTATGGAAAAGTTAATTTGATAGGGACCAATTCAGCAATCCTAAAAGTTAGAGGACCAAATCTGAATTTGTATGGAATTGGTGTGTATTTATGTTATTAAGGATTTTGGAGATGTGTAATTGATGTTAGAATGCTATACTGATGTTAAATTGAATTAGTAACCATTTGACAATTTTGAAGAATTTAGTGGAAATTATTGCAAAAATTATTTTGATGATGGAAATGATGAGAATGATTTTATACAAGGTGACTAAAATAAAAATCCCTAATTAATTTGCATTAGGGACCAAAATGTAAACTTTGTAAAGTTTAAGAACTTGATTGTTAAGCTTGTATTTGAGGAATATTATGTTGGAAAATTAAGTCTAGTGATTTAAATGTTGATTTTGAAGTTTAAATCAACATTTTTGGGTTAAATTGAGTATTCGGCTACTTTAGGGACCAAAGTGCAAATTTTTAAAGTTTGGGTCCTAAAGTGTAAAGGATGAGAAATGTAAGGACTAGACTTGAAAATTTTGGATGGAAGTTTGAAAGAGTCGTTTTAGGGACTAAATAGATATTTTGGGAAAAGTTGGAGATTTAAAGAAAAATATGAGAAGTTGTGATTCGAATATAGAAAGCTTTATCGGATCAATTTTCTATATAATGGATGGTTATTTTATTTACTTTCCATTATTGTATATGGAATGAATATGTACTAACATATACTTTAAATGGTATATGTTATATTAATGTAGATTTCGATATAAATCAAGGTCATATCAGTAGAAAAGGAAAAGAAAAAGATTGAGAGTGATATTGAATAGTAAAGGCAACCTCATTACAAGGCTAATGTGAGTGCATACATGTTCTATAGGGAGACTTATGATAAGTCAACCTAAAAGATAAATGTTTTATATAGTATAACATAATTTTTGCATGATAAATTATTTTATATAATTGGTATATTTTTATGCTTACAAATGTTTTATAGCATAATATTTAGATGAATAGTTATTTGATATAGTTTTAAATGGAAGTATACCATAAATGTTATAGAGCATATTGGAGTATAAACTACTCCAGTATGAAGATGTTTTACATGATATATATATATATATATATGGTATTTGGTTATTTGCCATTTTGTAGGAATTGTTTTAAGTTCGCCCTTGGTAGTATAATATTAAGTTGGACAATATTGTGGTATACCATTAGGAGTCATACAGTTATTTGACACTTTAATGTGTCTGACACGTGTGTAATGACCCGGGTTTCAGAACTCGAGGGTCGGGTTAACCCGAGGCATGGGCTTCACATTTGGGCTAGGATATTGGGCCTTGAGAGCCTTGTTGGGCTTGAAGGAAAGCTTTTGGGCCTGTGTTGGGCTAAGGTGAAAATAAGAAGGGCAAATGGGTAAAAGCATAATTGAAGGCAAAGAGAGTTGATGTGGGACATTATTTTTTGCAGAAAATATGAGGAGCGAGATCATCTTGGTCCACCAAAACTTCTTTATGTTAAAGGTCAAATCTTTAAGAGTTTGAGTAAGAATCTCGTTTGGGGCAAGAAAGGAAGCTTGTTCAGCTTTGAGAGATCTACCAATCAAGGTAAGGATGGCTAGTTATGGTGGAGATTGAGGTTTTGGTGGGGGTTAGTGTGGATGAACGGGAATGGTCTTTGAAGACTTCTTCCTCAGCTCTAATTCGAGGTTAGTACACTACTAACTCCTATAGTTTCCTGGAAATCATAAAAATAGGCTTTGATGCATGTATTGGTGTTTTTGGCTTGGTTATACCTTGAGTGGTTGTTAATGGTAAACCATGAGATAGATGTTGCTAAGGCTTAAAATTGGTAGAAACCCACTTAATACCTTCACAATAACTTGTAAGATCGATTTGGGACTTAACCATAGAGGTTAAGGGTGGGATTGGTGAAATCCCGAGCTCTAGGTTTTGAAATCTGGGCTCGAGTACCGGTACGAGGTGGCTGCATACCAATACTCCTTTGTAAATTTAGAGGAGGGTCGTGAGGGGAGTACCGATACACCTCCCCATGTATCGGTACCCCTTGTAAGGTAAGAAATCCAGTAGAGCTTTGGTGTACCGGTATGCAAGGGGCGTATCGGTACCCACTATTACATCGCCTGGAAAGGCTTTGAGTACCGATACGGTACGTAGCGTATTGGTATGTCCTTGGGTTAAATTCCTTAGAATCTAGTAAGGGTATCAGTACTCATTGGGGAGTATCGGTACGCGTTGTTGCTTGCATGAGAGAGGCTTAGCGTACCGGTACACGTATGTGAGAGTACCAGTATGAGGTGGATCGGTGCAGGGTGATCCTAGTACCAATAATGAGTACTGGTACGGTACGTAGCGTATCGGTATAGCTTGGGGTCCAATTTTTTCCAACCAAATTAGAGTATCGGTACTCATGTAGGAGTACCGATACCTAGAGTGGAGTACTGATACTCACCTTGGAGTATCGATACTCGCTGGGCAATCTGCCCAATAATTTTGAGGTTGCGTTAGGGGGTGCTATAATTCGAGGCAAAGGGCCCTATGGGTCCGTTAAGGTGTAAAATGAACATTAAAACTGAGAAATGGAGATTGTTAACCCTGAATAAGAATAAAGGGCTAATAGCATGGTAAATATCGGGTAAACTATGTGTGATGGAAACCCATAGAGATCTTAGGTGGATCGTTGATGCTGTATGGTAATTTTGGCCCTTGTTGTGTGCGGAAGGGGCGCCTATAAGGTTGAGTCTTATCGGATAATAAGATAAATTCATGAGAATGGCTAATGTGTACCTTCATAACATACTAATAAATAGATAATCTCAATAGGGCAGTTTAATAACTGATAAAAACCATAAGGCTATGGTAAATGTGTTAGAGCTGTGTGCGGTATGATCCTTGTGTCGAGGTTTAGAGTTGTGTGGTTGCTAGGGTCCTTGCTGTATGCTGATGGGACGCCTAGATGGTCGAGTCATCCCTTATTGTTGGGATGTGGATACCCTAAAGTGTGTTGCAAAACCTTGAAGACTCCCGAATGTTGGATCCCGATGCTATATGGACGCGGGCCTCATTTGAAGATGCTTGATGTGAGATTCCAGGCATGGATGTAGGATCCCGATGCTTAGTGGACGTGGGCCTCATTCCTTGAGTATAAGATCTCGATGCTTAGTGGACGTGGGTCTTGCTCAGAGTATAGGATCTCAATGCTTAGTGGACGCGGGCCTTGCTTAGAATGTGGGATCCCGATGCTTAGTGGACGCGGGCCCCATTCTATATATATAATTATGATTATCTGTGTGATGCTAGGTAAACGTATGAGGTACTTGTTTAAGCTATGTGCGTGATCATACATTCATAATGTTGTGTGTTTAGGCAGATATGCTATCGCCATTGTTATCTTGCCATGATGTCATTCATGTTGCATTGCTTTATTTATGATTTGCATGAAGCATGGTTGAGTGGCGGTGTATCCACTGAGCTTTGTTAGCTCAGCTTTTGGAATCTTTGTTTCCATTCGCAGGTTAGTAGGTTTGGATTGTTCTTGGAGGAGTACCATCAAGGAAGGATTCTAGCGCCTTGTCTCACCAGAGTACAGTATTTAGGTCCTTGGGATATGTATTCGTAGGAACCTATTATATTTTGTAAATCGTATTTGAATTTTCAAATGATTGAGTCAAAGGTTTATAATGTAATTTTAAAGGAGCTCCATTGTATATGTTTTCAATAATTATTATGTTTTATTGGGTTGTATTTAAATGGATTTTCATAATGGATTGTGGATTGGGCTAAACTAGGTCAAACTTTTATTATAATGGGTTGGGCTTGAGGCCCAAATATGACATCCGGGTCGAGGGTGTTACATTTAGTGGTATCAGAGCCTAGGTTTAGTCGGTTCTAGGAAAAACCTCGGGGTGGTTAGGAGTCGGGAATAGGTGTCTAGCAAATACGAGCCCGTGTGTCTAAGTTGTACTCTTCTAGACTAGAATCTGGATGGTGTGCCTTGTGTCTGCGTGTGTCATTGGTTGTGACATTAAGATAGATTCGATCGCAGTCGTAAGGGTTGTGATGTTGTCTGATTCCTTTGAGAATGATTTTGAGATCGGAGTTATCTCAGATGTTAAGCTTGGGTTTATGGAAGAATAAAGGAGTTGAGGGTGTTCCCTCCTCCCATCACTTGAGAAGTAATCATATTAGTGAGAATCATGTTAATGACTAATCTCTTAGAAGATGATTCTGAGGCCAGGGTGGTCTCAAACATTGAGCTTTAGATGGCATAAGGGATGTAAGAGTTAAGGATGTGTCCCTCTTTCATCATCGAGTAATAATCGTGGCTATGTACCGTAAGCTACCTTGGAGCCTTGAGTTCATAGCAAAAAGCTCCAGTGGCGAGATTCCACATGTTGGTGGATGACCCTTATAAGACAGAACTAAGAAGACCTGCCTTCGATCGACCAGTGGTAGAATGTTAACCGAGGGTCCCTCCATCTATGGAAAAAGGGTCCTTGATAGTAGGGTACCGTGTGATGGGGATGTAGCATGCCTATGCATTTTCGTCTAATGTGGAGAAGTACATGATAGTTGTAAGGTCTCAAGTACGATCTTAGTAGCTGAATGCCCTGAGATCTCGAGCAAGGTATGCTTGTTGCGGTTTTTTATAGTAGTGGTCGGAAGGACATCATGGGTTTTGCACGAGGTGATGTTTGAGTAAAGCTTGAGAATATGTGGTTGACAAATACAATAGAGTTGTCTCCTAAATGAGTTGATATGATCTTGGCCACCGGTTGTTGTCCGGTCATGAGCCAGCTTGAGATGACAAGTGTAGTGTTCGAAGCTTCAAGGTTTCGGGGTAACCAAACCTAGGGAAGTGAGAAAGACAACTACCATCTTCTAAATACGGTTTAGACCAGTTGGGTCGACGACACGAGATTGACCAAGGAGAGTCGTGAAGGGAGCCATGTTCCTTTAAAGGGAGGAGCATTATTGTTACGAATCTAAGTATAGAAAAGGGGGTTGAGAAAGGATAACCTGATCAATCGGATTGATGGTTAAGAAACACTCAAAGGGGTCTGAGGATGACGTGGAATAGTCTTAAGGGAATTCTGATTGTGTCATCTTTTTTTAAAGGTAATGCATGCGAATGGTGAGAGACCGTAGAGTCGGGTCTACAGTCTGCGCTCCCAATATGAGATATCTTTGTAGATGAGTTTCGAAAAAAAATACATGTGACAGCGAGCCCCAGAGTTGTTGTCACGAAAGAGTTGAGGTGCAAGAGGTTCAGACAAGGCTTGAATGTTGACTTTCAGTTGCATGTGACAGCGAGCCCCCTTGGGGTATTCTCCGAGTTACCCAATACTGCGAAGGCACTTGAGCGACTTCAGAGTTCAACAATTAATCGTTTCGAAGATTCTAGAGGTCATGATGTGGAAATCCAGGATATCGTGAATTTCACTCCCTATCTGCATGAGGGGTTTTGTGCTTCGAAGAGTTCGAAGTGAGTTTCTTCGGATCAGTCATCGAAAGTCAGTTCGGGATCTAGATCGAGAGTTCGTAGAGGCTCTTTGATTCCTCCCACGAAAAGGAGTATTGATGTTTCTGTTGGAGCATCGCTTCTATCCGTATGCGAGCATTATGTCTGACATCACCTTGGAGTATGCTTTTTGCTTTGGAGGGTTTGCTATCAGCGCCTAGGGCATATGGCAAGGGATTGCCCAGTTGTGGGTAAGGATTAATCAATTCAATCTTAGAGGTTGGCTACTTCCCGACATGATAAAAGTTTTGCTAAAGGCGGAGCTAGGGCACCATCAGGTCATTGAGGTAGAGGTCCTGTGAGATCCACTGCTAAGTTTGGTGCGAAAGGTGTTTCTAGGCAGTCTGCTGCTCAGATTAGATTTGATAGCGTTGCGACCAAAGATATATCAGGTAATTAAGTTTTGTCTTGGTTTTAGTTGTTATGGTAGTCGTTTAGCTTTTCGGTTGAGTAATAGACCGGTTCTTGTGAGGTGCATCTTGGTAAATCTTTGGTTGTTGTTGCTTTCTTTGGTAGATAAGGTTTTATCGCAGACGGTTGTTGAGAGTGCATGGGTGCCATATGATGTGAGTGAGAGGTCGAGAAGTTTTAGATTGCTTGAATCTAATTGTTAGTGTTAGATGAGAAGAATCTTAACCTCTCTAGAGTGGATGTTGTGCTCCGTAGTGCTAGCTCGAGAAAGGTTATGTATGTTGCAAGATGTTCTTAGCTTGCGTTGTAGACACAAGGGTTGAGAGTCCCTGGTCTTAGAGCTATGGGTGTTTTAAAGGTATGGAGGTACCCTTGGTGAACGAGCAATCTTACCGGTTGATTGTGGCTTAGAACGACGGTAAATGTAAGGTTGATTTTGTTATTAATGTCCATCGCCATGTGGTATGGTACGTAACGAACACTTTGTTGGAGGCACTCTTGGGCAAGCGACCGATTGGGTGTTGTTACCAAGTGCTTCATCGAGATCGCGTCTGCTTGAGAATAGCTTGTATGGTGGCTTTAGATGTGTTGGGCTGTAGTGTAACGGTAGGAGACCGTTGTCGGTTTTGCGTGGGTTTGGCGACCTTGTTGTGGCCATAGAATGTGAGAGCTTCGCGTGTTGTTGTCAGAGTAAGGTACCGTAGAAAAGGGTAAATGAAGATTGTGATGAACATGGTTGAGGTCTTAATGGTGAATCGTGATGATAGTTGTTCGGCTTGTACGCCTGTTGAGCTAGATCTAAGGGAGTTAGAGGATTGCCCAATTGAGTTCGACTAAGGTTATTATCGGTTAAGACAAACAATGTGGAAGTTATCAGAGTAGTGCAATGGAAACGTGGATCAATGGATGTGTTGAGGGTAACCAAATGGTTGTGGTGCAGAGAAATGTTTTTAGACGGGCCAGTTGGAGATCCTTGAGAACAGTCAGATGGCTCTTCGCGTCTGATTGTTTAGACCCAGTCACGGTTAGAAGAAGGTGTTTAGACCTTTACAAATAGAATGGTTAGTTTTGGGTTGCTTGTGCAAGTTCGTAACTGACGGTGGCCATCTCTCAGAACCGAGTAGTTGAATCGTAAGTGGTTTTCGATCATGTTAAAAGTAAGTTTGGATAAAGTGAAGTTTTAGGTTCTGACTTGGTAGGTGAAATCTGTAGAAAGGAGTTGTTAGTTCAAGGTAGATTGATGTTAATGACCGATTGTTAGGGTTTTGCTTGTACTTTTGTGGTTTGACCGGGATATGGTTGTTAGGCGTGATGCGTTCCCAACAATGTTTTGTGAATGTGGTGCAATGTTTTAGACGTAGATAAAGTCTAAGTTTAGTTTTGGCTGATGGATGCTAATAGAAAGGTTGGTTAATTGAGATAAAATCCCTTGAAGGTGAGTTCTTTAAGTTGATGTTTGAACAGCGTGGCTCGAGGTTGGTGGTATTACCATGCTTAGCGGATCGTCGTAAGTGTCATTGGCTGTTGCAAAAGAGTTGTGGGAAATCTCAAGAGAAGTGTTGAGAGCGTGTGGTTTAATGCTATGGTTCTGTTTAAGGTAGATTAAGGGGACTCTCCCTAATCATGGTGATCCTATTTGAATGGTCAGATGGTTAGGTCTGTTTTAGTTCATCTCTCTCGTATCCATCTAAATTTCAAGGACGAAATTTTCTTTAAGGAGGGGATAGTTGTAACGACCCGGGTTTCGAAACTCGAGGGTCGGGTTAACCTGAGGCATGGGCTTCGCGTTTGGGCTAAGATATTGGGCCTTGAGAGCCTTGTTGGGCTTGAAGGAAAGCTTTTGGGCTTGTGTTGTTGGGTTGTGTAGGGATAAGGTGAAAATAAGAAGGGCAAATGGGTAAAAGCATAATTGAAGGCAAAGGGAGCTGATGTGGGACATTATTTTCTGCAAAAAATAGGAGGAGTGAGATCATCTTGGTCCCTTTGTTCCCTCTCTCTCCCATTCCTATCTTCCACCCAAACTTCTTTATGTTAAAGGTTAAATCTTTAAGAGTTTGAGTAAGAATATTGTTTGGGGCAAGAAGGGAAGCTTGTTCAGTTTTGAGAGATCTACCAATCAAGGTAACGATGGCTAGTTATGGTGGAGATTGAGGTTTTGGTGGGGGTTAGTGTGGATGAACGAGAATGGTCTTTGAAGACTTCTTCCTCAGCTCTAATTCGAGGTTAGTACACTACTAACTCCTATAGTTTCCTAGAAATCATAAAAATATGCTTTGATGCATCTATTGGTGTTTTTGGCTTGGTTATACCTTGAGTGGTTGTAAATGGTAAATCAGGAGATAGATGTTGCTAAGGCTTAAAATTGGTAGAAACCCACTTAATACCTTCACAATAACTTGTAGGATCGATTTGGGACTTAACCATAGAGGTTAAGGATGGGATTGGTGAAATCCTGAGCTCTAGGTTTTGAAATCTAGGTCGAGTACCGGTACGGGGTGGCTGTGTACCGATACTCCTTTGTAAATTTAGAGGAGGATAGTGAGGGGAGTACCAGTACGCCTCCCCGTGTATCGGTACCCCTTGCAAGGTAAGAAATCCAATAGAGCTTTGGCGTACCAGTACGCAAGGGGCGTATCGATACCCACTGTTACATCGCCTAGAAAGGCTTTGAGTACCGGTACGGTACGTAGCGTATCGGTACGCCCTTAGGTTAAATTCCTTTGAATCTAGTAAGGTTATCGGTACTCATTGGGGAGTATCGGAACGCGCTGTTACTTGCTTGAGAGAGGCTTAGCGTACCGGTACGCGTATGTGAGAGTACCGGTACATGGTGGATCGGTACGAGGTGATCCTAGTACCGATGATGAGTACTGGTACAATACGTAGCGTATCGGTACAGCTTGGGGTCCAATTCTTTCCAACCAAATTAGTGTATCGATGCTCATTCCTAGAGTAGAGTACCGATACTCACCTTGGAGTATCGATACTCGCTGGGTAATCTGCCCAATAATTTCGAGGTTGCGTTCGGGGGTGCTATAATTCGAGGCAAAGGTCCTTATGGGTCCGTTAAGGTGTAAAATGAACATTAGAACTGAGAAATGGAGATTGTTAACCCCGAATGAGAATAATGGGCTAATAACATGGTAAATATCGGGTAAACTGTGTGTGATGGAAACCCATAGAGATCATAGGTGGATCGTTGATGTTGTGTGGTAATTTAGGCCCTTGCTGTGTGCGGAATGGGTGCCTATAAGGTTGAGTCCTATCGGATAATAAGATAATTAATGAGAATGGCTAATGCATACCTTCATAACATACTAATAAATAGATAAGCTCAATAGGGCAGTTTAATAACTGATAAAAACCATAAGGCTATGGTAAAGGTGTTAGAGCTGTGTGCAGTATGACCCTTGTGTTGAGGTTTAGAGCTGTGTGGTTGCTAGGGTCCTTTTTGTGTGCTGATGGGATGCCTAGATGGTCGAGTCATCTCTTGTTGTTGGGATTTGGATACCCTAAAGTGTGTTGCAACACCTTGAAGACTCCCGAATATTGGATCCCTATGCTATATGGACGCGAGCCTCATTTGAAGGTGCTTGATGTGAGATTCTAGGCTTGGATGTAGGATCCCGATGCTTAGTGGACACGGGGCTCATCCCTTGAGTATAGGATCCTGATGCTTAGTGGACGCGGGTCTTGCTCAGAGTATAGGATCCTGATGCTTAGTGGACGCCGGCCTTGCTCCGAATGTGGGATCCCGATGCTTAGTAGACGCTGGCCCCATTCTATATATATAATTATGATTATCTGTGTGATGCTAGGTAAACGTATGAGGTACTTGTTTAAGTTGTGTGCGTGATCATACATTCATAATGCTATGTGTTTAGGCGGATATGGTAACGCCATTGTTATCTTGCCATGATGTCATTCTTGTTGCATTGCTTTATGAATTATTTGCAATTAAGCATGGTTGAGTGGCGGTGTATCCATTGAGCTTTGTTAGCTCAACGTTCAGAATCGTTGTTTCCATTCGCAGGTTAGTAGGTTTGGATTGTTCTTGGAGTAGTACCATCAAGGAAGGATTCCAGCGCCTTGTCTCACCAGAGTACAATATTTAGGTGCTTGGGCTATTTATTCGTAGGAACCTATTGTATTTTGTAAATCGTATTTGAATTTTCAAATGATCGAGTCAAAGGTTTATAATGTAATTTTAAAGGAGTTCCATGGTATATGTTTTCAATAATTATTATGTTCTATTGGGTTGTATTTAAATGGATTTTCATAATGAATTATGGATTGGGCTAAACTAGGTCAAAGTTTCATGGTAAAGGGTTGGGCTTGAGGCTCAAATGTGACATCCGGGTCGAGCGTGTTACAACGTGTCCTACAGTTATTTGACACTTCATTGTGTCCTACAGTTATCTGACACTTCATTGTGTCCACAGTTACAGAAAATGATAGTACTTTTAAAGTACGCGACTCGTTTATTAGTCACTTAATATTTACCTTGGCCTATATGATTTCACATGATAACTGTATAATTATACAGTACATATATATGACTTTATAGTACAGATATATGACTTTACAGTACAGGTATATGATTTTATAGTACAGGTACATGATTTTACAGTACAAAAATCCCTGTATAATCGAATATGTAATTTAACGACTATCATGTTTTATAAATTACCTTGCATTAGTGTATTATATGTCACTCATCTTATGCCTTACTGAGATATACTCATCGTGTATTTATGTTATACACGCAGGTGATTGAGATTAGTAGATGACAACTTTTGCATCATCATTATGTATAGAAGATAATCAACAGGTATTTCGGTAATCATGGCATCTGTATTTATATATATATATGTGTTTAATAGTGGTATGTGCTATATAAATTGGTCTACTTTATTAAAGTTCCTTAACTAGGTTAGTAAATATTTTATAAATCTTTTATAGACGGTAAGTATGTTTACAATTTAATTATTATATGACCTGATTTGACATATCCTATATGAGGCTAGATTTCAATAGTTTTAAATAGAATCATTTTTAATAAAATGATCTGTATTATATGACTGTATTACTTATGTAAAAAGTTTTATTATCGGGAAGTTTCCAAAAAATTTTAAATTACCCCAATTTTTTATTAAAAGACTGTTTTAAAAAGTAGTGACATTTCCGACTCGTGTTTGGTATATGGTCACGGGAAGGGGGTGTTATATTTATTGGTATCAGAGCTACAGGTTTAGCGGATTCTAGAGTTAAACCAAGCTCGATAAAAGTGATAAAGTTTGTACATGCCACTAGGATGTCATATTTACTGAAAAAAATACTTGTATGATTGATGCAGTTATTTATTGGTCAAAAAGGGGTTGCTATAAGAGTGAATGTCTGAACGGGAACGAATCTCGTCAGACAATTAAAAGAGAGAACATATTGAGGTCCCAAAAATGAGTAAGGAGATTAACTAAGTCTAGTACCCGGTTTATACTGGGTAATAGCGGATGGACTTATATAGTAATGAAAGTTGTTTGAAATGCAAGATACCTCCTTACAAATGGTAACTGTAGATAGAAATCGAATTTAGGGTCCCTATCAGTAAAGGATTTACAAACTAATGGGTATACAAGAGACACGGACGATGATCAGATGTCGGCAGATTGATGGTTAAGTGATAATGGTTGGAGTAATGCCCAAAAATAATTGTTAAAAGAAATATTGAAATCAGTGTTGTGAATTCTATAAAGTCTTTACTATGAAAAGTTGATAAAGTATTGGGCACGGATAAGTATCTTGCTCAAAATATTGTAATGAAGTGTCGTTTAAGGTGATTGGTTGAAAAGAAGCACGAGTGGTGTATAGATCCTTTTTTCAAGAAAAGGGATTTCAAAGTACTGAAGTAGTGACTTTAGTAATAAAATGAAAAGACTGTTAAAGGTAGGGTTGAAGACTTAATTAGTCTTTGTAGTGAATATTAAGATGAATAATGAGGACATAAGTACAATTTCGATAGCTCGGTATTGATTTAATTCTCGGTAATGAGCCAGTGTCTATGGCTCCATACAAAATGGCGTATACAAAGCTTAAATAGTTAAATTCACAGTTGCAAGAATTATTAGATAAAGGATTTATACGTTCTAGTACATCACCGTGGGGAGCTCAGGGTTATTTGTCAAAAAGAGAGATGGTTCATTGTGGCTGTACGTTGATTTTCGATAGTTGAACAAAGTAACAATAAAGAACAAATATCCATTACCGAGAATAGAATATTTGTTTGATCAACAAAAATGAGCAGCAGTATTCTCTAAGTCTGATCTCTGATCCGGTTATTATCAACTGAAAATCAAGGAGGAAGATGTTCTAAAAACAACATTTAGAACAAGGTACAGGCATTATGAATTTATAGTAATGCCATTTGGTCTTACTAATGCTCCGGCTGCATTCATGGATTTGAGTATTTCAGCCGTATCTTGGTCAGTTTATTGTAGTCTTCATTAATGATATATTGGTGTATTCGAAGACTAAAGAAGATCATGATGCACAGTTGAGGATAGTGTTACCAATTTTGAGAGAAAAGAAGTTATAAGTCAAACTCTCAAAAGGTGAGTTTTGGTTGTCTGAAGTGGCTTTCTTGAGTCACATTGTTTCATCTGAAGGAATCAAAGTGGATTCTAAAAAGATACAGTCTATTGTTGAAAGGAAAATTCCCAAGAATGTTACCGAGGTTTGTAGTTTCTTGGGACTTGTTGGATATTATCGGAGGTTTGTGAAAAAAATTTTGATGATAGTTTGATTACATGGAGTGTTAATATCTATATTATCAGACCGAAATCCAAAGTTTTTATCAAGATTTTGGAATGTAGTGCACAGAGCTTTGGGGACACGATTGAATTTCAGTACTGTATTTCATCTTCAAACAGATGTTCAGTTTGAAAGAATAATTCAAGTACTAGAAGATATGTTAAGAGCTAGCATAATCGAATTTGAAGGATCATGGGAAAAGTATTTACCGCTAGCAGAATTTGCTTACAAAAACAGTTATCAAGCAAGTATACAAATGGCACCCTATGAAGTCCTCTATGGTCGAAAGTGCAGATCGCCACTAAATTGGTTTGAATTATATGATCTCAAGCTGGTTAAGCCAAATATGTTACAAGAAATGGAGGAAAAAGTTAAGATTGTACAAGAAAATCTAAAAAGGCCGCTGATCGACAAAAGTCTTACGCAGACTTGAAAAGAAAGGACATTCAATTTGAAGTTGGAGAAAAAATACTTTTGAAGGTATCTCCTTAGAAGAAAATAATGCATTTCGAGTGTAAAGGAAAACTAAGTTCCAAGTATATTGGTCCATATGAAATTATAAGGAAAGTTGGACCTGTGGCATATCAGTTAGCTCTTCCGCTAGATATGAATAAAATTCATAATGTTTTTCATGTTTCGATGCGTTGGAGATATATATTAGATCCATCACCTGTGATTGTACCGAAGGAAATTGAGCTACAATCAGATTTGACATATGAGGAGGAACTAGTAAAGATACTAGCTTATGGTGTAAAAGAATTAAGGAACAAGCAAATACCATTGGTGAAAGTCCTTTGGCGCAATCACAAAGTGGAAGAAGCAACATGGGAAGCAAATGATGTAATGGAAAAACAGTATCTGCACTTGTTTAAAACAGGTACGCTTTGAAAGTTCGAGGACGAATTTTCTTAAGGGGAGAGAATATTAATACCCTAAAATTTACAATACTGTTTAAGGGTCATTTAGTGCTAAGATAATTGCTTAAAAGCTTACTTAGTGACTAAAATGACAAAAATGCAAAAGTTAGGATTTTCTCAACTATGGACTGTAGAAAAGAAAATTCTGAGGTTTTAAGGTGTTATGTGATAGAGAGCGAGTAAAATAGAGTACTTGCAAAATTTGGTAAAAATCCAAGAAAAATTGGAATGAGAATTCAAGGTTAAAGTTTAGTGACCAAAATGATAAGTTTTCAAAACTTGTATGGTACAAGTCGAAAATGAATAGTTAAAGGACCAAAGTTGTAATTATTTAAAAGTTAGGAGTTTCTATCTCATAAATAGATAGAGAATCTAAGGATGTGAATCGAATGTGGAATTATTGGTTCGATCTAATATTTTGATTATTGGGAAAATCGCAGTCAAAGTTTAAGTGGAATTTAGATACTTGGATCGAACTGGAAAATTATGAAATTTTGCCATATGATAGAGACAGGTTATAAAAGTCATTTCCAAGTGTTGGAAATATTTTTATTTTGATTCAAGATGAATCCTACAGTTTATTTCTGAGTAAAGGATTGTTTATCGGTATATTGGATTGAATGGAAATTTTGGAGACTGATCCAAAAGACATGGAAAAGTTCATAAAATTTTATTTTATGAATATTTTATTGTATTTGGTTGGATTCCAATTATATTTAGTCGAATTTTTATAAGAATGGCAAACTAGCAAATAAAAACTAGTTGGAGGGTAAATTGGTCATTTTACCCCAATGGCAATTTTGAAATATTTAAAAAGTTATAAGGGAAATTTTGGAAAGAGGAAATGGGAGATTTAATCTTGGCCCTTGATTGATGATAAGATCAATCTCAACCATTGGATTAAAAGGGCATTTTAGTAATTTCACTATCTAAATGAATTTAAAATTCATTTATACAAGACAAGTGGCCAAATTGGATGAAAAAAAGATAAAGACCATTCTTCATCTTCAAATTTCGAAATGTGTGGGGGAGAAAGAAAGAAAAATGGAGAAAATTTTCTAAGTTCGATTCAAGCCCCGAAACTCGATTTTCAGGTTCTACTCTTCAAGCTCTATCTTTCGGTGTAAATAATTCATGGAAAACATGCTTGATTGATGAGAATTTTTCATGAGAAGAAATTAGGGTTTATGGAAAAAAGTTTGGGTCTTTTGGAATTTTATATTCCATGATTGAATTGTAACGCCCCGGTTTTAGGGCTTAGCGGTTTGGTGGTTTATTAGACGGCCCGGTGGATTGGATTAGGGATTCGAGTCAGTTTTGGGACTGTATATTTTTCGGTAAGATAAAAATATGGAAAATAGTTAAAAATCATCTTTTAATATATATTGATTTTTTGTGGAATAAATTTTGGAAAATGGAATTTGTAAATGTGACATTTTGGTTAGTGACCAAAATGCTATTTTTGAAAACTATTTTAAAGTGACTAAAATGAAAAAGGGTCAAATTCTAAAAATCCTTAAGGAGCTAAATTACCAAGTTTTTGCTGGTGGTTTCTCCCTTCAATTAAATCATTTTAAACATGTGTCTTAAAGGTGGTTTAAGAGGGATTAAAATATCTAAGTTAGTTATTAGCTTTTAAAGAAAATTTACGTAACTTTTTCTTAAACCTTTTCTCTCAACTTCTTTTCTGTGAAACAATCAGAATTTCATCAAAATCTAGAGGTGAGAGATTCTTTTCACTCAGATTATCGATTTTAACTTGATTCTTTAACTTTGTCTTCAAAATCTCATTGAAATCTTATGTTTTCTTAGCTTTTCACAAAACAATTAAGGGAGAAACTTCACAATAGGGGTAAGGTCCAAGATCCTTTATTGTATGGTTCTTTACTGAAATTCTCAAGCATTTGATCATTGTTTTTGTGTTTCTAATCTGATTTTTGATGATTTTCACATATTGGATCTAATTTGCAGTAATTAAGGATTCTTTGATTTATATTTTGGATGTTTAATAATGTTGATAAGAGATTTTTATCATTGGAATCCCGAAACTTAAGAATCTCTATTTGTTTAGGTTGTTAGTTTTGAGGTTTTGTGGTGTTTCTATGGTTGTAAGGTTCCTGGAGGTGGTAGGTTGATTTGGATCTATTTTTAGATGTGTTTTGATGTTGAAAGTGATGTTAGATTGATAGATGTTGGATGGGTTGTGAATCGAAGTGTGTTGGTTATGTTTTCGGTTGTTGTGGAGGGTTAATTGTGATGGTTTTGTGGAAATCTGATAAGGATTGTAGTTGTTGTGTTTAGAATGCATTATGTTGCATTAATCTTCTGTTGTTTTCTAGTAAAAACACGTGAGGTTGATCCAGAGGTGATTGGAGAAGCGTTGGAGGTTTCGGATACTTGATTTCGCGTCGGCGAATTGAGGTTTCACGTATTGGTGAGTGAAAATGTGGTTTAAAGTGTTTTGATGTTTTGGAACAGAGTTTTGGAGTTAAGGTAGAGCTTGAAATGCTTACCTAGACTCTAAAGTAAGTATAAAGTGGTTTTACTCTCTCGGTCGTGCTTGTTCGAATGATTTTATGCACTTGGTTTAATGTTCATGTACCTACTATTTAAGTATGTTTTAAAGTATTCGATATAATATTTTAAAGCATGTTTTGCTAAAGGATGCACATGGTAAGTGATCCTTGTATCTATGGTTTATACTTGTGTTTTAAAGCATGGTTGTTGCTTTGTAAATGGCATGGTATAATGCTTGTTAAAAATAGTGAGGTAAATGTTATTTGGTTAAATATATTGGCAAGTGATGTGGTTTTAAAATTGTTTTCGGATATAGTTGGTCGGCCATAGGGTTGAGTGCACTGTAAATAAGTCACCTTGGATGTTGAGGGGTTTATACGGTGTACCGAATACTCCATCCAAGTACCCTAACGGTTGAGGGGTTATATGGTACCGAAAACTCCCATTAGTGGATTAAGCGTCTAACCGATGATTTAGGGTTGATATCCTAGTGGGTTGAAATTGTACCTGGTTGTTATTATACCGCGATTATGATTGTATTGCTATTCCGGTTGAGATGGCTTGAAGTGTTGGGTTAACACTTGTTGAATCCGTGTATCCGATGAACTCTTTTGTTATTGGACTTGTTTAATGATAACTTGTAAGCCAAAATAATTGTTAATGTATCATTTAAATGTTTTAGGTTGTATAATGTGATTTATACATGTTTCTCCTTGAGCTTTGCATTTGGTAGTAATGCATGGGAAGGCTTAAGTAGAGGGTTAGCAATGTGAGTTGCTGTTTATTAATGATACATGTAGCATATGGTTTAATATGCTGGTTTTAATGATGTAAAATGCATGTTTTAAAAGGGCATGATGTTTTAAAGGATGATGTAAAGAAAATGGTTTAAATGCATTGATGGTGTTTTGATTTGAGTATTCCTCACTAAGCCATGTGTGCTTACGCTCTCTTTGTCCATCAATGCAGAGAATTAAAGTCCCGGGAGGCAGCCAGAAGCAAAGGGATCTTGGCAAGACTTGTTTCCAAAGTATCTTAGAGACTAGACTATAATGAATAAGGGTAATGGGGTAGTAGTTGTGTTTTGGGAGATGTTTTGTGGAACTCCATGTTTGAACATGTTTCTTTAGTTTCTCTTGGGTAGTATATGGGCTTTAAGGATTGATTTCGGTGATGGTTTATCTTTTGATATGTTGGTTGGATGCATATTAGGAAGCATGCTTATAGATTTCCTTTTGGTTGCATGAAGCCTTGTTGTGTTGTTAGAATTGTGATGCTAGTTGGCTTGAGATATGTTTGTCATGTTGGTGTTGTGTTTTAAGCATGTTGGAGCGGTTAGAGTATGCTTTTGGGATGAAAAACCAGCAAAATGTGACATTATAGGTGCAGGCATACCGAGATGCGGGGGATCGTATCGGTACGGCTAGGCATTTTGAGGCTTGAAGGATCGGTACGCGGGTTGGTGTTTCGATACGCCTAGGCCATTTTGATCTTAGCATACCGGTACGATAATAGGTGCTTCGATACGGGTCTCAGCTACTGGAAATCAACTTTTTAATCCTAATCCCGTATATCAGAACACCCAGAGAGCCGTATTGGTACAATCATCAAGGTTTTCAAAAGTTTGGTATTTCAGTTAGGCATATTGATAGGGCATTGAGGTGTACCGAAATGGGGTGTTTCAATCCGTATCGATACAGGTTTACCTGTATCGGTACAGATGACCGTTAATTTTGTTATTGTCACTTTGGGCAGTTTTAACATCTTTACAATTTAGTCATGAATCTTGCCAATGCAATCGTATGTGATAGAATGATCGGTTTGAGTTGATATTTGAAATGAAAGATTGGAACCTGACTAATTAAAAGTTGGTAACTTAAAAGTGAGCTTTAATCCTGAAATTTTTTGTATTCGTAATTTGGTCCCTAATTTATAAATATGATCAATTGGATGTCAAATTGATGCCCGATTGAGTTGGGGTTACACATGATGTCTTCATGAACATGTAGGGTTAATAATTGGCATCTAGATAAGATAAAGAGGAAAAAATGGATCAGGTTTTGTTGTATCTCTTTGGTTTGCTACGGCAAACCTAATGTAGCCTTCTTGGTATGGTTAGGCGTCTAGGCCGGGTCAAGGGGGTTACATTTGGTGGTATGAGAGCCAGGTTTGGTTTGTTGGGAGGTTGTTGTATTGTTGTCGTGAGTTATGCATTGTTGTTTGATTTGTACGGTGATTGTTATATGTACGTTGGTTGCTATGCACGGTGGTTGATATATGTATGCTGACTGTTTTATGCCATGTTGGGGGAAAATTTAGGGTGCCCATTGCCTTATTATTATAATCTTGGAAATTGATTTTTGAAACGAAAGTCTTGGATCCTTGCTTGAAGCTAGCCTGACTATTTTGTTTTGAAATGATTATCATGCTTTAGATATATTTTAGCATAATGGGACCGAGGAGAGAGTTGCGATCAGGTATGATTGTTGTTTCCACTGGGCAGGAAGCTGAAGGAGAAGTTGTACCTCCTGGAGGGTTACCACCACCCCCACCTAATCCACCAGAGGGAGTGGAACATGTACCACCTGCACCGGCTGGGCCAGGGATGGGTGATATGGCACCGTTGATACAGGCCATGACCGATGCTTTTTAGGCAGCAGTTGTGGGTGTTCGTGTGCCAGCACCACCGGTTGAGGGGCAAGGTTTACCTCCTGAGCGTCTTCGTAGTTTGGGTGGAGTTCAGTTCTGAGGTTTGTTACCTGAGGCCTCCGAAGGTTGGTTGGCCAGTACTGAGAGGATACTAGGCCAGATGGGGTGCACCGATGCTTGTAAGCTAGGCTGTGTTGTTTCCCTGCTGCAGGGTGATGCTTATGCATAGTGGACCACCACGATATCTGGTATGGTGACTGAGGAGGTGACCTAAGAGTTCTTCTGCGGGGCATTTCGAAAGAAGTTTTTGGGAGTCCGTTATCAGGACGAGAAGAAATATGAGTTTATAGCTCTAGTGCAAAGCAGTATGTCTGTTGCAGAGTACGAGGTGCAGTTCGTGAATTTGAGTCAGTATGCTCCTGAGTTGGTTCCTAACGAGAGAACTCGATGTGATCGTTTCCGCTATAGGCTTGTGTAGGATGTTAAGAAATACATGCTTGCTGCTGATTACACTGATTTTGATGTGCTGGTTTCGCGGGCCAAGGATGTAGAGCAAAATTTGGATTTGGCATATGGATCGTGAGGTTCTAGCTCGGGTAAGTGAGCTGCTGATTCGGGTTATAGCGGTGGTTAAGCCAAGAGACATCGTGACAGGAGGTTTCACCCAGAGCCGAGGCATGGCGGAGGTGTTGTGGGATGTAGAGTCCAAAAGCAGGGTGCCCAAGTTAGAGCACCATTTAGCACTTGTTGGGTTTGTGGATCCCGAGATCATTTGAGGCGAGACTGTCCACGTCTGGCCAGGGAGGGTCAAGCATCTGCGCCTGTTGTGTCCAACGCTTGTTGGATTTGTGGGTCAGGCGACCATCAGAGGCGTGATTGTCCATTGTTGGCTCGAGGTGGGCAGGGTGCTGCACTTGTTGTTGCTCCGTAGCGGGGTCATGGCCGCAGACCGTTTCAGCGTCGAGATGGTGGGTAGAGGACTGTGGCTCATATTGTTACTATCCAGCTTGAGAGAGGTGGACCAGCTAGGGTGTATGCGCACCTTGAGGGTCGTAGTGACACCGATGTGATTGTAGGTACTTTTACCCTACAGTCTTTGTCGTTGTATTCATTGGTTGATTCCGGTTCTACTCATTCATACTTTTTGAGTGAGCATGCTGAGCTGCTTGATATATTGGTTGAAATTCTTAATGTGGGTGTTAGAGTGACTAGTTCTCTTGGGGAGACAGTCGTTGTTAGGAGGTTGTATCGTAGGTGTCCGCTAATGGTTTAGGGACATGTGTTTGCTGTGGACTTGATGGAGTTACCATTCCATGGTTTTGATGTGATTTTGGGAATGGATTGGTTAACCGAACATCGAGCTGTGGTGGATTTTGAGACCAAACAGATATCCTTAATGTTGTCGGATGATTATGACGTGGTGGTTGTTGGTGAGAATGCCAAGTTTTTGTCTAATGCTGTTTCGGCTTTAGAAGTAAGTTGAACATTAGATTCGAGATGCCAGGCTTATTTGGCCTATGTTATGAATCCTGGATCAAAGGAGTCGAGGGTGCAGGATGTTCGCACCGTATGTGAGTTTCCGGGTGTTTTTTTAGAGGAATTACCGGGGTTGCCACCTGACTGTGAGGTAGAGTTTGGCATCGAGGTCTTTGCGGGTATGGTACCAGTATCCATTGCTCCGTACCGCATGGCTCCGAATGAATTGAAGGAGTTGAAAATGTAGTTGTTGGAGTTGCTTGACCGCGGGTTCATTAGACCCAGTATCTCACCATATGGGGCGTCGGTGCTGTTTGTTAAGAAGAAAAATGGTACGTTGCGGATGTGTATAGATTACCGGCAGCTGAATAAGTTGACAATAAAGAACAAGTATCCCTTACTGCGGATAGATGACCTGTTCGATTAGTTTAGGGGAGCCTCGGTGTTTTCCAAGATAAATTTAAGGTTGGGGTACTACCAGTTAAAGGTGAAGGAGGTGGATGTGCATAAAACAACCTTTCGTACGAGGTACGGGCATTACGAGTTTCTTGTGATGTTGTTTGGTTTGACCAATGCACCAGCTGCTTTTATGGACATGATGAACTGAGTATTTCATGAGTTTTTGGACCAGTTTGTTGTTGTGTTTATCGACGATATCCTTGTGTACTCCCGTACCGAGGAGGATCATGATAGACATTTGAGAATTGTGCTCCAGACGCTGTTGGCTAATCAGGTTTATGCTAAGTTAAGCAAATGTGAGTTCTGGCTTAAAAAAGTTGTGTTCTTCTGGCATGTTGTGTCGACCGAAGGAATACCTGTCGATCCGCATAAGGTTGACGCTGTAATGAGTTGGAAGGAGCCCAAGTCTATGACGGAGGTTAGGAGTTTCCTTGGTTTGGCGGGTTACTACTGAAGGTTTGTGGAAGGGTTCTCCAGTTTGGCGGCTCCATTAACAAAGTTGCTACAGAAGAATGTTCGGTTTGAATGGACATGAGATAGGCAGTGAGCTTTTGAAAGGTTGAAGGAAGCCTTGACGCGAGCTCCAGTCTTGGTTCAACCAGAATTAGGGAAGGAGTTCGTTGTTTATAGTGATGCGTCGTATGTTGGGCTTGGTTGTGTGTTGATGTAGGAAGGTAAGGTAGTGGCATATGCATTTAGGCAGTTGAAGGTGCATGAACGTATCTACCCTACTCAGGATCTTGAGTTTGCAGTAGTTGTGTTTGCCTTGATGATCTAGAGGCATTACCTTTATGGTGAGAAATGTGTGGTTTATACGGATCATAAGAGTTTGAGATATCTGATGACACAGAAGGAGCTGAATCTTAGGCAATGTAGATGGTTGGAGTTGATTAAAGATTATAATCTAACCATTGAGTATCATCCGGGGAAAGCTAATGTTGTTGCGGATGCTTTGAGCAGAAAAATAGCTGTGGAGTTGAGAGCCATTTTTCTCGGTTGAGTGTGACGAATGACAGGGTTTGTTGGCCGAGTTGCAGGTGAAGCCGTCCTTGTCGCAGATGATTAAGGAGAAGCAACTGTACGATGGGAGTTTGGTACCTCATGTGGAAGATATCAAGGATGGAAATCCTACGGATTTTCATTTTCAACGATGATGGGGTGTTGTGTTTCAAAGGTCAAATAGTGGTTCCTGAGGACGAAAAGTTGAGGCATACTATTCTGACTGAGGCACATGCTAGTCCTTTCGCTATGCATCCCAGTGTACTAAAATGTATCGAGGGTTGAAAGGGGAGTACTATTGGGTTGGGCTGAAAAGGGATGTAGCTGATTTCGTTGCTTGTTGTATGGTTTGTTAGTGGGTAAAGGCTGAGCATCAGTTTTCTTCCAGGTTGTTGCAACCATTGAGGATACCGTAATGGAAGTGGGAAAGAATCACCATGGATTTCGTGTCTGGGCTGCCTTTGGCGCCGACAAAAAAGGATTCCATTTGGGTGATTATGGATCGGTTTACGAAGTGTGCGCATTTTGTGATAGGGCATACTAAGTATACCTTGGACAAGTTGGTTGAACTGTACATCTCTGAGATTGTGCGTTTGTATGGAGTGCCCAAATCTATAGTTTCAAATAGGGATTTGCAGTTCACCGCAAGGTTTTGGGTGAGTTTGTATCGTGCTTTGGGAACCCGTTTGAATTTTGGTACCTCGTATCATCCTCATACAGATGGTCAGTCGGAGCGCATGATTTAGGTTCTCGAGGATATGCTAAGGTGTTGTGTTATTGAGTACCAGGGAACGTGGGAGAAGCAGTTGTTGTTGGTGGTGTAACCTCCTTGACCCGGCTTAGTCACAGGATCGAACCGCACGAGCTACATTAGGTTTACCGAGGAAAACCGTGAAGAAAAACTCTGGAAACACGTCTATTTTTTCCTTTTTATCTTATCTAGATGTTGGTTATTACCCTACATGTACATGTATACAACGGAAGAAAACCCAACTCAATCGGGCATCGAAACGATATCCAATTGACTGCGGTACAAGAATAGGGACCAAAGCGCAAGTCTGCAAATCTATAAAGGTTTACTTATAATTTTCTTTACCAATCTTCAATTAGTCCAGTTACAAGCATACATGCCAAATTTCCACTTAATACAATCATCTGAACCCATCCAATTGCATACATAACACCCAAGGACCCAACTGTAATTTCCATTATTTCGAAGGACGAATTTCATAATTAAAGTTATCAATCCTCAATGAAACCAATTACATGCATACTGGTGAAATTTCAAGTCATAACTATCATTCAAAATCATTTAATTGCATGTATATCACTCAGGGACTAAAACAAGAGAGAATAGTAACCTTAAAACATACTTTTAACTAACTTAACTGCCACCTGTATCGATACGCGGGCAAGTGTATCGATACGCCTGAGTCTTTACACAATTCCGGATTCCAGTAGCTCAAAACCGTATCGATACACCTCCTCAATTATCGATACACTATGCTTAAAAAACGAAGACCCGTATCGATACGGTAGCCCGTGTATCGATACGCTTTGCCTGGAAACACTTACCAGTATCGATACGGGCACAAGCGTATCAATACGCCATCACCTGAATTGTCAAAATTTGTTGTTTTAACATACATTTAAGGATTCTAAATATTCTAACATGCCTCTAACACTCAAGTAACATCATCATAGACCATTTACCATCAAACTACCATATCAATTATCAAAAGATGATCGACATGCTTCAATGGTAACTAAAGGCGTGCTTCCTAGTACTCAAGCAACCCAAAACATAAACCATATGTAAAATCCTGCAAACCAAGTTTATCACAAGTCCAAAGCAACAATATAAACTTGCTCAATCAGAGAAATAACCACTCAAACCCTCCCAACAACATTTAAGCCACATTGCATTTATTACTATTTAAAACTCAAACATACTTTGTGTAGCGATATCCATTTTTCATTTTCGCTAAAAAAACATGGGGTTTTAAGGTATTTGGGGGCTTTTGGGTTTTAAAAAATCATCTGTGGGGTTTTAGAAACAAAATCGTATTTTATTTAAAATGGAGTCGCCAGCGGCCACTAAGGTAGGCTGGACTCCGTAAAACTAGATATTTAAAAAATATTGGGTTTGGGAGTCGGTTACGGATGGGGAAGGATTAGTACCCCCCACACTGCCCAAAATTGGTACTTTAATAATTACCAATTTATTAATATTAAACTATCCGGATTAAAGTGACGATTTAATTAACATTTAGTTATATGCGCGAGTAAATTTTAAAAGACCCGTTATCCGAGAGTAAACGCCCAACCACCATCACTACGCCTGATACTGCGCCTGTTTACGCTCGGATAAAAGGGCACCGCGTTGACAATTTATATTTCCAAAATGCAACTTAAAAAACATGACAAATATAAATAAATATAATGCGATAAAAATATAAATAAATACTAACATAAACACTAATTTAACATAAATAAAATACTAATCTGAAACATACATAAATATTAATCTTTCACATAAATAAAAACTAATCTAACATAAATAAAATACTAATCTAAAACATAAATTTAAAACACAAATAAATACTAATCTAAAACATAAATAAACATACAAACTAAAAATAAGAATACAATTTTAAATTAACTAATACTTCATTAAATCATAAAAATTACAACACAAATAAAAAGGGAAGAAAATATACCTAACTAGGAGCTCGAATGACGAACTCTGACTAAACCCCACCGAAATCTACCACGACCTCTCCAAAAAATAACTAGATCGGATCCAAAATAGGACCCTAATCAAATGTTGGATCGAACCAACTAGGGCCGACGGCACTGCCCCCAACCCCGGGACTCCCAATTGGGGAGCCGATTTGCTTGCCAATGAAATTGGCATTTGTGATTTGCGTGGGTGGTTCCATTGGCTGCCCCCATGCCTTGTATTTATAGGCAAAGGGGAGCCTTAAGGGTGACGTGGAGCCCCCACATCTATGTGTTTATTTATTTATTTATTATTTTTTTCAATTTTGCATATTTTTTTACTTTTTTAGATTAAATTTTTTCTTCTATTTTTTCTAATTTTATATTAATAATAATATTATTACAATAATACTAATAACACTAAAATCTGGACAAAATGAGTGATTACAGTAAAATTGAAAAAAAATAATAAATAAATAAATTAACACATAGATGTGGGGGCTCCACGTCACCCTTAAGGCTCCCCCTTTGCCTATAAATACAAGGCATGGGGCAGACAATGGAACCACCCACGCAAATCACAAATGCCAATTTCATTGGCAAGCAAATTTGTTCCCCAATTGGGAGTCAGGCCGGCCACAAAGCTAGCTGGGGTTGGGGGCAGTGCCCTCGGCCCCAGTTGGTTCGATCCAACATTTGATCGGGGTCCTATTTTGGATCCGATCTAGTTATTTTTTGGAGAGGTAATGGTAGATTTCGGTGGGGTTCAGTCGGGGTTCGTCATTCGAGCTCCTAGTTAGGTATATTTTCTTCCCTTTTTATTTGTGTTATAATTTTTATGATTTAATGAAGTATTAGTTAATTTAAAACTGCATTCTTATTTTTAGTTTGTATGTTTATTTATGTTTTAGATTAGTATTTATTTATGTTTTAAATTTATGTTTTAGATTAGTATTTTATTTATGTGATAGATTAATATTTATGTATGTTTCAGATTAGTATTTTATTTATGTTAAATTAGTGTTTATGTTAGTATTTACTTATATTTTTATCGCATTGTATTTATTTATATTTGCCATGTTTTTTAAGTTGCATTTTAGAAATATAAATTTTCAATGCGGTGCCCTTTTATCCGAGCGTAAATGGGGCCAGTATCAGGCGTAATGATGGTGGTTGGGCGTTTACTCTCAGATAACGGGGCTTTTAAAATTTACTCGCACATATAACTAAATGTTAATTAAATCGTCACTTTAATCCGAAAAGTTTAATATTAATAAAGCAGTAATTATTAAAGTACCAATTTTGGGCGGTGTGGGGGTGCTAATCCTTCCTCATCCGTAACCGACTCTTGAACCCCATATTTTTTAAATCTCTAGTTTTACGGTGTCCGACCTATCTTAGTGGCCGGTGGCGACTCCATTTTAAATAAAATACGTTTTTTCTAAAATCCCATGGATGATTTTTAAAATACCCGAAAGACCTCCAAACACCCTTAAAACCTTGTTTTTTTAGCATAAAAAAAGGGATATCGCTACACTTTGGTAATTCAAGTCTTGGGAATTCCCTCTGTGCTAGCTAGGCCACTTGCACGCAATCAATCTGCATTGATGATAAAAGAGAGCGTAAGCTATCATTGCTTAGTGAGGAACGCTCGAAATAAAAACCATCATCCAATGCAATTAAAAACCATTCCAAAAACAATCATGCCATTCTTTTAAAACATGCACTTAGTCCTTACAAAATCAGCATATTAAACCATATGCAACATGTGTCATGGATTCCACAGCATAATCTCATATGCTATTCCCTCTACTTAAGCATTTCCCATGCATAACATCCCATATGCAAAGCTTAAGGAGTAAAACATGTGTAAACACTTTATTCCAAATCAATCCATCAACATGATACATTTAAAACATTATATTGGCTTACAAGTGATCTATCTCAACAACAACATTTCCATAAAACCATCATTAAACATCGGTAACATCGGATACACAGATTTCCCAAGAGATCTCGCAATCTCTTGCAGCTCAATGGCATGGAGTCGTGCAACACATACACCACCTCTGCACTACCAAGGCTAATCCTCCAACTTGGAGTACACACCTTCGACGCATCAACCTCTACAGCTCATGGCTGGAATAAAAGCCATCTAAGTGTTACCCCAACAACATTGGGGTTCACATGATCGGAGTAAGTATCTCTCGTACTACCTCTACAACCACAGACGACTTATTATAGTGCATTTTAAATCCTATGGCCGTCCAATTATATCCGATAGCATTTCCATAACATTAGCAATTCATCACTTGCCAATATAATCCACTTTTATAAACATACCTCACTATTTTCATATGCATTATTCAAATCATTTCATTGTGCATTAAACCATGCATAAGCCATGTTCGTAAACATTCTTTAAAAATCATGCATTACTTTCCAAATGCATCTAACATCATTCCATATCAATTCCCAGCATTAAACCATGCTCATTTCATGCATAAAACATGAGGTAAACAATCATTTAACAAGTACATTCATAAATCATTTGCCAACCAAAATCGAGAGAGAAAACCACTTTACTTACTTTTGAGTCTTAGACCAGCCTATCAAGCCTAGTCTAGACTCCCATTAAAACTTTTCAAACCTTTGAAAAGCTATTCTTAGCCATTTCACTCACCGACAAAGCAACGCCTCCCTTGTCGATGTCAAATCAAGCCTTCAGCAACCCCTCAACACCAAGATTCGCTTCCGAACTATTTTCCCCTATTTCAAACATAGAATAATAGAGAATTCAATGCATTACAATGCATCCAAACTCACAACAAGTACAACACTCTATCTTAACAACCGAAAACATCATCGATTCACCAAAAACCTCAACCCAACCCACAACTACGAATCTCAACCTTCAAATAACATCAATTAATATCTAATCAACAACCTAAAACAATCTTATACCGCTAGCAACCAATAATCAACCACAACATCTCAAAAATCTCTTAACTATCAACCTAACAAATTAGAGATTCATTATATTCTGGGATTCTATCATCAAAACTCACTTCATAATCATTTTAAACATCAAAATCAAGTTATAAACCAATCCTTAACTCAGTAAAAACATATTACTACGAATTTCCATAATTTTTCATCATAAATCATCAATTAAACCATAAATCCAAGTTTAATTTATCAAAACCCAATACAAATCTTATAAAATGGATCAAGAACTTAGGAATTTCAATAAAGAACCTTTCATTAGAGGAGAAGAATGAATCATTACCTCCAATGCTGATTTCTCCCCTTAATTGCTTTATAAACCATGAAAATCAAGGTAGAAATAATAAATACTTGATGTAAAAGCTTTAGAAATCAATTGGAAATCAAAAACTCTTTGAAATCCTAATTTTACCTGAAGAAACTGAAGCTGAAAATATGTTTGGCTTGAGAGAATTTGAGAGAAATGAGTTACAAAGTTAGTTATGTGAAATTCTTTTTAAAAGCCTTAATTGTGTTTAATTAATTATCTCCCCTATTTATATCTCCTAAAACTTATTTAAAAATAACTAATTAAAGGGAGAAATCTGATGAAACCCTTTTTGGTTTAATAGCTCCGTAAAGATTTAAAGTGTTGACCCATTTTCAAAACAGTCACTAAAAACAGTTTTGCAAACTTGCAATTTTATCACTAACCCAAAATGTCCCATTTCCCAATTCCATTTTCCAAAATTGTTTTCACCAAAATCATTTATATATTTAATAATGATTTTAGACTATTATTCCATATTTTTATCTTCAATAAAAATATTTAAACCAATTTAAATCCCGAATCTGACTCGAATCTCTAATCCTGGTCCACCAAACCGACTAAACCGTTCCCCAAAACTCCTAAGCCCAAAATCGAGGCGTTACAACTCTCCCCCTCTTAAGAAATTTCGTCCTCGAAATTTACCTGGAGGAAAAAGATGCGGGAACTGCTTTTTCATGTCCAACTTACTTTCCCAAGTAGCCTCAACAACTTCTCGATACCGTCATAACACTTTAACGAGCTCTATCGTCTTCCCGCGTAGAACCTTACTACTGGTATCAAGGATCTCTATTGGTTCCTCATCATAAGTCAGATCCAGCCTCAACTCAACATCCTCAATCGGCATAACATGAGAGGGATTCGACCGATACCTCCGCAACATCGAAACGTGGAACACATTATGAATCTTTTCCAACTCGGGAGGCAACCTCAACCGATAAGCTATGGGACCCACACAATCCAAAATCTCATACGGCCTGATAAACCTCAGACTCAACTTCCCTTTATGCCCAAAGCGCATCACCTTCTTCCAACGTGAAACCTTCAAAAGCACTTTGTCACCAAAAGTGTACTCCATTTCTCTAAGCTTCAAATCCGCGTAGAATTTTTGTTGATCGAATGTCGCTTTCAAGCGATCAGATACAAGCTTCACCTTCTCACAAGTGTCTTTCAACACATGAGGCATAAAAATATACTTCTCCCTAACCTCCTCCTAACACAAAGGCGTACGACACCTCCTACCATATAAGGCCTCATACGGTGCCATTTGAATACTCGTTTGATAGCTATTATTATAAGCGAACTCCACCATTGGCAACTGCTTTTCCCAGGTTCCTTGGAACTCGATAATACAACACCTAAACATATCCTCCAAGACCTGGATCACACGCCCAGACTGTCCATCTGTCTGAGGATGATACGAAGTGCTAAAATGCAACCGGGTACCCAAGGCTCGATGCAAACATTCCAGAACCTGGTTGTAAATCTCAGATCTCTATCCGACACAATCGACTTAGGCACTCCATGCAACTTCACAACCCCTATAATGTAAAGATCAACCAATTTATCCAAAGTATACGTCGTATACACCAGAAGAAAATGTGCACACTTCGTAAACCGATCCACGATCACCCAAATGGAATCATTTTTAGTCGGTGTCAAAGGTAGCTCCGACAAGAAATCCATGGTGATTCTCTCACATTTCCATTCCGGTATCCTCAACGGTTGCAACAACCCAGAAGGAAATTGATGCTCAGCTTTAACACGCTGACACACCATGCATCTAGAAACAAAATCAACCACATCCTTCTTCAAACCAACACAATAATACTTCTCCTTCAAACCCCAATACATCTTGGTACTACCGGGATCCATAGCAAAAGGGCTACAATGAGCCTCGGTTAAGATGATACGTCTCAGCTCTCATCCTGCGGCAGCACTACCCGGTCCTTAACACACAACACCCCATCATCATTAAAATGAAAATCCGATGGTTTCCCATCCAAGATATCCTTAACATGAGGTACCAACTCATCATCATTCGGTTGTTTCTCCTTTATCATTTGCGATAGTGATGCTTCACCTGCAACTCGGCTAACAAGCCTCCATCACGGGTTACACTCAACCGAGCAAACATAGCTCTCAACTCAACCACAGGTTTTCTACTCAAAGCATACGCTACCACATTTGCTTTACCTGGATGATACTCAATGGTCAAGTCATAATCTTTAAGCAACTCCAGCCACCGTCGTTGCCTAAGATTCAACTCTTTCTACGACATCAAATACTTTAAACTTTTGTGATCCGTATCACTACACACTTCTCACCATAAAGATGATGCCTCCAAATCTTTAGCGCAAACACCGCCACGGTAAGCTCAAGATCATGAATAGGATAGTTAAGCTCGTGCACCTTCAATTGCCTAGATGCATAAGCCACAACCTTCCCATCTTGTATCAACACGCACCCTAAACCAACATATGATGCATCACTATATACAACAAACTCCTTTCTCGACTCGTGTTAAATCAAGATTGGAGCTTGTGTCAAAGCTTCCTTTAACTTTTCAAAAGCTTCCTGACGATCCTCCGTCACTGATAATATCCTGATCTCAAGTCGATCCTAGAAAATACCGATGTACCTCGAAATTGATCGAACAAATCATCAATCTGCGGTAATGGATATTTGTTCTTAATCATCAACTTATTCAGTTGTCGATAATCGATACACATCCTCATTGTGCCATCTTTCTTCTTCACAAATAACACTGGTGCACCCTAGGGTGAAACACTGGGTCTAATAAACCCCCGATCAAGCAACTCCTAGAGTTGTGTCTTTAACTTTTTCAACTCCTTAGCTGCCATACGATACGGCATAATGGACACCGGCGCCGAATCAACATACGTCTCAATTTTAAACTCCACCTCCCTATCTAGCGACAACCCCGTTAACTCTTCAGGGAAAACTCCCAGAAAATTACAAACTCTGCAGATGTCCTGCACACGCACATTCTTGGATCCAGGATTCATAACATAGGCCAAATACGCCTGACATCCGTGTTCCAACATCCGACTTTTTTCCAAAGCCGAAACAACATTAGACAGGAACTTTGTGCTCTCACCAACCACCACAACTTCATAATCATCGGCAAGATGCAAGGTTATTCGTTTGGTTTCAAAAGCCACAACTGCTCTATGCTCAGATAGCCAATCCATCCCCAATATTACATCAAAACCATGGAATGGCAATTCCATCAGATCCACAGAGAACACATGGTCTTGCACCATCAAAGGACATTCGGTATAACTTCCTAACCACAACCATCTCACCCAAAGAACTAGTTACTCGAACCTCAACATTCAAAATCTCCACAGGTATATCAAGCAACTGCGCATGCTCACTAAGAATATATGAATTGGTGGAGCCAGAATTAACCAAAGAAAATAAAGGCAAAGATTGCAAAGGAAAGGTACCTGCAATCACATCAGTATCGTTGCATCCTTCGCGGTGTGCACCCTCGCGGGATCACCACCCTCCGGCTAAATAGTAACAGTGTGTATCACAGTCCCACGCTCTCGACCTCTCGGGGCAGCAATAATAGGTGCAGGAACATGCGCACCTCTAGCTAACACAGGGCAGTCACGCCTCACATGATCAGCCGACGTACAACTCCAGCAAGCATTAGCTGCAACAGGCGCAAGAACTGGCCCAGCTCGTCCAATCTGAGGACAATCGCGACTAACATGGTCTCAAGATCCACAACCCCAGCAAACTCTATTCGAACTCCAGTAAACCTCCGAATGCTTCTTCCCACACTGAACACACTCGGGTATCCCACCTCTGGAACTCTGCCCTAGCTGACCTTTTCTCCCAAGCTCAGGTCAATATCTCCGATCACGGTGCCTCTTATATCGACCACCCCCAGCATTAGCATCAACAGCTCTCTTACCATGACTGAATCCTCCAACACGGGATGTCAACCCCAAACTCTGCTCAATATCCTGGGCTCTCAAAACCAATACATCAAAATCAACATACTTAGCAGCCAACATATATGTCTTAACCTCCTGTGTCAATCCGTAACGGAAGCGGTAACAACGGCTCCTCTCATCAGGCATCAGCTTAGAAGCATACTGACTCAGCCTCACAAACTGTATCTCATACTCAGATACTGACATATCTCCCTGCACCAAAGCCATGAACTCGCGTTTCTTTTCATCTTGGTATCTAGCTCCAAGATACTTCTTCCAGAAGGCAGACTGGAATGTTTCCCATGTTACATTGTCAGCCTCCATACTTGCAATCACCATATAGTATTTATTATGTATATATATTGTACTTTATCTTATTATATGTGTTTATATGTCACATATTATATATTATATAGTATTATTTATATTATAGTATAGTATAATATTTATTTTAATATATTTATTGTTTATTTAATTTCTCGTTCGAATCGGCCTTACGGTGACCCGCAACGGGTAATGACCCATATTATTCATGGCTCGTTTAGTGTAGCTTTATTTTCTGTATTTTAATTTCCTGCCTTTACATTATCGCATTTAATTTTAGTTATTTATTTTACGCACCTTTATCTTTTGTTCGACTCGGTCCTTTTTCGGATCTTTTAATTTCTGCATTTATTTGTATTCAAGTGTTTATTTTTTGTATTTATCTTTATTTGCCTCTTTTGTGACATACATTATCTTGACATTCATTAAACCCATAATTTAATTATATACTCACATTGTTAATTAACTAATCTAACTTATAAAAAAGAGATATTTATTAAACTGGATTATTTTGGTCTTAATCTTGGCTTAATGGATATAGATAAAATATTCAAATTAATTATTATCGTCTAAAGGTAAATATTAAAATGTGTAAAATTTTGACAACTCATAACATCATTTTTAATTGTTTGCATCATGCATAAAGGTGATGTACTCAATTCGAACTATAAATTAACGTGACAATCGATCTTATTCGATGTTAGTTTAATCTACGGTCCAATGTACAGTCACCCTTATTAATTAAAAGGATAATTAATTCGAACCCACTAAATTGTTAAAGCCCGTTCAATTAAATCTTATATTCGATTAAGAACAGTTAATTAAATCCAATTTTAAATTTCAATAATTTAAATCGATTAAAAGTAACGTATAATTTGGTACTGATTTCCGGGCGTGATGGGGGTGCTAATCCTTCCCCACATGTAACCAACTTTCGAACCCGTTTTCCAAAGAATCTCTGGTTTTACGGTGCCTGACCTACCTTAGTGGTCGATGGCGACTCCAACTCTTCATTTTCAAAAGAAAACAAGTTTTTAAAACAAAATCCCTAAAAATTCAATTTACCCCAAATTTTCAAAATTCTTCTTCGCCAAAATCAAAAAGAGTAAATGATTTTTCTAGCGACTTCAAAAAGGTCGCTACAATAGTAGATGTGTACCACTGAGTTTTGTAAGCTCGCCGCTCGGAATCGTTATTCCATGTAACCCCCTCGACCAGGCCTAATCGCAAGACCGAACTGAACGAGCTACATTAAGTTTACCGAAGTAAACCATGAAGAAAACTCTGAAAAGATGACCATTTTTTCTTTTATATTATCTAGATGTTGGTTATTACCCTACATGTACATACAAACAACGAGTGAAAACCCAACCCAATCGGGCGTCGAATTAATATCCAATTGGTCACTTTACAATAATAGGGACCAAAACATAAATCTACAAATATATAAGGGTTAACTTGTAATTTGCTTTACCAATCTTTGATTTGTCAGGTTACAAGCATACATGCCAAATTTCAACTTAAAACGATCATCCAAACTCATCCAATTGCATACATAACACCTAGGCACCCAACTGTAATTTCCATTATTTCGAAGGACCAATTTTGCAATTAAAGTTACCAATCCTCAATTAAACCAATTACATGCATACTGGTGAAATTTTAAGTCAAAACGATCATTCAAACTCATTTAATTGCATGTATATCACTCAGGGACTAAAAGGAGAGAAAACAGAATCATTAAAACATACTTTTAACTAACTTAACCACTGACCGAATCGATACGCGGGCAAGTGTATCGATACGCATGAGCTTTCTCAAAATTCTAAATTCTAGTAGCTCAAAATTGTATCGATACACCTTCACGTGTATTGATACACTATGCCTGAAACCGTTGACCTATATCGATACGGCCACCCGTATACCGATACGCTAAGCCTAAAAATGTGCTTACCTTTATCGATACGGTCTCCCGTGTATCGATACGCTGTGCCTAGAAATACTTACCTATGTTGATACGGGAACAGGCATATCGATACCCTGACCTGTAACGTCAAAATTTGCTGGTTTTTAGCCTCGTTTTAGAATTCTAACACTTAAGCATACTTCTAACAACCAAATAACATCATCATTGGTTTTTTACCATCAACTACCATAAACCAAACATCAAGAAATAATCATCATGCTTTAAAGGTAAACTATAGGCATGCTTCCTAATACTCAAGCAACCAAAGCATGAACCATGTGCAAAATCCAACAAACCAAGCTTATCACAAGTCCAAAGCAACAATATAAACTTGCTCAAACGGAGAAGTAACCACTCAAACCCTCCCAACAACATTTAAACCACATTGCCTTTATTACTACTTTCAAACCCAAACATACTTTGGTAAATCAAGTCTTGGAATTCCTCCTTGCTTGCTAGGCCACTTGCATTCAATCAATCTGCATTGATGATAAAAAGGAGCGTAAGCAATCACAGCTTAGTGAGGAACGCTCAGAATACAAACCATCATCCAATGCAATTAAAGTCCATTTCAAAACAATCATGACATTCTTTCAAAACATGCACATAGTCTTTACAAAATCGGCATATTAAACCATATGCAACATGTATCATGGATTCCACAACATAATCTCATATGCAATTCCCTTTACTTAAGCTTTTCCCATACATAACATCCCATATGCAAAGCTTAAGGAGTAAAACATGTGTAAACACTTTATTCCAAATCAATCCATCAATATGATACATTTAAAACACTATATTGGCTTACAAGTGATCCATCTCAACAACAACATTTCCATAAATCCATCATTAACATCGGATACATGGATTTCCCAAGAGATCTCGCAATCTTTGCAGCTCAGTGGCATGGAGTCGTGTAACACATACACCACCTCTACACTACCAAGGCTAATCCTCCAACTTGGAGTAAACACATTCGACGCATCAACCTCTACAGCGCGTGGCTGGAGTAAAAGCCATCAAAGTGCTACCTCAACAACATTGGGGTTCACATGGTCGAAGTAAGTACCTCTCGTACCACCTCTACAACCATGGACGACTTATTATAGTGCACTTTAAACCCTATGGCTGGCCAATTATATTCGATAACATTTCCATTTCATCACTTGCCAATATAATTCACTTTTATAAACATACCTCACTATTTTCTTATGCATTAATCAAATCACTTTAACATGCACTAAACCATGCATAAACTGAAATCGAGAGAGAGAAATCCACTTTACTTACTTTTGAGTCTTAGACCAGTGTATCAAGCTTAGTCTAGACTCCCATTAAACCTTTTCAAATCTTTGAAAAGCAATTATTATCTGTTTCACTCACCGACAAAGCAACGCCTTCCTTGCTGATGTCAAATCAAGCCTTCGACAACCCCTCAACACCAAGATTCGCTTCCGAACTACTTTCCCATGTTTCAAACACATCATAAAAGAGAATCCAATGCATTACAATGCATCCAAACTCACAGCAACAAAACAATTATCAGCACCCAACTATAATCCCCCACAACACTCTATCTTAACAACCGAAAACATCATCGATTCACCAAAAACCTCAACCCAGCCCACAACTACGAATCTCATCCTTCAAATAACATCAATTAACATCAAAACAACAACCTAAAACAACATTATACCTCCAGCAAGCAATAATCAACCACAACACTTCAAAATCTCTTAACTACCAAACTAACAAACTAGAGATTCAATAGATTCCAGAATTATATCATCAAAACTCACTTCATTATCATATTAAACATCAAATCAAGGTATAAACAAATCCTTAAATCAGCAAAAATAGATCACTACGAATTTCTTCAATTTTTCATCATAAACAATCAATTAAACCATAAATCTGAGTTTATTTTATCAAAACCCAATGAAAATCATATACAATGGATCAAGAACTTAGGAATTTGAATAAAGAACCTTTCATTAGAGGAGAAGAACGGATCCTTACCTCCAATGCTGATTTATCCCCTTAATTTCTTTATAAACCATGAAAATCAAGGTAGAAATAATAAGTATTTGATGTAAAAGCTTTAGAAATCAATTGGAAATCAAAAACTCTTTGAAATCCTAATTTTACCTGAAGAAATTGAAGCTGGAAAATATGTTTGGCTAGAGAGAATTTGGGAGAAAAGAAGTTACAAAATTAGTTATGTGAAATTCTTTTAAAAGCCTTCATTGTTTTTAATTAATTCTCTCATTATTTATACCTCTTAAAACTTAATTAAAATAGTTAATTAAAGGGAGAAATCTGATGAAACCCTTTTGGATTAATAGCTCCTTAAAGATTCAAAGTTTTGACCCATTTCAAAACAGTCACTAAAAACAGTTTTGCAAACTTGCATTTTGGTCACTAACCCAAAATGTCCCATTTTTGAATTTCATTTTCCAAAATTGTTTAACCAAAATCATTTATATATTTAATAATGATTTTAGACTATTTTTCCATACTTTCATCTTCAATAAAAATATTTAATCCAATTTAAATCCTGAATCTGACTCGAATCTCTAATCTCGATCCACCGAACCGACTAAACCATTCCCCAAAACTCCTAAGCCCAAAATTGGGGCGTTACAACTCTCCCCCTCTTAAGAAATTTCATCCTCGAAATTTACCTGGAGGACAAAGATGCGGAAATTGCTTTTTCATGTCCAACTTACTCTCCCAAGTAGCCTCCTCGATGTCCCCATAACACTTTAACGAGTTCTATCATCTTCTCACGCAGAACCTTACTGCTGGTATCAAGGATCTCTACTGGTTCCTCATCATAAGTCAGATCTGGCCTCAACTCAACATCTTCAATCGGCATAACATGAGAGGGATCTGACCGATACCTCCGCAACATCGAAACGTGAAACACATTATGAATCTTTTCCAACTCCGGAGGCAACCTCAACCGATAAGCTACGGGACCTACACGATCCATGTAATACCCCAATATTTGGTTAGTGACTAAATTGCAAAGAATTAAAAGTTTGTGGTTTTAGTTCAGTGACTAAAACATAAACTTTTAAAGTTTGGTGGCTAAACTGAAAAGTTGGGAAAAGTTCAAGGACCAACATGGTAATTTTCCCAATAATTATTTTTATGGAAAAAATGAATAGTTTATCCCGGTATAAGAATTTTGGTAGGAATCAATTTTTTGGTACGGAAAGAGGGTGTTACAATCCAAAATCTCATACGGCCCGATAAACCTCGGACTCAACTTCCCTTTACGCCCAAAGCGCATCACCTTCTTCCAAGGTGAAACATTCTAAAACACTTTGTCACCAACAGCGTACTCCACTTTCCTACGCTTCAAATCCGCGTAGGATTTTTGTCGATCGAATACCGCTTTCAAGCGTTCGGACACAAGCTTCACTTTCTCATTAGTGTCTTTCAAAACATGGGGCATAGAAATATACTTCTCCCCAACCTCCGCCCAACACAAAGGCATATGACGCCTCCTACCATATAAGGCCTCATACGGTGCCATTTGAATACTCGCTTTATAGCTATTATTATAAGCGAACTCCACCATCAAAAATTGCTTTTCCCAGGTTCCTTGGAACTCGATAATACAATACCTCAACATATCCTCCAAGACCTGGATCAAACGCTCAGACTGTCCATCTGTCTGTGGATGATACGAAGTGCTAAAATGCAACCGAGTACCCAGGGCTCGATGCAAACATTCCCAAAACCTTGCTGTAAACCTTGGATCTCTATCCGACACAATTGACTTAATCACTCAATGCAAGTTCACGACCTCTACGATGTAAAGATCAGCTAATTTATCCAAAATATATGTCGTATGCACTGACAGAAAATGTGCACACTTTGTAAACTGATCCACGATCACCCAAATGGAATCCTTTTAGTCGGTGTAAAAGGTAGCCCCGACACAAAATCCATGGTGATTCTCCCCCATTTCCATTCCGGTATCCTCAACAATTGCAACAACCTGGAAGAAAATTGATGCTCAGCTTTAACACGCTAACACACCATGCATCTAGCAACAAAATCAGCCAAATCCCTCTTCAAACCAACCCAATAATACTCCTCCTTCAAAGCCCGATACATCTTGGTATTATCGGGATGTATAGCAAAAGGGCTAGAATGAGCATCGGTTAAGATAATACGTCTCAACTCCTCATCCTGCGGCACCACTACCTGGTCCTTAAAACACAACACCCCATCATCATTAAAATGAAAATCTGATGGTTTCCCATCCAAGATATCCTTAACATGAGGTACCAACTCATTATCATACGGTTGTTTCTCCTTTATCATTTGTGACAGAGATGGCTTCACCTACAACTCGGATAACAAACCTCCATCACGGGTTACACTCAACCGAGCAAACATAGCTCTCAACTCAACCACAGCTTTTCTACTCAAAGCATCGACTACCACATTCGCTTTACCCAGATGATACTCAATGGTCAAGTCATAATTTTTAAGCAACTCCAACCACCGTCGTTGCCCAAGATTCAACTCTTTCTGCGACATCAAATACTTTAAACTTTTGTGATCCGTGTACACTACACACTTCTCACCATAAAGATGATGCCTCCAAATCTTTAACGCAAACACCACCGCGGCAAGCTCAAGATCATGAATAGGATAGTTGTGCTCGTGCACCATTAATTTCCTAGATGCATAAGCCACCACCTTCCCACCATGCATCAACATGCACCCTGCGCGTAATAAGTGCTACGCAATTGCGCAAGTATAGACGTTGCAAGTTATAGTATAAAAGATATCATCTCCATAGGGATTGGTGCCACTTCAAGAATCTAGTCTCTTGCACTGTAAAAAGTAAAAACACAAATAAAGGATTATAGGAGTTTAACTAATAACTAATCTAGAAAGCAAATAAGTAAAAGGCGATGTAATTAGACGAGAGAGATAGGCCAGGTTATCGTGAGTTGAGGTGTGATAGCCGATTGGATCGTCTTGGTAAAAGAGTGCACGGGAAACTCAATTGTCGTGGCAACTTGCACAACAGGGTTGCCTTGGAAACTAAACGATGGTTGCCTGGGCGACTAGTTGGGCAACTACTTGGGCGTCTAGGTAGTAACCTTCAAGGCTCGGCAGAGCGTTCTTCAATGGTTTCTTCTTATCCCTAAGTCGAAACTCTAGCTACTTGTGCATGCCTTGATAATACATCCCTGCGTGAATCAAGGGTGAACAACAACCAATCTTGCGCTCCTCTTAGACGTTGAAATCCTTAACTTATTTCTAAGCTGGATTAATCTTCACCATCAATAGATTGAATAAAGATCATATTCATTCGTTTCTTGAATCTAACTCTCCCGATATTAGATAAATAGATGAAGTTACGAGATCCTCTCCTAATTCACTCGCAAACAAGAATAAGAACCAAAAATGAATAAACCTTGAATAGAAAAGTGCAAACTCTTATTACCTAATCAAAAACCAATAGTTTCTCACAAAATCAAAACACAATAACCATAGCCAAATAGATTTAGTTCATGGCTAGGTTCCAAAGAAACACAAGATAAATAATCCCTAGCATGAACCTAATTGAACAAGAAAGAAAAAGATGAAGAAGGAAGCTTGTCGAAATCCCCTTGCCCTAGATGCTTGTCGAAAATTCTCTCCTCTTGCTCTCTCTGGAGTTGTCGAAATTCCCCTCTAATTTATAGGGCTAGGTCAAAGTCCTTCTTTGAGGAGGAAGTTAAGTTGGAATTAAATTATCTTTAAAGAATATAATTCTTTATTATAATTATATTCCTACTAGAACTTCTCCTATCTTCTTGGAATTTAATTCTTCTTTAATCTCTTCATAGAAATAAAATTCCTTTGGGATTGGGCCTTGCTCCACGTCATCTTGGGCTTGTCTAGTCATCAATTTCGACTATCATATCACCTTTGTTCTTTGTAGACAATTGCCCTGGCAACTAGCTCGGTGTCTCCTTCATGCATTGCCCCGGCAACTAGCTCGGCATCTCCTTCATGTATTTCCCTGGCAACTAGCTCTAGCCTTGCTTTGGCAAGTGATCCTGCACATACACACAAAACACACCAAAGCAGCATCTTTTCCCACAAAAACTACCAAGTTAAGTAATCAAGCTCAACGATGGAAGGAAACATGGATTAATGCATGAATGGCTAATTATGCAACTAATATGAGCCTAAGTCTAACAATAATATGAGTAAAAAGGGTAAGAAAAATAGTACTTTTGAACACTTATCAACCCACATAGGATGTATCACTATCTACCACAAACTTTTTCCCCAACTCGGGTTAAATCAAGATTGGAGCTTGTGTCAAAGCTTCCTTTAACTTTTCAAAAGCTTGGTGACGATCCTCCATCCACTCAAAACAAACGTTCTTCTGCAACAACTTAGTTAAAGGTGCAGCAATCTTCGAAAATCCATCTACAAACCAGCGATAATATCCAGCCAACCCAAGGAAACTACGCACCTCCGTCACTGACCTAAGTGACTTCCAACTCACCACAGCCTCAATCTTTTGTGGATGCACACGGATTCCCTCAACCGACACCATATGTCTAAGGAAAACTACTTCCTTCAACCAAAATTCACATTTACTCAACTTGGCATACAATTGATTATCCAGTAATCTCTGAAGCACAATCCATAAGTGCTCATCATGGTCTTTTTCAGTACGAGAGTACACAAGAATGTCATCAATAAACACTACCACAAATTGGTCTAAGTACACATGAAACACCCGATTCATCATATCCATAAACGCAGTTGGTGCATTGGTCAACCCAAACAACATCACTAAGTACTCATAATGCCCATACCTCGTACAAAAGGCAGTGTTTGGCACATCCTCACCCTTCACCTTCAACTGATAATATCCTGATCTCAAGTCAATCTTAGAAAATACTGATGCACCTCGGAATTGATCAAAAAAATCATCAATCCGCGACAAGGGATATTTGTTCTTAATCGTCAACTTATTTAGTTGCCGATAATCGATATACATCCTCATTGTGCCATCATTCTTCTTCACTAATAACACCGGTGCACCCCAGGGTGAAACACTGGGTCTAATAAACCCCCGATCAAGCAACTCCTAGAGTTGTATCTTTCAATCTTTCAACTCCTTAGGTGCCATATAATACAGCGCAATGAACACCGGTGTCGAATCAACATACGTCTCGATTTTAAACTCCACCTCTCTATCTGGCGGCAACCCTGGTAACTCTTCAGGGAAAACCCCCGAAAAATCACAAACTCTGCGGATGTCCTGCACACGCACATCCTTGGATCCAGGATTCATAACATAGGCCAAATATGTCTGGCATCTGTGTTCTAACATTCGACTTGTTTCCAAAGCCGAAACAACATTGGTCAGGAACTTTGTGTTCTCACCAACCTCCACAACTGCCCTATGCTCGGATAGCCAATCCATCCCCAATATTATATCAAAACCATGGAATGGCAATTCCATCAGATCCACAGTGAACACATAGTCTTGCACCATCGAAGGACACCTTTAATATAACTTCCTAACCACAACCATCTCACCCAAAGAACTAGTTACTCGAACCCCAACATTCAAAATCTCCATAGGTATATCAGCAACTGTGCATGCTCACTAAGAATATACGAATGGGTGGAACCAGAATCAACTAAATAAAATAACGGCAAAGATTACAAATTAGAGGTACCTGCAATCACATCAGTATCGTTGCGTCCTTCGCAATGCACATACACCATCGCGGGACCTCCTCCTTTCAGCTGGATAGCAACAGTGTGTGCCACAGTCCTATGCCCACCATCTCTCGGCTGGAAATGTCCTTCTCCATGCCCTCGACCTCTCTGGGCAGCCACAGTAGGTGCAAGAACATTCGCACCTCTAGCTAACACATTGCAGTCACGCCTCACATGATCAGCCAACCCACAACTCCATCAAGCATTAGCTGCAACAGGCGCAGGAACTGGCGCAGCTCGTCTAATCTGAGGACAATCGCGTCTAACATGGTCTCGAGATCCACAACCCTAGCAAACTCTATCCAACCTCCAGCAAACCCCCGAATGCTTCTCACCTAGCTCTAATACCACCAAATATAACCCCCTCAACCCGACCTAATCGCAAGACCGAACGAGCTACATTAAGTTTACAAAAGTAAACCGTGAAGAAAACTCTGAAAATACGACCATTTTTTTTCTTTTATCTCATCTAGATGTTGGTTACCCTACATGTACATACAAACAACAAGTGAAAACCCAACCCAATCGGGCATCGAATTGATATCCAATTGGTCACTTTACAATAATAGGGACCAAAACGTAAATCTACAAATCTATAAGGGTTAACTTGTAATTTGCTTTACTAATCTTCGATTTGTCAGGTTACAAGCATACATGCCAAATTTCAACTTAAACGATCATCCGAACTCATGCACCTAGGGACCCAACTATAATTTATATTATTTCCAAGGACCAATTTTGTAATTAAAGTTACCAATCCTCAATTAAACCAATTACATGCATACTGGTGAAATTTCAAGTCAAAACGATCATTCAAATTCATTTAATTGCATGTATATCACCAGGGACTAAAACGAGAGAAAATAGAATCCTTAAAACATACTTTTAACTAACTTAACCATTGACCGTATCGATACGCGGGCAAGTGTATCAATATGCACGAGCTCTCTCAAAATTTTGGATTCTAGTAGCTCAAAACCGTATCGATACACCTTCACGTGTATCGATACACTATGCCTAAAACTGTAGACCCATATCGATACGGTCACCTGTGTACCGATATGCTAAGCCTAAAAATGTGCTTACCCATATCTATACGGTCTCCCGTGTAATGATACGCTGTGCCTAGAAATACTTACCTGTATTGATACGGGCACAGGCGTATCGGTATGCCCTGACCTGTAACGTTAAAATTTGCTGGTTTTTAGCCTCGTTTTTGAATTCTAACACTTAAGCATACTTCTAACAATCATATAACATCATCATTGGTCATTTACCATCAACTACCATAAACCAAACATCAAGAAACAATCATCATGCTTTAAAGGTAAACTATAGGCATGGTTCCTAATACTCAAGCAACCAAAGCATGAACCATGTGCAAAATCCAACAAACCAAGCTTATCACAAGTCCAAAGCAACAATATAAACTTGCTCAAACGGAGAAGTAACCACTCAAACCCTCCCAACAACATTTAAGCCACATTGCCTTTATTACTACTTTAAAACCCAAACATACTTTGGTAAATCAAGTCTTGGAATTTCCTCCTTGCTTGCTAGGCCACTTGCATTCAATCAATCTGCATTGATGATAAAAAGGAGCGTAAGCAATAATTGCTTAGTAAGGAACGCTCAAAATACAAACCATCATCCAATGCAATTAAAATCCATTTCAAAACAATCATGCCATTCTTTCAAAACATGCACTTAGTCTTTACAAAATCAACATATTAAACCATATGCAACATGTATCATGGATTCCACAGCATAATCTCATATGCAATTCCCTCTACTTAAGCATTTCCCATGCATAACATCCCATATACAAAGCTTAAGGAGTAAAACATGTGTAAACACTTTATTCCAAATCAATCCATCAACATGATACATTTAAAACATTATATTGGCTTACAAGTGATCCATTTCAACAACAACATTTCCATAAAACCATCATTAACATCGGTAACATCGGATACACAGATTTCCTAAGAGATCTCGCAATCTCTTGCAGCTCAATGGCATGGAGTCGTACAACACATACACCACTTCTACACTACCGAGGCTAATCCTCTAACTTGGAGTAAACACATTCGACGCATCAACCTCTACAACGCGTGGCTGGAGTAAAAGCCATTAAAGTGCTACCTCAACAACATTGGGGTCCACATGATCAGAGTAAGTACCTCTCGTACCACATCTACAACCATGGGTAACTTATTATAGTGCACTTTAAACCCTATGGCCGGCCAATTATATCCGATAACATTTCCATAACATTTCCATTAAATCACTTTCCAATATAATTCACTTTTATAAACATACCTCATTGTTTTCTTATGCATTAATCAATCACTTTAACATGCACTAAACCATGCATAAACCATGTTCATAATATTCTTTAAAATCATGCATTACTTTCCAAACGCATTTATCATCATTTCATATCAATTTCCAGCATTAAACCATGCTCATTCCATGCATAAAATAGTAGGTAAATAATCATTTAACAAGTGCATTCATAAATCATTTGCCAACCGAAATCGAGAGTGAGAAATCCACTTTACTTACTTTCGAGTCTTAGACCAGCGTATCAAGCCTAGTCTAGACTCCTATTAAACCTTTTCAAATCTTTAAAAAGCCATTCTTATTTGTTTCCCTCACCGACAAAGCAGTGCCTTCCTTGCCGATGTCAAATCAAGCCTTCGGTAACCCCTCAACACCAAGATTAGCTTCCGAACTACTTTCCCCTGTTTCAAACACATCATAATAGAGAATCCAATGCATTACAATGCATCCAAACTCACAGCAACACAACAATTATCAGCACCAAACTATAATCCTCCACAACACTCTATCTTAACAACCGAAAACATCATCGATTCGCCAAAAACCTCAACCCAGCCCACAACTACGAATCTCAACCTTCAAATAACATCAATTAACATCAAAACAACAGCCTAAAACAACATTATACCTCCAGCAAGTAATAATCAACCACAACACCTCAAAATCTCTTAACTACCAAACTAACAAACTAGAGTTTCAATAGATTCCGGGATTCTATCATCAAAACTCACTTCATTATCATATTAAACATCAAAATCAAGGTATAAACCAATCCTTAACTCAGCAAAAACAGATCACTACGAATTTCTTCAATTTTTCATCATAAACCATCAATTAAACCATAAATTCGAGTTTAATTTATCAAAATCCAATGAAAATCATATAAAATGGATCAAGAACTTAGTAATTTCAATAAAGAACCTTTCATTAGACGAGAATAATGAATCCTTACCTCCAATGTTGATTTCTCCCCTTAATTGCTTTATAAACCATGAAAATCAAGGTAGAAATAATAAGTATTTGATGTAAAAGCTTTAGAAATCAATTGGAAATCAAAAACTCTTTGAAATCCTAATTTTACCTGAAGAAATTGAAGTTTAAAAATATGTTTGGCTGGAGAGAATTTGGGAGAAAAGAAGTTACAAAATTAGTTACGTGAAATTCTTTTAAAAACCTTCATTGTGTTTAATTAATTCTCTCCTTATTTATACCTCTTAAAACTTAATTAAAAATAGTTAATTAAAGGGAGAAATCTGATGAAACCCTTTTGGATTAATAGCTCATTAAAGATTCAAAGTTTTGACCCATTTTCAAAACAGTCACTAAAAACAGTTTTGCAAACTTGCATTTTGGTCACTAACCCAAAATGTCCTATTTCTGAATTTAATTTTCCAAAATTGTTTTTACCAAAATCATTCATATATTTAATAATGATTTTAGACTATTTTCCATATTTTTATCTTCAACAAAAATATTTAATCCAATTTAAATCTCAAATATGACTCGAATCTCTAATCCCAATCCACCAAACCGACTAAATCGTTCCCCAAAACTCCTAAGCCCAAAATCGAGGTGTTACATTCCGTGCAGAGGTTGATCGTTGGTTCATGGTGATCTCTAGAGTACGGTACTTGTGTTTAGCGGGCTATGTATTCGTAAGACCTTACATTTTGGAGTATGTAATCCTTATTTTTGAAATTGTATTAATTAAATCGAATGTTCAAATGTTTTAAATTTAAATTGGAGCTCATTTGTACCATTTTGATTATTTATCTATATTTTCAACTATTGGCTTTAAATGTTTTTGAGAAAAACCTTGTTGGGCTAAACCCAGTTTGAGAAATTTTAGGGTTTTAGGTTGGGCTTAAGGCCCAAATAAGACATCCAGGTCGAGGGTGTTACACTTTAAGTCCAAAAATATTTTTCTTGGCTCAAGCACGCCTACAAAAGACAATCAAGTAATTTTGGGTATCCAAATTGATTTGGATCCAATGGCATTAGTTCCAAATTATTTAATCCTCTTAGGAATCCATTTTCAATTTCATCCTTTTTGTTTGAACAAATTAGTCCTTTAGGGACCCAAATGTCCTTAACTATTTTGCCTTTGAAAAATCTAGGGGAACTAGATTGTCTTTGATAAAAGTTCGATTTAACAAAATTTTCATTTTTCTTTTCAAATATTTGTAAATCAAAACTTTTTCTTTCTTAAGAGCATTAATTTCTCTTTGATGATCTTTTTGAACTTGTTGAAGCAAATTTTGTAAATCGACATTCTTTTTTTCAAACTCTTTAAGTTTTGCTTCAAGTTCATTTTGGTTTTAAAAATCAAATCATTTTGAATTTTCAAATTTGAAATCAATTTCTTGTTTTTCAAAATGTGATTTTTAAACTCTAAATCCAAATCATCATAGGCATCTTATAATTCATCAAAATAATATAAAATAAAGTAGATGAATTAGAAGTTACCCTTGAATCTTCTTCGATGTCCATGAGATAAAGGTTGGCTACCTCATCATCGGTGGAGTCTTCTTCATGACTCTATGTAGCCACAAATGCCTTATTCTTATGGCTTGAACCCTTCTTTTTGAATCGAGGGCAATCATACTTGGTGTGCCCCAGCTTCTTAAATTGGAAGCATATAATGGTATCCCTCCTCTTCATTCTCGATTCATATCTTGATTCTTCCTTTTCCAGCTTCATGAATCGGGTGAATTTATTGAAGAGCTTGGCCATCTCTTCATCCTCATATTCACTCTCCTCTTCACTTGATTCTTCTTGAATTCTGGATGAGGATTTAAGAGCAACATTCAATTCAATACCTTGCTCTTCTATCTTTTTCTTCCCCTTTAACATCATCATCTCATGGGTTAGCAAAGATCCCATAAGCTCGTCAAATTTGAGCTCCTTCAAATTCTTTTCTTCAGTGATTACCATCTTTCTTGAATCCCGTGAATCGAGAAGTAAGTAAATTAACTTCCTCACAAGCTTGTCCTCCGGGATCATCTCTCCAAATCCTTTAAGCTCGTTGATTATAGTGGAGAACCGATCGAACATAGCTTTGATGTGTTCTTCTGGGTCCATCTTGAAGTTTTCATAGTTGAGGTTGAGAAGACTTATTGCTTTCCTTCACTTTATTTGTACCTTCATATGTGACTTCAAGTTTGTCTCATACTTTCTTGGCATTTTTGCAAGAAGAGACTTTTAAATATTCTTCCAGACCAAGTACATAAAAGAGAATGTACAAGGCCTTTGCATTGAGCTCTATTTTCTTGCGATCTTCCACATTCCATTCCCCCTTGCTTCTTTGTGGGATGAACGGGCCATTAAGAATAATATCCCAAAGATGATCGTCTTTGGCTTTGATAAAAACATCATCATATTCTTCTAATAGGAGCAGTTGGCACCGTTGAAGTAAGGAGGCTTGTCGATGGATTGCGCCATGATCTTCGGATGATGTACAAAAGTTGAGCACATCAAGGATTGACTTTAGGATGTTAACCTAGCATAGAGATGAGGCTCTGATACTAATTATTGGGAGGCTCGTTCGATCAACCAAGATAGCCAAGAGGGGGTGAATTGGATTTTGAGTGATAGTGATGAAAGTAAAAGAATTTAAAAGTTTGACACAAGGATTTATGTTAGGATGATCAATCAATTGAGATGGTGTCCAAGAGGGGGTGAATTGGCAATTTAAAATTTTGGAAGCAATTTAAGAAGGTATAAACAATGGGACACAAGGATTTATAGTGGTTCAAGCTTTTAACAAACTCTATGTCCACTACCTTAGCTTCCTACTAAGGATTTTCAACAATTTCACTATGAAATTCTTCCCCTTTTCTAGGCTTAGGAGACAACCGTTACAAGTTCAAGCTTTCTACCCAAAGCTTTGAACAATTCACTCACAATACAAATAAAGAAGTTTGGCAAATGAAATATCCTCACAAGATACAAATTTTTGCCCAATAATGATCACTCACAACCCTAAACTTGAAACAAAGATTTACAAAAGAATTACACAAGTTGGGTGTACAAGATATGACTCTAAAAGCACAAAGGGTTGGATTTTGCTTGATTGCTTGAATGTTGTTCGATGAATGTTCAATAGTTGTTGCAGCAGCATTGGAGTCTTGTATTTATACCATCACATTGATTTCTAGCCGTTTGGGTGGTTGGAGTATTGAATATAGCCGTTGAAGGGCTTCTTTCCCGCAATAAATGTTGTTTGCCAACCAACCGTATCGGTACACGAATGGCCGTATCGATACCTATTACAAGAAAAATATAGCCGTTGTTCATAGGCGTATCAATACACGGGAGGCCGTATCGAAACGATCATAGTGTAAAATTAGGGGCGTATCAAAATGGCAAGGTCGTATCGGTACAACATTTGCTCACTGGAATCTGAGTTGAAAAATTGCATCGGTACGCATAGGGGCATATCAATATGGGGTAACTGAAAAATTAAAAGTTCGTTGATTCCAATAACTGACAAGGCAATGGTCAAAAACATTTAATGCAAACCGTATCGATACGGATAGAACTGTATCGATACGGATGGAACCGTATCGGTACAAATAAAAATTTCTTAAACCCAAATTTCAGATTGTTTCGAAATAGTGTAAGCTATATCAAAACACTTTACAAAACCATTTTCCTAGATGAATGTCGTATCAAAACGGGTGAGGCCGTATTGATACGCTTCGTTTAAAATACAGGCTAAGTTGAAGGCCATATCGAAACGGGCTAAGCCATATCAGAACATTTTGCAAAATCAAATTTCAGTAGCTAAAATCTGTATCGAAACACCAAGGGGTGTATCGATACGCCTAGGCGTATTTGTGTATTTTGGCTTGAAAACGCTTAGAAAAACTTTGGGTTTAATGTTTGAACTTAATAAGAAATTTTCCTTGTCATTATGTGAGACTTTTGAGTACTTAAAAATTTATATTCTTTTACAATTTGGTCCTTAAACAATTTGTTATATCAAAATCAAATATAGGTTTTACAATCTCCTTCTTTTTGATATAACAAAGCCAAAGTAAAATTTTTAAGTAACTTTGAAAATTTTGAAAATAATACTCCCCTTCACTTTAAGCTTAACTTTGAAAAATTTTGGCTAAATTCCTTCTCCCCCTTTTTGTTAGATCAAAATCAATAATATATGAGAGTAAGGCAATAAACTCCAAGCTTGTAAAGGAAAAGCAACATAAGCATTAAAATTCAAATCATAGTTTAAGCAACATAAATAAATCCAACACAAATCCTAAAAACGTAAACCAAATAAAAACCAAAGCATAGGAATCCAAAAACATAAAAACAAAGGTGCATAAACTAATCCTAATATGACATGATATGAAATGCAAAAAGCCTAAGGATTCGTCCCATCGTCTTCATCTTCGTTATCTTCATCCTCATCATCATTGTTGGCTTAAGGCCTAAGGGATTGACGTCATTCGCCATGAAACGCAGTAAGAGAGATATCCATGGAGTTTTGGCAATTTTCAATAGCCGTCACTCTTTCCTCCAAGGATATGAAGCGTGTGTCAATTGCGGCAAACCCGTAATCCATGGTTGTTTGCAAAGAAGCAATGTTGGTGCTCAAGTTGGTTAATTGCCCATTGAGATAAGCCATAAGAGCATCAAGATTTGGTTGAGCCACCAGAGCTTATGGAATAGGAGCCTTTTGAGGAGTCGCCAGCGGTTCAAGTTGAACACATCCCAAAAGATCAATTTTTCAAACCCATTCTCCATTGAAGTACGTGAACTTTGCGCGACGAAGAGAACGCTCATCAATAGGATCGGTGAGAGGTTTCACAAAGTCATAAGAGCAATCAATACCCATCTTGTGAAAGATGTAGCTCAATGCAGTGTCGTATGTGAAAGATGTAACCATAGAGGTATGACGATGTTGCACAATGAAGACGATCTCCGCGAACATAATTTGAGCAAGGTTAGGGCGCTTACCCTCATAGAAGCAACGGATCCAAAAGTCGTCAACTTGTCGAATCATAGAGAACTTCCCACCGGATGGACGGAACCACCAAGTGATCATGAGGTGTAGAATACAGTCATAGGCATCTAGTACGGTCACGGAGTCTCCAAGAGTATGTCCCAAGGAATCCTCATCATCAATTCTTGTATCCTCAAAACCCAAATAGTTTGCCAAAACAGTTGAATCAATGCGAAAATTTCTTATGCATTAAATAAGATTCAATTGCAATAACCAAGAATCGGTTTTCATTGAAAATACACCAGGTATTGGAATAAAAAAACAAAACAAGGTTTCGGTATAATATCCCAGGAATACTCAAAAAAGGAATAAATTTTCACTCTTCCATCAAATTAAGATATTTAAATTTAAACCTTTTGGATGATAGAAAAGGAACGGAAGTAACACCTCTCGGCAAATTTTATAACTTTGATACTTTTTAAAACGATCCATTGCATGTGGAAATTGCAGTTCATTAAAACACTTTTGATAGATATAGGTAAGATTGGTTTGATTACCATTATGGTCAGGATTTTGACTAGGAGGATTGGAACTTGAGGCTACCTCTTTTCTTGCACGTTTCTTTGGTGCCATATTCTAAAAACAAAATCAAACCAAAACCGATGTATGCATAAATCAACACATTCGATCCAAAAATTAATCCAATGTTCAAGGTATTGTTTAAAATATATACAATATAGTTTAAAAACATATACAAGTATAAAACTAATTTTTGGAAAAAGAAAACTTCAAAAATAGTGTTAGAAAAATATACGATGTAATTTTACATTCGAATAAAAAAATTTCAGATTTTGAAAAGTTTTTACAAAAATTTTGAAAACTATACTATATATGTTCTAAATCTATGATTATAATACAAAATCAGTATAAAAATATGTACGAAAATTAAAAAGAAAATGTTAGGATTTTATACCTTGAGTTAGGATTTAGGATGAATGAAGAGATATTGATGCACAAACTTGATGATTTTTGCTTGGGTTTGATGTAAAAACCAAAAACACTCAAAGATTTTGAAGAGTTGTGTGAAAAATTATAAAGGATTTGGAGGATTTTCGTGCTAGGGTTTTGAAAGAAAAGAGGGGTAAATTATTTAAAGTAGGAAACCTCTTTTAATGCTCTTTAAACTGTCCAGCGGCTGCGGTATCGATACACCACGTGGCGTACCGAAACGCCTATACCGAAATGCTTGTAACCCATTTCGATACGCGACACTGTACCGGTACATCTTAATCTGTACCGAAACACGTTGCAATAACCCGTATCGATACGCAAAACATCGTATCGATACGCCTGTGCCATAATTGGCACTTTTAGCTGCAGGTTGCTCAAAAATTCGATTTGAATCGAATCGAAATGCATGAAAATGATATGAGATCATCATGTGTGAACAAAAACAGTTGCATACTCCCCCTAGCAACAAGCATAGATGCATATAGGAGCAAAATCACAAAAGCAATGTAATCAAATAAATTCAAGCATGTTTTTAAGACCAAAAGAAGCTCTAAAGGTTAAGGAAGGCAGGTTAAACCTAACTCACTCCTAAGAGACCAAAAACGCTCTTTGTCTAGTGGTTTGGTGAAGATATCCGCTAATTGATTTGAGGTGTCTACATATTCTAGAACTACATCATTTTTCAAGACATGATACCTAACGAAATGATGTCTTATTTCTATGTGTTTGGTTCTAGAGTGTTGGATGGGATTCTTAGTGAGACAAATGGCACTAGTATTGTCACACCTAATAAGGATGGTACCTACATCAATTCCATAATTTATGAGTTGTTACTTCATCCAAAGGACTTGAGCACAACAACTTCCTAAGGATATATATTCTACTTCGGTAGTAGATAATACTACACTATTTCGTTTCTTAGAAAACCAAGATATAAGTATGCTACCTAGGAATTGACATGTGCCGGAGGTACTCTTTCTATCTATCTTACAACCCCTATAATCTGTATCCGAGAAAGCATGTAAACTAAAGGAGGAGTCTCTAGGATACCAAAGACCTAAACAAGGTATATCTCTAAGGTATCTAAAGATCCTCTTAACGGCTAAAAGGTGGGATTCTCTAGGACTAGCTTGAAATCTAGCACACAAGCAAACACTAAACAAGATATCCGGTCTACTTGCGGTAAGATAAAGCAAAGATCATATCATTGATCTATAAAGCTTTAAATCCACACACTTACCTCCTTCATCTTTATCAAGCCTTGTAGAAGAACTCATTGGTGTGGCTTGAGGTTTTGCGTTCTCCAAGTCAAACTTCTTGAGCATGTCCTTTATATATTTAGCTTGATTGATGAAGATGTCATCCTTTCTTTATTTAATTTGGAGCCCCAAGAAGTAGGAAAGCTCCACTATCATGATCATCTCAAATTCACCTTGTACCAACTTAGCAAACTCTTGACAAAGAAATTCATTAGTAAAATAAAAAATAATATCATCAACATAAATTTGAACTACTAATATGTCTTTGTCATTTCTTTTTATGAAGAGTGTAGTATCAACCTTCCATTTTTCAAAACCTTTTTTCAACTAGAAAACTTGATAACCTTTCATACCAAGCTCTAGGAGCTTGTTTCAAACCATATAAAGCTTTTGAAAGTTTAAAAACATGATTTGGGTATTTAGGATCTTCAAAACTGAATGGTTGTTCTACATACACTTTTTCATTTATAAAACCATTTAAAAATGCACTTTTAACATCCATTTGAAAAAGCTAGAATTTATTATAACATGCAAATGCAAGAAGCATCTGAATAGCTTCCATTCTAGCTACGAGTGCATAGGTTTCATCAAAATTGATTCCCTCTTCTTGAGTGTAACCTTGAGCAACAAGTCTAGCCTTGTTTCTCACTTTGTTACCACTCTCATATAGTTTGTTTCTATAAACCCATTTAGTTCCTATAGTAGATTTATTACTAGGCCTATCAACTAATGTCCAAACTTGACTTCTCTCAAATTGGTATAATTCTTCTTGCATAGCCATTATCCAATAATCATCGTTTAATGCTTCTTTGATATTCTTAGGCTATATGCATGAGATAAATGCAACATTACATGCATTCTTAAGAGAAAGTCTAGTGGTTACCCCTTTGGATGGATCACCCAAAATCTCACCACCTTTGACATAGTTGAACTCTCTTGGGTAGCTCACTTCCTTTTCCTCTAGATTCATGTCCTTCAAGGCTTCTAGAGGTGGATCTTGTGTTTCCTCTTCTTTGGTTGGAACTTCATTCACCTTTGATGATTGCCTACCATCATTGGCTTCAAAAATCCCTACATATCATCATCACAAGAATCATTTCTCGAAAGGAGGTTATCATCGAAAACTACAAGTATTGACTATTCAACAACTAAAGTTCTTTTATTAAATACACGATAGGCTTTATAGTTTGAAGAATACCCTAAGAAAATAGCTTCATCACTTTTAGCACCAAATTTACCTAAATTATCTTTTCCATTGTTTAAAACAAAACATTTACAACCAAATGGATGAAAATAGCTAATGTTAGGCTTTTTGGATTTTAAAATCTCATAAGGAGTTTTCTTTAAAATAGGCCTAATCACTACTCTATTTATAATGTAGCAAGCCGTACTAGTAGCTTCCGCCCAAAAATATTTTGGCAAATTATTTTCACAAAGCATGGTTCTAGCCATTTCCTCTAATGTTCGATTTTTCCTTTCAACAACCCAGTTTTGTTGAGGCATTCTAGGAGCTGAAAATTTGTGGCTTATACCATTTGAGTTACAAAAATCCTCAAAACCTAGATTTTGAAATTCGGTACCATGGTCACTTCGAATATGAGAAATAGTTTGAGCAAGATCATTTTGAGTAATTTTTGAAAATGTGATGAATTTTTCTAAAGCCTCATCTTTGGTACTTAAAAATAGAATCCAAGTGTATCTAGAGTAATCATCAACTAAGACATATGCATATGATTTTCCACCCAAGCTAGTTGTTATAATAGGACCAAAAAGATCTATGTGGATCAATTGTAAAACTCTACTAGTTGAAACATCATTAATAGGTTTAAAAGAGACTCTTTTATGTTTGTCTTTTGCACAAGCATCACAAATTTTATCATTTGAAAACTTTATTTTAGGCAAACCTCTTACTAGATCTTTTGAAACCAATTTTTCTAAAACACTCATGCTTGCATGCCCTAGTTTTCTATGCCATAACCATGAATCATGTTCATCATTAGCAACAAAACATGCATTAGAGATATGAATGTCATCTAAATGCACCATGTATATGTTTCATATGCGATGACCTAAAAGCACAATTGTGTGGGTTTCAACATTTATAATTTTACAACCAGGTATATCAAAAATCACTACGAAACCTTTATCACAAAGTTGGCTTATGCTTAATAGGTTATGTTTAAGACCATTGACATATAAAACATTTTCAATAAGTATGGAAGAGTGATTACCAATGGAACCCATTCCTTCAATTTGACCTTTGGAGTTGTCACCAAATGTCACTAATCCTCCTCTCTTTAGCTCTAGTTCCAAGAATCTACTCTTGTCTCCGGTCATATGTCTTGAGCATCCACTATCAAGGAACCACGTATTTGCACTTGAAGCTTTGTCCTTGTAGCAATGCTTCCCCTACAAACATGGAATCAAACTTTGATTTTTGGTACCCAAATCTTTTGGGGTCCATGATGTTCTCAAAATCTTGGTTCCGTTAGGAATCCAAGAAGCAATCTCATTTGCATTGTTAGAAGCTACAACATCCTTATGAATCCAAATGCTTCTAACTTTCTTACCATAATAGGGTCTTGAATACCCTCCATGTTTGTATTTATTAAAGTTCCTTTTAACATTGTTGGGTTTTGAAGATTGTCTATTTTCAAAACTTGACTTCCCAACATTGTTTTAAGGAAGCTCTGAGATCATTTACCTCCTTGAGGTAATGATCTTTTAACTCGGAAAGAATGTTATTTAAATCAACGTTTTCTTGTTGAAAATACTTTTGATTATCTTGTAAATCACTAACCTTCCCAACAAGTCTCCTACTAAGGAAAGACTTCTAATCATATAAAATACTAATAATTAAGATCTCACAATACTTCTAATAAAATACTAATAAAATGATTTCATAATAATAACTAAATAATTTCCGCTTAATAATAATATTGACTACGAAAGGCAACCCATAACAACTACATGCTGATGAAGAAGCAAGATCACCAGTTGCTCTGAGTAAGACAAGGAAAATCTGGAATTAAACCCCAAAACAACTGCCTCATTGCTCACGGTTACAAGGCTAACTCCATTTTTATTGACTTTCTTTGAAAACCAACTCAAAAGCATCCAAATTGAAACGACCGACATATTTTAAGGCTGTGAACATCATGTGTATCCTCTATCTATTATAAATATAATCGTACAATCAAATCAAATGGAACCCCAGAAAAAAGAAAAAAAATAATGTACTATATAAATCTAAAATAAGCAAATCATATATCTGAGGAGCCCATCTAGGAGATACAAAACTTGTAGCTTCAACTACAGACAACCCTGAAGCCGCCAATCTCCGAATCAACTCAACCTTCACAGAAGTAGGCAGGATATTCTTCTCATTCTGTAATCCATCCCTCGGACCAACTTCCACTATCTTCACAAACTTTGGTATACCTTTTAATAACTGCTTCACATCAATAAAATATTTTACATGAAACAAGTCAAGAGCTTCAGAAATATTAAATAATGAAGCACAAGAAAGAAAACATGTTCCACACATACAGAGATAACTTATTAGCCATTTATAAATCCCAGAAGCGAAAATTATATAAAATCCTGATAGTTTCAAAAAAGAAAAGTATACAGTTCTATTCAGGTTATTTATTACCTTGTTTGTTATGTCCCGCATGCCTCTGTCATTTCGCTTGGAGCTATATTGCTGATCTGGCCAGTTCCTTGATTTAGAAACATGTCCAAGTTTCACCCTATTCTTGCTTAAGCTTTGCGCCCTTCGGTTAAAAGCTTCTCCTTCAGACACATCCCTCACATGTCTTCTCCATGGGAATGTCTCCCCTATATATTCTTCATGATCCTCACTGGAAAACAGATTTTTCAAAAATGTCAATAAATCGATAACTGATACATGCAGAATACTAACCATTTACAGATTGTTCAAAAAAATAATAGGAAAAGAGGGAACCTCAACAATTAACCATACAGATCATATGCTAAATTTCAAGGCAAAACTAAAAGTATGCATTTTTGCCCTTTCAAATCTTAAAATCAATTTTACAGAAAAAGTGTGAATGCACTTAAAATCTTTTATAGTTTCGCTAAAGACAAAAGGAATAAGAAAAATAATCAAAGTACTTTCCGAGTATATAATCAACAGTAACCCAATATGTACAACAGAACCATTATCCCCGAGAGTTACAATGTTGTTTAGGCCTATATGCGACCAGGGAGTGAATGATTCAAGTTTCCTGCAAACTACTCAACCTCCACTTGTTACAACTCGAGTTTGACTGATTACTATTAGCCAAGCATGAAGCTATGTTACTCAGATTCAAATATTATGGTCAATTTTTGTAAGTTTCTCCGTGTATTTGGAGGATCCTTGGAGGTTATATCCTCATATCCATGTGTCGGATATGGGTATCTCAAGGAAAATTAAGAGTCAAAGCAACATAGCAAGAAATTAAGTTGAGCTTGAGCAGCTAGAATGTGTTTTGAGCCATGCTTTATAGCATGAAATTAAAGCTGGATCTATTTTATTGATAGAAGAATTGTCAGCGTATTAGTTAGTTTTTTTATCCTATTACTAAATTTACCCATTTAGCCTTTGATGGGAAGATCCACTTGACTCAATCAAGACTGGTATAAAGTATCATCTTCAATTATGAAATATAAACACAGATGTAAACAGTAGATACTGCGATACACTACTATTCACTACCATATCTTTTCAATGACCATTACCAAGATATTAATAATGAATAATAGAAAACTAATTTCTCCAGAAAAAACACAAACTGTCAAATATCAAGAAAAATAAGTGTCCCCAAAACTTCTAAATGGAGTAGATGAGTGATCTTAGGGGAATAATTCTAAAGATAACAGTCTCACTTACTCGCAGCTATTAGATGTGTAGCAACTCCTCCCATCAATCCAGCAGTTTCCCATGCCCATATCATGTTCTCTGGGCCGACAAGCACCAGCTGAGAACCTCTGAATCCTATCAATAATACTCATGCTAGTCAAAACTGAGTGGCTCCTCCAAACGACATCGCGAACAAAAGCCAAAACGAGAGATACTGAAAATTAACCAGAACATAATTAGAGCTCAACTATAAAAGCCAAAACGAGAGATACTGAAAATTAACCAGAACATAATTAGAGCTCAACTATAAAGTTAAATAAGGCCTTCTCACAAGAAGAGAAGATCAATGGAAGAGCAATAAGGACCATTTGACTCATTTAAACATGCAATTCTTCAAATATTTCAGCAGATAACTCTACGAAAGTACAAATGCAAAAATGTACATTATACTTGTCATGGTGTTAGTCAAATACAAATCACATGAAAATGCAAACCACTTCCCACACCTTCACTAAACTTATGTCAAATCATCAGGAAAGAAGATGAAATTGCCTAAACCCTTTTGTTTTGTCAGACACGTGTAAAGAATAAACTCTATTAAAAAAAGTTGGTGCAAGGGGGAGGACAGGTTACTCGTCCCATTTTAGTGGTTAGGATACAGACAATTTAAAACGATTACGAGAATTGATTGAATAGAATGATGATACAATTAACTTAAAACAGGAGTTGCAACAAAAGCTAATAAAACCATTGGGAAAGCAGACAGCAGAGCTTAAGCGCGAAATTTTGCAGCCCACTAATAATAATCGATAAACAGAGTTTCAAAGTCTTCTAAGGTAAGCTAGTTATGACAATGAACATTTTTTAAAGATTACAAGCTGAAAAGGTCAAAAAAAACTAAGACTGTTGTATTTGACCCTTTTTTGTCTTACCAAAGTGCTTCAAAAAATGCATAAATATAGTAGCATGTAGGGGGAAAAAGTGGTAGTTTTTCTTAAATAAAAGAAATAATAAATAGGGGGACCGGGTTGAAAAGTTAGACAAGAATCCAACTCACTGGAAAAGCTTATATGAGAAAAGACAACAAAAAGATATATGGAGAAAGAGAGACAACATCCTTAATATGATAGTATAGGTAAATCAATTGAGCCAGTTTCAACCAAGCAACCATGCTTTACTTTGATTCTCCACTTTGTTCTAATTTATTTCATAGTTTCTACGAAAAAATTGGTGTCATCTATTTCTTCAGCACCTCACCTTTGCTTTAATATCCTCTACTTCTAGCGAATTTGTTGCTATTTTCACAGTATCTGGCACAAATCCTTCCATCCAAAGTACCAGACAAATATATTCATTCTGAATCACATTCATATTCATAATCCAAGTTATTCGAATCTGCACTTAAAACAGACTCATTCAAGGAAGAATAAGCTCTTTAAAGTGCACAGGTAATGACTAATGACCCCAAATGTGAACTAAATAACTTCTTTCCTGAACTGAATCATAAGTTGCTAGCAAGTCAGTGTTTTGTCTTTTCCTTCAAGCAGAAAAGGAGATAAGCTGATAAATCACACTTTTAACAAATTGCATTTGGTTTAGTCAGATATAAAGGCAAGTCAGATCATATTATACGGAAAGAAAAGACTAAAATAGTGTATCAAACACTTTATCTAATAACAAGCTAACATAAAATGCTCTAATCTAGATAATTGGCCTCTTGGAGTCTTCGAGGCCCTAGCCATGAAATTAAGAATTACTTGTCTAATTCCAAAGAGTAAAAACTGCCGGTATTTACTCTCAGAAACAAGAAAATGTTCAAAAGTAGGATATTTCACATTCTTAAGCAAGTAGCAACAATTGTAAGCTGTTATATGCAACGGGTGCAACACAATATACAAACATGGATTTTACATTGAACTCTGAACTTTTGCATTCTTCTCTTTTAGTCCTTTAAAATGACATCTATCCTACTTGAATTGAGGCTTCTAACCCGTGCACATTCCTTTAAATTTTCTAGGCAACCAAACAGCAGAATAACCAGTATTCAGAACACTAAAAAATCCTAAACGCAATGTCTTTTCACGTGAATAACTTAGGGTCATTTAGGTGACCAAAGTAGTTATCTCAATATTTTTTTTAGAAAATGAAAAATAAAATATGTTTGGTTAAAACATTTAGAAATATTTTTAAAAAGAAATTGAAAATAGAAGAAAAAATAGAAGACAATAAAAAAGTCGGTTTTGATTGTTTTCACTTAAAAACTTGGTAAAATTATAAGGTTGAAAATAATGGCTGGTTAACTCAGCGAAATTATGATTCAAATCCATATAAACTAATATAATGGTGGAGGACGATGGGACGAGTTTGTTGGTATCTAGGGTAGCCACCAAAGACATAAAAAACGATGATTTCCGACTAAGGGTGATAATGAGTTTGATTGGCTCACAAGCTATTCGAGCTCAGTTTCAGTGAGCTTGACTCGAGACCTCAACAAGCCAAGCCGAGCCGACCCAAACTCGACTAGAAAAACTTGTGAACAGGATCGGAATAATTATATATATGCACTAATGCAGTATGTCTAGCCATAAAACCACTAAAACAAATTAGGCAATATAATGTTGTTTCCCGCTTGCCACATAGAGGAGCCACATACTCACATCTCACGTACTTCTCAATGAATGAACTCTTATATGTCATATATTGTTATCCCAAAATAAATAAATAATAGAACTACAAAACCCTAGCTACTTAATTTCATTTCACTATTTCTCACTTTCACAATTCACATTTCATCTCCCTCACAAATATTTCATACAGACACGCACTACTATTTTTCTCTCTTTTAGTCTATCGACCTTAAAGCTTTTTGTAACGACTTGGATTTTAGAATCCGAGAGTTGGTTTGAACCGAAATGCGAGCTCGCTTTTGGGTTGAGATGTTTGGGCCTCGGGAACCGTATTGGGCTTGCTTTTAGTTGTTTAAGCTTGAGTTTTTGGCTTGGGTTTGTGTTAGGGTAAAATAGTGAGGGGTAGTTTAGTAAAAGCATAATTGGATGAGGATTGAGTGATATTTTTCTTAAAGGTGCTGCAAAAAGGTGGGTTCATGAGGTCACCCTTGTCCCATATCTTCCTACAATTCACCTTTCATCTCTTGCTTTCAAAAACCCACACATAAAGATTGAATCTTTGAGTTCTAGAGTGTGAATCTCGTTTTGGGTAAGGAGGAATGATGATTCGGCATCAAATGATCTTTATTTTGAGGTAAGCTTTGCTTAGAATAGTGATGGAAGAGGTTATGTTGGGGTTTGAAGAGGAAGAATGGGAATAAGTCTTTGAAGGCTTCTTCACCAGCTTTAATCCAAGGTTAGTACACTACTAACTCCTATAGTTTCCTAGAAATCATAAAAATAGGCTTTGATGCATGATTTTGGTGTTTTTGGCTTTGATATACCTTGGTTGATCTCTAATGGTAACTCGTGAAATTGGTGTTATTAAGGCCTAAAATTGGTAGTAACTCACCTAATAACTTCACCATAACTTGTAGGAACGATTTGGAGCTTAACCATGTAGGTTAAGTGGGATTTATGAGTGAAACTTAAACCCAGACTTTGAAATTTTAGGCTCACGTACCGGTATTGGGTGTCTAGTATCAGTACGCATAAGTAATAAAGGGGGCAGTTTGTGAGAGGCGTACCGGTACTGCTGGACGTGTATCGGTACCCCTTGCTTAATAGGGATTCCAGTAACATTTTTGCGTACCGATCGCTAGGGGTCATATCGGTACTACTGTTATATTGCTTGAGGAAGGCTTTTGTGTACCGGTACACAAATGTGGGAGTACCGGTACTGGTGGGGATTGGTACGTGGCTGTTAACATATCGATACTGAGTACCAATATGGGGGTGAGCATATCGGTAGGCTCGAGGAACCATTTCTTTTTTAACCTAAATTGAGTATCGGTACTTGTGGAGGAGTACCGATACCTAGAAAGGCATATCGATACCCATATAGGAGTATCAGTACTCGCTGGGTAATCTGCCCAAGGAATTTGAGTTTGCGTTTAGGGTTCTATAATTTGAGGCAAAGGGCCCAATGGGTCTCTTAAGGTATAAAATGAATATTGAAACTAAAAACAGATTTAAACCCCGTATGTAAAATAAAAGGCTAATAATTCGATAAATATTGGGTGAATTGTGTGAAGTAGTAACCCATTGAGATTCTTGGTGGATCGATTGATGCTGCATAGAAATTAGGGCCCTTGCTGTGTGCTGAAGGGACACCTATATAGTTGGTTCACCTTGAATGATAAGATAAACTAATGAAAGCGACTAATATGCACCTTCATAACATATTAATAAATAGATAAGTTTAATAGGGTGGCATTATAAATGATAGAAACTATAAAGTGTTGGTAAATGTGTTAGAGCTGTGTGCGGTATGGCATTTGTGTCGATGTTGTGTGTTGCGTAAATGTAGGATCCTTGATGTGTGCTGATAGGACACCTACTTAGTCGAGTCTTTGTTGGATGGGATTTGGATACCCAATAATGTAGTTGCAACACCTTGAAGACTTCTGAATATAGGTTTTCATTGTTGTGTGGAAGGGGGCCTCATTCGAATGTGCTTGATGGAAGATTTCAAGCATAGATAAAGGATCCCAATACTGCATGGACGCGGGCCTCATCCCCACGAGTATAAGATCCTGATATTTTATGGACACGGGCCTTACTCAAAGTGTAGGATTCTGATACTTATGGACGCGGACCTTACTTAATATTGTTTGATTTATCTGTATGATGTTGTGTGGGTTGATGATGTATATGTATATGTTGTGTGCGAGATCATACATTCCTAATGCTATGTGTTTAGGTGGTTATGGTAACGACATTATTATCTTGCTATAATATCATTCATGTTGCATTACTTTATTTATGATTTGCATGAAGCATGGTTGAGTGGCGGTGTATCCACTAAGCATTATTAGCTCAACGTTCGAAATCTTTGTTTCCATTCGCAAGTTAGTAGGTTTGGCATATTCTTGGAGGAGCACCATCAGTGAAGGATTCCAGCGCCTCGTCTCTTCAGAGTACAATACTTAGGTTATTGGGCTATGTATTCGTAGGAACCTATTGTATATTGTAAATTGTATTTGGATTTTCAAACGACGAGTCAAAAGTTTTATAAAGTAATTTTTAAAGGAGCTCCACTGTATATGTTTCAAATATTACCTGTACTTTATTTGATTGAAATAAAATGGGTTTTGGAAATTTATTGTGGATTGGGCTAAACTAGGTTAGAAATTTTATGGTTGGGTTTTAGGCTTGAGGCCCAAATATGACACCGGGTCAAGGGTGTTATATTTAGTGGTATCAGAGCTTAGTTTTTTCCTGTTCTAAGAAAGCCCTGGGTAGTTAGGAGTCATAGATAGGTGTTTACCAAATACGAGCCCTTGTGTTTAAGTTGTACTCTTTCAAGACTAGAATTTGGACGGTGTGCTCTATGTCCGCATGTGTCGCTGGTTACGACATTAAGATAGATCCAATCATGATTGTGAGGGCCACAATAATGACTGGTTTCTTTGAGGATAATTCTGAGATCAAAGTTATCTCAAACGTTAAGCTTGGGTTTATGAAAGAATAAAAAAGTTGAGGGCGTGTTCTCCTTCCATCACTCGATAGTAATCATGGTTATATGTCGTAAGCTACCTTGAAGCTTTGAGTTCATAATGAGAACCTCTAGTGGTGAGATTTCGCGTGTTGGTGGATGACCCTTATAGAATGAATAAGAGGACTTACTTTCGATTGACCAGTGGTAGAGTGTCAATCGAGGGTCTCTTCATCCGTAGTAAGTGACCCCTAATATAGGATACCATGTGATGGGGATGTAACGCACCTGGCAGATATGCATTTTCTTTCTATGTTGGGAGGTACATGATGGTTGTGAGGTCCCAAGTACGCTCTTATTAAGTTGAATGCTCTAAGATCTCGAGCAAGGTATGCTTGTTGCAATTGTTTATAGTAGTGGCTGGAAGGACATTGTGGGTATTGTGCAAGGCAATACTTGAGTAAAGCTTGAGGATGTGGGTTTTACAGATTTGGTGGGTTGTTCTTTTTAAAGAGTTGATATGGTTTTTTCCATTGGTTTTTGTACAGTCATGAGCTAGCTTGAGATGTCAAGCGTAGTGTTAGAAGTTTTGAAGTTCTGAGGAACCAAACCTATAGTAATGAGAACGACGAACTACCACCTTCCTAATGCGGTTCAAACTAGTTTGGGTCAAATGGCCCGAGAAACGACCAAGAAAGTTGTGAAGAGAGCCATGTTCCTTAAATGAGAGGAGCTTCATTGTTACGAATCCAAGGATAGTACAAGAAAAGATAACCCGATCAATCGGATCAATGGTTATGAGACACTCAGAGAGATATGAGGTAGATGTGGAGTAGTCTTTAGGGGAATCCTGATTGTATCATCTTTTTCTTAAAGGAAATGCATACGAATGGCGAGAGATGTTGAGTTGGGACCACAACTTGTGTTCTCAACATGGGATATTTCCTTGGATGAGTCAGAAAAAGTACGCCAATGAAGCTCTTATGAAGGAGATGAGATATCAATTCTTGCAATCAGTTCAAGGTGTCAAAATAGTATTGAGTATGAGTAAAAAAAATTTTACGGTTGAGTCTGTTATGCCCAAATTTTGTTGCTATCAAGAGTAAAGGTGGTTGAGATTTAGAATTGGATTCAAGGTTGACTTATTGATGCATGGGAGAACGGGTTCACTTGGGATATTTTTTGAGTTAATTGTTAGTACGAAGGCACTCAAATGACTTTAGTGCCAACATTGAGCCAGTTTGAAGATTTTATAGACCGTGTTGTGAGGACCTATGACATCATAAGATTCTTCTCAAGCTCATTAAGAGGTTTCATGCTTTGAGGGGATCAAAAAGAGTTGTTACAAATCAGCTAGTGAGGGTTAGTCAAAAATCTAGATTGAGGGTTCGTAGGGGCTTCTCGATTTCTACTATAACGAGAAGTGTTGATAGTTCGGCCCCTAACGTCTTTCCCACCAGTTCATGAGTATTGTGGTTGACATCACCTTAGGGTATGCTTCTTGCTTGGGGAATTTGTTATGAGTGCCAGACATCGGGTCTCATGGCAAAAGATGGCCCATTTGTGGATGAGTGTCCATCGGTTCAGTCTCTAAGGTTGATTCCTTCTTGGCATAGTCAGAGTTCTTCATGAGGTGGTGCTAGGGCATTATTGAAGTATCGGGGTGGTGGTTACGTGAGATCTACCGCCAGAGTTGATGTGCAAGCTTTTGCTAGATGGACTGTTGTTCAGGCCAAGGATGACGAACTTGTTGCTGAGAATATTGGGTTTTCAGTCGCTTCCTTAATAACAGTTTGATTTTTTGTTCCTACCATGACAGTGATTTTGTTGAGTGAGATTTGTGTTAAGTTCCTCAAGAATTTATGTTGGCTTGGTTAAAATTATTGGATTTGTAAGTGCTAGTAGGTAAGGGTTTCATCGTAGGTGGTGAACATAAATTGAGAGTAATAGCCCCTGAGGACTTGTTAGACTTATCCTTGGTATGGGTTGGTCGTGTGAATATGATGTGTTCCTTGGTTTCTGAGCTAGAGTCTCGAAGTTGGGGTTTGAAATGACTAGTCTATTGGTGTTATGCGCAAAGACTCTTTACCTCTTCAGCTTGTGTGTCATGTTCTTACAACGTTAGTTGAGGAAAACCTTGTAGGTAGCAAGATGTTCTTAGTTCGCGTAGTTGATGCAAGGTTGAGAGTCCACGATTTTAGAGCGGTGGACGTGTAAGTGGATATTAAGGTGCTCTTCGAGAATTAAACGGGCTATCCTCTTGATCGCTGAATATGACCCATGATGGGGGGATGCGTTGAGTTCGGTATTAGTGTCCATCACCTTATTGTCTGGCATCTACCGAACATCTCGTGTGAGGACTCTTTGGTAGGTGAGTGGATGCGGGCTGTATTACCTGTATTTTGTCCGGGGTATCCAAATTTACTAAATAAATATGGCCAATAATAATAAATAAATAACTCAAATCAGCCCAAATATAAAAATATCCATTTATAAATACCCCAAACCTCTTTATAAAGCTAAAAGCCCAAACCAAAGGCCCAAATCCCATTCACAAGTTTTTTCGGTTATAACCCACCAAAGAAACACAAAATACATCCAAACCCATTTTCCCGCCCAAATTCTAATCAGAAAGGACATGTGGCAGCTCTTCATTGGCCCAAAACAATAGCCACGAATTGTGGTTTTTTTTCCCGCTCAGTTGGTGCTGACGTCATCAGTCATGACAGCAAGTCAGCCCTTATAAATACCTGCAGAAGAGAGAGTGTCAGTAATTAATGATGATAATAAATAAAATAATAATAATAAAAACTAATAATAAATATAATATAAGAGAGAGAGTATACCTCGGGAAGCCGAATCGTTCGGGAAATCTGATCTGTTGCCAGTGCATGAACGACCGCCGTGGATACCGGGAACTGAACCGCCGTGAAGGTATCATTCCCCACTATTTTTTCATTCCCTTCAAAAAAAAGTTAGTAGCCAAAAGGTTAGATTAAAAATATAAAAAAACAGTAAATAAAAGCAAAAGGGGATCGTTTCGATCTTATGCTACGGTGGTTGGGAGTAGTTTTAAAAGTGGTCAGAGTTGAAGAGGGCTGGGTTACGGGTAGCCTATGCCGGGGAAGAAGGGGATCCTATCATATCTGGGTAGATCTAAGGCTCTAGAGTCAAAAATTGGATTTTTTGGTATATTAGGGTTTCGATTATGGCGTGACGGTGGCGAAAATCGCCTACGGCAGGGGCGATCGCATGCAAAGATCGGGGTTCGAACCCTGGCTGCCGGCGAACACCCAAGAGTAACCAGATGACGGAGGCTCAAGATCCAGTGGAGGTTTGCATGGCGGAGCTTGGCCGGATAGTTTGGTGTTGATCCGAAATTGGATTAACACAAGGGATATTCAAACAAAACCTAAGGGTTTTGATCCGTTTTGGGTTAAGTTTCTGGTAATAAGATGTTTGTGAAGAGAGAAGGCAGAGAGTTTGGGAGGTTAGAGAGAGAGTGTGGGAGCTTGAAGTGGCCGAGTTGGCTCGGTTTTGAGCCTTTTATAGGCGAGTTAACACGACACCGTTTTGGTGTCGAGTCAAGAGGGGATCCTTTGTGCGGGTCGGGTATAACTCGCGTACTTTGATATGGATACCCTTTGGTTTTTGCCCAAAGTTTTGCATTTTCTCAATTTAGTCCCCATTCCCCTATAATTGAGTCACATACTCTGTAATTCTTTCAATTTGGTCCCTTGCACTCCTTAATTCAACCCCAAAGTTTGTAATTAGTGCAATTGGGTCACCTAGGTTTTGTAATTGGGTATTAAGTTTTGTAATTGTTTTAATTTAGTCCTTGTAGTAATAAAAATCAGTTTTAATGTTCAATTTGTTTTAATTTAGTCATTTATTTAATTTTTTTAAATGAAATTAATTTAATTGTGTGATGCATATTTTAAATTGAGCATATAGGGTTATTTGCTAGATAATTTAATCATCTAAATTAATTAATCATTAGAGCCTTTAGTTTATGTTCTCTAATTAGGATCTAATAATTAAAGTGAGTAAAAAATTGTAGTAATTAAATGTATATTAAAATATAACTTTAATATTCAAATTTGGATGATGTTCCATTGTTTACAATAGGGTGTTATCTCAACATGAATTTTAATAAATTATATTTCATATATATTACACTTATAATTGAACATCAACTTAGTTTTTTAATTGAAACTAAATAATTAATTCGGATACATTGTAGTTAATTAAATGTATATTAAATAGAATCTTTGAGGCCCAAATTTGGATGGTGTTTCATTGTTTACAATGGGGTGTTATCTCAACATTGGCTATAAAAGATGTATATTTAGTATACATTTCCACTTATAATATTGACTTAATTAATTATTAAAACCTTAATTGGGTTAGTACTTTAATTAATTAGAATGGTAAATTGATTAGGAATATTATTAATTTAAGGGTTTTAAATATATGGAAGGTGTTCAAGCAATTGACATTTTCTCATAAAAGCCATTAAATTAATTAATATTCATAGTATAAATAATTAATTAATTAGAACTAATTTAGGTTAGTACTTAAAATGAACAAGACAATAAAAGGTTATTCATTTAAAACCTTTTATGTTGGACATTCATTTTTAAATATGAATAGGGTGCCACTTAAGAGGGTGCTTTTAATCTTATATTCGAACAAAATGAATTTCCTTATAAAAGGACATCTGCATTTGGAATTTATATTCAATTAATAATTATGGAATAAATTAAGTTCAAATAATTATTCGAAATGCCAAAATGCCACATAAAGTTAAGGTACCAATAACAGGCATTTGTAGGGGGTGCTAATCCTTCCCCACGCGTAACCGACTCTCGAACCTAATTTTAAAGTAAAGAATCTCTGGATTGTTTTTACGGTGTCCGGTCTACCTGAAGTGATCGGTGTCGACTCCAAAATGTTTTTTCAATGATAAATAAAACCAATTTAATATGAAAAACCTAAATTTTCAAGATTAAATTAAAAATAGCCATAAAATCCTAATTTTCCAAAAGATCGATCGTCAGGCTATTTTTACACTAGTTTTAAAAATGGTCGCGGCACGGGCGATGTTGCCAAGGGGTTCACCTTAGGACGTATTAGTGTTGGTATAACAAGATGTAGTGGTGTTAGCTGTTGTGGGTCGATGTATAACGGTGAAAGACCAATACTCGTTTTTCAGGGCTAATGATCATGTTAATATTGAAGAGTTTTCAGATTTTCGTAAGATAGTTCAGAAGTTGGGTCTCGTAAGTTGAAGGTTAAGGAGAATTAGTGATAAGATTTGGGGTTTGATGCAATGTTTGGAATCTAAGGGCAAGTTGAAGGGTTGCTTATCTGGGTTTGAGATGGATTGTTTTCATGCATGGTAACATTGTAAAGATATTCCAATGGCTTAGTAGAAATGTGGGGTTTTGGCTAAAGTTGTGTGGAATCGGATCTTTGTGCTGTAATAAGTTGTGTTGGGAGAACCATTAGGAAATCTTTGAGGCCTTGCTAAAGTTTTGGCACAAATGTTAGTTAGAATTAGGTGGTTGGAGTGAAGAGGGTGTTCGAACCTTTAAGGATAGCTTGGTGGGTTTGATCCCTAGTAGAGCTTGTTTATGGTAATGTGATTTTCTTTTGGAACCGAAGTGGCTTGGCTAGTGGAATCGCTTGATCATGGATTCACATTTGTTTATGTTGCAATGGGTTCAAGTAAATAAGGTGTTAAGTTCTGTATTAGTTAACCAAGTCGAGAAAGAAGGTTGTAATTTCATGTTAGATTGACGGTAGAGCTCGATTGATAGGGTTTGCTTATTCTTAAACACGTGGGTTATGGTGCTATTAATATATGAGAAAGTGCCTTCGGTATACTTTCAAGAAGTGTCACGTTCTGAACGTAGAAGAGGGTAGAGTTCAAGAGTTGGAAACATAGGAAATGGTAAAGAGGTTGATATCCGTGATGATATGTCATCCGGAGTTACTTCGGTGGGGGCGATGTCTAACAGTGTTGTTGTGATTATCCGTTGTTGATCTGCTCTTAGGTTCAAGCAGAGTGTTGCTCTAGGTGGGAATGAATCATTGAAGAGTCTTGTAGAGAGACCCTAGGGCCGTGTTGCATGTGTGGTAGAGAGGATGGTTGGATCTTCAGGAGTTGCATCTCCTTCCCTTGTTTAAATTTCGAGGACAAAATTTTCTTTAAAGAGGGGAGAGTTGTAATGACCCAGATTTCAGAATCTGAGAGTTAGTTTAAATCGAAATGCGAGCTCATTTTTAGGCCGAGATGTTTGGGCCTTGGGAACCCTATTGGGCTTACTCTTAGTTGTTTGGGCTTTAGTTGCTGGCTTGGGTTTGTTTTTTTAGGGTGAAACAAGTGAGGGTAGTTTAGTAAAAGCATAATTGGATGAGGATTGAGGGATATTTTTCTTAAAGGTTTTGTAGAAAAGTGGGTTCATGAGGTCACCCTTGTCCCATATCTTCCTACCCTTCACATTTCATCTCTTGCTTTCAAAAACCCACACCTATAGATTGAATCTTTTAGTTCTAGAGTGTGAAACTCTTTTTGGGTAATAAGGAACGATGATTCAACATCAAATAACCTTTATTTTGAGGTAAGCTTTACTTAGAATGGTGATGGAAGAGGTTATGTTAGGGTTTGAAGAGAAAGAACGAGAATGAGTCTTTGAAGGCTTCTTCACCAGCCTTAATCCAAGGGTAGTACACTACTAACTCATATAGTTTCCTGGAAATCATAAAAATAGGCTTTGATGCATGATTTTGGTGTTTTTGGCTTTGATATACCTTGGTTGATCTCTAATGGTAACTTGTGAAATTGGTGTTATTAAGGCCTAAAATTGGCAGTAACTCACCTAATAACTTCACCATAACTTGTAGGAACAATTTGGAGCTTAACCATGTAGGTTAAGTGGGATTTACGAGTAAAACAACCCAAACTTTGAAATTGCGGGCTCGCGTGCGATACTAGGTGTCTACTATTGGTACGCATATTTAATAAAGATGACAGCTTGTGAGAGGCGTACCGGTACTACTAGACGCGTACCAGTACCCCTTGCTTAATAGGGATTCTAGTAACTTTTTCGCGTACTGGCACGCTAGAGGGTGTATTAGTACAACTGTTATATTGGTTGAGGAAGGCTTTTATGTACCGGTACACAAAGGTAGGAGTATCGATGACGGTGGAGATCGATGCAGGCGGTTCACGTGCCGATATTGAGTACCGATACGGGGGTGAGCATATCAGTAGGCTCGAGAACCCATTTTTTTCAAACCTAAATTGAGTATTGGTACCTGTAATGGAGTACTAGTACCTAGAGAGGTGTACCGATACCCATAAGGAGTATCGGTACTAGCTGGGCAATCTGCCCAAGGAATTTGAGTTTACGTTCGGGAATTCTATATTTCGAGGCAAAGGGCCCAATGGGTCTCTTGAGGTATAAAATGAATATTAAAACTGAGAAACAGAGATTTAAGCCTCGTATGTGAAATAAAAGGCTAATGATTCGGTAAATATTGGGTGAATTGTGTGAAGTAGTAACCCACAGAGATCCTTGGTGGATCGATTGATGTTGTATGGAAATTAGGGCCCTTGCTGTGTGTTGAAGGGTCGCCTATATAGTTGGTTCGCCTTGAATAATAAGATAAACTAATGAAAGTGGCTAATGTGCACCTTTATAACATATTAATAAATAGATAAGTTTAATGGGGTGGCATAATAATCGATAGAAACCATAAAGTTTTGGTAAATGTGTTAGAGCTATGTGCGGTATGGCATTTGTGTCGATGTTGTATGCTGCGTAGAAGTAGGGTCCTTATTGTGTGCTGATGGGACACCTAATTAGTCGAGTCTTTTTTGGATGGGATCCGAATACCCAATAATGTATGTTGCAGCACCTTGAACACCTTCATAACATATTAATAAATAGATAAGTTTAACGAGGTGGCATAATAACCGATAGAAACCATAAGGTGTTTTGCATTGTTTTATTTACGATTTGTATGAAGCATGGTTGAGTGGCGGTGTATCCACTGAGCTTTGTTGGCTCAGAGTTTAGAATTGTTGTTTTCGTTCGCAAGTTAGTAGGTTTGGCATGCTCTTGGAGGAGAACCATCAGTGAAGGATTCCAGCACCTAGTCTCTTTAGAGTAAAGTACTTAGGTTATTAGGCTATGTATTCGTAAGAACCTATTGTACATTGTAAATTGTATTTGGATTTTCAACCGATCGAGTCAAAAGTTTTATAAATGCATTTTTAAAGGAGCTCTCTTGTATATGTTTCAAATATTACTTGTACTTTATTTGATTGATTGAGGATAATTCTGAGATCAAAGTTATCTCAGCGTTAAGCTTGGGTTATGAAAGAATAAAAAAGTTAGGCGTGTTCTCCTTTACATCTCGATAGTAATCATGGTTATATGTAAGTATGTGACTATGAAGCTTAGTTCATAATGAGAACCTCTAGTGGTGAGATTTCGCGTGTTGGTGGATGACCACCATAGAATGAATAAGGGAACACTTTCGATTGACGGTGGTAGAGTGTCGATCGAGGGTCTGTTATCGTAGTAAGTGACCCTAATATAGGATGCCATGTGATGGGGATGCTTGCACAGCGGATATGCATTTCTTTCCCATGTTGGGAGGTACATGATGGTTAATGAAGAGGGTCCCAAATCTGTTTCTTATTAAGCCCAGATGCTCTAAGATCTCGAGCAAGGTATGCTTGTTGCAATTGTTTATAGTAGTGGTGGAAGGACATTGTGGAGTATTGTGCAAGGCAATACTTGAGTAAAGCTTGAGGATGTGGGTTTCTGATTTGGTGGGTTGTTCTTTTTAAAGAGTTGATATGGTTTTTCCATTGGTTTTGTCTGAGTCATGAGCTGGCAGGATATCAGCGTAGTGTTAAGTTTTTGAGTTACGAAGACCAAACCTATAGTAATGGAGCAGCAGACTACCACCTTCCTAATGCGGTTGAACTAGTTTGGGTCAAATGGCCAGAAGCGACCAGAGAAGTTGTGAGAGAGCCTGTTCCTTAAATGAGAGGGCCATTTATTGCGGTCAAGGATGGTACAGAAAAAGAATGGCGATCAATCGGATCAATGGTTATGAGACACTCAGAGATATGAGGTAGATGTGGAGTAGTCTTTGGAATCTGATTGTATCATCTTTTCTTAAAGAAATGCATACAGATAGCGAGAGGCTGTTGAGTTGGGACCACGGCTTGTGTTCTCAACATGGGATATTTCACCTTGGATGAGTCGGGGAAAAAATCGCCGGTGAAGCTCTTATGAAGGAGATGAGATATCAATTCTTAGTCGATTCAAAGGTGTCAAAATCGTAATGACCCAGAGTGAGTAAAAATTTTACGGTTGACTGTATACCACAATTTTGTTGCTATCGAAGAGTAAGAGGTGGTTGAGATTTAGAATTGATTGAGTTGACTTATTGATGCATGGGAGAAGAGCAGGGTTCACTTGGGATATTTTGAGTTAATTGTTGAAGTACGAAGGCACTCAAATGACTTTAGTGCCAACATTGAGCCGGTTGAAGATTTTATAGACCGTGTTAGCGAGGACTATGACATCGCCAAGATTCTTCTCCAAGCTCTGTTAAGGGTTTCACATGCTTTGAGGGATCAAAAGAGTTGTTACAAAATCGGCTAGTGAGGTTAGTCGAAAATCTAGATTGAGGTTCATGCAAGGGCTTCTCGATTTCTACTATAACGAGAAGTGTTGATAGTTGACCCACAACGTCTTTCCGCTTTGAGTTCATGGTATTGTGGTTGACATCACCTTAGGGTATGCTTCTTGTAGGGGCTGTTGCGCAGGTGCGGACATGCCGGGTCTCATGGCAGATAGCCCGTTGTGGATGGTGTCAGCCAGTTCGAATCCCTAAAGTTGATTCCTTCTTAATAATCGAGTTAACTTCATGAGGTGAACACAGGGCGTGTGAAGTATCGGGAGTGGTGATTTACGTAGATCTCACATGGAGTTGATGTGCAAGCTTTTGCTAGATGGTATTGTTCGGGCCAAGGATGACGAACTTATTCTGCTGAGAATATTGGGTTTTCGTCAGCTTTGTAATACTTGGAGTTTGATTTTTATTCTACCATGCGTGGAGTGATTTTGTTGAGTGAGATTTGTGTTAAGTTCCTCAAGAATTTATGTTGGCTTAGTTAAAATTATTGGATTTGTAAGTGCTAGTAGGTAAGGGTTTCATGGCCAGGTGGTGGTTATAGATTGAAGTAATAGCCCACTGAGGACTTGTTAGACTTATCATAGTATGGGTTGGTCGTGTAGATATGTTCCTTGGTTTCTAAGAGCTAGAGTCTGAAGTTGGATTTAGGCCATTAGTCTATTGGTGTTATCGCAAGACTCTTTACCTCTTCCAGCTTGTGTGTGTGTTCTTGCTTCGTTAGTTGAGAGAAACCTTGTAGGTAGCAAGATGTTCTTGGTTATTTGTGTAGTTGATGCAGGTTGAGTCCACGATTTTAGGCGGTGGACGTGTAAGTGGATATTAAAGGTGCTCTTAAAGGGGTGTGGGCTATGCTGATCGCTGAATATGACCCATGATGGGGGATGCGTTGAGTTCGGTATTAGTGTCCATCACCTTGTTATGCAGCATCTACAGAACATCTCGTGTAAAGACTCTTTAGTAGGTGAGTGGATACGGGAATTTTGTATTACTGTATTTTAATAAAATTATCCAAATTTACTAAATAAATATGGCAATAATAATAAATAAATAACTCAATCAGCCCAAATATAAAAATATCCATTTATAAATACCCCAAACCTCTTTATAGCTAAAAGCCCAAACCCGAGGCCGAATCCCATTCACAAGTTTTTCGGTTATAACCCATGAGAAACACAAAATACATCGAGAACCCGTTTTCCACTTCCCAAATTCCTAATCAGAGGAAAGGACATGGCGGCTCTTCGGTAGCCCAAAACAATAGCCACAATTGTGGTTTTTTTTCCCTTTCGATTCGTCTTTAGCGTCCTTGATCATAATGACAAGTCAAACCACCCATAAATACTGCCCGAGAAGTGTCGATTAAGTGGCGACAGTAATAAATAAAATAATAATATAAAAACTAATAGCAATATAATATAAGAGAGAAGTATACCTCTAGGCAAGATAGTAAAGGAAGTCGTCTGTGCCGATTGCATGAGCAATGGCAAGTAGATCAAGGCTGAGCATGAAGTAGAGGTATCGTTTCCCATATTTTCATTCCCTTCAAAAAAAGTTAGTGGCCAAAGGTTAGATTAAAAATATAGCATTAAATAAAAGCAAAAGGGATGCGTTTAATTAAATGTATATTAAATATAACTTTAAAATTCAAATTTGGATGATGTTCCATTGTTTACAATGGGGTGTTATCTCAACATGAATTTTAATAAATTATATTTAATATATATTACACTTATAATTGAACATCAACTTGGTTCTTTAATTGAAACTAAATAATTAATTAGGATACATTGTAGTTAATTAAATGTATATTAAATTGAATCTTTGAGGCCCAAATTTGGATGGTGTTCCATTGTTTACAATGTGGTGTTATCTCAACATTGGCTATAAAGATGTATATTTAATATACATTTCCACTTATAATATTGACTTAATTAATTATTAGAGCCTTAATTAGGACTAGTACTTTAATTAATTAGAACAATTAATTGATTAGGAATATTATTAATTTAAGGGCTTTAAATATATGGAAGGTGTTTAAGCAATTGGCATTTTCTCATAAAAGCTATTAAATTAATTAATATTCATAGTATAAACAATTAATTAATTAGAACCATTTTAGGATAGTACTTAAAATGAAAAAGACAATAAAAGATCATTTATTTAAAACCTTTTATGTTGGAAATTCATTTTTAAATATGAATAGGGGTGCCACTTAACGGAGTGCTTTTAATCTCATATTCGAACAAAATGAATTTTCTTATAAAAGGATATATGCATTTGGAATGTAAAATTCATTTAATAATTATGGGATAAATTAAATTCAAATAATTATTTGAAATGCTAAAATGCCACGTAAAGTTAAGGTACCGATCACAGGAGTTTGTGGGGGTGCTAATCTTTCCCCACACGTAACCAATCCCGAACCCAATTTTAAAGTAAACACCTTTCATCTCTTGCTTTCAAAAACCCACACATAAAGATTGAATCTTTGAGTTCTAGAGTGTGAATCTCGTTTTTGGGTAAGGAGGAATGATGATTCGGCATCAAATGATCTTTATTTTGAGGTAAGCTTTGCTTAGAATAGTGATGGAAGAGGTTATGTTGGGGTTTGAAGAGGAAGAATGGGAATAAGTCTTTGAAGGCTTCTTCACCAGCTTTAATCAAAGGTTAGTACACTACTAACTCCTATAGTTTCCTAGAAATCATAAAAATAGGCTTTGATGCATGATTTTGGTGTTTTTGGCTTTGATATACCTTGGTTGATCTCTAATGGTAACTCGTGAAATTGGTGTTATTAAGGCCTAAAATTGGTAGTAACTCACCTAATAACTTCACCATAACTTGTAGGAACGATTTGGAGCTTAACCATGTAGGTTAAGTGGGATTTATGAGTGAAACTTAAACCCGGACTTTGAAATTTTAGGCTCACGTACGGTATTGGGTGTCTAGTATCGATCGCATAAGTAATAAAGGGGCGGTTTGAGAGGCGTCACAGTCTTCTTGGGCGTGTATCGGTACCCCTTGCTTAATAGGGATTCCAACATTTTTGCGTACCCGATCGCTAGGGGTCATATCGGTACTACTGTTATATTGCTTGAGGAAGGCTTTTGTGTACCGGTACACAAATGTGGGAGTACCGGTACTGGTGGGGATTGGTACGTGGCTGTTAACATATCGATACTGAGTACCAATATGGGGGTGAGCATATCGGTAGGCTCGAGGAACCATTTCTTTTTTAACCTAAATTGAGTATCGGTACTTGTGGAGGAGTACCGATACCTAGAAAGGCATATCGATACCCATATAGGAGTATCAGTACTCGCTGGGTAATCTGCCCAAGGAATTTGAGTTTGCGTTTAGGGTTCTATAATTTGAGGCAAAGGGCCCAATGGGTCTCTTAAGGTATAAAATGAATATTGAAACTAAAAACAGAGATTTAAACCCCGTATGTAAAATAAAAGGCTAATAATTCGATAAATATTGGGTGAATTGTGTGAAGTAGTAACCCATTGAGATTCTTGGTGGATCGATTGATGCTGCATAGAAATTAGGGCCCTTGCTGTGTGCTGAAGGGACACCTATATAGTTGGTTCACCTTGAATGATAAGATAAACTAATGAAAGCGACTAATATGCACCTTCATAACATATTAATAAATAGATAAGTTTAATAGGGTGGCATTATAAATGATAGAAACTATAAAGTGTTGGTAAATGTGTTAGAGCTGTGTGCGGTATGGCATTTGTGTCGATGTTGTGTGTTGCGTAAATGTAGGATCCTTGATGTGTCTGATAGGACACCTACTTAGTCGAGTCTTTGTTGGATGGGATTTGGATACCCAATAATGTAGTTGCAACACCTTGAAGACTTCTGAATATAGGTTTTCATTGTTGTGTGGAAGGGGCCTCATTCGAATGTGCTTGATGGAAGATTTCAAGCATAGATAAAGGATCCCAATATTGCATGGACGCGGGCCTCATCCCCACGAGTATAAGATCCTGATATTTTATGGACACGGGCCTTACTCAAAGTGTAGGATTCTGATACTTATGGACGCGGACCTTACTTAATATTGTTTGATTTATCTGTATGATGTTGTGTGGGTTGATGATGTATATGTATATGTTGTGTGCGAGATCATACATTCCTAATGCTATGTGTTTAGGTGGTTATGGTAACGACATTATTATCTTGCTATAATATCATTCATGTTGCATTACTTTATTTATGATTTGCATGAAGCATGGTTGAGTGGCGGTGTATCCACTAAGCATTATTAGCTCAACGTTCGAAATCTTTGTTTCCATTCGCAAGTTAGTAGGTTTGGCATATTCTTGGAGGAGCACCATCAGTGAAGGATTCCAGCGCCTCGTCTCTTCAGAGTACAATACTTAGGTTATTGGGCTATGTATTCGTAGGAACCTATTGTATATTGTAAATTGTATTTGGATTTTCAAACGACGAGTCAAAAGTTTTATAAAGTAATTTTTAAAGGAGCTCCACTGTATATGTTTCAAATATTACCTGTACTTTATTTGATTGAAATAAAATGGGTTTTGGAAATTTATTGTGGATTGGGCTAAACTAGGTTAGAAATTTTATGGTTGGGTTTTAGGCTTGAGGCCCAAATATGACACCGGGTCAAGGGTGTTATATTTAGTGGTATCAGAGCTTAGTTTTTTCCTGTTCTAAGAAAGCCCTGGGTAGTTAGGAGTCATAGATAGGTGTTTACCAAATACGAGCCCTTGTGTTTAAGTTGTACTCTTTCAAGACTAGAATTTGGACGGTGTGCTCTATGTCCGCATGTGTCGCTGGTTACGACATTAAGATAGATCCAATCATGATTGTGAGGGCCACAATAATGACTGGTTTCTTTGAGGATAATTCTGAGATCAAAGTTATCTCAAACGTTAAGCTTGGGTTTATGAAAGAATAAAAAAGTTGAGGGCGTGTTCTCCTTCCATCACTCGATAGTAATCATGGTTATATGTCGTAAGCTACCTTGAAGCTTTGAGTTCATAATGAGAACCTCTAGTGGTGAGATTTCGCGTGTTGGTGGATGACCCTTATAGAATGAATAAGAGGACTTACTTTCGATTGACCAGTGGTAGAGTGTCAATCGAGGGTCTCTTCATCCGTAGTAAGTGACCCCTAATATAGGATACCATGTGATGGGGATGTAACGCACCTGGCAGATATGCATTTTCTTTCTATGTTGGGAGGTACATGATGGTTGTGAGGTCCCAAGTACGCTCTTATTAAGTTGAATGCTCTAAGATCTCGAGCAAGGTATGCTTGTTGCAATTGTTTATAGTAGTGGCTGGAAGGACATTGTGGGTATTGTGCAAGGCAATACTTGAGTAAAGCTTGAGGATGTGGGTTTCTGATTTGGTGGGTTGTTCTTTTTAAAAGAGTTGATATGGTTTTTTCCATTGGTTTTTGTACAGTCATGAGCTAGCTTGAGATGTCAAGCGTAGTGTTAGAAGTTTTGAAGTTCTGAGGAACCAAACCTATAGTAATGAGAACGACGAACTACCACCTTCCTAATGCGGTTCAAACTAGTTTGGGTCAAATGGCCCGAGAAACGACCAAGAAAGTTGTGAAGAGAGCCATGTTCCTTAAATGAGAGGAGCTTCATTGTTACGAATCCAAGGATAGTACAAGAAAAGATAACCCGATCAATCGGATCAATGGTTATGAGACACTCAGAGAGATATGAGGTAGATGTGGAGTAGTCTTTAGGGGAATCCTGATTGTATCATCTTTTTCTTAAAGGAAATGCATACGAATGGCGAGAGACTGTTGAGTTGGGACCACAGCTTGTGTTCTCAACATGGGATATTTCCTTGGATGAGTCAGGAAAAAGTACGCCAGTGAAGCTCTTATGAAGGAGATGAGATATCAATTCTTGCAGTCAGTTCAAGGTGTCAAAATAGTATTGAGTATGAGTAAAAAATTTTACGGTTGAGCTGTTATGCCCAAATTTTGTTGCTATCGAAGAGTAAAGGTGGTTGAGATTTAGAATTGGATTCAAGGTTGACTTATTGATGCATGGGAGAACGGGTTCACTTGGGATATTTTTTGAGTTAATTGTTAGTACGAAGGCACTCAAATGACTTTAGTGCCAACATTGAGCCAGTTTGAAGATTTTATAGACCGTGTTGTGAGGACCTATGACATCATAAGATTCTTCTCAAGCTCTGTTAAGAGGTTTCATGCTTTGAGGGGATCAAAAAGAGTTGTTACAAATCAGCTAGTGAGGGTTAGTCAAAAATCTAGATTGAGGGTTCGTAGGGGCTTCTCGATTTCTACTATAACGAGAAGTGTTGATAGTTCGGCCCCTAACGTCTTTCCCACCAGTTCATGAGTATTGTGGTTGACATCACCTTAGGGTATGCTTCTTGCTTGGGGAATTTGTTATGAGTGCCAGACATCGGGTCTCATGGCAAAAGATGGCCCATTTGTGGATGAGTGTCCATCGGTTCAGTCTCTAAGGTTGATTCCTTCTTGGCATAGTCAGAGTTCTTCATGAGGTGGTGCTAGGGCATTATTGAAGTATCGGGGTGGTGGTTACGTGAGATCTACCGCCAGAGTTGATGTGCAAGCTTTTGCTAGATGGACTGTTGTTCGTGCCAAGGATGACGAACTTGTTCTTTGAGAATATTGGGTTTTCACGCCTCCTTAATAACATTTGATTTTTTTGTTCCTACCATGACAAAGATTTTGTTGAGTGAGATTTGTGTTAAGTTCCTCAAGAATTTATGTTGGCTTGGTTAAAATTATTGGATTTGTAAGTGCTAGTAGGTAAGGGTTTCATCGTAGGTGGTGAACATAAATTGAGAGTAATAGCCCCTGAGGACTTGTTAGACTTATCCTTGGTATGGGTTGGTCGTGTGAATATGATGTGTTCCTTGGTTTCTGAGCTAGAGTCTCGAAGTTGGGGTTTGAAATGACTAGTCTATTGGTGTTATGCGCAAAGACTCTTTACCTCTTCAGCTTGTGTGTCATGTTCTTACAACGTTAGTTGAGGAAAACCTTGTAGGTAGCAAGATGTTCTTAGTTCGCGTAGTTGATGCAAGGTTGAGAGTCCACGATTTTAGAGCGGTGGACGTGTAAGTGGATATTAAGGTGCTCTTCGAGAATTAAACGGGCTATCCTCTTGATCGCTGAATATGACCCATGATGGGGGGATGCGTTGAGTTCGGTATTAGTGTCCATCACCTTATTGTCTGGCATCTACCGAACATCTCGTGTGAGGACTCTTTGGTAGGTGAGTGGATGCGGGCTGTATTACACATATTTTGTCCGGTATCCAAATTTACTAAATAAATATGGCCAATAATAATAAATAAATAACTCAAATCAGCCCAAATATAAAAATATCCATTTATAAATACCCCAAACCTCTTTATAAAGCTAAAAGCCCAAACCAAAGGCCCAAATCCCATTCACAAGTTTTTTTTATATAACCCACCAAAGAAACACAAAATACATCCAAACCCATTTTCCCGCCCAAATTCTAATCAGAAAGGACATGTGGCAGCTCTTCATTGGCCCAAAACAATAGCCACGAATTGTGGTTTTTTTTCCCGCTCAGTTGGTGCTGACGTCATCAGTCATGACAGCAAGTCAGCCCTTATAAATACCTGCAGAAGAGAGAGTGTCAGTAATTAATGATGATAATAAATAAAATAATAATAATAAAAACTAATAATAAATATAATATAAGAGAGAGAGTATACCTCGGGAAGCCGAATCGTTCGGGAAATCTGATCTGTTGCCAGTGCATGAACGACCGCCGTGGATACCGGGAACTGAACCGCCGTGAAGGTATCATTCCCCACTATTTTTTCATTCCCTTCAAAAAAAAGTTAGTAGCCAAAAGGTTAGATTAAAAATATAAAAAAACAGTAAATAAAAGCAAAAGGGGATCGTTTCGATCTTATGCTACGGTGGTTGGGAGTAGTTTTAAAAGTGGTCAGAGTTGAAGAGGGCTGGGTTACGGGTAGCCTATGCCGGGGAAGAAGGGGATCCTATCATATCTGGGTAGATCTAAGGCTCTAGAGTCAAAAATTGGATTTTTTTGGTATATTAGGGTTTCGGTTATGGCGGCAGACGGTGGCCGAAAATCGCCCTACGGCAGCTGGCGATCGCATGCAGCATCGGGGGTTCGAACCCTGGCTGCCGGCGAACACCCAAGAGTAACCAGATGACGGAGGCTCAAGATCCAGTGGAGGTTTGCATGGCGGAGCTTGGCCGGATAGTTTGGTGTTGATCCGAAATTGGATTAACACAAGGGATATTCAAACAAAACCTAAGGGTTTTGATCCGTTTTGGGTTAAGTTTCTGGTAATAAGATGTTTGTGAAGAGAGAAGGCAGAGAGTTTGGGAGGTTAGAGAGAGAGTGTGGGAGCTTGAAGTGGCCGAGTTGGCTCGGTTTTGAGCCTTTTATAGGCGAGTTAACACGACACCGTTTTGGTGTCGAGTCAAGAGGGGATCCTTTGTGCGGGTCGGGTATAACTCGCGTACTTTGATATGGATACCCTTTGGTTTTTGCCCAAAGTTTTGCATTTTCTCAATTTAGTCCCCATTCCCTATAATTGAGTCACATACTGTGTAATTCTTTCAATTTGGTCCCTTGCACTCCTTAATTCAACCCCAAAGTTTGTAATTAGTGCAATTGGGTCACCTAGGTTTTGTAATTGGGTATTAAGTTTTGTAATTGTTTTAATTTAGTCCTTGTAGTAATAAAAATCAGTTTTAATGTTCAATTTGTTTTAATTTAGTCATTTATTTAATTTTTTTAAATGAAATTAATTTAATTGTGTGATGCATATTTTAAATTGAGCATATAGGGTTATTTGCTAGATAATTTAATCATCTAAATTAATTAATCATTAGAGCCTTTAGTTTATGTTCTCTAATTAGGATCTAATAATTAAAGTGAGTAAAAAATTGTAGTAATTAAATGTATATTAAAATATAACTTTAATATTCAAATTTGGATGATGTTCCATTGTTTACAATAGGGTGTTATCTCAACATGAATTTTAATAAATTATATTTCATATATATTACACTTATAATTGAACATCAACTTAGTTTTTTAATTGAAACTAAATAATTAATTCGGATACATTGTAGTTAATTAAATGTATATTAAATAGAATCTTTGAGGCCCAAATTTGGATGGTGTTTCATTGTTTACAATGGGGTGTTATCTCAACATTGGCTATAAAAGATGTATATTTAGTATACATTTCCACTTATAATATTGACTTAATTAATTATTAAAACCTTAATTGGGTTAGTACTTTAATTAATTAGAATGGTAAATTGATTAGGAATATTATTAATTTAAGGGTTTTAAATATATGGAAGGTGTTCAAGCAATTGACATTTTCTCATAAAAGCCATTAAATTAATTAATATTCATAGTATAAATAATTAATTAATTAGAACTAATTTAGGTTAGTACTTAAAATGAACAAGACAATAAAAGGTTATTCATTTAAAACCTTTTATGTTGGACATTCATTTTTAAATATGAATAGGGTGCCACTTAAGAGGGTGCTTTTAATCTTATATTCGAACAAAATGAATTTCCTTATAAAAGGACATCTGCATTTGGAATTTATATTCAATTAATAATTATGGAATAAATTAAGTTCAAATAATTATTCGAAATGCCAAAATGCCACATAAAGTTAAGGTACCAATAACAGGCATTTGTAGGGGGTGCTAATCCTTCCCCACGCGTAACCGACTCTCGAACCTAATTTTAAAGTAAAGAATCTCGGATTGTTTTTACGGTGTCCTATCTACCAAGTGATCGGTGTCGACTCCAAAATGTTTTTTCAATGATAAATAAAACCAATTTAATATGAAAAACCTAAATTTTCAAGATTAAATTAAAAATAGCCATAAAATCCTAATTTTCCAAAAGATCGATCGTCAGGCTATTTTTACACTAGTTTTAAAAATGGTCGCGGCACGGGCGATGTTGCCAAGGGGTTCACCTTAGGACGTATTAGTGTTGGTATAACAAGATGTAGTGGTGTTAGCTGTTGTGGGTCGATGTATAACGGTGAAAGACCAATACTGCTTTTTTCAGGGCTAATGATCATGTTAATATTGAAGAGTTTTGATTTTCGTAAGATAGTTCGAAGTTGGGTCTCGTAAGTTGAAGGTTAAGGAGAATTAGTGATAAGATTTGGGGTTTGATGCAATGTTTGGAATCTAAGGGCAAGTTGAAGGGTTGCTTATCCGGTTTGAGATGGATTGTTTTCATGCTATGGTAACATTGTAAAGATATTCCAATGGCTTAGTAGAAATGTGGGGTTTTGGCTAAAGTTGTGTGGAATCGGATCTTTGTGCTGTAATAAGTTGTGTTGGGAGAACCATTAGGAAATCTTTGAGGCCTTGCTAAAGTTTTGGCACAAATGTTAGTTAGAATTAGGTGGTTGGAGTGAAGAGGGTGTTCGAACCTTTAAGGATAGCTTGGTGGGTTTGATCCCTAGTAGAGCTTGTTTATGGTAACAGTTTTCTTTTGGAACCGAAGTGGCTTGGCTAGTGGAATCGCTTGATCATGGATTCACATTTGTTTATGTTGCAATGGGTTCAAGTAAATAAGGTGTTAAGTTCTGTATTAGTTAACCAAGTCGAGAAAGAAGGTTGTAATTTCATGTTAGATTGACGGTAGAGCTCGATTGATAGGGTTTGCTTATTCTTAAACACGTGGGTTATGGTGCTATTAATATATGAGAAAGTGCCTTCTGGTATACTTTCGAAGAAGTGTCACGTTCTGAACGTAGAAGAGGGTAGAGTTCAAGAGTTGGAAACATAGGAAATGGTAAAGAGGTTGATATCCGTGATGATATGTCATCCGGAGTTACTTCGGTGGGGGCGATGTCTAACAGTGTTGTTGTGATTATCCGTTGTTGATCTGCTCTTAGGTTCGTTGTGAGTGTTGCTCTAGGTGGGAATGAATCATTGAAGAGTCTTGTAGAGAGACCCTAGGGCCGTGTTGCATGTGTGGTAGAGAGGATGGTTGGATCTTCAGGAGTTGCATCTCCTTCCCTTGTTTAAATTTCGAGGACAAAATTTTCTTTAAAGAGGGGAGAGTTGTAATGACCCAGATTTCAGAATCTGAGAGTTAGTTTAAATCGAAATGCGAGCTCATTTTTAGGCCGAGATGTTTGGGCCTTGGGAACCCTATTGGGCTTACTCTTAGTTGTTTGGGCTTTAGTTGCTGGCTTGGGTTTGTTTTAGGGTGAAACAGTGAGGGGTAGTTTAGTAAAAGCATAATTGGATGAGGATTGAGGGATATTTTTCTTAAAGGTTTTGTAGAAAAGTGGGTTCATGAGGTCACCCTTGTCCCATATCTTCCTACCCTTCACATTTCATCTCTTGCTTTCAAAAACCCACACCTATAGATTGAATCTTTTAGTTCTAGAGTGTGAAACTCTTTTTGGGTAATAAGGAACGATGATTCAACATCAAATAACCTTTATTTTGAGGTAAGCTTTACTTAGAATGGTGATGGAAGAGGTTATGTTAGGGTTTGAAGAGAAAGAACGAGAATGAGTCTTTGAAGGCTTCTTCACCAGCCTTAATCCAAGGGTAGTACACTACTAACTCATATAGTTTCCTGGAAATCATAAAAATAGGCTTTGATGCATGATTTTGGTGTTTTTGGCTTTGATATACCTTGGTTGATCTCTAATGGTAACTTGTGAAATTGGTGTTATTAAGGCCTAAAATTGGCAGTAACTCACCTAATAACTTCACCATAACTTGTAGGAACAATTTGGAGCTTAACCATGTAGGTTAAGTGGGATTTCTGAGTAAATCTGAACCCAAACTTTGAAATTCTGGGCTCGCGTACCGATACTAGGTGTCTACTATTGGTACGCATATTTAATAAAGATGACAGCTTGTGAGAGGCGTACCGGTACTACTAGACGCGTACCAGTACCCCTTGCTTAATAGGGATTCTAGTAACTTTTTCGCGTACTGGCACGCTAGAGGGTGTATTAGTACAACTGTTATATTGGTTGAGGAAGGCTTTTATGTACCGGTACACAAAGGTAGGAGTATCAGTACGGGTGGAGATCAGTACAGGGCGGTTCACGTACCGATATTGAGTACCGATACGGGGGTGAGCATATCAGTAGGCTCGAGAACCCATTTTTTTCAAACCTAAATTGAGTATTGGTACCTGTAATGGAGTACTAGTACCTAGAGAGGTGTACCGATACCCATAAGGAGTATCGGTACTAGCTGGGCAATCTGCCCAAGGAATTTGAGTTTACGTTCGGGAATTCTATATTTCGAGGCAAAGGGCCCAATGGGTCTCTTGAGGTATAAAATGAATATTAAAACTGAGAAACAGAGATTTAAGCCTCGTATGTGAAATAAAAGGCTAATGATTCGGTAAATATTGGGTGAATTGTGTGAAGTAGTAACCCACAGAGATCCTTGGTGGATCGATTGATGTTGTATGGAAATTAGGGCCCTTCTTTGTGTGTTGAAGGGTCGCCTATATAGTTGGTTCGCCTTGAATAATAAGATAAACTAATGAAAGTGGCTAATGTGCACCTTTATAACATATTAATAAATAGATAAGTTTAATGGGGTGGCATAATAATCGATAGAAACCATAAAGTTTTGGTAAATGTGTTAGAGCTATGTGCGGTATGGCATTTGTGTCGATGTTGTATCTTTGCGTAGAAAGTAGGGTCCTTATTGTGTGCTGATGGGACACCTAATTAGTCGAGTCTTTTTGGATGGGATCCGAATACCCAATAATGTATGTTGCAGCACCTTGAACACCTTCATAACATATTAATAAATAGATAAGTTTAACGAGGTGGCATAATAACCGATAGAAACCATAAGGTGTTTTGCATTGTTTTATTTACGATTTGTATGAAGCATGGTTGAGTGGCGGTGTATCCACTGAGCTTTGTTGGCTCAGAGTTTAGAATTGTTGTTTTCGTTCGCAAGTTAGTAGGTTTGGCATGCTCTTGGAGGAGAACCATCAGTGAAGGATTCCAGCACCTAGTCTCTTTAGAGTAAAGTACTTAGGTTATTAGGCTATGTATTCGTAAGAACCTATTGTACATTGTAAATTGTATTTGGATTTTCAACCGATCGAGTCAAAAGTTTTATAAATGCATTTTTAAAGGAGCTCTACTGTATATGTTTCAAATATTACTTGTACTTTATTTGATTGAAATAAAATGGGTTTTTGAAATTTATTGTGGATTGGGCTAAACTAGGTTGGAAATTTTATGGTTGGGTTTCAGGCTTGAGGCCCAAATATGACATCCGGGTCGAGGATGTTACATTTTCACTGGACAACAGCTCTTATCCCCGCTAGCTGACAATAACTATATGCCCACTAGCTGACAATAACGTCTTTCAGTAGGCCACCAGTTCATAACTAGGTTCGTCATTTCAAACTTCTAATGTTCTCCTCTTTTTTTTCATTTTTTATAGTTCTTTGGTTTAGAACTTTAGACTATTGTGTTTTGTCTAAGATTTGAGCATGTTGTGATGGGTTCTGTTCTTTTTTTTTTTTTTGAATAGTCTAAAGGTGATTACAAGGTGGTATCTGTTCATACATATTCTTAACCTTTGACAATTGTACACACACCTTGTAGACAAGGCGATTTGAACCTGTGTATCCTCAGATTATCAACATCCGCTTCTCCACTAGGACACTTGTTGGGTTCTTTCTGTTATAATTTAATTGCGTTCAATTTATGCTACTATGGATTGTGTGTTTTGTGTGATTTTTCTTTTTTCTTTTAAATAGTTCTATGTTGTATCTTTTCGTGAGCATATGAGTTTTACTTCAATGACAATCATTATGATTTGTAATCTAAGAATGTCTATTACTGGATTTAAAACATCGGATGGTCATTTAACTCCTATTTTAGAGATAATTGTTGGGAAGCTCGTTCAATCAACCGAGGTAGCTAAGAGGGGGTGAATTGGTTTTTGGGTGATAGTGGTGGAAGCAAAGAAATTTAAAAGTTTGACACAAGGATTTATAGTGGTTCGACTTTCTAACCAAAGTCTACATACATTACCTTAGCTTCCCACTAAGGATTTTCCCAAATTCACTCTTGAATTTCTTTCCTTTTTCCAGGCTCAAGGAGATAACCCTTACAACACAAGACTTATACCCCAAAGTCTTGTTAAACCCTCTCTTACAAGAGAAACAAATAAGCAAACTAGGGAAAACCTTATAAGGCTGATTGTTTGCAATTCTAAGCTCACACCCAAAACCTAACACTTGAGCATATATAAAAATTAAGTTCACAAGTGTGTTCTACAAAGAAATTGACAATTAAAGCACAAAACACTTTCTCTATACATGAATGTTGGTAATATTGTTTCTTGTTGTTGCATGGCTACTTGATTGAGTCTTTTAAACCCTCTAAGGAGTTGGTGGCCGTTACTAGCCGTTGGGGTTGGTTTGGAGCCGTAAGGGTTTTTAATTCCAGCAATAAACGCACTTCTAGAGCAGGGCGTATCGGTACTCGCGTAGACGTATCGGTACTTACCTTAAGAAAAATAGTCGTTGGAGCATTTTTACAAAGGGTATCGGTACGAACCCTTGTGTACCATACCGATACTTTATTTGTCTACTAGAATTTGCCAAAACTTGGGGACAAAGGAACGTATCGGTACTTGAAGAGCCGTACAGGTACGAGCACTCTAGGTATCAGTACGGGTGAATCTGTACCGGTACTCAGGGCCTGTTTTTGACACTTTGGCTATTTAAAATTATTTTAAGTATGTAAAAACCTTTTGAAAACATTTCAAACATATTTTTCAAGTCTATGGACTTTTGAAATATTTTTGCAAATTAGTTTAAGTCCAAAAACATTTTTCTTTAAGTCATATCAAAATCAAATATCTCAACAATCTCCCCCTTTTTGATATAACGAAATCACTTAAAAATTGTTTTTGTGAAAACTCCCCCTTAGGAAAATATTTTTTTAGAAAAAGAGAATATTTTTGAAAATATTTAAAACTCCCCATTTTTCTTTATGAAACTGAATTTTTAAAACATGTCTCTCCCCCTTTTTTATATAAAAAATAATTTCAAAACTACGTTTGAAATCACATTAAGTTCAAAAACACCAAATGTTAAAATTAAGTACCAATTGATACAAAACACCAATTGTTGGTGTAAAAATAATGGAGAAAAGAGAAAAGATTTTTCATGAAAGAATTAAAAAAATGGCTTCCTCTTAGTCAAGCAACAAGTAAATTGTTAGTCCAACAATTCAAGAGAAATTAAATTGAATTTCAAATAAATAAAACAAATAAATACAAGAAATTCAATTAAGCATGCCATAAAAGAACTAATCATATAAGCAAACAAGGCATGACAAAAAGGAGACAAAATAGTCCCTTTTTGTCTACACGTACCGGTACGGTATAGGTCGCTTGCTACTTGGTTGAAGGTTGAATCGGTACGGTATGGACTGTATCAGTATGAAGGCACGAAACAGGTGAAAAAAATTACAGCAAAAGCAACTTAAAAAGCCTTACAACTTAGTTTTAAGTTCATACAAAGGCTCTATTAAGTCCTAAATATACATTTTGCACATTTTGCCACACATGCTTCTCAAAATATAACATTTAAAACATAGAAAGCATGAATTTCACCAAATTCAACCAATTATTACAAGTTTAAGGCTAAAAACACAAAGATAGACATATTAGCCCAAAAACAAGTAACTCATGCAATTTGAGACCCCCTAACTATATACAATTAGGTACAACATGTAGTCATACAAACATGCTTAGATCATCATCAAAATCAAACAATATAGGCATGATCAAGCAAAATGCATGAAACTAAAATTTACCACTTGAACCAAGGTAGGATGTTAAGCCTATCATTCTGCAAGTGTCCTTCCTTCTTTGTGTGTCATGGGCTTCCATAATTTCAACTTTGATCATCAATGGCTCAAACACACCTACAAAAGACAATATAAAATATTTTGGTATCCAAATTGCTTTGGATCCATTGGCATTAGTCTCAAATAATTTTGTCCCCTTAGGAATCCATTTTTCAATTTCATCATTTTTCTTTGAAACAATGAGTCCTTTTGGAACCCAAATGTTTTTAACCAATTTATCTTTAAAAAATCTAGCGGAACTAGATTGTCTTTGGTAAAAGTTTGATTTTACAAAATTGTTTTTGGAGCATTCTTCATTTTCTCTTTTAAGATATTTGTAAATAAAAACTTTTTCATTTTTAAGATCATCTAACTCTTTTTTATGATCTTCTTGCACTTTAGAAAGCAAATTTTGCAAGTTTGAAATTTTCACTTCAAAAACTTTAAAAATAACTTGCATTTGATTAAGTTTACTTTCAAGTTCTAAATTAGTTTTAGAAAGCAATTCATTTTCGAATTTTAATTTTGAAACCAATTTCTTGTTTTTCAAAAATAAAGCTTTAAACTCTAAAAATAAATCATCGTAGGTACCTTGTAGCTCATCGAAAGTATAAGAATTTAAATTTGATGAGTTAGAAGTTACCTCCTCATCTTGGATGGCCATGAGACATAGGTTGGCTACCTCATCATCTATGGAGTCCTCTTCGTTACTCTATGTAGCCACAAATACCTTCCTCTTATGGCTTGATCCCTTCTTATTGAAGCGAGGGAAATCATACTTGGTGTGCCTCAACTTCTTGTATTCGAAGCATATGATGGGATCCATCATCTTCATCCTTGATTCTCGTCTTGATTCTTCATTTTCTTGCTTCATGAATCGGGTGAATTTCTTAAAGAGCTTGCCCATCTCTTCTTCTTCATCTTCACTCTCATCTTTACTTGATTCTTCTTGAATTTTTGAGGATAATTTAAGAGCAACATTCAATTCAATACCTTGCTCTTCTATCTTCTTCTTCCCCTTTGACATCATCATCTTATGGGTTAGTAAAGATCTCATAAGCTCATCAAGCTTGAGCTCCTTCAAATTCTTTACTTCAATGATTGTCGTCTTTTTTGAATCCAATGAATCATGAAATGAGTAAATCAACTTCCTCACAAGCTTGTTCTTCGGGATCATCTCTCTAAATATTTTAAGCTCGTTGATTATGGTGGAGAACCGATCGAACATAGCTTTAATGTCTTCTTTCGGGTTTATCTTGAAGTTCTCAAAGTTGAGGTTGAGAAATCAAATCTTGGTTTTCTTCACCTCATTTGTACCTTCATATGTGACTTCAAGTTTATCCCATACTTTCTTGACATTATCATAAGAAGAAACTTTTGAATACTCTTTCGGACTAAGTGCACAAAAGAGAATGTGCAAGGCCTTTGCATTGAGCTCCGTCTTCTTGTGATCTTTCGCACTCCATTCTGCCTTGCTTCTTTGTGGAACGAATGAGCCATCAAGAACGATATCCCAAAGATGGTAGTCTTTGGCCTTCATGAAGAACATCATCCTATTTTTCCAATAGGAGTAGTTGGCACCGTTGAAGTAAGGAGGCTTGTCTAAGGATTGCGCCATGATCTTCGATTGATGTAGAATGGTTGAGTACTTCAAGGATCGACTCTAGGAAGTTAATTCGATGTAGAGACGAATGTATAATACCAATTGTTGGGAGGCTCGTTCGATCAACCGAGATAGCCAAGAGGGGTGAATTGTTTTTTGAGTGATAGTGGTGGAAGCAAAGGAATTTAAAAGTTTGACATAAGGATTTATAGTGGTTTGACTTTCTAACCAAAGTCTACATCCACTACCTTAGCTTCCCACTAAGGATTTTCCCAAATTCACTCTTGAATCTATTTCCTTCTTCCCAATCTCAAGGAGATAACCCTTACAACACAAGACTTATACCGCAAAGTTTTGTTAAACCCTCTCTTACAAGAGAAACAAATAAGCAAACTAGGGAAAACCTCACAAGGCTAATTGTTTGCAATTCTAAGCTCACAACCAAAACCTAACACTTGAGTATGTATAACAATTAAACTCACAAGTGTGTTCTTCAAAGAAATTGACAATTAAAGCACAAAAACACTTTCTCTATACATGAATGTTGGTAGTGTTATTTCTTGTTGTTGCATGGCTGCTTGATTGAGTCTTTTAAACCCTCTAAGGAGTTTGTGGCCATTACTAGTCGTTGGGGTTGGTTTGGAGCCGTTAGGGTTTTTAATTCCAACAATAAATGCACTTTTGAACCCTTGTGTATCAGCATGATTGAAGCCGTACGGGTACTTAATTTGGCTACTGGAATTTTCCAAAACTTGGGGACAAAGGAACGCATCGATACTCGAAGAGCCGTACTGGTACGGGCACTCTGTGTATCGGTACGGGTGAATCTGTACTGGTACTCAGGGCTTATTTTTGACACTTTGGCTATTTAAAATCATTTTAAGTATGTGAAAACCCTTCGAAAACATTTCAAACATGTTTTTCAGTTTATGGACTTTTGAAATATTTTTACAAATTAGTTTAAGTCCAAAAACATTTTTCTTTATGTCAAAATTAAATATCTCAACAATAACAACAATAGTATTATTTTTGAGCCGAACTAAACTTGTTCAGACTCGAGCTCAACTTGCTATCACCCCTATTTTCAATGACAGTAAAAAATCAAGGGAAAAACTCTAAGTTTTACTATACAAGATGGTGAGTGAAAAAAAGCTCATGTTAACACAAAATTAATAAAAATATAGTGGTAAAAGCAATAGGAAAAAAATTAATGCAAAATTAAAACTTTTTATATTTTATTGATCAAAACAAGATAAATCCTAAAATTTAATGACTAGTAATGTAATTTTATTTTTCTTGTATTTGAATGTATGAATATTATAGCGTTTTAATTTTTTATTAATTAAAAATATTATATTTACAGGACGAATGTCGGAATTTAAATATATACAAAATAAACAATATAGGCATCCTTAATTACTAGCTAATCGGTGGATCTCACGTTTTAGTTTTTTTTATTGTAAATTATTTTTTCTTTATTTCAAAATTACATATATATATATTTATATTTTTGCTTTTGCTTTTGCTTTTGTATTTTATCACAACTAAAGCAAATTTGATTAGTTCACCGAACTACATTGCAGGGTCGTAAAAATAATTTATAAATGGTCTAATTATTGAATTTTCATCCTCTATTTTATGATATTTGAGGAGTTAGTCATTCCACCTTAATTTGTTAGAATTTGGCCTTTATATTTTATAAAAATTGGAAAGCGGGTTCATTTTTACTTATGCCTGTAAACGAACCGAACAAGCACGAATGAGAGTATGTTCATGTTCGTTTGTTTAATTTTAATCGAACAAATGAACGAACACGAACAACTAAAGGAACACAATTTTTTGTTCATGTTCGTTTATTAAAGAATGTATCTTGTTCATGTTCGTTCATTAAAATGTAAACGAACACAAACGAACGAACATAAAAGGACATATGTGAATAAATTTAAACGAACATATGTCAATAAATTTATTTTTTAAAAATATAATATTTTTATTATGAAAAATAATAAATATAAATGGATATACGTGAATAATTTTTTTGAATAGTATATGTGAATAAATTTAAACGAATAGATTACCGAACATTCACAAACTTATATGAACGAACGAATTTGTTCGTGTTCGTTCATTTAATTAAATGAACATAAAATGTTGTTCATGTTCATTCGTTTAATAAATAAACGAACATAAACGGATATAAACAAACTTCTCGCCGAACGGTTCACTAACGGTTCGTTGAATGTTTAGTTCGTTTATATCCCTATTTTTACTTCAAAAGTTAGTCCAATTAAATAATATTATTAGACTTTATTGTTAAATCACTTACTTAAAAATTAAGAATTCAACAATTTATATGTAAAGAATTAATCTTACAAGTACATCGATTTTAATTATTAAAATATAAAAAATAAATATAGTAAAATAGTAAAAGATAAAAAGTATTCATATATTTCAAAATTGGTATAATATATTTTAAAAGAATATTTACCTATTTATAAAAATTCAATTATATAACAGTATTATAAAAGTGTTCTCTTTCGAATGATAAATGCACATATTTCTAGTCAATTTATTTTGCCTATAACGGTTGTAGGGTTTCAGTCGGAAGTTAGGTCATTTTCTTCTAATATATATAATTATTTTGTTTTTGAAGAGTAAGTATTTTGTTCATAACCTGCAGAATAACACAATTGTACGTTAAGCGAGCTTTATTAAAAAACTTTCTTAAACTTAAATAGAAAAAAAGGAGGAAAAAAAGTACACCGCTTAGTATCGTAACCGAATCAAACAAAGAAAACAAACCCCTACCAACAGAATAAGCCAAATGTCATCAGCTAAGACACAAAAGCCACCGCAACAGACCAACAAAACAGTGTGAGGACAAATCAGCCGAGAGCTAAGACAATCAACAGAGAATATCTTAACTAGGCGTCACAACCAGTTAAGTCTGCAGTTCGTGAAAAACCTTTTTTTGCCAGGCGACCTGCAACCAAATTACAGTTTCTAGGTGTAAACTGAAAATGCCACACAATATTATCACACAAGTTCATGCATGAGATACAATAGACATACACCCGGGACTTATTGAGGATGAAGGAGCCATTTACTGCAATGCTACAATCACTTTCAAGGATCAGCTTGTGAGATGATGACCATATCGAAGATCAAAATAAATCACACGCTTCTTTTAAAGCAAGAAGCTCGGCCGTCAGAGCGTCCATAATGCCAACATACTTTGAAAAATAGATAAGGGACAACTCAGAGGAATTACGCAAAACACCACCTATACCAGCCTCACCGAAGCTCCCACTTACAGCCCCATCTACGTTAAACTTTAGACAATATGATGGAGGAGGACACCAGCAACTTGTAGTAGTGAGCTGTTGGCTGAACACCAAATCTCGGAACACAATAAGATTACTTAACAAATCATTGATAGTTGGGACAAAGTTCACTCCCTTGGCTTTACACCTCCAACTTAGCCGAAGTAAACACAAGTCAACTAATTGGCGTTCATCTACCACAGAACCTTTGAAAACCACCTCGTTTTTAAACAACCAAATGAACCAAGTTATATTAAAAAAGCTCAATAACCAAACTTGATTAGACTTGAAAGAGTGTGAAATCGAGCCCCATTGAAGCAGCAAGCTTCTACAATTAGAAGGCATAATAAAATAGAACCCGATAAATTGAACCACATTTGCCAAATGGCCCAAGAAATATGGCAGTGGCAAAGAAGGTGATCCGCAGATTCAATCTCGCTGGAACGAAGAGCACAATTAGTTGACTGGTTAGGGAGGCACCCACGTTTAGTAAGCTCTACTCTAGTGGGGATACGCCCCAAAATGACTTTCCAGACAAATGATTTTACATTCGAAGGAGCGAGGTTTAACTACACTATCTTTCAAATATCGTCTTTGTTGTGAGGATGGATTAAATTTAATTCGCAAAAAAGATTTAGGATTATATAAACCCGACGGAGAAGCAACCCAACATAAACTATCTGACTGAACATTTCCTGGTTGACAGCAATTAATAGTGTTCATAAAGGATAACCAAATACTATCTTCCCAGTCAAACAACCTTCTTCCAAGAAGAACCTGCCAACGCTACTCCCCATCCAGGAAATCTCCAAAATTTGCGATAGCTCCAGATTTAATTGTAGCGAGAGCGAAAATTCTTGGGAATGCATTCTTTAATTCAAACGGACCAGCCTATCAATCCGACCAGGCCTGATTACCATCTCCAATAATGACTCCGAGGTTCTGAATAAATGGGTTTGAGGAAAGACTTAAAAGGGAAATTATGGATCTCTAAATCTAAGACTTATTGTGAGCGGAAAGATTGGACGACAGGATTGAATCTGATTTACGCTCATACTTGGCAGCAATTATTTTTCTACGAAGACTGTCCGGCTCAATTCCAAATCTCCAAATCCATTTATTGAGCAAGGCACAATTTCTTCAACTTTAAATCAAGTAAACCCAGCCCACACAAGATTTTGGCAAACATAACATCTCCCAGCTAACCCAATGAATAGAGCATCTATCCAGAGAACCCCAAATAAACTTAGCAATCAAGCGCGAAAGAAGAGAGTTATTAGATGCAGGCATCAGGAATATATATATAAAATAAATGGGAACATTGGAGAGGGCTGATTTAAACAAAGTAATGCGACCTAAAAAAGAGAGAGATTTTGCTTTCTATCCTATAAACTTCTTTCGAAAATTGTTCACTATCGGCGACCACAACTGACAAGAATTTTTCTAGGCTCCCAACGGAAGGCCAGGATAAGTGCAAGGAAAGCTCTTACTATGACAGCGAAACGAAGAAGCCCAATGCTCTACTAGCGAGCCTTCAACATTTATTCCCAACAGTTTAGACTTACTTAAATTCAATTTTAAACCCGAGGCTAATTTGAAGCCTTTTAGAATGAGGATTACATTCCTAATCTGTGTTTCGCTAGCCCCACAGAAGAGGATTAAGTCATCCGCGAATTGCAAATGGGAGACTTCGATCATATTATTACCAATGTGGATGCCGTTGAAGAAACACCAGGAGATAGCCTTTGAAAGCATAGAATTGAGAGCTTCGGCAACACAATTGAACAAAAATGGGGATAGTGGGCAGCCTTGACGAAGCTTTCTATGAATATGGAATGAGTTAGTACGAGCCCGATTAACCAAAACTGAGATCGATGCGTAGCAATGCAAAGATGAACTCAATTGCATCAAACAGAACTGAATCCTATTTTTCACATAATAAAAAGAAAAAAAAATTCTAATAGACTGTATTGTAGGCTTTACGAAAGTCGACCTTGAATACAACAGCTTCTAAACCATGCCTTTTACAGTAGTTAATCGTCTCATTAGAGATGAGGGAACAATCAAGAATTTGTTTACCTTTACAAAAGGCAAATTGAGAATCGCCAATGACTTCCTCAAAGAATTTGTTTACCTCAAAGCAAGGACCTTGGATAATAATTTATAAACATTCCCAACCAAGCATATGGGACGGTAATCACCCACAGATTCGGGTGCCTGCGATTTTGGTATGAGAACTAAGAATGACTGATTAAAAGAAGAATCTGCAATATTACCACTGTAGAAGTTTGAGAAAAAACTAAAAATTCATCCTTAGGAACATGCCAAAATCTTTTCAGGAACCTCATGTTAAACTCATCCGGCCCCAGGGCTCTTGAACCATCCAACAAGGATAGAGTCGACCAAATTTCCTCAAAGGTAAAAGATTTGTCTAACAAAGCAGAGGATTCAACACTAAGCGATTTGAGATTACAATCGAAACTTTCAACTGAAATTGTGAAACACTCACCATATACCTTTTTAAAGTGGTCCTTAATTGCACGATTTACCTGTACTGGATTTCGGAGAATGACATCCCCAACTTTTAAATAAGCAATGCAGTTAGCCCTCCTTGCATAAATAACTAGATGGAAATACCTAGTGTTTTGATCCTCTGCTTTAAACCATCTTACACGGGATTTTTGAAGCCAGTCTCGTTCTTCCTTTCTAAACCTTTCCCACATCAATCCACGATAGTACATAAAGTAGTATAAATTGAGGTCACTATTACCATCTATGTAACCCTCTTAACCCAGCCTAGCCGAAACCAAGTTAAAAGGATCACATTAGGTTTACCCAAGCAAACTTGAGCTAATAACCTAAACTGATCCCTTTTCTTTTTTATTCTATCTTGTTTAAATGCATCAATTTAATCCCTAAGATAAACATGCATCAGCGGAAACATTACATTAAAAACGGATTTCAAGACAGGGTACAATTGCTCAAATATACACTTTGGGAACAAAAATGTAATTTCCACAAATTACTGAGACGTAGTTAAAATTAAGTTTACCAATCCTTCGTTAGTCCAATTTCATACTCATATGTTAAATTTCAGCTGAATACAATCATACAAGCTCCATTAATTGCATACATAACAATTCCCAAACTTCACCAGGCAGCAACATAAAATTGCACACAGTGTACCGATACGAGCTAACCCAGTATCGATAGGGTTCAACCAACTTAACGGCTCTGCGTACTGATACACTAAGCTCCGTATCAATACGGTATGCCAAGCGAGCCTGTACCGATACGGTTCACCCCCGTACCACTCTTTTATGGTTCATTTTCAAAAATCAGATTCCAGTAGGTCAAAGGCGTACCAGTACGGGTGCCTGTGTACCGACACTAGTAACAAAATTCCTCAAGGCGTACCGATATTGTGGCTAGGCGTACTAATGCCCTTCGTTAATTTTTGATGAATTGAGCCTTTCCAGACCCCGCGTACCGACACACGAGAGCCCGTACCGATACGCTCAGGCCTGTAATGATCTCTAGGTCCAACATATGACACTTTTGCTCAATCTAAACACACTCAACACATATCTAAACATCCTACAACATCAAATGCATGCTTAACATCAACATACCAGCATTTTAAGCAACCTAGCAAGCCTAACACCATCATCCACATCATATATAGGCAAGCTTCTTACTCAACATATAAAAGCCTCAAACAAAACTTCAAACAAGCATAAATGGCCAATTGCACGCCCGAAACATGAACATAAACTTGCACAACCAGGGAGTTTAGCAAGCAAGCCTTCCAAACAACAAATAACCACATTGCCTTTATTACTATAAGTCTAAATCAAAACCATACTTTCGCAAACACAAGTCCTTGGATTTTCCTTCGCTTGCTTGTTGCCTTCAACCTTTAATTCTCTACATTGATGGAAAAAAAGAGCGTAAGCACACTAGGCTTAGTGTGGAATGCCCTAAAACAAAACACCATTAATGCATCTAAAATCATTTAACAATCCTTTCGAAAAATCGTTTTCCAAAACACCTTTTAATGATCATTTTAACACCATCAACAATATCATTCCTTGTAAACCATGCACTTAACACTTCCAAAACATGCATATTAAACCATATACAACATGTATCATGGATTAACAGCAAAGCCCCATTTGCTACCCTCAATTTAAGCTTTCCCATGCATACTACCAATGCAAGGCTTAAAGAGAAAAATATGTTTAAATCAAAATTATACAACATGGACTATTCTATGATACATCACCAATTATATTGTCTTACAAGTGATCATTAACCAAGTTCCACTTTCAAAATACAACATCGGATACACAAATTCAACAAGTCTTCCCAGCACTTCATGCCATCTCAACCGAAATTAATGGTACTATTATAATTGGGTACAATTACAACCCAAACATCGGTTAGATGCATAACCCACTAACGGGAGTCTTCGGTACATAGATCTAAACCTCTCGACCGTTAGGGTACTTAGATGGAGTTTTCGGTACATTAGATCAAAACCCCTCAACATCCAATGCGACTTTTTATAGTGCACTCTCAATCCTATGGCCGACCAACTATATCCGATAACATTTCCAAAACCTTTCCTTACCATCACTTGTCAATATAATTTATTTCTTAAAATTACCTCACTATTTTCATATGCATCAATCAAAACCATTTACTCAATGCATTTTACCTTGCATACCAATGTTCAAAAACATTATCAAAACATGCATTACTTTCAAATGCATCAACATCATTAGATAACCAGTTTTCAGCATTAAACCATGCTCAAATCATGCATATACAATGAGTAACCAATTCATTAAAACAAGGGCATACAAATCAATTGCCAAACCGAGTTTGAGAGGAAAATCATCGTTTACTTACTTCCGAGCTTAGACCAGCTTTTCAAGCTTGATCGAAACTCCCAAACACAACTTTCAGACCTTTGAAAAGCTGTAAGACACGTTCTCACTCACCGGCACGCAAAGCCTCGCTTGGTGATACGGTAAACACGCCTCTAAAGCTTTCGAAACATTTGTTCAAGCTTGAGGTTCAACCTCCCCTATTTATTCCCACAAAAACAGAGGTTTCAATGCATCCAAATGCATTCAAAGCCACATCAACATCAATCCTCAACAAATCTAACCAAAAACCTCTCCACAATAACCGAAATCAACATCAACACAACTACAAACATAACCCGGCCAAAACCTAACGTTTTAATCCATCAATTAACATCATTCAATATCTAAAAACACATTAACACCATCATTATATCTCCAGCATTCATTAAACCTCCACAACTCCTCAAAAACTCACTACTAACAACCTAGAAAATTAGAGATTCACTTAGTTTCGGGATTTCATTGTTAAAATCAACTTATTAACATTATAACAATCAAAATCATGAATAGAATCAATCAAGAACTCAGTAAAACAAAGACTTGTAATCACCATTTCTGTTCGGTAAATAAACATTAAACCAAATCTGATTTAAAACTAAAATCCAAACCAAAAATCCATAAAACAGTCCCAAAAATATATCCATTTACAAATGAGCCAAAAATACCTTAACCCAATCTGCCTACCCCATGCCCATTTACAATTAAGCCCAACTACCCTACACCAATCTGCCCAAAGCCCAATACATTAAACCCAAACCCAGGTCACCTTACCCAGCTCACCCAAATGACCTATTTACCTAAACCAGATCACTAACCCACTACCAACAAACCGGCTAACCAAAAAAAACCCTAATTCCCTAAGCCTTCAATCGCCTCTCAATCTCTCAGGTCTTTTAGAAGCCTCTAGAAGCCGTCCATTCAGCTTCCCCAACTGGCCACATAAGCGGCCATGGCAGCAGTACCACGGCTACGTCGAACCCATGATAGCACCAACATGCATGCCTTCCGCTGCCCTCTCCACAACTGGCCAAAAAGGGTCCCCTCCCCGTACTAGCCTCTGTAGAACCTGCAACATACAACAACCAACAACAAAAACAAGACAAAAAATTTAGAACCCATGTTTTTTGTTATTTTTTAAAAATCTATTGTAATCTCGGCTATATAAGCCAAATTAGAAACAATGTAAAGGGATTCAAGAGATCAATACGAAACAAAAAGGAAGAGTTGCTTAGGTAATTTCTTTTCCTCCTTTATCGAGTAGCTAGGTTTTTGTTTTTTTAGATTTCCAAATCAAAAAATAAAGGGCTTTCAAAAAAAAAAGATCTGATTTTTTTTAGGTAACAAAGATAGAAGGATTTTTGTTTTAAAACCAAAATCATTTTTTTTTGTTTTAAACCCTAAGTTTGAGTTTCTAAATCAAAAAAAAGATGAGAGTTTTAGGTTTACTGACCGCCGTAGTTGGTGGCTGTCGTACAAGGACACCTTAAAGCGTCTGAAATAGACCGGCGAGGCGGCGCCGCCGAGGAACGACGCACAAAGAAAGGGGCTAGGGTTTTAGGTTATAGAGCTTTTCAACCCTTTTTTTGTGTTTTTTGTTTGAAATGAAAAATGGGGCGGATAAACTCTTTTTCCCTGATTTTGATATTTATGTAGTTTATGGAACGACGCCGTTTCACCCTACCCACGACCCGCGCGGAGACTCGGATACGGGGAGGATCCTCGCCTTTTGATCGTTGGGAAAATTTCTATTTTAGTCCTCCCTTTTCTTCCCGCTCCCATTTCCAACCATGGGTTAATCCTCTTTCTAGTCCTTCCCCTTTTTATTTTAAAACCGATTTCAACCCTTTTAAGTTCTGTTTTATTTTAATTAACCCCCTGTTTTGTTTTTATTCTATTTCAGTCCTTTTTAAGTGATGTATTATATACTTACCACATATAGTATTATATATATACTATAGTATTATGCTATTTATATTATAGTATATTATAATATATGTTATATATTATACTATATTATGTCTATATCATATATTATTGATATATATTATAATATTATCTATATTATAATAAGCATTATATATCATTCATATATTTTAGTTTTTGTGTTTTATTTATTTAATTTATGTTTGAATCGCCTTACGGTGACCCGCAACGAGGGATAACCCGTATTATTTATGACCCGTTTAGTGTACTAATTATTTTTCTCGCAATTTACTTTCTTGTATTTAATTTCTTGTATTTAATTTTCCACAAATTTAAATTCAGCTCTTTAATTTTTGGCATTTATTTTACGCTCTTTGTTCGATCCGGTCCTTTTTTTGAATTTCTCTTTGTTCGATCCTGCCCTTTTTCGGATCTTTTAACTTTCGCATTTATTTATTTTATTCGAGCACTTATGTTTCACATTTATCTTTACTCGTTTATTCGCTTTTTGCGACATACATTAATTTTGTCATTCATTTCACCCTTAATTTATTTAATTTCACATCATAAATTAACTAATCTAACTCATAAAAATGAGATATTTATTAAGTCGATTAGTTTGGTCTTAATCTTGGCTTAATGGATATAGATCAAATATTCTAATTAATTCTTCTCGTCTGAATGTAAATATTAAAATAGGTAAAATTTTGACCACTTATAACATCATTTCTAACTGTTTGCATAATGCATAAAGGTGATGTACTCGATTCGAATCGTAAAATAACACGATAGTCTGTCTTATTCGAGTCGATTTCATCTACAGTCCAATGTATAGTCATCCTTATTAATTAAACGAATAATTAATTCGAACCCACCAAATTGTTAAAGCCTATTCAATTAAAACTTAGATTCGATTAAGAACTGTTAATTAAATTCAATTAAAACAAGATCAAATCAAATAAGTTTTGTTAGGAAACCATTAATGATTCATTTAGAAACAAAAGAATATTGAAATAAAGTATTTACTTGAGAAAATTGAAGTAGAAAGGAGTGTTTGGCTAGAGAGAATTTGAGAGAAAATCTTTACGTGAAAAGTTAGTTACGTAAAATTTTCTTTAAATGCTAATTATGAAATTAATTTCCCCATGCATTTTTAATTAATTTAAAACCTTTTAAAATATCCAATTAAAAGAGAAAAATCTGATATTAGAATATGGCCAAATAGCTCCTGAAAGATTCTAAGTTTTGACCCTTTTACAAAACAGTCACTAAAAAAGTTTTAAAACTTTACATTTTGGTCACTGACCCAAAATGTCACTTTTCGAAACTTCTTTCTATAAAATTGTTTTTACCAAAATCATTCTCATATTAAATAATGATTTTAGGATATTTTCCATATTTTTCCGCACTCAAAAATATTTATTTCATTTTAATCCCGAAACTGACTCGAATCCTCTAATCCGATCCATCAGACCGTCTAATCAACCTAGAAAACTCCTAGGCCCAAAACCGAGGCGTTACAACTCTCCCACGCGTAAGAAATTTCGTCCTTGAAATTTACATGATGGAAACAGATGCGGAAACTGCTCTAACATGTTCGTCTTACTCTCCTACGTGGCCTCCTCAACACCACGATGTCGCCACAACACGTTAACAAGCTCAATCATTTTGCCATGAAGAAATTTACTATTGGAGTCAAGGATTTCCACTAGTTCCTCATTATAAGACAAATCCGGTCGCAACTCAACATCCTTCACTAGCATCACATGCGATGAATCCGATCGATACCTCCGCAACATGGATATATGAAACACATCATGAATCTTCTCCAACTCAGGAGGCAAACTCAACCGATAAGCCACAGGACCTATACGTTCCAACACCTCATACGGTCCAATAAACCTTAGACTCAACTTCCCCTTACGCCCAAAGCGCAACACCTTCTTCTAATGTGAGACTTTCAAGAAAACCTTTTTCACCAACTGTGTACTCAACCTCTCTACGCTTCAAATCCGCGTAGGATTTCTGCCTATCCGAGGATGCTTTCAAGCGATCACAAATAAGCTTTACTTTATCATCCGTTTCTTTCAACACATCAGGCATGGAAACATATTTTTCTCTAGCCTCAGCCCAACACAAGGGTGTTCGGCACCTCCTACCATACAAGGCTTGATACGGTGCCATATTTATTCTTGCCTAATAGCTATTATTGTATGCAAACTCCACCAAAGGCAACTGCCTTTCGCAAGTTCCTTGGAGTTCAACGATGCAACATCTCAACATATCCTCCAAAATATGAATCACACATTCAGACTGACCATCCGTCTGAGGATGATATGAAGTACTGAAATTCAAACGAGTACCCAAAGCTTGATGCAAACACTCTCAAAACCTCGCTATAAACTATAGATCCCTATCCAAAATAATCGACTTGGGCACCCCGTTCAACTTCACAATTTTAGCAACATAAAGATCCGCCAACTTATCCAGGGTATACGTCGTATGCACTGGTAGAAAGTGTGCACACTTCGTAAACTGTTCAACAATTACCCAAATGGAATCCTTTTTAGTCAGTGTCAAAGGTAACCCCAACACAAAATCTATGGTGATCCTCTCTCATTTCCACTCTGAAATCCTCAATAGTTGTAACAATCTAGAAGGAAATTGATGCTAAACCTTCACACGTTGACATACCATACACCTAGCAACGAAATTAGCCACATCCTTTTTCAAACCCACCCAATAGTGCTATTTATTTAGATCTTGATACATCTTGGAACTACCGGGATGCATAGCAAAAGGACTAGCATGTGCCTCGGTCAATAAAGCTCGTCTCAACTCAACATCTCTAGGCACTACTAACAGATCTTTAAAACACAACACCCCATCACAATTAAAGTGAAAATCTGTAGGATTTCCATCCATGATATCCTTAACATGCGGTACTAATGCCTCATCATAAGGTTGCTTTTCCTTAATCAACTGTGACAAAGATGGCTTTACTTGCAACTCAGCCAACAACCCGCCATCGCGCATCACACTTAACCTCGCAAACATGACCCTCAATTCTATAGCAACCTTTCTACTCAAAGCATCAGCCACAACATTCACCTTGCCTGGACGATACTCGATCATCAAATCATAATCCTTAAGCAACTCCAACTGTAACACCCCAATTTTGGGCTTAGCAGTTTTGAGGTTTGTTAGACGGTCCGGTGGACCGGGTTAGAGATTCGAGTCGGATTCGGGACCGTATATTTTTTGGTAAGATAAAAATGTGGAAAATAGTTAAAAATCATCTTTTATTATATAACAATTTTAGAAAAAGGAATTTGGAAATGTAACATTTTGGATTAGTGACCAAAATGAGATTTTTGAAAACTAATTTTAAAGGCGACTAAAATGAAAAAGGTCAAATTCTTAGAATATTTAAGGAGATATTTTACCAAGGTTTTTATAATGATTTCTCCCTTAATTTAAGATATTTTAACATGTGTTTTAAAGATAATTAAAAAGGTAATTTAGTTAAAAAGTTAGTTAAGCTCATTAAAGAAAATTCACGTAACTTTTCTCTCAACTTTGCTCTCCACTCTCTCCTCAGCCAAACACTCAAGTTTTCTTCAAAATCCAGAGGTGATGAGTCTTTTAACTTGTTTTTATGATTGATAATGATTTGATTAACATTGTTTTGCAAAATCTCATTTAAATCTTGTGTTTTCTTAGCTTTTGTCAAATCAATTGAGGGAGAAATCTCACAATAGGGGTAAGGTCCATGATCTCCTCTATTGTATGGTTCTTTACTAAAATTCCCAAGTATTTGATCCTTGATTTATAGTTTGGAAATAGATTTTTATGCTATATCAATGTTTAATTGAGTTATTTTGAGAATATTGATGAGATATTGTAATTTTCGAAGTGGATATGTTTTTCCAGTGTTTGAGTTGGATTTAATATATGTTTTGGTTGTACTTTGATGTTGATAAGTTGTTTTTATCAATAGAATCACGAAACTCTTGAATCTCTAATTAGTTAGGTTGTTAGATTGGGTTTTTTGTGGTGATATTCAAGTTTAATCTTTGTTGGAAGTAAAAGGATTTTAGGAAAGGGTTTTTGGATGTTCCTTGATGTTAATTGAAGGCTTGTATTGTTGTTTTATGGCTGGGTTAAGTTTTGGAAATGTTTGATGGTGTTTTCGGTATGTTTTGAATAGTGTTGAGTGGGCATCTTGGGAGTTACGGGAGATTGTTGTTGGGCAGTGGTTTGAATGCATTTTAATGCATTTTCCTCTAGGTTTATGTGTTTAAAACATGGGATAATCAAGGCGACAAAGCGTGACGTGTTTGGTGGCTTGTCGAGAGCTTGTTTTGTGTTGGCAAGAAAGGTGAAGCGTATCAGTGAGTGGAAACTAGTTTTAAATGCTTTTCAAAGGTTTGAAAAGGTTGTTGGGAGTTTAGGGTAAGCGTGAGACAGTTACCTAAGCTCGGAAGTAAGTTTCCTTTATTTTGCTCTTGAATATCGGCTTGGATATGAGCATGTTGTTTGCATGTTTTGGTAACAAACATGGTATGATTTACTTACTGGTAATGTATAATTTTGAGTACATATGCAAGGGATTGAAAGTATATATTAAATGCTATTGAGCATTGGTTTTCATGCCGGTTGGGAATGGTGTTATTGCATTGGCAATGAGATTTGCATATGTGTTGTTTATGAGATGCATTGTAAAACGGTAAGTAAATGGTTTTGTAAATGATATATTAGCTACGTGACATGGTGAAAATAATCGGATATAGTTGGCATGCCATAGGATTAAAAGTGCACTATAAAATATAAACAAAATCGATCGTGGCCATGGGTCCTTGAGGTATGACTGTTTAACTAGGCCACTCGAACTGTTGGGATATCATTTGGGGCATGCGGTTTAACTAGGCAACCAAATTGATGGTGATCTTGCGGTTTAACTAGGCAAGGTCGATACTCTTGCGGTTTAACTAGGCAATGGTGAAATCTCGCGGTTTAACTAGGTGAGGGTGTCAATCTTGCGGCTTAACTAGGCAAGGCTTGGGATATTATGCGGTTTAACTAGGCATGGTACGAGAGATCCGTGTATCCGATATGTGTCAAGGATAGAGGTTGTCTATCCGGGTCACTATAATTGGCAATATATGAAAAAGATCATGTGTTGATTCTTGTATTAAATGTTTCGGGATTTAAGCACAGTTTGATTAAAATGCTTTGGGATTTAAGCATGAGATGTTATTGATGTTATGATTATCATTATGTTTTGATTCGGTTAGAATCATGAGGAAGTGCTTTGCAAGTAAGCATGTTTTGGGAAAAACAAGCATATGTTTTTAAAAGAATGTAAATGCACCATTGTTATGAGCATCCTCACTAAGCATGTGTGCTTACGCTCTCTTTTTCCTAATGATGCAGAGCTTTAAAGTTTGGGGCAGCAAAGACAAGGTTTGCAAGGATCCAAGAGATAAACTACTTTGTGTATGAACTCAATTTCTATTTCAAGTTAATAAGGCAATGTGTTCGCCAAGGTTTTTGGGGGGCTATAATTCTGCTTTCTTATGGTTTCTGAATATGTTTTCTAAGCTAGGTCTTGAGGATGGTTGATGTTGCTAAGTTTGATGTCAATATTTGATAGTAGTTGTGGTTGAATGATGTCTTAGGTATGCATCTAGAGCTCCCTTGATGATTGCCTTGTTGTTATGGTTTGAACAAGTTTAATATGCTATGAGGAGGGTGTTGTTATGTTGCCTATGCTGTGAATGGTTTAATGGTGCATTTTGAGACGTTTGGCAAAGTGTTTGAGGAAGCATGCCTTTAGAATATCTTTGAATGGGTGGAAGCCTTTTTGGGTTGCTGAGCTTATGATGTTTAGGTTGCCGTTGCGTCTAGGTAGAGTTGTATGAAAGTTTATGGCTTAGAGAGGTGGCTTATTTATGAGATAAGCTTGTTAAACCAGCCATTTATGATCATTCAGGTCCAGGTGTATCAGTAATCGTGTTCACGTATCGGTACGGGAAGCCATTTCAGGCTTGTGGTACCGATACGCGAGCTAGGCATTACGATACGGGAGTGCATAATCAGAGTAGCATACTGATACATGGGTTCACGTATCGATACAGGTAGGCTAAGTTTGGCTTGAGGGATCGGTACACGGGTTTGAGGATCAGTATGGGACTTCAATTTTGGTAAGGCGTATCGGTGCGCAGGGTCGTATCAATACGAGATATGGCTACTGGAATTTTTGGAAATTCAAATGTAAAGGGTGTACCGGTACTCGAATAGGAGTAATGATACCCATGGCTGTTAAGTTAGTTAATGGCTTTTGTAAAGTTCTGTTTTCTTTCGTTTTAGTCCCTGAATCTTATTTTGTCAATTATTTATGCATGGATGATCATTTGAGGTTGATATTTGGCATATAAGCATGAAATGAACCTAATTTAAGGTTGGTAACTTAAAAGTGGAAAAACCCTTTTAATTTGCTAAATTTACATTTCGGTCCCTAAGTTGTATCGTGGCCAATTGGATATCATTATGATGCCCGATTGAGATGAGTGCTCTCCTTTGAATAGTATGATAATGTAGGATAACGTTAATGCATCTAGATCAGATAAAAGAAAAAAAATGAGTGTGTTTTAGGTTTAATCATCCTAGTTTACTTCGATAAATCTAATGTAGCTTGCTTGGTTTGGTCTTGCGACTAGGCCAGGTCTAGGGGGTTACATTTGTTGGTATCAGAGCCAGGTTTGCGAAAATTTAGGATGTTGTTGCTTGTGTAGCTGATGTTGTTGAACTACATGGTGATTGTGTATATGTTTGATGATTTTTTGAAGTATTGTTGGGGTTGGATTGGATACACATTGCCTATTACCGAGGATTTTAAATGCGTTTTAAAGTGAACTTGGATCCTTTGCCTGATGCTAGCCTAACTCTAATGTGTTTTGATGCTTTTGTTAGCATGGCTCGACGTGAGACACAGTCTATGGCTAATACTGCCGGGGTTGGGCAGAATAATGAGACAGTGGAGAATTTCCCTCATGTCTTACCTCCTCCTCTTCCCGTAGTTCCTCTAATTGATGTTGGGGCGGGTGAAGCACCCGAAGTTCATCAAGTGCCAGTATATGGTGATTTGACTCTGTTAGTACATGCGATAATATGAGCTTTTCAGGCAGCGATGGCTGGAGTACAGGCACGGCACCGGCACCTACTGTGGTGGCAAATCAAGGTTTACCCTTGGAGCGTTTGAGGAGTTTGGGAGGTGTAGAGTTTCAAGGTTTGAGCTCTGAGGCAGTCGAGGGATGGCTAGAAAAGACGGTCCGTATTATAGATCATATGGGATGCAACGAGGAGTGTAAGCTGGGTTGCACTGTATCCGTGCTGTAGGGGGATGCATACCATTGGTGGGTGACCACTATTGCTGGCGTTCCTGAGGCGGATGTTACTTGGGAGTTCTTTCGGAGGGCTTTCAAGAGGAAGTACCTTGGTGCTCAGTACTTGGATATGAAGAAGCGCGAGTTTATATTCTATCTCAGGGAAGCATGTCTGTTGCTGAATATGAGGTGAAGTTTGTCCGGTTGAGTCAATATGCTTCAAAGTTGGTTCCAAATGACCAACAGAGATGTGACAGGTTCCGTTATGGACTTGTAAAGGACATTAAGATGTGCCTCATGGCCGTAGATTACGTAGATTTTGATGTGTTGGTCAATCGGGCCAAGGATATCGAGCAGTCCTTGGGTGCACAAATTCAGGCCGCAGGTGCAAACTTGGGTAAAAGAGTGGCAGACTCTAGCTATTCTGGGAGGCATAATAGGAGATTTAGGGACAAGAGGCATAAGCCAGACCATAGGCGTGGTGGTGGAGTTGGCCAGGGTGCTCAGCGAGCTCGTGTTACACTAGAGTGTGAGCGATGCGGTAGGCGTCATGTGTGTATGTGCTGGGGTAACACTGGAACATATTTGATTTGTAGATCATCTGATCACCTGAAGCGTGATTGTCCTCGGGTTGCGAGAGATGTACCGACACAAGCTACTGCACCGGCTAGGGGCTGAGGCCGAGGCCGTGGCAGGGGTAATTTTCAGAGGCGAGAGGATGGTCAGAGGGTATGGCTCATGCTGCAGCAGTGAGACCTGAAGGTGGTGGATTGGCTTGGGTCTTTGCTCACCGTGAGGGTCGTAATAACACGGATGTGATCCCAGGTAGTTTTACTTTGCAATACTTGTCATTGTTATCCTTGATTAATTCAAGGTCTACGCATTCATATAACTTGAGTGAACATGCATACTTGCTAAATGTTCCTATTGAGATATTAGATGTTGGTATGTTAGTCACAAGTTCTTTTGGGGTGACAGTTACAGCAAGAAGGTTATATCGGTGATGTCCCTTGGTGGTGCAAGGTCATGAGTTTGCCGCAGATCTGATGGAATTGCCATTCCATGGTTTTGATGTCATTTTGGGTATGGATTGGCTGAGTGAGCATAGAGTTGTTGTGGATTATGAGTCCAAGAGGATTTTCTTGAGGCTAGTCGACAACTATGAGGTTGTGGTGGTTGGCAAGAATGTTAAGTTCCTATCCAACATGGTTTCGGCTGTTAGAGTGGAGAAGATGATGTTTAATGGCTGCCAGGCTTATTTGGCCATTGTTATGAATATGAAAGCCAAGAATGTTCGAGTGCAGTACATTCAAACTTTTTACGACTTTCCTAAGGTTTTTCTTGAGGAGTTACCGGATTTGCTTCCGGATAGAGAGGTGGAGTTTCGTATTGAGACATACGAGGGTACAACATCGGTGTCCATTGCTCCTTATAGGATGGCACCAAAAGAATTAAAGGAGTTGAAGTCACAGCTTCAGGAGTTGCTGGATCATGATTTCATTCGACCAAGTGTTTCTCCGTGGGGTACGCCTGTTCTTTTCGTGAAAAAAAAATGGTACAATACGTATATGCATTGATTATCATCAGTTCAACAAGCTGACGGTAAAGAACAAGTACTTGTTACCGCAAATTGATGATTTGTTGGATTAGTTTCATAGAGCAGTAGTGTTTTCCAAGATAGATTTAAGATCAAGGTATTATCAGTTAAAGGTTAAGGATGTGGATGTGCATAAGACCGCGTTCTGTACGAGGTATGGGCATTATGAGTTTCTGGTCATGCCCTTCGGTTTGACAAATGTCCCGGCTGCGTTTATGGACATGATGAATAGAGTGTTCCATGAGTATCTTGATCAGTTTGTGGTGGTGTTTATAGATGATATTCTCGTGTACTCCTGTACCGAGGAAGAGCATGTTCGACATTTGTAGATTATGTTGCAAGTGTTGAAGGATAATTATTTATACGCCAAGTTGAGCAAATGAGAGTTTTGGCTTAAGGAAGTGACATTCCTAGGTCATGTGGTGTTCGCGTTGATCCATAGAAGATTGAGGCTATTCTCAATTGGAAGCCACCTAAGTCAGTATCAGAGGTGCGAAGTTTTCTTGGGTTGGCTGGTTATTATCGCCATTTTGTTAAAGGGTTTTCGAGTATTGCAGCTCCGTTAACCAAGTTGTTACAGAAAATGTTCCGTATGTGTGAACGGAGAAGTAGCAACATAGCTTTGAGAAGTTAAAGGAAGTGCTGACACACGCTCCTATGTTGATTCAGCCTGAATTTGGGAAGGAGTTTGTGGTTTATAGTGACGTGTCGTATGTTGGCTTGGGTTGTGTGTTGATGTAGAATGGGAAGGTTGTGGCCCTTGCATCGAGGCAGTTGAAAGTTCATGAGCGCAATTATCCAACTCATGATTTGGAGCTTGCGGCTTTGGTTTTCGCTTTAAAAAATTGGCGACATTACCTCTATGGTGAGAAGTGCGTGATCTTTACGGATCACAAGAGCTTGAAGTATTTGATGTCCCAAAAAGATTTGAATCTTAGGCAACGCAGATGGTTGGAATTTCTTAAGGATTATGACTTGACCATTGAGTATCATCCTGGTAAATCCAATGTAGTGGCGGATGCATTAAGTCGTAAGGTTGCAGTTGAGCTCTGAGCTATGTTTGCAAGGTTGAGTGTAACGCGGGAGGGTAGTTTGCTGGCGGAGTTGCAAGTCAAGCCTACATTATCGAAGTTGATTAAAGCTAAGCAACTATTTGATGATTCTCTGGTTGGGCATGTTAAGAACATAGCAGATGGTAATCCGATAGATTTCTATTTTGATGATGATGGAGTTTTGTGTTTCAAGGGTCGGATAGTGGTGTCGGTTGATTTGGAGTTGAGGTACACTATCTTAACGAAAGCACATTCTAGTCCTTTTGCTTTTATCCTGGTAGTGCTAAGATGTATCGTGATTTGAAAGAGGTATACTACTAGGTTGGGTTGAAAAAGGATGTGGTTGAGGTTGTGTCCAAGTGCATGGTATGTCAGCGGGTTAAGGCTGAACATCTGTTTCCATCCGGGTTGTTGCAACCGCTGAAAATTTTGGAGTGGAAATAGGAGAGAATCACCATGGATTTTGTAATAGGGTTGCTGTTGACACCGGATAAGAAGGATTCTGTATGGGTGATTGTTGACCGGTTCACAAAGTGTGCACATTTCTTGCCAGTGCATACAACCTATACCTAGGACAAGTTGGCAGATTTGTATATAGCGGAGATTGTGCACTTGCATGGTGTACCTAAATCCATCGTTTCAGATAGGGGTTCAAGGTTTACGACAAGGTTTTGGAGGAGTTTGCACCAAGCCTTGGGTTCGAGATTGAGTTTTAGTACAACGTATCATCCCCAGTCGGATGGGCAGTCTGAGCGGGTTATTAAGGTTTTGGAAGATATGCTGAGATGCTGTATTATTGAGTTCCAAGGAACCTGGGAGAAGCATTTGCCTTTAGTTGAGTTTGCTTACAACATCAATTATCAGGCGAGTATAAAGATGGCACCTTATGAGGCGTTATATGACCGGAGATGTCGCACGCCCTTATGTTGGGCTGAGGTGGGGAAAAGCATGTTACCCTACCGGATGTGTTGAAAGACACGGATGTAAAGGTCAAGCTTGTGTGCGGCCGGTTGAAAGTGGCTGCGGATCGCCAAAAATCTTACGCAGATTTGAAGTGTAAGGAGGTTGAATATGCGGTGGGCGATCACGTATTCTTAAAGGTGTCACCGTGGAAAAAGGTTATGAGATTCGGGCGTAAGGGTAAGCTTAGTCCGAGGTTCATTGGACCATACGAGGTATTGAGCATGTGGGTCCTGTGGCATATCGGTTGAGGTTGCCTCCCGAGCTGGAGGAAATTCACAATGTGTTCCATGTTTCGATGTTGAAGAGATATCGGTTAGATCCATCACATTTCATGCCAGTGGAGGATGTGGAGTTGAGATCGGATCTAACCTTTGATAAGGAACCAATAGAGATCCTCGATACCAGTAAAAATGTTCTTCGTGGTAAGACAATAGTGCTCGTGAAAGTCTTATGGCGACACCGAGGTATTGAGGAAGCTACTTGGGAAAGCAAGATATGGCGACTGGAATTTTTGGAAATTTGAATGTAAAGGGCGTACCGATACTCGAATAGGAGTACCGATACCCATGGTTGTTAAGTTAGTTAATGGCTTTTGTAAAGTTCTATTTTCTTTCGTTTTAGTCCTGAATCTTGTTTTGTTAATTATTTATGCATGGATGATCATTTGAGGCTGATATTTGGCATATAAGCGTGAAATGAACCCAATTTAAGGTTGGTTACTTAAAAGTGGAAAAACCCTTTTAATTTGCTGAATTTATTTTTGGTCCCTAAGTTGTATCGTGGCCAATTGGATATCATTATGATGCCCGATTGAGATAAGTGCTCGCCTTTGAACAGTATGATCATGTAGGATAACGTTAATGTATATAGACCAGATAAAAGAAAAAATGAGTGATTTTTAGGTTTAATCATCCTGGTTTACTTCGATAAACCTATTGTAGCTTGCTCGGTTCGGTCTTCCGACTAGGCCGGGTCGAGGGGGTTACAGCAACCATCTACGTTGCCTAAGATGCAACTTCTTTTACGACATCAAATACTTCAATGATCCGTGTACACAATACACTTTTCACCATAAAGGTAATGCCTCCAAATCTTCAACGCAAACACAACCGCAACAAGCTCTAGATCATGCGTAGGGTAATTGTGCTCGTGCACCTTTAACTGCCTCGATGCATAAGCTACAACTTTCCTACTTTCCATCAACACACACCCTAAACCAACGTAGGATACGTCACCACAAAACACAAACTCTTTTTCAGACTCATGTTGAATCAAGATTGAAGCTTGTGTCAAAGCTTCCTTCAACTTCTCGAAAGCTTGCTATCCAGCTTCTGTCCACTCGAAATGTATATTATTTTGCAATAATTTGGTCAACGAGGCAGCAACCCTAGAGAACCCATCCACAAAATGACGATAATAATCTGCCAAGCCCAAGAAACTAAGGACTTCTGTTACTGACTTAGGCTGCTTTTAATTCACAACCGCCTCAACCTTTTGTGGATCCACCCGGATACCTTCTGCTGAAATAACATGACAAAGACAGACCACTTCCTTAATCCAAAACTCACACTTGCTCAACTTGGCATAAAGCTGATTATCCAACAAGGTTTGCAATAAAATCCACAAGTGTCGGTCATGATCCTCCTCGGTACAAGAGTACACAAGAATATCATCAATGAACAATACTTATAACCCCCTCGACCCGGCCGTGTCGCAAGACCGAACCGAGCGAGCTACATTAGGTTTGCCAAAGTAAACTGAGAAGATTAAACCCAAAACACGACCATTTTTTTCTTTTATCTTGTCTAGATACATTATTATCATCCTACATGTGTATACTGACTTCTGGTGAAAACCCAACTCAATCGTGCATCGAATTGACATCCAATAGGTCAAATATACGATTTAGAGACCAATTTGCAAAATAAAAAAACTGCAGGGTCTTAACTCATTTTTACAGTACCAACCTTTAATTAGACAAGTTTCATGCTTACACGTCAAAAATCAGCTCAAAATGATCATCCGAACTTATTCAATTGCATCCACACTATTTAGGGACCAAAATGTAAGAAAACAAAACTTTACTCCCATGGCATTAATAGAATTAACGGTGAACCGTATCGATACGGTGATCAATTATGCTCAGCCCTATTTCGGTACTCTATGTATCGTACCGGTACGCCTAGCTGGAAAATATGTTTCATTTTAAAATATTTAATACCCGTATCGGTACGACTAATAAGTGTTTCGATATGCGGTTTTAACTCAAAAAGCAGTATTACGGTGGCATAGAACTGTATCGGTACGTCTTAGCCCGTATAGAAACCTGAGCCTAAATTTGCCTAGCTGTACCGATACGGCCCCCCGCGTATTGGTACGTCTGGGCCTGTAATGTCACTTTTAGCTGGTTTAACATGCTTTCAACCATACCAAAACATCCTAACATGCTCCTAACACACAACCAACATAATCAAGAATTAAACCTCAACATAACATCTCAGATTCAACATCATTTCATGGCATCTTGCATCAAATGTAAATCAATAGGCATGCAATCTAGAACACCAATCAAGTAAAACATGAAATTCCAAACCATAAAGGCCATTTACAGCTCAAGAGCAGCAAAATAAACTTGCTCAACCAGGGAGTTTAACAAAACATCTCCCAAAAGCAACGGAAACCCCCATTGCCCTTATTACTTATAGTCTAATTCAAAACATACTTTGGCTACCAAGTCTTGTACCGATCCCTTGCTTCTCGCTGTCTTTCGAGACTTTAATACTTTGCATTGATGGAAAAAGAGAGCGTAAGAACACTAGGCTTAGTGAGGAGTGCTCAAAACAACACACCATCAATGCATTAAAACCATTTCTCAACATTTCATTGAAATCTCATTTCAATCATCTTTTAAAACATTATCATGCCTTGAAAACCATGCACTTAACATCTTTAAAAACCAGCATATTAAACCATATGCAACATGTATCATTATCCAACAGCAAATCCCATTGCTCAACCTCAATTTGATCCTTCCCATGCATAACAACCATATGCAAAGCTTAAAGAGTAAATATGTATAAACCACATTATACAACATAAACCTTTCAATGATACATTAACAATTATATTGGCTCATAAGTGATCATTAACCAAGTTCCTTTACCAAAATAGTTCATCAGATACACATATTCAACAAGTGTTTACTCAACACTTCAAGCCATCTCAACCGGAATAGCGATACAATCACAATCGCGGTACCTAAACAACCGGGTACACTTTCAACCCACGGGAACACCAACCCCTTAACTCGGTTAGATGCTTAATCAACTAATGGGAGTATACGATATTGTATAACCCCTCTATCGTTAGGGTACTTGGATAGAGTTTTCGGTACACGGATCTAAACCCCTCAACATCCAAGGCGACTTATTATAGTGCACTATCAATCCTATGGCCGGCCAACTATATCTGATAACAGTTTTAAAACAACATCACTTGCCACTATAATTAACCATTAACCATTTACCTCACTGTTTTCAACAAGCATTAACCAACCAATTTTCCAAAGCAACAATCATGCTTTAAAACACAAGTATAAACCATATACTTACAAGGATCACTTACCATGTGCATCCTTCGGCATTTCATGCTTAAAAACAATATTTCACATACTTTAAAACATGCTTTAACAGTAGGTATTGTATAAATCAAAACAAGTTCATTAAACCATATCACAATAGCATGACCGAGAGAGAAAAACCATATTTACTTACTTTTGAGTTTAAACCAGTGTATCAAGCTAAGTTTAAACTCTCATAAACCACCTTTAAAACATTCCATAGCTAGAATCCACGTTCTCACTCACCGATACGCGAAACCTCAATTTGCCGACACAAAAATAAGCATTCGAAGCCTCCAAAGCTTCATCGATCACTTCCGGATCCATCTCCCCTATTTTAACCACATTACAACAGAGGATTAATGCATCTCAATGCATTCAAAACACTCAACATCAATCCTTCACGTATTTCCACAATCCTCTCAAAATTACCCAACCTCAACAACCGAAAACATCATCTAATCCTTTCCAAACACAACCCAGCCATAAAATAACAATTAAACTCCTTCAATATCATCAATTAACACTTAAAAATTGGATTAACTCATCCAAATACATCCAACAATTAAACAGCCACCACAACTCCACAAAAACACAAATCAACAACCTTAAGAACTAGGGATTCAAGAGTTTTGGGATTCCATTGCTAAAATCAACTTATCAACATTATAATACATCCAAAATATGATAAAAATCAACCTCAACACTGGAAAAATAGATCCAATACGGATCTTTCACTTTTTCATCAACTTAACCCAATTAAATCAATATAAAAACACAAAATCAGATTATAAAGTATAAATCAAGGATCAAAAACTTCGGAATATCAATAAAGAACCATTCAATAGAGTAGATCATGGACCTTACCCCTATTGTGTGATTTCTCCCTCAATTGGCTTGTTTAAAGCTAGGAAAACATAAGATTTCAGTGAGGTTTTGTAAATCAAAGTTAAATAATCAATTGTAGATTAAGAATCTAAATAAAAAGGATCTCTCACCTCTGGTTTTTGATGAAAACTTGAGTGTTTGGCAAAAGAGAAGTGGAGAGAAAAGTTACGTCAATTTTTATTAAAACCAAATAACTAACTTTAATATCAAAAATCTCTTTTTATTATCCTTTAAAACACATGTTAAAATGATTTAATTGAAAGGAGATGATCAGCCAAAACATGGTAATATAGCTCCTTAAGGATTCTAAGAATTTGATCCTTTCATTTTAGTCACCTTTAAAAACAGTTTTCAAAATCGCATTTTGATCACTACCCAAAATGTCACACTTCCTAATCTCATTTTCCAAAATTGATTTCACCAATATTAATCATATATTAAAAGATGATTTTTAACCATTTCCCCATATTTTTATCTTACCTAAAAACATTTACTCTCGAAATGTCACACTTCCTAATCTAGTCCAATAAACCTCAAAACCGCTAGGCCCAAAATTGGGGCATTACAGCTCTCCCCCTCTTAAGAAATTTTATCCCAAAATTTTACCTCGAGAAAACAGGTGGGGAAACTATTCCAACATATTCGACTTGCGTTCCCACGTGTCCTCCTTAACACCGGGGTGCCTCCACAACACTTTAACAAGCTCGATTGTTTTGTCACGCAAAACCTTACTATTGGTATCAAGGATCTCTACCAAGACCTTATCATAAGATAAACCTGATCCCAACTCAATGCCTTCCACCGGCATAACATGCGAGGAATCTAACCGATACCCCCACAAAGTCGTCACATAAAACACATCATGGAACCCCTCCAACACATGAGGTAACCTCAAACAATAAGCAACATGGCCCACATGCTCAACAATCTCGTATGGTCCACAAAACCTTGGCTAAGCTTCCTTTTCTGCCCAAAACACGTTACCTTCTCCCAAGGCGACACCAATATGTCCACCCGATCATCACTACACACTCTATTACACTACGCTTCAAATCTGCGTAGAATTTTGATGATCTGAATCCACTCTCAAGCGTTCACATATCAACTTCACCTTCTCACTAGTGCCTTTTAACACATCAGACATGGGAACGTACCTTCCCTCATTTCAGCCCAACCCACGACGTACGACACTTTCTACCACACAACACATCGTATAGTGCCACCTGTATACTTGTCTGATAACTGCTATTAAAGCAAACTCTACTAAAGGCAACTGCCTTTCCCAAGTTCCCTGGAACTCAGTGATACAACATCTAAACATATACTCCAAAACCTAAATTTCACGCCCCAACTGACCATCCGTCTGGGAATGACACGAAGAACTGAAACTCAACCATTCACTCAAGCTCAAATCAACACCCCAGAAACTCGTTGAAAACCATAGATTTTCGTCCAAACTATGGACTCAGGCACACTGTGCAAACACACTAACCCAACAATGCACAAAACTGCCAACTATCCAAAACACACATCGCCAACATAGCCGCAAAGGTGCGCATATTTCACAATTCAATCAACAACCACCCAAATAGTTTCCTTTTTTATCGGTGTAAAAGGCAATCCAGACACAAACTCCGTGGTGATTCTTTCCCACTTCCATTTTGGTATCCTCAATAGTTGAAACAGCCCGGAAAGAACTTATGCTCAACTTTCACTTGCTGGCATTTCGCACATTAAACAACATGATTAGCCACATCTTACTTTAAACATACCCGACAGCAAAACCCCTTCAACCTTGATATATCTTGGTACTACCGGGTTGCATAACACAAGAACTGACATGTGCCTCAGTCAAAACAATACGCCTCAACTCAACATCATGAAACACCACTTCCTGATCTCAAAATCACAACACCTGATCATCATTACCACAAAAATCCATTAGATTTCCTTTTTTGATAACTCGAGCATGCGGTAATAACACATCATCACAAACTTGCCCTTCTCTAATCAACCGTGTCCCGGATAACCTCATTTGCAATTCGGCCATCATTCCTCCATCACGCATCACACTCAACCACGAATATAACATCCTCAACTCCACCGCAACCCTCATAAATAAAGCATCAGCTACAATCCTCGCTCGGGCGATATTCAATCACCAAACTATAATCCTTAAGCAACTCTAACCATCCAAGATGTCAATGATTCAAATCAACATTCATTTTTTCCTAATCACACATGATCTATGTATACCACACACTCCTCATCATAGAGTTGGTGTCTCTAAAATGTTTAAACAACCACCATCGCAGCAAGCTTCACATCATGCATAGGACAAAAGCGCTCGTGCACCCTTAACTATCCAGATGCATAAGCCACAATTTCACTTGCAATACTACACTCCCAACAAGCCTTGATGCTAAATACTGGATCTAGCAAACCCACAAACTGACATCTCTAACTTTGGTCGCTCAAAAACTAGCACAATCCAATCTCCTAAGAATCAATCTTTAACATCCTCTTAAAACCTTAAGAACTCCAAGAACCATATTACCAAAACCATCTACATACGCTACCTTACTTGCACCATTTGTAATATCCCAAATTTTGGCTAGTGACTAAATTGTAAATTTTGAAAGTTTAGAGGGTTAAAGTATAAACCTTGGAAAAGTTTGGGGGCTAAAGTGTAAATTTCCCCAACAAGTAATTTTATTTAGTATAAGAGTGAATCAGATCGAAATAGGTACCTTGATATCGGTTTTAAGAATTAAGATGTAGAAAAAGGTACCGAATTTGGATCGAATGAAATTGTTAAGCATGCTCAGGTCAGAGAAATACAAGGATGGGTGACCTTCGGGAAGGTCCCATAAAAGTGTTTCTGATCAATATTTTGGATTCAGTAAGAGTAAAGAATATTCGTATGGATTTACGATAAAGGATTTCTAAGAGAAATTCTACTCTTTGAAGATTTTCGATAATTATTGGGATAATAGACTGAGTTAAGAAAATTCAGTCTAAAACTTTAGGAAAGGAAATTTTTATAAGATGATAGTGTTCATTTTTCGAATATGGAAATATGGAATTTTGGAATAAATTTGATATCTCGATAAAGTTAAAATCGTAGTAAAAGTATTTTATGAATATCGGGAAATCAAATCGAACTGAAATTTTAGAGGCTGGTCCAAAAGCCAAGTAAAAGTCATAAAATACTATTTTATGAATATTTTATTATAGTTGGTTGGATTCCAACTAGACTTAGTTGAATTTTTACAAGAATGGCAAACTAGTAAATAAAAACTAGTTGGAGGGCAAATTGGTTATTTTGCCCCAATAGTATTTTTGAAATATTTAAAAAGTTACAAGGGTAATTTTGGAAGGAGGAAGTTGAAGATTTAATCTTGGCCCTTGATTGATGATAAGATCAATCTCAACCGTTGGATGAAAAGGGTAATTTAGTAATTTCCCTATTTGAATAAATTTAAAATTCATTTATAATATACATGTGGCTTAATTAAGTATTATTAAAAAGAAAAGAATCAAAAGATGAAGACTCTTTCATCTTCTTCATTTCAAAATTTAGAGGAAAAAGGGGAGAAAATTTTTCAAGTTGGATTCAAGCTACGAAACTCGATTTTCACGTAATATTTTCAACTGCAAAGTTGTTCTACTCTTCAAGCTCTATCTTTTGATGTGAATAATTCATGGATTTCATTCTTGATTGATGAGGATTTTTGCATGAGAAGAAGTTAGGGTTTATGAATCAAATTGGGGGTTTTGAGATTTTATGATTCTATGATTGAATTTAAGTTGAAATCAAGTTTGTATGATGTTAAAATCATGCTATTGAGTTGGGATTTAAACCCTACACATTTTGGTTATTATGGAGAATATTAGGGTTTATGGATTCAAGCCTAATTTAGGGTTTATGATGTTGAATTAATGATTTAGTAAGTTTGAATTGTTGATTGGATGCAAACCCTAAGTTAAAAGTTTAAAAACCATTTTGGGAAGTTTTAAAGTTGAGGGACCAGATCTGAATTTCATGAAATTGATGTGGATTTATGTTATTAATGATGTTAGAGACATGAAAATGAAGTTAGAATGCTAAACTGATGTTGAATAGAAATAGTGACCATTTTGACAATTTGTCAAAATTAAGTGATTAAATCGGCAATGAGGTGTTAGAAGGGGACTAAATCTGATTTTTAGCTGAAATGATGGAATTAAGGTAGTAATGTTGATTTGAGGACCTAAACAAAGATAAGAAGCTTGAATTCTTACATTTACATTATTAGTGACCATTTCGGCAATTTAAGAAAAATTAAAGATTGCACTTGAATTTATGGAAAATTGATAGAATTGAAGATTCAAGCATGTTATGAAAGTTAAAGGATTGAAATGTCAAGAAAGGAAAGATAAGGGACTTGTTTCAAAATAAATAATTAGTGAAGGACCAAAGTGAATAAAGTTGAAAGTTAAAGGAAACTTTCTAAGAATATTAGAAATAAATAAATGGTTTAATTGTACATTAATTTAATGTACAAAAGCAATGTAGTGACTAAAATTTCACTTTTATAAAGTTTGAGGACTAAAATTAATACTCTCTCTGTCCCACCAAAAGCGTCCATTGTTGACTTTTCACGTAGTTTTATGAAGAAAAAGTTTGTGTAAGAAATATGATGTAAAATAATTGAAACGATACTTTTATCCTTGAAAAGTTGAATTTTGTTTTGTTGGGAAACTAAAAAATAGGTATAAAGGGAAATATGCCTTTTAAAAGTTGTTGATTTTTCAATGAGACATTTTAAGTGGGACAATTTTAAAACACAAAAGGGACATATTGAGTGGGACAAAGGGAGTAAATGATTATGGAAATTGTTCAAATTAGGCTTGAACAATTGTTTAATGTTCAAAATGGTCACTAAGGACCTAGGGACCAATTCGACTTTGAAGAATATTGGCGAAATTTTCAAAAAATCTTATATTCAAATAGTTATGTTTAAGAATCAAGTTAGCATTGTTAGATTTAAGTCGAATACGAGAATGGTAATGTATATGTTAGATTGGTCTTCTACAGTTTTGAAAGAGAACGAAGGAAATTCAAGTGATAAAAAGAAAGATAAGAACCTCGAGTAAGCTTAGTGAGGCATACTTTTCATGGCCCAGGTGAGTGCATTTCTAAATGTTTGCATTATATTGAAATTGGCATTGCATTTCTCTATAATACATGATATGATACATTGCTCAACATGGCAAGCTTGATGGAATACCCGGTATGAATTATTGTTTGCATAAATGATGATGCATTGTGCATACATGAAATATGGATAATGACAAGACTAGCGAATAGTCGACCTTAGTTTAAAAATAGTATTTCCTTATATATATATGTTGATCTATTGCATGTTGCAATAAAGGTATATTAAATGGAATATGAAGTATGAATTATTATTCTGAGAAATGATGATGATCTATGTTTTCCATGACTATTTATGATGAAGCATGAAACATGAAATGTCGATTTATATGATTAATTACGATGTTGAATTGATGATGAAGAAAATGCCTAAGTATTGTGTATGAGAGTCCATGGTATAGTTGGCATGCCATAGAGTCTTTAGCAGCTGCACCCTCATGTTCATGTTATCAAACAGATATTGTAACAAAATGATTGTGTCACATGCACCCTGGGGATCCACGCCCACTGTGCCCAAGTGCACTGTCGAGGTGCTTCATGTTTTTGGGGAGCAATGAGTGTCCCCGAGTACGTACTCATCTTCACGTTCACGTTAGACACTACGGTGTCATTTCAAGATGACTCGCGTACCTCGACCTCATATAGCGTACTTTGGGCAATGATAAAAGAATCATGTCACATAAATGTATCATGTCATGTAAACGAATCATGTTACGTATATGAATCATGTCATGTATATGAACCATGCCATGAATACGGAATATGTCATGTATATGAATTAATCACGTATATGAATCATGTTAGGTAAAAGAATCATGTCATGTAAATGAATCAAGTTGTGTGTATGAAATATGCCACGTATGAGAACCATGTTATATAAATGGATCATGCCATGAATATGAATAATGTCACGTATATAAACCATGTCATGAATATGAATCATGTTATGTATAAGAATTAAGTCAAGTATATGAATGATGTCAAGTATATGGATCATGCCACGTATATGAATTATGCCACGTATATGGATTATGCCATGTATATAATTCATGCCATATATATATGAATTATGCCATGCATATGAAGTATGTCATGTATGTGAATTATGTCATATATATATAAATCATGTCATGAATGTGAATTATGCCATGTTCGATACAAAGCGGTCACAAAATGAAATGGCTTGCACCACAGGGGATTAATCATATCATGTATAGAAATTCATGTTACGTAGTTGAAATGCCGTAATGGGGGATGAGATTATGCCATGAATCTCACGATTGCTGTATATTACACTACATTGCATTGTCAATTCATGTCATCTCATAAATGAATCAAGCCAATATATGAATCATGTCATGATATGGATTCTTTATCATGTATATAATTTATGCTGCAATTGTATATGAATTATGCCATGTATATGAAGTATGTCATGTATAAGAATTATGTCATTTAATATAAACCATGTCATGAATGTGAATATGGCATGTATAAGAAATAAATAGTATGTATAGAACTATGCATGCATATGATTAATGGCAATGTATATGGATTATTGGTCTTATAGATTTAAAAAATAATGAAATTTTATATATATGAATATTGACCCAAAAGAAACCTTTACTGTAGTAAGAACTAGTGAGCATATAAACCATGTCACGTGAAATGTATAACATGTATTGTTTTATTTTACGCTTTGATAAATAAGATTATTGCCTCAGATTAAAACATATTGAATATTTTTAGGATAAAGATTGAAATATGATGTTGTTTAAAATGTATGATGTCCAATTATGGAATATGAAGAATTAATTATTATTCTAAGAAATGTCTGATGTATATGAGAGTCCATGTATAGTTGGCATGCCATATTGTGACAAATGGATTAATTATGTTCATTTGTTATCAAAATGAATATTGTCACAAAATGAGTCGCAATAGGTGCACCGATCTTATGGGGAGTGAGAGCGCCCCAGCTGCACCGTATGTTCATCTTTATCACGTTTATTACATTGACAAACATTGACTCATTCCCTAGCACGCACCGTCTTACGCACAACCGAGCTTAGACACTAGCATTGTCATTTCCAAGAATGACTATGCTCAGCAGCACTGATCCATGCCAAAATATGAAATTTGGGGCAAATGATCTCATGTGATTTGGGCACAAATGATAAAAGAATCATGTCACTATGAATCATGTCATGAATATGAACCATGCCATGTATGGGCGAAATATGTCATGTATATGAACCATTCCATGAATACGAAAACATGCCATATATAAGAATTTAACCACATATATGAACCCAGACATGTATATGAATTAAATCACGTATATGAATCATGGCGGGTAAAAAAGAACTATGTCATGTAAATGAATCAAGTAATGTATAGAAATATGTCATGTATATGAATTAATCACGTATATGAATCATGTTAGGTAAAGAATCATGTCATGTATATGAATTAATCACGTATATGAATCATGTCATGTATATGAACCATGCCATGAATACGGAATATGTCATGTATATGAACCATGCCATGAATACGGAATATGTCATGTATATGAACCATGCCATGAATACGGAATATGTCATGTATATGAATTAATCACGTATATGAATCATGTCATGTATATGAATTAATCACGTATATGAATCATGTTAGGTAAAGAATCATGTCATGTAAATGAATCAAGTTGTGTGTATGAAATATGTCATGTATATGAACCATGCCATGAATACGGAATATGTCATGTATATGAATTAATCACGTATATGAATCATGTCATGTATATGAATTAATCACGTATATGAATCATGTCATGTATATGAATTAATCACGTATATGAATCATGTTAGGTAAAGAATCATGTCATGTATATGAACCATGCCATGAATACGGAATATGTCATGTATATGAACCATGCCATGAATACGGAATATGTCATGTATATGAACCATGCCATGAATACGGAATATGTCATGTATATGAACCATGCCATGAATACGGAATATGTCATGTATATGAATTAATCACGTATATGAATCATGTCATGTATATGAACCATGCCATGAATACGGAATATGTCATGTATATGAACCATGCCATGAATACGGAATATGTCATGTATATGAACCATGCCATGAATACGGAATATGTCATGTATATGAATTAATCACGTATATGAATCATGTTAGGTAAAGAATCATGTCATGTATATGAACCATGCCATGAATACGGAATATGTCATGTATATGAATTAATCACGTATATGAATCATGTTAGGTAAAGAATCATGTCATGTATATGAACCATGCCATGAATACGGAATATGTCATGTATATGAATTAATCACGTATATGAATCATGTTAGGTAAAGAATCATGTCATGTATATGAACCATGCCATGAATACGGAATATGTCATGTATATGAATTAATCACGTATATGAATCATGTCATGTATATGAATTAATCACGTATATGAATCATGTTAGGTAAAGAATCATGTCATGTATATGAATTAATCACGTATATGAATCATGTTAGGTAAAGAATCATGTCATGTATATGAACCATGCCATGAATACGGAATATGTCATGTATATGAATTAATCACGTATATGAATCATGTTAGGTAAAGAATCATGTCATGTATATGAATTAATCACGTATATGAATCATGTCATGTATATGAATTAATCACGTATATGAATCATGTCATGTATATGAATTAATCACGTATATGAATCATGTTAGGTAAAGAATCATGTCATGTATATGAATTAATCACGTATATGAATCATGTTAGGTAAAGAATCATGTCATGTATATGAATTAATCACGTATATGAATCATGTCATGTATATGAACCATGCCATGAATACGGAATATGTCATGTATATGAACCATGCCATGAATACGGAATATGTCATGTATATGAACCATGCCATGAATACGGAATATGTCATGTATATGAACCATGCCATGAATACGGAATATGTCATGTATATGAATTAATCACGTATATGAATCATGTCATGTATATGAATTAATCACGTATATGAATCATGTTAGGTAAAGAATCATGTCATGTATATGAATTAATCACGTATATGAATCATGTCATGTATATGAATTAATCACGTATATGAATCATGTCATGTATATGAACCATGCCATGAATACGGAATATGTCATGTATATGAATTAATCACGTATATGAATCATGTTAGGTAAAGAATCATGTCATGTATATGAACCATGCCATGAATACGGAATATGTCATGTATATGAATTAATCACGTATATGAATCATGTCATGTATATGAATTAATCACGTATATGAATCATGTCATGTATATGAACCATGCCATGAATACGGAATATGTCATGTATATGAATTAATCACGTATATGAATCATGTTAGGTAAAGAATCATGTCATGTAAATGAATCAAGTTGTGTGTATGAAATATGTCATGTATATGAACCATGCCATGAATACGGAATATGTCATGTATATGAATTAATCACGTATATGAATCATGTTAGGTAAAGAATCATGTCATGTATATGAATTAATCACGTATATGAATCATGTTAGGTAAAGAATCATGTCATGTATATGAACCATGCCATGAATACGGAATATGTCATGTATATGAACCATGCCATGAATACGGAATATGTCATGTATATGAACCATGCCATGAATACGGAATATGTCATGTATATGAACCATGCCATGAATACGGAATATGTCATGTATATGAACCATGCCATGAATACGGAATATGTCATGTATATGAACCATGCCATGAATACGGAATATGTCATGTATATGAATTAATCACGTATATGAATCATGTCATGTATATGAATTAATCACGTATATGAATCATGTCATGTATATGAATTAATCACGTATATGAATCATGTCATGTAAATGAATCAAGTTGTGTGTATGAAATATGTCATGTATATGAATTAATCACGTATATGAATCATGTTAGGTAAAGAATCATGTCATGTATATGAATTAATCACGTATATGAATCATGTTAGGTAAAGAATCATGTCATGTAAATGAATCAAGTTGTGTGTATGAAATATGTCATGTATATGAATTAATCACGTATATGAATCATGTCATGTATATGAACCATGCCATGAATACGGAATATGTCATGTATATGAACCATGCCATGAATACGGAATATGTCATGTATATGAGTCGAGCATGCGATCAAGCCTGGCTACAATCTAGAAAACATCATGTAAATGTTCTATGTTTAAGCGATCTCTAGCGGGCATGTAATTATTTCATGCTAGTAGAACATGTTTAATATGATTTCAAATTTTGTTATCAATTGTTCCATGATTTTAAAATCAATAAAAAAGCCTAGGTAGCTGAACCATGTTTTCTAAAGAATCATGTCATTTTTTTAATCAAGTTATGTAAAAATGTTTTTAAATAAAATGTAAAGTACATGAATTTCTTTAAAAGAGTTCGTAGCATCTTTAATGTATATTCGGTCTCTGAGTATACATGTATATATGTTACAATACTTCTTTTGAATATATGATCATGAGTTAGTATACTGTGTTTGAGTAGAATTTGGATTTCATGTACATGTATCATTTGGTATACAAGTCATGTATATGTATAAATAGATACAAAGGATTAAGGGTTTCATTCATGGTTGTAATCTTCTTTTACATAGTGAAAGTTTCTCCTCCTGCTGCCGTGGTTTTTCCCTTTGGATTTTCCACGTAAATTATTGAGTATGTTTCTTTGCGATTATTTGTTTGTTCATCACTCTCGTCCCGATAGTACCAGCACGCGGATCAATCTTGGTGAAGGATTGACAACCTTCTTAATTATGATCTTCAACTCACAGTAGATATCTCGACTTTCGTTAGTGTGGGTGATATGCAGTGACAATTTAGTAAGTCGGTCAAAAGTAGCAACATCTAGGCAATTGATTATTTTTAAAATATTTGCTCTCGCCGATAATTCATATATATATAAATAAAATGTGAATATTTTTTTTCATTTGTTGCTATTTTTGAGATATTTAATTTTGATATAACTTGATGAAAAATATTTTGGACTTAAACAAATTTGCAAAAATATTTCAGAAATAAACTCAAAAACCGAAGTTTTGAAATGTTTTCAAAGTATTTTGACACACTGTATATGAATTAATCACGTATATGAATCATGTTAGGTAAAGAATCATGTCACATAAATGTATCATGTCATGTAAATGAATCAAGTTGTGTGTATGAAATATGTCATGTATATGAATTAATCACGTATATGAATCATGTTAGGTAAAGAATCATGTCATGTATATGAATTAATCACGTATATGAATCATGTTAGGTAAAGAATCATGTCATGTATATGAACCATGCCATGAATACGGAATATGTCATGTATATGAATTAATCACGTATATGAATCATGTTAGGTAAAGAATCATGTCATGTATATGAACCATGCCATGAATACGGAATATGTCATGTATATGAATTAATCACGTATATGAATCATGTCATGTATATGAATTAATCACGTATATGAATCATGTTAGGTAAAGAATCATGTCATGTAAATGAATCAAGTTGTGTGTATGAAATATGTCATGTATATGAATTAATCACGTATATGAATCATGTCATGTATATGACTTTACAAACATTTGTACACCTTAAGAGCAGTTTTCCTAGTTTGAAATTGTTTTCTCTTATCGAAAAGAAAGGTTTGATCAAGTTTTTGGATAAGCATTGATTATCCCAAATATGATTTACATCTAGAAAAACGGAAAAACTCAATAGTATTCTATAAAATACTTGGTAGGAATAAGGTATGGATGTAGACATTGGTCATATTTTAAAACATTGTATGACTAAATTTCTGTAGTTTCGCATCGAAAATCAATTCTTTAACAAGAGTTTGTTTTCAATAAAGAATTCATGTCATAGAGGTAGTAAAAAACTATTACAATCAATATTCATGCATTTCTATATGTTTGCATTATGTTGAAATTGACATTTGCATTTCTACCTGTCACGTTATATCATACATTGCATACACAATTGATGGAATTTAGTCTGAATGGACATTCTAAATTATGATATTCTCTAGTGGGCATGTAACAATTTATTCGTTAGTTGTTTTAAAGGTAACATTTTAAATGTTGTTTACCGTGTAACGCTTTTAAATTCAAGAAAGGGCTTAGGCAATGTACCTAGTTTTCACCGTGAGTTATATACTTATTTTAATAACTGACTAATATGTTTTATAAACCAATTCAGGATCAAAACTAGTAATTTGTAAATAGGCTATAAATACTTCAACAGTCGAGAAAGGATTATTTTATAAACTAGTTTTAAGTTAGATAATTTAGAAAAAATACAAGTCAGGAAATCAGTTAAATAATTTAGTAACATCTTCAACGTGTAATTAATCATCGAATATACGTTGAGAATGTTACAGCAACATCAATCCTTCACGAATTTCCACAATTCTCTCAAAATTACCCAACCTCAACAACCAAAAACATCATCTAATCCTTTCCAAACACAACCCAGCCATAAACTAACAATTAAACTCCTTCAATATCATCAATTAACACTTAAAAACAGGATTAACTCATCCAAATACTTCCAGCAATTTAACAACCACCTCAACTCCACAAAAACACAAATCTAACAACCTTAATGTAACACCCTCTTTCCGTATTTGTTACCAAACACGAGTCAAAGATGTCACAAAACAAGTTTAAACAATTTTTCATCATTACAAACAAAACTGACAGCTTGCATTGTCTCAATTTTTTTATAAAATTTTATAGAAATCCAAAATTCATTTCGTAAATTTCTAATTAAACTAGATTCATCAAGTTTTCAAACCATATAAACTATTAATTGGAATTCATACTACATAAATTTCAAGAAAATTTTACATTCACGTCACAATGTAGTTTTGAGAAAATCTGCTGCCCTGTTTTCAGACCTTTCATCAAATAAAAATTCATAACTTTTCGCATAGGACTCAAAATCAGTCACAATTTGTTTTTAAAGAAACTAGACTCGATTTTTAGTTCATCCATATAAATTTCACTTTCTAATTCAACCTATGGAATTTATGGCAATTTTTTAACTCACTGCCTAAAATAGAGTTTTTGGACAACTTCAACTTATTTCCAATATAAGTTCACTAACTAGTCAAAAATCATTCAAATCCACATACTAATAATACTAAACCATGTTTTAGTTAAAAACATAACAAACTAAGGAGTATTTTGATGTCGCTTTTACACAAAATATGTATATTCAAGATTATACATGCCACTACTCAAAACACATAATATAGGATGTCAAAACTTTACTATGATAACCTGTATCGTTTCTTCGCCTACGAGGTGATGCCCAAAACGTTCTGCTTACGAACCACGTGATCAACCTACGTGTGCACATGCATAATACACATGATAAGTATAACTTAGTGAGGCATTATAAGTAATCATAAAATTGAGTAATAAAATAAATGAAAACATGGTTAAGCAAGATCATATTAAATCTTCTTTTAGTTCAAAACCATCATATATAAGAAAATGGTGATTTTTATATACTTTAACTTTGTAATTGGCCCAAGAATTGTATAAAGAGAAACTAAAGTATGCAAGGTATGTACTCCTTGAGCACTGGTCACCAAAGTGACGATAAACATATAGACACATAAGTGTCGGTATCATATAGGCACATAAGTGCTGATAAACATATAGGATCCGAAGATCAGTGTGTAGCTACCGTAGTCCTTGACTACTAGACCTCTAATGGCATGCCACTATACTATAACTCTTTATCATTACTTGGGTAATAAATCCATATTATATACTTGTAAATCATCATGTATAAACAATTCATATATCACCATTATTCAATAACAATTTGCCATAACAAAACATAATAGAGCAGTTCATACCATTATGTACTAACCTTTTTCGTTGCCTGTAAAATATCATATAATTTATACAAAAACCATGTTATCATTTTAATCAAATCAAGTAAATAGAATTCTTGAAATTAATCAAAACATATTCTGAAACATATGAATGCACTCACCTTATATGCCTCACTAGCTACTTATACCAAAACGTATATATTATGAAACTTCTTCTTTGTCTTTCAACTTGTTTCGATCACGAGCTTGCTTGATATCTGTATATATATTAAATACATAATACAAGCAATTATTGAGTACATACTCCTACTATACAAATAATGGAAAGTAACTAAAATAACTATACATTATGCATAACTTGATTCCGACAAAACTTTCTATATTCGAATCACATTTCTTTACACTCTTCCATAACTCTCCAACTTTTTCAAAAATACCCAATTTAGTCACTAAGGACTCTTTTGAGCTTCTAACCATCATTTTCAAATTTAATCCTTTCATTTCTCATTCTTTATCTTTAGGACCCAAACTTTAAAAATTTACACATTGGTCCTCAAAGTTACCGAAAATTCCAAATTTGTCCTAAAGTCAATATAAACTTCAAAATCATCATTCCAATCATTTAACTTGATTTTCCAACATAACATACTTCAAAAACAAGCTTGACAACCCAATCCCTAAACTTTCCAAAATTTGTCCCTAATGCCAAATAATTAGGGATTTTCATTCCAAACAACTTATATTATCATTCTAAACCATTCTTAACCTTGGGAAAATTTTCCCATAATTTTCCCCAATTTTCTTCCTACTAGCAAAATATGAAAGGCCACTTTGACCAATTTTCTCAACTTGATTTAAGCATGAGTTTGACCTCAAAACCTTATATTCAAGCTTCTAACATCAATTCCACTTCAAATAAAAATTTTGCAAGAGTTTCCCCTAATTTTTCAAATTTCCCATAATCAACCTACAACACAATTCATGGAATTTTTACTATTTTCAAGCATGAAACAACATCACAACCTTATATTCAATCCAAAGAATCCATAAACCATAAGATATCCACTTGTTCTTCATAAACCCTAATCTCCAAACTCAACATATAAACATGGAAACCACTCAAAAATTATACCAAATGAAAGAGAATTCAATGGAGATTAATTCTCTATTTCATGTATTGATCCAAAAACCAACTAAATCAAGCCAGAATTGAATTAAAAATGTTTCTTACCTTGGCTAATATGTTTCGGCTAGGAGGAAGAGCAAGAAGAAAATTTCTAGCTTTTTCTTCTAATTATTTGCAAGACAAATGGCATTTTATTCCTTTCTTCCTAATATAAAAATCTTCATTAATAGAAAAATAACCATTTTTCCCCTTAGGTATAACCAATTAGGTGGTGAAACTTGTCCTTTCTTATCCAAAACAATCAATTATAAATAAAAAGCATGGGCAAAATGACTAAAATGCCATTTAATGAATCCTTAAATTTTCAAAAATACCATTTTCACCTATTCCACCAAATACTGCATAGAATCGAATTTAAATCGAATAAAAATGATTCCATTTCATAATGTCATGTTCCTTTAGTCTGTCTAAGACTCCCATAAATTTTTTATAATTTTCTTAGCTCATACGATTACCCGAATTCCATTTAGACTTTAACTATAATTTCTTTATACTAGAAATATCGGATCAAACCAAAAATTTTATATTCGATCCACACCCTTGTGTGATGTATCTATTTATGGAATAAAAATATTTATTGGGAAAATTACCATGTTGGTCCTTAAACTTTTCACTTTAGTCACCAAACTTTAAATTTTTACGTTTTAGTCACTAAACTAAAGCTACCAACTTTTAATTCTTTGCAATTTAGTCACTAATCAAATATTGGAGTATTACAATTCTCCCCCTTAAGAAAATTTCTCCTCGAATTTTAAAACGTACCTGATTTAAAAAGATATGGATACTGCTTTTCCATTGCGTCCTTTGCCTCCCAAGTGAATTCTTCCACTTTATGGTTTCGCCAAAGAACTTTCACCAATGGAATAGTCTTATTACTTAATTCTTTAGTTCCATGAGCAAGAATCTTCACTGGTTCCTCCTCATAAGTCAAATCTGGCTGAATTTCAATCTCCAGCAGTGATATTACATGAGAAGGATCTGATCGATACCTTCTAAGCATCGAGATATGAAATACATTATGAATCTTGCTTAACTCTGGAGGCAAAGCTAACTGATAAGCCACATGACCAACTTTCTTCAAGATTTCATAAGGGCCAATAAACCTCGGACTTAATTTTCCTTTACGTCTAAAGCGTAACACCTTTTTCCAAGGTGAAACTTTCAGAAATACTTTTTCACCAACTTCAAACTCCATATCTTTCCTCTTCAAATCTGCATAAGATTTCTGCCGATCTGAAGCTTTCTTGAGGTTGTCTTGTATTACCCTCACCTTATCTTCAACATCTCTAACCAGATCAGGTCCAATGACTTTACGATCTTTGAGCTCAAACCAATTTAAAGGTGTTATGCATTGTCTACCATATAAAGCTTCATAAGGAGCCGTCCTTATACTTGCTTGATAACTATTATTATAAGCAAATTCAGCAAGTGGCAAATATTTCTCCCATGAACCTTCGAACTCGAGTACACAAGCTATAAACATATCTTCAAGAATTTGAATAATTCTTTCAGATTGGCCATCTGTTTGAGGGTGAAAAGTAGTGCTAAAATTCAATCGAGTTCCCAATTCCTCGTGTAAAGAACTCCAAAATCTTGAAGTAAACTTTGGATCTCTATCTGATACAATAGAAACAGGCACACCATGCAACCACACAATCTCTTTGATATACAAATCTGCATAGTTATTCATTGTGAAATCTATCCAAATGGGAATGAAATGGGTAGACTTTGTCAATCTATCAACTATCACCCAGATAGAATCCTTTTTGCTCGGAGTCATCGGTAACCCAATTACAAAATCCATAGTTATATTTTCCTATTTCCACTGTGGAATAGCTATCGGCTGTAGTAATCCCGATGGGACTTGATGTTTGGCTTTCACTTGATGGCATGTCAAGCATTTAGCCACATATTTCGTCACTGTTCTTTTCATACCTAGCCACCAATATCTAATTTTCAGATCTTGATACATTTTATTACCTCTTGGATGCATTGCCAATGGAATATAATGAGCTTCATATAACAATTCTCGTTTCAATTCTTCACTATCGGCGATATTTACTCTATCCCGATAATAAAGGCATCCATTGGTTTTAATTGTATAGTCTTTGACCTCACCACTTTCCATTTGTTTCAAGGTTGCTAAGCATTTTTCATCCTTACTTTGAAGTTCTTTAATCCAAGTTTTCAAAGTAGGTTTAAGCTGTAATTCTGCAATCAAAGCACCATCATCTCGCAATGCCAACTGAGTATCCAAAGTTCTCAAAGCAGCAAATGTCTTCCAACTCAAAACATCAACTACAACATTTGCCATTCCCATGTGATAATTAATAACAAGATCATAGTCTTTGATTAGCTCGAGCCATCTTCTCTGTCTCAAATTCAAATCTTTCTGTGTCATTAAATACTTTAAACTTTTGTGATCCATAAAAATATAGCATCGCTCACCATACAAGTAGTGACGCCATATTTTCAAAGCAAAAACTATTGCAGCTGATTCTAGAACATGAGTCGGATAGTTCTTTTCATGTGTTTTCAACTGTCTAGAAGCATATGCAATTGCTTTACCTTCTTGCACCAATACACATCCAAATCCATTATGGGACGCGTCACTGTATAAGGTAAAATCCTTACCCAATTTTGGTTGCACAAGTACTGGTGCTTCAGTTAAAATTTGCTTCAATTGCTCAAAGCTCTGCTAACACTTATCAGTCTAAACGAAAGGTACATCTTTCCGTAATAGCTTAGTAATCGGTGCAGCAATCATCGAAAAACCTTTCACAAAACGTCTATAATATCTTGCTAACCCCAAGAAACTGCGAACCTCAGTAACATTCTTGGGAGGATTCTAATTAACAATGGCTTGGACCTTTTTAGGATCAACCCGAATTCCTTTGGCTAAAACAATATGACCCAGGAAAGATACTTCTGATAACCAAAATTCACATTTAGAGAGTTTAGCATACAGTTCCTTTGCTCTTAATGTCTGCAATACTATCCGCAGATGAGCATCATGTTCTTCCCTGGTATTCAAATAAATCAGTATATCATCAATAAACACTACAACGAACTGATCTAAGTACGGCTGGAACACTCTATTCATCAGGTTCATGAATGCTGCAGAAGCATTAGTGAGACCAAAAGGCATAACCATAAATTCATAGTGTTCATACCGTGTCTGAAATGCTGTTTTTGGAATATCCTCATCCTTGACTTTTAATTGATAGTAACCCCACCGAAGATCGATTTTAGAAAACACAGCTGCTCCTTTCAATTGATCAAATAGATCATCAATTCTCGGTAAAGGATACTTGTTCTTGATCGCCACTTTATTCAACTGATGATAATGATTACATAACCGTATCGATCCATTTTTCTTTTTAACAAAAAGAAAGGGTGCTCCCCAGGGCGATACACTAGGTCGTATAAAATCTCGATCTAGAAGATCTTGCAATTAAGATTTAAACTCCCTCAGCTCTATTGGAGACATCCGATAAGGTGCAATTGATACTGGTTCAATACCGGTAAAACATCTATTCCAAATTTCACATTTCGATCTGGAGGTAATCCTGGTAATTCTTCGGGAAACACATCAGGAAACTCTCGAACTGTAGGAATACTGTTAATGTCTATATTTGATGAATTAGCATCTACAACATGGGCTAAGTAAGCCTGGCACCCCTGATACAACAATCTCATCGCCTTCATTGCCGAGATCACATTACTCGTACAATTTGATCCTTCGCCAACCACTACGATTTCTGTACCTTTCTTACTTTTCAATACTAGTCATTTCAAACGACAATCCACTATAGCATGGTACGTATATAACCAATCCATGCCCAAAATAATCTCAAAATTATGGAAAGATAATTCCATCAAATCAACTGGGAATTCAATTCCCTGAATCACTATCAGGCACTATTTGCAAATTTTACTCACCCGAGCACTATGGCCAATAGGATTGGTTGCGAAGAAATCACTAGACGTAGGTTCCAAGGTAATCCTCCTATCTTGGACTAACTTAGAACTAACATATGAATGAGTAGATCTCGGATCTATCAATACAAATACAGGTTCATTAAAAAGCTAGAAGGTACCTGTAACAATATCCGGTGCATATCTGTCATCCTCAGTGCGGATGTGGTAGACTCTTGCTGAAGTCTTCAATTCCTTATTGGAAGCAGCTTCAGACACTCCCGGACGATTAACTCTAGAAGACTTCTGACTAGCCTGATATTTTCTCTTCTTGTTCTAAACTACTGATCTTTCTGACTTATCTGGTCTATTGCCACTTCTCGGACAATCTCGAAGGAAATGATCAGTAGCACCACAACCAAAGCAAGCTCCTATAACCAATCGACATTGTCCATGATGGAATTTACCACAATGATCACATTGATGTTTCCTCGAGCTTCATGTCTTTGCAGTAGAAGCCTGTGAACCTTTGGACTTTCCCGATCCACATCTTTGTTTGTTACTTTGGTAGGAACCTTTGCCTAGCTTAGATGATGATGAACAAAAGGATCCTCCAAAATTCCTTTTCTGAGATTGAACATTCTGAGCTACTATTCTTTCTGCTCGAACTCTTTCCATCCTATTGGCTCGATTGACTGCTTCATGAAATTTAGTAATGTTTAGAGCAATCAATATCTCATTGAAATCAGTATTCAAACCTTCAATGAAGCAGATAGTACGATCTTTCTCTATAGGAATCAACTCTGAGACGAAACAACTCAGTTTATTGAATTCACATTCATATTCGTATACTGTCCGGTAACCTTGTTTGAGATTCAGAAATTCACTTCTTATTTCTCAGATAAACATGTCTCTGATATACTTGTTGCAGAACTCACGGAGGAAAAAGTCCCAAGTGATCTCTTCCCGAGGACAAGTGGTGATGTTTGACCACCAGATACGAGCCTGTCCCTTCAATAAAGACACTACTCCCTCTAACTTTCTCTAATCATCATAGTGCAATCCTTCGAGCATAATCTTTAGATCATTAAGCCAACAGTCTGCAGCAATAGGATCTCCATCAACAAAATCTGGTGCTCGCAGATCCTTTAGCTCTTTAGCAATAGAAACTCGGGGAGGAAGATTAATTATCATCTCCAAAGCTTGTAGGAAGTTTCCCTGATCTTGCACCGGCATTCCAGGTTGAACCAGAACATTCTCAATAGGGTGTGCTAAAGGCGGAGCAAAACTAGCTTCATAACCCACCTCAGCAACATTTTGACCCTCAATATGGGTCGCCTGACGTGAACCTTCACCCTCAGACATCTGTACTCATCATAACATTTAACATTAGTAAGCAGGAGCATCAACTATACAAATGTCATCATTAGTAATTTATGACATCCTAGTGGCACGTACACACTTTTTAACTCATAACACACTCAATTTAAATCTAGAACCGGCTAAACCTGCAGCTCTGATACCAATAAATGTAACACTCTCTTCCCATATTTGTTACCAAACACGAGTCGAAGATGTCACAAAACAATTTTAAACAATTTTTCGTCATTACAAACAAAATTGTCTCTATTTTTTTTTATAAAATTTGATAGACATCCAAAATTCATTTCGTAAATTTCTAATTAAACTAGATTCATCAAGTTTTCAAACCATATAAACTATTAATTGAAATTCATACTACATAGATTCCAAGAAAATTTTACATCCGCGTCACAGTGCAGTTTTGAGAAAATATGCTGCCATGTTTTCATCACAACCTTATATTCAATCCAAAGAATCCATAAAACATAAGATATCCACTTGTTCTTCATAAACCCTAATCTCCAAACATAACATATAAACATGAAAACCACATAAAAAATATACCAAATGAAAGAGAATTCAATGGAGATTAATTCTCTATTTCATGTCTTGATCCAAAAACCAACTAAATCACGCCAAAATTTGAATCAAAAATGTTTCTTACCTTGGCTAATATGTTTCGGCTAGGAGGAAGAGCAAGAAGAAAATTTCTAGCTTTTTCTTCTAATTATTTGCAAGACAAATGGAATTTTAGTCCTTTATTCCTAATATAAAAATCTTCATTAATAGCAAAATGACCATTTTGCCCCTTAGATATAACCAATTAGGTGGTGACACTTGTCCTTTCTTATCCAAAATAATCAATTATAAATAAAAATCATGGGCAAAATGACTAAAATGCCATTAATGAATCCTTATATTTTCAAAAATTCCATTTTCACCTATTCCACCAAATACCGCATAGAATCGAATTTAAATCGAATCAAAACGATTCCAATTCATAATGTCATGTTCCTTTAGTCTGTCTAAGACTCCCGTAAAATTTTCATAATTTTCTAAGCTCATACGATTACCCGAATTCCATTTAGACTTTAACTGTAATTTCCTAATACTAGAAATATCGGATCAAACCAAAAAATTTATATTCGATCCACACCCTTGTGTGATCTATCTATTTATGGAATAAAAATATTTATTGGGAAAATTACCATGTTGGTCCTTAAACTTTTCCGAACTTTTCACTTTGGTCACCAAACTTTAAAATTTTACGTTTTAGTCACTAAACTAAAACTACCAACTTTTAATTCGTTGCAATTTAGTCACTAATCAAATATTGGAGTATTACACTTAACAACTAGGGATTCAAGAGTTTCGGGATTCCATTGTTAAAATCAACGTATCAACATTATAATACATCAAAAATATGATTAAAATCAACTTATCAACATTATAATACATCCAAAATATGATTAAAATCAACCTCAACACTGGAAAAACATATCCAATATGAATCTTTCACTTTTTCATCAACTTAACCCAATTAAATCAATATAAAAACACTAAATCAGATTATAAACTATAAATCAAGGATCAAACACTTGGGAATATCAATAAAGAACCATTCAATAGGGGAGATCACAGACTTTACCCCTATTGTGTGATTTTTCCCTCAATTAGCTTGTTTAAAGCTAGGAAAACGCAAGATTTCAATGAGGTTTTGTAAATCAAAGTTAAATAATCAATTGTGATCAAGAATCTAAATAAAAAGGATCTCTCACCTCTGGTTTTTGATGAAAACTTGAGTGTTTGGCAGAAGAGAAGTTGAGAGAAAAGTTACATCAATTTTCATTAAAATTAAATAACTAACTTTAATATAAAAAATATATTTTTATTATCCTTTAAAACACATGTAAAAATGATTTAATTGAAGGGAGAAATCATTAGCCAAAACATGGAAATATAGCTCCTTAAGGATTCTAAGAATTTGATCCTTTTCATTTTAGTCACCTTTAAAAACAGTTTTCAAAAATCGCATTTTGGTCACTAGCCAAAATGTCACACTTCCTAATCTCATTTTAAAAAATTGATTTCACCAATATTAATCATATATTAAAATATGATTTTTAACCATTTTCCATATTTTTATCTTACCAAAAAATATTTACTCCTGAATCTGACTCGAATCTCTAATCTGGTCCACCAGATCGTCCAATAAACCTCAAAACCGCTAGGCCCAAAACCAGGGTGTTACAATACTACGAATTGATCCAATAATTTATAAAACACCCAGTTCATCATATCCATGAATATTGCAGGTGCATTCGTCAACCCAAACGGCATCACTAGAAACTCATAATGGTTGTACCTAGTACGAAAAGCAGTCTTCGGCACATCTTTATCCTTAACCTTCAACTGATAATATCCATATCTCAAATCTATCTTTGAAAACATCGTAGCACCCCAGAATTGATCGAACAAGTCATCAATTCGCGGTAAAGGATACTTATTTTTAATCGTCAACTTGTTCAGGTACCGATAATCAATGCACATCCTCAAAGTGCCATCCTTCTTCTTCACAAATAACATCGGTGCTCCCTACGGTGACACCCTAGGTCGGATGAAACCAAGGTCTAACAACTCTTGGAGTTGCGTCTTCAACTCTTTTGGTGCCATGCGATATGGTGCAATCGATATCGGAGCCGTATCAATATACGTCTTAATACAAAACTCCACCTCTATGTCTAGTGGCAGCCCAAGCAACTCTTCCGAAAACACCCCGAAAACTCACAAACAGTACGGATATCCTTAGTCTGTACTTCTTCCATATCCGAGTTCATAACATAAGCCAGATATGCTTAACACCCATACTCTAGCAACTTCTATGCTTCTATAGTCGAAACCACATTGGATAAGAACTTAACATTCTCACCCACAACTACCACTTCATAATCATCAACAAGTTTCAACGAAACTCACTTGGTCTCAAAATCGACCTCAACCCTATGCTCAGACAACCAATCCATACCCAAGATCACATCAAAACCATGGAATGACAGCTCCATCAAATCAGCCACAAACATGTGACCTTGATCTATCAAAGGACATCTCCTATACAACCTCCTCGTAACAACCGTCTCTCCAAAAGAACATGTTACTTGCATACCCACATCTAACATTTCTACCGGTATATCAAGCAAATGCATCTGCTCATGAAAAATATATAAATGTGTAGAACTATAATCTATAAGAGAAAGTAATGACATAGACTACAAGTTAAAAATACCTACTATCACATCCGTATCATTCTTTCCCTCACTATGCGCATAGATCCTCGCAAGTCCACAACCCTCAGGTCGAACCACCACTGTATGTGTTACAGTCCTTTGTCCTTCTTCCCTCTGCTGGAAATTACCTCGATCGTGCCCACAGTCTCTCGGTGGTGCAATAATAGGCGTGGTGCATGCCTACCCCTAGCCAACAACGGACAATCACATCTCATATGATCCCCAAATCCATAATCCAGTAGGAATTTACAGCCACAACCGAAGAAGCTTGTCCCTCTTTTGCCAAACATGTGCAGTCTCACCTCAAATGATCTCATGATCCACAAACCCAACAAACATTATACGCTGCTCTGGCCTGAACACTCTACCTATTCGATCCACTCTAGAACCATCTCCACAACGTCTCACATACAAATAGAACCTCCTATCACGGTGCCTCTTGGACTGACCACCACCACCACCAGCATCTGCCATTCTCTTACCCTTGCTAGGACCTTTCGGTCGATAAGGTAAGCTCAAGCCCTGCTCAACCAGCATATCAAAATCTATATAATCAATTGCTAACATGTAGGTCTTAACATCCTACTCTAAACCATAGCAGAATCGGTCACAACGATGTATCTCATCTGGCACTAACTCAGGTGCATACTGGCTCGGCCTCACAAATTGTACCTCGTACTTAGATATGGTCATATTGCCCTGAACCAAGGCCACAAAATCATGTTTCTTCTCATCTAAGTATCTAACACCCATATAATTCTTCCTGAATGCAGCTTGGAAGAACTCCCAAGTCACATCACCAGGTTCCATGCCCATGATCATAGTAGTTTACCAACTGTATGTATCACCCTAAAACATGGACACCGTACATCCCAGTTTACGGACGTCACTGCACCCCATCTGATCCAAAATCTGGTATGTACTGGTAAACCACTCCTCGGATTCCTTTGGTGCCAACCCTTTAAACTTAACTCCTCTCAAGCTGCACAAGCACTCTAACAGCAACCCCAGCTTAACAATAGTAGTGGGTGTCGGTGCAGGTACATGCACCCCAAACATCATGGCCTAAAAATACTCCAATCATTGTCTGTACCAAAGGCGTCATATCACCTTACACTAGACCAGGTAGTGCAAGTGGTACTTGCTCCACTCCCTCAGGAGGATTAGGCGAAGGAGGTGGCAATCCCTCAGGATGCACTATCTCACCCCGACTCTCTGCCCTCTGGTAGCAGCATTCGTGTTCGATCGCAACTCTCTTCTCGGTGGCATCGTATAAAAACGTATCCAAGGCATGATAATTACACCAAAATAAAAACAATCAAGCCAACTTTAAGCAAGGATCCAAGACTTACATTTCAAACCAAAATCATTTTACAGCTGTAGTAAAAAGGCAATATGTCCACAAAATTACCCTAATATGGCGTATATCAATCACCGTACAATAAACAATCATCGTACATATAAAAAAGTATCAAAAAATCAATAACAGTAACTTATTTTTTTGTAAACCTGGCTCTGATACCAACAAATGTAACCCCCTTAACACGGCCTAGCCGAAACCAAGCTAAAAGAATCACATTAGGTTTGCCCAAGCAAACCCGAGCTAATAACCTAAACTAATCCCTTTTCTTTTTTATTTTATCTTGTCTAAATGTATCAATTTAATCCCTAAGGTGAACATGCATCAGCAAAAATGTTACATTGAAAACGGATTTCAAGATAGAGTACAATTGCTCGAATATACACTTTGAGGACCAAAATGTAATTTCTACAAATTACTCGGACTTAGTTAAAATTAAGTTTACCAATCCTTCGTTAGTTACCAATCCTTCGTTAGTCCAATTTCATGCTCACATGTTAAATTCTAGCTCAAGACAATCATCCAAGCTCCATTAATTGCATACATAATAATTAGGGACCAAATTGCACAATTCCTAAACTTCACCAGACAACAACATAAAATTGCACACAGTGTACCGATTCGAGCTAACCTCGTATCGATATGGTTCAACCAACTTAACTGCCCTGTATACCGATACACTAAGCTTTGTATTAATACAGTATGTCAAGCAAGCCCGTACTAATACGGTTCACCCCCGTACCGATCCCTTATGGTTCATTTTCAAAACTAAATTCTAGTAGCTCGAAGGCGTACTGGTACGAGAGCCTGTGTATCAACACCAGTACAAAAATTCCTCAAGGCGTACCGATACGGTGGCTAGGCGTACCGATACTTTGTTAATTTTTGATGAATTGAGCCTTTAAAGACCCTACGTACCGACACACGAGAGCCTGTACTGGTACACTGAGGCTTGTATTAATCTTTAGGTCCAACATATGACACTTTGGCTCAATCTAAACACACTCAACACTGAACATCATACAACATCAAATGCATGCTTAACATCAACATACCAACATTTTAAGCAACCTAGCAAGCCTAGCACCATCATCCACATCATCTAAAAGCATGCTTCCTACTCAACATATAAAAGCCTCAAACCAAACTTCAAACAAGCATAGATGGACAATTACACATCCAAAACATCAACATGAACTTGCACAACCAGGGAGTTTAGCAAACAAGCCTCCCAAACAAAAAATGACCACATTGCCTTTATTACTACAAGTCTAAATCAAAATCATACTTTCACAAACACAAGTCCTTGGATTTTCCTTCACTTGCTTGACGCCTCCAACCTTTAATTCTCTGCATTGATGGAAAAAGAGAGCGTAAGCACACTAGGCTTAGTGAGTAATGCTCTAAAACAAAACACCATCAATGCATCTAAAACCATTTAACAATCCTTTCAAAAAACCATTTTCCAAAACACCTTTTAATCATCATTTTAACATCATCAACAATATCATGCCTTGTAAACCATGCAGTTAACACTTCCAAAACATGCATATTAAACCATATGCAACATGTATCATGGATTAACAACAAAGTCCCATTTGCTACCCTCAATTTAAGCTTTTCCATGCACACTACCAATGCAAGACTTAAAAAGTAAAACATGTTTAAACCAATATTATACAACATGAACCATTCCATTATACATCATCAATTATATTGGCTTACAAGTGATCGTTAACCAAGTTCCACTTTTCAAAATACAACATCGGATACATGGATTCAACAAGTGTTCCCAACACTTTATGTCATCTCAATCGGAATTAAAGGTACTATTACAATTGGATACAATTACAACCTAAACATCAGTTAGATGCATAATCCACTAATATGAGTCTTCGGTACATAGATCAAAACCTCAACAATTAGGGTACTTGGATGGAGTTTTTTGTACACCGAATCAAAACCCCTCAACATCCAAGGAGGCTTTTTATAGTGCAGTATCAATCCTATGCTCAGCCAACTATATCCGATAACATTTCCAAAACCTTTCCTTACCATCACTTGCCAATATAATTCATTTCTTAAACATTACCTCACTATTTTCATATGCATCAATCAAAACCATTTACTCAATGCATTTTATCTTGCATACCAATGTTCAAAAACATTATCAAAACATGCATTACTTATAAATGCATCAACATCATTAGATAACCATTTTTCAGTATTAAACCATGCTCAAATCATGAATATATAGCGAGTAATCAATTCATTAAAACAAGTGCATAAAAACCAATTGCCAAACCGAGATCGAGAAGGAAATCATCCTTTACTTACTTTTGAGCTTAGACCAGTATTTCAAGCTTGATCTAAACTTCCAACCACAACATTCAAACCTTTGAAAAGCTATAAGACACGTTCACACTCACCGACACGCAAAGCCTCGCTTGGCAATACGGTAAACACGCCTCCAAAGCTTCTAAAACATTCGTTCAAGCTTGAGGTTCAACCTCCTCTATTTTATCCATACAAAAACAGAGGTTTCAATGCATCCAAATGCATTCAAAGCCACAATAACATCAATGCTCAACAAATCTAACCAAAAACCTCTCCACAACAACTGAAATTAACACCAACACAACTACAAACATAACCCAGCCAAAACCAAACATTTTAATTCATCAATTAACATCAATCAACATCTAAAAACACATTAACACCATCCTTATATCTCCAACATTCATTAAGCCTCCACAACTCCTCAAAAACTTACTACTAACAACCTAGAAAATTAGAGATTCACTTAGTTTCGGGATTCCATTGTTAAAATCAACTTATCAACATTATAACACTTCAAAATCATGTTTAGAATCAATCAAGAACTCAATAAAATAGAGCCTATACGAAAATACATCAATCTCATCATTTAAACCTTGATTTAACCAATTTTCCATAATTAAATCATCAAATCAAGTTAGAAAACATATGTAAAGGATCAATAACTTAGGAATTCTAGTAAAGAACCTTATATTAGAGGAGAAGAACGAAGCTCACCTCTAACCTTGGCTTTCCTCTTAATTGGATGAATTTTCTTGAGAAAACAAGCTCAAATCAAATAGGTTTTGTTAGGAAACCATTAAGGATTCATTTGGAAACAAAAGAATATTGAAATCAAGTATTTACCTGAGAAAATTGAAGTAGAAAAAAGTGTTTGGCTAGAGAGAATTTGAGATAAAATCTTTAGGTGAAAAGTTAGTTATGTAAAGTTTTCTTTAAATGCTAATTATGAAATTAATTTCCCCAAGACTTTTTATTTAATTTAAAACCTTTTTAAAATATCCAATTAAAAGAGAAAAGTTTGATATTAGAATTTGGCCAAATAGCTCCTTAAATATTCTAAGTTTTGACCCTTTTACAAAATAGTCACTAAAAACAGTTTTAAAACATTACATTTTGGACACTAACCCAAAATGTCACTTTTCGAAACTTCTTTTTGTAAAATTGATTTTACCAAAATCATTCTCATATTAAATAATGATTTTCTGATATTTTTACATATTTTTTCTCACTCAAAAATATTTATTTCTATTTAATCCTGAAATTGACTCGAATCCTCTAATTCGATCTATCGAACCGTCTAATCAACCTAGAAAATTCCTAGGCCCAAAACTAGGGCGCTATAGTTTGCCAAACATGCTCTAACATTGTACACTTAGACTCCAACTCTTGAATGGTTAAAGATTCGTCGACTTTCCTAGACTTCAGCCACTCATTGGATATGGCTTTGATATTTTTTAAGGTAACACCTATTCCCTCGCCCTTACCCAAACGACACACTTGCTTGATGTCCTCAACCAAACCTTTTTCATCGAGCCATCTATCAAACCACTTAAAAGGCTTAGGGACCTAATGAGAATCAAAGACCAATAATGCAATCAGATTATGGTCAGACAAGCTCTTTGCCAAAATAGATTAAATTATGTCAGGCCAAAGAGTTAAGAAATCTATAAAAATGAGGAACATGTCTAAGTGACTAAAAGATGGGACCTCCCTGAAGCTAGACCAAGTAAATTTGCCTCCATGCAAAGGCAAATCAACAAGAGATAGAGAATCAATAAAATTTGAGAAGACACCTAACACCAAGATTGAAACACACCCCACATTTTCTTCTAGAATGCGAATAGTGTTGAAATTGCCGCCCAAGAGCACATAAAGGGATAAGCTAGAAAGAAAATGACTAAGACTGTAGAAAATAGATGACCTATCAACCATATTATTAGGCAAATATATATTAACCAAGGCACGCTAAAAATCAAATGAGACGATCTTGCTGACTAAAATGATATAGTTGGGAGAGAAACTAGAAGATACACAATTTTGCAAGCAAAGGAAGTCCTTATACAACCTAAAACAGTCTCCAAGGGCTTGGTTCGAGAGGTTCACCAAAGCTATGGTTAAAAAAGGGTTACAAACAGTGTCAAACCTACCACACACTGTTTGTATAAACATGACCAAGTGGAAAACGAGACATCTTAATTGTCTATGTTGATGATATTATCATTAATAGAAATAATGTTGTCGAAATAGAGAATCTAAAGAAGCTATTATCCAAGGAATTTGAGAATAAATACCTTGAAAGCATCAGATACTTTCTTGAAATAGAAGTGGCAAGATTCAAAGCAGGGATTATTATTAATCAGAGGAAGTACATCCTTGACCTACTCTCAAAAACATGAATGCTAGGATGCAAACCTATAGAAACTCCTATAGACAACAACTTTAAGCCAATGAGAGAAAAAATGGGAATTCTAGTTAATAATGAACAATATTAAAGGCTCGTAGGTAAATTAATGTACTTTTCATTGACTAGATCTGACATTACTTTCTCTGTTGGAATTGTAAGACAACATATGAATGGTCCAAGGGAAAAACACCTCAATGCAATCTACAGAATATTGAGGTACCTTAAAATAACCCCTAAACATAGCATAATTTTTAGGAAAAATGGTGATAGAACAATAAAGATTTTCACTGATTCCAACTGGGCTAGAGAACTAACTGATAGGAGATTAAAAAGTGGGTATTGTTCCTTTATTTGGGGGTAATCTAGTGACATGGAGGAGCAAAAAGCAATCAATGGTAGCAAGAAGCAAGGCTGAAGTTGGGTATAGAGCTCTAGCCCTCAGAATTTCTGAAAGAATTTGGCTTAAAATACTATTTTTGGAATAGAATTTTAATTGTAGTAAACAATTTGTGTACGCCCCGATTTTGGGCCTAGCAGTTTTGAGGCTTATTAGACAGTCCGATGGACTGGGTTAGAGATTTGAGTCGAATTTGGGACCGTATATTTTTTGGTAAGATAAAATATGGAAAATGGTTAAAAATCATCTTTTAATATATGATTAATATTTGTGAAATTAATTTTAGAAAATGAAATTTGGAAGTGTGACATTTTGGCTAGTGACCAAAATGCGATTTGTGAAAACTATTTTTAAAGGTAACTAAAATGAAAAGGATCAAATTCTTAGAATTCTTAATGAGCTATTTTACCAACTTTTTACTGGTGATTTCTCCCTTCAATTAAATCATTTTGAAATGTGTTTTAAAGGATAATAAAAAGAGATTTTGGATATTAAAGTTAGTTATTTGGTTTTAATGAAAATTGACGTAACTTTTCTCTCAACTTTTCTCTCCACTTCTTTTCTACCAAACACTCAAGTTTTCATCAAAAACCAAAGGTGAGAGATCAATTTTACTTAGATTCTTGATCTACAATTGATTATTTAACTTTGATTTACCAAACCTCATTGAATTCTTGTGTTTTCCTAGCTTTAAACAAGCCAATTGAGGGAGCAATCACACAATAGGGGTAAGGTCTATGATCTCCTCTATTGAATGGTTCTTTATTGATATTCACAAGTGTTTGATCCTTGATTTATGGTTTATAAATTGATTTTGTGTTTTTATATAGATTTAATTGGGTAAAATTAATAAAATAATGAAAGATTCAAATTGAATTTGATTTCCAGTGTTATGGATTGCTTTTGAACATATTTTGGATGTTAAATGATGTTGATAAGTAGATTTTATCAGTGAAATCCCAAAACTCTTGAATCTCTAATTGTTTAGGTTGTTAGAATTGTGTTCTTGTGGTGTTGTAGTGGCTGTATGTTTGCCAGAGGTATAAGGTTGCTTTGGTTCTTTTTTTAGGTGTCAATTGATGATAAATGTGATGTTAGATTGATAGGTTGTGTCTGGGTTGTGTTTGGAAAGGGTTGGATGATATTTTCGGTTGTTGTGGTTGGGTAATTGTGAGGTGAATGTAAGAGTCTGTGAGGATCTATCGTTGCAGTGTTATAAATGCATTGAGATGCATTAATCCTTTGTTGTAATGTGGTTAAAATGGGGGAGATGGATCCAGAAGAGTTTGGTGAAGATTTGAAGGCTTTGGATGCACATTTTCGCGTCGACGAATCAAGGTTTCGCGAATTGGTGAGTGAGAACGTGGATTCCAGCATTGGAATGTCTTAAAGGTGGTTTATGGGAGTTTAAACTTAGCTTGATACGCAGTTTTAAACTCAAAAGTAAGTAAAAGTGGACTTTCTCTCTCGGTCGTGCTAATGTTAAATGGTTTTATGCACTTGTTTTGATTTACATGTTACCTACTATTTAAGCATGATTTAAAGTATTTGATATACTATTTTTAAGCATGAGATGCTGAAGGATGCACATGGTAAGTGATCCTTGTAAGTATATGGTTTATACTTGTGGTTTAAAGCATGGTTGTTGCTTTGGATAAATGGTTGGTTAATGCTTACTAAAAACAGTGAGGTAAATGTTAAATGGTTAATTATATTGGCAAGTGACGTGTTTTTAAAATTGTTATCGGATATAGTTGGTTGGCCATAGGATTGATAGTGCACTATCATAAGTCGCCTTGGATGTTGAGGGGTTTTATACGGTATACCGAATACTCCATCCAAGTACCCTAACGGTTGAGGGGTTATATGGTACCGTAAACTCCTGTTAGTGGGTTATACATCTATCGATGAGTGGTGTTGAGGGGTTTATGTGGTGTACCGAATACTCCACCATGGGTGTCACAATGGTAGAGCGGTTTATATGTACCAAAAACTCCCGTGTGTGAACCTTGTGTTGCTGGTGAGAATGTATGAAGTGTTGGGTAAACACTTGTTGAATCCGTGTATCCGATGAACTCTTTTGGTAAATGAATTTGGTTAATGATCACTTGTGATCCAATATAATTGTTGATGTATCATTAGAAAGTTTATGTTGTATAATGTGATTTATACATGTTTACTCTTTAAGCTTTGCATATGGTTGTTATGCATGGGAAGGCTTAAATTGAGGTTTAGCAATGGAACTTGCTGTTGGTTAATAATACATGTTGTACGTTTACTCTTTAAGCTTTGCATATGGTTGTTATGCATGGGAAGGCTTAAATTGAGGTCTAGCAATGGAATTTGTTGTTGTAAATGATTCATATTGCATATGGTTTAATATGCTGGTTTTTAAATATGAAAAGTGCATGGTTTTCAAGGCATGATGTTTCAATGGTAATGTTTAAATGATGTTTAAATAATGATTGAAATGAGATTTCAAGGTGTTGTTGAGAAATGGTTTTAAATGCATTGATGGTGTTTTGTTTTTGACCACTCCTCACTAAGCCTAGTGTGCTTACGCTCTCTTTGTCCATCAATGCAGAGAATTAAAAGCTTGGAAGGCAGTGAGGAGCAAGGGATCAGTACAAGACTTGGTAACCAAAGTATGTTTGAACTAGACTATAAGTAATAAGGGCAATAGAGGTTTCCGTTGTTATTTGGGAGATGTTTTGTTGAACTCCCTGTTTGAGCAAGTTTGTTTGGTTGCTCTTGAGTTGTAAATGGCCTTATGGTTTATTTTTGGTGATAATATGAACTTCGGTGTTTTGCTTGAATGGTTTTCTAGGAAGCATGCATATAGATTTACACTTGATACAAGATGCCATGAAACGATGTTGAATCTGTGATGCTTTGATGTGGTTTGAACCCTGAGTACTGGATGTACGTTAGAAGCATGTTAGGGTGGCTCGGTTTGGCTGAAAGTATGAAATATGCCATGTATCTTGTTTCATTCTAGTCTTGTTATTATCCATATTCCATATACAAATATGCATTGCCATTATGCAAGATAAATTTTTACATCATGTTCTACTGAAGTTTGCATTTACTGAAATATGCAACAAGTCAAGTTTCATATAAATAATGCAATATTATTTTCAATTTAGGGTCGACTTATCTCAAGTCTTCCACTTTTCATCATTATGCAAGCATATAAAATGTACTTACCTGGGTCATGTAATGGTATGCCTCACTAAGCTTACACGAGTTTTCTTTTCTTTTTTTTATCATTTGGTTCTCCTTCAATCTCTTTTGGAACTGTATAAGGCCAATCGAACATATACATTACCATTCTCGTATTCGACTTAAATCTAACATTGCTAACTTGATTCATAAACATAACTATTCAAATATAATTTTTTTTGAAAATTTCCCCAATATTCTTCAAAGTTGCCGAATTGATCCCTAGGTCCTTAGTGACCATTTTGAACATTAATGTTCAAGCCTAATTTGAACAATTTCCATAATCATTTACTAATTTTGGACTATTACCTTTTAGTCCTTAAACTTTATAAAAGTGAAATTTTAGTCACTACTTTACTTTTGTACATAAATTCATGTACAAATAAACCATTCATCTATTTTCTAACATTCTTGAAATTTTTCCTTCAACTTTTAACTTTATTCAATTTGGTCCTTCACTAACATTTTATCTTCAAAAAGGTCCCTAAATTTTCTTTTCTTGTCATTTCATCCCCTTTAACTCATTATTATGTTCAAAACATCAATTCCATCAACTATTTATCAATTCAAGATAAATCCCATTATTTTCATGAATTGCCGAATTGGTCCTCCAAATTTCCAAAATTTTCATTTTGGTCCCTAATCATCAACTCAAGCTATTTCAATCATAATTCAACAATTCCAATGCTAAAAATAAATTTTCCATAATCTCCCTTAATTTATTAAAAATTTTGAATTGGTCCCTATAATTTCAATTGGGGAAATTATTTAATCTAACATCAAAATTAAGCTTCTAACATCACAATCCATTCAATATCATCCTTAATTTAGCCTCCTAACCAAAACCACAAAATTTTAGGGTTAGGGTTTATAACCTCAATCATGGAATTAATCCAAATTCAACTTGATTCCATGTTTTAAATCATCAATTCAACTAACTACAACCCTAATTTCATCATAAGCTTCAATTTCCATAATCATCTTCATCAATAACGTGAACTAAAATTAACTTTTATCATGCAATATTACTATCAAAATGAAGAGAATCAAGTGTAGAACAATTTACCTAAATTAATTTTGCTTGAAACTTGTCTTGATTCTCCAATTTTGAGCTTGAAAATTTGAAAACTCCTTCCCCCTTTTCTTTTCATGAGTTTCAAACAGCATGAATAATAGATGAGAAATATTTTTCTCATCTTTTAATTGTTTTAATCCATGTGTAAAGTTAAATGAATTTTAAAGTCATTTAACTAGTGAATTTACTAATTTGCCCTTTTAATCCAATGGCCAAGATTCAATCTCATCAAAAATCAATGGCTATGATTAAATCCATGTGTATTTGACCTTTCAAAATTGTCCTTAATGTTTCAAAATATTTCAAACATGCCATCCATGGCAAAATGACCAATTTGCCCTCCAACTAGACTTTATTTACTTACATGACTTAAAATTGCCATTCCATAAAAATTGAACCAAATTGGTTCCATTCTAACCAGCCTCCTTCCCAAAATATCATAAATTTTAATTTATGATATTTATTCGATCCAATTATTCGAATTTCACTCAATACGATTTCCAAATTTCCTTTCTTTGAGCTTTATTTCTTTAAAGCCATTCCATCATAATCTAAATAAATCTAGTTAGAATCCAATCAACAATAATATAATATTCATAAAATAATATTTTATGAATTTTCCATAATCTTTGGAACTGTCTTTAAAATTTCAATTCGATCCGATATACCGATAATTTCTGGGAATTTTAATCGGATACATTTCCTCTTAGAAATATTATCTCAACAATCCATTATGAATACTACTGACTCAAACTGAATCCATTTTATCACTCAAAATATTGGATATGGGACCTTCCCAGTAGGTCACCCATCCCTATGCTACTCTAGTCTGAGCATGCTTAACAAATATTTATTCGATCCAAATTTGAATAATGTAAGCCTCGTATGAAAAATTAGGGTAACACGGAAATACCACACTTGGGGGTGAACTATCCATTTATGGGGTTAAATTACATAACTTTTTAAAATTACACTTTGGTCCCTAAACTTTTCCAATGTTTACACTTTAACCTATAAACTTTCAAAAATTACATTTTAGTCACTAAGAAAAAAATGGGATATTACAATTCCTCCCCCTTAAGAAAATTCATCCTCGAATTTTCAACGTTTACCCGTTTCAAACAATTTTATATATTGCTTATTCATTCTCTCTTTAGTTTCCCAAATGACTTTCTCTACTTTACGATTTCTCTAGAGGACTTTAACTAGTAGAATTTTCTTGTCCCTTAATTTTTTAACTTTGTATGCTAGGATTTTCACTAGTTCTTCTTTATACATCAAACCTGGTTGCAGTTCAATCTTCTTAGAAGTAATTACATGTGAAGAATCCGATCAATACCTCCGAAGCATGAATACGTGAAACACATAATGAGTCTTGTTCCTATCTAGAGGTAAAGCCAATTGATAAGATATTGGTTCCTTTATTTTTAGAATCTCATATGGCTCAATAAATCTGGGACTAATCTTTCCATTTCAACCAAAAAGTAACACCTTCTTCCAAGGTGAAACCTTTAAAATACTTTTTTTAACTTTATATTCAATATCCTTTTTCTTCTTATTTACATAGACCTTATCAATCCATGGCGGCCTTGAGATTTTGCTAAATAATCTTTACTTTATCCTCCATGTCTTGTGTTAATTCAACTCCTTCAATGTTTGAGTTATTCTGCATATTTCGATCTTGTAACTCAGATCAATTAAAAGAAGTTCGGCATTTTCTTCCATATGCCATCTTGATACTTGCTTGATAACTATTTTTATAAGCAAATTTGGTTAAGGGCAAGTATTTTTCTCATGATTTTGCAAACTCAATTATACAAGCTCTTAGCATGTCTTATAGAATCCGTATGATCCTTTCAAAATGCCCATCTATTTGAGGATGAAAAGCTGTACTAAAATTTAGTTTAGTACCTAAAGCTTCAAATAACGTACCCCAATACCTTGAAATAAACCTTGGGTCTCTGTCTGACACTATCGATGCTGAGACACCATGTAGTCTTATTATCCCTCGAACATAAAGTTCTGCATATTTATCCAGCGAATAATCTATTCAAACTGGAATAAAGTGAACAAACTTTTTCAGATGATTCATAATGACATATATTAAATTCTTTTTACTTGGTGTTGCTGACAATTCTGTTATACAATCCATCGTTAGTTGTCCCTAAGGTATTTGGTCACAGTTTCGAGTCTTTAAATCTTGATACATCTTATTACTCCTTGGGTGCATAGTTAATGAACTATAATTGGCCTCTGTTAATATCTTCTTTCTTCAGATTATCATTGTCAGAAACATATACTTTACCTCAATAATATAATCAACCATTTGGCTTAATTTCATAGTCATGTATTTTCCTAGTTTCAGCTTGTCTCCTCTTTTAAAGACATCTTTCATCCATAGACTGCAAATCTTTGAATTGATCCAATAAGGTTGACTTTAACTAACATTCTGCTGTTAAGGAAACATCTCATCTCGCAGACAATTGTGCATTCATCATGCCCAAGACAGACAATGTCATACTGCTAAAAGTATTTGTCACTACATTAAGCTTTTCAGGTGATAATCGATAACCACGTCTTAATCCTTTAAAAATTTCAACTCGTCTTCCTTGTCATAAATTGAAATCTTTTCATGTCATCAAATACTTCAAACTTTTGTGATTCATATAAATAGGACACTTTTTACCATATAGATAATGTCACCAGATTTTTAAAACAAAAATCATAGCTATCATTTCCAAATCATGCGTTGAATAGTTCCTTTCATAAATTTTGAGCTGCCTTGATGCATAAGCTATGGCACGACCTTCTTGTGCCAACACGCAACTTAAACCATAAAGAGATACATCATTGTACAGAGTATATTCTTTTCCTGGTTCAGGTTGAATTAGAACTAGTGTTTTAGTCAGAACTTTCTTTAATCTTTCGAAACTTTCCTGACAACTAGAACTCACATTTAGAAAACTTGGCATAAAGCTGCTAATCTCTTAAAGTTTGTAGTACAACACGAATATGGTAATCATGCTCAATTTCGGTCTTTGAATAAACCAAAATATCATTTATGAAGACCATAACAATCCATATAGGGTTGGAATACCCTGTTCATCAAATCCATGAATACAACAGGGGTATTTGTAAGTCCAAACGGCATCACCAAAAACTCGTAGTGTCCCTGAATGTTGTCTTTGGTACATCTTTTTCGTTGACCTTCATTTGATAATAACCCTGATTGCATATTTATCTTTGAAAATACTACTGCATCTTTAAGTTGATCAAATAAATCCTCAATCCTTGGTAGGTAATACTTATTCTTAATGGTTACTTTATTCCATTGTCGATAATCTATACATGATCATAGGGAACCATCTTTCGTCTTTACAATTAATACCGGGGCACCCCATGGTAATTCACATGGTCAAATATAACCCCGGTCTAGCAATTCTTGTAATTGAACTTTTAGTTCCCTTAACTCAGTTGGTATCATCTTATATAGTACCTTTGATACTAGTTCAGTTCCAGGATAGACATCAATCTCAAACTATATTTCCCTATCCGGAGGTAACCATGGTAACTCATCCGCAATTATATCAGGAAATTCCTTTACAGTCAGGATGTCTTCAATTCCTTTTTAGGTGACTTTTGAGTATCCATCACCTAAATTAAACATGTTTCACATCCATTGCATAACAGCCTTTGAGCTGTTGTTGCAGAAATTACTGACTCTAAACAGTCAGTTCTTTCTCTTATAATAATTACTCCAAAACCATCGGATCCTTGAAGTACTAGCCTTTTCTTTTTATACATCATTTTTGCATCATATGCAGATAGTCAATCCATTCCAAGAATGACTTCAAAGTTATGGAGTGGGAAATCCATTAAATTTGCTGGGAACTTAATTCCTTGAATTTCTAATGAACCTTTCTTGCATATTCTAATTACTTGTGCATTGTGTCCAAGAGAATTATTAACAATCACATTACTTTATATTCTCCGTAGAAGTCTTTCTTTGTGCTACTATCTTAGTACCAATATATATATATTAATCGAACCCGAATCAATTAAAACAATTACAGGTTCTTTCCATAGCCTTCGCTTTGTTCATAGCCTCTTGAAATTTTGATAAGTGCATGCCTAATAGAATCTCCTTGGGCCTTGGACGAAGCTTCACTATAAACCACTCACATTGAGACCTTTCGATCGGCATCAATTTAACTGCGTACCGACTCAGTTATTAAAATCTAACTCGTACTCATAGAGAGTACGAGTACCTTGTTTCAAACTTAGGACTGCTGTACATTTCTCTTTTAACTAGTTGCCAACATACTTGGCATTAAACATTCTTCTTCCTTATTTTGATTCCCATAATTAAACATTTATTGCAATCCATTAATACTTAACATCATCTATTTCTATTGAAACTTATTCATGTTATTGGGGAGCATAATCAAGTTACATAGTAGTACGTCAGTAACATGACATCCTAGGGGCATGTATTTAACATTAAATCACATTAAATTCGATTTAGCCTCCAGAATCGGCTAAAACTTTAGCTCTGATACCAATAAATGCAACACCCTTAACGTATATTCGTAGACCAAATATACACTAAAGATGTTACAAAGTTATTAAGAAAAACTTGACTTGAATATTATTTTTTTTTCAAACTTTATCTTGTAGTCTAACCCTTTTTCCGTTTTAAATTAAAAACTACGTCAGTCTATAACAGTTAGTTTTAACCCTGAATTGTTTTATAAATTTATAAAAGTGTTATTGAAATAAAAATATAATTAATGGGGAAAACTATGTACGCTGCCTTGACCTTTTCTTGATTTTAAAATTACTATGCGATTAGGGTTAAACTATACTTAACTATATCGAAAAATATAATTACTTATAGCAGAAAAAATTCTAAATTCATACATTGTAATAGTGCATAAACACATTTTAAATTTAAGATTACAAAACAGTTTCTGTCTAAGGTAGTATCGTACTAACAAGGTTTTCATAGCCAGTCAATATTCATGTGCAAGTCATAATTTTTCTAACTTAGTCTAGTTTCCAATACTCCGTCATTATCAAGTAAATCATATACATGGCATAGTTCACATACATGGCATATTTCATACATATGGCATAATTCACATGCATGACATGATTAATATATATATATGACATAATTCACATATATGACATACTTCATATAAATGGCATAATTCATATATATATGGCATGAATTATATACATGGCAGAATCCATATACGTGTCATAATTCATATACGTGGCATGATTCATATACATGACATCATTCATATACATCACTTAATTCATATACATAACGTGATACGTATACATAGAATAATTCATATGCATGTCATAATTCATATACGTAATATAATTTGTATACATGTCATGATTCATATACGTGACATGATTCATATACATAACTTGATTCATTTACGTGGCATGATTGATATACGTGATTTAATTCATATACATGGCATGTTCCGTATTCATGGCATGGTTCATGTACATGACATATGTAGCAATTAACATGTAACATCTGAATCATGTATCATCTTGTTATTATTATCATCGTGTCTGGCTAGAGGCCCATGGAAACCCCGTAGCCTATATGCATTGTAGTTTCATGTAGAGTACGTACTCGAGAGAACGCTCTTTGCTCCTCATATAAGGACGCTCTTTGCTCCTTATATAAACACCTTGTTAGTGCATTTGCACTATGGGCGTGGATCCCCATGTGTATCTTGTTTCATTTTAGTCTTGTTATTATCCATATTTAATAAACAAATATGCATTGCCATTATGCAAGATAAATTCTTACCTCATGTTCTACTGAAGTTTGCATTTACTAAAATATGCAACAAGTCATGTTTCATATAAATAATGCAATATTATTTTCAATTTAGGGTCGACTTATCTCAAGTATTCCCTTTTTCATCATTATGCAAGCATATAAAATGCACTCACCTGGGCCATGTAATGGTATGCCTCACTAAGCTTACACGAGTTTCCTTTTCTTTCTTTTTTTTATCATTTGGTTCTCCTTCAATCTCTTTTGTAACTGTATAAGACCAATCGAACATATACATTACCATTCTCGTATTCGACTTAAATCTAACATTACTAACTTGATTCTTAAATATAACTATTCGAATATAATTTTTTTTGAAAATTTCCCCAATATTCTTCAAAGTTGCCAAAATGATCCCTAGGTCCTTAGTGACCATTTTGAACATTAATCAATTGTTCAAGCCTAATTTGAACAATTCCATAATCATTTACTAATTTTGGACTATTACCTTTTAGTCCTTAAACTTTATAAAAGTGACATTTTAGTCACTACTTTACTTTTGTACATAAATTCATGTACAAATAAACCATTAATCTATTTTCTAACATTCTTGAAATTTTCCTTCAACTTTATTCAATTTGGTCCTTCACTAACTTTTTATTTTCAAAAAGGTCCCTAAATTTTCTTTTCTTTTCAGTTCATCTCCTTTAACTCATTATTATGTTCAAAACATCAATTCCAGCAACTATTTATCAATTCAAGATAAATCCCATAATTTTCATGAATTGTCAAATTGGTCCTCCAAATTTCTAAAATTTTCATTTTGGTCCCTAATCATCAATTCAAGCTATTTCAATCATAATTCAACAATTCCAATGCTAAAAATAAATTTTCAATAATTTCCCTTAATTTATTAAAATTTTTGAACTGGTCCCTATAATTTCAATAGGGGAAATTATTTAATCTAACATCAAAATTAAGCTTCCAACATCATAATCCATTCAATATCATCCTTAATTTAGCTTCCTAACCAAAACCACCAAATTTTAGGGTTAGGGTTTATAACCTCAATTATGGAATTAATCCAAATTCAACTTGATTCCATGTTTTAAATCATCAATTCAGCTAACTACAACCCTAATTTCATCATATGCTTCAATTTCCATAATCATCTTCATCAATAACATGAACTAAAATTAACTTATATCATGCAATATTACTATCAAAATGAAGAGAATCAAGTGTAGAACAATTTACCTAAATTAATTTTGCTTGAAACTTATCTTGATTCTCCAATTTTGAGCTTGAAAATTTGAAAACTCCTTCCCCCTTTTCTTTTCATGAGTTTCGAACAGCATGAATAATAGATGAGAAATATTTTTCCCATCTTTTAATTGTTTTAATCCATGTGTAAAGTTAAATTAATTTTAAATTCATTTAACTAGTGAATTTACTAATTTTCCCTTTTAATCCAATGGCCAAGATTCAATCTCATCAAAAATCAATGGCTATGATTAAATCCATGTGTATTTAACCTTTCAAAATTTTCCTTAATGTTTCAAAATATTTCAAACATACCATCCATGGCAAATGACCAATTTGCCCTCCAACAAGACTTTATTTACTTACATGACTTAAAATTGCCATTCCATAAAAATTGAACCAAATTGGTTCCATTCTAACTAGCCTCCTTCCCAAAATATCATAAATTTTAATTTATGATATTTATTCGATCCAATTATTCGAATTTCACTCAATACGATTTCCAAATTTCCTTTTTTTGAGCTTTATTGCTTTATAGCCATTCCATCATAATCTAAATAAATCTAGTTAGAAACAAACCAACAATAATAAAATATTCATAAAATAATATTTTATGAATTTTCCATAATCTTTGGAACTGTCTTTAAAATTTCAATTCGATCTGATATACTGATAATTTTCGAGAATTTTTATCGGGTACATTTCGTCTTAGAAATCTTATCTCAACAATCCATTACGAATACTACTGACTCAAACTGAATCCATTTTATCAGTCAAAATATTGGATATGGTACCTTCCCAGTAGGTCACCCATCCCTATGCTACTCTGGTCTGATCATGCTTAACAAATTTTTATTCGATTCAAATTCGAATAATATAAGCCTCGTATGAAAAATCTGGGTAACACGAAAATACCACTCTTGGGGGTGAACTATCTATTTATGGGGTTAAATTACATAACTTTTTAAAGTTATGCTTTGGCCCTGAACTTTTTCAAAGTTTACACTTTAACCCCTAAACTTTCAAAAATTATATTTTAGTCACTAAGCAAAAATTGGGATATTATAATTCCTCCCCGTTAAGAAAAATCCTCCTCGAATTTTCAACGTTTACCCGTTTCAAACAATTTCATATATTGCTTATTCATTCTCTCTTCAGTTTCCCAAATGACTTTCTCTACTTTACGATTTCTCTAGAGGACTTTAACTATAAGAATTTTCTTGTCCCTTGATTCTTTAACTTTGTATGCTAGGATTTTCACTAGTTCTTCTTTATACGTCAAACCTGGTTGCAGTTCAATCTCCTTAGAAGTAATTCATGTGAAGAATCTGATCAATACCTCCGAAGCATGAATACGTGAAACACATAATGAGTCTTGTTCCTATCTGGAGGTAAAGCCAGATGATAATCCATTGGTTCCTTTATTTTTAGAATCTCATATGGCTTAATAAATCTGGGACTAATCTTTCCATTTCAACCAAAAAGTAACACCTTCTTCCAAGGTAAAACCTTTAAAGCACTTTTTTTAACTTCATATTTAATATCCTTTTTGTTATTATTTGCATAGACCTTATCGATCCATGGCGGCCTTGAGATTTTGCTAAATAATCTTTACTTTATCCTCCATGTCTTGTGTTAATTCAACTCCTCCAACGTTTGAGTTATTCTGCATATTTCGATCTTGTAACTCGGATCAATTAAAAGAATTTCGGCATTTTCTTCCATATGCCATCTTGATACTTGCTTGATAACTATTTTTCTTACCAAATTTGGTTAAGGGCAAGTATTTTTCTCATGATTTTGCAAACTCAATTATACAAGCTCTTAGCATGCCTTGTAGAATCCGTATGATCCTTTCAAAATGGCCATTTGTTTGTGGATGAAAAGCTGTACTAAAATTTAGTTTAGTACCTAAAGCTTCAAATAACGTACCCCAATACCTTGAAGTAAACCTTGGGTCTCTGTCTGACACTATCGATGCCGAGACACCATATAGTCTTACTATCTCTCGAACATAACGTTCTGCATATTTATCCAACGAATAATCTATTCAAACTGGAATAAAGTGAGCCAACTTCGTCAGATGATTCATAATGACCCATATTAAATTCTTTTTACTTGGTGTAGCTGACAATTCCGTTATACAATCCATCGTTACTCATCCCTAAGGTATTTGGTCACAGTTTTGAGTCTTTAAATCTTGATACATCTTATTACTCCTTCGGTGCATAGTTAATGAACTATAATTGGCATCTGTTAATATCTTCTTTCTTCAGATTATCATTGTCAGAAACATACACTTTACCTCAATAATATAATCAACCATTTGGCTTAATTTCATAGTCATGTACTTTCCTAGTTTCAGCTTGTCTCCTCTTTTCAAGACATCTTTCATCCATAGACTGCAAATCTTTGAATTGATCCAATAAGGTTGAGTTTAACTAACATACTAATGTTAAGGAACCATCTCGTCCCACAGACAATTGTGCATTCATCATGCCCAAGATAGACAATGTCTTTCGGCTAAAAGTATTTGTCACTACATTAACCTTTTCAGGTGATAATCGATAACCACATCATAATCCTTTAAAAATTTCAACTCGTCGTTGTTGTCGTGAATTCAAATCTTTTCGTGTCATCAAATACTTCAAACTTTTGTGATTCATATAAATATGACACTTTTTACCATATAGATAATATCACCAGATTTTTAAAACAAAAACCATTGCTGCCATTTCCAAATCATGCGGTGAATAGCTCCTTTCATAAATTTTGAGCTGCCTTGATGCATAAGCTATGGCACGACCTTCTTGTATCAACACGCAACTTAAACCATAAAGAGATACATCATTGTACAGAGTATATTCTTTTCCTGGTTCTGGTTGAATTAGAACTGGTGTTTCAGTCAAACTTTCTTTAATCTTTCTAAACTTTCCTGGCAAGTAGAACTCACATTTAGAAAACTTGGCATAAAGCTGCTAATCTCTTAAAGTTTGTACTACCACACGAAGATGGTAATCATGCTTAACTTCGGTCTTTGAATAAACCAAAATATTATTTATGAAGACCACAACATTCCATATAGGGTTGGAATACCCTGTTCATCAAATCCATTAATACAACAGGGGTATTTGTAAGTCCAAACGGCATAACCAGAAACTCGTAGTGTCCATAACGAGTCCTGAATGTTGTCTTTGGTAGATCTTTTTCCTTGACCTTAATTTGATAATAACCCTGATTGAAGATTTATCTTTGAAAATACTGTTGCATATTTAAGTTGATCAAATAAATCCTCAATCCTTGGTAGGGAATACTTATTCTTAATAGTTACTTTATTCCATTGTCGATAATCTATACATGATCATATGGAACCATCTTTCTTGGTTACAATTAATAGCTGGGCACCCCATGGTAATTCACTTGGTCAAATGTAACCTCGGTCTAGCAATTCTTGTAATTGAGCTTTTAGTTCCCTTAACTCAGTTGGTGTCATCTTATATAGTACCTTTGATACCAGTTCAGTTCCAGAATAAACATCAATCTCAAACTATATTTCCCTATCCGGAGGTAACCATGGTAACTCATTATATCAGGAAATTCCTTTACAGTCAGGATGTCTTCAATTCCTTTTTAGGTGACTTTTGAGTAACCATCACCTAAATTAAACATGTTTCACATCCATTGCATAACAACCTTTGAGCTGTTGTTGTAGAAATTACTGACTCTAAACAGTCAATTCTTTCTCTTATAATAATTACTCCAGAACCATCGGGTCCTTGAAGTACTAGCCTTTTCTTTTTATACATCATTTCTGCATCATATGCAGATAGCCAATCCATTCCAAGAATGACTTCAAAGTTATGGAGTGGGAGTTCCATTAAATTTGCCGGGAACTTAATTCCTTGAATTTCTAATGAACCTTTCTTGCATATTCTAATTCCTTGTGCATTGTTTCCAAAAGAATTATTGACAATCACATTACTAAATATTCTCCATATAAGTCTCTCTTTGTGCTTCTATCTTAGTACCAATATATATATTAATCGAACCTGAATCAATTAAAACAATTACAGGTTCTTTCCATAGCCTTCGCTCTGCACATAGCCTCTTGAAAATTTGATAAGTGCGTGCCTAATAGAATCTCCTTGGGCCTTGGACGAAGCTTCTCTATAAACCACTCACATCGAGACCTTTTGATCGACATCAATTTAACTACGTACCGACTCAGTCTATTAAAATCTAACTCGTACTTATAGACAGTACGAGTACCTTATTTCAAACTTAGGACTGCTGCACATTTCTCTTTTAACTAGTTGCCAACATACTTGGTATTAAACATTCTTCTTCCTTCTTTTGATTCCCATAATTAAACATTTATCGCAGTCCATCAATACTTAACATCATCTATTTCTACTGAAACTTATTCATGTTATTGGGGAGCATAATCAAGTTACATAGTAGTACATCAGTAACATGACATCCTAGGGGCATGTACTTAACATTAAATCACATTAAATTCGATTTAGTCTCCAGTATCGGCTAAACCTATAGCTCTGATACCAATAAATGTAACAACCTTAACGTATATTCGTAGACCAAATATACACTAAAGATGTTACAGAGTTATTAAGAAAAACTTGAATTGAATATTTTTTTTCAAACTTTATCATGTAGTCTAACCCTTTTTGGTTTTAAATTAAAAACTATGTCAGTCTATAGCAGCTAGTTTTAACCTTGAATTGTTTTATAAAATTTATAAAATTGTTATTGAAATAAAAATATAATTCAGGGAAAAAACTATGTACCCTGCATAGACCCTTTCTTGGTTTTAAAATTACTACGCGATTAGGGTTAAACTATACTTAACTACATCGAAAAATATAATTACTTATAGCAAACCAATTTCTAAATTCATACATTGTAATAGTGCATAAACACATTATAAACTTAAGATTACAAAACAATTTTTCTTTTTAAACCCACTACATATATGTACATGCCCACTAGACATCAAACTTACAAGTTAAGATGTACATACCGTGATTACTAATGTAACTTGATTTTCCAATTTAGTAGCTCCTTCTTGCCATTCTACCTAGGAGAACCTACGTGCGAAATAACACACGCTAAGTACGAACTTAGTGAGGCAATAATCTTATTTATCAAAACATAAAATAAAGCAATACATGTTATACATTAACCTAGCATAGTTTCTGTCTAAGGTAGTATCGTACTAACAAGGTTTTCATAGTCAGTCAATATTCATGTGCAAGTCATAATTTTTCTAACTTAGTCTAGTTTCCATTACTCCATCATTATCAAGTAAATCATATACATGGCATAGTTCACATACATGGCATATTTCATACACATGGCATAATTCACATGCGTGACATGATTAATATATATATATATATATATATATATATATATATATATATGACATAATTCACATATATGACATACTTCATATACATGGAACAATTCATATATATATGGCATGAATTATATACATGGCAGAATCCATATACGTGTCATAATTCATATACGTGGCATGATTCATATACGTGACATCATTCATATACATGACTTAATTCATATACATAACATGATACGTGTACATGGCATAATTCATATGCATGGCATAATTCATATACGTAACATAATTTGTATACATGTCATGATTCATATACGTGACATGATTCATATACATAACTTGATTCATTTACATGACATGATTCTTTTACCTGACATGATTCATATACGTGATTTAATTCATATACATGGCATGTTCCGTATTCATGGCATGGGTCATTTACATGACATATGTAGCAATTAACATGTAACATCTTAATCATGTATCATCTTGTTATTGTTAACATCGTGTCTGGCTAGAGGCCCATGGAAACCTCGTAGCATTTTAGTCTTGTTATTATCCATATATAAACACCTTGTTAGTGCATTTGCACTATAGGCGTGGATCCCAGGTGTATCTTGTTTCATTTTAGTCTTATTATTATCCATATTCCATATACAAATATGCATTGCCATTATGCAAGATAAATTCTTACCTCATGTTCTACTGAAGTTTACATTTACTGAAATATGCAACAAGTCAAGTTTCATATAAATAATGCAATATTATTTTCAATTTAGGGTCGACTTATCTCAAGTCTTCCCTTTTTCATCATTATGCAAGTATATAAAATGCACTCACCTGGGCCATGTAATGGTATGCCTCACTAAGCTTACACGAGTTTCCTTTTCTTTTTTTATCATTTGGTTCTCCTTCAATCTCTTTTGGAACTGTATAAGACCAGTCGAACATATACATTACCATTCTCGTATTCGACTTAAATCTAACATTGCTAGCTTGATTCTTAAACATAACTATTCGAATATAAAATTTTCTGAAAATTTCCCCAATATTCTTCAAAGTTGCCGAATTGATCCCTAGGTCCTCAGTGACCATTTTTAACCTTAAACAATTGTTCAAGCCTAATTTGAACAATTTCCATAATCATTTTCTAATTTTGGACTATTACCTTTTTGTCCTTAAACTTTATAAAAGTGACATTTTAGTCACTACTTCACTTTTGTACATAAATTCAAGTACAAATAAACCATTCAACTATTTTCTAACATTCTTGAAATTTTTCCTTCAACTTTCAACTTTATTCAATTTGGTCATTCACTAACTTTTTATTTTCAAAAAGGTCCTGAATTTTCTTTTCTTGCCATTTCAACCCTTTTAGCTCATTATTATGTTCAAAACATCAATTCAATCAACTATTTATCAATTCAAGATAAATCCCATAATTTTCATGAATTACCGAATTGGTCCTCCAAATTTCCAAAATTTTCATTTTGGTCCCTAATAATCAATTCAAGCTATTTCAATTATAATTCAACAATTCCAATGCTAAAAATAAATTTTCAATAATTTCCCTTAATTTCTTAAAATTTCTGAATCGGTCCCTATAATTTCAATTGGGGAAATTATTTAAGCTAACATCAAAATTAAGCTTCCAACATCACAATCCATTCAATATCATCCTTAATTTAGCTTCCTAACCAAAACCCCTAAATTTTAGGGTTAGGGTTTATAACCTCAATCATGGAATTAATCCAAATTCAACTTTATTCCATGTTTTAAATCATCAATTCAACTAACTACAACCTTAATTTCATCATAAGCTTCAATTTCCATAATCATCTTCATCAATAACATGAACTAAAATTAACCTTTATCATGCAATATTACTATCAAAATGAAGAGAATCAAGTGTAGAACAATTTACCTAAATTAATTTTGCTTGAAACTTATCTTGATTCTCCAATTTTGAGCTTGAAAATTTGAAAACTCCTTCCCCCTTTTCTTTTCATGAGTTTCGAACAGCATGAATAATAGATGAGAAATATTTTTCCCATCTTTTAATTGTTTTAATCCATGTGTAAAGTTAAATTAATTTTAAATTCATTTAACTAGTGAATTTAGTAATTTGCCCTTTTAATCCAATGGCCATGATTCAATCTCATCAAAAATCAATGGTTATGATTAAATCCAATGTGTATTTGACCTTTCAAAATTTTCCTTAATGTTTCAAAATATTTCAAACATGCCATCCATGGCAAATGATCAATTTGCCCTCCAACTAGACTTTATTTACTTACATGACTTAAAATTTCCATTCCATAAAAATTGAACCAAATTAGTTCCATTCTAACCAGCCTCCTTTCCAAAATATCATAAATTTTAATTTATGATATTTATTCGATTCAATTATTCAAATTTCACTCATTACGATTTCCAAATTTCCTTTCTTTGAGCTTTATTGCTTTATAGCCATTCCATCATAATCTAACTAAATCTAGTTAGAATCCAACCAACAATAATAAAATATTCTTAAAATAATATTTTATGAATTTTCCATAATCTTTGGAACTGTCTTTAAAATTTCAATTCGATCTGATATACCGATAATTTCTGGGAATTTTTATCGAATACATTTCCTTTTAGAAATCTTATCTCGACAAACCATTACGAATACTACTGACTCAAACTGAATCCATTTTATTAGTAAAAATATTGGATATGGGACATTCCCAGTAGGTCACACATCCCTGTACTACTCTGATCTGAGCATGCTTAACAAATTTTTATTCAATCCAAATTTGAATAATATAAGCCTCGTATGAAAAATCTGGGTAACACGGAAATACCACTCTTGGGGAGTGAGCTATCCATTTATGGGGTTAAATTACATAACTTTTTAAAATTATGCTTTGGTCCCTAAACTTTTCCAAAGTTTACACTTTAACCCCTAAACTTTGAAAAATTACATTTTAGTCACCAGGAAAAAATTGGGATATTACAATGGAAGTGAAATTTTGTTTTCTTTCGTTTTGGTACCTGAATGTCGTGGATGCAATTAGATGAGTTTGGCTGATCGTATTGAGCTAATTTTTAACATGTAAGATGAAATATATTTGTAAAACCTATGTTTGATTTTGATATAACAAAGTGTTTAAGGACTAAATTGTAAAACCTGCATTTTAAACTAAGATTTTTGATACAGCCTCACCCATTTCGATACAAAATTCATCTGGGCAATTGGTTTTGTAAAATGTTTCGATACAGCTTTACGCTGTTTCGATACGGTTTGAAATATGGGTTTAAGACATTTTTATCCGTACTGATACGGTCCCAGCCATTTCGATACGGTATGCATTAAATGTTTTCGACCGTTGCCTCGTCAACTATTGGAATCAATGAAATTTTAATTTTTCCGTTACCCATATCAATACGCCCCTAGGCGTACCGATGTAATTTTTCAAGATAGATTCTAGTGAGCAAAACTCGTACCGATACGGCCTTGCCGTTTTGATACGCCCCTAATTTTACTCTGTGAGAGTTTTGATACGGTCTCCCGCGTACCGATACGGCTGTACACAATGGCTATATTTTTCTTGTAATAGGTATCAATACGGGCCTACGTGTACCGATATGGTAGGTGACCAAACAGCATGTAACCCCTCGACCCGGCCTAGCCGCCAGATCGACCCAAGCGAGTCACATTAGGTTTACCGAGGTAAACCGTGAGAAAAAACCCCAGAACGAGGCCATTTTTTTCTTTTATCTTGTCTAGATGCTTAATTAATATCCTACATGTTCATGCTGACAGAAGATGAAACCCAACTCAATCGGGCACCGATTTGACATCTAATTGGTCTCAAATGCAATTTAGGGACTAAATTGCAATTCTAGAAAATTATACGATTAAAGCTGACTTTAATGTTACCCATCCTTCATTAGTCAGGATTCAATCATACATGTCAAATTTCATCTAAATCCGTTCATTCAAGCTCATTTAATTGCATAAACAAAACTCATGGACTAAAATACACAGGCCAAAATCGTGCTACAGTGACATTAACAGCTTTGGCTGCTGTTCGCACCGATACAGCTGCAACCGTACCGATACGGTATGAAATGCCCCATTTCGATACACCTCCATGCCATACCGATACGCCTAGCTAACTTACCAAACTTTTGAAATCCATAATGGTCGTACTGATAGAAGTTCATGTGTTTCGGTACACAGGTTTGGATTGAAAAAGTAATTTTCCATAGGCTAAAGCCCGTACCAAAACACCTTCCTCCATACCAGTACGGTAGGCCAAAATTGCCTTGGCGTATCGGAACACCCATGGCTCATACCAATCCCTCAAGCTTGGAAATACCCAGCCGTACCGATACAGTCCCATGCGTATCGGTACACCTAGACCTATAATATCACTTTTTGCTGATTTTTCATCCAAATAACACAGTCAAAACACTCCAACAAGTTTAATACATGACACCAACATACTAGGCATACCACAAGCATCCAAGCTTTATAAACTCAGCATCCTAACATGGCATCCATGCATCAATTGAAAAGCTAGAGGCATGCATCCTAGTTTTCATCCAAGCAACATTTCAAAAAAATGTAAACCAACACTAAAATACCAACTTAGAGGCCTTTTACAACTCAAGAGCAAGCAAGCAACATGCTCAAGCAGGGAGTTCAACAAACATCTCCCAAAACCAAAACAAGCACCCCATTGCCTTTATTCTTATAGTCTAATCCAAACATACTTTGTTAGCCAAGTCTTGCTAGGATCCCCTTGCTTCTTCCTGCCTTCCGAGACTTTAATTCTCTGCATTGATGGACAAAGAGAGCGTAAGCACACTAGGTTTAGTGAGGAGTGCTCAAATACAATACATCGTCAATGCAGTTAAAACCATTATTCAATTGCACATTGGAAATCCTTTTTTTAAATCATACTTTTCATCATATAAAACATCATGCCTTAAAAACCATGCACTTAACACTTTCAAAACCAGCATCTTAAACCATATGCTACATGTATCATTAACCAACAACAAATCCCATTGCTAGCCTCAATTTAAGCCTTCCCATGCACAACAACCATATACAAAGCTTAAAGTGTAAACATGTATAAATCACATTATACCACATAAACCTTTCAATGATACATTAACAATTATATTAGCTCACAAGTGATTATTAAACAAGTCCAACACCAGAAAAGTTCATCGGATACACGGTTTCAACAAGTGTTCAACCAACACTTGAAGCCATCTCAACCGGAATAGCGATACCATAACAATCGCGGTACATTACCAACTGGGTAATTACACAACTCTTGGGGACACCAACCCCTTTCATCGGTTAGACGCTTAATCCACCAACGGGAATTTTTGCTACTGTTTAACCCCTCTACCGTTAGGGTACTCGGATAGAGTTTTCGGTGCACGGATCTAAACCCCTCAACATCCAAGGCGACGTATTATAGTGCACTCAATCCTATGGCTGACCAACTATAACCGATAACAATTTTAAAACCACATCACTTGCCAATATAATTAACCATTCTAACATTTACCTCACTATTTTTCACAAGCATTAACCAATCCTTTTTCCAGCAACAACCATGCTTTGAACCACAAGTATAGACCACTTACTTACAAGGATCACTTACCATGTGCATCCTTCAGCATTTAATGCTCAAATGCAGTATTTCAAATACTTTAAAACATGCTTAAACAGTAGGTAACATGTGAATTAAAACAAGTACATGAAACCATTACAACATAGCACGACCGAGAGAGAAAATCCATTTTACTTACTTCCGAGTTTAAACCAGCGTATCAAGCTAAGTTTAAACTCCCATAAACCACCTTTAAAACATTCCAAAGAAGGAATCCACATTCTCACTCACCAATACGCGAAACCTCGATTCACCGATGCAAAATTAAGGGTCCAAAGCCTCCAACTCTTCACCAATCACTTCCGGATCAACTTCCCCTGCTTTGACCACAACACAACAGAGGATTAATGCATCTCAATGCATTCAAGACACAACACCAACAAATCCTTTCGGATTTCCACAATCCTCACAAGATTACCCATCAACAACAACCGAAATCATCTTCAAAACCTTCTCAAACATAACCCAGCCACAACCTAACAATCTAACATCACTTTTATCAACAATCAACACCTAAAAACAGAATCAAAACAACCTAACACACCCTGCATTCATGCAGTCACCAAAACACCCTAGAACACAAATCTAGCAACATAAACAATTAGAGATTCAAGAGTTTCGGGATTCCATTGACAACAACAACTTATCAACATTATAAAACATCCACAATATGAATTAAATCATCCTTAATTACCAAAAAACAGATTCAATCCTTGAATCAACTCATTTCCCCCAATTAACTAAATTAATCATTGAAAAATCATTAAAATCATATTAGAAACACAAAATCAAGGATCAAATGCTTGGGAATTTCAGTAAAGAACCATACAATAGAGGAAATCTCAGACCTTACCCCTATTGTGAAGTTTATCCCTCAATTGATTTGATAAAAGCTAAGAAACACAAGATTAATGTAAGATTTTGTATAAACAATCTTAGTTAAACAATTTGAAACCATAAAATCCAAGTTAGAAACCATCTCACCTCTAGAATTTGATGAAAACTTGAGTGTTTGGCTGAGGAGAGAATGGAGAGAAAAATAACGTGATTTATTTTCCAAAATCAATAACCACATTTTAACCAAAAATCTCTTTTAATTGAATAATAAAGCACATGTTAAAATAAGTCTAATTAAGGGAGAAACCATCGGAAACAAATTGGTAAAATAGCTCCTTAAAGATTCTAAGAATTTGACCCTTTTCATTTTAGTCACTAGAAAATCGTAGTTTTCAAAACTTGCATTTTGGTCACTAGCCAAAATGTCTGACTTGCAAAACTCATTTTCCAAAATCGATTCCACCAAAAATGATTATATATTAAAAGATGATTTTTAAATATTTTTCCATATTTTTATCTCACCGAAAAATATACTATCTTGAATCTAACTCGAATCTCTAACCCGGTCCACCAAACCGTCTAGTAACCCCCAAAACTGCTAGGCCCAAAATCCTGGGCATTACAACTCTCCCCCACTTAAGAAATTTCGTCCCCAAAATTTACCTGGAGGAAACACTTGCGGAGGTAACCTTAAGCAGTACGCAACAGGACCCACACGCTCAACAACCTCGTATGGTCCAATGAATCTCGGCCTAAACTTCCCTTTCTGCCCAAAACGCAACACCTTTTTCCAAGGCGACACCTTCAAAACACTTTATCACCCACAACGTACTCTATATCCCTACGCTTCAAATCCGCATAGGACTTATGACGATCTGCAGCTGTTTTTAAGTGCTCACATATCAACTTTACCTTTTCCGTTGTGCCCTTTCAAAACATTGGCCATCGACACAAACTTTTCCCCCGCTATTGCCCAACGCACATGCGTACAATATTTCCTGCCATACAACGCCTCATAAGGTGCCATCTGTATGCTAGCATGGTAGCTGTTATTGTAAGCAAACTCCACCAACGGCAACTGCTTCTCCCAAGTTCCCTGGTACTCAATAACACAACACCTCAGTATATCCTCGAGAACCTGAATCACGCGCTCCGACTGAACATATGTCTGTGGATGATACGAGGTACTGAAACTCAACCGGGTTCCCAAAGCACGATGCAAACTCACCCAAAACCTTGCAGTAAACTGCGGATCCCTATCCGATACTATGGATTTGGGCACCCCATGCAACCGCACAATCTCTGAGATGTACAATTCAACCAACCTGTCCAATGTATACGTAGTATGCACTGGCACAAAATGCGCACACTTCGTAAACCAGTCAACAATCACCCAAATGGAATCCTTTTTGGTCGGCGTCAAAGGCAGCCCAGACACAAATTCCATGGTGATTCTTTCCCACTTCTATTCCGGTATTCTTAACAGTTTCAATAGCCCGAAAGGAAACTGATGCTCAGCCTTTACCCGCCTACAAACCACACACCGAGCAACGAAATTAGCCATATCCTTCTTCATTCTGACACAATAGTACTCCTCCTTCAACCCTTGATACATTGTAGTACTATCAGGATGCATAGCAAAAGGACTAGCGTATGCCTCAGTCAAAATAGTATGCCTCAACTCTTCGTCTTCAAGCACCATTACTCGATCTTTGAAACACAACACCCTATCATTGTTGAAATGAAAATCTATAGGATTCCCATCCCTGATATCTTCCATATGAGGTACCAAACTCCTATCGTGCGGTTGCTTCTCCTTAATCATCTGTGGCAAGGATGGCTTCACTTGCAACTCAGTCAACAACCCACTATCACGTGTCACACTCAAACGTGCAAACATAGCCCTCAACTCTACCACTACCTTCCTGCTCAAAGCATAAGCAACCACATTAGCCTTACCCGAATGGTGCTCAATAGCCAGATCATAATCTTTCAACAACTCCAACCACCTACGCTCTCTTAGGTTCAACTCTTTTCGAGACCTTAAATACTTCAAACTCTTATGATCCATGAAAACCACACACTTCTCCCCATAGAGGTAATGTATCCAAACTTTCAAGGCAAACACAACCGCGGCAAGCTTAAGATCGTGAGTAGGGTAGTTACGTTCATACACCTTCAACTGCCTAGATGCGTACGCCACTACCTTACCCTCTTGCATCAACATGCAACCAAGCCCAACATACGACACATCACTATAAACAACAAACTCATTTCCTGATTCTGGTTGAACCAAGACTAGAGCTCGTGTCAAGGCTTCCATCAACCTTTCAAAAGCTCACTGCCTATCTTCCGTCCACTCAAACTGAACATTCTTCTGTAGCAACTTAGATAATGGAGTCGCCAAACTAGAGAACCCTTCCACAAACCTTCGATAGTAACCCGCCAAACCAAGGAAACACCTAACCTCCGTCACAGACTTCGGCGCCTTCCAACTCGTTAGAGCCTCAACCTTATGCAGATCGACATGAATTCCTTTGGCCGACACAACATGCCCTAGAAATATGACTTCCCTAAGCCAGAACTCACATTTGCTTAACTTGGCATAGAACTGATTCTCCATCAACTTTTGAAGCAAATCCGCAAATGGCTATCATGATCTTCCTCGGTACGAGAGTACACGACGATATCATCGATAAACACAACCACAAACTGGTCCAGAAACTCATGGCACACACGGTTCATCATGACCATAAAAGCAGCTAGTGCATCGGTCAGAGAAAAAGGCATTACCAAAAACTGATAATGCCCGTACCTCGTACGAAAGACTGTCTTGGGCACATCCACCTCCTTCACCTTCAACTAGTAAGGGGTACTTGTTCTTTATCGCCAACTTATTCAGTTGCCGATAGTCTATACACATCCGTAATGTACCATCCTTCTTCTTTACAAACAACACTGGTGCACGCCACGGTGATATACTAGGTCTAATGAAACCCCAATCCAGCAACTCCTGCAACTACATCTTCAACTCCTTTGGGGCCATTCGAAACTCAAAGACCTCGATGCCAAACTCAACCTCATGGTCTGGTGGCAACCCCAACAACTCTTCAAGAAAAATAGCCAAAAACTCACATACGGTGCGCACATCCTGCACCCTCAACTCCTTTGATCTAGAATTCATAACATAGGCCAAGAAAGCCTGACATCTCGAATCCAACATTCGACTTGCTTCTAAAGCTGAAACAATATTAGACAAAAACTTAGCACTCTCGCCAACAACCACCACCTCGTAATCCTCTGACAACCTCAAAGATATCCGTTTGGTCTCAAAATCCACCATGTCCCGATGTTCGGTCAACCAATCCATACCCAAAATCACGTCAAAACCATGGAATGGCAACTCCATCAAATCCACGGCAAACTTATGTCCTTTAACCATCAGCGGGCACCTACGATACAACATCCTAACCATGACTGTCTCCCCAAGAGAACTAGTCACTTTAACACCCACATTAAGAATTTCAATAGATATATCAACCAACTTAGCATGCTCAGTCAAGATGTATGAATGAGTAGAACTAGAATCAACCAACGAATGCAACAACAAAGACTGTAGGGTAAAAGTACATGCGATCGCATCGGTGTCATTGCGACCCTTACGGTGCACATACACCCTAGCCGGTCCACCTCCACCAGGCTAGATAGCAACGATATGAGCCATAGTCCTCTGTCTACCATCTCGACGCTAAAATGGTCCGCAGCCATGACCACGACCTCTCTGCGGAGTAACAACAGGTGCAACATCCTGCCCACCTCGGGTCAACAACGGGTAATCACACCTCAGATGGTTACCCGACCCACAACTCTAGCAAGCATTAGCCACAACAGGCGCATGTGCCTGACCCTCCCTGGCCAAACGCAGGCAATCTCGCCTTATATAATCTCAGGATCCACAAACCCAATAGGTGTTAAACGGAGCTCTATCCCGGGCACCCTGCCCCGAGACACCACATCCAATAACACCTCTGCTATGCCTCGATTCTGGATAAACCTCCTATCACGGTGTTTCTTAGCCTGACCACCGCTATAACCCGAATCGATAGCTCTCTTACCCGAGCTTGAACCTCGCGATCTAGAAGCCAAACCCAAATTTTGCTCCACATCCATGGCTCGCGAACCCAATACATCAAAATTGGTATAATCAACAGCAAGCATGTATGTCTTAACACCTTGCACAAACCCATGACGGAAACGATCACATCGCGTACGCTCGTCAGGAACCAACTCAGGTGCATACTGACTCAACCTCACGAACTGCACCTCATACTCCGTAACAGACATACTGCCCTCCACAAGAGCCATGAACTCGCGCTTCCTATTATCCTGATATTAGACTCCCAAAAACTTTTTTCGAAAAGCTTCACAGAAGAACTCCTAGGTCACATCATCTGTCGCTATACCAGATATCGTGGTAGTCTACCATGTATAGGCATCACCCTGCAGTAGGGAAACAGCACAGCCCAGCTTACGAGCATCGGTACACCTCATCTAGCCCAGTATCCTCTCAATACTGGCCAACCAGCCCTCAAAAGCCTCAGGCGATAACCCTCGAAACTCAACTCCGCCTAAACTGCGAAGACGTTCAAGCGGCAACCCTTGCCCAACCACCGGTGGTGCTGACACATGAACACCCGCAAGTGCTACCTGAAAGCACCGGTCATGGCCTGTATCAATGGTGCCATATCACCCATCTCTGGCCCAGCCGGCACAGGTGGTACTTATTATACTCCCTCAGGTGGAATAGGTGGGGGTGGTGGCAACCCTCCAGGAGGCACAACATCTCCCTCAACACCCTGCCCAGTGGCAGCAGCAATCGCACTAGATCGCAACTCTCTCCTCTATCCTATCGTGCTAAAATATATGTAAGGCATGATAATCATTTCAAAACGAAAATAGTCAAGCCAGCTTCAAGCAAGGATCCAAGACTTCCATTTCCAAAAATTAAAACTTTTCAGCCTATAATAATAAGGCAATGGGTTTCCCAAATTTTTCTCAACATAATATAAACAATCAGCGCGCATATTTCAACCACTGTACATAGTAAACAAGCACCGTCCATATCAAGCAACAACAAACAATCCAATACAACATCCCAACCTTTCGCAAACCTAGCTCTGATACTACCAAATATAACCTCTTCGACCCGGCCTAGCCACCAGACCAACCCGAGCGAGTCACATTAGGTTTACTGAGGTAAACTGTGAGAAGAAACCCCAGAATTAGACCATTTTTTTCCTTTTATCTTGTCTAGATGCTTAGTTAATATCCTACATGTTCATGCTAACAGAAGATGAAACCTAACTCAATCGGGCATCGATTTGACATTCAATTGGTCTCAAATGCAATTTAGGGACCAAATTGCAATTCTAGAAAATTACAGGATTAAAGCTCACTTTTAATGTTACCCAGCCTTCATTAACCAGGATTTAATCATATATGTCAAATTTCAGATCAATTCGTTTATTCAAGCACATTTAATTGCATAAACAAAACTCATGACTAAAACACACAGGCCAAAACTGTGCTACAGTGACATTAACAACTTTGGCTATTGTTCGTACCGATACGGTTGCAATCGTACTGATACGGTATGAAACGCCCCGTTTCGATACACCTTCATGTCGTACCGATACGCCCAACTAACTTACCGAACTTTTGAAATCTATAATGACCGTACCGATACAGGTTTATATGTTTTGGTACACGAGTTTGGATTGAAAATGTAATTTTCTAGAGGTAAAAGCCTATACCGAAACACCCACCTTCGTACTGGTACGCTAGGCCAAAATTGCCTTGGCGTATCAGAACACCCATGGATCGTACCAATCCCTCAAGCCCGAAAATACCCAGTCGTACCGATATGGTCCCACGCGTATCAGTACGCCTGGACTTGTAATCTCACTTTTTGTTGATTTTTCATTTAAATAACACACTTAAATCACTCCAACAAGTTTAATACATAACACCAGCATACTAGGCATACCACAAGCATCCAAGCTTCATAAACTTAGCATCCTAACATGGCATCTATGCATCAAATGAAAAGCTAGAGGCATGCATCCTAGTTTTCATCCAAGAAACATTTCAAAAAAAATGTAAACCAACACTAACATACCAACTTAGAGGCCTTTGACAACTCAAGAGCAAACAAGCAACTTGCTCAAGCAGGGAGTTCAACAAACATCTCCCAAAACCAAAACAAGTACCCCATTGCCTTTATTCTTGTAGTCTAATCCAAACATACTTTGTTAGCCAAGTCTTGCTAGGATCCCCTTGCTTATTGCTGCCTTCCGAGACCTTAATTCTCTGCATTGATGGACAAAGAGAGTGTAAGCACACTAGGCTTAGTGAGAAGTGCTCAAATACAATACACCATCAATGTATTTAAAACCATTGTTCAATAGCACATTGGAAATCCTTTTTTTAAATCATACTTTTCATCATATAAAACATCATGCCTTAAAATCCATGCACTTAACACTTTCAAAACCAGCATCTTAAACAATATGCTACATGTATCATTAACCAACAACAAATCCCATTGCTAACCTCAATTTAAGCCTTCCCATGCATAACAACCATATGCAAAGCTTAAAGAGTAAACATGTATAAATCACATTATACCACATAAACCTTTCAATGATACATTAACAATTATATTGGCTCACAAGTGATTATTAAACAAGTCCAACACCAAAAGAGTTCATCGAATACACAGATTCAACAAGTGTTCAACCAACACTTCAAGCCATCTCAACCGGAATAGCGATACAATAACAATCACGGTACATTACCAACTGGGTACTTACACAGCCCTTGGGGACACCAACTGCTTTCATCGGTTAGATACTTAATCCACCAACGGGAGTTTACGATATTGTTTAACCCCTCTACCGTTAGGGTACTCGGATAGAGTTTTTGGTACACTGATCTAAACCCCTCAACATCCAAGGCGACTTATTATAGTGCACTCAATCCTATGGCCGGCCAACTATATCCGATAACAATTTTAAAACCACATCACTTGCCAATATAATGAACCATTTTAACATTTACCTCACTGTTTTTAACAAGCTTTAGTCAATCCTTTTTCCAAAGCAACAACCATGCTTTAAACCATAAGTATAGACCACTTACTTACAATGATCACTTACCATGTGCATCCTTCAGCATTTAATGCTCAAACACAGTATTTCAAATACTTTAAAACATGCTTAAACAATAGGTAACATGTGAATTAAAACAAGTGCATGAAACCATTACAACATAGCACGACCGAGAGAGAAAATCCATTTTACTTACTTCAGAGTTTAAACCAGCGTATCAAGCTAAGTTTAAAGTCCCATAAACCACCTTTAAAACATTCCAAAGCTAGAATCCACGTTCTCACTCACCAATACGCGAAACCTCGATTTGCCGATACGAAATCAAGGGTTCGAAGCCTCCAACGCTTCACCAATCACTTCCGGATCAACTTCCCCTGCTTTGACCACAACACAACAGAGGATTAATGCATCTCAATGCATTCAAGACACAACACCAACAAATCTAACATCACTTTTATCAACAATCTACAAGTAAAAACAGAATCAATACAACCTAACACACCCTGCATTCATTCAGTAACCAAAACACCCTAGAACACAAATCTAGCAACATAAACAATTAGAGATTCAAGAGTTTTGGGATTCCATTGACAACAACAACTTATCAACATTATAAAACATCCACAATATGAATTAAATCATTAAAATCATATTAGAAACACAAAATCAAGGATCAAATGCTTAGGAATTTCAGTAAAGAACCATACAATAGAGGAGATCTCGTACTTTACCCCTATTGTGAAGTTTCTCCCTCAATTGATTTGATAAAAGCTAAGAAACACAAGATTAATGTAAGATTATGTACAAACAATCTTAGTTAAACAATTTGAAACCATAAAATCAAGTTAGAAACCATCTCACCTCTAGAATTTGATGAAAACTTGAGTGTTTGGCTGAGGAGAGAATGGAGAGAAAAATAACGTGATTTATTTTCCAAAACCAATAACCACCTTTTAACCAAAAATCTCTTTTAATTGAATAATAAAACACATGTTAAAATAAAGTCTAATTAAGAGAGAAACCATCAGAAACAAATTGGTGAAATAGCCTCTTAAAGATTCTACGGATTTGACCCTTTTCATTTTAGTCACTAGAAAATTGCAGTTTTCAAAACTTGCATTTTGGTCACTAGCCAAAATGTCCGACTTCCAAAACTCATTTTCCAAAATTAATTCCACCAAAAATAATTATATATTAACAGATGATTTTTAACTATTTTTCCATATTTTTATCTCACCAAAAAATATATTGTCCCGAATCTGACTCAAATCTCTAACCCGGTCTACAAGACCATCTATTAACCCCCAAAACTGCTAGGCCCAAAAACTGGAGCGTTAAAACTCTCCCCACTTAAGAAATTTTGTATCCAAAATTTACCTGGAGGAAACAGGTGCGGAAACTGTCTCAACATATCCGACTTGCACTCCCACGTGGCCTCCTCCACACTGCGGTGCCTCCACAACACCTTAACAAGCTCTACTGTCTTGCCACGCAGCACCTTATTGCTGGTATCAAGAATCTCTATCGGTTCTTCATCATAAGATAGGTATGGTCTCAACTTAATCTCCTCCACCGGCATAACATGCGAAGGATCCGACCTATACCTCCGCAACACCAAAACGTGGAACACATCATGAATTTTTCCCAACTCCGGAGGTAACCTTAAGCTGTACGCAGTAGGACCCACACGATCAACAACCTCGTATGGTCCAATGAATCTCGGCCTAAGCTTCCCTTTCCGCCCAAAACGCAGTACCTTTTCCAATGCGACACCTTCAAAAACACTTTATCACCCACAGCGTACTCTATATCCCTACGCTTCAAATCTGCATAGGACTTGTGACGATCTGCAGCTGTTTTTAAGCGCTCACATATCAACTTTACCTTTTCGGTTGTGCCCTTTCAAAACATTGGGTATCGACACAAACTTTTCCTCTGCTTCTGCCCAACACACGGGTGTACGACATTTTCTGCCATACAACGCCTCATAAGGTGCCATATGTATACTAGCATGATAGCTGTTATTGTAAGCAAACTCCACCAATGGAAACTACTTCTCCCACTTTCCCTGGTACTCAATAACATAACACCCCAACATATCCTCGAGAACTTGAATCACGCGCTCTGACTGGCCATCCGTCTGTGGATGATACGAGGTACTAAAACTCAATCGAGTTCCCAAAGCACGATGCAAACTCACCCAAAACCTTGCGGTAAACTGCGCATCTCTATTCGATACTATAAATTTGGGCACCCCATGCAACCGTAAAATCTCTGAGATGTACAATTTAGCCAACCTGTCCAACGCCTACGTAGTGTACACTGGCACGAAATGCGCACACTTCGTAAACCGGTCAACAATCACCCAAATGGAATCCTTTTTGGTCGACGTCAAAGGCAACCCAGACAAAAAATCCATGGTGATTCTTTCCCACATCTATTTTGGTATTCTCAACGGTTGCAATAACCCAGAAGAAAACTGATGCTCAGCCTTTACCCACTGACAAACCATACACCGAGCAACGATATTAGCCACATCCATCTTCAGTCTGACCCAATAGTACTTATCCCTACCATGATGCATAGCAAAAGAACTAGCGTGTGCGTCAGTCAAAATAGTATGCCTCAACCCTTCGTCTTCAAGCACCCTTACTCAATCTCTGAAACACAACACCCCATCATCGTTGACATAAAAATCTGTAGGATTCCCATCCCTGATATCTTCCACATGAGGTACAAAACTCCCATCATGCGGTTGCTTCTCCTTAATCGTCTGTGACAAGGATGGCTTCACTTGAACTCAACCAACAAACCACCGTCATGTGTCACACTCAAACATGCAAACATAGCCCTCAACTCTACCGCTACCTTCTTGCTCAAAGCATCAGCAAACATGTTAGCCTTTCCCAGATGGTACTCAATAGCCAGATCATAATCTTCCAACAACTCCAACCACCTACGCTGTCTTAGGTTCAACTCTTTTTGATACATTAAATACTTCAAACTCTTATGATCTGTGAAAACCACACACTTCTCCCCATAAAGGTAGTGACTCCAAACTTTCAAGGCAAACACCATAGCGTCAAGCTCATGATCGTGAGTAGGGTAGTTACGTCCATGCACCTTCAACTGCCTAGATGCGTACGCCACTACCTTACCATCTTGCATCAACATGCAACCAAGCCCAACATACGACGCATCACTATAAACAACAAACTCCTTTCCCAATTTTGGTTGAACCAAGACTAGAGCTCGTGTCAAGGCTTTCTTCAACCTTTCAAAAGCTTGTTGCCTATCTTCCGTCCACTCAAACCGAACATTCTTCTAGCAACTTAGATAACGGAGGCATCAAACTAGAGAACCCTTCCACAAACCTTCGGTAGTAACCCGCCAAACCAAGGAAACTCTTAACCTTTGTCACAGACTTCGACGCCTTCTAACTCATTACAGCCTCAACCTTATACGAATCGACGTGAATTCCTTCAACCGACATAACATGCCCGAGAAATATGACTTCCTTAAGCCATAACTCACATTTGCTTAACTTGGCATACAACTGATTCTCCATCAACTTCTGAAGCACAATCCGCAAATGGCTATCATGATCCTCCTAGGTATGAGAGTACACGAGGTTATCATCGATAAACACAACCACAAACTAGTCCAAAAACTCATGGAACACACGGTTCATCATGTCCATAAAAGCAGCTGGTGCGTTGGTCAGACCAAAAGGCATCATGAAAAACTCATAATGCCCGTACTTCATACGAAAGGCTGTCTTGGGCACATCCACCTCCTTCACCTTCAACTGGTAATACCGAGACCTCAAATCTATCTTAGAAAACACCGAGGCACCCCTGAACTTATCAAATAGATCATCTATCCGCGGTAAGGAGTACTTTTAATTTATCGTCAACTTATTAGTTGCCGATAGTCTATAACATCCGCAATGTACCATTCTTCTTCTTTACAAACAACACCGGTACACCCCACGGTGATATACTACGTTTAATGAAACCCCGATCCAGCAACTCTTGCAACTGCGTCTTTAACTCCTTTAACTCCTTCGGGGCCATGCGATACGGTGCAATTGATACTGGTATTGTACCCTCAAAGACCTCGATGCCAAAATCAACCTCACGGTCTGGTGGCAACCCCGATAACTCTTCCCGAAAAATAGCTTAAAACTCACATACGGTGCGAACATCCTGCACCATCAACTCCTTTGATCCAGAATTCATAACATAGGCCAAGAAAGCCTGACATCCCGAATCCAACATTCGACTTGCTTCCAAAGTCGAAATAGCATTAGACAAAAACTTGGTACTCTCGCCAACAACCACCACCTCGTAATCATCTGACAACCTCAAAGATATCTGTTTGGTCTCAAAATCCACCACAGCCCAATGTTCGGTCAACCAATCCATACCCAAAATCACGTCAAAACCATAGAATGGCAACTCCATCAAATCTACGACAAACTCATGTCCTTGAACCATCAGCGGACACCTACGATACAACCTCCTAACCACGACTGTCTCCCCAAGAGAACTAGTCACTTTAACACCCACATTAAGAATTTCAACAGATATTTCAAGCAACTTAGCATGCTCACTCAAGATGTATGAATGAGTAGAACCGGAATCAACCAACGAATACAACAACGAAGACTGTAGGGTAAAAGTACCTGCGATCACATTGGTGTCATAGCAACCCTCACGGTGCGCATACACCCTAGTCGGTGCACCTGCCTTAGGCTGGATAGCAACGATATGAGCCACAATCCTCTGTCCACCATCTCGATGTTAAAACGGTCCGCGGCCACGATGACAACCACGACCATGACCTCTCTGCGGAGCAACAACAGGTGCAACACCCTACCCACCTCAGGTCAACAATGGGCAATCACGCCTCAGATGGTCACCCGACCCATAACTTCAGCAAGCATTAGCCACAACAGGCGCAGGTGTCTGACCTTCTCTGGCCAGACATGGGCAATCTTGCCTCATATGATCTCGGGATCCACAAACCCAACAAATGTTAAACAAAGCTCTAGCCTGGGCACCCTGCACCTTGATACCACGTCCAATAGCACCTTCGTTATGCCTCGATTCAGGACGGAACCTCCTATCACGGTGTCTCTTAGCCTGACCACCGCTATTACCTGAATCGGCAGTAATCTTACCCGAGCTAGAACCTCGCGATCACATCGCATCGCATATGCTCGTTAGGAACCAACACATCAAAATCGATATAATCAATGGCAAGCATGTATCTCTTAACAGCCTACACAAGCCCATAACGGAAACGATCACATCGCATACGCTCGTCAGGAACCAACTCAGGTGCATACTGACTCAACCTCATGAACTGCACGTCATACTCTGCAACAGACATACTACCCTACACAAGAGCCATGAACTCGCGCTTCCTATCATCCTGATATCGGACTCCCAAAATTTTTTTCCGAAAATCTTCACAAAAGAACTCTCAGGTCACATCATCCGTCGCCATACTGGATATCCTGGTAGTCCACCATGTATAGGCATCACCCTACAGTAGGGAAACAACATAGCCCAGCTTATGAGCATCGGTACACCCCATCTGGCCCAGTATCCTCTTAGTATTGGCCAACCAGCCCTCAGAAGCCTCGGGCGATAACCCTCGGAACTCAACTCTGCCCAAACTGCGAAGACGCTCAAGCGGCAACCCTTGCCCAACCACCGGTGGTGCTGGCACATGAACACCCGTAACTGCTGCTTGAAAAGCCCCAGTCATGGCCTATATCAATGGTTCCATATCACCCATCCCTGGCCCAGCCAGCACAGGTGGTAATTGTTCCACTCCCTCAGGTGGAATAAGTGGGGATGGTGGCAACCCTCTAGGAAGCACAACATCTCCCTCAACACCCTGCCCAGTGGCAGCAGCAATCGCACTAGATCGCAAATCTCTCCTTGGTCCCATCGTGCTAAAATATATCTAAGGCATGATAATCATTTCAAAAAGAAAATAGTCAAGCCAGCTTTAAGCAAGGATCCAAGACTTCCATTTCCAAAAATGAAAACTTTTTAGACTATAATAATAAGGCAATGGGTTTCCCAATTTTTTTCCAACATAATATAAACAATCAGCGCGCATATTTCAACCTCCGTACATAGCAAACAAGCACCGTGCATATCAATCAAAAACAAACAATCGAATACAACATCCCAACCTTTTGCAAACCTGGCTCTGATAACACCAAATGTAACCCCTCTACCCGGCCTAGCCGCCAGACCGACCCGAGTGAGTCATATTATGTTTACCGAGGTAAACCGTGAGAAGAAACCCCAAAACGAGACCATTTTTTTTCTTTTATCTTGTCTAGATTGTAACCCCCTTGACCCGGCCTAGACGCCCAACTGAACCAAGAAGGCTACATTAGGTTTGTCGTAGCAAACCTGAGAGATACAACCAAACCCAGTCCATTTTTTGCCTTTTATCTTATCTAGATGCCAATTATTAATCCTACGTGTTCATACAGACATCAGGTGCAACCCCAACTCAAATCGGGCATCAATTTGACATCCAATTGATCACATTTGCAAATTAGAGACCCAATTGTAAATACAGAAATTTCATGATTAAAACTCATTTTTAAGTTACCAACCTTTAATTAGTCAAGTTCTATTCTTTCATTTCAACTTTCAACTCAAATCGATCATTCTACCATAGATAATTGCATCGGCAAGAATTAGGGACTAAAATACAAGGAAAGCAAAACTGCCCAAAAGTGACATTCACATGAGAAACGGTCATCCGTATCGAAACGGGTAAGCCCATACCGATGGTTTGAAACACAATGTTTCGATACACCACCAAGCGGTATCGGTACGCCTAACTGAAATACCGAACTTTTGAAATATTTTAAACCGTATCGATACGGTTTCTCAGGTTCAAGCCCAGAGGCTAAAACTCGTATCAAAATGCCCATCCCCATACCGGTACACCAGGCCAAATTTGCCTAGGCGTATCGAAATGCACAAGACCCGTACCGATCCCACATACCTAAAATTGCCTAGCCGTACCGATATAGTCCCCCGCGTATCGGTACGCCTAGGCCTGTAATGTCACATTTGGCTCATTTTTCATCCCAAAAGCATACTCAAACCACTCCAACATTCTTTAAACACAATACTAACATGTCAAACATAAATCATGCTAACTAGCATCACATATCTAACAACACAACAAGGATTCATGCATCAAAAAGGAAATCTATAGGCATGCTTCCTAATATGCATCCAACCAACATATCAAAAGGTAACCCAGCACCAAAAACAATCCTTAAAGGCCATTTACAATCCAATAGCTACTAAAGAAACATGCTCAAACAGGGAGTTTCACAAAACATCTCCCAAAACACAACAACTACCCCATTGCCCTTATTCATTATAGTCTAGTCTCTAACATACTTTGGAAACAAGTCTTGCCAAGATCCCTTTGCTTCTTACTGCCTTCCAAGACCTCAATTATCTGCATTGATGGACAATGAGAGCGTAAGCACACAAGGATTAGTGAGGAAAGCTCTAAAACAAACACCATCAATGCATTTAAAATCATTTACTTAACATCATCCTTTAAAACATCATCATGCCCCTTTTTAAACATGCACTTTATATCATTTAAACCAGCATATTAAACCATATGCTACATGTATCATTATTCAATAGCAAGTCACATTGCTAACCCTCCACTTAAGCCTTCCCATGCATTACTACCAAATGCAAAGTTTAAGGAAAAACATGTATAAACCACTTTATATAGCATAAACATTTCAAGGATACATTAACAATTATATTGGCTTTCAAGTGATCATTACACAAGTCCATTAACAAAAGAGTTCATCAGATACACGGATTCAACAAGTGTTAACCCAACACTTCAAGCCATCTCAACCAGAATAGCGATACAATCACAATCGCGGTACAATAACAACCGGGTACAATATCAACCTGGTACACTTTCAACCCACAAGGATATCAATCCCTCTCATCGATTAGATGCTTAACCCACTAACGATAGTTTTTCGTACTGTTTAACCCCTCTACCGTTAGGGTACTTGGATGGAGTATTCGGTACGTCGTATAAACCCCTCAACATCCAAGGTGACTTATTTTACAGTGCACTCTATCCTATGGCCGACCAAATATATCCGATAACAATTTTAAAACCACATCACATGCCAATATAATTAACAAAATAACATTTACCTCATCGTTTTTAACAAGCATTAAACCATGTCAATTCCAAAGCAACAACCATGCTTTAAAACACAAGTATAAGCCACATACTTACAAGGACCACTTACCATGTGCATCCTTTAGAATTTCATGCTTAAAAACGGTATATCAAATACTTTAAAACATGCTTAAAAAGTAGGTAACATGTAAATTAAAACAAGTGCATAAAACCATTTCAAACTAGCACGACCGAGAGAGAAAACCATTTTATACTTACTTCTGAGTCTAGGTAAGCGTTTCAAGCTCTACCTTAACTCCCAAAACTCTGTTCCCAAAACATCAAAATGCTTTAAACCACGTTTTCACTCATCGATACGCGAAACCTCGATTCGCTGACGTGAAATCAAGAATCCGAAGCCTCCAACGCTTCTCCAATCACTTCTGGATCAACCTCCCCTATTTTTACCATAAAACAACAGAGGATTAATGCATCATAATGCATTCTAAACACAGCAACTATAATCCTTCTCGGATTTCCACAACACCTTCACAATTAACCCTCAACAACAACCGAAAACATAACCAAAACACTTCGATTCACAGCCCAGCCAACATCTATCAAACTAACATCACTTTTAACACCAAAACACATCAAAAAATAGATTCAAAACAACCTACCACCTCCAGCAACCTTACATCCATATAAACACCACAAACCTCAAAACTAACAACATAAACAAATAGAGATTCTTGAGTTTCGGAATTCCATTGATAAAAATCACTTATCAACATTATTAAACATCCAAAATATGAATCAAAGCAACCTTACTTACTGGAAATCAGATCCAATTCGCGAATCAACTCATTTTCCCCAAATAACTCAATTAAACATTGGAAAATCATCAAAATCAGATTAGAAACACAAAAACTAGGATCAAATGCTTGGGAATTTCAATAAAGAACCATACAATAGAGGAGATCTCGGACCTTAACCCTATTGTGAAGTTTCTCCCTCAATTGATTTGTGTAAAGCTAAGAAAACACAAGATTATTGTAAGATTTTGTATACACAATCTTTATAAACAATTTGAAACAATAAAACCAAGTTAGAAACTACCTCACCTCTGGAAATTTGATGAAAACTCAGTGTTTGGATGAGGAGAGAATGGAGAGAAAAAGTTGAGAGAAAATGACGTGATTTTTGTTTTAGAAAAGATAACTAACTTTTTAACAAAATCCTCTTTAATTACTAATTAAACCACATGTTAAAATAAGTAAAATCAAGGGAGAAATCCTCAGAACCCAATTGGTAAAATAGCTCCTTAAAGATTCTAAGTATTTGACCCTTTTCATTTTAGTCACTAGAAAATCATAGTTTTCAAAACTTTCATTTTGGTCACTACCAAAATGCCCATCTTCCAAAACTCATTTTTCAAAATTGATTCCACCATTATTATATACATAATTAATTATGATTTTTAAGCATTTTCCATAATTTTTCCAACACCAAAAATATACGATCCCGAAATTGACTCGAATCTCTACTTGGGTCCACCAAGCCGTCTAATAAACCCTCTATACCGCTAAGCCCTAAAACCGGGGCGTTACAACTCTCCCCCACTTAAGAGATTCCGTCCTCAAAATTTACCTGGAGGAAATAGGTGCGGAAATTGTTTCACCATATCCGACTTGCGTTCCTACGTGGCCTCCTCAACACCACGGTGCTTCCACAACACCTTAACCAACTCGACTGTTTTGCCACGTAGCACCTTACTGCTAGTATCTAGAATCTCTACTGGTTCTTCATCGTAAGATAGGTTTCGTCTCAACTTGATCTCCTCCACCGGCATGACATGCGATGGATCCGACCTATACCTCCGCAACACCAAAATGTGGAACACATCATGAATCTTTCCCAACTCCGAAGGTAACCTCAAACGGTACACAACAAGACCCACTCGCTCGACAACCTCGTATGGTCCGATGAACCTCGGGCTAAGCTTCCCTTTCTGCCCAAAACGTAACACCTTTTTCCAGGGTGACACTTTTAGAAACACTTTATCACCCACGCCGTACTCTATATCCCTACACTTCAAATCCGCATAGGATTTCTGGCGATCTGCAGCCGCTTTTAAGCGCTCACATATCAAATTTACCTTTTTGGTTGTGCCTTTCAAAACATTAGGCATAGACACAAACTTTTCCCCCGCTTCTGCCCAACACATGGGCGTACGACACTTTGTGCCGTACAACACCTCATAAGGTGCCATGTGTATGCTAGCATGATAACTGTTATTGTAAGCATACTCCACCAATGGCAACTCGCTTCTCCCACGCTCACCGTACTCAATAACACAACACCTTAGCATATCCTCGAGAACCTGAATCACGCACTCCGACTGAGGGTGGTACGAGGTACTGAAACTCAACCGGGTTCCCAAAGCACGATACAAACTCACCCAAAACCTTGCAATGAACCATGGATCCTTATCCAAACTATAGATTAGGTACCCCATGCAAAAGCACTATCTCGTAGATGTACAACTCAGCCAACTTTGTTTAAGGTATACGCGGTATGCACAGGCACAAAAAATGCGCACACTACGTAAACAATCCACAATTACCCAAATAGAATCCTTTTTTGGTCGGCATCAAAGGCAGCCCGCATAAAATCCATGGTGATTCTTTCCCATTTCCATTCTCGTATCCTCAACAGATTGTAACAACCCGGAAGAACCGATGCTCGATCTTTACCCTCGACAAACCATACACCGCGGCAACGAAATGAGCCCCATCCCTCTTCACCCAACCTAATAATACTCCTCCTTCAACCCTCGATACATTTTAGTACTACCGAATGCATAGAAAAGGACTAGCATGTGCCTCACCAAAATAGTATGTCTTAACTCTTCGTCCTCAAGCACCACTATTCGACCTTTAAAACACAACACCCCATCATCGTTGAAATGAAATTCCGTCGGATTTCCATCCCTGATATCTTCCATATGAGATACTAAACTCCCATCATACGGTTGCTTCTCCTTAATCATCTGCGACAAGGACGGCTTCACTTGCAACTCAGCCAACAAACCTCCGTCATTCGTCACACTCAACCGAGCAAACATGGCTCTCAACTCCACAGTTGTTTTCCTGCTCAAAGCATCCGCCACAACATTAGCTTTCCCCGGATGATACTCAATGGTTAGATCATAATCCTTAAGCAACTCCAACCATCTACGTTGCCTAAGATTCAGCTCCTTCTACGAAATTATATATTTCAAACTCTTATGATCCATATAAACCACACATTTCTTTCCATAAAGATAATGCCTCCAAATCTTCAAGGCAAATACAACCGCGGCCAGCTCAAAATCATGAGTAGGGTAGTTACGTTCATGCACCTTCAATTGCCTAGATGCATACGCCACTACCTTACCCTTTTGTATCAACACACAACCAAGCCCAACATACGACGCATCACTATAAACAACGAATTCCTTTCTATGCATCCAACCAACATATCAAAAGGTAACCCAGCACCAAAAACAATCCTTAAAGGCCATTTACAACCTAATAGCTACTAAAGAAACATGCTCAAACAGGGAGTTTCACAAAACATCTCCCAAAACACAACAAGTACCCCCATTGCCCTTATTCATTATAGTCTAGTCTCTAACATACTTTGGAAACAAGTCTTGCAAAGATCCCTTTGCTTCTTGCTGCCTTCCATGACCTCAATTATTTGCATTGATGGACAACGAGAGCGTAAGTACACAAGGCTTAGTGAGGAAAGCTCTAAAACAAATACCATCAATGCATTCAAAATTATTTACTTAACATCATCCTTTAAAACATCATCATGCCCCTTTTTAAACATTCACTTTATATTATTTACACCAGCATATTAAACCATATGCTACATGTATCATTATTCAACAGCAAGTCACGTTGCTAACCCTCCACTTAAGCCTTCCCATGCATTACTACCAAATGCAAAGCTTAAGGAGAAACATGTATAAACCACTTTATACAACATAAACATTTCAATGATACATTAACAATTATATTGGCTTTCAAGTGATCATTAGACAAGTCCATTAACAAAAGAGTTCATCGGATACACGATTCAACAAGTGTTAACCCAACACTTCAAGCCATCTCAAATGGAATAGTGATACAATCACAATAGCGGTATAATAACAACCGGGTACAATATCAACCGGTACACTTTCAACCCCATGGATACAATCCCTCTCATCGATTAGATGCTTAACCCACTAACGGGAGTTTTTCGTCTTGTTTAACCCATCAACCATTAGGGTACTTGGATGGAGTATTCGATGCGTCGTATAAACCCCTCAACATCCAAGGTGACTTATTTTACAAAGATGCACTCAATCCTATGGCCGACCAAATAAATCCGATAACAATTTTAAAACCACATCACTTGCCAATATAATTAACCAAATAACATTTACCTTATTGTTTTTAACAAGCATTAAACCATGCCAATTCCAAAGCAGCAACCATGCTTTAAAACACAAGTATAAGCCACATACTTACAAGGATCACTTACCATGTGCATCCTTCAGCATTTCATGCTTAAAAATGGTATATCAAATACTTTAAAACATGCTTAAACAGTAGGTAACATGTAAATTAAAACAAGTGCATAAAACCATTTCAAACTAGCACGACCGAGAGAGAAAACCACTTTATACTTACTTTCGAGTCTAGTTAAGCATTTCAAACTCTACCTTAACTCCCAAAACTCTGTTCCCAAAACATCAAAACGCTTTAAACCATGTTTTCACTCACCGATATGTGAAACCTCAATTCGCGACGACGTGAAATCAATAATCAAAGCCTCCAACGCTTCTCCAATCACTTTCGGATCAACCTCCCTATTTTTACCATAAAACAACAGAGGATTAATGAATCATAATGCATTCTAAAGACAGCAACTATAATCCTTCTCGGATTTCCACAACACCTTCACAATTAACCCTCAACAACAACCAAAAACATAACCAAAACACTTCGATTCACAACCCAGCCAAAATCTATCAAACTAACATCACTTTTAACACCAAAACACATCAAAAATAGATTCAAAACAACCTATCACCTCCAGCAACCTTACATCCATATAAACACCACAAAACCTCAAAACTAACAACATAAACAAATATAGATTCTTGAGTTTTGGGATTCCATTGATAAAAATCACTTATCAACATTATTAAACATCCAAAATATGAATCAAAGAAACCTTACTTATTGGAAATCAGATCCAATTCGTGAATCAACTCATTTTCCCCAAATAACTCAATTAAACATTGGAAAATCATCAAAATCAGATTAGAAACACAAAAACAAGGATCAAATGCTTGGGAATTTCAATAAAGAACCATACAATAGAGGAGATCTCGGACCTTAACCCTATTGTGAAGTTTCTCCCTCAATTGATTTGTGTAAAGCTAAGAAAACACAAGATTATTGTAAGATTTTGTATAAACAATCTTTATAAACAATTTGAAACAATAAAACCAAGTTAGAAACTACCTCACCTCTGGAAATTTGATGAAAACTCAGTGTTTGGATGAGGAGAGAATGGAGAGAAAAAGTTGAGAGAAAATGACGTGATTTTTGTTTTAGAAAAAAGATAACTAACTTTTTAAACAAAATCCTCTTTAATTACTAATTAAACCACATGTTAAAATAAGTAAAATCAAGGGAGAAATCCTCAGAACCCAATTGGTAAAATAGCTCCTTAAAGATTCTAAGTATTTGACCCTTTTCATTTTAGTCACTAGAAAATCATAGTTTTCAAAACTTTCATTTTGGTCACTACCAAAATGCCCATCTTCCAAAACTCATTTTTCAAAATTGATTCCACCATTATTATATACATAATTAATTATGATTTTTAAGCATTTTCCATAATTTTTCCAACACCAAAAATATACGATCCCAAATTGACTCGAATCTCTACTTGGGTCCACCAAGCCGTCTAATAAACCCTCTATACCGCTAAGCCCTAAAACCGGGCGTTACAACTCTCCCCCACTTAAGAGATTCCGTCCTCAAAATTTACGGAGGAAATAGGTGCGGAAATTGTTTCACCATATCCGACTTTGCGTTCCTACGTGGCCTCCTCAACACCACGGTGCTTCCACAACACCTTAACCAACTCATTTGTTTTGCCACGTAGCACCTTACGCTAGTATCTAGAATCTCTACTGGTTCTTCATCGTAAGATAGGTTTCGTCTCAACTTGATCTCCTCCACCGCATGACATGCGATGGATCCGACCTATACCTCCGCAACACCAAAATGTGGAACACATCATGAATCTTTCCCAACTCAAGGTAACCTCAAACGGTACACAACAAGACCCACTCGCTCGACAACCTCGTATGGTCCGATGAACCTCGGGCTAAGCTTCCTTTCGCCCAAAACGTAACACCTTTTTCGGGTGACACTTTTAGAAACACTTTATCACCCACGCCGTACTCTATATCCCTACACTTCAAATCCGCATAGGATTTCTGGCGATCTGCAGCCGCTTTTAAGCGCTCACATATCAAATTTACCTTTTTGGTTGTGCCTTTCAAAACATTAGGCATAGACACAAACTTTTCCCCCGCTTCTGCCCAACACATGGGCGTACGACACTTTGTGCCGTACAACACCTCATAAGGTGCCATGTGTATGCTAGCATGATAACTGTTATTGTAAGCATACTCCACCAATGGCAACTGCTTCTCCCACGTTCACTGGTACTCAATAACACAACACCTTAGCATATCCTCGAGAACCTGAATCACGCACTCCGACTGAGGGTGGTACGAGGTACTGAAACTCAACCGGGTTCCCAAAGCACGATACAAACTCACCCAAAACCTTGCAATGAACCATGGATCCTTATCCGAAACTATAGATTAGGTACCCCATGCAAAAGCACTATCTCAGAGATGTACAACTCAGCCAACCTGTCTAAGGTATACGCAGTATGCACAGGCACAAAATGCGCACACTACGTAAACAATCCACAATTACCCAAATAGAATCCTTTTTGGTCGGCATCAAAGGCAGCCCAGGCATAAAATCCATGGTGATTCTTTCCCATTTCCATTCTGGTATCCTCAACAGTTGTAACAACCCGGAAGGGAACTGATGCTCAGTCTTTACCCTCTGACAAACCATACACCGTGCAACGAAATGAGCCCCATCCCTCTTCAGTCCAACCTAATAATACTCCTCCTTCAACCCTCGATACATTTTAGTACTACCGGAATGCATAGAAAAAGGACTAGCATGTGCCTCAGTCAAAATAGTATGTCTTAACTCTTCGTCCTCAAGCACCACTATTCGACCTTTAAAACACAACACCCCATCATCGTTGAAATGAAATTCCGTCGGATTTCCATCCCTGATATCTTCCATATGAGATACTAAACTCCCATCATACGGTTGCTTCTCCTTAATCATCTGCGACAAGGACGGCTTCACTTGCAACTCAGCCAACAAACCTCCGTCATTCGTCACACTCAACCGAGCAAACATGGCTCTCAACTCCACAGTTGTTTTCCTGCTCAAAGCATCCGCCACAACATTAGCTTTCCCCGGATGATACTCAATGGTTAGATCATAATCCTTAAGCAACTCCAACCATCTACGTTGCCTAAGATTCAGCTCCTTCTACGAAATTATATATTTCAAACTCTTATGATCCATATAAACCACACATTTCTTTCCATAAAGATAATGCCTCCAAATCTTCAAGGCAAATACAACCGCGGCCAGCTCAAAATCATGAGTAGGGTAGTTACGTTCATGCACCTTCAATTGCCTAGATGCATACGCCACTACCTTACCCTTTTGTATCAACACACAACCAAGCCCAACATACGACGATCACTATAAACAACGAATTCCTTTCTATGCATCCAACCAACATATCAAAAGGTAACCCAAAGACCAAAAACAATCCTTAAAGGCCATTTACAACCTAATAGCTACTAAAGAAACATGCTCAAACAGGGAGTTTCACAAAACATCTCCCAAAACACAACAAGTACCCCCATTGCCCTTATTCATTATAGTCTAGTCTCTAACATACTTTGGAAACAAGTCTTGCAAAGATCCCTTTGCTTCTTGCTGCCTTCCATGACCTCAATTATTTGCATTGATGGACAACGAGAGCGTAAGTACACAAGGCTTAGTGAGGAAAGCTCTAAAACAAATACCATCAATGCATTCAAAATTATTTACTTAACATCATCCTTTAAAACATCATCATGCCCCTTTTTAAACATTCACTTTATATTATTTACACCAGCATATTAAACCATATGCTACATGTATCATTATTCAACAGCAAGTCACGTTGCTAACCCTCCACTTAAGCCTTCCCATGCATTACTACCAAATGCAAAGCTTAAGGAGAAACATGTATAAACCACTTTATACAACATAAACATTTCAATGATACATTAACAATTATATTGGCTTTCAAGTGATCATTAGACAAGTCCATTAACAAAAGAGTTCATCGGATACACAGATTCCACAACTGTTAACCCAACACTTCAAGCCATCTCAAATGGAATAGTGATACAATCACAATAGCGGTATAATAACAACCGGGTACAATATCAACCGGGTACACTTTCAACCCCCATGGATACCAATCCCTCTCATCGGTTAGATGCTTAACCCACTAACGGGAGTTTTCGATACTGTTTAACCCATCAACCATTAGGGTACTTGGATGGAGTATTCGGTACGCCGTATAAACCCCTCAACATCCAAGGCGACTTATTTTACAGTGCACTCAATCCTATGGCCGACCAACTAAATCTGATAACAATTTTAAAACCACATCACTTGCCAATATAATTAACCAAATAACATTTACCTTATTGTTTTTAACAAGCATTAAACCATGCCAATTCCAAAGCAGCAACCATGCTTTAAAACACAAGTATAAGCCACATACTTACAAGGATCACTTACCATGTGCATCCTTCAGCATTTCATGCTTAAAAATGGTATATCAAATACTTTAAAACATGCTTAAACAGTAGGTAACATGTAAATTAAAACAAGTGCATAAAACCATTTCAAACTAGCACGACCGAGAGAGAAAACCACTTTATACTTACTTTCGAGTCTAGTTAAGCATTTCAAACTCTACCTTAACTCCCAAAACTCTGTTCCCAAAACATCAAAACGCTTTAAACCATGTTTTCACTCACCGATATGTGAAACCTCAATTCGCCGACGCAAAATCAATAATCTGAAGCCTCCAACGCTTCTCTAATCACTTTCGGATCAACCTCCCCTATTTTTACCATAAAACAACAGAGGATTAATGAATCATAATGCATTCTAAAGACAGCAACTACAATCCTTCTCGGATTTCCACAACACCTTCACAATTAACCCTCCACAACAACTGAAAACATAACCAAAACACTTCGATTCACAACCCAGCCAAAATCTATCAAACTAACAACACTTTTAACACTGAAACGCATCTAAAAATAGATTCAAAACAACCTATCACCTCCAGCAACCTTACATCCATATAAACACCACAAAACCTCAAAACTAACAACATAAACAAATATAGATTCTTGAATTTTGGGATTCCGTTGATAAAATTCACTTATCAACATTATTAAACATCCAAAATATGAATCAAAGAAACCTTACTTATTGGAAATCAGATCCAATTCGTGAATCAACTCATTTTCCCCAAATAACTCAATTAAACATTGGAAAATCATCAAAATCATATTAGAAACACAAAAACAAGGATCAAATGCTTGGGAATTTCAATAAAGAACTATGCAATAGAGGAGATCTCAGACCTTACCCCTATTGTGAAGTTTCTCCCTTAATTGATTTTGTGAAAAGCTAAGAAAACACAATATTATTGTAAGATTTTGTATAAACAATTTGAAACAATAAAATCAAGTTAGAAACTACCTCACCTCTGGAAATTTGATGAAAAACTGAGTGTTTGGCTGAGGAGAGAATGGAGAGAAAAAGTTGAGAGAAAATGACGTGATTTTTGTTTTAGAAAAGATAACTAGCTTTTAAACAAAATCCTCTTTAATTACTAATTAAACCACATGTTAAAATAAGTAAAATTAAGGGAGAAATCATCAGAACCCAATTGGTAAAATAGCTTCTTAAAGATTCTAAGTATTTGACCCTTTTCATTTTAGTCACTAGAAAATCACAATTTTCAAAACTTTCATTTTGGACACTAACCAAAATGCCCATCTTCCAAAACTCATTTTTCAAAATTGATTCCACCATTATTAAATACATAATTAATAATGATTTTTAAGCATTTTTCCATAATTTTTCCAACACCAAAAATATACGATCCCAAAACCGACTCGAATCTCTACTCTGATCCACCGAACCGTCTAATAAACCCTCTAAATCGCTAGGCCCTAAAACCGGGGCATTACATAGATGCTTAATTAATATCCTACATGTTCATGCTGATAGAAGATGAAACCCAACACAATCGGGCATCGATTTGACATCCAATTGGTCTCAAATGCAATTTAGGGACCAAATTGCAATTCTAGAAAAATATAGGATTAAAGCTCACTTTTAATGTTACCCAGCCTTCATTAATCAGGATTCAATCATACATGTCAAATTTCAGCTCAATCCATTCAATCAAGCGCATTTAATTGCATAAACAAAACTCATGGACTAAAATACACAGGCCAAAACCGTGCTACAATGATATTAACAGCTTTGGCTATTGTCCGTATCGATACGGTTGCAACTGTACCGATACAGTATGAAATGCCCTGTTTTGATACACCTCCATGCCGTACCGATACGCCCAACTAACTTACCAAACTTTTGAAATCTATAATGACCGTATCGATACAAGTTCATGTGTTTCGGTACACGAGTTTGGATTGAAAAAGCAATTTTCCAGAGGCTAAAGCCCATACCGAAACACCCTCCTCTGTACCGGTACGCTAGGCCAAAATTGCCTTGGCGTATCGGAACACCCATGGCTCATACCGATCCCTCAAGCCTAGAAATACCCAACTGTACCGATATGGTCCCACGCGTATCTGTACGCCTGGACCTGTAATGTCAATTTTTGCTGATTTTTCATCCAAATAACACACTCAAATCACACCAACAAGTTTAATACATAACACCAGCATACTAGGCATACCACAAGCATCCAAGCTTCATAAACTTAGCATCCTAACATGGCATCTATGCATCAAATGAAAAGCTAGAGGCATGCATCCAGGTTTTCATCCAAGCAACATTTCAAAAAATTATAAACCAACACTAAAATACCAACTTAGAGGCCTTTTACAACTCAAGAGCAAACAAGCAACATGCTCAAGCAGGGAGTTCAACAAACATCTCCCAAAACCAAAACAAGTACCCCATTGCCTTTATTCTTATAGTTTAATCCAAACATACTTTGTTAGCCAAGTCTTGCTAGGACCCCCTTGCTTCTTCCTGCCTTCCGAGACCTTAATTCTCTACATTGATGGACAAAGAGAGCGTAAGCACACTAGGCTTAGTGATGAGTGCTCAAATACAATACACCATCAATGCATTTAAAAACATTGTTCAATAGCACATTGGAAATCCCTTTTTTTAAATCATACTTTTCATCGTATAAAACATCATGCCTTAAAAACCATGCACTTAACACTTTCAAAACCAGCATCTTAAACCATATGCTACATGTATCATTAACCAACAACAAATCCCATTGCTAACCTCAATTTAAGCCTTCCTATGAACAACAACCATATGTAAACCTTAAAGAGTAAACATGTATAAATCACATTATACCACATAAACCTTTCAATGATACATTAACAATTATTTCGGCTGACAAGTGATTATTAAACAAGTCCAAAACCAAAAAAGTTCATCGGATACACGGATTCAACAAGTGTTCAACCAACACTTCAAGCCATCTCAACCGGAATAGCGGTACAATAACAATCGCGGTACATTACCAACTGGGTACTTACACAACCCTTGGAGACACCAACCCCTTTCATCGGTTAGAGGCTTAAACCACCAACGGGAGTTTTTGGTAGTGTTTAACCCTTCTACTATTAGGGTACTCGGATGGAGTTTTCAGCGCACGGATCTAAACCCCTCAACATCCAAGGCGACTTATTATAGTGCACTCAATCCTATGGCCGGCCAACTATAACCGATAACAATTTTAAAACCATATTACTTGCCAATATAATTAACCATTTTAACATTTACCTCAATGTTTTTCACAAGCATTAACCAATCCTTTTTCCAAAGCAACAACCATGCTTTAAACCACAAGTATAGACCACTTACTTACAAGGATCACTTACCATGTGCATCCTTCAGCATTTAATGCTCAAATACAGTATTTCAAATACTTTAAAACATGCTTAAACAGTAGGTAACATGTGAATTAAAACAAGTGCATGAAACCATTACAACATAGCACGACCGAGAGAAAAAATCCATTTTACTTACTTTCGAGTTTAAACCAGCATATCAAGCTAAGTTTAAACTCCCATAAACCACCTTTAAAACATTCCAAAGCTGGAATCTACGTTCTCACTCACCAATACGCGAAGCCTCGATTCACCAATGTGAAATCAAGTGTCCGAAGCGTCCAATGCTTCACCAATAACTTCCGGATCAACTTCCCCTGCTTTGACCACAACACAACAGAGGATTAATGCATCTCAATGCATTCAAGACACTGCACCAACAAATTCTTTCAGATTTCCACAATCCTCACAAGATTACCCATCCACAACAACCGAAATCATCATCAAAACCTTCTCAAACACAACCCAGCCACAACCTAACACCCCCTGCATTCACGCAGTCACCAAAACACCCCAAGAACACAAATCTAGCAACCTAAACAATTAGAGATTCAAGAGTTTAGAGATTCCATTGACAACAACAACTCATCAACATTATAAAACATCCACAATATGAATTAAATCATCCTTAATTACTATAAAATAGATTCAATCCGTGAATCAACTCATTTCCGCCAATTAACTCAATTAATCATTGAAAAATCATTAAAATCATATTAGAAATACAAAATCAAGGATCAAATGCTTTGGAATTTTAGTAAAGAACCATACAATAGAGGAGATCTTGGACCTTACCCCTATTGTGAAGTTTCTCCCTCAATTGATTTGATAAAAGCTAAGAAACATAAGATTAATGTAAGATTTTGTATATACAAACTTAGTTAAACAATTTGAAACCATAAAATTGAGTTAGAAACCATCTCACCACTAGAATTTGATGAAAAATTGAGTGTTTGGCTGAGGAGAGAATGGAGAGAAAAATAACGTGATTTATTTTCCAAAACCAATAACCATCTTTTAACCAAAAATCTTTTTTAATTGAATAATGAAACACATGTTAAAATAATTCTAATTAAGGGAGAAACCATTAGAAAAAAATTGGTAAAATAGCTCCTTAAAGATTCTAAGAATTTGACCCTTTTCATTTTAGTCACTAGAAAATCGTAGTTTTCAAAACTTGCATTTTGGTCACTAGCCAAAATGTCTGACTTCCAAAACTCATTTTCAAAAATTGATTCCGCCAAAAATAATTATATATTAAAATATGATTTTTAACTATTTTCCCATATTTTTATCTCACCAAAAAATATACTGTCCTAAATCTGACTCGAATCTCTAACCCGATCCACTAGACCATCTAGTAACCCCCAAAACTGCTAGGCCCAAAAACCGGGGCATTACAACTCTCCCCCACTTAAGAAATTTCATCCCCAAAATTTACCAAGAGGAAACAGCTGCGAAAATCGTCTCAACATATCCGACTTGAGCTCCCACGTGGCCTCCTCAACACCGCGGTGCCTCCACAACACCTTAACAAGCTCTACTGTCTTGCCATGCAGCACCTTACTACTGGTATCAAGAATCTCTACCAGTTCTGTATCATAAGATAGGTCTGGTCTTAACTCAATCTCCTCCACCAGCATAACATGCGATGGATCTGACCTATACCTCTGCAACACCGAAACGAGGAACACATCATGAATTGTCTCCAACTCCGGAGGTAACCTTAAGTGGTACGCAATAGGACCCACACACTCAACAACCTCGTATGGTCCAATGAATCTCGTATAGTCAAATGCTTGGGAATTTCAGTAAAGAACCATACAATAGAGGAGATCTCGGACCTTACCCCTATTATGAAGTTTCTCCCTCAATTGATTTGATAAAAGCTAAGAAACACAAGATTAATCTAAGATTTTGTATAAACAATCTTAGTTAAACAATTTGAAACCATAAAATCAAGTTAGAAACCATCTCACCTCTGGAATTTGATGAAAACTTGAGTGTTTGGCTGAGGAGATAATGGAGAGAAAAATAACGTGATTTATTTTCCAAAACCAATAACCACCTTTTAACCAAAAATCTCTTTTAATTGATGTAATCACTCATTTTTATCTGGTCTGTAAATATCTTATTAATATATTAGTATAATAATTAACAAATATTATTATTGCATATATACATGTGTTATTATTATGTGTGCTTATACGTGTGATTAATATGTACATAATATATGTGTGTGATATGTGAAGGCACGCATAGTGCATATATATATATTATGTATTATGTTCTTTATAATCAGAACTATGATATATGTATCATGTGTGTGTTTACATTTTTATGTGTGCATTGTGTGTATGTGTAATGTGTGGATATTTATGTTAATTATGTGTATGATTGTATATGCATGTTTATATATCATATTAATTAAGAATGTTTTGCATATATTAATGTTTGCATATGTGTTAGTATGTTATACGTATATGTGTGCGCATATGTATGTATATATTATTATTATTATTATTATTATCATTATTATTATAGTATTGGGCTGATTTGAAGTAAACATACAATAAATAATAAAACCCAAATAAATAATTAAAAGTTCAGTCCAAGTTTACAGACCCAAAAAAATTATTATTATTACAAGGCCCGTTTAGCCCAAAACACTATCAGATAACTAAACCCTAATTACAGCCCTATCTCTTATGTGCAGTCGTCCCTGGGCCGTTGGATCAGATCTCGATCCAATAGCACGATTGAAAGGAGAAGACTCCCCATCTACCGCGTGTTGCGCACACTCGGATCACTCGGCTTCTCACGCACACGTACAGGGCACGCGCCAGGCTGTTCAGCTCCACATGCCACGCGGCTACATCTGTAATTCCACATCACTTTCCAGATTGCATCTGGGCCGTCAAATCTTCAAGTCATCTTGGCCGTTGGATCAGATCTGATCCAACAACCAAGAATGAATATGGTCGAGACACACATTCATCTTCCCCGCCACCGTACAACCATCGCCATGGTTACCTGCAAAAAGGACAAAAAAGCATAGGATAAAACCAATCATAGCAAGCAATCAGAGCGTGGTTTTTTTCTATCATTACATGTAAATGGATCTATATATCCAAACAACAAAAAACTCTTGTAACAAGGGGGATTCATCGTCAATAATACCATAAAAAACAAAATTTTTCTAGTGGTAATCAACTCTCTCTTTTTCTTTTGTGCATGCATACTTATTTAAAAAAACAAAGAGTGAAAGGAAAAAGTTTACCCTCGTCGGACTCTTCTTCTTTGCCGTCGGTGACAAACCCTCTAAGGGTGAATCGGTTGGAATTGGAGGAACCGATGTGGTGAGTAGGTTTTCTTAGTTTCAAAACATAATGGGGTTTTGGTTCGGTTTATTAAAGGCTGAGGAGGGTTTTTATTTTCAAAGAGAGCCTCAGTTTTGTTTTTTCAGGATGGTTGAAGGCAGATGGCGGTGCTCGGAGTAGCTGGACCACCGCTGGATTCTGGAAATGACGGTAGCCGAGGGCGGTTGTCAAGGGTTTTGGGTTCGGGTTTGAGAGAAAATGAAATGGGAAAGTGTTTATTTTTAAGGGCTTAAAAATGGCAAAAGGTTGAGTTTAGGCCAGATAGGGGGTTTTATAGACGTTTAAAATTTCTTAAATGGTTTAATTGCCACAGAAAGAGCTCCGTGTTTTTCAAATTTTTAGTTTGAGTCTCTCCCTTGGTCTAATTATAGATATAGTCCCTCTTTCTCTTCGAAGCTTTTCAATTTTGTCCTGAAATTAACTGAAATCAGTTTTTAAATAGTGAAATCACGCCCTCAGTCCCTTCGCGTTTTCAATATTTTCAGTCTGAGCTTGCCCCTTGGTTTAATTACACGTTCAGTCCTCATATGTTTCGTCTGGTTCTCAATTGAGTCCATAAGTGCGTTTTTTATTCATCTAATTTCTGTCATTCGGTTTTGATTTAGTTTTATTTCAGTCCTTTTTATGTCTTTATTGTTTATGTTTAATGCATTTAAATTTCTAGTTTGATAGTATGTTTTTTCTATGTGCCTCCTTTTTATTTATGTATTTCATTTGGTTTAGTACATGTTGTTATTATGAGTTTTAGCATGCTTATTTTTTTCTCATGCATTTATTCTATGCGCTGTTTTTTAGTATGTGTATTTATGTTTTTTGGTGTTACTATGCTAATAGGTCATATAGTAAAATTTTGTTCATGGTGTATGCATATTTTTGTAGCATGTATATTACGTTCATTTTGCATTTTAGGTTATATGGTTGTGTGGTGATTTTAATTACATGTTATTATTTTGGTCTATATATATGTATGTTATGTATGTCCTTTGTGTCCATTTCGTTTTTAGGTCATGTGTTAGTTTAGGAAATATGTTCATATGCATGTCAATCATTTGCTTCGTGTGATGAAATTTGATATGTTTAAGTATGTTATAATTAGCTGATTTTGAAGCATGTTTTTTTCGCATGTTCATGTCTATTTCATTTTATTATGACATGTTATGTTGTTTTTGTTCATGCATTTTATTTTTGATATTATGATATTCCTGTTTTTAAGTACCATGTCTTTGTGAATATTTGTTCTATAATGTTTTTGTTAAGTTTGCATAACGGATATATTAATGGACAATGAGGTGCCTTTTTATTCGAGCGTAAACGTGGCCAATATCAAGCGTAGTGATAGTGGTCTATCTGTTTATTCTCAGATAACGAGGCCCTTAAAATTTACTCGCACTTATAACCAAATTTTAATATAATCGCCACTTTAATCTGGAAAATTTAATAATAATAATAAAGCGGTAATTATTAAAGTACCAATTTTGGGCGGTGTGGGGGTGTTAATCCTTCCCCATCCGTAACTGACTCCCGAACCCAACGGTTTTCAAATCTCTGGTTTTATTGTATTCGGCCTACCTTAGTGGCCGGTGGCGACTCCACTTTTAAATAAAACACGGTTTTTAAAAAAAACCCACGAAAGACATTTTTAAATACCCAAAAGACCCACAAACACTTTGAAAACCCTTTTTTAGCGAAAAAGAAGAGATCACTACAGATGGCGACTCCGCTGGGGACCATTTTTGTTTTTTAAAAACAAATGAGAGTCAAGCTTTTTAAAAAATTAGCACTTTATTAATATCGAAAGTTCCGGATTAAAGTGACTATTAAATTAACATTCGGTTATAATTGCGCGTTTATTTTAACGCATTTAAAATTTGGCATATAAACCCATCCTATTTTAAGTGGGGGAAAACGCTAGTGCTTTAAATAAGATATCATTCCTCCGTATGGGCCTAGCAAAGTACCTTGAGGCTCGAGTACCTTATGCTTTCGTGAGGATATCGTTCCTTCGTAAGGGCATAGCGAATGGGTCCCCCTGAATTGAACCCGGTTGAAAGGAGCCTATAATGGGTGATGATCGGGGGCCTTGCTACCCTTAGTAGGGGACAGCAAGGACAATTTGGATACCTCTTAGCACCAACACTGCACGTAGAGAACATAAAAACCCACCCTTTTTAGAGCCATGCGGATAACCTAGGTGTTTTAGACAAGATGTAAATAGGGCTGTTTTGTTTGTTTACCTTATTTAACTTGCCCTTTACTTATGTATTTATTGATTTTATCTGATACTAACTAGCTCATTTCCTTTTTTTTTTGCATATATCATCGCATTCGCATTACATAGGGTATTGAATCTCAAGTGGTTTCTCTCATAATAGAGATTGTTCATGATGGACCAAGGGTTCTTTGACTAGTCGATAGGGGGTTCAGTTCTGGAGTTCTATCCCAAGGCTAGATCAGGGACAGTAGAAGAAGGATCATTCAGAGACTTCAGGTCAAATTCGGCAAGTAGTGTCAATCTTGGTAGCGAGTGAGGTAGAGTACAAGAGTTAAAGAAGCAGCATGTCGAACTTAGAGAAGAATCGATCAAGGATCAGAATATAGAACATAATGGTTAAAATGTTAAGATGGACAACACCGTTAAATACAACAAGTTAAATCCTTTTATGATCAATCTCAAGAAACAGACATGTGGCATATCTGGGGTAGATACCCAAGAAACAGAGGCAATACTAGGAGAAGCCCGAGAATCAAATGACGTAAAGGGGCATTGTCCTATACCTATAAGATACAACGAGCTGCTTCTGTTGCTCGTTGAAAGGAATCTTATCATACTAGTGAAGTCTGTACCAAAGAGACCTCCTTATCCAAAAGGTTACAATAGTCGTATCTGGTGTAGCTACCAGGTAAGGGGTTCGGGTCATCACACTAAGAACTGCGGAGCCCTGAAGAACATAGTTCAAGATCTTATCAGGAAGGGAGTTTTGGGTTCCGAAGATAGACAACCCCGATTCTACAATGAGCCAGCCATTGCCCAAGGGGTAAAGTCGAAAAGGGGTCAATGCCCAGTCCAAGGTTCGGGTAACACAAAAGTGGGTCACTCAAGTGAGACAAATCCAAGAATTGAGAGTAAAAGCACCTCGGAAGATGAACTTGCATTCGAGTACGGCCAGCTCAAGCGGGAGAGGTATGATCTGAGCAAAAATCAAGAGTATACAAGACGAGTACCCGAAGTTGCACTTTGAATTCAAGAATATCGGTGCTGGTGACACCTCAAGAATGGATTAATGGCATGGTTCAGCTGAAGAATGATTTAGAACGTTGGAAGTAGAAATGCAAGACTAGTAAAAATAAAGCCAGATCATTGTCACAGAAGCTGAAAGAAGCTGAGAGCCAAGCGACATCCTCCAAAGTGAGTTGGAAAGTAGTCTGGCTATGGACGAGATCCTGAAATCAAGTCTGCAGTAGAAAGGGGAGGAATCTCAGACCCTTCAAATGGAAAACGCAACACTCGAAGAACAGATAGAAAGGCTCGAAACTTCTTTATGTATCAGCGAGATCCGTGCTGAAGCATACAAGTATGCCGAGTATGAAAGTTTCAAAGAAGTAACTGTCAAGCTACAAAAGGTCAAGCAGAAAATACAGGAGAAAGATAAAGACGTGAAGATTGTTATGACTCAAGCGCGTAACAAATGGCCCAACAGGTGGCAGATTTAGCTGACGCAGTAGCACCGATAAGCCAGAATATGGATCCAGCGTTGGACCACGAAGGAAAGTTGACAAGACTATTGAATGAGGTCAAGAAATTAGGAGCTAGATCTCACTGCTATCTGTAAAACTCCTAATACCGGATGTAATGAAAGCTTTTGGTCTTAATGAAAGATGTTCTATAGGGACATTTCACTTGCGGAATCAATACCTTATTGCATTCATGCATTGCATCACATCATTTGCATTGTTTAATGATTTTATCATTGCATGGCACTTTATTATTTAATTTTTGGGGTTCGATGGCAGAACTGATTGAGAAAATGGAACGAACTAAGGAGTCGAGGCTTGACCTGCTGAGGAAAGAATCGAGAATGGGCTAAAGAAGAAAGAAAAAATATATGTTTTCAATACGAGGGAACTCTGCCTAGTCCCTGATTTGATCATTCCTCCAGATTTCAAGATTCCACAATTTGTGCAGTATGATGGAACTAGTTGCCCGAAGGTTCACTTGACCATGTTTTGCAGGAAAATAGAGGGATACATGAAGAATGAAGAGTTGTTAATCCATTATTTCCACAATAGCTTAACGGGACATGCAGCAGTGTGGTATAACCATTTGAGCAGAAACCAAGTTCGGTCATGGGGTGACCTTGCTAATGCCATATTGAGTAAGTACAAATATGCTTTAGACTTAGCCCCATGTCGTCAGTTTCTTCAGAACGAGAAAATGAGACCAAATGAAAGCTTCAGAGAATATGCACTGAGGTGACAATGTTCGCAACCCAAGTTCAGCCTTCTATAGCAGAAGAAGAGTTAACTCCCCTGTTCCATGCAACGTTTCCTTTTCTTTTCTTCGATATGATGTTGCAGGGCACGCGCCAGGCTATTCAGCTCCACATGCCACGTGGCTGCATCTGGTGATGCCACGTCACTTTCCAGATTTCATCTGGGCCGTCCAATCTTCAAGCCATCTTGGCCATTGGATCAGATCTAATCCAACAGCCAAGAATGAATATGGCCGAGACACATGTTCGTCTTCCCCGCCCCATACAACCACTGCCATGGTTACCTGCAAAAAGGATAAAAAAGCATGGGATAAAACCAATCACAGCAAGCAATCAGAGAGTGGTTTTTTTCTATCATTACATGTAAATGGATCTATATATTCAAACAACAAAAAAATTCTTGTAACAAGGGGGATTCATCGTCAATAATACCAAAAAAACAAAATTTTTCTAGTGGTAATCAACTCTCTCTTTTTCTTTTGTGCATGCATACTTATTTCAAAAAAACAAAGAGTGAAAGGAAAAAGTTTACCCTCGTTGGACTCTTCTTCTTTGCCGCCGGTGACAAACCCTCTAAGGGTGAATCGATTGGAATTGGAGGAACCGATGGGTGAGTAGGTTTTATTTAATTTAAAAACATAATGGGGTTTTGGTTTGGTTTATTAAACGCTAAGGAAGGTTTTTATTTTCAAAGAGAGACTCGGTTTTGTTTTTTTAGGATGGTTGAAGGCGGATGGCGGTGCTCGAGTAGCTGGACCACCGCCGACTTCTAGAAATGACGGTAGCGATGGGGCGGTTGTCAAGGGTTTTGGGTTCGGGTTTGAGAGAAAATGAAATGGGAAAGTGTTTATTTTTAAGGGCTTAAAAATGGGAAAAGGTTGAGTTTAGGCCAGATTGGAGGTTTTATAGACCTTTAAAATTTCTTAAATTGTTTAATTACCACAAAAAGAGCTCCGTGTTTTCAAATTTTTAGTTTGAGTTTCTCCTTGGTCTAATTATAGATCTAGTCCCTCTTTCTCTTGAAGCTTTTCAATTTTGTCTTGAAATTAACTAAAATCAGCTTTTAAATGGGGAAATCACGCCCCATCCCCCTCGTTTTCAATATTTTCATCCGAGCTTGCCCCTTGGTTTAATTACACGTTCAGTCCTCATATGTTTCATCTAGTTCTCAATTAAGTCCATAAGTGCATTTTTTATTCATCTAATTTCTATCATTTTGTTTTGATTTTGTTTTATTTCATCCTTTTTATGTCTTTATTGTTTATGTTTAATGCATTTATATTTCTAGTTTGATAGTATGTTTTTTATATATGCCTCCTTTTTATTTATGAATTTCATTTGGTTTAGTACATGTTGTTATTATGTTTTTTAGCATGCTTATTTTTTTTTTTTCTCATGCATTTATTCTATCGTTGTTTTTTAGTATGTGTATTTATGTTTTTTTGGTGTTACTATGCTAATAGGTCATATAGTAAAATTTTGTTCATGGTGTATGCATATTTTTGTAGCATGTATTTTACGTTCATTTTGCATTTTAGGTTATATGGTTGTGTGGTGATTTTAATTACATGTTATTATTTTGGTCTATATATATGTATGTTATGTATGTCCTTTGTGTCCATTTCGTTTTTAGGTCATGTGTTAGTTTAGGAAATATGTTCATATGCATGTCAATCATTTGCTTTGTGTGATGAAATTTGATATGTTTAAGTATGTTATAATTAGTTGATTTTGAAGCATGTTTTTTTCGCATGTTCATGTCTATTTCATTTTATTATGATATGTTATGTTGTTTTTGTTCATGCATTTTATTTTTTATATTATGATATTCTTGTTTTTATGTTTTTAGTACCATGTCTTTGTGAATATTTGTTCTATAATGTTTTTGTTAAGTTTGCATAACGGATATATTAATGGACAATGAGGTGCCTTTTATTCTAGCGTAAACGTGGCCAATATCAAGCGTAGTGATAGTGGTCTATCTGGTTTATTCTTGAATAACGAGGCCCTTAAAATTTACTCGCACTTATAACCAAATTTTAATATAATCGCCACTTTAATCTGGAAAATTTAATAATAATAATAAAGCGGTAATTATTAAAGTACCAATTTTGGGCGGTGTGGGGGTGTTAATCCTTCCCCATCCGTAACTGACTCCCGAACCCAACGGTTTTCAAATCTCTGGTTTTATTGTATTCGGCCTACCTTAGTGGCGGTGGCGACTCCACTTTTAAATAAAACATTTTTTTAAAAAACCCCGACGAAAGACATTTTTAAATACCCAAAAGACCCACAAACACTTTGAAAACCCTTTTTTAGCGAAAAAGAAGAGATCACTACAGATGGCGACTCCGCTGGGGACCATTTTTGTTTTTTAAAAACAAATGAGAGTCAAGCTTTTTAAAAAATTAGCACTTTATTAATATCGAAAGTTCCGGATTAAAGTGACTATTAAATTAACATTCGGTTATAATTGCGCGTTTATTTTAACGCATTTAAAATTTGGCATATAAACCCATCCTATTTTAAGTGGGGGAAAACGCTAGTGCTTTCGTAAGGATATCATTCCTCCGTATGGGCCTAGCAAAGTACCTTCGAGGCTCGAGTACCTTATGCTTTCGTGAGGATATCGTTCCTTCGTAAGGGCATAAGCGAATGGGTCCCCCTGAATTGAACCCGGTTGAAAGGAGCCTATAATGGGTGATGATCGGGGGCCTTGCTACCCTTAGTAGGGGACAGCAAGGACAATTTGGATACCTCTTAGCACCAACACTGCACGTAGAGAACATAAAAACCCACCCTTTTTAGAGCCATGCAGATAACCTAGGTGTTTTAGACAAGATGTAAATAGGGCTGTTTTGTTTGTTTACCTTATTTAACTTGCCCTTTACTTATGTATTTATTGATTTTATCTGATACTAACTAGCTCATTTCCTTTTTTTTTTGCATATATCATCGCATTCGCATTACATAGGGTATTGAATCTCAAGTGGTTTCTCTCATAATAGAGATTGTTCATGATGGACCAAGGGTTCTTTGACTAGTCGATAGGGGGTTCAGTTCTGGAGTTCTATCCCAAGGCTAGATCAGGGACAGTAGAAGAAGGATCATTCAGAGACTTCAGGTCAAATTCGGCAAGTAGTGTCAATCTTGGTAGCGAGTGAGGTAGAGTACAAGAGTTAAAGAAGCAGCATGTCGAACTTAGAGAAGAATCGATCAAGGATCAGAATATAGAACATAATGGTTAAAATGTTAAGATGGACAACACCGTTAAATACAACAAGTTAAATCCTTTTATGATCAATCTCAAGAAACAGACATGTGGCATATCTGGGGTAGATACCCAAGAAACAGAGGCAATACTAGGAGAAGCCCGAGAATCAAATGACGTAAAGGGGCATTGTCCTATACCTATAAGATACAACGAGCTGCTTCTGTTGCTCGTTGAAAGGAATCTTATCATACTAGTGAAGTCTGTACCAAAGAGACCTCCTTATCCAAAAGGTTACAATAGTCGTATCTGGTGTAGCTACCAGGTAAGGGGTTCGGGTCATCACACTAAGAACTGCGGAGCCCTGAAGAACATAGTTCAAGATCTTATCAGGAAGGGAGTTTTGGGTTCCGAAGATAGACAACCCCGATTCTACAATGAGCCAGCCATTGCCCAAGGGGTAAAGTCGAAAAGGGGTCAATGCCCAGTCCAAGGTTCGGGTAACACAAAAGTGGGTCACTCAAGTGAGACAAATCCAAGAATTGAGAGTAAAAGCACCTCAGAAGATGAACTTGCATTCGAGTACGGCCAGCTCAAGCAGGAGAGGTATGATCTGAGCAAAAAACTGAAGAGTATACAAGACGAGTACCAGAAGTTGCACTTTGAATTCAAGAATATCGGTCTGGGTGACACCTCTGAAGAATGGATTAATGGCATGGTTCAGCTGAAGAATGATTTAGAACGTTGGAAGTAGAAATGCAAGACTAGTAAAAATAAAGCCAGATCATTGTCACAGAAGCTGAAAGAAGCTGAGAGCCAAGCGACATCCTCCAAAGTGAGTTGGAAAGTAGTCTGGCTATGGACGAGATCCTGAAATCAAGTCTGCAGTAGAAAGGGGAGGAATCTCAGACCCTTCAAATGGAAAACGCAACACTCGAAGAACAGATAGAAAGGCTCGAAACTTCTTTATGTATCAGCGAGATCCGTGCTGAAGCATACAAGTATGCCGAGTATGAAAGTTTCAAAGAAGTAACTGTCAAGCTACAAAAGGTCAAGCAGAAAATACAGGAGAAAAGATAAAGACGTGAAGATTGTTATGACTCAAGCAGCGTAACAAATGGCCCAACAGTGGCAGATTTAGGTGACGCAATGAGCACCGATAAGCGTAATATGGATCCAGCGTTGGACCACGAAGGAAAGTTGACAAGACTATTGAATGAGGTCAAGAAATTAGGAGCTAGATCTCACCGCTATCTCAGAAAACTCCTAATACCGGATGTAATGAAAGCTTTTGGTCTTAATGAAAGATGTTCTATAGGGACATTTCACTTGCGGAATCAATACCTTATTGCATTCATGCATTGCATCACATCATTTGCATTGTTTAATGATTTTATCATTGCATGGCACTTTATTATTTAATTTTTGGGGTTCGATGGCGAACTGATTGAGAAAATGGAACGAACTAAGGAGTCGAGGCTTGACTCTTTGAGGAAAGAATCGAGAATGGGCTAAAGAAGAAAGAAAAATATATGTTTTCAATACGAGGGAACTCTGCCTAGTCCCTGATTTGATCATTCCTCCAGATTTCAAGATTCCACAATTTGTGCAGTATGATGGAACTAGTTGCCCGAAGGTTCACTTGACCATGTTTTGCAGGAAAATAGAGGGATACATGAAGAATGAAGAGTTGTTAATCCATTATTTCCACAATAGCTTAACGGGACATGCAGCAGTGTGGTATAACCATTTGAGCAGAAACCAAGTTCGGTCATGGGGTGACCTTGCTAATGCCATATTGAGTAAGTACAAATATGCTTTAGACTTAGCCCCATGTCGTCAGTTTCTTCAGAACGAGAAAATGAGACCAAATGAAAGCTTCAGAGAATATGCACTGAGGTGACAATGTTCGGCAACCCAAGTTCAGCCTTCTATAGCAGAAGAAGAGTTAACTCCCCTGTTCCATGCAACGTTTCCTTTTCTTTTCTTCGATATGATGTTGCAGGGCACGCGCCAGGCTATTCAGCTCCACATGCCACGTGGCTGCATCTGGTGATGCCACGTCACTTTCCAGATTTCATCTGGGCCGTCCAATCTTCAAGCCATCTTGGCCATTGGATCAGATCTAATCCAACAGCCAAGAATGAATATGGCCGAGACACATGTTCGTCTTCCCCGCCCCATACAACCACTGCCATGGTTACCTGCAAAAAGGATAAAAAAGCATGGGATAAAACCAATCACAGCAAGCAATCAGAGAGTGGTTTTTTTCTATCATTACATGTAAATGGATCTATATATTCAAACAACAAAAAAATTCTTGTAACAAGGGGGATTCATCGTCAATAATACCAAAAAAACAAAATTTTTCTAGTGGTAATCAACTCTCTCTTTTTCTTTTGTGCATGCATACTTATTTCAAAAAAACAAAGAGTGAAAGGAAAAAGTTTACCCTCGTTGGACTCTTCTTCTTTGCCGCCGGTGACAAACCCTCTAAGGGTGAATCGATTGGAATTGGAGGAACTGATGGGTGAGTAGGTTCTATTTAATTTAAAAACATAACGAGGTTTTGGTTTGGTTTATTAAACGCTAAGGAAGGTTTTTATTTTCAAAGAGAGACTCGGTTTTGTTTTTTTAGGATGGCTGAAGGCTGAGGGCGGTGCTCAGAGTAGCCAGACCACCGCCGACTTCTAGAAATGACGGCGACTGAGGGCGGTTGTCAAGGGTTTTGGGTTCGGGTTTGAGAGAAAATGAAAGGGGAGAGTGTTTATTTTTAAGGGCTTAAAAATGGGAAAAGGTTGAGTTTAGGCCAGATTGGAGGGTTTTATAGACCTTTAAAATTTCTTAAATTGTTTAATTACCACAAAAGGAGCTCCGCGTTTTTCAACTTTTCAGTTTGAGTTTCTCCCTTGGTCTAATTACAGATCTAGTCCCTCTTTCTCTTCGAAGCTTTTCAATTTAGTCTTGAAATTAACTAAAATCAGCTTTTAAATGGGGAAATCACGCCCCCAGTCCCTCCGCGTTTTCAATATTTTCAGTCTGAGCTTGCCCCTTGGTTTAATTACACGTTCAGTCCTCATATGTTTCATCTAGTTCTCAATTAAGTCCATAAGTGCATTTTTTATTCATCTAATTTCTATCATTTTGTTTTGATTTTGTTTTATTTCAGTCATTTTTATGTCTTTATTGTTTATGTTTAATGCATTTATATTTCTAGTTTGATAGTATGCTTTTTATATATGCCTCCTTTTTATTTATGAATTTCATTTGGTTTAGTACATGTTGTTATTATGTTTTTTAGCATGCTTATTTTTTCTCATGCATTTATTCTATGCGTTGTTTTTTAGTATGTGTATTTATGTTTTTTGGTGTTACTATGCTAATAGGTCATATAGTAAAATTTTGTTCATGGTGTATGCATATTTTTGTAGCATGTATTTTACGTTCATTTTGCATTTTAGGTTATATGGTAGTGTGGTGATTTTAATTACATGTTATTATTTTGGTCTATATATATGTATGTTATGTATGTCCTTTGTGTCCATTTCGTTTTTAGGTCATGTGTTAGTTTAGGAAATATGTTCATATGCATGTCAGGAATTTGCTTTGTGTGATGAAATTTGATATGTTTAAGTATGTTATAATTAGTTGATTTTGAAGCATGTTTTTTCGCATGTTCATGTCTATTTCGTTTTATTATGATATGTTATGTTGTTTTTGTTCATGCATTTTATTTTTTATATTATGATATTCTTGTTTTTATGTTTTTTAGTACCATGCCTTAGTGAATATTTGTTCTATAATGTTTTTGTTAAGTTTGCATAACGGATATATTAATGGACAATGCGGTGCCTTTTTATTCTAGCGTAAACGTGGCCAGTATCAAGCGCAGTGATGGTGGTCTATCGGTTTATTCTTGAATAACGAGGCCCTTAAAATTTACTCGCACTTATAACCGAATTTTAATATAATCGTCACTTTAATCCGAAAAATTTAATATTAATAAAGCGATAATTATTAAAGTATCAATTTTGGGCAGTGTGGGGGTGCTAATCCTTCCCCATCCGTAACCGACTCTCGAACCCAACAGTTTTCAAATCTCTGATTTTATGGTGTCCGGCCTACCTTAGTGGCCGGTGGCGACTCCACTTTTAAATAAAACATATTTTTTTAAAAAAAACCCACAGAAGACATTTTTAAATACCCAAAAGACCCCCAAACACTTTGAAAACCCTTTTTTAGCAAAAAAGAAGAGATCACTACAATTGAATAATAAAACACATGTTAAAATAAGTCTAATTAAGGTAGAAACCATCATAAACAAATTGGTAAAATAGCTCCATAAAGATTCTAAGAATTTGACCCTTTTCATTTTAGTCACTAGAAATCAAAACTTGCATTTTGGTAACTAGCCAAAATATCCGACTTCCAAAACTCATTTTCAAAAATTGATTCCACCAAAAATCATTATATATTAAAAGATGATTTTTAATATTTTTCCAAATTTTTATCTCACCGAAAAATATATTGTCCTGAATCCGACTCGAATCTCTAACCCAATCCACCAGACCGTCTAATAACCCCAAAAACTACTAGGCCCAAAAACAGGGGCATTAAAATTCTCCCCCACTTAATAAATTTCGTCCCCAAAATTTACCTGGAGGAAATAGGTGCGGAAACTGTCTCAACATATCCGACTTTTTCTTAAAACCCTAGATGCGAAATCCTATATAAAAACCTCTCAATCCCTCATATTTTCTCACACAATTCTTAAAAATTCTTGAGGGCTTTTGGATTTTACATCAAACCCAAGCAAAAATCATTAAGTTTGTGCATCCAAATTTCTTCGTTCATCCTTAATCTCAACTTCAAGCTATAAACCCTAACCTTTTCTTTTTAATTTTCGTACATATATATACACTAATTTTGTATTATAATCATAGATTTAGAACATATATAGTATAGTTTTCAATATTTTTGTAAAAACTTTTTCAAATCTGAAATTTTTTATTTGAATATAAAATTATATCGTATAATTTTTAACACTATTTTTGAAGTTTTCTTTTACCAAAAATTATTTTTATACTTGTATATGTTCTTAAACTATATTGTATAGATTTTAAACCATACCTTGATTATTGGATTAATTTTTGGATCGAATGTGTTGATTTATGCATACATCGTTTTCGGTTTGATTTTGTTTTTAGATTATGGCCCCAAAAAAACGTGCAAGAAAATACATTGCCTCAAGTTCCAATCCTCCTAGTCAAAATCCTGACCATAATGGTAATAGACCCAATCTTACTTATATCTATCAACATTGTTTTAATGAACCTCAATTTCCTCTAGCCGTTGATCGTTTTAAAAAGTATCAAAGTTACAAAATTTGCCGAGAGCTGGTTACTTCCATCCCTTTTCTTTCATCTGAATGTTTTCAATTTAAATATCTATCTTTGATGGAAGAATGGAAATTTATGCAGTTTTTGAGTATACCCGGGATTTTATACCAAAACCTTGTCTTGATATTTTATTCCAATGCTCTGTGTATTTGCAATGAAAAGAAAACCTTGTTATTGCGATTGAGTCTTATTTAATGGGCCAAAAATTCCGTATTAATTCAACCGTTTTAGCAAACTATTTAGGTCTTGAGGATACTGGATTGATGATGAGGATTCTTTGGGACATACTCTTGGAGGCTTCGTGACTGCACTAGATGCCTACGACCGTATACTATACCTCATGATCACTTGGTGGTTCCGTCCATCTACTGGGAAGTTCTCCATGATCCGACAAGTCGATGACTTTTGGATCCATTGCTTCCGTAAGGGTAAGCATCCTAATCTTGCTCAAATTATGTTCGAAGAGATCGTCTTCCTTGTGCAACACCGTCACACCTCTATGGTTACATCCTTCACTTATGGCACCGCCTTGAGCTACAATTTTCACAAGATGGGAATTGATTGCTCCTATGACCTTGTGGAACCCTTCACCGATCTGATTGATGAGCGTTCTCTCCGTCGTGCCAAGTTCACATACTACAATGGAGAATGGGTCTAGAACATCGATTTTCCAAGAGGTGTTCAACCTGATCCGATGGTGGCTCCTTAAGCGGCTCCAATTCCATAAGCGCTGGTGGCCCAACCTAATCTTGATGCTGTCATGGTTTACCTCAATGAACAATTCACCAACTTGCACACAACCATGAACTCCGGATTTGCCGCTATTGATACACGTTTCACTTGCTTGGAGGAAAGAGTGACGGTAATTGAAAATCGTCAAAACTCTATGGATCTTACTCTTACCGCATTTCATGGCGAGTGGCGTCAATCCTTTGGGCCTCCAGCCAATGATAATGAGGATGAAGATGACGAAGATGGAGACGATGGGATCGATCCTTAGACATTTTGCATTACATATCATATCATATTATGATTATTATGCACCTACGTTTTTATGTTCTTACGAACTCCTATGCTTTGTTATTGCTTTGTTATTTGGTTTATGTTTTTAGGATTTGAGTTGGATTAAAGTATGTTGCTTGAACTGTGATTTGAAGTTAAATGCTTATGTTGCTTATTTAATTGCTTGGAGTAATTTGATTATCTTTAATATTTATCCCTATTGAATTGATTTTGATCTAACAAAAAGTGGGAGAAAAGTTAGCCAAAAAATTTCAAACTTTTTAAGTCTTAAATTAAGGGGGAGTTTTCTAAAGATACTTAAAAATTTTCACTTTGGTTTTGTTATATCAAAAAGGGGGAGATTGTAAAACCTATGTTTGATTTTGTTATAACAAGTGTTTAAGGACTAAATTGTAAAAGAAAATAAAATTTTAAGTACTCAAAAGTCTCACAAAATGACAAGGAAAAGTTTTCCAAAGTTAAAGACTTAAACCCAAAAATTTTCTAAGTGTTTCAAGCCAAAAATACACAAATGCGCCCAGGCATATCGATACACCCCTTAGTGTTTCGATACGGATTTTAGCTATCGGAATTTATTTTTGCAAGGCGTATCGATACACCCCTTGGTGTTTCGATACAAAAATTGGCTACTAGAATTTGGTTTTGCAAAGTGTACCGATACGCCTTAGCCCGTTTCGATACGACCCTTAAACTTAGCCTGCATTTTAAACGATGCATTTCGATACGGCCTCACCCGTTTTGATACGACATTCATCTGGGCAAATGGTTTTGTAAAATGTTTCGATACAGCTTTACGCTATTTCGATACGGTTTGAAATATGGGTTTAAGACATTTTTATCTGTACTGATACTCTCCCAGCCGTTTCGATACGGTATGCCTTAAATGTTTTCGACCGTTTCCTTGTCAGTTATTGGAATCAACGAACTTTTAATTTTTTCGTTACCCGTATCTATACACCCCTAGGCACACCGATGCAATTTTTCAAGACAGATTCTAGTGAGCAAAACTCGTACCAATACGGCCTTTCCGTTTCGATACGCCCCCAATTTTACACTGTGAGCATTTCGATATGATCTTTTGTGTACTGATACGGCTGTACACAATGGTTATATTTTTCTTGTAACAGGTATCGATACGGGCCTACGTGTACCAATACAGTAGGTGACCATACAACATTTATTGCGGGAAACTTGCTCACCAACAGCTATATTCAATACCCCAACTACCCAAACGGCTAGAATTCAATGATAGGGTATAAATACAAGACTCAAAAGCTGCTGCAACAACTAATTAACCTACTTTGATCAACACTCAAGCAATCAAGCAAATTCCAACCCTTAGAGCTTTTATTGTCAAATCCTTGTACACCCAACTTGTGTAATCCCTTTGTACATCTTTGTTTCAAGTTTGGGGTTGAGAGAAATCTTTATTGGGCAAAATTTGTATCTTGTGAGGATATTTCATTTGCCAAACTTCTTTCTTGTAATAGAGTGATTCTTGATCAAGCTTTGGGTAGAAAACTTTGATCGGTTGTAATGGTTGCCTCCTTAGCCTAGAAAAGTGGAAGAATTTCATAGTGAAATTGGTTGAAAATCCTTAGTAGGAAGCTAAGGTAGTGAACGTAGAGCTTGTTAGAAGCTTGAACCACTATAAATCATTGTGTCCTATTCTCTATCTCTTTCGATTTGCTTCCAAACTTTTAACATTGCCAGTTCACCCCCTCTTGGCCACCATCTACATTGATTGATCATCCTAACAATATTTAATTAAAGGTTGGTAACTTAAAATTGGGAAGTCCCTGTATTTTGCTAAAATTGCAGTTTAGTCCCTAATTTGTGTTTATGTCCAATTGGATATCGATTCGATGCATGGTTGAGTTGAGTCCTCACATGTAAATAGTATGTACATGTAGGAAAGTAATAATGCATCTAGACAAGATAAAAGAAAAAAATAGATGCGTTTTAGGTTTCATCTTCCTAGTTTACTCTGGTAAACCTAATATAGCTCGCTCGGTTCAGTCTGGCGACTAGGCCAGGTCGGGGGTCACATTTGGTGGTATCAGTGCCAGGTTTACGATAATTGGGAGTTGGTATGATTGATGTGATGTTATTATGAGTTGAACTCTGTTGTTTGCTATGCACGGTGATTGTAAAATGCACGTCGATTGCTTTATACCATGTTGGAGAAAATTTAGGAAACCTATTACCTTATTATTATAGTCTAAAATTTTGTGATTTTGAAATGGAAGTCTGGGATCCTTGCTTGAAGCTGGACTGATTTAATTTTGTTTTGAAATGATTATCATGCCTTAGAAAATGTGTTGTGATATGACCGAGAGGAGAAATTGGAATTTGAGTAATGATGTTGCCTTTGGGTAGTGGGTGAAGAGAGTGTTGTGTCTCCTAGGGGTTTGTCACCCTGAAGTATGTACCACCTGTGCCAGTTGAGCCAGTGTTGGGTGATATGATGCTTTGCTATAGGCGATGTTTTGAGCTTTTAAGCTGTTGTTGCTAGAGTGTGTGTGTGTTTGCATCGGCGATTGGGCAAACGAAGTAGCTGTTGGAATATCTCTGTAGTTGGGAGGAGTTGAGTATTTTTGGGGTGTCATCTAAGGCATCTGAGTTTGGTATGGCCAATGTTATCCGGGTTCAGATCGAATGAGGTGTATTGGTACCTGTAAGTTGGGATGTGTTGAATCCTTGTTGCAAGGTGATGTTCTTAGTTGGTGGACAATTGTATCTGTAGGCGTGGAACCTCATGAGGTGGATTGGGAGTCTTTCCATGCTGTCTTTAAGAAGAAGTGTATGGGTTTAGACACTGGGATAAAAAAGAATGAGAGTTCATGGCTTGGGTTCAGGGCTGTGTGTATGTGGCTGAGTTTAGGGTACAAACTGTTCGATTAAGCCGGTATGCTCCTGACGGGTACCGGTAGAGAGGTATCGATGTGACTGATTCTGTTATGAATTGGAGCAAGGTGTTAAAGTGTACATGTTGGCTTCTAGTTACACCACCAACGACGTGTTGGTACAAGGGCGAAGCACATTGAGCAAAACCTGGGCTTATTGGTTTAGTGTGGGAGGTTCTGGCTCTAGCAAGGGAAATGTGGATTCTAGTTTCGGTAATGTTCAGTTTAAAAAGAGGTGTGATAAAATATATCACTCTAAGTTGAGGCAAGGTGATGACGGTGTTGGGTGAGGACCATGGGGTCAGAGTATTCAGACTAGAACAATATTTAATGCATATTGGGTATGTAGATCATGTGATCTCATAAGGTGGGATTATCTATATTTGATATATAAAGTATGAACCCCTGTGCTTGTGGTTGTTGATAGTTGTGAGAATTATGGCTTGGACGATCGTCTCGTGGGTGTTTGTTGTGTGAATGCAGGGGGTGGTTCTCTCGGTTAGACGGTTGTTATGGGACGGATGTTTGAAAATGCCCTTTGGTGATTTAAATCCTGAGGTTGCGGTTGATTTGTTAGAGTTGCTGCTCCACGATTTTTTATGTAATTCTGGGTATGAATTAGCGGCTGGATGAGGGAGTTGTGGTTGGTTTTAGATCTTAGCGAGTTTCTTGAAACTTGCTGATGATTACGAGGTGGTAATCACGGGTGAGAATGTTAAATTTTGGTTTAATGTTATTTCGGCACTAAGAGCGATTCGTTTGATAGATCTTTGGTTGCAAGGTATTCCTAGCCTATATTATGAATTCATAGTCAAAGGACGTATGCGCTCAAGATATTCGGGTGACATGTGAGTTCTTGGGTGTTTTCGAGGGAATGGCTAGGTTTGTCATTAGATTGAGAGGTCGAGTTTGACATTGAGTTGTATGAAAACGCAACCCCAGTGTCTATTACTCCTTGTGCATGGCTTGAGGGAGTTGCTTAATCCAGGCTTTGTTAGGCTTGGTGTTTTGTCAGGGGTTGTGTCGTGTTGTTGTGGAAAAAGGAGGATGACACGATGCAGATGTGCATAGGGCTTTGGTAGCTGAATAAGCTGATGTTCTGTTGATCAGTTTGGGGATGCTTCAGTGGTTTGTAAGTTTGGCTTGGGTCTGGGCGTTATCTGTTAAAGGTAAAAGGATGTGTTGATGTTTAGATTTACCTTCTGTAAGGGGTGCGGCGATATGTATTTTGGGGTTATACCGTTTGGGTTGACTGATACATGGGTTATTTTTATAGTTATGATGAGTCGGGTAGTCCATGAATTTTAGATCAGTTGGTTGTTGTGTCTATTGGTGGTCTTTCCGTGTATAGAAACGCTGAAAAAGGTTATGATCGATAGGTATGGATAGTTTAGTAGTTTTTGGGTAGAAGTGAATGTTACTCCTTGTTTGGGAAGAATGATTTTTGGGTATGTTGCTAAGAATTCTGGTTTTAAGAATGTTATTAGTAAGTGTGAACAGATAAACATGCACTGTGCAAAAACACTTATATGTATATGTAAATATGTCAATACATGCATACATTCGGGCAAACATTAGAGGTTTGCATATATACACATAGACATTTATGAGGGCATATAAGTGATCATGCATACATATGTTCACACTTACGGATGACTGATCGAAAATCAATAGAGTGATGGTATAGGTAAGGTAATCTATGAGGGTGGTTTTGGTAATATGGTTCTTGGGAGTTTGGCTTGTGTTAGTTCTTGAACGACCAAAGTTAGATTTGGTAGATTGTGGGTTGGTTAGATCCAGTTCTTAGCATCGAGAGTTGTTGAGGTTGTAGTGGTGCGGGTGAAGTTGTGATTTATGCATCTAGATAGTTATCGGTGCACGAGCTCTTTTGTTCTATGCATGATGTGAGGCTTGCTGGGATGGTGGTTGTTTAAATTTTTGGAGACATTAATTCTATGATGAGAAGTGTGTCGTGTACGCGGATCATGTGTAGTTAAAAAAAAGAATGATGATTTGAGTTTTTGACGACTTGGATGGTTGGAGTTATTTAAGAGTTATAGTTTGTTGGTTGGATATCATCCGAGATAGGGTTATAGCCGATGCTTTGTTTATGAGGGTTACGCTGGAGTTGAGGATGTTGTTTACACAGTTAGGTATGACGCGCGATGGAGGCTTGATGCCGAGTTGCAACTGAAGTCATTATGGCCGCCATTATTTATAGGAGAGGAACGGTGTTATGATGCATCAGTACCGCATGTTCAGGTTATTGGGGGAAGGAAATTCGATGGATTTTCACGATAAAGGTGATAGGGTGTTGTGTTTTAAAGATCGAAAGGTGGTGTCTCGTGGTGTTGAGTTGAGGTATATGCTTTTGATGGAGGTGCATACCAGTTCTTGTGTTATGCATTTCGGTAATATCAAGGTTTGAAAAGAGATTGTTGTTGGGTTGGTCTAAAGGGGGATATGGTTGATTTTGTTGTTCGATGCATGGTATGTAGCGAGTGAAAGCTGAGCATCAATTTTATTTCGGGTTGTTGCAACCGTTGAGGATATCCGATTGGAGGTAGGAAAGAATCTCCATGGATTTTTTGTCAGGTTGCCTTTGACACCAACCAAAAAGGATTTCCTTTGGGTGGTTGTTGATTGAGTTGCGAAGTGTGCGTACCTTTGTGGCTATGCTGGTGATGTATGTTTTGGAATAAGTGGCTGGTTTGTATATTGTCGGGTTAGTGCGCTTGCACAGTGTGCCTGAGTCTATAGTTTTGGACGGAGATCCATGGGTTACAGTGAGGTTCTGGGAGTGTTGCTTGAGCTTGATTGCATGTGCTACATATTTTTCCAGATGGATGGCGGGTTAGAGCATGGCATACAGGTCTTGAATGATAAGTTGGGTTGTGTATCATCGAGCTCCAGGGATACTGTGAAAGGCACATGCCTTTGGTAGAGTTTGCTTTAATGGCGATTATTAGGCAAGTGTACGGGTGGCACCGTTTAAGGCGTTGTGTGGTTGAAGGTGCCATACGCCCGTGTGTTTGGCTGAGATTAGGGAAAAGTATGTTCCCATTTCTGATGTGTGGAAAGGCACCAATGAGAAGGTGAAGTTGTTATGTAAGCGCTTGAGAGCAGTTTCGGATCATCAGAAATTCTACGCGAATTTAAGGCGTAGTGTTTTAAAGTGTGTTGTTGATGGTCGGATGATCATGATGGTATCGCCTTGGAAGAAGGAGATGCGTTTTGTGGACCATATGAGTTTGTTGGGCATGTGGGTCTTGTTGCTTATTGCTTGAGGTTATCTCCTATGTTGGAGGGGTTCCATGATGTGTTTTTGTGATGGGGTTGCGAAGGTATTGGTTTGATTTCCTCGCTGTTGTGCCAGTGAAAGGCATTGTGTTGAGATTTGGGTTATCTTGTGTGAAGGGTCTGTGGAGATCCTTGTTGCCAGCAGTAGGGTTCTGCATGGTATAATGATTGGCCTTGTTAAGGTGTTGCGGAGACACCGCAGTGTTAAGAAGGCACGTGTGAATGTAAGTCAGAGATGTTGGAGCAGTTTCTGCTTTTGGTTACCTCTGAGCAAATTTCGAGGACAAAATTTCTTAAATAGGGGAAAGTTGTAACGCCTCAATTTTGGACCTAGCGGTTTTGAGGCTTATTAGACGGTCCGGTGGACCAAGTTAGAGATTCGAGTCAGATTCGGGACCGTATATTTTTCGGCAAGATAAAAATATGGAAAAATGGTTTAAATCATCTTTTAATATATGATTAATATTGGTGAAATTAATTTTGGAAAATGAAATTTGGAAGTGTGACATTTTGACTAGTGACCAAAATGCGATTTTTGAAAATTATTTTTAAAGGTGACTAAAATGAAAAGGATCAAATTCTTAGAATCCTTAAGGAGCTATTTTACCAAGTTTTTGCTGGTGATTTATCCCTTCAATTAAATCATTTTAACATGTGTTTTTAAAGGATAATAAAAAGAGATTTTGGATATTAAAGTTATTTATTTGGTTTTAATGAAAATTGACGTAACTTTTCTCTCAACTTTTCTCTCCACTTCTTTTCTGCCAAACACTCAAGTTTTCATAAAAAAACAGAGGTGAGAGATCAATTTTACTTAGATTCTTGATCTACAGTTGATTATTTAACTTTGATTTACAAAACCTTATTGAAATCTTGTGTTTTCCTAGCTTTAAACAAGCCAATTAAGGGAGAAATCACACAATACATGTAAGGTATGTGATCTCCTCTATTGAATGGTTCTTTATTGATATTCCCAAGTGTTTGATCCTTGATTTATGGTTTATAATCTGATTTTGTGTTTTTATATAGATTTAATTGGGTAAAATTGATGAAAGATTCGAATTGAATCTGATTTCCAGTGTTATGGATTGCTTTTGAACATATTTTGGATGTTAAATGATGTTCATAAGTCGATTTTATCAATAGAATCCCAAAACTCTTTAATCTCTAATTTTTTAGGTTGTTAGAATTGTGTTCTTGTGGTGTTGTGGTGGCTGTATGTTTGCTGGAGGTGTAAGGTTGCTTTGGTTATGTTTTTAGGTGTTAATTGATGATAAATGTGATGTTAGATTGATAGGTTATGGCTGGTTGTGTTTGGAAAGGGTTGGATGATGTTTTCAGTTGTTGTGGCTGGGTGATTGTGAGGTGAATGTAAGAGCCTGTGAGGATCTGTTGTTGCAGTGTTATAAATGCATTGAGATGCATTAATCCTCTGTTGTAATGTGGTTAAAATAAGGGAGATGGATCCGGAAGAATTTGGTGAAGCTTTGGAGGCATCAAATGCATGTTTTCGCGTCGACGAATCGAGGTTTCGCGTATTGGTGAGTGAGAACGTGGATCCCAGCATTGGGATGTTTTAAAAGTGGTTTATGGGAGTTAAACTTAGCTTGATACACTGGTTTAAACTCGAAAGTAAGTAAAAGTGGATTTTCTCTCTCAGTCGTGGTAGTGTTAAATGGTTTTATGCACTTTTTTTATTTACATGTTACCTACTGTTTAAGCATGATTTAAAGTATTTGATATATTGTTTTTAAGCATGAAATGCTGAAGGATGCACATGGTAAGTGATCCTTGTAAGTATATGGTTTATACTTGTGGTTTAAAGCATGGTTGTTGCTTTGGATAAATGGTTGGTTAATGCTTGCTAAAAACAGTGAGGTAAATGTTAAATGGTTAGTTATATTGGCAAGTGATGTGGTTTTAAAATTGTTATCTGGTATAGTTGGCCGGCCATAGGATTGATAGTGCACTATAATAAGTCACTTTGGATGTTGAGGGGTTTTATATGGTGTACCGAATACTCCATCCAAGTACCCTAACGGTCGAGGGGTTATATGGTACCGTAAACTCCCGTTAGTGGGTATACATCTACCGATAAGTTGTGTTGAGGGGTTTATGTGGTGTACCGAATACTCCACCACGGGTGTCACAACAGTGGAGGGGTTTATGTGTACCGAAAACTCTCGTGTGTGATCCTTGTGTTGTCGGTGAGAATGTATGAAGTGTTGGGTAAACACTTGTTGAATCTGTGTATCCGATGAACTCTTTTGGTAAATGAATTTAGTTCTAGCAATGGAATTTGTTGTTGTAAATGATTCATATTGCATATGGTTTAATATGCTGGTTTTTAAAGATGAAAAGTGCATGGTTTTCAAGGCATGATGTTTCAATGGTAATGTTTAAATGATGTTTAAAGAATGATTGAAATGAGATTTCAAAGTGTTGTTGAGAAATGGTTTTAAATGCATTGACGGTGTTGGATCTGTGAATCTGTGATGCTTTGATGTGGTTTGAACCCTGAGTATGTTGGATGTACGTTAGAAGCATGTTAGGGTGGCTCGGTTTGGCTGAAAGTATGTTTAACCAGCTGAAATGGACATTACAGGTCTGAGCGTACCGGTACGGGTGTCTCCATTTTGGTACGAGTAAGCTATTTTGGGCTTAGCGTACCGGTACGCGGGCAACTGTTTCGGTACGGCTAGGCAAAAACAACCTTGGCGTTTTGATACGGGCTTGAGTGTACCGGTACATATTTAAACAACTGGAATCTGCTTTTTAGAATATAACCCGCGTACCGAAACACCTCCATACCGTATCGGTACGGGTGTTAAGTAAATTTAAACTGAACCTTGGTTCCAGCTAGGCGTATCAAAACAGTATACAGTGTACCGAAACGAGGCAGTTTTATGTGAGACACCGTATCGATACGGTTGTCTGTTATTTCAGTTAATGTCATGGAAGTGAAATTTTGTTTTCTTTCGTTTTGGTCCCTAAATGTCGTGGATGCAATTAGATGAGTTTGGCTGATCATATTGAGCTTATTTTTAACATGTAAGCATGAAATATATTTAACTAAAGGTTGGTAACTTAAAATTGGGAAAAGTCCTTGTATTTTGATAAAATTGCAGTTTAGTCCCTAATTTGTGTTTGTGTCTAATTGGATATTGATTCGATGCCCGATTGAGTTGAGTCCTCACCTGTGAACAGTATGTCCATGTAGGAAAGTAATAATGCATCTAGACAAGATAAAAGAAAAATATGGACGCATTTTAGGTTTCATCTTCCTGGTTTACTTTGGTAAACCTAATATAGCTCGCTCGGATCGGTCTGACGACTAGGCCGGGTCGAGGGGGTTACAATTTGAGATACAAAGTGATAGTCAATTAACCATCAATATTGCTAAAAATCTAGTTTACCATGATCGAACTAAGCATATTGAGATAGATAAACATTTTATCTCAGAAAATGTGAACAATGGAGGAGTCAAACTCAATTTTGTACCTACTAAAAGTCAACTAGCTGATGTTCTTACTAAGGCTCTTCCAAGAAGCACCTTTGATGAGTTTACATCCAAGTTGGAACTCTACAACCTATACTCACAAACTTGAGGCGGAATGTAGGTTGTCAACCTGGAAATTGAAGTGTTTGAGTTACTTTGTAATTGTAGTAAGTCAGTAGTTTAAATTTAGTCTTACTCTTATTCTACTTATAAATAGAGACTAAACTACTTGTATAGTCTTTTAAAAAGACTTTTCTGTAAAGTGAATAATTATTCGAAATATACAAAGAATAAATCTGATTTTTCTCTGTTCAAAACCTCTATTCTACAGAGCTTCTTGAAAAATAAAACAGAGTGTGTTGGCATGCAAGAGCTGCTAAGTGGGAGTTGATCGGGAAGATGGTGGCTGTTAAATCGATATGGTGGCTGTTAAATCGATAACGATGGAATTGGAGGATGAAATTAGGGGGCTGGCAAGGGTTCATGCGCCATCGTCTTCATCGCAGCAACACCTCATTTTGTAGACAAACTAGATAAAAATGGTTAATAATGTAAATCATCACTGAACTTTACTTTCAAACTTACTTTAGTCACTGGAGCTTCAAATGTTCAATTTACTCACCGAACTTAATACATTGAAATTTTTTATCACTCCTCTATTAACTTAGCTACTGTAAGATGACATGACTTTTTTAATGATTTTGTTGTCACACAGAAATTTAGCCATTAAAAAAAATAAAAAAACAAAATTTAATTTACCCTATTTCAATTGTCGCTTGAACCTCTATATTTTTCTTCTTCAATATTTCTTTTGTTCTTCAAAGGATACAGACCAATCTCCTTAAATCTCCACTGAGCCTTATTTTTCCAAAACATTACTGTTCTCAGATCTGACGTCGTTCCAACTTGAACAATGATCGATTTTTCTAATTCAATATCTGATTGTAAGACCCAAAGAGGATCTGAGTTTAAATAAAATTGTTAACTTGATGCTTGAACTCAATCGTTATTCAATTGTAGATTCAAACAACAACAAAAACAAGAGATATAATAAAGCTAATACCCCTGCTTCTCCGATTCATTGTGGCTCATACAACACTAACCCCAAACTATTTAAGCATTTTTCATGTTCATTTCTTTCTCTAAATTTTTTTTGCTAGTACCTAAATAAAATTCCGACCTTGATATCCAAAATCTCATTTTTTTTTTAATTTTTTTAAACTTTTGGGTTTTCATGACAGACATTGAACTCTTTCTAAAAGTTTCGGTGGTACCAATGGTGTTAAAGGAAGAACAATAAGAGCAGAAATTAAAAGGATTCCTTCCACCATTACTAATAGAACATAAAATTAAAGGGAAATCAAGCTTGCTTATACCTTAAAATTAAGCAAAATGAAAGAAAAAAAGTTGAGCTGGGATCCCTTAATTGGCTTAGTGGCTAAGAATGCTCATATTGTCTATCTTGAATGAGTTTAAATCCCGGCATAAGAATATAATACATCTCTATTTAATTAAAAAATAAAAAAAGTTGAGCTTGAAATGAACCAAAAACACAAAAGACATATGAGACTTAAAAATAAAGAATGAATTTTCCCTTTGTAAAATATTCCATATTTGAATTTGTTTGGAGAAATGGAGATAAGAACAAAGTTGTTGGTTAATGGAGGTTTGGAAAGTTCATGAGCTTTGGTTAATGGAGAGACACTGCTTGAGTAAATGATGTTGAAAGGAACACAAAATTAATATGGTGTTGGTCTAGTCGATAGGGAAGACGGTGGATATTAGGAATTTGGTATGCGGTAAAATAAACAATGCGATAATAACATAGAAGCATAGTCTACCTCCACGAACGAAAGAAACGAACAATCCACAAACGAAAGAAACGAACACGAAGAGTACAAATACATGATAACCCATACAATCCCAAAACTCGGTGTACATATCCCAGAACCCGGTAGAACCAAAACACTCTTTCCAATATTCCTACAATACCTAGTCACAATAGTTGTAGAGAACCTAAAAGTTGTTACATCTCTCCAGCGTAATTCCCTCTCTCTCATAATTCTAAAGGTTAAGGCCAACTCTATATTTATAGAGCTAAATACTTGGCCACTAAGAAACTTTAGCACATAAAACTTATTGTCTAACATAAATATTTAGGTATTAAATAAACCTAATTACCAAATATTCTTTCACTGTAATTAAAATAAAACTCAACTTAATTACCCATTAAAATTTGAGTCAAAATATAACAAAAGAGAGAATTTTGAGTTCATAAAGTGAGCTGAACCCAACCTTGAAATGGAAATAACGACGTCACCAGCACTACCACAACCAAGGTTTATGATCGTCAGTTCGGTGAAGGTGACGAACGTTCTTTGCCTCCCAATGAATCGGAGAAATGATGGGATGGTTTGGGTCAAGACACAAAGATGAAGAAACAATTATTTATTTATTTATTTAATTCATGCCCTAACGACATTAGAAAATTAACGAAAAAATTCAATGCACAAAAATTCAGTGAGTAAATTGAACGTTTGAAACTTTAATAACTAAAATAGGTTTAAGAATAAAGTTCAGTGATGCTTTACGTAATTTACCCAAATTGTAATCGCCCCTTTGTTATTAACTTTCTAATCTAAACATGTAGGATCAAAGTAGACAATAAACATGATATTAATGAAAATATTGTAAACTATTAAAATGTGATGGTAATAGCTAATGCGCTTTTATCAGTCTAATAAAAGCATATGTTCTGACAATGTTGCAAGTTAGCAAGTACTATATGTTAAAAGTCCTTGAAAACCTTATTTTACATTTAAGTTTTATAAACTTTGGTAAGTCCGTGGGTTTTATAATCAATAGAGGAAATTGTTTTCATAAACATGTTCGGTCTTATATTTTTTTATATATATGATACCGATAAAAATGTCAATCGAATCAAATTGAATCGAGAAAAAAACAAAAAGAGTTGGTTGTTTGCTTTATTTAGCTCTATTTATTATGGGTATTTATTTTATGCAAGTGCTTTATGATCGAGTTTTCCCTTAAGTTTCTGTAATTTTTTACCATGTGTACTCTCTTTTTTTATTAATTTTAAAATTTTTTAACAATACATATGATAGTAAACTATTTTTTTGCAAAAAAAAAAAAGACATAAAGAGTCAAGTCGATGGTTAAATACTAATAAGAATGATGGATTGGGCCGAGTAATGTATGCCCAATAATCGTAATCTTTTGAATGTTGGGCCCTAATTAAACAAACCCTAAATGAATACTTTTCTTCTTTCCCTCGCTTTTGGGCTCCGCAAGGGTTTAAGCTTCGTCTCCTCGTCCTGTTCATCCATGGAGGTGGGTGTATGACTTGTTGTCTATTGCATCTTCCGGTCTCTCCCCAAAAATGGCGCAATCTCCATTTACTCTCCTCCTCCTGAAACGCCTTTCTCTCTCTTATAAAACCCGACTTAAATTCCGCAACTTTTCTACTCCTCCAGGTTTTTCCACCCTTAGTTCAAAGCCTTTCCCTTCTGCTTCCCAACAGCCGCAGGGTTCCCCCACTCATAACCCACCTGATCCAACTTCTCTCTCGGCTCGTATGAGCTTCGTTTTTGAACAGATTGATAAAATTGAAAAACAGAAACAACAGCAATCGCGCGAAAACGACGACACTTTACAGCGCATCAGAGCTTGGCGTCAATCCAAGAAGGAATCTCAAGCAACCCAACAGCAATTTCAACCCAAAGAACAAACCCCTGATTCTGGTATTGCCCAAAATGATGCCAATCCTACTGAGCTTGCTTTGCCCGAATCGCCCGAGCTAACCGACTCGGGAAACGGGGATGCACTCCGGAGGATTCGTGCTTGGAGAGAATCCAAGTATGGGGAGGAGCATAAGGAATACCGGGAAGGTGCCGAAAATGAAGCCGAAGTTGGTGTTTTGAGTACTGATTCAGTGACTGAGTTGGGCGAATTGGAGGGGCCGAAAAGGAAGCGCAAGGAGGTGGAGGTGGTGCATCCATGGCCGGAGTGGATAGAGTTGATGCAAAGATTGGTGCAGCAAAACTTTTTTGATCATAAAAGGAGAGATGATGAAAAGATGGTGGAAGAGTTGGGATTTGATACAACTAATGTTGTTGAGCAAGTTAAGGATGATGCTGGTATTGATTTTTTGGACTATAAGACTGTACAAACCGCCTGTATTCATTTTGGGAAGGAGCGGTTTGATATATTGAGGTTTGTATGTTTGTTTTTTATGTCTTGTTTCCAATGATTAGAATTGTATGTAAAACGGAAAGGATTTGTTTACTTATTGTATATTATGTTGCATAGTCATACAATTTACTTGAGTTTAAATTTTATTGAAAGGTTGATGGTATAAATACTTATTGGATTGTTTATAAGTAATGGGATGTTAGTCGGGATTTGAGGCTAGGTGGGCAAAACATAAATGTTTGAAAGTGAGGGATAAAGTCAGAAATAAAGCAATTTTTAAAACAATTTATATAAGAGGACGGAGGTGAAAAAATAAAATTTTTCGGGGTGGGGTGGATGTTATTCTTTGTTAAAAAAAAATCATGTGTAGTTAATGTTTCTGATTTTGGTATTTTGCTACTGTGTCTGTTTCAGTTGTTCATTTCTTATTTTATTTCCCCCCGACTTCGTTCTCTGCCTTTCCTCAGGCAGTTTGATCCCACTGTAGTAGTCTTTTGCTTCTTTGGATGAATTACTATATTCAATTATCCAAAAATATGTTCATATGCAACTGCTTGTTTCGATTAGTGTAAGTTTGCTTGGCTCTGAAATTGAAAGTTGATTTCAGGTCGTTATCCAGACATGATATCCAAATTTTGGTTGGTTTTGGATGCCCAAATACTGACAAAAAGGTGGTTTTCTCTGCAAAGCTTTTGAGGAAGCGTGTCCACCTTGATGAAGGAGATGTAAGTATCAATTCTTTACTCTGTTGTTTAATCGTATCTAGCAAAATTCGGCAGTCGTTGCTTTTCCTTTTGGCCCTTCAATTATTCATGTGGTGGTGTTCTTCGTGTGTGATTTTGTTGCTTTTGCTCAGAAGATTGCCCTTCTTTTTATGTTTTTCCTGTTTTTCAATAGTGATTAATCATGCATGTGTGAATCAAGGTTTGTAGCTCCTGCAGTTCGAGGAATTCTTGTGAGAGAGGATATCTTCTGACAAACAAAGAAGATGAAGCACGAACTATTGATGTTATGCGTGTCCTATTGGCCTATGGTTTTAATTATGTGAACGGTTCAGTGGTGAATGAATCTGTTCTGAAAAAGAAGTCTGTAAAAACTGTCGCTCGGAAGTTGCTTTATGAGGTTGTAAAGTTGAGTGCTGTTCCTATAGACCCTAATCTTGCACCACCTGTCATAAAGAAGCCTCCACCAAAAGTGAAACAACCTCCTCCTCCCCCAAAGAAGCGAGTAGGACGTGATGATATTGAGATGAAAAAGGGCGATTGGCTTTGTCCCAAGTACGCGAGTTATAAAGTTTCAAGTGGTTGTAGTTATAAATGAATGTTCTCAACCTTTTTTGTGATGCTTCGTGTTAGTTTTTGTAGAAATTTAAACATGCTTTAATCTCTGAAAACATTAAATATTGATCTCAGGTGTGATTTCATGAATTTTGCAAAGAATACAGTCTGTCTGCAGTGTGATGCTAAGCGGCCAAAGCGACAGCTGCTTCCTGGAGAATGGGAATGCCCCGAGTAAGTTTACAATAAGTTGGTTCAGTATGTTTTTAGTTACAAAGTTCATTTGTTGTAGATCATTAGTTCTATTCAAAATTATAGATTTAGCTTTTTACAAGTTGGTTCAGTATGTTTATTGTTATTGTGATCTGGCAGGTGCAATTTCTTAAATTATAGGAGAAATATGGCATGTTTTCATTGTGATTGCAAGCGTCCACCTGATGCATTTATGGAGAGTAAAATACAAGAAATGCAACCTGGTCCAAGAACAAGGTTGGAGAAGGTTGCCCGCCAGCCTGACGTCTCTAATGCCTGGAATTTTGTCTTCGATGATGATGAATCTGATGGGGCAGGTGTTGCTGCATTTGAGTATGCAGATACTTCAGTAAAGGGTGGAGCTTATCCTTTGGATAATCCAACCCATGGGCGACAGTTTAGGGGGATTGAAGATGAATATGATAAAGTTGACCGAGCCTCAACGGTCCATGAAAGAATGTATTCGGATATTAATAGCAGCAAACATGGATTAGGATTTGATGACTTCTATGATGAAGATGATATTGATAGTTACGAGGTAGACTCTCAGCAAAATGATCCAAGGCAGAAAGCTTCCTCAAATGTTTACTCTGACAATGAGGTGTTTTCTGAACCAGAGAGAAATCAGGGCTCTAAGCACATGCATAAAAGAGTAGCTTTATCCGACTCCGAGGATGACCTAGATTTCGATTCAGATGAACTTTCAGTTCATCCTAACTGGAAATCGAGTCATGTAGCTAATCCGAAGCATAGGGGTAGAGGGCCAATTGGTGTGTCGAAGGAGTTGAGATTTGGCTCAGAAGACCTTGATTCAGATTCTGATGGCAATGATGGTTATGAAAATTTCAGATCCAAACAGTGGAAAGGAGGGGATAAAGGAAGTCATGGTAGAGGCAAATCTCGGAACAGAGGAAGTTCTGGTTTTCAAGGTAGTTCCTTCTCTGGTTCGGACTATGCAAATGATGATCCTCGTTCGAGGAGAAATGTATCAAGAGGGAGTAAAATAGGTTCTGGAAGCCGAGGAAACAATGTCCGCAACTATGCTAATGGTGATTACAAATTCAGAAAAGATTCGCGATCTAGATCGAATGCCAAGATGGATGGCAGAAGCAGAGATTCAAAAAATATGCAGAAATTCAAGGGAGGTAGGAAAGATGGAGGATATGGAAATAGGGGTTGGGGAAAGTCTGGTGAGTATGGGAAGGAGATGGATCATGATCCTTCTGAATTTAGAAATAGGAGGCGTGTTATTGAAAGATAAAGTCATTTTTCCGGTAAATTCCATAAAATATTTGAATTTTTAACACAAATTTCCATATTCTTTTCCTTTACTTTTTCCATGGCAGAACCCCATGAAAAAATGTTCTTTCCAGCAGGTCGGTTGACTATATGCAAGGAAAATAGCTTCTTTTCCTTAACCTAAGAATGGATTGTAGTAATGGAAGGGGAGAGCAAAGGTAAAAGAAAAACCTTTTATTTGGATAGGTGTTTTTATTTAAGAGAAAATATAGGAAAATTGTTTTTCTTCTTAATAAGCTTAAATTGTATTAAACTAATTTGTTGGAAAAGCTAAAAAGCAAATAAAATCTTTTTTAGAATTATTTATTGTGGTCATCTGCATTTTTATATCAATTGTTTTGCGAAGCTTATATTTGCAAAAAAAAAAAAAAATCGTTTTTCTTCTCATTTAAATAAAGGGTAAATTACACTGGTAGTCACTGAACTTTTAAGGCGTTTTTAATATAGTTACTCATTAGAGTCACTCAACTTTTAATTCGCTTTTATTACGGTCACTGCTGTCAATTATCATTAAAAAAGCTGACGCGACATATTAAATTTAAGGGTAAACTATAATGGTAATCACTGAACTTTTAGGGCGTTTTCAATATAGTCACCGAACTTTTAAAACTTACATTACAATCACTCAACTTTTAATTCACTTTCATTACCGTTAAAAAAAGTTGTGGCATGTTAAGTTTAAAAATAAATGTTTTTCCACCCTATTTTCTCTCCTCTTATTTTCTTCCATTTTTCTTCCATTCAAAATATCTATATTTTTTTCCCTTTCTCTCCCATCTTCCTTTCTCCTCTATAATCTTATAGCCTCTGTGAGATGAAATTGTCTTACTACTTGTACCATTAAGAAGAAAAAGGCATATCTGATGATCAAAATGATTGTGGAGAACTTGATAATGTTGAATCTAATGGACTCGACAAAAAAGGGCATATACTGGTGATCAAAATGATTGTAGCATGCTTAATACCAAGATTTTAAGAAGCACAAAACATTTGATTAAGAAGGTCCTTCCCATAAGATCCATGCGACTGGTTTTCAAGTGAGTTTATGAAGTACATGCAAGACAATTTCAAGTGGTGTTTCAACGCATATTAGAATCACTATTGCAAAAGCCAAGTATTGTCTATAGCTGTAGGTTGGTTCATTCTTTGGAGAACAGTCTTTCTCACAAACATAATAATAAGGCGGCAGGGTATAGCATTCCAGTCCTTTGCCTTTTATTTTTTCAACGATTTTTAAAACTAATTGAAAATTTTGGGAAAATAATACAAAATAAATATTATCTATTTTGCTACTATCCTTGTGGTTAAGGGACTTAAAACTGGGGAGTGAAATTAGATATGGTATATATAATATTGACATGTCACTTTTTAATGCATTGGGATGATCTTAGATGACCATATTTTCATGTCTTGTTAGAATATTTCTCGAACATGTATAATCTGAAAAAAATGAAAAATCTAAGCAACTTGAATACTCTAAAGGTGGGATGAAATTTTTTTGGTAACACTAAAACTAGGTTAAGTGATTGTTACAGTAAAAAAACCCTATGATAACTATAGCCTTAAGAGATTTCTTAATGGTGCAGGTTGTAGGACAATTTCACCCCACAGTGGCTATAAGATTATAGAGGAGAAAGAGAGGAGGATGAAAAAGATAGTCATGTTTGGATGGAAGAAAATTGAAAGAAAATAAGAGGGGGAGAGAAAATAGGTTGTGAAAACATTTATTTTTAAACTTAACTTGCCACATCAGCTTCTTTAATGGTAATGAAAGCGAATTAAAAGTTGAGTGACTGTAATGAAAGTTCTAAAAGTTCAGTGACCCTATTGAAAGTGCCCTAAAAGTTCAATGACTACCAGTGTAGTTTACCCTTAAATTTAACATGCCACGTCAACTTTTTTAACGGTAGTTGACAGCAGTGACCATAATGAAAGCGAATTAAAAGTTGAGTGTTGTAATGAAAGTTTTAAAAGTCCGGTGACCATATTAAAAGCGCCCTAAAAGTTTAGTGGCGACCAGTGTAGTTTACCCTTAAATAAAATTTGTAAATTTTATTCATTTTCTTTTACTAATTTTAACCATCCAAACTAGCATTTAAAAAGGGATTTTGTATTTATATTGGGTTCGTATTCGGTATAAAAAGCTCTCAAACTTGTTTGAACGAGCTTGTTTGGTTCTAAAAAAGATTAAGGCTCCGTTTGATTTTAGAAAATATTTTTTATTTTTATTTTTTGTTTCTAAAAATTAAAAAAAAGAATTTAGGAAACATGTTTGGTTAATACGGATAGAACCTTGTTTTCAAAAATGAAAATAATGAAAAATGTTTTTGATATCTAGATTTTAAAATAGAAATAAAAAATAAATTTTAAATAATTAAAATAAAATATAGTTAGAAAAATATTATTATAATAGTAATAAATAAAATATGAGTAAATAAACCAAAATTTAAAAAAATAGCATTAGAAGGTTTCGAACCGGGTTAAAATGAAAATAAAATTAAAAATCTTTGTTTTCATATTTTCCACTTTTAACATTTTCAATGATAATATTTTTTATGTTTTTATTTTCTAAAAAAAATATTTTCTAATTTTACAACCAAACACATTTTCTTCACCATTTTCTATTTTCCAAGAAAATAAAAACGAAAACAGACTTCATTCTCTAGAACCAAACGGACCCTAATATTTTTGTTTTCTATTTTTGTTTTCAGAAACAATTTTCATTTTTTTTCAAAAACATGCATCAAGTTTGGTTAATAGAAATGAAAACTTATTTTTAGAAATAAAAATGCGTTTGATATATAATTTTTCAAAATAGAAACAAACAAATAATTACTCAATAATTAAATTAAAAAATTATTAATAGAAAATATTATTATAACTATAAAAATTAAAATACGATTAAACAAAATAAAGCTTTAAAATCAATAAAGAGGAAGATAATTTTTTCTTAATAAAAATAAGACATCCAAACCATCTATTTTGATCTATTATATGAGTTTATACTAACTGACAAAACAATTCAATTCATGTATACTTTAATTTTGTATTTCTATCAAGAAATGTGTACAATTAATTGTGTGAAGCAACAATTTTGTTTAAGTTTAGTTGTTCTATTAGGACATTTATAGGGTTTTATAATTTTTTTGTGTGTTTCGGAGAGTAATTTATAATAGTTGTATATAGACATTAATTCTTTTGTTATGAGTAATAATCTCTATATCTCTCCCAATACAATTGGATCTTCTTTAGGTATTGAAAATAAAGGCACTTTACTATTCAAAAAAAAAATAAAGACACTTTTGATGAAAGCGAAACCATTTCTATTAAAAAGTTCAATGATAATAGCCCTATCCATCTTGTTTTTGAAGAGATAATCTTTCATCTTATTGTCTTTTAATTTTTTTAATCGTCGGCCGAAAAAGCATCAAGAATATGAGAGATTGATTATTGATGGCTTCACCAATATCGAGCTAATATCTTCCCTAGCATTCTCAAAATTATTTTTCTCCAACTAGTATCATTTGTCAATAAGGGCCATGACACCTCTCTTCCATATGCATGTGTCCTTACACACATCTTTAAAGAGAACGAGGTCGATTTATCTCTTGACCCACTTGTCCCTTTAAAGGATAAGATTGACATTTATTCTGCCCACAAATGCAGATACGAATTTCGTAAAAATCGTTGAATTTATAAAGATGAGAGTTTCGAAGGTGCCGCCGGTCCTCAAAATAAGGAAGAACATAAGAATTTATATATCGAAAAAGTTTCTTCTACTACTCGAGAAGAAATTACGATGAAGTCACTGCTTGACTACATGGTTAATTTTCGTGACCATGTTAACTCCCAATATGTTGAGATTCGTACGCATGTTATTCACAGTTTACTGAGATTTGAGCGAAAATAGCCTCTTTTCGAGAAGAATTCTGTGCCCACAAGACAAATGAGTAGCTTTTTAATCTTATGACATTTCAAGTTGTTAAAATTTTGGAATTTAATGCGTATGAACATCTTTCGCATAATTTTATAGCTTTGGTTTTTTGTGATTTATTGCGTATGAACATCAATATGAATTTAATATTTGAATAATTTCATGTTATTGTTTTTGCATAATTTTATTGCTTTGACTTTTATTTTATTTGAAATAAAATATATAATGTTCTTATAATACATTCCATTTTTCTTTTTTTTTGAACTGGACAAGTGTCATTAAATATGTCGACATTTATAATATTCTTAGAATTGGGTTCTTTCTATTAAATTTCTTTCCTTTCATTTATTCTTTCAACTATTTGAGTTTTTCATTCAACCATGTCTACTGTAAGTTCTAAATCATGTGCCAAGGAAAATGTTGTTCATTCTAATTGTAGATTGAAATCACCAATTTGCACGTCAACTGTTTCATGGAGCAAAGGGAAGAGATTTTGTGGATGTGCTAGAGGTAGCGAAGTAATAATTAATAATATGGTTTTACTGTTCAAATTTTACGTGATTAAATGAATGCATAATTTTGATTTCTTTTCATATTTGTAGAGTTGCTGTGATTTCTTCAAATGGTGGATTGACAATGATGATGAAAATTCGAATGACATTCAAGAATTGAAAATTCAAGTTCAAATGTTATTTGGTTGAAAATAGGGAAATTCAAATTGAGAATGTCGAATTGAAAAAATGGTGAATATGGATGAAGTGAACTGATTGGAGAAAAAGGTTGAAAAACAATGCAATGTTGTACAAGGTTGTTTTGATAATTTCATGGCTATGTTATGTTGTAATAAACATTTTCCTCTAAAGAAATACATGAATTCAAGTTAGCTTCTCACAAACAATGGACTAATGACTTTATAAGATTGATGAAGTGCGTTTGAAAATTCTGTTGTTCGATACGTATCATGATACATTACAACATGTAATGTTACCAAATCTTGAAACACTGCAAGCAAAAATGATACCAAATCCTGTAATATTTTGGGTATGATGCCACGAGTTTCGAAACACGAAATGTTACAACAAGAAAGGCTCGATATTAATCGCCAAACATGTCCTCACGTATGGATAAAATGTCGCAACATTTCAAATTTTAGGTTTGAAGAGTAAGTATTGAAACACAAAACGACGATTCGAAACTTATCGTGAAATCAAATCCGGTACACGTAAAGCCTCAATGTTGTTTTATAAAAAATGTCTAATAAACATGTATGAGGTTATAAGTATCGAAACTGGTTACAATGTTTCGAAACTTGTAAGGAAACAAATGAACTTAAATTGTTACAAAAAATGTCACGTTTTAGAATAAGTGACAAGTTTTGAAACTCTTCCCAAAGTTTTGAACCTGGTATTATTAATGAAATGACACTTTTTCGGGGGAATTGCAACCTTTTGAAAATTCGATTTATTTATAAACTGTCAATTTTCAAACATTTAAAAATTAACCCATTGAACCAAGCTACTATAGTTGTTATAAGCCAAAAGTTTGGACCATTCAAGCCTTCTCATCTCCACACTATCTCCTACTCCATTTCATCTGTTTTGATAAAATCAAAGGTATAGTTGTTCAACTAGCTTCTTTAGTTTTCATATTCTCCTTTAACTCAACTTTCATTATCAAACAATTGTTCAGGTAGTTGTTGTAGTTGATTTTCTTCCTGGACTAATGGCATCTTGCGGTTTCAGCGTAGACGAGTTATCTGAAATATTATCAAGAACTGATTTGAAGACTATGAAGAAGTGTTGAATCCTGTCAACAAAATGCAATGCTCTCACATACGAATTGGGATTCATGCAATCTTTCATTGAAAAAACAAACACACTATGCTGATACCTGATTCAAAGTTGGAGTTTCAGTAGTCCTTATTATACTTTTTAAGCTACGCCGAATCAGGTTGTGATGATCGAAAACTGACGTTTGATTTCTTGCCCGCTCACAATGTAGATATCTTAGACGTTGTTGATACAACTTTAGTCTTCTGTAGTGGGAACTTAAGCGAAGTCCCACATCCAGACACACTACATTTTATTTGTAAACCCACAACTCAGTAGTGAGAACTTTTGCCAAGTCCAAACCTAAACGTCCAAATCCTCAATATCCAGTAGATAAGATTGGTACGATTCTGATTAAATCAAGCCTTTTGTGGTTCAAAATTGTATGGCGCTCGCATCATTTAGAGTTTTTTCAAGGTTCTAAAAGTCTTTGATTGCAAAATCTTTGATTGCAATAGTTGGACTTGGAAGTGATCAGATGAGTTGAAGTTACCATCTTTCGAGTATTTCAACCAGAGTTCCAACATGATATCTATGTTCAATGGGTTGCATTGGGTTACACGCAGGGGTAAAAAATATAGAATAATACTTCTTCACCAAGAAACTGAGAGTTTGGAGTCGATATCGGTGCCAGACTCTTGTAACTTTGAATATTGTTCTTCGGTCAATCTCACCAAATATGAAGGCAAGCTGGCAATAATGTCAAAGAGACGAGGTGTGCATCTTCTGGAGGTATGGACGATGGATAAATATAGACAAAAGTGTTGGTACAAAAATATAGTATTGATTTGGAAGGTTGTAAGAAGGAAATCGGCTATGCCAAGGCTATCTCATTTTACAACGCTGATACTATTTTGATTTTGGATGCTGAAAGAGCAATGTTTTATAATGTTAAGCATGAACGAATATCTCAAATCATAGTTCTTCCTAGAAATCACCCTAGTTTTGCATCTTTTGTTTAAATGGATTATGAGCTGATTCAATTGAGAAACGACTAATATTTTTGTAATCGAAAAAGAAATTCTACCTTGGTTTTGTTTATATTGCTAGATCTAACATAGTTTCCTTCTCAAACCAATTCGAACCAAAAAGTTTAGGTCTATGTACATTAATCGGTTTCAACGAAAAATTGTCTATAAGTTTCCGAACATATTAGGCTTTAATTCTTTAATTTTGGCAATCGTTGACAAGTATCGAAACTATTAAATAGACATTGCAACATAAAATCTTACCAAAACCTCAAACATTTTAGATTTGATACCATAGATTTTCGTACTCGTTGAGAAGTTTTAAACACTCATTTTCAAAGGTAGCAATCACAACCACAACTTTTTGGACATTTAAACAATTTTTGTGCCGCCACTTCTTAATCATTTATACACTATTTGACTGCCAATTTTTGAACAATTAAACACTTTTTTGAACCGCTAATTTTTAAAAACTCGTTTAAATGTTTTGAAACAACCTATCCTCAAACATTGCAATATGTGCACTATTAACTCCTCAAAAGGTGTACTTTCCATGCATATATTGCCATGATACTGCTTGACTTTAGGTACATATTTTTCTATTTTACTAGTAAATTCATGCATTTGCATTTAGGAGTTAAGGAATGTATAGTTTTATTGCCAGAGCGAATGGGTGTTTTCTTGTCGTGGTGTGTAGGATCGGCAGGACTAGGGCAAGTGGACGCAGGAAGGAAATGACGAACGTAGTTGGCAAAAGCAAGAGGAGAATGCCAAGCTTGGTTGGCAAAACAAGGGAGAAGAATGCCAAGCCCGGTTGGCAAAAGAATGAAGGACAATGCCCGAAAAAATCACACTAAGTTAGTGTAATATCTCAAAAAATTTGGTTGGTGACCAAAATGTAAAAAAATTGAAAAGTTTGGTGGCCAACGTGTAAAATCTGAAAAGTTTAGAGCCAAAGTGTAAATTTCGAAAAGTTCAGGGACTAAATTGTAATTTCTAAAAGTTATGTATTTTAGTCCCGTAAATGAATAGTTCACCCCCAAGAGTGATATTTTCGTGTTACCCGAATTTTTGATTCGGAGTTTGTATTAAGAGCTATAAAGTGTTAAAGTTCGAGAAAATTTTCGGATTTTGGATCAAAATAAAAATTGTTAAGCGTGCTCAAATCAAAGTAGCACAAGGATGGGTGACCTACTGGGAAGGTTCCATGCCAATATTTTTGACTGATAACAAGGATTAAGTGTGAGTTAATAATATTCATAATATAATATTGTTATAAGATTTCTAAGAGAAATTGTATCCGATAAAAATTCCCGGTAATTATCGGTATATAGAATCGAATTGAAATTTTAAAGACAGTTCCAAGGATTATGAAAAATTCATAAAATATTATGTTATGAATATTTTATTACATTTGGTTATATTCTAACTAGATTTAGTTAGATGGTGATGGAATGGCAATTTTCAAGTCTTGTTAGTAAATAAAGTCTAGATGGAGGGCAAATTGGACATTTTCCATGGATGGCATTTTTGAAATATTTTGAAATGTTGAGGGCTTTTTTAGAAGATGAAAAACACATGGATTTAATCTTGGCCCTTGATTTATGATAAGATTAAATTTAGCCATTGGATTTGAAGGCTAAATTAGTAATTTTACTAATTAAATGAATTTAAAATTCATTTAATTATTACATGTGAATTAAAAGGATAAAAGATTAACTAATTTGTTCATCTTTCTTGGATATTTTCGTAACACAAGGGGAAAAAGGAAAAAAATCTTTGGTAAATTTGAAGGTTCTAAAGTTAGAATCAAGGTATGTTGATTTGAAATAAATTGATCTATGCTTCATGCTATTTCTTTTGATAGTAATTTTGCATGGTAATATGAAGAATAGTTCATGTTCTTGAAGAGAGAGAAATTGGAATTTCATGAACCATGTTAGAATTACGGCTTGATTTAAGTAATTCAAGTGTTGTAAACATGAAAACAATCTTGAATTTTGTTTAATTCTATGTTCAAGGTTATAAACCCTAACCCTAGAATTTGGGGATTTGGTTAGGGAATTTAATAACTGATGGAAATTAATGATTTGTGATATTAGAAACCTTAATTTGATGTTAGAATGAATATTTTCCCTTAGGAAGAATAAAGGACCAATTTGGTTAGAATTGGAAATAAAGGGGAAATTATCGTGAAAATTATTCTAGCATTGGAAATGATGAGATTATGATCAAATTAGCTTGATTTGACAATTTAGGACCAAAATAGAAATATTGGAAAGTAAAGGACCATTTCGATCAAGGAAGAGAAATTAGAAGAAATTATGGAAAAAATTCCATAAGATTGGATATGATGAAATTATGATTTTACAAGCTTTAAAATGTCATTTGGACCATTTTAGAAGTTTGTAAAAATATAAGGATCAATTCGGAAATCTTGGAAAGATTGGGGATCAATTCGGCATTTTGGGGAAAATTACAGACTAAAGTGAAAAAATGTTTTCATGGAAGCATTATGCTTAAACTGTTATTAGAATGAAGTTTTGATCATTCTTTGATTAAAAGTTGAAGATAACTCAAGGTATTAAAGGTATAATGACTTATGTCATGGATCTAAGGTTGGACAATTATAGGAATAATTGTAGGAAAATTATTCCTATTATATTTATGTTTTAGTATGATACTGACATATAATTTGAAATGTATTTGTGGCATGTTGATGTACATATAGATCGTGATCAAAATCGAGATCGAACTAACAATCGAGGAAATGACATAGATCAAGCTGAAGCTTAGTGAGGCTAAGTACATATTAGCAACTTATAAAGTGTCAAGGTGAGTGCATTACATGCATGAAAAATATTATGTTTGATTTGAAAGACTTGTGACAAGTCTGTTATAATTCTATGCTTGAAGATTATATTTATTTTGATATTTGACATAGTAGAAAATGTCAAAGGTAGAAGGATTACATGAATTGATCACAGGTAATTTGATTATGATATGTTTATGTGATATTTAGGGTATAAACTACCCAGGTATTCGATTATAATTGTCATGGATGAATTAATTACAAAAATTGAAAAATATGCCCAAGTAAGTTATTGAGGTATGGAGTATAGTTGGCATGCCATAGAGTCCAGCGGTTTAGCACTTGGGTGCAGTATATTAGCACTTAGGTGCGGTTATTTAGCACATAGGTGCGGTTATTTAGCACTTAAGTATAGTTCTTTAGTACTTCGGTACAGTTTTTGACTCGTGTACTCAAGTCCTCAAGTTAATTTGGGCTATAATTTACTGTATAGTAAATGGTATGTTGGTTAGAGAGTAGATAAACTCTCAGGAAATGGAAAGAAAGTTAACAAGATTGTAAATCCGGAGTATATTATGTTAATATGTGATTAACATAAGGGAGATAAATGATTAGTGATCAAACTGCATGATCATCTTATTATTTTTATAATTTAAGCATATTGATTTATATTGAATATATATATATAGTATCTCACTAAGTATATACTTAGCGTGTGATGGTTCTTCACGCGTAGGTAGGAAATTCGGGTCGGAGTAAGGCATCACTATCCGAGGGAAAATATATACAGTATCGGTAACTACATCCTTGATGTATTTTGATATTTTTTAGTTGGCATGTATAAATGAATATTAGCTCTTTTAAACTAGTCTAGATGTGGATTGTAATATTAACATCTAGATAAGTGGTTAGTATATGATGTTGGATTTTGTTAGACTTGATGCTAGTTTAAAGAAATTACTAGTAATGAAAATCGGGTAATATTATAAAAATGAAACTTTAGAGTAATCAAAATAATTTTTATTTTAGTCAGTTTTGTTAATCGTAAAGTATAGTTATAAATTGCCAAGTTGCTGCCTGAAATCGTGGTCTATCTTATGTATTAAAAATTAGAAATAAATTTTACCTGATTAAAAGGAAAAATTCAAAATCGTCATTTTTGACTTATATGAATAGCATAAAATGTGGTTTAATCATCACGTGACACTCTATACTAGTATTGGGTAATAAATACTGGTAAGGGTGTTACATTTATTGGTATCAAAGCTACATGTTTAGCCGGTTCTGGATAGAAAATGAGTCTCTATAGAGAGTTAGAGTGAAATACATGCCACTAGGATGTCAAGAATTACTGCTATTTGTATAGAGTTATGACGATGCCTGTTATTTAAAATATGCACTCCTTATTATAATAGATGATCGTGACATGAACAGATGTCAGATTATCGGGAATACCGTCAGGGAATCGAGTAGGATATGCCTGCTCAGAGTAGGAGTAATGAGGTGAATCAGAACTCACCTTAGGTTCAGCAAAATGTAGAGCAGCCGGCTCAACAGAATGTAGAGCATCAAGCTTGGGAGCAAAGAAATTTGTCGGTACAAGATCAAGGCTTATTTCTGTAGTCTTTGGAGGCAATCCTAAATCGACAGACACCAGTATTAGTCCCAAAGGAATTAAGGAAAATTGAGGCACTAGAATTCTGAGGTGATACTGATGCAGATCCTATGGTTGCCGATTATTGGTTAAATGATATCAAGATCATGTTAAGCAGGATTCCTTGTGATAATCAAGGAAAATTGGAAGAAGTAGTATCCCTTTTGATGAAACAAGCCAACGTATGGTGGAATGTGATAACTGCACAAGTACCTCCAGAACAAATTACTTGGGAATTCTTTCTACAAGAATTCAAGGAAAAATATATTGGAGATGTGTTTGTCGAGGAAATGAGACAACAATTTCTACAGTTGAAATAGTGTGGCAGATCGGTTTATGAATATGAATGCGAGTTCAATAGACTAAGCCGTTTTGTAACAGAGCTTCTTCCAATCGAGAAATCCAGAATAGATAGATTTATAGCTGGGTTGGATTCTCATTATAAAAAGATTTTGGTCTCCCATAACTTCACTTCTTTTCAAGAGGTAGTGGACCGAGCCAAGGCCATGGAGAAAGTTGACCTCGAGGAAAAAGGTGAGAAGCAAATTCAGACCGAAAAAGGGTCTAGAGATTCAATTGCTGCATCATAATTTAAATGAAGTAAAGGAATGCCACAACAATATCCTATAGCATCAGCCTCTTCTGTTAAGAAAGGGTATGCAGGAGGAAAATTGAAGCAATACTATGGGTACTCGAGGTTTCGAAATTTGCCCTATTATAGAATGTGAACATTGTGGCAGAAGGCATCCTGGTCAGTGCTGGTTGACTGGGGCATGTTTCCATTGTGGGCAAGCTGGTCATTTCAAGAAGAATTGTCCAGAACTTCACCCAAATCAGCCTATTGTGCATCTACACCTAATCGAGAGAGCAAGGTTGCAGCTCGGGTATACCACATCAAAACTGTTGAGGATTAGGATGATGCAGAGATCGTAGAAGTTATGATCGAACTCTTTGGCAGACCTATCGTTGCATTGATTGATCTAGGCTCTACTCATTCTTACATTAGTTCTAAAATAATACTTGAAAGAAATATCCCAATAGAACCAATTTAGAATGAAGTAGTTGCTATCAATCTAATAGGACAAAGTGCCAAAGTGAGTAGAATATGCAAGAAATATTCTCTAAAGATTCAAATACTAGAATTTCTTGCCGGTCTTATGGAAAATGTAAAAAGGTTAATCTTAAAAAAGCTAGACGGCTCAAAGATGGTATTTGTAGGAGAAAGACCGGATAATCTGAGCGATGTGATTAGTTCTTTAGAAACAAAAATAAATCTAGAAAATGTACCAACGGTACGAGAATTTCCAAATGTTTTTCCCGATAAACTACCGGTATTACCTACCGATCGAGAGGTGGAATTTGGTATTTAGGTGCTTTCTGGAACTGCACCAATATAGATAGCACCTTATAGGTTGGCTCCTACAGAGCTTAGAGAGTTGAAAGCTCAGTTACAAGAATTATCAGACCAAGGTTTTATACGGCCTAGCATATCACCTTTGGGAGCCCCGGTCCTATTTGTAAAGAAGAAGGATGAATCAATGAGATTATGTGTGGATTATCGCCAGCTTAATAAAGTGACGATAAAGAATAAGTATCCTTTGCCGAGGATTGATAAACTTTTTAATCAACTAAGGGGAGCAACATTGTTCTCTAAGATTTATCTTTGATCGATGTATCATTAATTAAAGATTAAGGAGGCGGATATACCAAAGACAACTTTCAAAACCAGATATGGGCATTATGAGTTTGTAGTAATGCCCTTCAGATTTACAAATGCACTGACAACATTTATAGATTTAATGAATCGAATTTTCCAGTCGTATTTGGATCGATTCGTGGTAGTATTTATTGATGATATATTGATTTATTCTAAAATCAAAGAGAAGCATGATACTCATCTTTGAGTAATTTTCTAGATTCTACGAGAAAAGAAGTTGTATGCAAAACTGTCAAAATGTGAATTCTGGTTATTGGAAGTAATTTTCCTTGGGCATATAGTTTCAGCCGAAGGAATTTGAATTGATTTTAAGAAGGCTCAAGCAATTCTTGAATGGAAAGTCCCTAAGAATGTCTCTAAAGTAAAAAGTTTCTTAGGATTAGCTAGTTATTGTCGGCAGTTCGTGAAAGATCTTTTTCAATGATTGTCACCCGAGATGAATAAGATCCATGATGTATTTCATGTATCCATGTTGAGGAGGTATAGATCAAATCTTTTACATGTCATTACACCGGAAGAACTCAAAATTCAACTGGGTCCGACATACGAAGAAGAACCTATGAACATTTTAGCTCAGGGAGAAAACTAGTTAAGGAATAAAAGGATTCCTCTAGTCAAAGTTTTATGGAGAAATCACAAAGTAGATGAAGCTACTTGGGAACCAAAGAAATCAATGAAAAAACAATATTCGTATCTTTTTGAACCTAGTACATAAGGAAAATTCAAGGACGAATTTTCTTAAGGGGGAAGAATTGTAATATCTCAAAAATTTTGGTTAGTGACCAAAATGTAAAAATTTGAAAAGTTTGGTGGCCAAAGTGTAAAATTTGAAAAGTTTGGTGCCAAAGTGTAAATTTCAAAAAGTTTAAGGACTGAATTGTAATTTCCAAAAGTTATGTATTTTAGTCCCATAAATGAATAGTTCACCCCCAAGAGTGATATTTTCGTGTTACCTAGATTTTTGATACGAAGTTTGTATTAAGAGCTATAAAGTGTTAAAGTTTGAGAAAATTTTCGGATTTTGGATTAAAATAAAAATTATTAAGCGTGCTTAGATCAGAGTAGCATAAGGATGGGTGACCTACTGGAATGTTCTATGTCAGTATTTTTGATTGATAAGAAGTATTAAGTGTGAGTTAATAATATTCATAATGGAATATTGTTATAAGATTTCTAAGAGAAATTGTATCCAATAAAAATTCCTAGTAATTATCGGTATATCGGAATTGAAATTTTAAAGACAGTTCCAAGGATTATGGAAAATTCATAAAATATTATTTTATGAATATTTTATTACATTTGGTTGGATTCTAACTACATTTAGTTAGATGGTGATGGAATGGCAATTTTCAAGTCTTATTAGTAAATAAAGTCTAGTTGGGGGGCAAATTGGACATTTGCCATGGATGGCATTTTTGAAATATTTTGAAATGTTGAGGGCATTTTAGAAGATGAAAAAAACATGGATTTAATCTTAGCCCTTGATTTATGATAAGATTAAATTTAGCCATTGGATTTGAAGGCTAAATTAGTAATTTTACTAATTAAATGAATTTAAAATTCATTTTATTATTACACGTGAATGAAAAGGATAAAATATGAACTAATTTGTTCATATTTCTTGGATATTTTCGAAACACAAAGGGAAAAAGGAAAAAAAATTCTTTGGCAAATTTGAAGGTTCTAAAGTTAGAATCAAGGTATGTTGCATTGAAATAAATTGATCTATGCTTCATGCTCTTTCTTTTGATAGTAATTTTGCATGGTGATATGAAGAATAGTTCTTGTTCTTGAAGAAAGAGAAATTGGAATTTCATGAACCATATTAGAATTAAGGCTTGATTTAAGTAATTCAAGTGTTGTAAGCATGAAAACAATCTTGAATTTTATTTAATTCTATGTTCAAGGTTATAAACCCTAACCCTAGAATTTGGGAATTTGGTTAGGGAATTGAATAAAGCATGGAAATGAATGATTTGTGATATTAGAAGCCTTAATTTGATGTTAGAATGACAAATTTCCCTTAGGAAGAACAAAGAACCAATTCGGTTAGAATTGGAAATAAAGGGGAAATTATTGTGAAAATTATTCTAGCATTAGAAATGATGAGATTATGATCAAATTAGCTTGATTTGACAATTTAGGACCAAAATAGAAATATTGGAAAGTAAAGGACCATTTCAATCAAGGAAGAGAAATTAGAAGAAATTATGGAAAAGATTTCCATAAGATTGGATATGATGAAATTATGATTTTACAAGCTTTAAAATGTCATTTGGACCATTTTAGAAGTTTGTAAAAACATAAGGATCAATTCAGAAATCTTGGAAAGATGGAAACCAATTCGGCATTTTGGGGAAAATTAGGGACTAAAGTGAAAAATTGTTTTCATGGAAGCATTATGCTTAAATTGTTATTAAAATAAAGTTTTGATCATTCTTTGACTAAAAGTTGAAGAGAATTCAAGGTATTAAAGGTATAATGACTTATGTCATGGATCTAAGGTTGGAAAATTATAGGAATAATTATAGGAAAATTATTCCTATTGTATTTATGTGTTAGTATGATACTAACATATAATTTGAAATGTATTTGTGGCATGTTGATGTACATATAGATCGTGATCAAAATCGAGATCGAACTAACAATCGAGGAAAGAACATAGATCAAGCTGAAGCTTAGTGAGGCTAAATACATATTAGCAACTTATAAAGTGTTAAGGTGAGTGCATTACATGCATGAAAAATATTATGTTTGATTTGAAAGACTTGTGACAAGTCTGTTATAATTATATGCTGGAAGATTATATTTATTTTGATATTTGACATAGTAGAAAAGTCAAAGGTAGAAAGATTACATGCATTGATCACAGGTAATTTGATTATGATATGTTTATGTGATATTTAGGGTATAAACTACCCAAGTATTCGATTATAATTTCCATGGATGAATTAATTACAAAAATTGAAAAGTATGCCCAAGTAAGTTATTGAGGTATGGAGTATAGTTGCCATGCCATAGAGTCCAGCGGTTTAGCACTTCGGTGCAGTATATTAGCACTTAGGTGCAGTTATTTAGCACAAGGTGCGGTTATTTAGCACTTAAGTACAGTTCTTTAGTACTTCGGTACAGTTTTTGACTCGTGTACTCAAGTCCTCAAGTTAATTTGGGCTATAATTTACTGTATAGTAAATGGTATGTTGGTTAGAGAGTAGATAAACTCTCAGGAAATGGAAAGAAAGTTAACATGATTGTAAACCTGGAGTATATTATGTTAATATGTGATTAACATAAGGGAGATAAATGATTAGTGGTCAAACTGCATGATCATCTTATTATTTTTATAATTTAAGCATATTGATTTATATTGAATATACATATATAGTGCCTCACTAAGTATATACTTAGCGTGTGATGGTTTTTCAAGCGTAGGTAGGAAATCTGGGTCAGAGTAAGGAGTAAGGCATCACTATCCGAGGGAAAATATATACAGTATCGGTAACTACATCCTTGATGTATTTTGATATTTTCTAGTTGGCATGTATAAATGAATATTAGCTCTTTTAAACTAGTCTAGATGTGGATTGTAATATTAACATCTAGATAAGTGGTTAGTATATGATGTTGGATTTTGTTGGACTTGATGCTAGTTTAAAGAAATTACTAGTAATGAAAATCGGGTAATATTATAAAAATGAAATTTAAGAGTAATCAAAATGGTTTTTATTTTAGGCAATTTTGTTAATCGTAAAGTATAGTTATAAATTCTCAAGTTGCTGCTTGAAATCAAGGTCTATCTGATGGATTAAAAATTGGAAATAAATTTTACGCAATTAAAAGGAAAAATTCAAAATCGTCATTTTTGACTTATATGAATAGCTTAAAATGTGGTTTAAACATCACGTGACACTCTATACTAGTATTGGGTAATAAATACTGGTAAGGGTGTTACAATTAGAGCCACGTTAGCCTTAGTTGCTATAACGCGTAGATGCCTCGTCCAAGGATTGCAACACTAGAAATTCGGGGCTCAACCCTAGCCCTAATTAAGGTTTTTCCTGAGCCTATATAAAGGAGTTCAAGAATGAACCAAGAAGAGCTGGAGCCTCAAGGAGAAGAAAAGGGTAGAAGCAACTTGGGCAGTTTTGCCGAGAGCTCTGGATCCATTGATGTGCTGCATCAAAATATCTCCTTCTTTTGTTCATCTATCTTGATTTATTTCTGGTTTTTGTGATGATGAATCAAAACGATGATTTGTTGTTGGTTTCCCCAGCCATGAACTAATCTTTTAAGTTGGCTAGGGGTGTTTGTGATGAATGCTTAGTATTTTCAGTGTTTAATAATCACATGCTTTGACATTATTGTCTATTTCACATGTGCTTACATTTCGTATATTTTATGCCATACGATAGATGACAATGAATGCTTATTATCCCCTAATATCTTAACAGACTTAGGAGATAAGGATTGATTGCCAAATACTAAGGAGAGAAACTTCAACAGAAGATATTCAAGTAGATGAACTTACACCTAAAGTGATTCTACCCCTTAGGAGTAAAGATTGAAACTTCACCAAGTTAATTATTTGAAAACTCACTATAAAATATATGTGTTAAGAGTAGTTGACTTATGGTATTGCCATTGATAGAGGCAATACTAACTTTAAATCTGCTCGACAATAAAACCATAGTTTAATGTTACTAATTGTTGTCTTTGCTGGCATGAAATCCAAACATCCCTTGCCAAGCTTTCCAATCATTGCTACCCTAGTTATTTTCCAATCTACCTCGATCTTCACTTTAGTTTCTTTATCATTTTTATTTCTTTAATTCATTTATTTTACTTATTCCCTCAATCAATTTCCATCACCTTTATTTTCCAGTTCACAAGTGTTTATCGTGGCAATTAATTCCTGGACAATCCCTATGGAGACGATACTTAACTCACTACTTTATTACTTGCTGATCGTGTATACTTGCATGTAAAAGACACATCCTTGGCATTATTTTCTGAATTGACAAACTGAATACTTAATCTTTTGCCAAGCGATATTTTAGTCGACAAGTTTTTGGCGCCGTTGCTGGAGATGGCAACATAATTGATTATTTTGATTTTTACTTGTTTTTATTTTGAATTATTTTTATTAATTTTGTTTAGTTTTTGACCAGGAGCAACACTGCTAGGTAAGATTTTGAATACGATCCTGAAATTAAGAGAACCCTACGCAGGCTAAGGAAAGAACGTTAAGAGATGGCGCAAAATGAGAATGTGGAGTTAGGAGAAAACCAACCCATCGGAGAGCACCTAGCACCCATCGTATATAATTTGATGCCAGGATTGATTGGTCTAGAGGTAAATATGGTCAACTTTGAGCTTAAACGGATAATGATTCAAATGCTATTGAATGTAGGACAATTTGATGGATCACCTACTAGAGACCCAAGGCAGCATTTGAATCAATTCATGGAAGTTTGTCAACTATTTCAACAGCCTAGTGTGAATGAAGAAACAATAAAGCTGAGGTTATTCTCATTCTATTTGAGAGATAGAGAAATTTTTTGGCTAAACTCTTTGCCACCTGGTTTAGTCACTTTGAGGGTCGATTTATGCTAGAAGTTTCTACTAAGATTCTAGCCACCTACATTAAATGCCAAGTTGCGAAGTGAAATCATTACCTTCAGGCAAGCTGATGATGAGACTTTGTATGATACATGGGAGCGATTCAAAGACCTATTGAGAAGATGTCCCATGCATGGATTCCCCACTTGGACCTAGATGGAGATTTTTTATACTGGACTCAATGCTTATGCTAGGACCATTGTTAACGCCACGACAAATGGTTCATTGCTGGATAAAAATTGTAATGATGCATATGACATCCTAGAAAGGATTGCCACCAATGATCTCCAATACCCTACCACCAGATTGGGAGCCATGAAGAGAGCAACTGGAGAGTTTTAACTTGATGCACTTTCATCAATCAATGCTCAAATTGTAAATCTCACTAATATAGTGAAGAAAATGCAAAAGCCTGATAAAGTCCTAGAAGCAAAGGCATTGGGACAATTTTGCACAATTTGCAGTGACGACCACATCATGGAGGAATGCCCAACAAACCTAGGGTCGGTGTATTTTGTTGGCAACTACAGTTAAAATAACATGTACTCCAATACATATAATGCAGGGTGAAAGCAGTATCTGAACTATTCATGGTCGAACCAGGGAGGTAACCAATTTAATACCCAGCGTTAGAGCACCAATGCACCACTTGGTTTCAACCAGAATGTGATGCCATAGAAAATGCAGAATCATCCACCTCCAGTGCAAAGATCTTCTGATAAGAACACCCTAAAGGATTATATAGAGCGTAACGGTGCGACTGTCCAAAGTCTAGCTGCATCCATGAGGAACTTGGAAGTTCAGATAGGACAGATTGCTAGCACACTTAATGCCAGACCTCTAGTGTCTCTGCCAAGTGATATAGAGGATTCTTGACAAAAAGGGAGAGAACAATGCAAACCTGTCACTCTCCTAAGTGGCAAACAAGTCGAGATTTCAATGCGTGAAAAAGAGCCAATTGTTTGCTATGAAAATAAATTAGTGCCAGCAGAAGAAATCGAGGAAGCTGAGGAAGAGGAAGTAAGCACCAGCAATGATAAATCACAACCTGTTGCCAACCCTACCTTGGTAAAACAAGCTGAGCCAACAAACATAGATGGCATATGAGGGATTAGCCTTACAACTTGCACGCATAAGATCATACTAGAAGACACCGATGGCAAAACAATTGAGCAACAAAGAAGATCTATTCTGATCCAGACAAATATCATGAAGCGAGGTGTGCTCATATGGCTAGTTACAAGAAGGAAAAGTGGATTCCAAATAACTGAGAATGAATGGCTTAAGTAGAAAAATTTCCCATAACAAAAATGCTAGAGATGTTGCGGCTAGAAACTAAATATTTAATGAAGATTGCTACAACAATTCTAGAACAGGATGAGGATGACTATGCCTCGACAACAAAGAGATTCTTCGGTTTTCTGATGTGGTTGTTCAAATCCACCATGGAAAAAATTCTCCTTCATTGTGCAATCGAGAGTATGGCATACTCAAAGGGAAGTAATTCTTCGGCTTTCTAAGTTGTTTATTCAAACAAACGATTGCCACAATATACCTATAACCCCTTTGACCTAGTCTACTCGCAAGACCGAACCGAGCGAGCTATATTCGAGTTTACTGAGATAAAACCCGAAGAGACTACGATAGAAACGGTCCATTTTTTCTTTTTATCTTATCTAAATGCATTATTAGGTCCTATGGTGATATACAAGTTGTGGTTAACATTATAACTCAACCGGGCGTCATTTCAATATTTAGTTGCTCGAAAACGCTTTATAGGGACTAAAACATAATTTCCACTATTTTTATGGCCTTCACAAAATTAAGGTTACCAATCCTCAATTAGTCATGTTTCATGCCTTCATATTAGATTACACAATTAATAAACAGGGACCAAAATGCAAAGATTGCAAACCTCAGATAGCATCACAACATAATTAACTGTCAACGTACCGGTATAGGTGCCTTGTGTATCGAAACCAAACAAAAGGACAACGACGTACCAATACGGTCCTCAAGCGTATCGATACAGGCTTGTGTAATTTAAAAATCTGAATTTTAGTAGCCAAAGACTGTATCGATACGGTAACCCATGTACCGAAACCAACCCTATTTCACAACTATGAGTCCAATACGGTTACCATGTGTATCGTTACTCCTAGGATAATTTACACAATCTGAGCCGAGACAGATCCCCGCGTACCAAAACTTGAAGGGCTGTATCGGTACGGTAAGACTTGTATTGACCTCTAGGTCCAACATATGACACTTTGGCTCAATCTAACACCCTCCATACATCCTCTTATCATCACATAGCATCACAAACATCCAATTCTCAACCATAGTAACATATCAAGAGTTCATACTAAGCATGGTATAACTATACATTCACCTAAGAGCATGATTTCTACCCAAGCATGCTAAATGTTTTCCCCAACCCCTCAAACCAAGTATAATAGCATCAAACAAATCCAAAACAATAATCCAAACTTATACAACAGGGAGTAACTCAAAATACATCTCCTAAAACAACCCGATCACATTGCCTTCCTATTACTACTTAGTGTATATAAAACCATACTTTGTAATGTATCGACCCTTGGATCCTCGCTTGTTCACGTGCTGCCCGAGAAAGCTATTTCTCTACATTGATGAGGAAAAGAGAGCACAAGCTATAAGCTTAGTGAGGGAATTGCAAAAACACTCATCAATGCATTTAAAACCATTTGATTCAAATCACATGTAAATATCTCATGGCAAAACATCTCATGCTTTTCATAACACCTCAAATATGCACATTTAAATCATTTTGAACACATGTATCATGGATTCAATCTCTATGTAACCTCCTAAATTTAACCTAATTTCTTAGATTAAATCTTGGGAGTCAAGTTTGAAAAAACTTGTCCCTTAAGAAACATAGTTCAGGTTTACTTATTCATAAAACAAAATAATTATTAAATCTTAGGTTGAAATATTTTAAAATACAAAATTATTATTAAATTTAAATAACTCAATAGCATTTCACTTATTATAAAACATGGTCGTACAACTTGGTTCTGATAGTTTGATTAAATATCTGAAAACAACCTTGCAAATGCATGCATTCAATAAAACCCAAATTTATAAATAGTCCCAATGCCCGATTTACATAAATATCCCAAAATATTTTAAACATTAGTCTGAAATAATCAAAATAGAGTTCATACTGGATTATAAAAATTACCTGAATAAAAGTGAGATGCTCCAAGTACCGAGTCACCTAAACGAGTCTGAGAATCTGAAAGAAGAAACTATGGGGGTGTAAGCTAAAGAGCTTAGTGTGTCTCGAAAGTGCAAGCAACACAAAACAAGAACAATTTTTTTATTTTCCGATAATTTTTTTGAATGCATAGTAAATCTGATAAATCCAAATCATATGTTATGATGTTCGATGCATGACTCAATACCCGACTATCCGATATCATACAGAGTGGAGGTTGCCCTCGCCAGAGTGGAGGTTTCCTTTGCCAGAGTGGAGGTTTCCCTCACTTTTTCCGAACACAATTCCGATCCTATGACTCATGATATGATTTGTAAAATCATAAATCCAAACTCTTACGAGTGTCTTAATTTTCGAAAATCTGATAATTTAAAAAACAATTTAATATGCCATGCATGATATTTTCAAAACATTCTCAAATCACAATCAATCAGACAATAAATCAATCAAGATATAAAACATTATTTTCCAGAATATAGCATAGAAAGAACACACAAATATATGGCACAGGAAGAGAACACACCTTAGTCAAAGAAACTCAACCTACTGATTGAGGCGTTTCTCAGGATCAAAAGCATTGGGTCCAGCTGTAGTGGTACCTATGAGAATAATCCTACATTAACACTATTTCTACAAATGACTAGGGAATTATTCCTAAAATTTATTCTAATAATTCACTGGTACAAAATACTTATATGGTTCGTATCATTGATCTACAAATGAATCAATCGAAGACATGATTAACTGAATAGTTTGGGCTAAACTCTCGATCATGGATCCGGGTCTTGGTTCTGCATGGATGGTTTCCAAGACGGGTGGCTTTGCTCAGGCTCAAAATGACCTTGCATGAAAATAATGGAAATATTCTTCATTCACATTATTTGAAGAATTTTGGGTGGTGGGTCTCAAGTGAGATTTGGCTTTCAAGGGATCGACTCTAAGTCTCTTAATGGCCAAAAGTTACTCTCGGTAGAAATTGGGATTAGCAGAGGGGGTTGCGCGGGTGTTGGACGGTGAAGGGTAAGGGTGTTTGGCTCATATGATCGGGAGATTCACCTGGAGAAGAGGAGCACAAGCGACTAGGGCTTTATGAAGAATTCGAAATGTTGGTAATATATATATAGATATATATATATATATATATATATATATATATATATAGATATTGAAACTAAAATAGGAGTGTATAAGAGAGAAGGTTAAAGAGTTTGAAACAATTAGAATTTCACATCTATCAACGCTAATCACGTGACAGGTTCTTGAAGATTTTAGAAAATTACAAAATACTCTATAAAGTTTTTGAATTCACATTTTTAACCCCGAAATCCAAGTTACTTAAAATTGTCCTCCATTTGCAAAAGTTCAATTTAGTACATTTAAAAAATATGGTTATCAAATTAGGGATTTCAATACTTAGGGTTTTTGAATTGGAAAAAAAATTTGGAGTGCTATAACTCTCCCACCCTTAAAAGAAATTTCGTCCTCAAAATTTCCAGACTTAATGGCAGATTCCCAGAAGTACAAATGTTTAGATAGAAACTTAAAGGTGCATTTCAAATCAAGTCACAAATGACAACACATAGTTTTTAGAGAGGCTTTGATTTCAAATTCGTAGGAACAGGTACAGTCATGAACATTTGTTAAATTAACCGAAGTTCGGGTCCTTGATCAGGATTCAAGTTATGATCTATAATGGTTACTCAAATGAACATAGCTCAAGGATTCACGTGGTTCAAAAGAATACCTGTTGATACAACAAGGTGGAAAGATTACGAGTAATTCTATGTTTGGAGTAGCAGTCACTAAATAGTTTTTATTGCCAGAGTGAATGGGGTATTTTCTTGTCCTGGTGTGTAGGATCGACAGGACTGGAGCAAGTGGACACATGAAGGAAATGTCGGGCATAGTTGGCAAAAGCAAGAGGAGAATGTCAAGCTTGGTTCGCAAAACAAGGAAGAAGAATGCCAAGCTCGGTTGGAAAAACAAGGGAGAAGAATGCCAAGCTCGATTGGAAAAAGAATGAAGGATGATGCCAAAAAAAATCACACTAAGAGTCACGTCAGCCCTAGTTGCTATAATGCGTATATGCCGTGTCCAAAGATTGCGGTACCAGAAATTCAGGGCTCAACACCAACCCTAATTAGGGCTTTGCCTGCTCCTATATAAAGGAGTTCAAGAATGAACCAAGGAGAGCTGGAGCCACGAGGAGAAGAGAAGGGTAAAAACAACCTGGGCAGTTTTTTGAGAGCTCTGGATCTATTGAAGGGCTGCATCGAAAGATCTCATTCTTTTTTTTTATCTCTCTTGATTTATTTCTGGTTTTTGTGATAATGAATCAAAACAATGATTTTTTGTTGGTTTCCCCAGTCATGAGCTAATCTTTTAAATTGGCTAGGGGTGTTTACGATGAACGCTTAGTATTTTCAATTTTATGCCATATGATAGTTGGCATTAAATGCTTATTATTCCCTAATATCTTAACAGACTTAGGAGATAAGGATTGATTGCCAAATATTAAGGCGAGAAACTTCGATATAAGATATTCAAGTAGATGAACTTACACCTGAAGTGATTCTACCCCTTAGGAGTAAAGATTGAAACTTCACCAAGTTAATTGTTTGAAAACTCGCTATAGACATATAGGTGTTGAGAGTAGTTAACTTAGGGTATTGCCATTGACAGAGGTAATACTAACTTTAAATTTGCTCGGCAATAAAATTAGAGTTTAATGTTACTATTTACTGTCTTACTGGCATGAAATCCAAATATCCCTTGCCAAGCTTTCTAGTCATTACTACACCAATTATTTTCCAATCTACCTCGATTTTCACTTCAGTTTCTTTATCATTTTTATTTCTTTAATTCTTTTATTTTACTCATTCCCTCAATCAATTGACATCACCTTTATTTTCCAGTTCACAAGTATTTATCGTGGTAATTAATTCCTGGACAAGCCCTGTGGAAATGATACTCAACTCACTACTTTATTACTTGCTGATCGTGCATAGCACGTAAAAGAAATATCCTTGACATTATTTCATGAATTTACAAACATAATACTTAATCTTTTGCCAAGCGATATTTCAGTCTACATACATGTAAGGAATAACTATTTTACACCTAAGGAATCAACGTTTTACTTTATTTGACACGTCAGAAACTGACAACTCATGACTCATGTCAGGAATCTTTGATGTATGTTGTTGATGCGTCATGAATACTGACATGTTGTATGATGGTTCTAGTATCGATATGCAATGAAGAGTTTCAAAAGTCAACCTAAAACCCTAAATGTTACCAAACCCTGTAACATTTTAGGTTTTATGTCTTGCATATCAAAACTCGAAGAACAGTTTCTATACTAATCGTTAAACATGTTCATGTTCCTATAAATAGAGAAGATATGTGATGAGGCCTCCCGTTAAAAGGAAACAAAAACCAATATTAAGGGTTCTTGACAAATTAGACAAATGATGTAATTTCAGTTACGTAAGTTTTTGAGATTACGAGTTACCCGATCATGAACTAAGTATATCCAAATGTGTTGAAATGGTTTCAAATGTCTACGAAAATGATGGTAAAATTGATATGAATGTGGAAACTAGTTAAGAGATAAGATGGAGATATAATAGGAAGAATGGAAGATAAAGGTGAAAGGATACGTGGATATTGAAGATGGTGAATAAAAGTGCGGTGAGATGAATGGTGATAGTTTGGTTACAGAATAAAGGAAGAACCAACACTAAATGAAAATGTTAACCCGAACCTTTTAATGTTTGTTAACTGATAACGGATTGTGACCCACTAGTTATATAACAACTAGGAACCAATGATATAAAAAATGGAATATGATTGACACCACAAGGAGAATTCCTTGATAAGTCAAATAAAAGTTCAATTATGAACCACAAGATTAAACTCTCATGAAATGTATTCAAATTCTATAATCTATAAGTGAAATGTTATCGCCTATTTATAGTATTTACAAGATAGAAATAACTAAAAAGATTCAAAAGGAATTATAACCTTCCTTTCAATGTCATTGATGACAATATTTAAGCTCGTGTCCCTTGGTAACCGAATAGACTAGTTGGAGCCTCTAAAATGAATGTAGACATCTCCAAGATGGATGTAGACATCTTTTCATATAGAAGAAAGAAACATTTGAGCTCCCAAATCTTTGATTGTCATCACTCATTCTTCTTAATGGCTGAATTAGGTGCACTCCTTGGTGAATTTGAATAGTCTTTCCTGAATGGATTATTATGACACCTTGAATGCTATCTTGAATGATGATTATGACACCAATGAAAGTTGCCCAATCCTAGTAGAATCCAAATAGCCACTTCAAAAATTATGATTCTTTTAAGTGCTTGAACCCAGAAGACTCCAAAACATGTGGTTGAATTTAATCATTCTTGGTGTCCTTCGGAGTACCGAATTTATCAGCCTTCATGCATTTAAAACACAAAAGACATGTATTAAAAAAATGTAACATAAATGTTAAACATGCAATGATTATGTATTTAAAGAAGACAAGAAATAATGTTGGAATTTAAAAGGTACAAATTTAAAAAACTTACTTAAATGAACTATCATACTTAATAAAATAACGTACTTAATGTAACGCCCTGGTTTTGAGCCTAGGAGTTTTCTAGGTGGTTTAGACGGTCCGATGGATCGAATTGGAGGATTCGAGTTAGTTTCAAGATTTAATTTGGAACAAATATTTTTGGGTGAGATAAAAATTTGGAAAAATGATCTAAAATCATTATTTAATATGTAAATAATTTTGGTAAAGTCAATTTTACAAAAAAGGGTCTCAGGATTTGACATTTTGGTTAGTGACCAAAATGTAAAGTTTCAAAACTATTTTTGGTGACTATTTTGTAAAAGGGTCAAAACTTTGAATATTTAAGGAACTATTTACCCTAAAGTCTAATATCATACTTTTCCCTTAATTAGCTATTTTTAATGATTTTAAACTAATATAAAAGGTTGGAGAATTAATTGGTTAATTAAAAAGCTTTAAAACAAAATTGACATAACTAACTTTTCACAAAAGAATTTTCTCTCCAATTCTCTCCAGCCAAACACTTCTTTTTCTTCAAAATTTTCAGGTAGAATATTTTTTAATTAATATTTTGATTTCAATTGAGATTATAATGATTTCCTAACAAAATCAATTTGGTTTTTTATTGTTTTGCTACGGAAACTCATCTAATTAGGGAGAAAAGCAACCATTAGAGGTGAGGTTCGTTCTTCTCCTCTAATACAAGGTTCTTTTATCGAAATTCCCAAGTTCTTGATCTTTTACATGTGATTTCTAACTTGTTTTGATGGTTTAATTAAAGGAAAATGGTTAAATCAAGGTTTAATTGGTGTAATTGATTTAATCCCGTAATGGTTATGTATTTAATCCCATAACAGCTTTGTTTTCTTATGATTTGGATTGATATAGATCATGATTTTGGTGTTGAATGATGTTATTAAGATGGTTTAATCATAGGAATCCCGAAACTAATTGAATTCCTAATTTTCTAGGTTGTTAGTTATGTGTTTTTGAGGAGTTGTGGAGGTTTTATGAATAATGGAGGTATAAGGATGTTAGAGATGTGTTTTTAGATGTTAAATGATGCGTTAAGATGTTAGGGTATTGCTAGGTAAAGTTTGGAAGATGTTTGATGCTAGTTTCGGTTGTTGTGGAGTGGAATTTGATAAAGGATGTTGAAGATTTGTGTTGCTATGTTGTTGATGTCAGTTTGATGCAAGGTACCCTCTGTTTTTGTGTGGATAAAATAGGGGAAGTTGATCCTCAAGCTTGAGCTTTGGTTTTGGAAGCTCTGGAGGCGAGATTACCGTATCGGCAAGCAAGGCTTTACGTGTCGGTGAGTGAGAGCGTGTTTTGCAATTTGTAAAGGTTTGAAAGTTGTGTTTGGGAGTTTAGATTAAGCTTGAAATGCTGGTCTAAGCTTGAAAGTAGGCAAAGGATAAATTATCTCTCAAACTCGGTTTGGCAATTGGTTTTATACACTTGTTTTAACTGGTTTGATTACTCACTGTATATACATGTTTTGAGCATGGTTTAATGATGTTGATGCATTTGGATGTAATGCATATTTTGTTAATGTTTATGAACATTGGTTAATGCATGGTTTGTTGCATTGGTTAAATGATTTTGATGATGCATATGAAAACAGTGAGTTGTTGTTAATAAAATGAATTATATTGGCAAATAATGGAACATAAAGGTTTGTAAATGTTACCGGATATAGTTGGCCGACCATAGGATTGATAGTGCACTATAAAAAGTCACCTTGGATGTTGAGGGGTTTATGTGTACCGATTACCCCATCCAAGTACCCTAATGGTGGAGGGGTTTAAACGTACCGAAGACTCCCATTAGTGGGTTATACATCTAGTCAATAAGTGGTGTCGAGGGGTTAATGTGTACCGAAGACTCCACCACGGGTGTCACAACAGTGGAGGAGTTTATGAGTACCAAAAACTCTCGTGTGTGAACCTTGAGATGCCGGTAGATTGTATGTTAAGTGTTAGGGGAACACTTGTTGAATCTGTGTATCCGATATTATGTTTTGTAAAGTGGAACTTGGTTAATGATCACTTGTAAGCCAATATAATTGATGATGTATCATGAGATGGATTGTGTTGTTTAATGTGGTTTAAACATATTTACTCTTTAAGCCTTGCATTGGTAGTATGCATGGGAAAGCTTAAATTAAGGGTAGCAAATGGGAGTTTGCTGTTGAATTCATGATACATGTTGCACATGGTTTAATATGCTATTTTGGAAAATGTTAAGTGCATTGTTTGATAATGCATGATGTTGAAATAATGTTTTAAAAGTGTTTTGGGAAGTGGTTAACATTGTTAAACGATTTAAAATGCATTGATGGTTGTTGGTTTTTGAGCATTCCTCACTAAGCCTCGTGTGCTTACGCTCTCTTTTCCATCAATGCAGAGAATTAAAGATTGTGGCAGCGAGGAAGCAAGGAAAGGAATTCCCAAGACTTGTTTTCAAAGTATGGTTTGAAGTATTGTAAGTGGTAATAAGGGCAATGTGTCAAATGATGTTTTGGGAGGATTTTTGGTGAACTCCTTATTTGTGCAAGTTTTGATCGTTGTTTTAGATTTGTAAGAAGTTTAAAGTGGTTGAGTTGTGGTTGGTTTTGTGTTTTGGATGTTGACTAGGAAGCATGCCTATAGACTTTGTGGTTGATTGTGCTAGATTTTCTAGGTTAGTTTAAAATGATGGTATGTTGATGGTTAAGCATGTTGATGATGTTATGTGATGTTTAGATATGTATTAAGGTTGTTTTTAATGTGCCAAAGTGTCATATGTTGGACATAGAGGTCATTACAAGCCTCTGCATACCGGTACGGGTACCTCAAGATCGGTACGCGGGGTCCTATTAAGGCTCAAAATGTTGATTTAAAGCTATGGGTACCAGTACGCTTAGCCACCATACTGGTACGCCCTAAGGAAAATGTATGCTGGTGCCGGTACACAGGTTTGAGTACCGATACGATCCCTTCGATTTTAACACACCATGATGACACGTGGGGTATTGTATCGATACACATTTTGGTCACTAGAATTCTGAGTTTTGAGAAAATATAAAGGGGATCGGTACGGGTCAAAGTTGTATTGGTACAAGTTGGTCAACACACTGTATCGGTATGAGCAAAAGTGTATCAGTACAAGAAGCCGTTATGTTTGTTAACCCATATCGGTACGGGCTTGCCTGTATCGGTACGCAATGCTGTATTCGTGTAATCTTATTTGCTGAAGTTTGGAAATCTTGCAAATTAGTCCCTGATGGTTATGGATGTAATTGAATGAGTGTAGATGATTGTTTTGAGCTAGAATTTAGCCTATGAGCATGTAATGGGACTAATCAAGGATTGGTAAAACAAATTGTAATAAAGACCCTATAACTTGCAGAAATTATGTTTTGGTCCCTAATGTGAATTAATGTGTAATTAGACTCGGTTTTGCAATCTGTATTAAGTGTGATGTTTCTGCAGAAGCATGAAAACTTACGATTTTAATAAATTGCATCTAGACAAGTTAAAAAGGAAAAAATGGACTGGTTTAGGTTAATAGCTCGGGTTTACTTCGGTAAACCTAATGTGATCCTTTTAGTTCAATTTCGGCTAGGCCGGGCTAAGGGGGTTACACTTAATGAACTAGCGTGCTTTAATAAACTAACATGCATATTTATTAATGTGCAATAAATGAACTACCATGTATAATTAAACATGTAAATTTATTAATGCTCATGCAACTACATGCAAAACACTCCTAAGCTAGCACTCAAATGCACTTATTAAAATGTATAAGTAACATGCTGCATTTGTTCAAAAGATGGCCAAGGCTCCAAGCTCATATTCAAGGCTTGAAAATGCGTATTTGAGCTCGAATTATTGAGATCCTTGGCTTGGGAACAAGTGCTTAAACCCTACAACTGCTTCACTGATGTTAGCAAGGACCAGAGAAGTTTGGTGATGACCTGGATCACATCATTCTCCTATTCTTGAAAGCGATTTGCCCCCAAAATGATACTTGTTACAAAGAGGAAAAATTTCAATTTTTGTTGGGTCGGGAATTTCTTCACTCGCTTTATATACCAAAACCAATCTCCTAGTTCGAAGATGGTACTTTTTTGCTTCTTGTGAACTTTGTTTTCACGCTGCTTAGTGGATACACAAATGGTTTGCTGGTGTTGCTTGTGATTTTTTGACACATACTGTACAATTCTATTCTCCTTATTTTCTTGAATCTTTTGGTGTTGAATCTTTAGAATTTCAAGCTTCCTTTGGTCACTTTGGTGTGAATCAAATGTTCTCGTTATTCCTTGAAATTGAATCACTTCTCTAAAAGCAAATTAATGTTAGTTTTAGGGAACACTATCACAAAATCAAAAGAAATATCAAACCACATATGATGTTTGATTCTCCTTTTGGGTGGTTAATATTTGATATCCCTAACGGTAAGATGAATGGTGTTAGTGATGAAAAAGGATAATAGTTTGGTTACAGAACGAAGGAAAAACCAACATTATATGAAAATATTAACCCAACCTTATAATGTTCGTTAACTGATAACGAATCGTGACCCACTAGTTATATAACAACTAGGAACCAACGATATAAAATAATGGAATAGGATGACGCCACAAGGAGAATTCCTTGGTAAGTCATATAAAAGTTCAATTAAGATCCAAGAGATTAAACTCTCACAAAATGTATTCAAATTCTATATTCTATAATCTGTAAGTGAAATGCTATGGCTTATTTATATTATTTACAAGATAGAAATAACTGAAAAGTTTGAAAAGGAATTATAACCTTCCTTTCAATGTCATTGATGACAATATTTAAGCTTCTGTCTCTTGGTAACCGAATAGACTAGTTGGAGCCTCTAAAATGAATGTAGACATCTCCAAGATGAGACATATTTTCATCTACAAGAAAGAAATGTTTGAGCTCCCAAAGCTTTGATTGTCATCATTCATTCTTCTTAATGGCTGAATTAGATGCACCCCTTGGTGAATTTGAATAGCCTCTCTTGAATGGATTATTATGACACCTTGAATGCTATCTTGAATGATGATTATGACACCAATGAAAGTTGCCCAATCTTGGAAGAATTCAATTTGCCACTTCAAGAATTATGATGCTTTTAAGTGCTTGAACCCAAAAGACTCCAAATAATGTTGTTGAATTTAATCCTTCTTGGTGTCCTTTGGAGTACCGAATGTTATCAGCCTTCATGCACCTAAAACACAAAAGACATGTATTAAAAACAATGTAATGTAAATGCTAAGCATGCAATGATTCTTTATTTAAAGAAGACAAGTAATAATGTTGGAATTTAAATGGTGCAAATTAAAAAACTTACATAAATGAACTATCGTACTTAATGAACTAGCATGCTTAAATGAACTAACATGCAATTTATTCATGTACAATAAATGAACGACTATGCATAATTAAACATGAAAATTTATTATTTCTCATGCAACTACATGCACCTACATGCACCACACTCCTAAGCTAACACTCAAATGAATGTATTAAAATGCATAAGTAACATGTTGTATTTATTCAAAAGATGGACAAGGCTCCAAGTTGATATTTAAGGCTTGAAAAGATATATTTGAGCGTGAATTATTAAGATCCTTGGCTTAGGAACAAGTTCTTAAACCCTGCTACTGCTTTATTGATGTGAGCAAGGACCAGAGAAGTTTGGTGCTGGCCTGGATCACATCAACAAAGCTTCAATCTGTTTATCCATGTTTCATAATATACTTCTAATCTGAGGTTTCTATCGCTTCCAACTCTATTTCCAATGCGACTAACTCCATCTCTTCTCATTTGAAAGAACAATGTTTTTGTCATATATGGAAGACGGATTGGTTGCATTAGATTCCTACGATGAAAGGGATATTGTCGAACGTCTTTAACGATATACTTAGCTTTGTTTAAGTTATCAAAATCCATTATATTGGTTTATTTGTTCACGCAAATTATATTTGAAATGAATTGGAGGTCAAGTTTGTATAAATGTTTTCTGAAGACTCAAGACTGGTATTATAGATTTTCAACAATTTACACAATGTTTCCTTAATTATAGGAATGTTAAACATTATTATTTGATTTTGCCAAACGTAATACGACAAAATAGAGCTTTGTTTTTATTATCAAAATCAATGATATTGGTTTATTTGTTCGAGAAACAGATGTTTGAAGAATATGATGAACAACATCACTATTAACTGTACTGAAGGTAGGCAATTCCCCATTTAAGTTAATACACAAACAAAAATTACATTAAAACCTAGAACTCACACTTGATAAATGGTTCTTTGTTACTAAGCTTAGTTAAAATGAATGGAATATGAGTTTGTTTCTATGCTTTCATAATCTGTACATATGGTTGATGTTAAGTTCAATTCCTCACTTTTTTGTTCTTTCTCATATCGTCTCCTAGAAATATATACAGAAACTGCGTCTTTGTTTGCGGAACGTGGAGCAACTTTTGCGATTCTTAATGCACTAGCTCCTCCATCAAAATTTACATACAACTCAATGTTGCTACCTCCTACACGGTTGTACTTCCTAAACATCTTCGAAGGTTGCTTGCATTGCATATTGTTAGAATGTAATGTGCTTCAAGGTCGGGCTCATCAACATGGATTTTGGCTTGCAATGAAGACAACTTTTTTTTGTCACTTTGCTCAGTTGTGTAAAAATCAACTCAAACAACTCATCCTTCTTGATGTTGATATTGAATGAACCGTAGAAGTAACTTCCCAAAACGAAAATGGTTGCAAAAAATCTTGTCATATTTTTGTAATTAGGAATACGCTGAAAAATGCTGCAAAAAAAAGATGATATAAGTGTAGAAGTATTTATAGATGATTCAAACTCGCAACAAATTCGGATTAACATTAAAACCTTTAACTTTTTAGGTTTAAAAGGTAACATTTCTTTCGGCAACCTAAATTATTACCAAAATCGTTAACTTTTAATGTTATAAGGGTAACCTAAATAATTATCAAAACCTTTAACCTTTTAAATTGAAAGCGTAACAATTCACTAGGGAACCTAAATAATTACAAAAACATTTAACTTTTTAAGTTGAAAGGGTGACATTTCATTTGGGAAACTAAATTAATACATAAACCTCTAACTTTTTACGTTGAAAAGGTAACATTTTCTTCGGCAACCTAAATTATTACCAAAATCATTAATTTTTTAAGTTTAAAGGGCAACATTTCACTCGGGAACCTAAATTTGAACCAAAACTTTTAACTTTTTAAGTTGAAAAGGTAACATTTCCTTAACAACATAAATTATTACCAAAACTGTTAACTTTTTAAGTTGAATGGGTAACATTTGATTTGGGAACCTAAATTATTACCAAAACCTTTAACTCTTTAAGTTGAAAGGGTAACGTTTCCTTCGACAACCTAATTTATTTATAAAACCTTTAACTTTTTAAGTTCAAAGGGTAACATTTCAATTGACAACATAAATTATTAACAAAATCTTTAACTTTTTAAGTTGAAAGAGTAACATTTCCTTCGACAACCTAAATAATTACAAAAATCGTAAACTTTTTAGGTTCGAAGGGTAATATTTCAATCGACAACCTAAATTATTACAAAAACCTTTAACTTTTTAAGTTGAAAGAATAATATTTCCTTCGGCAATCTAAACAATTACCAAAACCATTAACTTTTTAAGTTGAAAAAGGTAACATTTCATTTGGGAACCTAAATTATTACCAAAACCTTTAATTTTTTAAGTTGAAAGGGTAACATTTCCTTCGAGAACCAAAAATTTTACCAAAACCTTTAACTTTTTAAGTTGGAAGGGTAGCATTTCCTTTGGCAACCTAAATTATTACCAAAATCGTTAACTTTTTAGGTTAGAAAGGTAACCTAAATTATTACCAAAACCTTTAACTTTTTAAGTTGAAAGGGTGACGTTGTTGTTAATGCTTAGAAGTAAAGCATTTTAATGTTGTTTAATTTTGGTTTAAATAGCATTTTAATGTTGTTGAATGGAATGATATTTTTGCCCTCACTATTTAGTTATAAATAATGGGCAAGTCTTTTCATTTGATATATCCCAAGCAAATATTTGCTTTAAAACACTATCCTTCTTATTAGTGTTTTTATGACTTTTCTGAGTTATGATTATAAGTTTTGAGAGAAGAGTAGTACCACCAGAGTCTACTCCATCTTTGAGGTGTACGGAATTTACATCGGGGCAAATTTGCTTCTAAAGTAGTGGTTAATACCACGACACTGTTTTTGTACTGTTTAGTTATTTTATTTATTATTTTCCAGTTAGTGATAATGTCTCATTTTGCAGCAGTCTATTTTCTAACAATTTAGAAGCGAATTCTTGTACTGTTGTTAAAACATTATTCTTAGAAAATGCATAATGAATCTGCCAAGTCGAATGTTAATGGTTCTGCATAAGGCTGTGACTTTGAAATGCAAAGTTGAGAGTTAGTCTACTTTTCGGAATGGTAAGAATCAAAAGGTTAGTACAATGAGTGCATCAAAACCATTTCAAATCAATTCTTGGATTACCAATTAAAATGGAAAAAATAAATGGTTGTTGATTCTAAAACGTTTGCATTCTTAACATTATTTAAAATATTTTAATTGGAAACATTTATTTAAAATATTTTATTTGAAAGGCAACAATGTATCAAACAGAAGATACAATGAGTTCGCAAACCGCTTTCCTTTAAAATACGTTACAACATTGATAGGTTTTTGTGGTTAAAAACATGTTGACAATGATGAGTAGTAGAAACGCATGTTTTATAACATGAATTGAATGTAGTAATTATTATTAGTAATGTATTTGGATATTCAATCCATCATTGGTTATTGTTATCGAGTATTATAGTATCTGCCTGTTTAGTTCTTATCATGTGATTAAGAACATTGAAGTATTTTCATGGCAAAGTATTAAGTAAGCTATAAATGGTCCTTAAAGCATTGTTAACTCGTTAAACCATTTTATAAAAAAAATTAAACGGTTGATTAAGGTGCCAAAAAATGATGTTGGTGACAATGCTAATAATAATAGCAAAAAAAGTTTATTTGCTTTTATTAAAAATTGAATTGTGTTTCAATTCATTTTTTTGAACAAATTTCTACCTAGGGGAGGGGGAATGGGAAATTTTTCTCTTAATGGGTCTAGAACCCACAACCTATGGGAGGGAAATGCGTCAACTAAGAACTTTTAGCCACTTGTGTTTCAATTCTTAGAAAATATCGATACCAACAAAAGTGGTTCAAATGCCTATTTATGTAGAACAACTTTTGGATATTTTCTAAAATGATTTATTTTTGAGAAATTTGTGGGTATTGACATGATATGAACATAAATCATGTATGTTAACTTTGAATTAGTATGTTATCATGCGGCTGCAATATTTTTTAATAGCATTTAAATTCTTGCTTTTGTGATAGTTGGTATGTGCGGGTAAAATTATTTAACTCTTGATAACTAAGGTGAAAAATAACTGCGACTCTTTTTGTCATACTAATAATTTTTTTTGAGAAATTTATAAAAGTGCCAGGACAGTTGTAATTTTGGAGACATACGAAGTTGATGATTCTAGAATTAAAAATTCTCCAAATTAAAATATTCTTATCGAGGAACTATCTAGATTATGTTTTGATTCCCGTATTTTGCTGAAAATGAAGGGAATATTAAAGATAAGGACTTTATTTCTATCAGTAAATTTTTTGAGAAAATTTATTACTGTTAGTAAATTATTTCTCAAAGGCTAACTGCGTGGAATCTTTTCTCCAATTTCAGAATTAACAGGATTTTGAATGCTATTAATTCATATGGAGTATCTATTGTGAAAAAATTCTAGATCATAATGAGAAGATTAATCATACAGGAATGGTGAAAATGGACAAAGTTTACTTGGAATTATGGTTCTACCTACGAGGTTAGATTATTTAAACATGTTGCCTATTAATTCATGATTTTATATTCATGAATTTATTTTGAGCCTTTAAGTTCGTCTGTAAACTCTGTGAGCATGCTTTAGATTAGTGTAAAGACTAAGTCTAAATTGATGACTATTCTAAGTAGTGAGCCTTATATTAAGTATGCTTAATAAGATTGTAACAACGGCTCGCCCCGTGGTGGGTGCTTGACGCGTTCTTACGAAAATTATTTGGTTTAGAATGGTGTTGCCACCAATCTTTTTAAATGTAGGTGAGATTGAGTCACCTGAAATTCCGGTTATTTTAATAAAACATGTTTTTGTTATTTTATTAAAACAACGAGTTTTGGTCTGCGAAACCAGAAAAGCAGGTTCGAGATTCAGTTACGTGTGGGGAAGGGTGAGCACCTCCACAACGCTCAAAATTGGTACCTAGTCGATTACATATTGTCTTAAAGATGGAAATTAAGAATTCGAATTTGATTTAAAATTTGTGATCCCTTTTAAAATGTTGAAAAGAATATTTCCGTGTATGAAAGGAATTTAAACCCCTACACCCGGGGATAATTTTCGTTAGATTCCAAATGAAGGGAATCTATTTTGAAAATTATAATTTAGAATTAAAAATTGTATTTTTTGTGATAGGGATTAACGGAAAGCGGAACCTCTTACGTTCGAGGTACGTTTTTCACGAGAATTCCTAATAAAAGTATTACCTCATTTTGTAAGTATTGAATTATGAAAACCAAATATAAATGCGTGTGATATATGAAAATAAAATTTATATATGTATTTTAAAATACTTTAATATGAAAAGAGGGACATATATTATATAAACACATACGTACATAACAAATATATATATATATATATTATAATTTACATACATATATTACTAGGAAACTTTTTATAAAGATATATAAGAATAAGTGACTAATACTTTACATACTTATTATGATATTATACCTTATATATATATTATACTTTACATATATATACACGTACAAAAGCAAACTATTTATTTTAACTATATATTATATTATATATATCAGATAACTTTACATAAATATACACATGCTATTAAATATTATATTAAAAGAAAAAAAAGAAAAATACATTTATATATACGCAGACGTATATCATATATATGTATATAGCATAATTATAACTAGAATAAATGCTATAATAGTGACTAGAATGAACAAAAATGGAAATTAAATGGCATGATTGTAAATAACAAAAATAAAAAAACTGTAAAAAGGGATGGAAATGAAAAGAAACGGAAAATAGAGTGCGAAAGTGAAGGATACAAAGGCAGAGGGACCATAGCTGCAATTATCCCATCCATTCAAAACGCGCGGATCCCTCAGGTCGAGTTGAAGAACGGGTCACTCTAAGAAAACGACGTCATTTTGATTGGGCATAAATACCCCATTTTTGCCCAAAAATTCATTTGTGCATCAGATAATCTAAAAAAATTGGGAATCTCTCTCAAATGTCTCTGCCCGGGAGTTGGCCGGCGTCCATGCGCTGCCTTGTTAAGCCTGTCACCGGCGGCGGCGCCGCCACTCCCGACGGTCGGAAACCTACAAGGTCGTAACTTTCTGATTCTATTCGATGTGCTGAATCTGAATCCGGGATTGGATTTCTTTAAATCCTTCTCCAAACACCTAAATCTACTAAACAAGGTATGATTTCTTTACCTTTTCGAATCTGTTTTTTATTTGGTATTTGTTTTCGGTTAGAAATCCTATAATGATAACGCTTGGAAAAACTTTATCTTTGTTTCGAATATGAAAAAGTTTCTCCCTTTTTTTATTTTGAATCTGCTCCCTTTTTTTACATCCGAAAATCTCCAAAAGACCTTTTTTATTTCCATATTCGGACCTATATTTTTACGTTGCAAAATCCTCTCTTTTTTATTAATTGAACTCGGGATCCCGATTACCTATCTTGTTGGGTTTTAAATACCTAAAAATACATATAAGAAAATGAGATTTCATGATAGATGTTTGCAATTATCTTCAGATAATGATTTCTTTTTTCTCCTGTCTTTTACAGATCTGAAGCGGTGGAGCAGGGCAGCGGTTAGATTTGGGCGGTGGTCGGCGCGTGTGGCCAATGGTGGTGCGCATGGCGGCCACGCGTGGAAGATGGTTGGCCAAGGGGTGCGGCGGCGGCTGAGCTTGGTAGTACAGTTAGGTTTAGGGGTTTTTTGGAAATTCAGGGTTAGGGTTAATATGGTAATATTTATTTGGGTCTGATTTGGGTATTTTAATTTTATTTTAGATGGGTTTGTAAATAGTTTTGGGCTATAGTTATTGGGCTGGGAGTAATTGGGTTAATGGGTAATATTTTAAGATGGGTTTAATTTTTTTAGTGTTTGGGTTTGGCCCGAACAAAATAGGTGTTTACAGTTGCCCCTCTTTGCTCATGTTGTATAACAGGAATAGAGAAAAGACAAAAGAACAACTATTTTTGTCCGGTCAGGTTTGGGTTTCTTCTCTGGCCACCGCTTCTTCTTTGGGCGTCACTTGATCTTCTCTTGCCGCTCTTGTAAGCAAAATCTTCAAAATAAAGGATTCGTTGGGGAAGAAAAAAACCAGAGGTGATCCGTTGGAGGGGACAAAATGCGCTCGGCTTGCTGCTACTGTGATTACCACGCAATGCTTGGAGAAAATTTGACCTGACTACAACATTGACTAAGAGGTAAGGTCTCCAAAAATTTATCCAGTTGCAACTCTGATGAAGACACAAGATCGAACGATAAAGGTTTGGCCCAGCTACAATATCGCCGATGAGGCATGACCAGAAGTCAGCAAGTTTTGATCCAGAGCTCAGCTCATAGATCTCTTTTGCATTTTTCCCAAATGCACAGGGATTAACGAATTTGAGTTGCCTTTACCAGTAGCCATTTGCTCCGGGCTAGATGTACCATTCCCCTGGGTACAATCAGTGTATACCAATCATGACATTGGATTTTTTCTGAAGGATTTATTTTCCTTCGACCATTCACGAAAATGGATTTTTGATGGACATTTGAATTGTCTATTATCTTAAACTTTACCGTGTTTAATCAAGTTGTGCCAACATTTATGTTGAACTTGCCAAAAATGGTTTTGACCCATCTACTAGAACTAACGAAGAGACTAGATCAGAAGAGGAAAATTTGACCAGGCTTCCACTCGGACGTAGAGGCGTGATCTGAAGAGAGTTTTGATCAGGCTTCCATTCTAACGAAGAAGCGTGATCTGAAGAGAGCTTTGGTTTTTTTCCCTTCTTTTTTTGCTTTTTCATTTTTTTGTATTTTTTTAATCTTTTTAATCTTTTTGCTTCTTTTTTTGGAATCTTTTTTACCCATATGTCCGGAGAGAAAAATCAAGAAAAACATCTGGTCTAGTCATACCATCATTGAGGAAACTAGACATGGACAAAAATCCGACCTGCTGCACCAACAACAGCGAAGCGAGATTTGAAAAAAATGTGGGATCTGCTACCAACTTCAAGGAGGTGAACTCATCGGTGTACTCATTCCGCTGTCACTTCAGAGAGATGAGACGCTTGAGAGGTCCATTCTGCTGCCACTTCAGGGAGCTGAACTTGTTGCGGTGCTCATTCAACTGCAACTTTAGAGAGATGAGACGATTGAGACGTCTATTCCACTGCAACTTCAAAGAGATGAACTTGTTGATGTACTCATTCCGCTGCCACTTCAGGGAGATGGGACGGTTAAGGTGTCTATTCCACTGCAACTTCAAGGAGATGAACTTGTTGATGTAGCCATTCCACTGCCACTTCAGGGAGATGAGACGGTTGAGGTGTCCATTCCACTGCAACTTTAAGGAGATGAACTTGTTGATGTACCTATTCCGCTGCCACTTCAGGGAGATGAGACAATTGAGGCGTCCATTCTACTGCAACTTTAGAGAGATGAACTTGTTGGTGTACCCATTCTACTGCCACTTCAAGGAAATGAAATGGTTGAGGCGTCCATTCTACTACAACTTCAGAGAGATGAACTTGTTGGTGTACCCATTCCACTACCACTTTAGGGAGATGAGACGGTTCAGGCGTCCATTCTACTGCAACTTCAGAGAGATGAAATTGTTGGTGTACCCATTCCGCTGCCACTTCAGGGAGATGAGATGGTTGAGACGTCCATTCTACTGCTACTTCGGAGAGATGAACTTGTTGGTGTACCAATTATGCTGCCACTTCAGGGAGATAAGACGGTTGAGGCGTCCATTCTACAACAATTTCAGAGAGATGAACTTGATGTTGTGTTTGATTTGTTCCACCATTTGTTGGAGAGACAAGATATGTAAAAGATTAATTGATCCGCTACATCATGTTACGGGTGAGATAGAACCTACAAAAGTTAAAAGAGTGTTTGGTCAAAGTGAGCCACAAATTAATTGCTTTATTTTAAGACTGAAAGGTTTGATATGAATATTTGGTTGATTCACTCCTTCATATCAAGGATGTTGGAACTTGTTAATGTTTGTCTATTTCTTCTTGGTTGAAGGCGCTAGACAATATTTGCCTCATTTCTTCATGTTGAGGACACTGGAATTTGTTGACGACTATTTTCTGCTTCTTGTTTGAGGATGTCAGACCTGTAACTCTTTGGTCCTTTAAGAAAAGATAGAGTACCTTTAAGAAAAGATAGATTTGGTTTAAGAAAAGATCTTTGAGAAAAGATTTGACCAAGAAATTTTGTTTTCAGAAAAAACATCCTTGTGAAAGGATTGATGTAAGAAATTCATGTTTTGAGGAAAATATCTTTATGGAAGGGATGGAATTAAGAAATTCCTGTTTTTGAGGAAAATGTCCTTATGGAAGTATGGAGCTAAAAAATCCTATTTTTGGGGAAAATGTCCTTATGAAATGACATAATTAAGAAATTCATGTTGAGAAAAAGTATCCTTATGAAAGGATGAAATTAAGAAATTCCCATTTTCAGAAAAACGCCCTTAAGAAAGGATTGAATTAAGAAATTCCCGTTTTGAGAAAAATCTATCCTTAAGAAAGGATGTAATTTAGAAATTCCAAGTTTGAGAAAAAGTGTCCTTGAGGAAGGACGAAATTAAGAAATTCCTGTTTTGAGAAAAATGTCCTTACGGAATGATAGAATTAAGAAATTCCTATTTTGAGAAAAATGTATCCTTCAGAATGGATGGAATTAAGAAATTTCGATTTGAGAAAAAGTATCCCTATGAAAGGGTGGAATCAAGAAATTATGAGTTTGAGAAAACCATCCTTAAGGGAGGATAGAATTAAGAAATTCCTGTTTTGAGAAAAGTGTCCTTAAGAAAGGATGGAATTTAGAAATTTCGAGTTTGAGAAAGAGTGTCATTGTGGAAGGACGAAATTAAGGAATTTCTGTTTTGAGAAAAGTGTCCTTGAGGAAGGACGAAATTAAGAAATTCCTATTTTGAGAAAAGTGTCCTTGAGGAAGGACAAAATTAAGAAATTCTTGTTCTGAGAAAAATTTCCTTAAGAAATGATAGAATTAAGAAATTCCAATTTTGAAAAAAAGTATCCTTATGAAGGACGTGATTTCAGAAAATTGCTTTGAGTAACAACTAGACTTGGCAAACTTGACCTGAGACCCAAAAACTGAACCGATTTACCTGAACCGCGACCCGAAATTGACCTGAACATGATGACCCAAAACCGGAACAAACCAAACTGAACTAAAACCAATCTAAATTTTAGTGGAGCCGAAATGGGCCCGACCTAATTTTTAACTGAACCGAATAGACCCGAAATATAGAAAATATATTAATAGAAATAAATAAAGATAGGATATGAACAACAACACAAATCACCAAAAGTTAAATATACTGACTTTATAAATCTATATAGAGGGTGTAAAAAATTGATCGGCCTAAAAACCCGATTAAAATTGACCGATCTCCCATTGACCCGAACCAAAATCAACCGAACCGAAAATAAACGAACCAAAAATAAGCGAACCGAAAATCAATCGACCTGGAATGGCCAGAATCATAATAAACCTGAACTAAAACGAACTGAATTGAACCGAACATAAATTGAATTTGAACCGAAATGACTCGAACTGAAACCGAACCGAATGACCCATTTCCCACCTCTAGTAACAAGTACAAAGTTAGTTTCCGGTAGTGTTTTATGCAAATGGCATGTATGTGTATGTTTTTGTGATGATGCAGGGATGCATGAAATCCTTGTCAGAATCTTCAAGTTATGTATGCCTTATGAAAAACTGGATGCCATAATTTATGAACATGTTTGGCGATGCAACGATGCATATGTTTTCACGATGAAGTAATTGCAGAAATCTTCTCCTTCTGGCTTAGCTACTCTTCGAATTCAACTCTTGTTCAAAGTTCACTCTGGCAAACGTTTGGCCCCCAAATTTCGTTGTTCTTATTCTTTTCTGAATTTGAACTTTTGAGTTGAATGACCCTGATGTCATTTTCCATCTTCTTCTCAAGGGAAATTTGCTTGCAACACCAACGTCAGAGATTCAGACTCTAGATTAACTTGGCCCATCACCACTGACGGAGGTGAGATCGGGAAAAAGTTGATTCCGCTACTTCATGGTAGGGAAGTCATGATCTGAAAAACAAAAGGAAACTTTAGTTAGTAATATGCTCAAAATTTTTTATCGTTGTTATCCGGATATTTGAGCTTTTGGCATATTTAGCCTCATTTAGGGCTAAAGGTTGGTCATCGTGTTGTTGCCCCCATAGTTGATGTTCTCTAGTCTCTTTTCCTGGATCTGTTTATATGTATGAGCAAAAATAAATGCATTTAGTATGAATGCGACTCTATGCCAAAATGTATGTGTTTAGTTTAAATGCATGATAAACTTTAGTTGTACGCATGATGCACGTGCTTAATGCGACATGATAAATGTGACATTATTTTCCCCGCCCTCAAAGGGATGCCCCTGACTCTCTGCTGGTCAGATCTTTACTTCCGATTAAGTAGTGTTTAGTGCCTTGTATGTGAGGATGCCCCAACCTTTCTTGGGTTCGATCATCTTATGGATTACTTCCTTGGGTGAATGCCCCAAAATTTATTATGAGACTACTCTCGGAGCTTGAAGTATGTTTACACTTTTTTTATGGGCTTCAAGAGCGCATTATGTTACCCCCAGTTGGGTCTATAAATTTGTTGTTGGTTCATGGAAACCCATTACTTTCAGCTCTGGTGAAGTGCTACAGACGATAATCAAAGTAGTCGTCTAGGGTGCTAAAGTCTGACTCGGCATCGAAGGCTCGCTTTTTGAACTCGTCAAAAAACCCCCTCGATTGAGGTCTTGTAGAGGCACGATGTATGTATGAATACAAAGCTTATTCTGAAAAGTGCCCTTAAACCGAGCTCTCGCATATGTTCAAGATGGTGCTAGATCAGCCGACTTTACTTTATTTGGTATTTGTCGACATAAGGCATCCCTGGGGGGGTCGGTTTCAAAATGTATGCATGTAAATGCAAGGTGCATGTCCTGGATGCAAAGGTACTGATTCAAAAATGGTTCCCGTGGCTCAACCTCTTAATTCACGGGATTTATTCATAAATTTGGATATTGCATTGATATCTAGGGTGCTAGATTTTCTCCCGATTATAATTCTTCTTCAAATTAGGAACCAGTCGTGAATCAATACTTCATGCTGGTGAAATACAAAAAATAATGGTGTCCTAAAAGGTTGACTAAATTTTGGGCAGATTCAACGTTATCCCCTCGTCAGTTTATCTCAGGGACTCCACTATTGAATTTCAATGTGCCATTTTCAATCAAAATTTGTACCTTGTTTCTTAGAGCTCCACAATTCTCGGTAATGTGGCCCGTGCTTCCTAGATAATAATAACATACAACCTTAACATCATAACCTTCTAGGTACGGAGGCTCTTTTGGTTTAGACTAAACCGGGGCTAACAAGTTTTTCTCAACAAGCATCAAAAGTAACTCTGTATATGTTACCGGGATTGGATGGACATTTTTCTGAAACATCATAGGTCGATGTGAGTACGAACAATTTGATTGGCATGAGGAACGAGGTCGAATGGATAGATAAGACCCACCATATAAACCTCTGATCCACTTTCTCCTCTGATAATTGCACTGTTAGGATCTATGATTTTCCCTTGTCTGATGGCTTCTTCTACGAGTTCACCTGATATCACAAGGTCTTCGCTACGACATCCCTCTACCTTTGCACACACTGCCTGGGCCTTTTTCATGTTTTACAATATTAAACAATTTGGTTCAACCTCTATTATATGTTTGTACCGCTCTATGAAGGCTTCAGCCAGATCCTTCTAGGACTGTATACTGTCTCGACTAAGTTGATTATACCACCTGGCAGTAGGCCCTTTTAGACTATCTTGAAAGCAGTGAATTAAAATTTGATCATTATTGACATGCACCATCATTTTCCGATAGAACATGGTGAGGTGAGCGGATGGAGAGCTTGTTCCATCGAACTTTTCAAAGTGTGGCATTTCGAACTTTCAAGGTAACACTAGATGAGGGACCAAACTAAATTTACTTGCGTCCATTTTATGGACTGCATTTTCCCCTTTTACAGTTGTAAAATTTTCCTCAAGCCGCTGGCACCAATCTTCTAGCTATTTGGGTAGTTCAACCTTTGGCTTACCTAATACATTTAGATCTGGGACAAAGCGCTCTTTAGTTTCTCTGTGCGATGAAGATCCAGCTTGAAGATCTTGTTGCTTCCCAACTGAAGTCGACGCTTGTAGAGGTGTTTTGTTGCAAGGATTTTTTGATTTTTGTAGAGCACTGAGGGTCTATGAGCAATCATTTTCCCCTTTCAGGATCCTTATCTGCCAACATTGCTACTATCTTGGCTATTAGATCCGCCTGTGACTGTAAGTTGTGGTCGCGAGTTGCTTGTTGCACCTTTTCCAGGTTTTGCTCCATGTCGCTCTTTATATCTTCGCATGCTTTTCCAACCTTTCCAAACGACCATCTATTTTTAGCCTTGTTTCAAGTGAAAAAACAATGCTGACTCAGCTGGATTGGATGCCCTAAAATTACTTTGATCGAAATTCTCTCGGGATCAGAAGCTCGGACAAGAAATGATTATGCAATTTGATGTGATATAACTGTATGCAAGATGAGATGTAAATGCAATGCAAAAACAAAATAAAGCAAGTTAGTACAGATTTAATGATAAATAAATTATTGCAAAAAATTTAAAATGTATAGAACCTATAAGTAGACACACTTCGCTTGAATAAGGGAAATCCTACCCAATCATGCTTTCTACATGCATACGTTAAAAAAAGGTAGGTCCTACACGAACATGCTTTTCTACCCACATAAAATATATCGACATGATACATAGTATATGCTTTATTGCGAAAAAATAAATGATACTGAAGTTAAATAGCATAATTGAAAGAAAATAAAGAAACCCCCTAACTCTCTTTATCATGCACCTATTGGACTCTCTAAACGGGCAGAGGTTCAGTATGGCTCTAGACAAGGTAGGCTGCTACGATCCACTACATGTGGTTTAGGCTCTAAAGTAACGATACCCGAACTGTCTCTGGACATCGATTCGGGAGGATACATTTCCTTAAGTCCGTGCGAAGATAAAGATGTCAAGGCGGCAAAGGTACCGATGTATCCCAAAAGTGATCCACTATCCTGCACGGAGGCAATACCTCATGAAGGCGTAGCTTCTCAGTCCCACTTAAAAGGGACAAAGCTCGGGTGCAGAGCTCATGATATGCAAAAAATTAGGGAAGAGTTTTTTTTAAAAAACTTTTTTGTAAAAAAAATAACAGGAAAATGGTTCACAAAATAAATTAAACCGAATTTATAGTTTCCACTCGTTAAGACAAAAAGTAATCGACCGGTGGCTCGACTGTCAAAAAAGGTGGTCCCCAGCAGAGTCGCCAAGCTGTAACAACAGCCCCGCCCTGCGGTGGGTGTTTGACGTGTTCTTACAAAAATTATTTGGTTTGAATGGAGTCGCCACCAATCTTTTTAAATGTAGGAGAGATTGGATCACCTAAAAATCCGGTTATTTTAATAAAACTTGTTTTTGTTATTTTATTAAAACAACGAGTTTTAGTTTGTGAAACCAGAAAAACAGGTTCGAGAGTCAGTTACGTGTGGGGAAGGGTGAGCACCCCCGCAACACCCAAAATTGGTACATGGTCGATTACAGATTGTCTTAAAGATGGAAATTAAGAATTCGATTTGATTTAAAATTTGTGATCCCTTTTAAAATGTTGAAAAGAATATTTCCGTGTATGAAAGAAATTTACACCCCTTCACCGGGAGCATAATTTTCGTTAGATTCCTAATGAAGGGAATCTATTTTGAAAATTATAATTTAGAATTAAAAATTGTATTTTTTTGTGTTAAGGATTAACGGAAAGCGGCACCCTTTACGTTCGAGGTACGTTTTTCACGAGAATTCCTAATAAAAGTATTACCTCATTTTGTAAGTATTGTATTATGAAAATCAAATATAAATGCGTGTGATATATGAAAATAAATTTTATATATTTATTTTAAAGTACTTTAATATGAAAAGAGGGACATATATTATATAAACACATACGTACATAACAAATATATATATATATATATATATATTATAATTTACATACATATATTACTAGGAAACTTTTTATAAAGATATATAAGAATAAGTGACTAATACTTTACATACTTATTATGATATTATACCTTATATATATATTATACTTTACATATATATACACGTACAAAAGCAAACTATTTATTTTAACTATATATTATATTATATATATCAGATAACTTTACATAAATATATACATGCTATTAAATATTATATTAAAAGAAAAAAAAAGAAAAATACATTTATATATATGCAGACGTATATCATATATATATATATGTATATAGCATAATTATAACTAGAATAAATGCTATAATAGTGACTAGAATGAACAAAGAGGGAAATTAAATGGCATAATTGTAAATAACAAAAATAAAAAATTGTAAAAAGGGATGGAAATGAAAAGAAACGAAAAATAGAGTGCGAAAGTGAAAGATACAAAGGCGGAGGGACCATAGCTGCAATTATCCCATCCGTTCAAAACGCGCGGATCCCTCAGGTCGGGTTGAAGCGCGGGTCACTCTAAGAAAACGACGTCATTTTGATTGGGCATAAATACCCCATTGTTGCCCAAAAATTCATTTGTGCATCATATAATCTAAAAAAATTGGGAATCTCTCTCAAATGCCTTTGCCCGGGAGTTGGCCGACGTCCATGCGCTGCCTTGTTACGCCTGTCACCGGCGGCGGCGCCGCCACTCCTGGCGGTCGGGAACCTCCAAGGTCATAACTTTCTGATTCCGTTCGATGTGCTGAATCCAAATCTGGGATCGGATTTCTTGAAATCCTTCTCCAAACACCTAGATCTACTAAACAAGGTATGATTTCTTTACCTTTTCGAATATGTTTTTTTATTTGGTATTTGTTTTCAGTTAGAAATCCTATAATAATAACGCTTGGAAAAACTTTATCTTTTTTTCGAATATGAAAAAGTTTCTCCTTTTTTTTTATTTTGAATCTGCTCCATTTTTTACATTCGAAAATCTCCAAAAGACCTCCTTTTTTATTTCCATATTCGAACCTATATTTTTACCTTACAAAATCCTCTTTTTTTATTAATCGAACCCAGGATCCCGATTACCTATCTTGTTGGGTTTTAAATACCCGAAAATACATATAAGAAAAATGAGATTTCAGGATAAATGTTTGCATTATCTTCATATAATGATTTCTTTTTTCTCCTGTGTTTTACAGATCTGAAGCGGTGGAGCAAGGCGACGTCCAGATTTGGGCGATGATGGGCGGTGGCCGGAGCGCATGGCCAATGGTGGTGCGCGTGAAGGCCATGCGTGAAAGATGATTGGCCAAGGGGTGCGGCGGCGGTTGCTCTTGGTAGTGTAGTTAGGTTTAGGGTTTTTTTTGGCAATTTAGGGTTAGGGTAAATATGGTAATATTTAATTGGGTCTGATTTGGGAATTTTTAATTTTATTTTAGATGGGTTTGTAAAGGGTTTTGGGCTATAGTTATTGGGCTAGGTGTAATTGGGTTAATGGGTAATAGGGTAATATTTTAAAATGGGTTTAATTTTTTTAGGGTTTGGGGTTTGGCCTGGACAAAATAGGTGTTTACAAAGATACTATTGTGAGTAAAAGTATCAAGCATAATTCTTTAAGAGTCCTTAATTAAAGAAAGAGAAAATTCATAAATGACTTATCAGAAAACATTATGAAAATATATGTCTAAGATTGGTTCTATGAATTAACTGGTATTTAAACGTGCCTAGTGCATCACCTCTATTTCATGGTAACCTACTTGGTTTATTGTTCTTTAATATGCTCAATTTTATAAAAAAAATACCATGACAAATAAAATCTCTTTAAACTTAGTGTAGAAGTTAAAATAGTTGAGATTAATTTGGTTGAGTAGAATACCAAATTTAGTCATAGTAAATAAAATATGTGATTATCTCTTTAGGGTTAATATGTTGAATAATATGAATGAGAATATTATAGACATTAGTGATACTAAAAGTATGATGTAGCTGTTAAATCTCTTCGAGTTCTTTTCCTAAGTAGAGGAAAGAAAAGAGATGGTCTATCTTAGGAGTTGTGTTGAAATCTCTTGTAATAAATTTGAGATAATTTTCATGTTGTTCGGAAAAGTTGAAAACTCCTCATAAATATTTGTATAATTTTCCTAAACATTTCTGATGAAAACCTAGGAAAACTGAAATTCCTTTTGAATGAGAAAAAGTCATGAATGACTACTGAAGAGATGTAAAGAATTTCATAATCGCTTGAGATTATGCATACTGATTTTAATGATTAATAACTTCTCAAAACTTTGAAAATATAATCATGTAACACCCCCTTCTCGGTCTGGAGGGAAACCAGGTCAGAGATATTATCGGTGAATGATAACGGTGATCGGTACAGTAATTCCAATGATTCAATGACAATCCGACGATACGATGCAATGATTCAATACTATATAATAAAACAATGATCTTAAATTGGTTCGATACAATATTTATCCTTTTTAGGGATCAAACTTTAATTGTTATAAATTAGAGGTCCTTTTCAAAAATTAAACTTACCAACATGAAACTCAACTTATAGACAGTTAGCATGCAAATTTCCATCCCATTCAGAGGTCATTAATGTAATTAATTAAGCCATTTAATAAACAATGACCATTTTGTGATTTACTAGACTTATTCCCATAGCTTTTAACTAATTTACCTGTATTGGTATCGGTACTCGAAGAGTCCGTACCGATATGCCTGTGCCATGTTCGATATTACCATTACAAAGAAGGGTTCATATCGGTAGGAAAACAAGCTGTATCGGTACACTATACATAACTCACGTAACAACAAATTCTAGTAGCATTTTATCATATCGAAACAGTCCAAGCCGTATTTGTACGGGGAAACAATGCAATGAAGAGATCAGTACAATCTGATTTAGTATCAGTATGCCAACCCTAATTCCCAAATTGATTGAACAGTGGTACCGGTACGGTCCCACACGTACCGATACGATACCAAAGTAGAATTCCAGTGTTGAATTCCCAAATCGATATGCCATGTTGACCAGGTCCCAAAATGCATACTCATACCGATAAGCCTACACCTGTATCGGTACGACAGGGTCTGTAATGACAATTATAATTGGTTTTTTTCCATTTTAGACACCTAAACCATATCCAATGACCGTGAAATTTTACCCACATAATTCTTATATGTCTAACTTGTTGTATGTCAAATCTTATGACAAAAGGAGTCTGTTTACTATGTTTATCAATATAGGTTCCAAATATGCCAATTCTACCAAAAACCAATACCATTACCATTACAAGTCCATTTTTACCTAAAACATAGGCAAGTACCTACTGATCACTTACACACATAAAATGGGCCATTTATGCATGTTTAGACCCTATGTCACCATTCTAGGAGTTCAAAGACAAAGTTTATATTACACTGACTTGTTGCGACTTGCCAAAAATGACTCATTTCCCAATCATCGATGCTTGAACTTCTTAACCTAAAGTGCATGAATATGAGATGCATTAGGCTTATATAGCCTAATGAGAAAAACTATGAATGTCAATAATGTCCATAGTAAATGGCTTATTCATACAATAGTCTTGCCAATGATTTTAATTGTCTTTTAACATTGTTTGCCTTGGATCACATTTGGACATAGGTAGCATTGGTTCACGTTTAAACAAGCTCAAAGCATAAAGCAATGGCTTGTATCAATGCGATAACAATGATCAATACTTTCTTCTTCTCCATACCCTCCAACCAAACTAGCCTCCTCGCCTAGTGTTGTCACCCATAAGCTGTAGCTCATAGATCGTAGTCTCAATATACCATGTAGCATGACAAAGTGTCCAAGGGCTTCCATTGTTTAGGAAACTTAAAGCATTTTATGCTTTAGCAATAGCAAGTGTTCTTGTAGAGAGTTGAGCCTTAGCTCCAATAGTCCTTGTAATACAATAATTTTATCAATACAATGATCTTGCCAATGCAATGGTCAATATCAATGATCAATGTATATTTTAATGGTGAAAATATTAATACTATTATTCAATAATCAATATTTCAATGACAATGACAGTAGTCCCAAATATAACCTAGAATTGCGCATAACTTTGATTATGATTCAATTGGATTGAGGATATCTTTAGCATTAATAATTGAATGAGTTAATGACTTTTTTTAAATGAATTGATTAGTTGATAGCTAAATTAAGAGGACTATTTCAAAAATCTATATTTATGGGAGATTTACATGTAAGATAAAAATATAAACAAGGGCATTAACAAGTGTCATGTTGTGAGAAAACATGCGTTAGTGGGAGAGGGGGAATCTGCTTAGGTGGAAGAAGAATACCAAAATTTTGTATCATCTTCTTCAACCTCCTAGCAAAACTGAAGCATTCTAGAAGAGAGAGAGTTGAGTGAATGCCTACTCAAAGCTTGGTTAATCACATCTTTGCTTGGATCCTATTTCGAACAAGCTTGGGAGAAAGGTAATTACCTTATTCTTTCTCCATAATCAAATGAAAGTTTGTACTTATTGGTAGATATGTTAGTAGATTACGAGAATGGTTAGAAAGGTTAGAGAATTAATTTAAATCTATACAAATTTGGTGTATTTTTGGAGTTATGTAGTTGTAGTGCTTAAATGATCATGGATAGAATTTAGGAACCATTCGAATAGGTTCATAATCAATTGTGAAGTTGGCATTTGAACATAAATTGTGAATCAATGCTTAATAGAATCCGAATGGAAGCTGTTTTATGCATAAATGCTTAGGAATACATGAAAGTGGGACTGTAATGAATGGATATGAAATTAGAAATATCTGTTTTGAACCTGAATAAATATGTAAGGGCTGTTTTGATAGATATATGGACTGTTTTGGTGTTATACGTACATATGAGTGTAATAGGGGTTGTTTTGCATATAAGTGAATTTGGTGGACTGTTTTGTGGATTAAGAACTATTTTGTAATGCTATATGTGTTAAAGGACTGTTATGTAGATGGTCATATGGATATATGTATGTTAGAAACTATTTTGCACATATACAAATGCATAAGGGACTGTTTTGAAGTATAAAATATGTAAACCAATGTAATGAATTATGATGGCATGAATACAAACCTAGTGAACTGTTTTGAGTATTTTAAAAACAAATGAGACTATTTTGAAAAGTACAAGGACTGATTTTGGAAATTTGAAAATCGGGGAGACTATTTTATTAACAAATATGACTGTTTTATTCCATTATAATCATATTAGGGACAATTTTATGTATGTATATGCATACTAATGTATTTGGGACTGTTTTATACTATGATGATCATGTGTGGACTGTTTTGCTTGATATAAAAGTTAATGGACTGTTTTATGAAAATATGAATGTTATGGACTGTTTTGCTTTGATATAAATACTAGTGGGTTGTTTTGTGTGAAATTATACATACTCATAAGTAATTGAGTAGTTCTACAAGCTATGATTGTTAAAAAATTGTCCTAATACATGGTTGAATTCTTTGTCACATTAGAACAAGAAGCAATTGAAAGTGTAAAGGCTAAAATAGATCAATATGTAGATAAGCAAAAAAGGGGGATCATGATTCGGGACGAAGCTAGTACGGAATAAACTGTGAGTGTAGTTTAATGTCTCGGGATAGGCTTATAACCTTCCCGAGCATCTGTTGCTGATTTAATTATACTGCTTTAACTTTAAGTTAAGTTATGCATTTAAAAGCTTGGATTCGAGGTAAGTGCTCATACAATAAGTATTCTATAAAATGAAATGCGTGATTTGGTGATATGCTCATGTTGAAAACTATATATATTAAATATGCTTGATAAATGACTTTGATAAGCTATCGTTTAAGTTAAAATATATATGAATTAAGGATCAAATATGAATGATTTATGTGCTTAAAAGGATATATAATAAACTATTTTGGTTGATATTTCAATTATTGGAGCTATGCTAAATCATGATTTTCGATTGTAATATGAATAAGACATGCCATTCAAAAAAGATGAAAAGAAATACATTGAGAATTCACATGAGGTGAATACATGCCTAATATAAAAGGGGCAATAATCTTTGTTGATATGATATTTTGATAAGGAGCTGTGCTCAATCTGTCTCTAATAAGATAAGATAAATATGTAAGCCTTGGTTTCGAGTCAGTCTTAGGTATAGTTGGCATGTCATAGAGTCCATAGAGCTCGTGTTATCGGTGGACTACGGTCCTTATTTGGCGATAGTAGGAGGGAAGTGTTGTGATCACTTGGCGACAGTAGGACAGATTGACCGCTACTGTGAATACCCTTTTTATTTGGCGACAGTTGGTTGGCGATTCATATACCTAGGCTGTCACTTGAATCTCAAGTCTATGTTAAAGATAAAATAAGGAGATTGTGTTTCTAATGAGTAAACTATCTTGATAATTTATGAAACTAACATTGCATGCCTTTGATACCTTATGTTGATGTCTTATGTGCCAAGAAATTTATGTTATGGTATATTTTGTTTGATAACTTGTGTAGAGAGTAATTTATGTATATTGTTAGGTTATGTTAAGAATAGTATATATATATATATATATATATATAAGAGAAACCAAGAAAGTTTATAAGTTAAACAAATGGCAATGACTTTCCTAATAAGTAAAATGTATCTTTTGAATATTGAGTATCCTTTTTGGGTGAATAGATATGCTTTGATAAAGTGGTTACATACTTGTGATTGGTATGATTGCTTGAATACTTTTGATTTGTATGAAAATTCATAAATATATGAGTATGCTTATTTCGAAGACCTTATCACTTATATATTTGGTGCCTTATATGATAAGTAATTCGCATAATTAAATGCTAAGTATGATGTCTTATATGATAAGTAAATCTATGCTTATGCTAGGTTGTTTTGATAACATAAAGTGACAAGTAATTCATGTTTAGGTGAGGTTATGTATAAGAAATGATTGAATTATAAGCTAATTTAATGTGTTGCTTAATAACTTATACAATAAGTAGTATGTGCTCGTAGGATAATTGTATACGTAAATACATTAAGAAAGATTACCATATGAGAATATTTGTAGTTTAAAGGACTTGTATTCTATCAAGTCTGATATTTGATTGGTTTCGATATGTTTAACAATAATGCCGTATTTGAACTCTATGAATAAGATGAATTGTAATTGATCAAGTTAGTTACTTACCTGGATCCGTTGGCTTTAAAGAAAGAGTAGAGTTGCAATATAATGATTTTAATTCATACTTTTGGTTATTTAAGCTACCTCACTAAGCAATTGCTTACTCTTTTTTTCCTTCGTTACATTTCAGGGTAAATGTATTTTTGATTTTCTCCTGAGCTTGGGCGTGATCACAAGGACCCATAAGTATGAATTGAAATATTACCTTTAGAACTCCTAGATGGTGGCACATAATTGTTGAGTATGCGTAGTGCATTTAGATTCCATTTTGGCTATATGTATATAAACTTTATAAGTATTAAAGTTTTGTAATGTGCCTTTAATTATTTCATAAGTTGCTTACTATGTGAGTTATAATAGTTAGATTATTGTTTGGTTGTTTAAATATCTATATGTGCAATAGGATGTTAGGCCACCTTATTGTTTTGCGTGAAGGAAAGTTGATATATATATATATATATATATATATATATATATATATATATACATCTATTATCATGTGTTAAACCCTAAAATGGTAGTGTAGATCGAATGATTAGGTTGTTGATTAAAATCAGGCTAATGGGTAGTATGTCAATGAATATGTAAATGATATTACTATATAAAAGTTATAAGTAATTGGAAATAATAGGTCTAAACTTCAAAGTAACTTTGTTTTAGTACTCAACGTATCTATCACTTCTTTTTGGTAAATGGTCTATTATACTTCACGACTGTTTGATACTTGAGTTATGTTAGATATAATGTTCGAATGACTGTTTGTTGGTTAAACTATTATAGTCATGATATTGAACACTCATTACTATAGTTACAAGTTGGTCGTGATATGTGGTGCTTGATGATAATATTGGATAATAAGTTTAGATTTATTTATTTTAAATAATAATACTGTTTAGAGGCATGCAAGTTTGTAACCAATCTAAGATTAAAAATGTGTATAAATGAAAAGAATTAATATATGATAGTAGAGATAATGTAATAAACCTTGAGGTATTAAATACATAGAAATAAGGGCGTGCTACGAACTAGTAGTTGAGATGTTTTACTTAATATGTGTATATTTGATTGTGCATAATTTGAGTTTGAAGATAGACGTATGATTTATTTGAGAAGTTTTACTTTTGAAGGCATGTTTAGTTTTTTGTATTAAGTTTGAAAAGAATGTTTGTATTTTTTTAGTAACACATCCTAAGCCGGTTTATTCTCCTAGACCGGGTAGGGGGTGCTACATTTATTGGTATCAGAGCTTAGGTTTAGTCGATTCTCGGACTAAACTGGAACTTGTTGCATAATCATTTGTTACTTGTGCCACCTAGGAGTTAAATTTGATAAGTACTTGTGATCTATGTCCAATAAAAGCTCTTCTAAGTCTTGGTAGTCTATAGAAATGTCTGGAACACTTTTGGACCGGGATAATGAGATCTCTGTTGGCTCCTCTAATGAAAGAAAAGTATGAGGATAAATCAAAAGTAATAAATCCTTAAGAATTTTGCTAAATAGTAACAAAAATCTTCTTTCGTTTTCTTGTGGTCTAGCAATCACGAGCTTTGATAAACAAGTTAGCTCGATATCAAGTCTATCTGTATACGTCTTAAGTAATTCTAGAACAACCCTTACCTTCTTATATTCTATCCTCATTGAGAAATTTGATTCGAGTCCTGAACCTACCAATGGTAATCCAGTTGCCATCAATCCTCGAGAGATAGAGTTGTGATAAACAGAATAAGTTGGAATTGTTCTTTGTTTACATATGGATTTCCTTTATTTTCTATCAATCTTCTTGTGCTACCTATATATTATTTGATATTGTTTTGAGATTAGATTGACTAAGTGAATACCATGTCTAGGTAGATTGTAATAAGAAAAAGATCTTTCATCGTGGATTAGGGAAAGAATCCATACTCTCGTTAGATAAGAAACCCATTGAACCAAGATTTGTGATTATTGTCAAACCCGAAATCAATGAGACTAAGCTTATCCTTAAATCTGCCCTAGCCATTTCTGAATTTCTTGATGTATTCTCTCGAGAAACTATCGGATCTACCTCCAACACGGTAAGTGGAGTTCAGGATCGAAGTACAACTTAGAATCGAATCCAGTTTCCATCACTCCCTAATTTGTGGCTCTGGTCGAGCTTGAAGAATTAATTGCAAGACCGCCATGATAAAGGTTTCATAAGACCTAGTTTGTCTTCTTGAGGCTTTGCATCAATTTCAAAAATTGAATAAGTTCATTGTTAAGAACAAGTATCCATTGCCAAGAATCGAGGACTTGTTTGATCGACTTAAGGATGTTATGTCATTTTCTAAGATTAATTCTAGAATAGAATTCTACCTGATGAAAAGTTTCTGAAGGACTTCCGTAATCTATCTCCGATGTAGAAGTTAAGTTTGGGATTGAAGACTAGTTTAACCAACTTAGGGATGCTTTGGCATTTTCTAAAACCAATCTTCGACCGGGAGATTATCAAATGTAAGACAAGGAAACCAATGTACCAAAGATTACGTTCAGTACTCGATGTAATCATTATACATTTCTTGAAATGCCATTTAGCCTGACAAACGCTTCTGTCACATTCATGGGCCTTGTAAGTCAAACCTTCTAACCTTATTTGAATAAGTTGTAGTAGTCTTCATCAGTGAAAGTCTCGTTTACAATAAGAATGAACATTCGAAACACCTTTGAATTCTTTTACAAAATCCTTCTAGATTATTGACTCTAAGAAAATTTAATATATGTGAAAGATTAGTTATCCGAAGTGTTCTACCACGGGTATGGAATGTATATAGAAGGATTAAGGTAGATTTAAGAGGACTCAATCAGTGAATTGGAGACCTTTGAGAAAAGTCAGTAAAACTAAGAGATTTAAGATCAGCTGTTTAAAATCTAAGAATGGTTAAAGAGTTTTCCACTTCACCCATCCTCTAACTAAACTCTTTCAAAAGGATGTGCCTTCTGTTAGGTCGAAAGCTAATGATAAAGTTCTGATCAAATGAGGTAAGTTCTTGCTTATACTTTATTTCAATCCCAAAAGAATCCACAATCTTTTGTAAAGCTTCAAGCTCAACCTGACATGACAATCTTTCCTCCCTTGGAAGGAAAATGTTTCAGAAGCTCTTAGTAGTTCCTTTCGACCCATTATAGACCTGTCAAGATCTATAGGAATTTGAAGAAGCCATATTGATGGCCAAGAGTGAAGTCTGATGTTGCAGAATATATTCAAATGTAACAATTGTCAGAATGCAAAAGCTAGTTTTCAGTGGAAGAATGACAAGTTGAAGAAACAACTTGAATATCTAAAGCAAGTATCAAGGATCAATGCCCTCATTTGTTCACCTCGGGTAAAATTCGAGGACAAATTTCTTTTAAAGGGGAGGGAATTGTAACATCCCAAAATATAACCTAGAAGTGTGTATAACTTTGATTATGATTCAATTGGATTGAGTATATCTTTAGCATTAATAATTGAATGGGTCAAGGAATTTTTTTAAATGAATTGATTAGTTGATAGGTAAATTAAGAGGACTATTTCAAAAAGCTATATTTATGGGAGATTTGCATGTAAGATAAAAATATAAACAAGGGCATTAACAAGTGTCATGTTGTGAGAAAACATGTGTTAGTGGGAGAGGGGGAATGGCTTAGGTGGAAGAAGAAGACCAAAATTTGGTTCTCATCTTCTTCAACCTCCTAGCAAAAATCGAAGCATTCTAGAAGAGAGAGAGTTAAGTGAAAGCCTACTCAAAGCTTGGTTAATCACATCTTTGCTTGGATCCTATTTCGAACAAGCTTGGGAGAAAGGTAATTACCTTATTCTTTCTCTATAATCAAATAAAAGTTTGTACTTATTGGTAGATATGTTAGTAGATTACGAGAATGGTTGGAAAGGTTAGAGAATTAATTTAAATCTATACAAATTTGGTGTATTTTTGGAGTTATGTAGTTCTAATGCTTAAATGGTCATGGATAGAATTTAGGAACCATTCGAATAGGTTCATAATCAATTGTGAAGTTGGCATTTGAACATAAATTGCAAATCAATGTTTAATAGAATCCGAATGAGAGTTGTTTTATGCATAAATGCTTAGGAATACATGAAAGTGGGAATGTAATGAATGGATATGAAATTAGAAAGATCTGTTTTGAACATGAATAAATGTGTAAGGTCTGTTTTGATAGATATATGGACTGTTTTAGTGTTATACGTACATATGAGTGTAATAGGGGCTATTTTGCATATAAGTGAATTTGGTGGACTGTTTTGTGGATTATATAAGTAGAGATATGTGTATTAAGAACTATTTTGTAGTGATATATGTGTTAAAGGACTGTTATGTAAATGTTCATATGGATCTATGTATGTTAGAAACTGTTTTGCATATATACAAATGCATAAGAGACTGTTTTGAAGTATAAAATGTGTATACCAATTTAATGAATCTAAATGGCATGAATATAAATCTAGTGAACTGTTTTGAGTATTTTAAAAACAAATGAGACTGTTTTAAAAAGTAGAAGGACTGATTTTGGAAATTTGAAAATAGGGAAGACTGTTTTATTAACAAATAGGACTGTTTTATTCCATTATATTCATATTAGGGACAGTTTTATGTATGTATATGCATGCTAATGTATTTGGGACTGTTTTATACTATGATGATCATGTGTGGATTGTTTTCTTGATATAAAAGTTAACGGACTGTTTTATGAGTGTATATATATATATATACATGAAAATATGCATGTTATGGACTGTTTTGCTTTGATATAAATACTAGTGGGTTGTTTTGTGTGAAATTATACATACTCATAAGTAATTGAGTAGTTCTACAAGCTATGATTGTTAAAAAAATGTCCTAATACATGGTTGCATTCTTTATCACATTAGACCAAGAAGCAATTGAAAGTGTAAAGGCTAAAATAGATCAATATGTAGATAAGAAAAAAGGGGGATCATGATTGTAATACCCCAATTATTAGCTTAGAAGTTTAGTACTTTGGCCTCAAAACAATTATAATTTTAGTGGCATTTTTTAAAACTAAATAAGTAGATTAGGACCAAATTACAATAAAAAGAAAACACAAATTCACATGTAGAAGGGACCAAACCGAAACATTAGTGAAGTTAGTATATTGCATGCAAAGAAAATTGAAGTTTTGGCCTTGGGCACTTGTTTATTTGAGAACAAGCAAGATGTTTGAATGATGGATGGGTCATAACATTTGTGAGCTAAGGGAAAAGAATACCATAAGAGCTATTATCTTCTTCTTTCATTCTTCTAAAATGCCGGAATAGAATGAGAATTGAGTGAAGCCATAGTTGATCATTTAAGTTTAAAATTTAGCCTTGTTTGATTGGGGCTTTGATAGGAAGGTGCTTCTGTTACTCTCTCCATTGTAAATTTGCTGTGAACTAGATTTATTTTCATATTATGAATTTTGGTTATATTGATGATGCATGTATGAGTGAGAGGAATTAAGAAATTCTGAAAGTTTGTGAGGAGGTTTCGGTTATGGCAATTTGATCCATAAGATGATAAGGATTTAGTAAGATTGAAATGATAAATGCTTAGGTGGTTAAGAATAAATCGATGTTATGGATATTGGATCATTCGAATAATATGAAAATGTATACAATTATATGTAAGAATCATGCTGTGGTCGATTGATATAAATGTGTTTATACTTGGAATTGGATCATGGTTGAATGGTATAATTGTATTAAAATCGAATTTAGTCATAGTGATTGTTTGGTAATTCATTAAGGGGCTGTTTTGGTGTACTCATATGTATATAAATGTTTTTGCCTTGCTTTGTATGTTTTAAGAACTTTAGTGGATTGATTTGTATATACATGGAAACACAGAGACTGTTTTGAAAGTACACAAACATGTTAGGGGCTGTTTTTGTATTAATAAGGACTGATATGCATGTATGGTAAATTGTTTTAAGTGTATAAATGTATATGTAAGTAAATTGGACTGTTTTGAAAGTGTATGTCTGAAGGTTGAGTTGTTTTGAATAATTAAGAAAAAGGGAAATGCTTTAAGAATGCATGTAGAGATTGTTTTATAAGTTTAGGGACTGTTTTTACTGGACAAAAAAATACATAGTGGACTGTTTTGTGGTTATATAGGTGAAAATAGGTGCATTAAGTATTGTTTTGTAATGAATATTTATATATATATATATATATATATATATATATATATATGATAATGGATTGTTATGTGGATATTTGTGTGGAAATATGAATAACAGAGACTGTTATGCACTTATACAAATGTTGAGGACTGTTTTGATGTGTTAAAAAATGTATGCAAGTTTAATGGACTAATTGGTAGAGAAATAACATTAGTGGAATGTTTGGAGTAATATTTACAATAGAATGGTTACTAAGAATAGATCTAATATATGAATGTGCCATTTTAATATTAGATCAAGAAGGAATTGAGGAACTTAGAACTAAAGGAGATCAAGAAGTGGATAAAACAAAGAAAGGGAATCGTGATTCGTGACTGAAATTAGCTCGGAGCAAATTGTGAGTGTAGTTTAAAGTCTCGGATGGGATAATAACCTTCCCGAGCATTGCCTTCTATTTATGATTACTTTAAATTGATTAATTTACGCTATGAATGCACAAGTTAGGAGGCAAGGTGAGTATTTTAGTGAAAAGCACTTTGTGACATGAAAATTGGTTAGAAGCATGACTATGATTTTAAAATGCTTAAAATGTTAGGGGAATGTTTGTTTGGTTTGAAAGACACATAAATGAATAGAAATGGTTGTTTTGTGAAATGAAGAACAAATCTTTATTATGTTAAATTTGATGCGAGTTTGATAACCTTAGCACAAAGAAAGTTATTTATATATGCTATGACAAAAGTAATCTTGGATATAAAGCCATTCGAGCAAGAGAGAAGAATGTTGGGTTCACATGTGGTGAACACACCTATATACTCATAATGAGAAAGGGAATATACGATATGGAACTAAGCTCAATTTTGAGTACTTTAAGATAAGAACTTGTGAAAAGCCTTGGTCTCGAGTCAGTCTTAGGTATAGTTGGCATGTCATAGAGTCCATAGAGCTCAGGTTTGGGGTGGACTACGGTCTTTATTTGGCGACAGTAGGAGGGAAGCGTTGCGGTCATTTGGCGACAGTAGGAGGGATTAACCAGTACTGCGGGTACCATTTTATTTGGCGACAATTGGTTGGGGATTCATGTACCTAGGCTGTAATTCGATTCTCAAGGCTATAATAATAAGAAAGTATGAGATTATAAGTTAAGTAATTGAAAAGTTGTGATAACTTATTTGATAAGTAACATGATTATCATGAAATCGAGTATTTCTCTAATACGTGTATTTGCTTCGAATGAGAGGCTATGTTAAAATAAAATAATGAATTTCAAGTTAAGTTAATGAATAATTTTAATCCACCTTGTGACAAGAATTCTATGATCTATAAAATACTATGGTTGTAATCTTATATGATAAGTATCATATGCTTAAGACATGCTATGTATTATGACCTTAGTGACTAGTAAATTAAGTCTATGATATGTTGTGTTAAACACCTATGATGGTAAGCAATCCATGCCTATATTATGCAATGCTTGCTATCTTTTATGACAAGTAACACTTGATCATGATATTCTATGCTCGATAACTTGTTTGATAAGAAATGGACAAGTAATTTACGTGTTGATAGGCTACTTGAATTCCCAAGGCTATGTTAAAGTTATAACATTGATATGTGCAAATTCAAATAATTATGTATATACTTTGATAACTTATGAAATAAGGAATTCATACCTTGATGTAATGTGTTTGATAGTGACATGATAAGTAATTTATATTAATGAGATACCATGTTAGGTAATCTATTTACTCAGTAATGATCGCTTATATATGACTTTTGCGTGATTTAATACGAAAAGAGATGTATGTCATTGAATATGGCTACTCAAATAGTTAGTTCCTTGAATTGGTTTAGAGTCTTACTTAACTTCTAAGAATATGAAAAAGGTAAATATTGAAATTACAAGTTAAACAAATTAACTATGTTTGATAAATAAGGTGATAAGTACCTATGTTGTTTGTTACTACATTGATGTTCGTCTGACAAGTATCTATGCTAACAAATGTTATGTATGATAAAATGAGTGATAAGTATACATACTCTTAAGACGCTATGTTTAATAATTCTTGTGAAAAACAGACATAAGTCAAGGATGTGCTAAGTTTGATATCTTATATTAATAAGGAATTTGAATACATGATTTGTTCAATTGATAAATTAACTGATAAGTAAAACCATGCCTATGTTGTGATATGACTAAAATATGTTTGGTGTCTTATGAGAAAAATAAGCCATGTTTTTAATAGGTTATGTATGACACCTTGATGGATAAGTAATTCATGTTTATTATTCAATATGCTTAATAATTTACATTGGAAGGTAACGTGTATATGAGATACTATGGGATAAACAAATATGCTATACTGTTTTGTGTGAAATGTAGACATGGTGGACTCTTTTGTAATGTATTAATGTGTATACATAACTGGTAGACTAAATTGATATAAATAAATATACCCTGGATTGTGCTAAAGATTATAAGTGGAATCAATGATCGATTCAATGACTTGCATATCAAACATATGTATGTCTATTCGATGTCACATGTGTACAAATGTATTTGTGTCTATGTTGAGTATCTATGTACTTATGTTTTTTGGATATATGTGTGTACGATGTGTATGTACCATGTTGAGTACCCATGTATATATGTCTATTAGATGTCACATGTGTACAAATGTAGTTGTATCTATGTTGAGCATCTATGTACTTATGTTTATTTGGATATATGTGTGTGCAATATGTATGTTTCATGTTGAGTATCCAAGTATAAATGTTTATTCGATGTCATATGAGAACAAATGTATATGTATCTATGTTGAGAATCTTTGTACTTATGCCTGATCGATTACGTGTGTGTACAAAAGCATATGTACTTTGTTGATTTCCTATGCATATAAGTATGTGCCTAACTGAGTATCTCATATATGTGTATACTTTGTTCAAACGATCAAGTATGTTGTATTTTTGTTCGAAAGTCTCACTCTAAATGACTAAATTCTTGTCCAAGCTTAAAATCATGTTTATGATTAATAAACTTTGGTGAAAGGATCAATTATTGTTTCATACTTTGTTTTTCTTTAAGCTACCTCACTCAGCCATGCTTACTCTTTGTTTCTTAATGTTTCAGGATAGTCTTGCCTTCAATTATTTTGAGAGCTTGGACAAGATCACAAGGACCAGGATGTATGTCTGTAATCTCTTAGTGTACTCCTAGTTGGTGGCACATAGTGGTTAGGCATGCACTGAGATATTAGATTTCTTTTATGGCTTATCTTGTATATAAGCCTAATGAGTAATCAAGTTGTAATAGGCCTTTATTATTTCCTGGTGATTGCATGCTGTATATGATTTATTACTCGGCAAGATTTAGTAGTTGCTTAATAGCTGAGTTATGCTAGGGATATATATTTGATTGCCTACCCGTCTTAGATTTCGTGATTTATGCAGTTTTAACGAATTTGGATCATGAATGATTTTTGGGTAGGACACCTTATAACTTGAAAAACATTAAAAGTGGTAAATAAAATAATGGTTATGTCAAAAGCTAGTGAATATGGTGTATTGAATATGATATATCGAGTAAACATTTTTAAGGGTATGTGTGTTGAAAAATTTATACATGTAAATTATTAAGTAAAACCTTAAGTAAGGGTAGTATAGATAAGTAGGGTCTAGCTTAATGATTAATATAAGTAAACGCTAATTCTCAATGACTTACGTTGTTGATCATGCTATAAAAAAGATTATGCTAGTCTATCTAGGATTGTTTTACACATCAATTTATCTAGATCTATGTAATAATCTATTATGTCTCGAATGTTACTCGTTGACCAAGTTATGTTATGTATATGTTGTTCAACGATTACCATGATTATATGTTTGTTAGTAAAAAATGTTATGGTTAAAAGTACCTAAATTATAAGAACGAGCTTTGGCCTATTGATTGATGTATCTTTGATTAATATATGTTTACTTTGTCTGTATGTGGATTAGAGTTGAGAACTTTTCCAATTCATAAAAGTTCTAAACTACCCAGAGTTTTGCTTGCATGCTTGTCATATCTATGTTTCAAAGTTGTATGCTTGTTTAAGCGTTGTTCTTAAACACTTCCTAATTCGGTTTATTCTTAAGCCGGGTTTGGGGGTGTTTCAATGATTCGAGACGAAGCTAGCACGGAATAAACTGTGAGTGTAGTTTAAAGCCTTGGGATAGGCATATAACCTTCCTGAGCATCTATTGCTGATTTAATTATACTGCTTTACCTTTAAGTTAAGTGATGCATTTAAAAGCTTGGATTCGAGGTAAGTGCTCATATGATAAGTATTCTATAAAATGAAATGCTTGATTTGGTGATATGATCATGTTGAAAACTATATATATTAAAAATGCTTGATAAATGACTTTGATAAACTATCGTTTAAGTTAAAATATCTATGAATTAAGGATCAAACATGAATAATATATGTGCTTAAAATGATATATAATAAACTATTTTGGTTGATATTTTGATTATTGGAGCTATGCTAAATCATGATTTTCTATTCTAATATGAATAAGACATGCCATTCGAACAAGATGAAAAGAAATACATTGAGAATTCACATGAGGTGAATACATGCCTAATATAAAAAGGGGCAATAGTCTTTGTTGGTATGATATTTTGATAAGGAGCTGTGCTCAATCTATCATTAATAAGATAAGATAAATGTGTAAGCGTCTGTTTCGAGTCAGTCTTAGGAAAAGTTGGCATGTCATAGATTCCATAGAGCTCGTGTTATGGGTGGACTATGGTCCTTATTTGGCAACAGTAGAAGGGAAGTGTTGTGGTCACTTGGCGACAATAGGAGGGATTGACCTGTACTGTGAGTACCCTTTTTATTTGGCGATAGTTAGTTGGGGATTCGTATACCTAGGCTGTCACTTGATTCTCAAGGCTATGTTAAAGATAAAATAATGAGATTGTGTTTCTAATGAGTAAACTATCTTGATAATTTATGAAATTAACATTGCATGCCTTTGATACTTTATGTTGATGTCTTATGTGCCAAGAAATTTATGTTATGGTATATTATGTTTGATAACTTGTGTAGAGAGTAATTTACGTATATTGTTAGGTTATGTTAAGAACAATATATGTATATAGAAGAGAAACCAAGAAATTTTATAAGTTAAACAAATGAATCATGCGAATGACTTGCTTAATAAGTAAAATGTATCTTTTGAATATTGAGTATCCTTTTTGGGTGAATAGATATGCTTTGATAAAGTGCTTACATACTTGTGATTGGTATGATTGCTTGAATACTTTTGATTTGTAGAAAATCCATAAATATATGAGTATGCTTATTCCGAAGACCTTATCACTTATATATTTGGTGCCTTATATGATAAGTAATTCGCATAATTAAATGCTAAGTATGATGTCTTATATGATAAGTAAATCTATGCTTATGCTAGGTTGTGTTTGATAACTTAAAGTGACAAGTAATTCATGTTTAGGTGAGGTTATGTATAAGAAATGATTGAATTACAAGCTAATTTAATGTGTTGCTTAATAACTTATACAATAAGTAGTATGTGCTCGTAGGATAATTGTATACGTAAATACATTAAGAAAGATTACCATATGAGAATCTTTGTAGTTTAAAGGACTTGTATTCTCTCAAGTGTGATATTTGATTGGTTTCGATATGTTTAACAATAATGACGTATTTGAACTCTATGAATAAGATGAACTGTAATTGATCAAGTTAGTTACTTACCTGGATCCATTGGCTTTAAAGAAAGAGTAGAGTTGTAATATAATGATTTTAATTCATACTTTCGGTTATTTAAGCTACCTCACTAAGCAATTGCTTACTCTTTTTTTCCTTCGTTACATTTCAGGGTAAATGTATCTTTGATTTTCTCTTGAGCTTGGGCGCGATCACAAGGACCCATAAGTATGAATTGAAATATTACCTTTAGAACTCCTAGATGGTGGCACATAATTGTTGAGTATGCATAGTGCATTTAGATTCCATTTTGGCTATATGTATATAAACTTTATAAGTATTCAAGTTTTGTAATGTGCCTTTAATTATTTCATAAGTTGCTTACTATGTGAGTTATAATAGTTAGATTACTGTTTGATTGTTTAAATATCTATATGTGCAATAGGTTATTAGACCACCTTATTATTTTGCGTGAAGGAAGGTCGATATATATATACATCTATTATCATGTGTTAAACCCTAAAATGGTAGTGTAGATCGCATGATTAGGTTGTTGATTAAAATCAGGCTAATGGGTAGTATGTCAATGAATATGTAAATGATATTACTATATAAAAGTTATAAGTAATTGAAAATAATAGGTCTAAACTTCAAAGTAACTTTGTTTTAGTATTCAACGTATCTATCACTTCTTTTTGGTAAATGGTCTATTATACTTCATGACTGTTTGATACTTGATTTATGTTAGAGATGATGTTCGAATGACTATTTGTTGGTTAAACTATTATAGTCATGATATTGAACACTTGTTACTATAGTTACAAGCTGGTCGTGATATGTGGTGCTTGATGATAATCTTGGATAATAAGTTTAGATTTATTTATTTTAAATAATAATACTGTTTAGAGGCATGCAAGTTTGTAACCAATCTAAAATTAAAAATGTGTATAAATGAAAAGAATTCGTATATGATAGTAGAGATAATGTAATAAACCGTGAGGTATTAAATACATAGAAATAAGGGCATGCTACGAACTAGTAGTTGAGATGTTTTACTTAATATGTGTATATTTGATTGTGAATAATCTGAGTTTGAAGATAGACATATAATTTATTTGAGAAGTTTTAAATTACTCTGTCTTTTGAAGGCATGTTTAGTTGTTCGTATTAAGTTTGGCCAGAATGTTTGTATTTTTTTAGTAACACATCCTAAGCCGTTTTATTCTCCTAGACCGGGTAGGGGGTGTTATAACAAGATCATAATCTTTAAGGAGTTCCATCCGCCTCATTTGTCGAAGGTTTAACTCATTTTGAGTTAATAGATATTTGAGGCTCTTGTGATCAGTGAAGAGATATCATTTCTCCCTGTAGAGATAATGCCCCTAGATTTTCAATGCGAAGACAACTACAGCCAATTCAAGATCATGAGTGGGATAGTTTATTTCATGTGGCTTTAACTGTCATGAAGCATAGGCACTAACCTTGTCTTCTTGCATCAGTACACATCCTAACCCGAGGTGTGAAGCATCACTATATACGGTGTAATCCTTACCGTATTCGGGTTGGGTTAGGACCGGGGCTTAAGTCAATACTTGCTTGAGCTGATCAAAGCTATTTTGTTGTCTCTTAGTCCATTCAAAAGGGATGTCTTTCTGTAAAAGCTGTGTCAATGGTGTCGTTATTAAGGATAATCCATTAATGAATCTTCCATAATAGTTAGCAAGACCAAGGAATATGCGAACTTCACCAATATTCTTCGATGGTCTCCACTCTACAGTAGATTGGATATTTTTCGGGTCCATTGGATACCCACTACAGAAATGATATATCCCAAAAATGAGACTTCAGTAAGCCAGAATTCACACTTGCTAAACTTAGCATAGAGCTACATCTCCCAGAGGGTTTGAAGCACAATATTAAGATGTTCACAGTGTCCAGCTTGATTCTTGGAATATATCAATATGCCATCAATGAACACCACTACAAATTTATCAAGATAGGGTCTGAAAACTCAGTTCATGAGATCCATGAATGCAACCAGTGCATTGGTTAACCCGAAGGGCATCACTAAAAATTCATAATGGTCATAACTAGTTCGGAAAGCAGCCTTGGGTACATCACATTCTTTGACCTTCATCTAGTAATACCCAAACCTTAAATCAATCTTGGAAAAGATGATGGCATCCTTAAGTTGGTCAAAAAGATTATCGATCCTTAGGAGATGATACTTATTCTTGATAATCAGCTTATTCAATTGTCGATAGTCAATGCAAATATGCATAGATCCATCTTTCTTCTTAACAAATAGGACTGGAGCTCCTCAAGGTGAGGAACTCGATCGAATGAAAAACTTGTTTTACAAGTCTTGAATTAGAGTCTTGAGCTCTTTGTGTTCTACCAGAGCTATTCTGTAGGGTGCAATAGAAATAAGAGTGGTTCCAGGTTGCACTTTAATTCCAAACTTAACTTCAGGGATCAGAAAATTCTTGTGCGGTGTCGATGTCTTGCAACAATGGTTCTTCCTTGTTCTTGCCTTCGATGGTATACAACAATGGATTACTACCTCCATAGTTCATGAGAGTTATGCTCTCCTTGCCGAGACCTTAGAGATACAACTTCTTCTTACTATAATCTACCCAAGCTTGGTGCTCACCGAACCAATCAACCCCTTGTATAACATCAAATTCGTGGATGGGGATATCCGTAAGGTTGGCCGGGAAAAGGAACCCCTTGAATTATTAAGGGACATTTCTTGCACACTAGGCTTAATTTTAACACTATCACCTAGTGGGTTAGTCACAATAATCTTGGAAGTTATGGGATCAAACAATAGCTTGAATTCTTTGATCAACACAATACTTATCAAATAGTGTATAGATCTAGGATCTATCAATGCATGTACAAGATAGAAGAATAGTTCAATGGTACTTGCTATAATATCTGAATCATCATTCTTCTCCATACTCCCCGTAGAATGTACCTAGGCAAGGGCCTTAGATCCCTAGTGGATAGATGTTCTTGTAGAGGTGCTAGATCTCCTTGTAACTTCCGATGTTACATGCTTCTGATTCTTATCCTTAAGAGATTGGGCAGGTAACACAGTGTTAGCCAGTACAATGGCCTTACAGTATTGCCAAAACGAAATGGCCATTGATATACTTATTGTTTAAAGCTATGTTATTTTCCTTTCTTTTTAGATAAGGGAGGACGATAACAATGACTCGATATCATTATTTGATATTGAATAAGATGGTCTATTTTTCTTCTGAGCTCTCTAAGAGCTTCAATAGAAAGGATAACAATAATGATTCAATATCATTATTTGGTATGGCCTTGTGATGATTTAGAGATAGCAATATCAATACGATAATTCAATAGTCAATAATTACCAATTTTAGGATCATAATCTTCCCTACTGGTGAACATATAAGCTCGATATTGAGCAAGTTTATCGATAGTGATTTAGGTTATTCGATAGCCGTCATAAAGGGTTGTACAACCTGCTTCAATAAAGCCATACATTGTTTGAACATCCTAACCATACTCTGATAATGCTCAAGCTGAGCAGCCTGTATCAGCGGTTTAGGGTTCAGTGTTTCTTATCGAGGATCTTATGGACTTGGAGGGTCTCCCCCTTGTCTCCTCGCCATGAGTCGAGGACACAATAGAAAGCTCAACATTCATGTGAGCTTTATTTGACTCAAGCATTACTATACTATAACTAGAAAAGAGATCGGGTGAATTAGCAAGTCACAATACACACAATAATTGCCTCATAGGTGGCATATGCAATGCAATGACAATAAAATAGGCTTCGGTTTAGTCCTAGAATTCACTAAACTCTAGCTCTAATACCACAAATGTAACACCCCTCTTAGTATGGAGGGAAACTGGGTCGATGATGTTATCGGTGAATGATAACGGTGATCGATACAGTAATTCTGATGATTCAATGACAATTCGATGATACGATGCAATGAGTCAATACTATATAATGAAAAAATGATCTTAAATTTGTTTGATACAATATTTATCCTTTTTAGTGACCAAATTGTAATTGTTATAAATTAGAGGTCTTTTTTAGAAATTAAACTTACCAATATGAAATTCAACTTATAAACAATGAGCAGATAAATTTTCTTCCCATTTAGAGGTCATTTACCAAATCAATTAAGCCATTTAATAAATAGTGACCATTTCGTGATTTACTAGACTCATTCTCATAGCTTTCAGCTAATTTACCTATATTGGTATCGTCACTCAAAGAGGCCATACCGATACACTTGTGCCATGGTCGATATTACCATTACAATGAAGGGTATGTACCGGTACGAAAACAAGCCGTATCGGTACGCTATAAATAACCCAGTTAACAGCAAATTCTAGTAGCGTTTTTCGTACCAAAACAGTCCAAGCCATATCAGTACGGGGCAAAGATGCAATGAAAGGATTAGTACGATCTAATTTAGTGTTGGTATGCCAACCCTATTTCCTAAATTGATGGAACACTGGTACCGATACAATCCCACACGTACTGATACGATGCCATAGGAAAATTCCAGAGTTGAGTTCTTGTACCGATACACCCAAGGTAGTATCGATACGCCATGTTGACTAGTGTTGACCAGGTCCCAAAATGCATACACGTACAGATACGCCTACACCTGTATCGATACGACAGGGTTTGTAATGACAAATTATAACTGGTTTTTATCCATTTTAGGCACCTAAACTTACCCACAAAATTCTTGTATGTCTAACTTGTTGTATATCAAATCTTATGACAAAATGAATCTGTTTACTATGTTTATCAACATAGGTGCCAAATATGCCAATTGTACCAAAAACCAATACCATTATAAGTCCAATTTTACCTCAAACATAGACAAGTACCTAGTGATCACTTATACACATAAAAATGGGCCATTTATGCATGTTTAGACCCTATGCCGTCATTCTAGGAGTTAAAAGACTAAGTTTACATTACATTGACTTGTTGCGACTTGCCAAAAATGACTCATATCCTGATCCTCGATCCTTGAACTTCTTAATCTGAAGTGCATCAAGATGAGATGAATTAGGCTTATATAGCCTAGTGAGGTAGCCAAATACAATGCAATGAACAAAACTATGAATGTCAATAATGTTAGTAGCAATATTTCAATATAGTGAATGTCCATAATATCCATAGTAACAAATTAATGTAAATGCACCTCAACCATGCTTTAACATTAGTCAAGCTTATTCATGCAATAGTCTTGCCAATGATTTTAATTGTCTTTTAACATTCTTCGCCATGGATCACATTTGGACATAGGTAGCATTGGTCCGTGTTTAAACGAGCTCAATTCACAAAGCAATGGCTTGTATCAATGCGATAACAATGATCAATACTTTCTTCTTCCCCGTACCCTTTAACCAAACAAGCCTTCTCTCCAAGGGTCATTACCCTTGAGCCATAGCTTATGGACCGTAGTCCCAATATACCATGTACCATGCCAAAGTGTCCAAGGTCTTTCATTGTTTAGGCAACTTAATTCATTTCATGATTTAGCATTAGAAAGTGTTCTTGTAGAGAGTTGAGTCTTAGCTCCAATAGTACTTATCAATACAATAATTTTATCAATACAATGATCTTGCCAATGCAATGGTCAATATCAATGATCAATGTGTATTTTAATGGTGTCAATATTAAGACTATGATTCAATAATCAATATTTCAATGACAATGACAATGGCTCAATGGACAATATTCAATGCAATGAACTTATCAATGCTTACCCATGTTGCATCCAAAGAGGTTTCGATGCAACAATACCTTAAAATAATGTTAGCAATGCAATAAACAATAATAATGAAATCGAAAAGGCACCTAGCCAATCCCGAGACTCCGACTATAGTCACCGATACCCCTAAAGTTTTTAAGGCTCCTGATAGTAGTTCTTTTGCCCTTTGACTTGTTTGACCTCGATGGAATAGGTGATTCTTCACCTTCAAAATTTAAGCTATATAAAAAATGGAAACAAATGGTTATAATGCTTCCAACATTTTCCACTAACAATAATAAATTCCATAGCAATTTCTAGCTATGAAAACAATAAGGTTTTAAGCTTGGAATCCATGGGTAATCAATAGGGTTTAGATGATCTTGTAAATTGGATTTCACAATGAATTAGTAATAGAAACCAATAATCAATAGAGGGGTTTATCTTGCTAGATCGATAGGAATGATATGAAATCAAAAAATCGAAGAAAATTTAAGCTTGGTTAAGTCTCAAATGGAGGTGCTTGCTTAGGTAGGGGAATGGGAGGTGCTTGCTTAATTGTAATGTGAAGAAGATGATGAAAGTTGAAGACAAGGTAAGCTACGATAAGTTTTTCTTTCCTTATTTCTCTCTTGCTATAATCAATTCACCATTCCTTCTTTTGAAGGAATTTCACCCCCATAGTCCACGTAAGGGAGTGACTAATCACTTGAGGGGCTAACCGCAATATTAGTCCTTCAACTTTCCATCCCTTGCACTTTTGTCCCAGTAGTTTCAATTCTTACAATTTAGTCACCAAACTATGTTTCCATTATTTTAATATTGTAACACCTCCTACCCGGTCTAGAAAATAAACTAGCTTAGGACGTGTTACCAAACAAACATACAAGGATTCTTGATCAAAATAGTACAATTAACTGCTCATGCCTTCAAAAAATAGAGTAATTTAAAACTTTTTTTTACATTAAGCAAAATACATCAACCACTGTTCATAGCATGCCTTGATAATTTAGGAATTTCAGATCACAAGGTTTATTACATCTTTCTACTAACTGAACAAAATTTTTTTTGTTCATATACTTTATTAATCGTAATTCAATTACAAACTTGCATACTTTAATCCATTTCTAAGACATAACAATCAATGTTTAAAATTGATCATGATGACAGAAAACCATAGATTAATGATCTTTAAGCTTACATGTTGTATTATTTCAAACTCAAACTTATTATCCAAGATTACTAACTAAGCATCACCTATCACAATCAAACATGTAACTATGGTAACAAGTATTCGAACATCAAGTTTAACATAACTTATCCAAAAAGCGATCATGATTATTATAGACCATTTACAACAATATGATAATTACACTTAAATACTAGTATCAAAGTTATTTCATATCTTAAACCAATCAATTCCAGTTACATATAACTTTCACATAGCAAAACCTTACACGAATTCGTTGACATACATACCAATTAATTATTTTAACCACTCATCTAATCATGCTAACTACGTTACCATTTTAGAGTTAACACATGTTAATAAATAGATATATATCAGCCCACTTACATGCATGATATCATGGTAGTCTACCAACTTAAGGCACATATAGATACTTAAACAACCATACCATCATACTAACTATTATAACATATATAGCAAGCAACTATAAAATAAGTAAAGGCCCATTACAATGCTCTGAATAATTATTAAGCTTATAAACATATAAAATCAAACATGAAGTTATTATGCACAATGCATTCTTAACGACTATGTGCCACCGTCTAGGAGTTCTTAAGGAGAGTACGGACATACACCTCAACGCTTGTGATCTCGTCAGAGCCCAGAAGGTACTTATAAGCAAGTTCATCTTGAAATGCTTTGAAAGGATAGAGTAAGCATGGGCTTAGTGAGGTAGCATAAAGAAACTATTAGTATGAAACAATAATCTACCCTTTCGCATGCTAATCTTGGATAAGAGGTTGGTCATATTAGGACAAGACACACACAAACAATTACTTATTCTTATACATGATATTTGATTCAAACATGAACATAAATACACGTAATGTTCAACAAAGAATATCCGAGTGTACTTGATTATTCACACGAAACATGTCTATTAACCTAGTTTGGTAATCAATTATAACTAGGAAAAACAATGGGCATACATATCATGTTCAGGAGCTACCTAACACTGAAGGTATTACACGAAACATATCCAGGTCATGATTACTTTTCATATACGTTATCAAACATAGCATTTTGTGAACATTTTTACTTATCTCACAAGTTATTAGACTATCATATTTGCATGTAAGTTACTTGACACAAGATAACAACAAATCATGTCTTTTTTATGAGATACTCATATGCTCAAAACTCTCCAAGACATGCATGAATTTAATCAAAATAGTCCACTAATCGTATTTATATTTTATACTATCAAAACTGTCCAATAGACGTGTATACACATTTATACATTGCAAAAACAGTCCACACATATTTATTTATATCCAAAACAGTCCAATAGCCATGTATACACATTTATACATTGCAAAAACAGTCCATACATAATCATTTATATCCAAAACAATCCAATAGCCATGTATACACATTTATACATTGCAAAAACAATCCATACATAATCATTTATATCCAAAACAGTCCAATAGCCACGTATACACATTTATACATTGCAAAAACAGTCCACACATATTCATTTATATCCAAAACAGTCCAATAGCCATGTATACACATTTATACATTGCAAAAACAGTCCACACATACTCATTTATATCCAAAACAGTCCAATAAATTAAATATTTATTTAAACGTCTAGTCATTTATTTAGTTTATATGCATTCATGAATTCTTTAATCGTAACTACAAGGTTTCAAATCATGACAGAATTTCATAATCCGATTATGCACAATTTCAGTTAAACATTAATTACTTAATTTGCAAGCTATTACCAGGATTCATCAATTTAACTTATGATTTTATTTTTTTCTTAAACGTAGCCTTCCAATTTTACTAAATACAAAACATGTATCAAGTTAAATAGGCATTTCTTGACATATAAATAACGATGCATTTTATTGGATTAACTTGTAAATCTCATTAAACTATGTTTTTGTAAACAAAGTATTTGAATAAATACATATTCCATAATTCAAAAGAGCATACAAGAAAGCTCAACAATAAGTTATCTATTGTAAATTAAGACGTTCGAAACAATCATTTACTCAAATAGTCATAATTATTTGTACAAAACACATATTTTTATATGTAAGCATTCGAATGAAACTCATGTATTTAATTATGCACTCTAACATAGCAATTCTATGTTCTCAAGGAATATACAAGCCTCAACTATGTACACATTTATTTGTTATGCACGTTATTAAGAAGTTTATTAGTTTATTTTAAAAACCTTTATGGTTTTTCATTTAACATAATTACTTGTCTCATAAGTTATTAACATGACTTATCACAAACATAAATTTCTTAACATACAAGATATCAATCTTAATCCATTAATTAGTTCGCAATTTTCTTCATTTAATTTTTTTTACATAGCCTTGAGAATCAAGTAGCCTAGGTATACGAATCCCCAACCAACTGTCGCCAAACAAAATGGTACACGAAGTACCGGTCAATCCCTCCTACAGTCACCAAGTGACCAAAACACATCCCTCCTATTGTTGCCTCATAAGGACCGTAGTCCACCCTAATCACAAGCTCTATGGACTCTATGGCATGCCAGCTATACCTATGACGGACAAGAAACCAAGGCCTTTCAATCAAATCTTATCATATCATACTCATAATTGAGCTTAACTTCTTATCCAGATAATCAGGTAACCTGTCTTATTCATATCAAAGATGAACATAGTTCTACTTGCATAGAATTACATAAGCAAGGCTTATAACATATCATACCATGTCAGAGTCGTAATTGAGCATAGCTTCATAATCAGAATACCAAATAAGTATGGTTTATTTTAGATCTTGTTAAGCACATTTTTGATTCATTCATGATATTCACTTCTTACTTAATATTTAACCAAAGATTAGCTAAGCAAAGATTTCTTATCAGACAATTAATAGAATATATAAAGGGTCCACAACGAGCATAACATAAATCAAGTAATTGTATTTCATGAATACCTTTCATTAGGTACTTTCCTCGATTTCAAGCTTAAATATTTCTATATCTTAACTACACTCACAGGTTAATCCAAGCTATTTACGCTCCCAGATTCACAATTCCTTTTTGCTTTTCTTCCACTTGTTCTTCCTTGGATCTTACTTCCTCATTCCTTTCTTTGTCTAAGAAAGTCAACAAGAATATATAACATATTAAAGACCATTTTATCTCAACATGTACAATGCTTCTTTTAAGACTAGACACAAGGATTCTATCCTACCCACATACCATTCATTTTAAGTTACCTAAGTATTACATATATGATCATATTTCAGCATTCACCAAATAATTCTAATCACACAAGAAATAATTCAATTTCTAGTAACACAAAACAACCCCTTATTTCTTACAAAAACAGTCCTTACTTTTTCCAGCTTATAAAACAGCCCATTATAATCAATAAAACAGTCCCTTATGTCTACAAAATAATCCCTAAACAACCTTAGTGTTATTAAACAGCCCCTCCCCTGTTTTTGGCAACTCAAAACAGTTTCAAGAAATATTTTTATGATCCAATTAGTCCCTTGTTTTGAAAAAAAAATCTTGTTCTTTTACCCTTTAAAAGAGTCCAAAAGCTTCTATAAAATTCCATATAGCCCCACACAAGTTTCACCAATCCATTTTGCATTTTTGATTAACAATTTGGTCCTCAAATATTACTCAAAACAGTCCCCAACGAATCAATTTAAAACAAAACAGTCCATGAATTGCTTTCATCAATCAACGTAATCACAATCCAATTTCAACACAATTTACATTCTTAACAAGGTTCTAACCGAATACTCAATCTAATTGAGTCACCAAGGATTCATTTTCAATCAAAACATTACCTTAGCTATTATACAAGATTACATATACATAACCATTCATTCAATGAGCCATTCGAATACCCCTAAAATTTATCTAATATCTTTCACAATTATTTTCAACTTTACAACACTCAATGAACCAAGGCTTACATATCATGAATTTAGATTTCTAGTCTTTCTAAACATCAACATTGTTCATGTAAATCAACAATCAAATACTAAATTTTAAGCATAAATTAAAGAATTAAGGAGAATATAATCACCTTTCTTCCAAGCTTATTCGAACAAACCCTAGAATATAATCAAAGATGAAGCAATTTGTCAAGCTTTCTGTCAAACTTTCCTTCTCTCTCAAGATTTGGTAACCCGACAGTTGAAGAAGATGGAGGGGATAATCTCCATTTGTTTCTCCACCAATCTTTCTCCCTTACACATGTTTAGATTTGTTTATGACATGTGTAAAACACCACCAAATAAATTCTTCTTAGCATGCAAACTCCAATCTTTTATTTTTAATCAGTTTGGTACATTTGATAATGGCTTTCTATTATATATAACTTTAATTTTGGTCCTAGATCCTTACATTAATTCTTGATTTATAAATTGGACCATAGCATTTATAATACATTCAATTTAGCAACGTTCTACTTGGCCAAACTTTGGGGTGTTACAAATATAGTTCTTAATTAATAACAATGCTTAATTAGGGTTCAATACTTGGACAATTGACCACTTGGTCAAAGGTCAATGCAATAATTTGACTTTTTGATGTTGGATTTTTGATCACTGGAATCCAATTTTGACCAGACCGGTTTTTAGGGAGTTAAAATCATGTGTAAACAAGATTTGAGTTTGTTAAAACATAGTTTTATGGTTAAAACTCATAAAAAAATTTACTCTAGTATGATTGAGTATTTGTTTACACGTTGTCCAAAGACACTTATGGATTTATTTCTATCTTAAAAATATTAGAAATATGGGGGTGTCTTAAAATGATGATTAAAGTTAGGGAGGAACCTAGTTGATTCGCTTACCAAAGGTTACAGTCAGAAGTTGGTTTTAGATTCATCGAGGGGGATGGGTCTGAAGCCTATTGGTTGAGGAATTCATGGTGGATACCCAACTTAGTTATCTAAGTTCAATAAAGTCAAACAAAACCATCGAAAGAGTCATAGTGTACATTTCTACCTACCTATCCCTATGACGAATAATGTACATGCACATGATGAGCTTTATTGCTCTTAATAAATTCATAACCTAGACTTTGGGTGGTCTTAGTGAGAAAGAATTGATGAATTTACCAATTTTGGATGAATATCTACTCTTAATAAGTTCATAACCCAGTATTGAGTGGGTGGTCCTATCGTAAAGGACTAGATGAACTTGCAACTAGAGAGGTTGAGTTTTCTTAAACATTTAATGAATTCAATCCAAATATTTTGGGTGATCCTGTTTGAGAAGGACTCATTGAATTCACCGTTTAAAGAGGTTGAATATTTATTCTTAATGATTTCTTATCATAGAGTTTGGGTGGTTCATTTAATATGAACTTGAAGAAATTCACCTTGTTTTTTGTGAGGTTGAGCTATTGTAAGATCTTAATTAATTCATAGCCCGGTTTCGGGTGATTTATGTTGAGATAAACCTGATGAAATAACCTACGTAAGTTAGAAGGACTATCCACCTTCTATGAAAAATGTTGTGCCGTTTTTCTAGTACACTTACTAGAATCCTGAAGAAAGAGGGCTATATATACATTTGTATATATACTTTGTAGACACATCGAGGATTTTAGCGGATGAAAGGGTTAGTTGTGTGTTATAAGTTCACCATAATCTTAGAAAGTTCAAGATTTTTTCACTTATCTAAGAGAATAATTACTCATCATCACTATTTACTTGTTCCAAATACGTTCACTAGTGCATAAGCAACTAATCTCAATATTGCTCTTCTCGTGTTTTAACTATAAAGCTCTCATTTTTTGAAAGAATTCTTTTGCAGTAGTGGGGGGATATTGTTAATGCTCATAACTAAAGCATTTTAATGTTGTTTAATTTTATTTTAAATAGCACTTTAATGTTGTTGAATGGAATGACATTTTTTCCCTCACTATTCAGCTTATAAATAGTGGGCAAGTCTTCTCATTTGATATATCCCAAGCAAATATTTGCTTTGAAACACTATCCTTCTTATTAGTGTTTTTATGACTTTTCTGAGTTCTAATTCTGAGTTTTGAGAGAAGAGTAGTACCACTAGAGTCTACTCCATCTTTCATGTGTACGAAACTTGGAGAGCCGTGCTAACCTTAGGGGGTCATTCGTCCATTGTAGCGATTACACACATCGAGTTGAATTTGCTTCTAAGGCAGTGGTTAATACCACAACATGGTTATCATTCTATTTGGTTATTTTATTTATTATTTTCCAGTCAGTGCTAATGCCTCGTTTTGTACCAGTCTATTTTCCAACAGATGTTTCCTTCGACAACCTAAATTATTACAAAATTCATAAACTTTTTAGGTTTGAAAGATAACATTTCAATCGGCAACCTAAATTATTACAAAAACTTCTAACCTTTTAAGTCTGAAAGAATAACATTTCCATTAGCAACCTAAATAATTACCAAACCATTAACTTTTTATGCTGAAAAGGTAACCTTTCATTCGAGAACCTAAATTATTACCAAAACCTTTAACCTTTTAAGTTGAAAGGGTAACATTTCCTTCAGCAACCTAAATTATTACAAAAATCATTAACTTTTTAGGTTAGAAATGTAACCTAAATTATTACCAAAAGCTTTAAAATTTTAAGTTGATAGGGTAACATTTCCTTGGGCAACCTAAAAGGTTACTATAACCCCCTTAGCCCGGCCTAGCCGAAAGACCGAACCGAGCGAGCTACATTAGAGTTTACCAAAATAAACCCCAAAAAGATTTAACTAAAAAGGTCTATTTTTTATTTATCTTTTATCTTGTCTAAATGCATTATTAGGTCCTAAGGTGTTCATACGAGTCATGGTTCATTTTACAACCCAATCGGGCATCATTTCGACTTCCAATTGCTTGAAAACCCGTTATAGAGACTAAGGCATAATTTCCAATAATATTAAGGACTTTCATGATTTTAAAGTTACCAATCCTCAATTAGACATGTTACATGCCTTCATGTTAAACCCCAACCCAAAATTATCATTCATATACATTTAATTACACATTCAAGAAACAGTGACCAGATTGCAAGGATTTTAAACTACAGATGCCTTAACAACTGAAATAACTACCTGTGTACCGGTACACTGATCCACGTACCGATACAGCATGTTGACCACCACCGTACTGGTACAACATTGACCCGTACCGATCCCTTTCCTTTTATCTCAAAACTTTGGATTCAAGTAGCTAAAATGCGTACCGATATGGTACCCCGCGTATCGGTACGGGTAGCTTAATTCGAAGGGGCATACTGATCCTCAAACCCATCTACCAAAACTAACATGCAAAATCCTTAAAGGTGTACTGATACGGTGGTTAGGCGTACCAGTACTCGTTGCTTAAATTCAACACTTTGAACCTCGTACAGACCCCGTGTACCGATCCTGAGGTACTCGTATCGGTATGCAAAGGCCTGTAATGACCTCTAGATCCAACATATGACACTTTGACTCACTTAAATCAAGCTTAACACTTAGTAAATCTTTAGATAACATCAAAAACATGCTTGAGCATCACCATAACATTCACATAAGCCAACCTAGCTCAACTAGCAAACTCAAACACCAAAGCTAGAGGCATGCTTCCTAGACCACATTCAAATTATCAAACCATCCATGTCTCGAACACTTAAACCGCAATACAAGTCCAAAACAGAGATTAAAACTTGCAACATTAGGGAGTTCTTCAAAAACCCTCCCAAAGCCTCAATCGACACATTGCCATTATTACTACTCTTTAATAGCGAAACCATACTTTGAGTTCAAGTCTAAAGATTCCCTTCCTCGCTTCTTTGCTGCCTCAAATCTTAGTTTTCTAAATTGATGGAAAAGAGAGCATAAGAAAGATAGGCTTAGTGAGGAATGCTCAAACAACAACATCACCAATGCACTTAAAAACCATCTCAGAAAACATTTGTAAAATACATTTCGAAGCTTTCTTGAGTCATCATCGCATTATCATGCCTTATCAAAACCATGCACTTAACATTTCAAAACAGCATATTAAATCATATGCAACATGCATCATGGATCCCCCAGCAAAATCTCATTTGCTGCCCCCAATTTAAGCTTTCCCATGCAAACTACCAATGCAAGGCTTAAAGAGTGAAACATGTTTAAATCATATTAAACAACATAAACCATCCCATGATACAAAAACAATTATATTGGCTTTCCAAGTGATCATTTACCAAGTTGCATTTACGAAAAACATAACATCGGATACACAGATTCAACAAGTGTTCCCTCAACACTTAATAAACAATCTACCGATAACCCAAGGTTCACACACATGAGTATTCAGTACATATAAACCCCTCCACCATTGCGACACCCATGGTGGAGTATTATGTACTCTTGAACCACCTCAACACCACTTATCGGTACAATGTTTAACCCACTAACGGAAGTCTACAGTACCGTACAACCCCTCAACCATTAGGGTACTTGGATGGAGTATTCGGCACATCATACAAAACCCCTCAACATCCAAGGTGCCTTTTTATAGTGCACTATCAATCCTATGGCCGGCCAACTATATCAGATTTCATTTTCATACCTTTTTATTCCAACACTTGCCAATATAATTCATTTTAACATCAACAACTTACTGTTTTCATGTGCATCATCATAATCATTTAACTAATGCAATAAACCTTGCATTAAGCAATGTTCATAAACATTAAGAAAACGTGCATTACTTCCAAATGCATCAACATCATTTTGTAACCAATTTCCAGCATTAAACCATACTTAAAACATGTATATACAATGAGTAATTAAACCATGTAAAGCAAGTGCATCAAACTATTAGCCAAACCGAGTTGGAGAGAGAATTCATACTTTACTTGCTTTCAAGCTTAGACCAGCGTTTCAAGCTCGATCTAAACTCCCAGACACAACTTTCAAACCTTTGCAAAGCTGTAAAACATGTTTCCTCTCATCGACTCGCAACGCCTCGCTTTTCGATGCGACAAACACACCTCTAAAGCTTCCGGAACCCACGTTCAAGCTTGAGGTTCAGACTTCCCTACATTTAATCACACAAAAAAAGAGGTAAATTGCATCAAAGTGCAATCAACATCACAACAACTGAAAACGTCAACATCCTTAACCCAAATCCACTTCACAACTCCTAAAAACTAACAACAAACCTCTTACAAACTTAACTCATCCATAATCAAACGTTTCAAAACTTCAATTATCATCGAATAACATCCAAAAACACTTCCCAAACGTCCTTATATCTCCAGCATTCAATTAACCATCACAACTCCCCAAAAACACATAACTAGCAACCTAAAAAATTAAAGATTCTTATAGCTTCGAGATTCCAATATTAAAACCAACATATCAACACTATAAAACATCAAAATTATGATTATAACTCATCAAGAACCCATCAAAACAGATCCAAAACATAAATCTCTTGTTCTCATCAATTAAACCTTGATTTACTAAATTTCCACAATTAACTCATCAAAACTCATTTGAAAATATTAAACAAGGATCAAATACTTGGGAATTTCAGTAAAGAACCAATCATTAGAGGAGAAGAACGAACCTTACCTCTAATGGATGAATTTTCTCTCAATTGGATGTTTTACTCTTGAAAACAAAGGAAAATCAATGACATTTTTGGAAAACAAGATTGAAGAATCTATTAGAAATCAATAGTTAATTAAATCAACAGCATTACCTTCAATCTCTGATGAAAAAGTGAGTGTTTGGCTGAAAAAAGATTTGAGAGAAAAAAAGTTAGTTTTAGAAAAATAACCACCCATTTATTAATTAAATCCCTTTTACCCATAATTAAAACTCTTTAAAATAAACCAAATTGAGAGAAAATTATGATATAAACATTTAGGTTAAATAGCTCCTTAAAGATTCTAATTTTGAACCTTTTTCAAAACAGTCACTAAAAATAGTTTTCAAACTTTACATTTTGGTCACTAGCCAAAATGTCAAATTTCCAAAATCCATTTTTCAAAATTGACTTTACAAAAAATATCCATATATTAAATAATGATTTTTAGATATTTTGGCCGTATTTTTGTTACACCAAAATTATTTGTTTCGATTTTAATCTCGAATCTAACTCGAATCTATAACCCCGGTCCACTGGACCGTCTAAACCACCTGGAAAACTCCTAGGCCCAAAACCAGGGCATTACAACTCTCCCCCTTAAGAAATTTCATCCTCGAAATTTACCTGACGGAAATAGATGCGGAAACTGAGCAACCATGTCTGACTTACTCTCTTATATGGCCTCCTCAACACTGCGATGTCGCCACAACACCTTAACAAGTTCAATCGTCTTTCCATGAAGAACTTTACTACTGGTGTCAAGGATCTCCACTGGTTCCTCATCAAAGGATAAATTCGGTCGCAACTCAACATCCTCAACTGGCATAACCTACGACAGATCCGAGCGATACCTCCGCAACATGGACACATGAAACACATCATTAATCTTCTCCAATTAAGGAGGTAACCTCAACCTATAAGCCATAGGACCAATGCGTTCCAGCACCTCATATGGTCCAATAAACCTTGGGCTGAACTTTCCTTTACGCCCAAAACGCATCACCTTTTTCCAAGGTAAAACTTTTAAGAATACTTTTTCACCAACAATGTACTCAACCTTTTTACGATTCAAATTGGCTTAAGATTTCTGCCTATCCGAGGCCGCTTTTAAATGGTCAAAAATTACCTTCACTTTCTAACTCATGTCTTTCAACACATCAGTCATGGAAACATACTTTTCCCTAGCCTCAGCCCAACACAAGGGCATACGACACCTCCTACCATACAAGGCTTCATACGGTTCCATCTTTATACTTGCCTGATAATTGTTATTATACGCGAATTCCAGAAAAGGTAACTACCTTTCCCAAGTTCCTTGGAACTCAATGATACAACATCTTAAAATATCCTCCAAGATCTGAATCACACATTCAGACTGGCCACCCGATTGAGGATGATACGAAGAACTAAAATTCAAGCGAGTACCCAAAGCTCGGTGCAAACACTTCCAAAACCTCACTGTAAACCGTGAATCTCTATCCAAAAAATTAACTTGGGCACCCCGCGCAACCTCACAATTTCAGCAATATACAAATCTGCCAACTTGTCTAGCGAGTACATCGTATGCACGGACAGAAAATGTGCACACTTCGTAAAGCGATCAAAAATCACCTAAATGGAATCTTTTTAGACGGTGTCAAAGGCAATCCTGACACAAAATTCATGGTGATCCTTTCCCACTTCTACTCCAAAATTTTCAACGGTTGCAACAACCCGGAAGGAAACTGATGTTCAGCTTTCACTCGCTGACACACTATACATCTAGCAATAAAATCAGCCACGTCCTTTTTCAACCCCAGTCAATTGTACTCCTTCCTCAACCCTTGATACATTTCAGTACTACCAAGATGTATAGCAAAGGACTAGCATGTTCCTCGGTCAAAATCATCCGCCTCAACTCCTCATCACAAGGCACCACAGTCCGATCATTAAAGCACAAGACCCCATCACTATTAAAGTGAATCTACAGGATTTCCATCCATGATGTCCTTGACATGAGGTACCAACGCCTCATCATACGGCTGCTTTTCTTTAATCAACTGTGCCAAGGAAGGTTTCACTTGCAATTCTGCCCAAAACCCTTCGTCACGGGTCACACTCAACCTAGCAAACATGGCTCTCAACTCTACAACAGCCTTTATACTCAAACCATCCGCCACCACATTGGCTTTACCGGGATGGTACTCAATGGTCAGACCGTAGTCCTTCAAAAACTCTAACCACCTATGCTAACGAAGATTCAACTCCTTCTTCGTCATCAAATATTTTAAACTCTTATGGTCGGTGTATACAACACATTTTTCACCATAAAGATAATATCTCTAAATTTTCAATACAAACACTACCGCCGTGAGCTCCTGATCATGCGTAGGGTAGATGCGTTCATGCACTTTCAACTGCCTCGATGCATATGTCACGACCTTTCCATCCTGCATCAACACACACCCTAACCCGACGTAGGATGCGTCACTATACACCACAAACTCCTTCCCTGGCTCAGGCTGAATTAAGATTGGAGCTTGCGTCAGAGCTTCCTTAAACTTCTCAAAAGCCTATTGTCTAGCTTCCGTCCACACCAACCGCTCATCTTTTTGAAACAATTTGGTCAACAGGGTAGCAATTCTCGAAAAACCATCCACAAAACGACGGTAATAACCCACCAAGCCTAGAAAACTACAGACTTCCATCACTGACTTCGGCTGCTTCCATTTCACAACTGCCTCAACCTTTTAAGATCTACACGGATACCCTCGGCTGAAACCACATGACCAAGAAAAACCACCTCCCTAATCCAAAACTCGCACTTACTCAACTTAGTATAAAGCTGATTTTCCAACAAGGTCTGCAACACAAACCTCAAGTGTCGATCGCGATCCTCCTCGATACGAGAGTACACAAGGATATCATCGATGAACACTACTGCAAATTGATCAAAATATTCATGGAACACACGGCTCATCATATCCACGAATACTGCAAGTGCATTCGTTAATTTAAACAGCATTACCAAGAACTTATAATGGCCATACCTCGTACGGAAAACAGTCTTCAACACATCTTTATCCTTCACCTTCAACTGATAAATCCAGATCTCAAATCAATGTTAGAGAAAATTGTAGTTCCCAGAATTGATCGAACAGATCATCAATATGAGACAAGGGATACTTATTCTTAATCGTCAACTTATTCAGTTGCCGATAGTCTATGCACATCCTCAGCGTGCCTTCCTTCTTTTTCACAAACAACACCGGGGCTCCTCACGACGATACACTAGGCCGAATGAAACCCTGATCCAGTAACTCTTGGAGTTCCGTATTCAAATCTTTCAACTCCTTTGGTGCCATGCGATATGGTGCAATTAACACTGGAGCCGAATCAACATATGTCTCTATGCAAAACTCCACCTCCCTATCTAGTGGTACACCAGGCAAATCTTCCAGAAATACACTCGTAAAGTCACAAATAGTACGAATATCCTTCGTTCGTACTTCTACCACATTCAGGTTCATCACATAGGCTAGATATGCCCGACAACCATTTTTCAGTAACTTATGTGCTTCCATGGCCGAAACCATATTAGACAGGAACTTTACATTCTCGCCCACACCACCACCTCATAATCATCAGTAAGTCTTAAAGAAACCCGTTTGGTCTCAAAATAACCACATATCGATGGTCAGACAACGAGTCCATACCCAAAATCATGTCAAAACCATGGAACGACAACTCCATCAGGTCAGCCGCAAACATGTGACCCTAAACCATCAGAGGACACCTCTGATAGAACTTTCTTATAATGACTATTTCTCCAAAAGAACTCATCACTTGCATACCAACATCAAGCATTTCTACCGGTACACTAAGTAAATGCTCATACAATACATATGAATGTGTGGAGCTAGAATCTATCAAAGATAATAATGACATAGACTGCAAGGTAAAGGTACATGCTATCACGTCCGTGTCATTTCTCCCATCGCGATGAGCATAGATCCTCGCTGGCCCACCATCCTCCGGTCGAACTGCCACTGTGTGCGCCACAGTCCTCTATTCTTCCTTCCTCTGTTAAAAGGTACCACGGCCGCGCCCACGGCCCCTAGGTGGTGCAGCAACAGGTGCAGGTGCCTGCCTACCTCTAGCAAGCAAATGACACTCTCGTCTAATATGTTTTATCGACCCACAACTCCAACAAGAGTTTGCATCCACAACTATATGAGCCTTCCCTTCTCTGGCCAAATGCAGGTAATATCGCCTTAAATGTTCCCTAGAACTACAACCTTAACAACTATTATACGCTGCTCGAACCTGAGCACCCTATCCCTAATAACCCTATCTTGAACCATCTCGACTGCGTCTCGCATCTGGTCAGAACCTCCGGTCACGTTGCCTCTTAGCCTGGCCACCCCCTGAACTATACTCCGCAGCTTTCTTCCCTGAGCTAGAACCTCTCGAATGATGAGACAATCCCAAGCTCTACTCTATGTCCTTTGCTCGAGATACCAAAATGTCAAACTCAGTATACTCAGTGCCCAACATGAACGTCTTGACATCTTGCACCAAACCATATTAGAAACGATAACAACGGTACCTATCATCTAGTACCAACTTGGGTGCATACTGACTTAGCCATACGAACTGCACCTCATACTTAAACACGGTCATACTACCCTGAACCAAGGCCATAAACTCCCGCTTCTTGTCGTCCAAATATCTAACACCTATATATTTCTTTCTGAAGATAGCCTAGGAAAACTCCCAGGTCACATCACCGGGTTTTATGCCCGTAATTATAGTGGTCCACCAACAATACGCATCCCCTTGCAACAGGGAAACAGCACATCCCAACTTGCGGTCATCATTACACCCTAGCTGAACCATGATACGATCTGTACTGGCCATGAACTCCTCGAATGCCTCAGGTGACAACCATCTATACTCAATCCCTCCCAAGTTACGCAAACGCTCTAACAGCAATCCTATATTAATAACAGCAGGCGCTGAAGCAGGTACGTGAGCCCTAGCCATCGCGACCTAGAATGCTTCTGTCATCGCTTGAACTAGAGGCATCATGTCCCTAAACACAAGACCAGGTGGTACAGGGGTACTTGTTCCACTCCCTCAGGAGGATTAGGTGGAGGAGGTGGCAAATCCTCAGGGTGTACCAGCTCACCCTTGACTTCCTGCCCTCCGACAACAGCGTTTCCGCTGGATCGCAAATCTCTCCTCGGTGGCATAGTCTAAAACTTATCTAAGGCATGATAATTTCAAAAAACCAAAAACAATTAGGTCAACTTCAAGAAAGGATCTAAGACTTCCATTTAAAACCAAAATTATTTCTTAATCATAGTAATATGGCAATGTGTCCCCAAGGTACCCAAATATAACATAACATATACATTGTACATGTAAACAATCACTGTGCATAGCAAACATCATATTATAAACACCAAAAGCATCCCAACTTTTGCAAATATGGCTCTGATACCACCAAATGTAACCCCCTTAGCCCGGCCTAGCTAAAAGATCGAACCAAGCGAGCTACATTAGGGTTTACTGTAATAAACCTTAAAAAGATTTAACTAAAAACCAATTTTTCTTTATCTTTTATCTTTTCTAAAGGCTTTATTAGGTCCTAAGGTGTTCATGCCAGTCATGGTTCATTTTACAAGCCAATCGAGCGTCATTTTAACATCCAATTGTTCAAAAACCCATTATAGGGACTAAAGCATATTTTCCAATATTATTAGGGACTTTAATGATTTTAAAGTTACCAATCCTTAATTAGTCATGTTACATGCCTTCATGATAAACCCCAGCCCAAAATCATCATTCATATACATTTAATTGCACATTCAAGAAACAATGACAAATTGCAAGGATTTCAAACTATAGATGCCTTAACAACTAAAATAACGGCCTACATACTAGTACACTGATCCGCTTACCGATACGGTGTGTTGACCACCCCCGTACCAGTATGGATTCGACCCATACTGACCTCTTTCCATTTTATCTCAAAACTTTGGGTTCCAATAGCTAAAATGCGTACCGATACGGTACCCTGCTTATTAGTATAGGTAGCTTAATTCGAAGAGGCGTACCGATCCTCAAACCCGTGTACTGGAACTAACATGCATAATACTTAAAGGCGTACTGATACGGTGTTTAGGCGTACCGGTACCCGTTGCTTAAATTCAACACTTTGAACCTCGTACAGACCTTGCGTACCAATCATGAGGCACTGATACCGGTATGCAAAGGCCTGTAATGACCTCTAGGTCCAACATATGACACTTTGGCTCTCTTCATCAAGCTTAACACTTAGCTAATTGTTGCGCGTAATAAGTGCTGCGCAATTGTGCAAGTATACACGTTGCAAGTTATAGTATAAAAGATATCGTCTCCACAGGGATTGGTGCCACTTCAAGAATCTAGTCTCTTGCACTGAAAAAAGTAAAAACACAAATAAAGGATTATAGGAGTTTTAACTAATAACTAATCTAGAAAGCAAATAAGTAAAAGGCGATGTAATTAAATGAGAGAGATAGGTTATCGTGAGTTGAGGTGTGATAACTGATTGGATCGTCTTGGTAAAAGAGTGCACTGGCAACTCAGTTGCCGTGGCAACTTGCATAACGGGGTGGCCTTGGCAACTAATCGATGGTTGCTTGGGCGACTAGTTGGGCAACTACTTGGGCGTCTGGGCAGCAACCTTCAAGGTTCGGCAGAGCGTTCTTCAATGATTTCTTCTTAACCCTAAGTTGAAACTCTAGCTACTTGTGCATTCCTTGATAATACATCCCTGCGTGAATCAGCGTGAATCAAGGGTGAACAAAAACCAATCTTGCGCTCCTCTTAGCCGTTGAAATCCTTGACTTATTCCTAAGCTGGATTAATCTTCACCATCAATAAATTGAATAAAGATCATATTCATTCATTTCTTGAATCTAACTCTCCCGATATTAGATAAATGGATGAAGTTACGAGATCCTCTCCCAATTCACTCGCAAACAAGAATAAGAACCAAGAATGAATAAACCTTGAATAGAAAAGTGCAAACTCTTATTACCTAAACAAAATCCAATAGTTTCTCACAACCACAAAACACAATAACCATAGCCAAATAGATTTAGTTCATGGCTAGGTTCCAAAGAAACACAAGATAAATAATCCCTAGCATGAACCTAATTGAACAAGAAAGAGAAAAGATGAAGAATGAAGCTTGTCGAAATCTCCTTGCCCTAGATGCTTGTCAAAAATTCTCTCCTCTTGCCTCTCTTTGTAGTTGACGGTATGGCCTCTAATTTATAGGGCTAGGTCAAAGTCCTTTGTGGAGGAAGTTAAGTTGGAATTAAATTATTTTTAAAGAATATAATTCTTTATTATAATTTTATTCCTTCTAAAACTTCTCCTATCTTCTTGGAATTTAATTCTTCTTTAAACTCTTCATGGAAATCAAATTCCTTTGGGATTTAGCTTTGCTCCACGTCATCTTGGGCTTGTCTAGTCATCAATTTCGACCGCCATATCACCTTATTCTTTGTCAACAATTGCCCTGGCAACTGGCTCGACGTCTCCTTCATGCATTGCCCTGGCAACTAGCTCGGCATCTCCTTCATGTATTGCCCTGGCAACTAGCTCTAGCCTTGCTTTGGCAAGTGATCCTGTACATACACACAAAACACACCAAAGCTGCATCTTTTCCCACAAAAACTACCAAGTTATGTAATCAAGCTCAACGATGGAAGAAAACATGGATTAATGCATGAATGGTTAATTATGCAACTAATATGAGCCTAAGTCTAACAATAATATGAGTAAAAAGGGTAAGAAAAATAGTACTTTTGAACACTTATCACACCCCAAACTCGAACTATTGCTTGTCCTCAAGCAATGCAAACTAATAATTATCTGCCAAGACTTCAATTTTCACAAACTTAGCTTTGAACTTGATTTCAATTCTCAGAACGGGCGCACAAAGTATGATTGGCTTTTCATTTTTTTGGAAAACTTAGGAGTTACTCGGAATCAAACTGTAATGTTTGTGAGTGTGTGCGGAGTTGTGTGAAAGTTGATTTTTCGGATTCTATGCAAACAAGAGGTTTTCAAATTACTTCATTGGGTTTTTTTTAACATGTTTTAACTAGAGCCAGTTTTGGGCACCTCTAGTGTTTTGTTTTTAGTTTTCTTAAGTTAATTTATTCGACTAGAGCCGGTTTCGTGCACCTCTAGCGATCATTTTTTTAGCACATGCTAGAGCCAGTTTCGGGCACCTCTAGTGATCAATTTTTTAGCACATGCTAGAGCCAATTTTGGGCACCTCTAGCATTCATCCAATTTTTATTCTAATCCCCCAATTTGTTTAATTATCAACCTAAGTTCACTAGAATTCCTTAAATCAATCAAACCACAACATTGTTTCATCAAATTTAGCATCATAGTAAAATTCTAAGTTTTTCCATGGTTATCCTAGAATAAAAATTCTATCAATTAAGTGCATTGGCAAAGTCATCATCGGATATTCATCAAATCTAGGCAATTCTTGTTCCAACTAAAGGCATGGTAAGCAATTTATGTATCATAAATGTAATACTTAAGATGAATGTAACTAAACATGGTAACTACTAATAACAATCCCCCTAAACTCGAGTGAGGCATTGTCCTCAATGCATGCATTAAAGAAAAATAACGAAAAATAAAATGCAAACGAGGACTTACTCCGAGAGTTCGTCATCATGGATGATTAGTTTCCTTTTGGTCGGTGTCTTGATTTTCTTGCTTGAGCGTGCTGGTTGTTTTCTTGTTGCCGGTGGTGGAATCGATCCTCGTACGGGGTTGTCCTCATCATCCTCTTCATCAATGTCATTGGCTTTTCTCTTGGAGGATTCAATTGGTGCGGTCTTTGTTGGTGCAATGAAGGACTCGTCCGAATCTGAAAAATCAGACAATGATTCCGTAGGAGTTGATTCGAGCATAGGTGCTTTACCTTTGGCTTTTGCAGTGGTTGCCGGGATGTCTTTAGCTTTGGTTGTTGTGGCATCTTCAGGGTTGGTTGTCGTGGCATCAACTTGTACAGGCACGATGTAGGTTGCCGCGGCATCATCTGTTGCGGTTGCCGTGGCGACTGCTTCATTGGTTGCCGGGGCAAGGATCTCGGCAGGAAAGATTGGGAATGGCACGCGATTGTCTGGGTACTTTTCTAGGATGACTTGGGTGATGGCATTGTTATGCTCCTTCATGTACCGCATGAACATTATTTGTCGGTCTTCAATTTGCCTTAGGTGGCTCACCAATGGTTGCAAGAGTGCTTCAAAGTGTCCCGGGGTTGATGGCCGAGTTGCCCGGGAGTTAGGTGCTTGGGCATTAGGGATTGCCGGGGCGGCACGAGTTGCCGCGGTAATTGGAGGCCTTGAAGATTTTCCCCGTGCCTCTCCCATTAGCTTTCGGATTTGTGCTTGATTCCAACCGAAATTTGGTAGGGCCTTTTCATCGGTGGACTTATTTGGGACATGCATCTCCTTGCAAAGATTAGAAATTAAGCAAGGGAAGAAAAGATAACCCTTATCTTTTGAGCTACATACAAAATTCTCATTACAAACAATTTTTCCAATGTTAATGATGCGATTATGCACAATAGAATGTATGAGCAAAAGACGTGGTATATCAACGGTAGTACTGTGTGTGGTGGGCATTAAAGAAGTTTTAACAAACTTATTCCATAGTTTTGCCTCGGGTTTAAGCCAAAGGCGATTTACCGTGCCCTTGTATTTACCTTCGTTCCAATGAGTTCCCGATTGAGTGAGTTCTTGAAGCACCTTATCTAGTTGCTTGGGCTTGATTTGATCAACGAAGGCTTGATGCTCGTCCTTATTAATGTAAAGCCCGTAAAAGGTGTTGACCTTTTCGGGGCTTATGAGTATGGCCTTGTCACGAACAAAAACATAAGGATTATCCGGGTTAGGTGAGTGAGCATAGAATTCTCTTACCCATGAGATGTTGCCCGGTTCCGGTTGATGGCAAAAGATTTGCCACTTTTGATGTGCAATCCTCTCGAAGATGAATTGTTCAAGGCCGAAATCTTGATGAGAGTTGGAGTATTCAAAGCCTTGTTCTTCATAAATCTTCCGGCTTTCAAACTTGGAGTGAAATCTTTCTTGAACTACCGGTGTAGCAAACTTCTTGTATCTTGGTTCTTTGAAGGAACTTGGATGAACCAAAAATTTAATTTTGGATGCCATGGATGATCTTGGTTGTGAGTTTTGTAAAAACAAATAAAAGAAAATAAAAGAAACTAAAGAGTTGCAAGATAAAAAGTAGGAATAGGTTAAGGGTGATGGGTTTTATAGAAAAGATAGGTGGTAAATATGGTGGGTGGATTAGGGGAAGACGAAAAAGAGGGTTTTTGTTTAGGGGAAGGGTAACGGCAAGGGGGGTTTAATTAGGGTAAGTTGGAGGCTTTATATAAGCCTTAGATTCAGCCCATTAATCTCCTTGTTGAAGATGTTTTCCTTCTTGGATTAAAATTCCTCTTTATCTTGAACTCTTTTCCTACAATTCAAAGACAAATCAAATAAGGATTAAAGTTAAAGATAGACTAATAAAAGAAAATAAATAAAGATGTGTAAAGGGATTCTTAAACTTAAAAAGATAAAAAAAAGAAGAAAATCTATCGTAAAAAATATAATAATAATCGGAAATAATAAAAAATAAAAAAATAGTTCGAAAAAAAATAAAAAATTAATCGAAAATAATAAAAAAAATAAAAAATAAAATAAAATAAAATATCGAAGGGAGAGCATGCTCATGCATCTCCTAAGTTGACCACTTCTTTGTTACGTTCCATATGGGCACCATTGTAGTGTTTCAATCTTTGTCCATTAACTTTGAATTCATGTTTGTCAGTGATGGACTTGATTATCATGGCACCATGGGAGAATGGTTTGACAACTTCGAATGGTCCCGACCATCTTGATTTTAGCTTTCCCGGGAAAAGTTTTAGCCGAGAATTGAATAAGAGAACTAGTTGCCTGACGTGAATTGTCGCGGCAATAGTTTCTTGTCATGCCATTGCTTTGTTTTCTACTTGTAGATTCGTGCATTGTTATAGGCGAGTGCACAGAATTCTTCTATCTCATTGAGGTCCAACAAACGCTTTTGTCCGGCACTTTCCCAATCCATATTCACGGTCTTGATTACCCAGTATGCCTTGTGTTAGATTTCCACCAGTAGATGGCATGTTTTGCCATAGACAAGTCGGAAGTGGGACATACCTAAGGGTGTTTTGAATGCAGTGCGATATGCCCAAAGTGCATCATCTAGTCTTAATGACCAATCCTTCCTAGAGGGATTTACAACTTTCTTGAGTATACCCTTCAATTCTCGGTTGGAAATTTCTGCTTGCCCGTTGGTTTGTGGGTGATATGCCGTGGCAATCTTGTGTGAGACGCCAAAGCGTTGCAACATCTTGGCAATAAGTCTGTTGTCAAAATGTTTGCCTTCGTCACTGATAATTGCTCTCGGCATCCCAAATCGTGTAAATATGTTTTTCTGCAAGAATTGTTGCACGGTTTTGGAATCGTTGTTGGGAACTGCAGCTGTCTCAACCCATTTAGACACGTAGTCGACGACAAGTAGAATGTAGAGGTTGCCGGATGAAGATGGGAAAGGTCCCATAAAATCGATCCCCCATACATCAAACAATTCCACCTCGATGATGTTCTGGAGCGGCATCTCATTTCGTCTAGAGATATTGCCCGTCCTCTGGCAATGATCATATTGCTTGTAAAAGTCTTGGGCATCTTTGTACAATGTTGGCCAATACAAACCGGATTGCAAAACTTTGGCCGCGGTATGAGTTCCTCCAAAATTTCCTCTATAGGGTGAAGAATGACATTGCCGGAGTACATTCTGTTGCTCTTCTTCAGGGACACATCGGCGTATAACCTGATCTGTACATTGTTTAAACAAAAGAGGCTCGTCCCAAAAGTAATGCTTAGCATCATGGTGGAACCGCTTCTTCCCTTGGTGTGTAAGGCCATAAGGTAAAACACCACAAACAAGGAAATTAACTAAATCCGCGTGCCAGGGTATTGCTGAGGCATGTGCTGCCGTGGTGACTGCTCCCAAAATTGCCGAGGCATGTGCGTCAAAGGCTGCTGCGGCATCGAGAGTTGCCGAGGCATGTGCATCTATGGTTGCCGAGGCGTGCGTGTCAAGGGTTGCTGCGGCATCGAGAGTTGCCAAGGCGTACGCGTCCATGGTTGCCGAGGCGTCGAGGGTTGTCGAGGTATGCGCGTCCATAGTCGCTGAGGCAACTTAAATTTGTTCATCCGGGAATGCAACACATATCTCTAGATCTGTGTCCTCCTCCCTATTGCGTTCTAAACGTGATAAGTGATCGGCCACTTGATTTTCTGTTCCTTTCCTGTCCTTAATTTCAATATCAAATTCTTGTAAAAGTAATATCCAACGAATCAAACGAGGTTTGGCATCCTTTTTAGCAAATAGATATTTGATTGCCAAATGGTCTATATGAACAATTACCTTTGTACCAATCAAATAGGATCGGAACTTGTCAAATGCAAAAACTACAACTAGTAACTATTTCTCCGTTGTTGTGTAATTCACTTGAGCACTATTAAGAGTTTTACTAGCATATTATATCACATGGAAGGTCTTACCTGTGCGTTGGCCTAGGACTGCTCCTACCGCAAAATCTCTTGCATCACACATGAGCTCAAAAGGTAGCGTCCAATCTGGTGGAATGACAATGGGTGCTGAGGTAAGCTTTTCCTTTAGGGTTTCGAATGCTTGGGGTGCAAGAATCATCAAAATCGAAGATTTTATCCTGTTCAAGCAAATTGCACAAGGGTTTAGTGATTTTAGAAAAATTATGAATGAACCTCCTGTAAAAACCTGCATGTCCAAGAAAACTTCAAATTCCTTTAACCGAACTTGGTGGGGGTAATCTCTCGATCACGTCCACCTTGGCTTTGTCTACTTCAATTCCCTTGGATGAAATCTTGTGGCTGAGCACTATTCCTTCATCTACCATAAAATGACATTTCTCCCAATTGAGGACTAAATCAGTTTCTTCACATCTTGCCAACACCCTCTCTAAATTTCCAAGACAGTTATCGAAGTCATTACCAAAAACAGAAAAATCATCCATGAAGATCTCAAAGAAGTCTTCAACCATGTCTGAAAAGAGTGCCATCATGCATCTTTGGAAGGTTGCCGGGGCGTTACACAATCTGAACGGCATCCTTCGGAAAGCATAAGTACCGTATGGGCATGTGAAGGTTGTCTTTTCTTGATCTTCTAGTGCTATGGCAATTTGATTGTAACCTGAATAACCATCAAGAAAACAATAAAAGGGTTTACCTGCAAGACGGTCAAGCATTTGATCAATAAAGGGTAATGGGAAGTGATCTTTTCTAGTGGCTTTGTTTAGCTTTCGATAATCCATACAAACCCTCCAACAGGTCACAGTCCTGGTTGGGATGAGTTCATTGTTTTCATTACTTACCACCGTTATACCTCCCTTTTTCGGTACACATTGTACCAGACTTACCCATGTACTATCAGAGATAGGGTATATAGTGCCGACGACAAGCCACTTGATGATTTCTTTTATTACAACCCTTTTTATGGCATGATTCAGTCTCCTCTGGGCCTCAATTGAAGGTTTGTGATCATCTTCCAACAAAATCTTGTGCATGCACACTGTTGGGCTAATTCCCTTCAAGTCGGCAATTGTCCACCCTATTGCCTTTTTGTGTAGCTTCAACATTTTGATCAGCTTCTTTTCCTGCTCAGGCTGTAACTTAGAAGAAATAATTATAGGAAATGTATTATCGGTTCCTAAGTATGCATATTTTAGTTGCTCTGGCAACTGCTTCAACTCAAGAATCAATGGTTGTTCAATAGAGGGTTTTTCGAGCTTACCTTCCTTACTTGAGTAATCCAGTGGTTCAAAGTATGTACCTGGTCGATTGACTAGCCAATTTGCCTCTTCTTGTTGTTCCTCATCGATCGGTTCTTCATACTCCTCAGGTTCCTCTTGATCGGCAATGTAGTTGCCGAGGTAACTAAATTCCTCGTCGAAGTTAAACTCTGTCGTGGCATGAAGAAGTTGGCATTCTTCTGGATCATCGGCATGCCTTAGTGTTTGGAACACATTTAGTTTAACTTGCTGGACATTCACCCTCATTGTGAGTTCTCCCATTTCAACATCGATCAAGGTTCTCCCTGTTGCTAGGAATGGTCTCCCGAGAATGATAGGTGCAGGCTCATCTGCTTCACAATCCAAAACAATAAAGTCAACGGGAAAAATAAATTTATCAACTTTTACCAGTATATCCTCGATTTTTCCCTCTGGATGCACATAGGATCTGTCGGCTAGCTGTAGCATAACTGTTGTAGGTCTTGCCTTCCCGATTCCTAGTTTCTGGAAAACTGATTTAGGCATCAAGTTTATGCTAGCCCCAAGGTCGCATAATGCTTTCCCAACATAGTGGTTTCCAATGGAACAGGGTATTGTGAAACTTTCGGGATCCTTCAACTTGGGTGGCATACGATTGTGCAACATTGCCATGCATCCCTCTGTTGCGGCAACTATTTCAAACTCTCCTAGCCTTGTTCTCTTGGACACAATGTCTTTAAGAAACTTGGCATAGTTTGGCATTTGTTCAATTGCTTCCACCAATGGCAAGTTGATGTGGACTTGCTTTAGGATATCAAGAAACTTCTTGAGTTGATATTCTTGCTTTTGTCACTTCAACCTCTGTGGGAATGGTGGTGGAAGTCGGATATCTTCGATCCTTTCATTAGTTTGGAACCTGATTGACGGTATTGCCGGGACAATTGGAGTTGCCGAGGCATTATCAATTGGGGTTGCCGAGGCATGCTTATCACAAGTTGCTGAAGCATCCTTATCGTCGGTTGCCGAGGCATGCTTATTGCCGGTTGCCGCGGCAATTCCTGGTTCAGCATCTGAGGCTTTGCCGCTAGGTTCGTCTTGATCTTTTTATGGAGTTTTGTTGATGAGCGGGCTTGAGCCTCTCTAAGTTGTTGGCCACTTCTAGTGGTGATCGCCTTACATTGCTCATGGCCAGTTCCTCTTGCGACTTCAGTATCACTAGGTAAACCACCTTGCGGTCTAGTATTCAGATTTTGAGCAAACTGTCCGACTTGATTTTCCAATGATTTGATTGCCGCCTCTTGGTTTTGCAATCTCATCTCAGTCCTGTTAATAAAAGCATCAGTTCTTTTTATGAAGTTACTATTCTCAGCCATATAAGATTCAGTTTTCATCATAAAAGCATTTAGAGAATTTTCCTAAGAACTAGATGTTGTCGGTTGTTGCTGCGGTAACTGTTGTCGTGGCATATTCTGTCGGAATCCCGATGCTTGTGCATTCTGATTGTTCTGGTTTAGAGCATTGTTGGGATTACTCCATGAAAAATTTGGGTGCTTCTTCCAAGTTGGATTGTATGTATTGGACATCACATTGTTGTTCTAATTGTAATTCCCCACATAGAAGCTGGATTCCAGATTCTGCATACATTCAGAAGAATCATGGTTATCACCACATAACTCACAAAAAGAATCCATTACCTTGACTTCATGTGTGTTGTTTGGTTTTTGCATGTTCTGGACCATCTTGGTTAAAGTTGCCAATTGTGCCGAAATTGAATCTAATGATCCTAGTTCATGTATTGTGGCTTGGCGTCTAACTCCTCCTCTTCTAGTAGAGGGGAATTGATAATCATTCTTGGCCAGCCTATTTAAAATTTGCATTGCTTCCTCCGGCGACTTATCTAGAAGTATGCCGTTTGCCGAGGCATCTAGCATCATCCTTGTTGGTGTATTCACGGCATTGTAAAACATTGTTACTTGAGTCCACACCGGGAATCCGTGTAGGGGGCATTTGTGTAGAAGTTCTCTATATCGCTCCCAAGCCTCGTACATGGATTCATCTTCTTCCTGCCAAAAAGAAGTAATGTCATTACGAAGCTTATCAGTCAAATTTGTAGGATTAAACTGAGCAAGGAAATCATGACAAAGATCGGTCCAAGATCCTATTGATCCGACAGGAATGCTATTCAACCATGCTTTCGCCCTATCCCTCAATGAATAGGGGAATAATCTTAATCGTAAAACATCGGGGGTGACTCCGTGTATTTTGAACGAGTTGCAAATCTCGAGGAAAGATTTAAGATGTTGTCGTGCATCTTCAGTTGCTGAGCCGCCAAATTGACCAATTGTGTTGATCATATTAAACATTAACGGTTTCAACTCAAAGTGGTTGGCTTCAATTTCAGGTGCGACAACTCCTGGCTTAAGTCCATCAAGATCTTCTTCAAGATAGTCTCGAATAGTTCTGTTTCGTGCAAGAATCACTCCTCCTCCTGCTGGAACATCTTGATTCATATTGCCATCTTGATTAGCCATTGCTACTCTTATCCTTCGTCTAAGTCTTTGTAAGGTTCGTTCGATTTCTGGATCAAAGGGATATTCTGGTGTAATCGATCTCGCCCTGGTCATATACCAATGCAAAACCAAAGTTTGTTAGCCCTTTGAATCTTAAACAAGAAAAGTCAAAAGAAAGTGCAAGAAAATAAAAACAAAGTCGCTATTGCCAATCCCCGGCAACAGCGCCAAAAACTTGTTGTTTGTAATAAGTGCTACGCAATTGTGCAAGTATACACGTTGTAAGTTATAGTATAAAAGATATCGTCTCCACAGGGATTGGTGCCACTTCAAGAATCTAGTCTCTTGCACTGAAAAAAGTAAAAACACAAATAAAGGATTATAGGAGTTTTAACTAATAACTAATCTAGAAAGCAAATAAGTAAAAGGCGATGTAATTAAATGAGAGAGATAGGCCAGGTTATCGTGAGTTGAGGTGTGATAGCCGATTGGATCGTCTTGGTAAAAGAGTGCACGGGCAACTCAGTTGCCGTGGCAACTTGCACAACGGGGTTGCCTTGGCAACTAATCGATGGTTGCTTGGGCGACTAGTTGAGCAACTACTTGGGCGTCTGGGCAGCAACCTTCAAGGTTCGCCAGAGCGTTCTTCAATTGTTTCTTCTTATCCCTAAGTCGAAACTCTAGCTACTTGTGCATGCCTTGATAATACATCCCTGCGTGAATCAAGGGTGAACAACAACCAATCTTGCGCTCCTCTTAGCCGTTGAAATCCTTGACTTATTCCTATGCCGGATTAATCTTCACCATCAATAGATTGAATAAAGATCATATTCATTCGTTTCTTGAATCTAACTCTCCCGATATTAGATAAATGGATGAAGTTACGAGATCCTCTCCCAATTCACTCGCAAACAAGAATAAGAACCAAGAATGAATAAACCTTGAATAGAAAAGTGCAAACTCTTATTACCTAAACAAAATCCAATAGTTTCTCACAACCACAAAACACAATAACCATAGCCAAATAGATTTAGTTCATGGCTAGGTTCCAAAGAAACACAAGATAAATAATCCCTAGCATGAACCTAATTGAACAAGAAAGAGAAAAGATGAAGAATGAAGCTTGTCGAAATCTCCTTGCCCTAGATGCTTGTCGAAAATTCTCTCCTCTTGCCTCTCTTTGGAGTTGACGGCATGGCCTCTAATTTATAGGGCTAGGTCAAAGTCCTTCTTTGAGGAGGAAGTTAAGTTGGAATTAAATTATCTTTAAAGAATATAATTCTTTATTATAATTTTATTCCTTCTAGAACTTCTCCTATCTTCTTGGAATTTAATTCTTCTTTAATCTCTTCATGGAAATCAAATTCCTTTGGGATTTAGCTTTGCTCCACGTCATATTGGGCTTGTCTAGTCATCAATTTCGACTACCATATCACCTTATTCTTTGTCGACAATTGCCCTGGCAACTGGCTCGGCGTCTCCTTCATGCATTGCCCTGGCAACTAGCTCGGCATCTCCTTCATGTATTGCCCTGGCAACTAGCTCTAGCCTTGCTTTGGCAAGTGATCTTGTACATACACACAAAACACACCAAAGCATCATCTTTTCCCACAAAATCTACCAAGTTATGTAATCAAGCTCAACGATGGAAGGAAACATGGATTAATGCATGAATGGCTAATTATGCAACTAATATGAGCCTAAGTCTAACAATAATATGAGTAAAAAGGGTAAGAAAAATAGTACTTTTGAACACTTATCACTAATCTTCAGATAACATCGAAAACAAGCTTGAGCATCACCATAACATTCATATGAGCCATCCTAGCTCAACTAGGAAACTCAAACACCAAAGCTAGAGGCATTCTTCCTAGACCACATTCAAATCATCAAACCATCCATGTCTCAAACACTTAAACCACAATACAAGTCCAAAATAGAGATTAAAACTTGCAACATCAGGGAGTTCTTCAAAAACCCTCCCAAAACCTCAATCGACTCATTGCCATTATTGCTACTTTTTAATAACCAAACCATACTTTGAGTTCAAGTCTTGGGATTCCCTTCCTCATTTCTTTGCTGCCTCAAATATTAGTTTTCTGCATTAATGGAAAAGAGAGCTTAAGCACAATAGGCTTAGAGAGGAATGCTCAAACAACAACATCGCCAATGCACTTAAAAACCATCTCACAAAACATTTGTAAAATACATTTTGAAGCTCTCTTGAGTCATCATCGCATTATCATGCCTTATCAAAACCATGCATTTAACGTTTCAAAACAGCATATTAAACTATATGCAACATGCATCATGGATCCCACAGCAAAATCTCATTTGCTACCCTCAATTTAAGCTTTCACATGCATACTACCAATGCAAGCTTAAAGAGTGAAACATGTTTAAATCATATTAAACACATAAACCATTCCATGATAAAAAAACAATTATATTGGCTTTCCAAGTGATAATTACCAAGTTCCATTTACCAAAAACATAACATCGGATACACGGATTCAACAAGTATTCCCTCAACACTTAACAAACAATCTACCGGTAACCCAAGGTTCACACACGGGAGTATTCGGTTCATATAAACCCCTCCATCGTTGCGACACTTGTGGTAGAGTATTCGGTACTCTTGAACCCCTTAACACCACTCATCGGTACGATGTTTAACCCACTAACGGGAGTCTACGGTACCATACAACCCCTCAACTGTTAGGGTACTTGAATGGAGTATTCGGTACATCATAAAAGACCCCTCAACATCCAAGGCGCCTTTTTATAGTGCACTATCAATCCTATGACCGGCCAAATATACCTGATTTCAATTTCATACCTTTTAATTCCATCACTTTCTAATATAATTCATTTTAACATCAACGAGTCATTGTTTTCATATGCATCATCAAAATCATTTAACCAATGCAATAAACCTTGCATTAACCAATGTTCATAAACATTAACGAAACGTACATTACTTCCAAATGAATCAACATCATTTTGTAACTAATTTCTAGTATTAATCCATGCTCAAAACATGCATATACAGTGAGTAATTAAACCATGTAAAACAAGTGCATCAAACTATTAGCCAAACCGAGTTCGAGAGAGAATTCATCCTTTACTTACTTCCGAGCTTAGACCAACGTTTCAAGCTTGATCTAAATTCCCAAACACAACTTTCAAACCTTTGCAAAACTGTAAAACATGTTCAAGCTTGATCTGAACTCACCGACTCGCAACGCCTCACTTGCCGATGCGACAAACACACCTCCAAAGCTTTCAGAACCCACGTTCAAGCTTGAGGTTCAGACTCCCATGCTTTTAATCACAAAAAAACAGATGTACATTGCATCAAAATGCAATCAAATCAAGGCAACTGAAAACCTCAACATCCTTAACCAAAATCCACTCCACAACTCCCAAAAATTAAGAATAAACCATTTCCAAACTTAACCCAGCCATAATCAAACATTTCAACACTTTCATTATCATCGAATAACATCCTAAAACACTTCTCAAACGTCTTTATATCTCCAGCATTCAATTAACCATCACAACTCCCCAAAAACACATAACTAGCAACCTAGAAAATTAAAGATTCTTATAACTTCGGGATTCTAATATTAAACCAACTTATCAACATTATAAAACATCAAAATTATGATTATAAATCATGAAGAACCCAACAAAATAGATCAAAAACGGAAATCTCTTGTTCTCATCAATTAAACCTTGATTAACTAAATTTCCACTATTAACTCATCAAAACTCATTAGAAAACATTAAAAAGGATCAAATACTTGGGAATTTCAATAAAGAACCAATCATTAGAGGATAAGAATGAACCTTACCTCTAATGGATGAATTTCCTCTCAATTGGATGTTTTACTCTTGAAAACAAAGGAAAATCAATGAGATTTTTGGAAAACAATATTGAATAATCTATTAGAAATCAATAGTTAATTAAATCAAGAGCATTACCTTCAATCTCTGATGAAAAAGTGAGTGTTTGGCTAAAAAATATTTGAGAGAAAGTTGAGAGAAAGAAAGTTACGTCAAAAGTGGTTTTAGAAAAATAACCACCCTTTTATTAATTAAATCCCTTTTATCCTTAATTAAAACTCTTTAAAATAAACCAAATTGAGAGAAAATTATGATAAAAACATTTAGATCAAATAGTTCCTTAAAGATTCTAAGTTTTGATCCCTTTTCAAAACAATCACTAAAAACAATTTTCAATCTTTACATTTTGGTCACTAGCCAAAATGTCAAATTTCCAAAATCCATTTTCAAAAATTGACTTTACCAAAAGTATCCATATAATAAATAATGATTTTTAGATATTTTCCCCATATTTTTCTTACACCAAAATTATTTTTTCCGATTTTAATCTCGAATCTCTAACCCTGGTCCATTAGACCGTCTAAACCACCAGGAAAACTCCTAAGCCCAAACTCGGGGCATTACAGTTAGCCAAAATTAGGTTGGAATTGATTGGTAACTAGTAAATAAGAGAATCGGTAACATCGTATATTACCTGCATTTTAGATGTTGCACCCCAGACTCACCCCACCCCTATATATATATATATATATCATATTTAGGTTCCCAAAATTTCGGCTACCTAAAATTTTTGGATATTATAAAATCGACTCGTCATCCAGCCCATAATAGTCAAATACCTGCTAGTCGGGTAACCGTAAAACCTAGTACCCGTTAATCCGAATAACACAGTACCTGATTATTTTTTTCAAATTCAAATTCATAGGTTTGCAAGTTGCATCTTCACAAAGCATCCTAAATTAGTGGGTTGTTGCAGACTACAATTTAAAGAGTATTAGGAGACGACAACAGGCCAACTACTATAAAATGCTACTATAAATTATGTTATATTAACAGGAGTACTTAAAATTAACAGATCTGCAAAATTTAATTTAAGATGAGAAAGCAAGGCGTTAATTTTAATTTAAGACGAGAAAGGTGAGAAATGAAATGATTACAGACTGCAACTGCTATAAATTATTGTCACAGACCACCAGCCTACGACCGAGACAGGTGCACACCAAGGGGCCCAAACAAGCACACCATGTGCTGCCCAACACCAAGGGGTCCATACCAGCGCCATCCACACACACCAGGGGGCCATACAAGCACCCTCCATACTGCCCAAGACCATGCATGGGTCCAAACCAACACCCTTTATTCTGCCTATGAGGTTTTGGCCAAGTTGCTAGGCCCGCCCAATGCTAATCAGCCCAAAGGAGTCCACCACTTGGATGAAGCTCATCTTGCTGACCAAGGCACATATGGAAAGTATCCTTATCAACATGTGAGCAACAATCATGTTAGAATAGATATGATTGGGGAGTGATTCTTCCCCAACATTTTAGACAACCTTGAAAGATAAGGATATAGTTTCCTTAGATAGAAGACATGAATCTAGGGATAATCCTTAGCCCTTGGATTGTTTCATTCTTAACCGTTAGATGTAAGAGTGTTCGCCTATAAATAGAGGCTCACCCTCACCTGTAACCCCCTCGACCCGGCCTAGTCGCAAGACTGAACCGAGTGAACTACATTAGGTTTACCGAGGTAAACCATGTAGAACAAACTTGAAACGCGTCCATTTGTTTCTTTTATCTTATCTAGATGCAAATTATTGTCATATGTGTTCATATTGACCACACGTGCAAACTCAACTCAGTTGGGCATCGAATCAATATCCAATGTGTCATGCATACATGTCGAAACTCATCTCAAAATGATCATCGATACTTATTCAATTGCATCCACACTATTTAGGGACTAACACGCAAGAAAACAGAACTTTAGAACATTCAAATAACTAAAATAACTGCCATCCGTATCAATATGCTAAGGGTGTATCGATACGCTTTGCCTGATTAAAAATCCCAAAATTCCATTAGCTCAATCCCGTATCGGTACGCTTAAGCGTACCGATATGCCTTGCCCAAAAACGTTACCCTCGTATTACGTACTAAAACGCTGGCCACAATTGGCCTAAGTCCGTATCGAAACGCTATCCCGCGTACCGAAACACTAAGCCTGGAATGGTTTATCCATACCGGTATGAGGACATGCGTATCGATACGCCTGGACCTTAAATGTCCGCTTTTGGTGGTTTAACATGCTTACAAAGATACCAAAACACCCTAACATGTATCCAACATATTCAAGGATCAAACCTCAGTAAGACAACACAAATTCATCAACAATTCATGGCATATTGCATCAAATGTAAAACTAGAGGCATGCTTCCTAGAAGCCAAACCAAGCAAAACAAAAATCCCAAAGCCAACAATCCAAAATGACCAATTACAAACAAAGAGCAGTAAAACAACATTGGTCAAACAGGGAGTTTAACAATTCATCTCCCAAAACAACAATGGAAACCACATTGCCCCTTATTACTTATAGTCTAATTCGAAACATATTTTTAGTATCAAGTCTTTAGCGATCCCTTGCTTCCTTGCTACCTTCAAATCTTTAATTCTCTACATTGATGGACAAAGAGAGCGTAAGCACACTAGGCTTAGTGACGAGTGCTCAAAACAAAACACCATCAATGCATTTAAAACCATCACTTAAAACAACATTTGAACATCATGCCTTGAAAACCATGTACATAACACTTTAAAAAACCAGCATATTAAACCATATGCAATATGTATCATTAGCCATCAGCAAATCTCATTGCTAAACCTCAATTTAAGCTTTCCTATGCATAACAAACCATATTCAAAGCTTAAAGAGTAAACATGTATAAATCACATTATACAACATAAACCGTTACATGACACATCCACAATTATATTGGCTTACAAGTGATCATAACCAAGTTACATTACTAAAATAGTTCATCGGATACACGGATTCAAACAAGTGTCCTCTCAACACTTCAAGCCATCTCAACTAAAATAGCGATACAATCACAATCGCGTACATTATCAACCGAGTAAAATTACAACTTGCGGGGACCCTAACCCCGATCATCGGTTCGGTGCTTAACCCAATAACCGGAGTTTACGGTACCATATAACCCTCGACCGTTAGGGTACTTGGATGGAGTATTCGATACACCGTATAAAACCCCTCGACATCTAAGCTGACTTATTATAGTGCACTATCAATCCTATGGCCAGCCAACTATATCCGATAACCTTTTAACCACATCACTTGCCAATATAATTCACAACTAACCATATACCTCATTGTTTTTCGATATGCATTAACCAAATCATTTCCAAAGCAACAAACCATGCTTTTCAACAAGTATTTCCACATACTTACAAGGATCACTTACCATGGACATCCTTCAACACTTCATAATCAAAACAGTATTAAACATACTTTAAAACATGCTTAAACAGTAGCTACCATGTAATTCAAAAACAAGTGCATAAACCAATTCGTAAAAGCATGACCGAGAGAGAAAACCATTTCATACTTATTTTCAAGTTTAAACCAGTGTTTCAAGCTAAGTTTAAGCTCTCGTAAACCACCTTTAAATCATTTCAAAGATGAAACCCACGTTCTCACTCACCAATATGCGAAACCTCAATTTGCCGACGCGAATTAAAGCGTCCGAAGCCTCCAAAGCTTCACCGATAGCTTCCTGACCATCCTCCCTTGTTTTAACCACATAAAAACAGAGGATTAATGCGTTTCAATGCATTCAAACACTGCAACAACATTGCTTACAAACCTCAACATTTCTTCCACAATACTCCACCACAACAATCGAAATCATCATCTAACTCTTTCCAAACACAACCCAGCCACAAACTAACAATCTAACACTTCCATTAACATCAATCAACACTCAAAAACAGGATTACATCCTCCTTATATCTCCAACAACTAAACAGCCACCACAACACCTCAAAAACACAAATCTATCATCCTAAATAATTAGGGATTCAAGGAGTTTCGGGATTCCAATGTTAAAAACAACTTATCAACATTATAAAACATCCAATACATGTTTAAAATCAATCCTCAACATTGAAAAATAGATCCAACATGAATCTTCTTCAATTTCATCAAATAAACCTAATTAAATCAAGTAATCATCATAAAAACATAAAATCAGATTATAAATCATAAATCAAGGATCAAATACTTGGAAATATCAATAAAGAACCATTCTGTAACACCCTAAACCCGGTCTGGGAGAATACCATAATAAAGGATGTCAGTAAGACTCAAAAGTAGATATCATTCACAAAGAACTGATTAATTCAAACGTGAAGATAATATTTTTTTACAATCTATTCAAATCATAACAAGTATAAATTAAGATCAGGATTCCAACTATAACCTTACTCATAACATTTGAGACTTGAATGCATACTTAATAGACCATACAAGGAAACTATCAAGCTTTAGTGATCAAAAGAACAAGGGTATTCATTCAAGTTGTTGTACCAAGGTCTATAATTTCATATTAACTTAAGCTTAGCTTCTAAGCATCTTGATTTTATAAAAGTATTTTGAATTTAAGCTGGGTTAGGTACCATTCATCCAAAGGTGGACCAAACAGGCAATTCAAGCATCTAATAATTCATCAGGTAATTAATAGCCATCTAAATTTTTTTCATAGATTGTTAACATGTTACACTCAACTAAGCTAAATGTACATTACATTCGAAGGTGCCATAATATAACTTATACAATCAACAATTCATTACACATTCATATCATGTTAGATTCCAATCAGAACATGAGTTATATTAGGTTACTACCTTTCTTAATTTCGTATCAAATTGACTCAACAATGTAAGGGCATCTAATACCACTACTTCATAACTTAATACTTTTAGGAATTCAATTAAATCATTCCCAGAGCTTCTATAACAACCTAAACATACAAGTTATTACTTCATGATTTATGTTATCAACTATACATGCAGACAAATCTCATTTGCATCATTTAGCTATTTCATACATTCTACTTTGATATTAACTCGCTAACTAACAAAAATGATCAATCCAACAAATAGCTATTTAAGTACAACCAAATGTTCGAATAGGTTCTTTACAAATTTTGTAATAACTATAACAATACTACAAGAAAATGTTATAATGCTTTTATGTGATCACTATGTTTTAACTAAGGAAAAACCTAAATTCTAATTCAATACTTTAAGCAGTGACTTGCAACCCTTGACCTCGATTAGATACACAACTTTAATCAAACCGGCACATGCATGAACAATGAATGCATTAGGCTAATATAGCCTAAGTGAGGTAGAGACTTTAAAATAGTAAAGCAGAATATTGATGATATTGATTGCAAAATCCAATAAATTCAAGCATAAATTAGTAATAGACGTTTATATTTTAATTTTTTTAGCTTATACAAGGCTTGATTATTAAAAGCTTAATTGGAGTTCGTATTCTTACAAATCTTAACTGATAGTCTTTTAGGTTTTTAACAAAGTTCATTCAAATTTTTTATCGAACTTATCAGAGTTCGTATCTTATCTAACTGGAGTTTCATCAAGCTTATCAAATATCATAATGGAGCTTATTTGAGTTCATAGCATTGCTTATTAGAGTTTCTTATCGAAGCTTAATACCTGAGTTCATATCTTTCAGAATATTTGCCTTGGATCATATTTGGACATGGGTAGCATTGGTCTGTTTTTGACCGTATTTGTCCATTTTACATATAGCTCAAAGCACATAGCAATGGCTAGTGTTAGAACATAACAAACCTAACTTCTCATCCATCCAAACAACTGTCGCCAATCTCCTTACATCTCCCCCGTTACCTACTACTGTCGCCAATATATCACATAGATAGGGTCGTCACCCTTGAGACGTATCTCATGGACCGTAGTCCTGAAATATATATACCTTTGCACCATGCCAAAGTGTCCAAGGACTTCCGTTGTTTAGGCAATTTAAATATCTTATGCTTTGAAGTTAGGATAGGTATCTTATGTCACAAGTAAACTTACTTGTTTCATTTCTTATCATCTTATAACATGATATGAGCTTTTAGCTCCTTAGGGCTTTAGGATTCATGAACTTATAACATTGGAATTGAATTCTTATATTAAACTCTTATGGTATTGTAAGTCAGAAGTTAGCTTCAAAGCTTTATAACAAAGTGTACAAATTCTTCCATCACAAGATATAACATAGCAAGGCACCAATTACATATATAATACAAGCATATCCAATAGATTTATTAAAGATGTCATTCTATAAATGTATTCAAACATTATGCTCTATGTGAGCCAAATGCATATGCTCTTGAATTAATCAAAACATAACATAGAAACAAAGATCAAAATGACGCCGTGTCACCCGAGATAGTATAGCGCAACTACACTCACCTCTTATCCCGAAGTTACGGGATACCTGAATCCACAATTACCCCTAGCTTCCAACTAACTATTTTCTTCTACTCCCCCATATCATGACATGTACCTCAAACAGATTAACAAATCATTAAAGCCCATTAAATTTATTTACCAACAATTCAATTCTTCATGTGTACTTATATATATACTTACAAATCAGTTCCAACCCATATACACACATGTAAATGTTCAAAACACATCCTTAATATATATATATATATATATGTAGAGTAGTCCATGCATCTACATACATGCTTATATATTTCAAACAGCTCTTATCGTAGCTATATACATTCAAAACAGTCCACATATTTTAATGTTTATACAAAACAGTCCAATTAGTCGTGTATACATAAATACTCATCAAAACAGTCCACATATTTTAACATTTACACAAAACAGTCCAATTAGTTATGTATACATAAATACTCAACAAAACAGTCCCCATATTTTAATGTTTGTACAAAACAGTCCAATTAGTCATGTATACATAAATACTCATCAAAACAGTCCACATATTTTAATGTTTACACAAAACAGTCCAATTAGTCATGTATACATAAATACTCATCAAAACAGTCCACATATTTTAATGTATTTGCATATACAACACAACCAATCCAACATGTTTTCAGTATTCTCGAAACAGTCTCTAAAATGCTACTGCTCATTTAAACAACTCCATTTTCTTATATATACATTCACATATTCACTAAGCAGACCATAAAACTGTTTTCGGCCAAAGATTACACTATTAACATAGTTTCAACCCGAAGTTCATTATAGATCAAGTAATTAAAATTTCACTATCAATTAATCTAACATTTTGGTTATTAACACAATCATATCCACCTTATAAATTCTTTCCTAACTTCATTTGAATGCTCAATTTTTTTAAACAAAAAATATTCAATTCGTCATTAAGCAAGTTGATCATCTTACTATGTTGCAATTATCACAAAGACATGATCATGCTTATATACATCATTCGAATGCACAAAAAAATCTTATAGCATGAGTTTTGTTCTCTAACAATCCAATCAATAACAAAGTTCACAAAGGAGAAATACAAGAGAATTACCTTCCTACCGAGTCACCCTTTGAACAAGACTCAATTTTAATCTAGGATGAACAAATATGGTTTTCTCTCATTCTCACCCTATCTCGGTTCATAGGGAGAAGAAGGAGAAAGGTGATGAACCCCCAAACTTTATTTTTTTTCTCTTTTATCAACTTATTCCCTCAATTACCGTGAACCAATTCCTACCCTAAATACATTGCTTAATATCGGTTGTCCAAGTGTCCAAGGTCCCTATCTTAAAATTTCTTAGCATGCAAACCTCCAACTCTATCAATGATTCAATTAAATCCTTACTACAAGTGCCTATCGATTTCTTCTTTATTACAATTTGATCCATAAATTATTTATTTAGTCTAATAGGTGACATAAATACTACAATTTGCTTGTGATCAAATTGTTACATACTTCCAAGCCAATATTTGGGGTTTTACAATATATATTTATATATATCAAATTAATTTCACACTTAATTTAAATAAGAATATGTCTAATAGCTACCAAAATAAAATCATACTAATTTATTGTATCTCAGAGTTCCATTTCAATAAAAAATTATTAAATACCACTAACTCGATTTTAGGGGTATTATACATTCAATATAGGAGAAAAACGAACCTTACCTGTATTGTGTGATTTCTCCCTCAATTGATTGTTTAAAGATTGAAAAACACAAAATTTCAATGAAATTTTGTAAATCTAAGATGAAGAATCATTTATAAATCAAGAGTTCAAGAAAATATATCTCTCACCTCTGGAATTGATGAAAACAAGAGAGTTTGGCAGAGTAGAAGTGAAGAGAAAAGTTGAGGGTAAAGTTTACGTCAAATCTTTATAAAATCAATAACTACCTTTTAATAATAAAACCCCCTTCTAATAATTAATAAAACACATGTTAAAAATCCTTAATTGAGGGAAGAAACCACCAGCCAAAGTTTGGTAAAATAGCTCCTTAAGGATTCTATGAATTTGACCCATTTACAAACTAGTCACCATTTAAAAACAATTTTAAAAATTTATATTTTGGTCGCCAACAAAAATGTCTCCCTTCCAACTTCAAATTTCTCAAATTGATTTCACCAATATTATCTATATATTAAATAATGATTTTTAACCATTTTTCTTTTTTTAACTTACTCAAAAATATTTATTCCTGAATCCGACTCGAATTCCTAACCCGGTCCACCGAACCGTCTAACTAGCCCTTAAACCGCTAGGCCCAAAATCGGGGCGTTACAATTCTCCCCTACTAAAGAAATTTCATCCTCGAAGTTCACCTGGAGGAAACAAATGCGGAAACTGTTTTAACATTATGATTTGCTTTCCTATGTGGCCTCTTCAACACCGCGGTGTCTCCACAACACCTTACTGCTGGTATCAAGGATCTCCACCAGTTCCTCATCATAAGATAAATCCAACCTCAGCTCAATATGCTCCACCGGTATAACATGTGTTGGATTTGACTGATACTTTTGCAACATCGATACATGAAACACGTCATGAATCCTCTCCAACTCAGGAGGTAACCTCAAACGATAAGCAACTAGACCCACACGATCAACAATCTCATATGGTCCAATAAACCTCGGCTAAGCTTCCCTTTCCGCCCAAAACGCATCACATTCTTCCAAGGTGACACCTTCAAAAACACCCGATCACCAACAACATATTCTATATCCTTGCGTTTCAAATCCGCGTAGGATTTTTGATGATCCGAAGCCGCTCTCAAGCGCTCACATATTAGCTTCACTTTTTCATTGGTGTCTTTCAACACATTGGGCATCGAAATGTATTTTTCCCAACCTCAGCCCAACACAATTGGGTACGGCACTTTCTATCATACAAAGCCTCGTATGGTGCTATCTGTATACTAGCCTGACAATTGTTATTATAAGCAAACTCCACCAAAGGCGACTGCTTTTCCCATGTTCCTTGGAACTCAATGATACAACACCTCAACATATCCTCCAAGACCTAAATCATACGCTCCAACTGACCATCTGTCTGAAGATGATATGAAGTACTAAAATTCAGCCGTGTTCCTAAAGCATGATGCAAACACTCTCAAAACCTTGTTGTAAAACATGGATCTCTATATGAAACTATGGATTTGGGCACCCCGTGCAAATGCACAATCTTAGAAATTTACAAATCGACCAACCTATCTAAGGTATACGTTGTATGCACTAGCACAAAATGCACACACTTCATAAACCGATCAACAATCACCCAAACAAAATCCTTTTTTGTCAGTGTCAAAGGCAACCCAAACACAAAATCCATGGTGATTCTTTCCCATTTCCATTCCGGTATCTTCAACGGTTGTAGCAACCCGAAAGGAAACTGATGCTCAGCCTTTACTCGTTGACATACCATGCATCAAGCAACAAAATTAGCCACATCTTTCTTCAAACCAACCCAGTTGTAGTCTTCCTTAAAATCTCAATACATCTTTGTACTATCGCGATGCATAGCAAAAGGAATAGCATGCGCCTCGGTCAAAATGGTACGCCTCAACTCTTCATCATCAGGCACCACAATTTGACCTTTATAACACAACACCCCACCATCATTAAAATGAAAATTCCGTAGGACTTTCATCAATGATATCCTTCACAAGTGGTACCAAACTCTCATCATGCAATTGTTTCTTTTTAATCAATTGTGACAAAGACGTTTTCACTTGCAACTCAGCCAACAACCCGCCGTCTCAAGTCACACTCAACCTAGCAAACATAACCCTCAACTCAACAATAACTTTTCTACTCAAACCACCGGCACGTTAGCTTTACTTGGGTGATACTTGATGGTCAGATCATAATCTTTAAGCAACTCCAACCATCTTTGTTGCCTAAGATTTAACTCATTCTGAGACATCAGATACTTCAAACACTTATGATCCGTATAAACTACACATTTCTCACCATAAAGGTAATGCCTCTAGATTTTTAAGGCAAAAATAACTGCGGCCGAGTTAAAGGTCATGACTAGGGTAATTACGCTCATGCATCTTCAATTGTCTAGATGCATAGGCAACTACCTTACCCTTCTACATCAGCACGCAACTGAGTCCAACATAGGATGCATCACTTATAGATAACAAACTCATTCCATAACTCTAGTTGAGTCAAGATCGGGGCTCGTGTCAAAGCTTCCTTCAACCTTTTGAAAGCCCGCAACCTATCCTCCGTCCACTCAAAATGAATGATCTTTTGTAATAACTTGGTCAAAGGAGCAGCTATACTGGAAAACCCATCCACAAACCTACGGTAATAATCGGCCAACCCTAAGAAACTCTGAACCTCCGACACAGATTTAGGCACTTTCCAACTCTTCACGGCCTCAATTTTATACGGGTAAACTTGAATCCCCTCAGTCAACACCATATGCCCAAGGAAAACAACCTCCCTAAGCCAGAACTCACAATTACTTAACTTGGCATAAAGCTGATTAGCCAACAACGTCTGAAGTATAATCCGTAAATGCCTATCATGATCCTCCTCGGTACGAGAGTTACAAAAGAATATCATCAATAAACACAACCACAAACTGATCTAAAAACTCATGAAACACTTGATTCATCATGTCCATAAAATCAGCCGAGGTATTGGTCAAACCAAACAGCATCACCAAAAACTCATAATGCTCATACCTCGTACGAAAAGCTATCATAGGTACATCCACATCTTTCACCTTCAACTGGATAGTACCCAGACCTCAAATCTATCTTAGAAAATACAAAATCACCCCTAAACTAATCAAATAGATCATCAATTTGTGGTAAAGGATACTTATACTTTATTGTCAATTTATTCAGTTGCCGATAATCTATATACATCCACAACGTACCATTATTCTTTTTTCACAAACAACACCGGTGCACCCCACGATAAAATACTTGGTCTAATAAACCCTCGATCAAGCAACTCTTGCAGTTGTGTTTTCAACTCCTTTGGGGCTATAAATACGGAGCAATTGACACTGGTGTTGCCATATTTGCATAAATCTCAATGCCAAACTCCACCTCACGATCCGGTGGCAATCCCAGCAACTCTTCTGGAAAAAAAACTTGAAAACTCGAATATATTGTACAAATATCCTACACCCTCAACTCCTTCGAACCAGGATTCATCACATAGGCTAAGAAAGCATGACATCCAGAATCCATCATTCATCTCACATCTAAAGCCGAAGTAGAATTAGACAAGAACTTAGCGTTCTCACCTACAACCACCACCTCAAAATCATAGAAAACTTCAAGGATATCCGTTAGGTCTCAAAGTCTACCAAAACCCTACTCTTGGTCAACCAATCTATTCCTAGAATGACATCAAAACAATGAAATGCCAACTCCATTAAATCCACGAAAAACACATGACCTTAAACCATCAGTGGACATCTACGATACAACTTCCTAACCACAACTATCTCTCCAAGAGAACTGGTCACTCTAACACCCACATTAAGAGTTTCAACAAGTATATCAAGCAACTGTGCATGCTCACTCAAGATATATGAATGGGTAGAACCAAAATCAACCAATGAATACAATGACAAAGACTGTAAAATGAATGTACCTGCAACTACATCAGAGTCATTGCAACCCTCACGGTGCACTTACACTCTACTTGGTCCACCTTCCTCAAGTTGGATAGCAACCGTATGAGCCACAGTCCTTTGTCCACCATCCCTGTGCTGAAATTGGCCACGTCCATGATCATGACCTCTCTAGGAACAATAACAGGTACAACATCCTGCCCACCTCCAGCTAACAAAGCACAATCATGTCTTAGATGGTCGCCAGACCCACAACTTCAACAAGCATTAGCCACAATAGCCACAGGTACTTGACCCTCTCTGGCCAAACATGGGCAATCTACCTCAGATGATCACGTGATCTGCAAATCCGACAGGTATTATGCAGAGCTCTAACCTGGGTACCCTACCCCTATGCTCCACGCCAAATAACACCTCAATCTCGTCTCTGATCAGGGTGATACCTCTTGTCACAATGTCTCTTGGCCTAACCACTACCAAAGCTAGAATCTGTAGCTCTCTTACCATAGCTAAAGCCTCGAGACCCAAAAGCTAAACCAAGGTTCTGCTTGATATCCTTGGCTCGTGTAACCAATACATCAAAATTCGTATAATCAACAGCAAGCATGTACGTCTTAACCCCCTGCACCAGTCCATAATGGAAACGATCACATCGTTGTCCCTCGTTAGAGACCAACTCAGGTGCATACCTGTGCAACCTCGCAAATTGAACCTCATATTTAGAAATAGACATACCACCATGCACTAGAGTCATAAACTCTCTCTTCCTTTCATCTAGATATCGGGCCCCTCGGTACCTTTTATGAAAAATATCACAAAAAACTCCCAAGAGATATCCTCAGTTTCCATCCCAACTGTCACGGTAGTCCACCAGCTATAGGTATCTCCTTGCATCAGGGACATAACACAACCCAACTTACGGGCATCTGTACAAGCCACTTGACCCAATATCCTCTCTATACTAGCCAACCAATCTTTAGACGCCTTTGGTGCTAGACCCAAAACTTAACTCTGCCCAGACCACGAAGATGCTCTAACGGTAAACCCGTCTGCCCAACCACTAGTGCCGGTACATGAACACTTGCAACTGCTGCTTGAGAAGCACTAGTCATGGCTTTAATCAATGGCTCCATGTCACCCATCCCTAGCCCAACTAGCACAAGTGGTATTTGCTCCACTTTTGTATGTGGATTAGGTGGGGGTGGCGACAACCCTTTATGAGGCATGACATCCCCCTCATTTCCTAGCTCAACAGCAGCAGAAATCATACTAGATCACAACTCTCTCCTCGGTACCATTATGCTAAAAATATATCTAAGGCATGATATTTCACCAAAACAAAATAATCACGCCAGCTTTAAGCAAGGATCCAAGACTTCCATTTCAAAACCAAAACATTTCAGACTATAACAATAAGGCAATGGGTTTCCCAAACTCCCTCCAACATAGCATAAAGCAATCAACGTGCATATTGCAATCATTGTGCATAGTAAACAACAGATTACAACTCACAACAACATTACAACAATCATACCAACTCCCAATTATCACAAACTTGGCTCTGATACCACCAAATGTAACCCCTCCACCCGGCCTAGTCGTAAGACGGAACCGAGTGAACTATATTAGGTTTTTCAAGGTAAACCATGAAGAAGAAACTCAAAATGCGTCCATTTTTTTTTTATCTTATCTAGATGCAAATTATTATCCTATGTGTTCATATTGACCACAGTTGAAAACCCAACTCAATCGGGCATCGAATCAATATCTGATTGGGTACAATTGCAATTTATAGACCAAATTGCAAATCCAAAAAACCACAAAGACTTAACCCCTTTTTACGTTACCAACCTTTAATTAGTTCGGTTTCATGCATACATGTCGAAACTCAGCTCAAAAAGTATTATCCATACTCATTCAATTGCATCCACACTGTTTAGGGACTAAAATGCAAGAAAATAGAACTTTAGAACATTCAAATAACTGAAATAATTGCCATCTGTATTAGTACGCTAAGTGGGTGTATCGATACACTTTGCATGATTAAAACCCCAATTCGCTAGCCAAAATCGTGGCCTAATATCGCCCGTATCGAAATGATATTTCGTATCAACAAGTCCCTCATATACTGAAATATTGGCCACAATTGGCCTAAGCCCAATCGAAATGCTATCCCGCGTACTGAAACATTAAGCCTAGAATTGCTTATCCATACCAGTATGGGGACACGCGTACCGATACACCTGTACCTGAAATATCCTCTTTTGCAGGTTTAACATGCTTTCAAAGATACCAACACACCCTAACATGATTCTAACATGTATTCAACACATTCAGGGATCAAACCTCAGTAAGACAACACAAATTCATCAATAATTCATGGCATCTTGCATCAAATGTAAAACTAGAGGCATGCTTCCGAGAAACGAAACCAAGCAAAACACAAATCCAATCCCAAAACCAACGCAACCAACAATCCAAAATGACCAATTACAAACCAAGAGCAGCAAAACAACATTGCTCAAATAGGGAGCTAACAAATCATCTCCCAAAACAACAACGAAAACCTCATTGCCCATCATTACTTATAGTCTAATTCGAAACATACTTTTAGTATCAAGTCTTTAGCGATCCCTTGCTTCCTTGCTGCCTTCAAATCTTTAATTCTCTGCATTGATGGACAAAGAGAACGTAAGCACACTAGGCTTAGTGAGGAGTGCTCAAAACAAAACACCATCAATGCATTTAAAACCATCACTTAAAACAACATTTGAACATCATGCCTTGAAAACTATGCACTTAACACTTTCAAAAACTAGCATATTAAACCATATGCAACATGTATCATTAGCCATCAACAATTTCCATTGCTAAACCTCAATTTAAGCCTTCCATACAATACAAACCATATGCAAAGCTTAAAGAGTAAACATGTATAAGTCACATTATACAACATAAACCGTTACATGATACATCCACAATTATATTGGCTTACAAGTGATCATAACCAAGTTCCTTTGCCATAATAGTTCACCGGATACACGTATTCAAACAAGTGTCCTCTCAACACTTCAAGCCATCTCAACCGAAATAGCGATACAATCACAATCGCGGTACATTATAAACCGAGTACAATTACAACACACGGGGACCCTAACCCTAATCATCGGTTAGATGCTTAACCCACTAACGAGAGTTTACGGTACCATATAACCCCTCGACCGTTAGGGTACTTGGATGGAGTATTCGATACACTATATAAAACCCCTCGACATCCAAGGTGACTTATTATAGTGCACTATCAATCCTATGGCCGACCAACTATATTCGATAACCTTTTAACCACATCACTTGCCAAGATAATTCACAACTAACCATGTACCTCACTGTTTTTCTACATGCATTAACCAAATCATTTCCAAAACAATAAGCCATGCTTTTCAACAAGTATTTTCGTATACTTACAAGGATCACTTACCATGTACATCCTTCAACACTTTATAATCAAAACAATATTAAACATGCTTTAAAACATGCTTAAACAATACCTACCATGTAATTCAAAAACAAGTGCATAAACCATTTCGTAAAAGCACGACCGAGAGAGAAAACCACTTCATACTAACTTCTGAGTTCAAACCAGCATTTTAAGCTAAGTTTAAACTCCCATAAACCACTTTTAAAACATTTCAAAGCTGAAACCCACCTTCTCACTCACCGATACGCAAAACCTCAATTTGTCGATGCGAATTCAAGCATCCAAAGCTTCACCGATAGATTCCAGACCAGCTCCCCTGTTTTAACCACATAACAAAAGAGGATTAATGCATCTCAATGCATTCAAACACTGCAACAACATTCCTTACAAACTCAACAATTCTTCCACAATTACTCCACCACAACAAACGAAGTCATCATCTAACTCTTTCCAAGCACAACCCAGCCACAAACTAACAATCTAACACTTCCGTTAACATCAATCAACACTCAAAAATAGGATTACATCGTCCTTATATCTCCAGCAACTAAACAGCCACCATAACACCTCAAAAACACAAATCTAACAACCTAAATAATTAGGGATTCAAGGAGTATCGGGATTCCAATGTTAAAAACAACTTATCAACATTATAAAACATCCAATACATGTTTAAAATCAATCCTTAACATTGAAAAATAGATCCAACACGAATCTTTTTCAATTTCATCAAATAAACCCAATTAAATCAAATAATCATCATAAAAACATAAAATCAGATTATAAATCATAAATCAAGGATCAAATACTTGGTAATATCAATAAAGAACCATTCAATATAGGATAAAATTGAACCTTGCCTCTATTGTGTGATTTCTCCCTCAATTGATTGTTTAAAGCTTGAAAAACACAAGATTTCAATGAGATTTTGTAAATCTAAGATGAAGAATCAATTATAAATCAATAGTTCAAGAAAATAGATCTCTCACCTCTGAAATTTGATGAAAACAAGAGTGCTTGGCAGAGTATAAGTGAAGAGAAAAGTTGAGATAAAAGTTTACGTCAAATCTTTATAAAACCAATAACTACCTTTTAATAATAAAACCCTTTTTTAATAATTAATAAACACATGTTAAAATCCTTAATTGAGGGTAGAAACCACCAGCCAAAGTTTGGTAAAATATCTCCTTAAGGATTCTAAGAATTTCACCATTTTACAAACTAGTCACTATTTAAAAACAGTTTTAAAAATTTACATTTTGGTCACCAACCAAAATGTCACCCTTCCAACTTCAATTCTCTCAAATTGATTTCACCAATATTATATATATATTAAATAATGATTCTGAACTATTTTCCATATTTTTAACTTACTCAAAAATATTTATTCCTGAATTCGACTCGAATCCCTAACCTGATCCACCGGACCGTCTATGTAATACCCCAAAATTTAATAAGTTGAGTAAGTGTCATTTAGTACTAATACAATAGCTTAAAAGATAACTTAGTGACTAAAATGACAAAAAGGCGATAGTTCGAATTTCTTTAATTATGGGTTTTGGAAAGGAAATTTCTAAGGTTTAAAGGTCTCATGTGATAGATAGAGAATTGAATAAGTTATTCTTAAAGTTTGGATGAATTACAAGGAAAATTGGAATAGGAATTGAAGTTTAAAAGGTAGTGACCAAAATGTAAATTTTGAAAATTTTATGCCTAAAGTATAAACTTTGGAAAAAGTTTGGGGACTAAAGTTGTAATTTCCCAAAAGTTAAGGGTGTGAATTGAATGCGGAATTATTGGTTCGATTGATACTTTGATTATTGGGAAAATCGTAGTTAAAGTTTAAGTGGAATTCGGATACCCGTACCAAACTAGAAAATTTTGAAATTTTGCCATATGATAGAGGAAGGTAATAAAAGTCATTTTCAAGTGTTGGAAATATTTTTAGTTCGATTGAAGATGAATCCTACAGTTTATTTCTGAGTAAAGGATTATTTATCAGTATATTGGATCGAATGGAAATTTTGGAGACTGATCCAAAAGCTATGGAAAAGTTGTTCATCTCTTCAACTAAAAAGTTGTTCTACTATTCAAGCTTTATCTTTTGATATCAATAATTCATGGAATCCATATTTGATTTATGAGAATTTACATGAGAAAGAAATTAGGGTTTATGGATCAAATTGTGGCTTTTGAGATTTTATGATTCCATGATTGAAATCAAGTTGAAAACAAGCTAGTATGATGTTAAAATAATGATATTGAGTTGTGATTTAACTTTTACATGTTTTGATTATTATGAAGATGATTAGGCTTTATGGATTAAAGTTTAATTTAGGGTTTGTGATGTTGAAATAATGATCTAGTAAGCTTGAATTGTTGTTTGGAAGCAAAACCCTAAGTTAAATTGTGTAGGGACCATTTCGGCAACTTGGAAAGTTGAAGGACCAAATTAGAATTTTTAGAATTTGAAGTTTATTTGTGTTATTAATGATGTTAGAGATAAGAAAATGAAGTTAGAATGCCAAATTGATGTTGAATTGAATTAGTGACCATTTTGACAATTTGTCAAAGTTAAGTGACCAAATCGAAATTGAAGTTTTGTATGGGGGTTAAATCTGATTTTTAGTTGTAATGATGGAATTAAGGTAGTAATGTTGAATTGAGGACTAAATTGCAAAGTTAAGAAGCATGAATCCTTATCTTTGCATTTTAGTACCTATTTCGGTAAATAAGGAAAATTAGGGAGAATTATTATGAATAATTATTTGGTGAATAATGTGATGAGTTGGTGGTTTAAAGCTAGTGATTGGACTAAATTGAAAAGTAGAGAAGTAAGGAGAAGTTAGTATAAAAGTTGAAGTTGTTTATGGAAGTTGTGTAGAAAAACTGGTTTATGGCAGTAAATTTGAAAATTCACCATAAATTCTAAAAAAATGGTTAGAAGGTGAATTTTATACAGATGTAAAGATTTGTTTGTCTAGTTTCGTGTCCAATAAACAGAAACTGATTTTGAGTTCCAAGTAAAAAGATATGAATTTTTAAGTGGTTAAAGGTCAGAAAATAGTATAGCAGGCTATTCCGAAATTCAATACTGGAAATTGACTTTGAAAATTCGCCATAAATGGTACAAGTTTAATTTGGGATATTAATTTATATGGTTGAAAAGGTTATTGAATCTAGTTTCTTTCAGAACAAATAGAATCGAATTTTGAGTTGTAGATTATTTTGTAGAAATATTTCTTTGGAGGTACTGCAAATTGCCAGAAAATGAGAATTGATACACTTTGTATCTAAGGTTGATTAGTAAGCTTGAAAAGGGTTAATGGAAGTTCAAATTGGTCACTAAGTACCATAATGAGTTTTTGAACAATACAAGGAAGAAAAGAAAATGTTTGGAGATTTTGTATTCGAATGATTATATTGGACAATATGTAACATATTGTTAGATTGGGATCTAACAAATATTTTACTTATTTGAATTATGAAGTTAAGTTCGAACCAAGGGAGGTTCAAGGTACAATGAAGGAAAGGATCAAAGAGGACTTAGTGAGGCATACTAATACATGGCCCAGGTGAGTGCAATGCATACATAACATTATACATAGATGTTTTATACATCACCAATAAGACTTGCGATGAGTCTACCTGGTTTATATTTTGTCATGATAATTATGTCATTGATCATACATTTGACATCCTTTAAATATGTCAAAGGTTGAAAATAAATGCATTGATCACTAGCTATTGATGGTGATTTACTATTAATATTATTCGGTTATGAACTGCTTCGTGTTAACATAAATTGATATAAATTGCCATGAATGAAATATTTGATGATATAAAGCCCAAGTATGATATAGAGGTTCAAAGGTATAGTTGGCTAGCCATAGAGTCATAAATAGCTGTATAAAGATTCTAAGCACTTCAGGCAAAGTGAAAATTTTATAAATACTCATTGAGGAGTATACTCATGCATGGTTTGAGTATACGGACTTATTACGGGTGCTAAGAACTTCGAAGTAATTTCATAAAAACTCAATGAGGGATATATTGTATACTCCGGTAAGTATACAGAAGCACTTCGGTGCTAAGCACTCCTGGTAGTGTGCAAATAATATACATACTCAAGAAAGGTTGGGTATGGGGGGATGATTCGTGTACATAGAATCTCTTAATTCGATACCTTGGGCTAAATAAATTGAAAAGAATCGAAAAGAAATAGGAAGATAAGCTTGAAAGCTTGCAAATAGAAATGGAAAAAGGTATGGGTAAGCATTGAAAGCTTACGGATGGAAATGGCAATGGTATTGGTAAGATCTAAGCTTATCACTTTGATACACATATTTATTTATGTTAACGAGCATATAATGGTAAGGTGATCATATGCGTTGTTAATCATTAATATTGATATTATGACAATTGCACTTGAATTCGAATTATTGCGTCACTAAGTAAATACTTAGCATATAACTGTTTTACACGTAGGAAAGATGAAATGGTTGGAGTAAGGAGCATATACGGACATCATCAATCAATAACATGTACATCAGTATCAGTAAGATATCTTTTAATACTGTTTGATATTTACTAGTTGGCATGTATATTAAAAGGGTATGCCTGCTCTGATAGAATTGTGTTTTATTTAGTATCTGGATGAATTTTAAATCAGGTAGTTTTTAGGTAGTTTTATTAATTATATCAAGACAAATTAAATTGATAAGTTGCTGCCTGAAAATAAACTCGATTTGAAGATGAAAATATTATTTTTAAACTTTACGCGAATAACTAGATTTGTAAATAAAAAATAAATACATTGTAATATTTTTAAAGAAACAAAATTTTACTGAATTACAAAAGTAGAGGGTTTTACGAATGTTTTGTGATACCTCTAACTCGTATTCAGTGTGGATACGGGAAAAGGGGTGTTACATTTATTGGTATCAGTGCTACAGGTTTAGCCGATTCTCGACCTAAATGGAAATGGTTTTATGTTAAAAAGAGTATACATGCCACTAGGATATCAATATTTCTGATCTGATGTTTTTATGATCCGGTTGATGTCGCTCCTTACTAATGTAAATTGGGAGGAATTATAAGAAATATTTAAGCCAAGAAAGTGTGATGAACTGCCAAATTGGAATCTTGTAAGGAATCATGAGTAGTACAATAATGTTAATGATAACCCTTCCAATAAATCAAAACAAGAAAGGGGCACTGGCACAACAAGAAGTGCTTGTGCCTGATTAAGGAACTGAAAAGTTCAGAAACACCTGAGTTGAAAGGAAAAACATATTAAGGTCCAGTGATTGTTGATTTATAACTAAATAATCTAAGGATTATACTGGACGGATTCCAATGTTTGGATACCGAGAAATTGGATGGAGCTATTTTATTGCTCCGAGATTTAAGCTAGATTACAAAACCATCTGAATTTGCTTCATAGCCAGGATTGCACATATCAATCCGAGTTTATAATATCAGGACTGATAAAGATTGGGAGGATTCAAAAACCATAGAAGGTACATCTCATCTTTTTGGATAAACTTGTACTGATGTTGATGGGTCCTAGCTTTACACATTCGTATATAAGTACGAAGTTGAGTGGTGAACGAGATATCCTTTTAGGACCCATTTTAAGTAATATAGCGATCATGATTTTGTTGGGTTGTAATGTAAGAGCGAGCTGAACATGTCGAATTGCTCGATAAAAACATAAGAAATAGAGTTCCCGATAAATTTAATGGAATTATCTTTTGAGGAGTCTAAGATGATTGTGGCATGAACTGGTTACCTTCCTATCAGGTCATGATGAATTGTCGTATAAAGTGATTAATATTGAAAAACATGGAAGGCACAAAAATAGTAGTAGTTGATAAAAGGGTAAATCCTTTTTTCTAATGTAATTTCAGCTTTTTTATTAAGGAAATTATTGTTATAAGGTTGTTAAGTTTTCTTAGCAAATGTAGTGGATACTCGGGCTATTGAAGTTAATTTGGAAAATAACTCGACTATCCAAAAATATACGGATGTATTACCAGACGGGTTACTCTGAATTACCTCTAGATTGAGAGGTGAAATTCAAAATAAAGATGTTACCAGGCATTGGGCCTAAATTAATGGCCCCGTATAAAATAGCTTTGCCCGAACTTCGAGATTTAAAGGTACAAATTGCAAGGAATTTTAGGTCAATGTTTTATAAAGTCAAGTGTGTCATCTTGAGGGCACACTAGCGTTAATTGTGAAAAAGAAAGATAATTTCCATCAGCTCGAGAAGGTAATAGTAAAGAATAAATATCTTCTTCCAAAGACTGATGATCTTTTAATCAGTTAAAAAAAAGAAAATAAAGAAAAAGAAATTCTAAAGATAGCTTTTCGGACTCGGTATGAATACTATGAGTTCATGATGATACCTACGACATTTATAAGTCTAATGAAACAAGTATTCTAATTTTGCTTGGACCAATTTTTGGTAGAGTTCATTGAGTATATTTTGGTCTATTCGAAGGAAAAAGGAAGAATAAGATGCCCATTTTTGCATTGTTCTTCAGACCTTTAGAGAAAAGAAGCTATATGCTAATTTGTTAAAGTGTAAATTTAGTTGTCAAAAGTTTTTTTATAGTTGTCTAAAGTGGGAATAAGAGTAGACCCCAAGAAAGTACAAATTATAGTTGAATGGAAACCTCTGAAGAATGTTTTAGAGGCTCAGAATTTCTTGATGATTGTCTCCTCATTGGCCAAACTATTGAGGAAAGAAATGCCATTCAATTGAACAGATAAATGCTAAGAAATTTTTGAGACATTAAAGGAGATCTTAATAGAAGCCACAATACCATACAACCAGAATCAGGTAAAGATTATGTGGTATATAGCAATGCTTCGCATAACGGTTTGGGATGCGTACTTATGCAAGAAGGAAAAATAATGCTTTATGCTTGAGACAACTTAAGATATATGAGATAAATTATCTTACTTAGGATTTGGAGCTAGCAATGGTTGTATTTGCTTTAAAAGATATAACATCATTATTCATACAGTGAACGATGCTATATTTATATAGGTTATAAAAGTTTAAAGTATATGCTTACTAAAGAAGAGTTAAACTTGACGTAAAGAAGTTGGATTGAGCTTTTTAATAATTATGATATGGTCATTGACTACCATCCAGAGAAAAAAGCTAATGTGATAGCTGACGCTCTTAGTCGAAAGACAATTGTTGCCTTAAGAGCTATGAATGCAAGATTGGCATTAAAAGAAGATGGTGTTTTGATTGTCAAGTTAAGAATAAAATTTACCATATTGAATTAAATAAGATATCTTTAAAGAAAGGATGAGAAATGTTGTCAAGGGTCAAATAAGTGGAAAAGAGTGAAACTGAAAACTTGGAAGTTAGGTTTGATAGATATTTGTATTATCAGGGAAGAATTCTATCTCAATGATGGAAACTATATGTTGACCCTGAAAGAAAAGGATATTTAATATGAAGTTAAGGATAAAGTATTCCTTAAAAGTTTCACCTTGGAAGAAGGTGTTATGGTTTAGACAAAAAGAAAGTTGACTTCAAAATTTATTGGGCTATAAGAAATTGTGAAAGGAGTTAGTCTAATAGTTAAGCTTAACAGTTAGCTTTATCTTTGGAAATGAACAAGATTCATAATGTATCGATGCTCTGGAAATATTGATTAGACCCCTCATATGTTGTTACTCTGGAGAAAATAGAGATTCAGCCAGATTTAAGCTATTAAAAAGAACTGGTAAAGATCATAGCGCATGGAGTCAAGGAACTAAGAAAACAAGACAATCCCATTTTTTTAAAAGTTCTTTAACAAAAATCACAGTTAAAGAAATGAATTGAGAGAAATAAGAAGAAAATATAAGAAAATAGTTTCCACACCTTTTGAATTAGGTGCGTGTTGAAAATATAAGAAAATTTTCTTAAGGGGGATAGAATTGTAATACCACAAAATTTACTAAGTTGATTAAGTGTCACTTAGTACTAAGATAATAGCTTAAAAGCTAACTTAGTGACTAAAATGACAAAAATGCGAAAGTTGGGTTTTCTTTAATTATGGGTTTTGGAAAGGAAAATTTTAAGGTTTAAAGGTATCATGTGATAGATAGAGAATTGAATAAGTTATTCTTAAAGTTTGGTTGAATTCCAAGGAAAATTGGAATGGGAATTGAAGTTTAAAAATGTAGTGACCAAAAGGTAAATTTTGAAAATTTTATGCCTAAATTATAAAATTTAGAAAAGTTTAGGGACTAAAGTTGTAATTACCCAAAAGTTAAGGGTTTTTATTTCATAAATAAACAGATCACATAAGGATGTGAATCGAATGCGAAATTATTGGTTTGATCTGATACTTCGATTATTGGGAAAATCACAGTTAAAGTTTAAGTGGAATTCAGATACTCGGACCGAACTGGAAAATTTTGAAATTTTGCCATATGATAGAGAAAGGTTATAAAAGTCATTTCCAAGTGTGGGAAATATTTTTAGTTTGATTCAAGATGAATCCTACAGTTTATTTCTGAGTAAAGGATTATTTATCGGTATATTGGATCGAATGGAAATTTTGGAGACTGATCCAAAAGCTATGGAAAAGTCATAAAATGTTATTTTAAGAATATTTTATTATAGTTGGTTGGACTCCAACTAGATTTAGTTGAATTTTTACAAGAATGGCAAACTAGTAAACAAAAACTAGTTGGAGGGCAAATTGGTCATTTGTCCCTAATGGCAATTTTGAAATATTTAAAAAGTTATAAGGGAAATTTCTGAAAGAGAAAATGGAAGATTAAATCTTGGCCCTTGATTGATGATAAAATAATCTCAACCATTGGATAAAAGGGCAAAATTGTAATTTCACTATTAAATGAATTTAATATTCATTCAATAGATATATGTGTAAAATAATGGTGAAAAGATGAAGATTTTGTTCATCTTTTCCAGCCAAAAACGTGAGGGCTAGGGAAAGAAAGAGAAAAAAAATTTCCAAGCTCGATTCAAGCCCCGAAACTCGATTTTCAGGTAATCTCTTCAACTACAAAGTCGTTCTACTATTCAAGCTCTATCTTTTGATATTAATAATTCATGGAATCCATGCTTGATTGATGAGAATTTCCATGAGAAATAAATTAGGGTTTATGGATCAAATTGGGGCTTTTGAGATTTTATGATTCCATGATTGAAATCAAGTTGAAATCGAGCTAGTATGATGTTAAAATCATGATATTGAGTTGGGATTTAAGTTTTACATGTTTTGATTATTAGGAAGATGATTAGGGTTTATGGATTCAAGTTTAATTTAGGGTTTGTGATGTTGAAATAATGATCTAGTAAGCTTGAATTGTTGTTTGGAAGCAAAACCCTAAGTTAAATTGTGTAGGGACCATTTCAGCAACTTGAAAAGTTGAAGGACCAAATCTGAATTTTTAGAATTTGGAGTGTATTTGTGTTATTGATGATGTTAGAGATAAGAAAATAAAGTTAGAATGCCAAATTGATGTTGAATTGAATTAGTGACCATTTTGATAATTTGTCAAAGTTAAGTGACCAAATCGAAATTGAAGTTTTGTATGAGGGTTAAATCTGATTTTTAGTTGTAATGATGGAATTAAGGTAGTAATGTTGAATTGAGGACTAAATTGCAAAGTTAAGAAGCATGAATCCTTATCTTTGCATTTTAGTACCTATTTCGGTAAATAAGGAAAATTAGGGAGAATTATTGTGAATAATTATTTGGTGAAGAATGTGATGAGTTGGTGGTTTAAAGCTAGTGATTGGACTAAATTGAAAAGTAGAGAAGTAAGGAGAAGTTAGTATAAAAGTTGAAGTTGTTTATGGAAGTTGTGTAGAAAAACTGGTTTATGGCAGTAACTTTGAAAATTCACCATAAATTCTACAAAAATGGTTAGAAGGTGAATTTTATACCGATGTAAAGATTTGTTTGTCTAGTTTCATGTCCAACAAACGGAAACTGATTTAGAGTTTCGAGTAAGAAGATATGAATTTTTAAGTGGTGAAAGCTCAAAAAACAGTATAGCAGGCTGTTCCGAAATTCAATACTGGAAATTGACTTTGAAAATTGGCCATAAATCATACAAGTTGAATTTGGGATATTAATTTATATGGTTGAAAAGATTATTGAATCTAGTTTCTTTCAGAACAAACAGAATCGAATTCCGAGTTGTAGATTATTTTATAGAAATATTTCTTTGGAGGTACTGCAAACTGCCAAAAAATGAGAATTGATACACTTTGTATCTAAGGTTGATTAGTAAGTTTGAAAAGGGTTAATGAAAGTTCAAATTGGTCTCTAAGGACCATAATGAGTTTTTGAACAATACAAGGAAGAAAAGAAAATGTTTAGAGATTTTGTATTGGAGTGATTATATTGGACAATATGTCACATATTTTTAGATTGGGATCTAACAAATATTTTACTTATTTGAATTATGAAGTTAAGTTCGAATCAAGGGAGGTTCAAGGTACAATGAAGGAAAGGATCGAAGAGGACTTAGTGAGGCATACTAATACATGGCCCAGGTGAGTGCAATGCATACATAACATTATACATAGATGTTTTATACATCACCGGTAAGACTTGCGATGAGTCTACCTGGTTTATATATTGTCACGATAATTATGTCATTGATCATACATTTGACATACTTTAAATATGTCAAAGGTTGAAAATAAATGCATTGATCACTAGTTATTGATGATGATTTACTATTAATATTATTTGGTTATGAACTGCTTCATGTTAATATAAATTGATATACATTGCCATGAATGAAATATTTGATGATATAAAGCCCAAGTATGATATAGAGGTTCAAAGGTATAGTTGGCTAGCCATAGAGTCATAAACAGTTGTATAAAGATTCTAAGTACTTCAGGTAAAGTGCAAATTTTATAAATACTCATTGAGAAGTATACTCATGCATGTTTTGAGTGTACTGACTTATTACGGGTGCTAAGCACTTCGGAGTAATTTCATAAAAACTCAATGAGGGATATATTGTATATTTTGGTAAGTATACAGAAGCACTTCGGTGCTAAGCACTCATGGTAGAGTGCAAATAATATGCATACTCAAGAAAGGTTGGGTATGGGGGATGACTCATGTACATAGAATCTCTTAGTTCGATACCTTGGTTTAAATAAATTGAAAAGAATTGAAAAGAAATAGGAAGATAAGCTTGAAAGCTTGTAAATAGAAATGGAAAAAGGTATGGGTAAGCATTGAAAGCTTACGGATGGAAATGACAACGGTATTGGTAAGATCTAATCTTATCACTTTGATATACATATTTATTTATGTTAACGAGGATATAATCGTAAGGTGATCATATGCATTGTTAATCATTAATATTGATATTATGACAATTGCACTTGAATTCAAATTATTGCCTTACTAAGTAAATACTTAGTGTGTAACTGTTTTACACGTAAGAAAGAAGAAATGGTTGGAGTAAGGAGCATATACGGACATCATTAATCAATAACAGGTGCATCAGTATCAGTAAGATATCTTTTAATACTGTTTGATATTTACTAGTTGGCATGTATATTAAAAGGGTATGCTTGCTCTGATATAATTGTGTTTTATTTAGTATCTGGATGAATTTTAAATCATGCAGTTTTTAGGCAATTTTATTAATTATATCAAGACAAATTAAATTGATAAGTTGATGCCTGAAAATAAACTCGATTTGAAGATAAAAATATTATTTTTAAACTTTACGCGAATAACTAGATTTGTAAATAAAAAAATAAATACATTATAATATTTTTAAAGAAACAAAATTTACCGAATTACAAATGTAGAGGCTTTTACGAATGTTTTGTGATACCTCTGACTCGTATTCAGTGTTGATACGGGAAAAGGGGTGTTATAGTCTAACGAGCCCTTATACCGCTAGGCCCAAAACCAGGGCGTTACATCACCCATTGTATTTATTCAATCATTTTTATTGAGCAATAGAGAATTCCTTCACCCTCATTCATTCTTATTTTCCTTGCCTTAGCCATTTTCCCTAATGGTCTGATCACTAGTGCACCAAAGAGTCGAGTTGAAGTCCCAAAACTGAAAGAATTTAGGGGGGACAAGAAATGCCCGAGATGTCAAGAACTTCATATGAGGATTGGATCAATATTTCAAAGTCACGTGTATCATGGAGGATAACGAAAAGGTAAATACTGCGTCAATTTATTTAACTGGCGTTGCTCTTTTGTGGTGGCGACATAGGTGCCCAGATGAGAAGCGAGGTGGCATCGCAATTGGAACTTGGAGAAATGGTAGTTGTGGGTACAATGGTGATTGCAATAACATGATAAAAAGGTGAATAAATGATTAATTGTGGTAGCAATAATAGAGTGTAATAAAAGATAAAGAAATATGAGAATATAGCCTGGATCTCCTTCGTTCAACGCGGCTAAAAGATCATGTAACTTCGAGGGAAAATAATAGTTCAATCAGCAATGATGTGGTCAGCTTGAGTGTTAGCTTCCATTTAACCTTCAACCATTGACTTAGGGATGCAGATCGGCTTCAACTTTCATCGTAAGTCAAGAATATCCCTTCAAACAAGTGAACCAACTTTCGTTGCATCCAATCAACTTTTGTTGTAAAAACTCATTAATCTGACTTGTCATTGCATCCGTCGATGTCAGTGGTTGGCTTAACACTCTCATGCTAAACGTAAATCAGTTCCAACAATTAAAGCTTAAGAAAAAAGCTAACACAAATATATATTAAATTGAATAAATAGTTTAATCAAGTTCATAAAGCTCTAGAAAATTAAAATATCATCAAGATAAGCACAAATACAAAGTAAATCTTCAAAAAATCAAAATAGGGAAAAGTTTAAGAAGATAATAACATATTTCCTCGATTCAACACTTGACTCCTCATTTCCTTGGATAGATATGCCTCACTTCACCTCGGATCTCCAGAAATAAGCTTAAGCCGTAGTGAAAGGAGGAAGAAAGCTCGAAGGTTAAAGATGATATATAAAAATAAAAGTAACGTGACTCTCTCTCCCCCTCCAAGTAGTCTTTTTATAGGCCACCTAAGGAAGAACACCTGTCCTGCAGGTTATTTGCGTGCCCAGAGCCATACATAATTTGTTGTAATAAATTGGACAGTTGGCATATTCGTTCTTATCCTTAAGTAAACTAGACAGCTGGCAGATGTAGTGTCGAACTGGCTGTAGTGGTGAAAACTTCCTCTGTATGGACATTAGTAACGCAATAACAATAAGGAAAAAATAGCTAGAAATATACAAAACACGAGCCACTAGAACTAAGTTAGAAAAAATGCAGAAATAGACATAAAAATGCATAAATGGATGCAATGGATACTAATGTGGGGACAATTAGACCTATAAATCAAGGGAAAATACATGCTCTTTAAAGAGCTATCACACCCCAAACTTGAGTTTTTACTTGTCCTCAAGTAAAGATCAAAACAGCAAGGTCCAACAACAGATCAAAGGCATTCTAGATACTTGAAACATTCCAATCAATCAATAAATCTTATGCCTCAACAAGAGAGATAATTGCATCACCAAATCCACATTAATAGATAAGCAAGCAATTCAAGAATACCTAACATCATCCCTAACTTCTCAGATTCATTCATCCTATCAGCACTTATTTAGTATCACACGTAATAAAATATAAATAACATTTATATCATTTTCATATTTTTCTTCTTTTTTCTGTAGCAAGGGACATCGAACAATGAATGCACCCTAGACCCTGAGAAGTAAGATGTTGTGCAACAAACCCTCAAGAAGTACTTCATTGTAACGACACGTACTTTTGTAGCAACAGCCTTTGGCCAGATTCATTTTTCTAACGCCTGCAGGGGAGTGTTCCCCCTTAAAGCTACTTTATTTATTTTCTTGCACTCACATCGAAATGAATTTTGTTTATACTTAATAATATATATATATATCACATGTTGCAATAGGAGAAAGTCATCAAAAATCAAAGGAATGATACAAGATATTCTCTAGTCAAAGCAACAGTAATATTAATGCAAAGTTAAGAAATGCAATTATCCATCATGTATATCCAACAATCTTATCAATGATTAGAACAATTCAAGATTTACACATTGAATGCAAGAAAAAGAATTTTCAAAACAAAAAGGAACCTTGCATTTGCATAGAAAAATTCTTAAATTTTTTGAAATGGGGGTGCATTTCAACTCCTAGGCGTATACCCACAAACTTAAAGGTTGCATTGTCCCCAATGAAAAAGAAAATAGAATGGAATAATAGAATGTAATGAAAAAATGCAATAACAGACTATAATGACAAAATACAATAATAGATTGTAGGTGCAAGAGCGTTTGCATCTCGTTCATCTTCTGTGGGTACAACTTCTGTCGGTCTCTCCGCAGCTAGCTTTATCTCATGTCCTCAACAAGGACTTCATCATCCTCAACAGTAGTGGGTATGGCATCAACATCCATGGGGATGTTCAAATTTAACAAACCCTAATAATCTTACTTGATGCCTCATCTTGTGGTGGCTTACCAACTTTGTTGACATGGGCATGGGAATTCACTAACTTTGTTGGTGCATCTTTGGTGGCAGTATTACAGGAGAGATCATAACTTTGGACGATGAGAGAGAAAACAAGAAATTCTGACAGATTAACTGGATTGAGTCAGCTCATAAAATAAGTACAGACGTATGACATGTCTTCACGTAGGCATAGAATAAGTTCTGTGCCAGATCCATGATTTGCACAGTGGCTGCAACAACTCCCAATTTACTCATCACTGCATCGAGTTTGTCTTCTATTTTCAAAACTTTCTGCCAGACTTCATCACTCGATAGGATATTTTTTGGTGCAGTGTCTACCTTGGCTTTACTCTTGTCATTCCTCATTGCAATACCCAATTTTGGTGTAGGAACATCAGAAGTGCGAACCATCTTTTCAATGGAAACCTTTTTTATGGGCCCCTTATTGGCAGTTCTCTCTTTATTTTTCTAGGGTTTTACCCCCTTCAATGCATAGAGTTGCACGATCAACGACAGGAAAGCCTATATTCCAATCTTCTTTTCAACAAAGCTCTTAATCTCCTTATATATTAATGCCCCTGCATCAATTTTCTCCCCTTGATGATAAAATGTATCATACACATTCTAACAAAAGAAACATTCGTGCTATGGGTGGAGGGCAGCAACCTGGAGTTGATGAACTGAAACCATATCTTAAAAGTCAAAGTCAGAAACTTCCTTAACATAGTAAAATTTCCAACATTGGTCTCCGACCATAATGCACCTGCTATGCATAAATCTTCAACTAAAAGAGCAAGTTTCTCATAAATAATCTTAGCCACAAACATAGTATGTTCATCCACATTCACAATAGTATTAAATAACTTGTTAATAGAAGAAACTCTCCAAGAGATAGAGCGTTCTCGCACAAAAAAAGTTTCAAAGTAGGCTCATACAAAATTTCGTAAATTTCCCTTACCAAGGCAGCACTGTAGATGCGAGGATGAGCATAAAATCTGCCTCATTTGTGAAGTGTGATGGTGATGTGGATGGATTTCCCAAGTTATTCATTAGTAGAAAGTTTGATTCCTTGCTCAGGGTGGATGCTTCTCTTTTAGATGTGCTCTGTAAAGAGTTCACCCGCAATCCCTGTTTGAAAAAACTCATACTCAAGAATCTTTTCTTGAGCAACATGGTCTTCTGATTGAGGGTTTGATTCTGAGCTTGGAATGTCTTGAACAGGGGTTTCTCTCAAGATTTTTTGGGCTTTTCTTGTCTTAGCCATGAAAGATTATAAGAAAAAATAAGAAAATGAAAGATTTTGTAGAGTAAAAATGAAACTTTAAAGCTTCATAAACTCAGAGAAAGCAGAGAAGTAAGTGAGAATTCAATGAAACCTGCTTAATAAAGTGAAAGAAAAGAGGGAAAATAAAGAGGCATGATTGTTACGGTCTGATGTGATGAGTTTTAACGGCTTGATCTCGGCACAATAATCATGCATGTTCATCGTGTTTCATGCGCACATGATGAAAAAATGGGATTGTTAGAGATAAATCGATGCAATTAAATTACTCGATTTGCCCCCAAATTTTTTTCATTCATATCTTGTGAATCCTTCAACCGTACAAGTTGTTAGAGAAGAGACAAAACAAAGAGATTTTATTCTGCAAAAAAAGAAAATAAAACAAAAAATAAGGAAAATAAAATCTAAATAGAATGAAGAAATTAAAGAGAATTTCAAAAAAATCGACCAACTTAATGGTCTTAATATTTCCAAGATCAAAGTCACCATAGTAGAGTTTTAGTCGTTGTCCATTGACTTTGAATGGGATTCCTCCTTTTTATCTTTGATTGCGACTGCATTGTGTGGGAATACTTCCATAATTTCAAAAGGTCCATACCAACTTGATCTCAATTTTCATGGGTGCAATTTCAGTCTATAATTGAATAGCAAAACCAACTATTCCACTTCAAATTGTCGATGCAAAATAATCTTATCGTGTCAGCGCTTGCTCCTATCCTTGTAAATAGAGGCATTTTCATAAGCATTGCGTCGAATTTCCTCTAATTCAGTAATGTCTGGCAATCATTTCTTTCCTACTGCCTCATAATCAAGATTGACTAGATTAAGAGCCCACAAAGCCTTGTGCTCAAGTTCTACTGGCAAATGACAAGATTTTCCAAAAACAAATTGATATGCTGACATTCCAACGGAGTTTTGTATGCAGTACGTATAGCCCACAATGCATCATCTAAATGAGAGGACCAATCTTTTTTAATGGTATTTACCACTTTTTCCAAGACATTTTTAATTTCTCGATTAGATACCTCTACCTGTCCATTGGACTGAGAATGATACGTTGTGGCCAGCCTATGATTTACTCCGTAGCATTTTAACGTAGTAGCCACCTGGCTATAGTGGAAATGTTTACCCTGATCGATGATCAATGTTTTTGGCGTTCCAAAATGAGTGAGTATATGTTTGTGAAAAAACCTTAGGACTGTTTTTGCATCATCTTTAGGCATTGCAATAGCTTCTATCCACTTTGAAACATGTCAACTACAACCAAAATGTATATATTTCCAAAATAATTGGGAAAATGACCCACGAAAATCAATCCTCATACATCAAATAACTCGATTTCCATTATTGGTTGCTGCGGCATCTTATTTCTTCTAGATATAGATCTGGTGTGTTGACATCTGTTACAGCATTGAGGAAACTCGTGAGCATCATCAAATAATATTGGCAAAAAAAATCGAATTGTAGGACTTTTGCAGCCGTTTTCATTCCACCAAAATGCCCTCCATAGGGAGTATTATAACAATGTTGTAGAATAGATTTCATCTCTTCCTTAGGGACGCAGCATCGAATTATATTGTCATTACAAATCTTGAACAAGTAAGGTTCATTCCAATGATATTTCATAGCATCTCTAAAGAATCTAGCCTTTTTGTGCCCAGTTATACCAACATGAGTCTTTCCGCAAACAAAGTAATTCACTATATCAGTGTATCATAATGTTGCATTCACAACGAAAAGCTTTTCATCAGGGAATGCATCGGCAATTTTCAACTTATTGCCATCTTCGCTACCAGCTTCCAACCTCGAAAGGTGATCGACAACTTGATTTTCTGACCCCTTGCGGTCTTTAATTTCAATATCGAACTCTTGCAGCAATAAGATCTAGCGGATTAGTCTAGTTTTGCTGCTTTCTTCGCAAAAGGTATCTCAAAGTAGAATGATCAGTAAATACTGTAATTTTTGCACCCACAAGATAAGAAAAAAACTTATCGAAAGCAAAAAATTTCAGCTAATAGCTCTTTCTAAGTAGTAGCATAATTGATTTGAGCTTCAGTTAGAGTCTTACTAGCATAATAGATCATATGAAATAGCTTATGCTTACGTTGTCTAAAAACTGCACCTATAGCGGAATCACTAGCGTCACACATAACTTTAAATGGTTTCACCCAGTTGGGTGCAACAACGATTCACAAGCTGTGTTTTAATTTTATTGAATTCATCGTCAAAAATGAAATTTTCTACCATGCTCCAACAATAGGCATAGAGGTTTGGTGATCATTAAGAAGTCCCGAATGAATCTCTTATAGAACCCCGCATGGCCTAAAAAACTACGAACACCTTTCACATTTGTTGGTGGTGGCAATTTTTCAATTACATCCACTTTGGCTCTATCAACCTCAATTCCAGCCTTTGAAATTCTGTGGCCCAGCACAATTCCTTCAATGACCATAAAGTGACATTTTCCCAGTTTAGAACCAGATTAGTGTCTTCTCATCACTGCAATACTTTCTCCAAATTGTCAACGCAATGGTTGAAATTATTCTCGTACACCGAAATATCATCATTTTGAGGGAATTATCAATCATATCTAAAAATATTACCATCGTGCACCATTGAAATATGGTTGGTGCATTGTAAAGACCGAAAGGCATTCCAAAGAAGGCAAATATCCCAAATGCCGTAAAAGTAGTCTTCTCCTATTCCTCAGGTGCGATAGCAATTTGATTGTAGACATAATATCCATCTAAGAAGCAATAATACTCGTTGCCCGCAAGTCGATCTAATATATGATCAATGAAAGGAAGAGGAAAATGATCCTTCCTTGTAGCTGCATTGAGATACCTGTAGTCCATACAAATACGCCAACCAATAGGAATGCTAGTTGGAATTAGCTCATTAGCATCGTTATGGACTATAGTTATGCTACTTTGCTTAGGGACACAATGGACTGGACTCACCCATGCACTATCAGAAATTGCATTGATAATCATACGTCCAGCCATTTAAGGATTTCCTTCTTGACTACTTATTTCATCTTTTCATTCAATCTTCGTTGTGGCTTAATAGACTATTTATTCTCATCATCCAACTTAATCTTTTGCATGCATAAATATGGACTAATGCCCTTGACAACAGCAATTGTCCAAGCAATAGCACGCTTGTGTCGCTTAAGAATATTTATCAATTTAGCTTCTTGTATTGCGTTCAGAGTTGTAGAGACAATGACAGGGTGTGTTTTTTCATCTCAAGGAATACATATTTGAGATTAGCTGGCAATGGCTTGAGTTTTAAAGTAGGAGATTCTTCAATAAACGGTTTAAAAGTAAGAATTGACCGGTGAACAAGATCCAAAGATTTAACTTTCCATTTATGATGAACTGTCGTAGTAAGAACTTCCACAATATGGTCACAATTTGGGAGATCTTCTACTATTGTCAGTGTAGTATCTTCAGCAACAAGTATACCACGATGATATAGGTCTTCTTGAATAATATGTTCAAGAATGTTGATATGATGACATTCTTCAGAATTTCTTCCCATATCAGCATTAAACATCCCAAAGTAACTTGGTCATTATCAACCTACATTGTAAGTTATCCTTTCAATACATCGATGACCGCTTTTCCAGTAGCTAAGAATTGTAACCCCCTCGACCCGGCCTAGACGCCCGACCGAACCAAGAAAACTATATTAGGTTTGCCGAAGTAAACTGGAGAAAAATACAAAAACTGGTCTAGTTTTTTCTTTTATCTTATCTAGATGCATATTATAAATCCTAAGTGTGCATGCTTACAGCGGGTGAAAACTCAACTCAATCGGGCATCGAATCGACATCCAATTGATCACATTGGAAATTTAGGGACCAAATCGCAAATTCATAAAACTATAGGGTCTTAGCCCATTTTTATGTTACCAATCTTTAATTAAGCAGGTTTCATGCTTACATGTCAAAAATCAACTCAAAAAGGTCATTCAAACTCATTCAATTGCATCCACAACATTTAGGGACTTGAACGTAAGAAAATAGAACTGAACATCCATGACATTAACTGATTTAGCAGCCAGCCGTATTGATACGAGGGAAACCGTATCGATACGGTGCTTGTTATCGTCCAGCCCTGTTCCGATACACCATGTACTGCACCTATATGCTTGGTTTAATTAAAAGTCCAATTTAATTTAACAACCGTACCAATACGAATACAAGGTGTTCCGGTATGCAGGTTTATCTCAAAAAGCAACTTTCCAGTGGCGTGAAACCGTACCGGTACGCCTTAGCCCATACTGAAACCCAGAGCCTATTCTTGCCTAGCCGTACCGATACGGTCCCTCGCGTATCGGTACGCCTGGGCCTGTAATGTTAGCTTCAGCTGGTTTTTTACTCGAATCTAAGCGCATTTGGATCCTAACACGCCACATACATGCATACAAACATCTATCATAACATACTCCAACTTTTGCACCAAGACTTAGCAACCATAACAATTCAATTACTTCCAAAAGATCAATTTATAGGCATGCTCCCTAAAACACTAACCAAACATACCAAAACATTCAAATGGACATTTCTCATCATACGCAACATTCCAACATTTTTCTAGTACCATAATCAACACGATAGATTCATCAAAGCATAGCATTCAACCAAAGCTATCTAGATGCATACCTACGTAATCACCTAGCATTAATCATAAGCAAAAACATTATCAAGTTCATCATAAATAATCCAAGTCCAAACACAGCATTAACCATGCTAAAAAATCAGGGGAAAATAGAATTACATATCCCAAAAACATGGCGAACACATTGCCTTATTATCCGAAAACTTAAACTGAGTTCATACTCAAAGTAGTCTTTGTCTTTGGATCACTTAAGCTTTGCCTTTGCAGCCCAAAAACTTCAACGCTCTGCATCATTAAGAAAAAGAGAGCGTAAGCACACATGCTTAGTGCATATGCTCATAAAACAATGATGCAATTTAAACCATTTGAAAACCGAACACTTGTTTTCAAAACATGCTTACGACCAAAGCACTTTTCCTATTTCCAACCGAAGCAATGCATAATAACCTTTATGCAACAACATATACATAATCCATGCTTAGATCCCAAAGCATTAAATCATAAACCATGCTTAAATCCAAAAGCATTTTAAAGTAGGTTCAATACATGAACTTTCACATATATCAACATTTATAGTGACCCGGATAGACTACCCTCTATCCACACAAAGCGGATACACGGATCTCTCATACCATGCCTAGTTAAACCTCATGATATCCCAAACCTTGCCTAGTTAAACCGCAAGATTTGACACCCTCGCCTTGTTAAACCGCGAGCTTAACACCATTGACTAGTTACACTGTAAGTTTACCGACCTTGCCTAGTTAAACCGCAAGATCACCATCAATTTGGGTTGCCTAGTTAAACCGCATGCCCCAAATGAGGTCCCAATAGTCTGAGTGGCCTTATTAAACCGCCAAACCTCAAGGACCCATGGCCACGATAGATTTTGTTCATATTTTATAGTGCACTTTTAATCTAATGGCATGCCAACTATATCCGATTGTTTTCTCACCTTGTCACATAGCCAATATATCATTTCCAAAACCATTTACTCACTGTTTTACAATGCATTAGCAAAATTACCACATATGCAAGCCACATTGCTAGAGCAATAACACCATTCCCAACCGAAATGAAAACCAATGCTCACTAGCATTTATCATACTTTTAAACCCCTGCATATGTACTTAAATCATGCATTTCCAGTAAGTAAATCCAACCATGTTTAACACCAAACATGAAATCAACATGCTCATATCCAAACCGATATTCAAAAGCAAAATAAGTGAAACTTATTTTTGAGCCTAGGTAAGCGTTTCAAGCTTATCCTAAACTCCCAACAACCTTTATTAAACCTTCTAAAGGTGTTCAATCCAGTTTCCATTCACCGATAGGCCTCGCTTTCCTCGTCAACACAAATCAAGCTTCTGGCAAGCCACAAACAACGTCAAGCTTCGTCGCTTTGATTATCCCCTATTTTAACCACATAAAACTAGAGGGCAAATGCATCATTATGCATGCTAACCATTGCCAACAAGCAATTACCCGCTACTGACAAGTTGCCCACTCAAAACCTATCTGAAACATACTGAAATCATCATCAAACACTTCTGAAACTTAACCCAGCCATACTACAATGACTCAGTCCATCAAACATCATCAATAAAAACTGGATCAATTCATCCAAATACTTCCAGCAACTACACAGCCACCTCAACACCACAAAAACACAAATCTAACAACCTTAACAACTAAGGATTCAAGAGTTTCAGGATTCCATTGTTAAAATCAACTTAATCAACAATATAATACATCCAGAATATGATTAAAAACAATCCTCAACACTGGAAAATAGATCTAATTCGGATCTTTCATAATTTCATCAATTTTACCCAATTAAATCAATATAAAACACAAAATCAGATTATAAACTATAAATCAAGGATCAAATACTTAGGAATATCAATAAAGAACCATTCAATAGAGAAGATCATGAACCTTTCCTCTATTGTGTGATTTCCCCCTTTAATTGATTGTTTAAAGCTAGGAAAACACAAGATTTCTATGAGGTTTTGTAAATCAATGTTAAAGAATCAATTCTAAATCAAGAATCCAAGTAAAAAGATCTCTCACCTCTAGCTTTTGATGAAAACTAGAGTGTTTGGTATAAAAGAAGTGGAGAAAAAAAGTTGAGAGAAAAGTTACGTCAAATTTCCTTTAATCCAATAACTAACTTTTTAATATCAAAACTCTTTTAATTATTTATAAACCACATGTTTAAAATGACTTAATTGAAGGGAGAAACCATCATCCAAAACATGGTAATATAGCTCCTTAAGGATTCTAAGAATTTGACCCTTTTCAATTTAGTCACCTTTTAAAAACAATTTTCAAAAATTACATTTTTGTCGCTAACCAAAATGTCACCAGTTCAAATCTCATTTACCTAAATTGATTTCACCAATATTAATCATATATTTAAAGATGATTTTTAACCATTTTTCCTTATTTTTATCTCACCGGAAATATTTACTCTCAAATTTAACTCGAATCCCTAACCCGGTCCACCGGACCGTCTAACAAACCTTCAAAACATCTAAGCCCAAAACTAGGGTGTTACAAGAATGGTCGACCAAGAATGATAGGTATGTCCTTATCAGCCTCGCAGTCCAGTATAATAAAATCAACTAGGAAGACAAATTTGTCTACACGAACAAGCACATCTTTGATTTGACCATTCAGATGACTCAAAGATCTATCATCCAATTGTAATGAGACTGCAATGGGCTTCATTTCTCCAATGCCCAACTTTTGAAAAGTAGAAAATAGCATTAATTTGATACTATCCCCTAAATCACAAAGAGCTTTACTAAAGTAGTGATTACCAATAGAGCATGGTATGATAAAGCTGCCTGGATCCTTCATCTTTCTTGGTAGAGGTGTAGATATTAATGTACTACACTCCTCAGTTAGCGTAATGGTTTCCATTGCATTGAGCCTATTTTTCTTGGACAGGATATCCTTCATGAGCTTTGCATAGTTCAAAATCTATGTGAGAGCATCAATCAAAGGAATTTGAATTGTAAGTTGTTGCAAAGTATCATGAAAGAATTGAAATTAAATGTCCAACTCAGTATTCTAAAATTGTTGAGGAAAAGATGTAGATGGATTATCTGACTGTTGTGCCAACACTGGACATTATGGTGACAACTTTGGTTGTACAATAGATGGAATCAAAGTAATAACATGAGGTATATTACTCGTTTTGCCATCATTATCGCCATCCTTTGCTATATGATTAAGTACAGAGGACTCTCTCTGTTCGTGAGTAGTTATGGGAACTGGTTGTGTCGAGTCAGTAGTCTATTTGCCACTGTAAAGAGTAATGGCTTTACAATACTCGTTACCCTTGTTTACCAGACTCTCAATGTTTCTAGGTAGTGTGCTTGGCTGTCTAGAATTTATGTCAATAGCTAATTGTCCCAACTAAGCTTCTAAAATGCGTATTGGTGAAGAGTGACCTTGCACAATAGCTTCGGTGCGAGACAAAAGATCACGCATCATCACTTCAAAAAGAGAAAATGGGTCAAAGATACTTGATGGAGCATAATGACTCATCTAAGATTGAGTTTCAAATGGTGCTCTATATTGTGATTGCATGCCAAACTGTGATTGTTGAGATTGTGAAGCAATATGTTGTGGTTCCATCCGATTCTGTTGTGGCTGCAATGGAGTCTGCAGCGTGAACTATTGATGTGGGTAATTGAAGTTTCCTTGACGCATACTAGAATTTCCATGAAAGGAATTATTCCTATAGCAGAAAACTTCTTAATACAGTGTAGGATTAGAGGTTTCCCAGAATTGTCTAGTAGTTGTGTTGTAAGATGTACCCATGTTGTTGCCTCACATGTTGCTGACATAACTCACATTTTCGGCATGCTATGGACAATCTTCAAAGCTATGGTTCTCACCACAAATCTCATAGGAAAAATACAAGGGTTGTTGTTTGTTGAGCTAGCTGGATAGGAGCAACTTCACTTGTCTTCTCCATATTCTTGATTTTTTTCTCCAAAGAAGAAATATGAGCCTTTAGAGAAGATAGATCATCATGCTAAAACACTCCAAGTATAGCCTTGGATGATGCAGCCCTTGAAATAGGATATTGTGAATCATTATGAGAAAATTGCTACAATACACCAACAGAACATTGTAGGTACAATCAAGTAATAGACCATTAGATGACCCATTGAAAAGATATCTTGTGGCTGTATTCAACCTATTATAGAAAATTTCAATCTGAGTTTCCTGTTGAATGTCGTGGTTTGGACATCATCGCAACAAAGATTTAAATCTTTCCTATGTAGTGTGAAGAGTCTCATCGTCTAACTGATAGTAGGTTGTAATTACATTCCTCAGTCGCGAGTTCATTGTCAATGGATTAAAGCACAAAACAAACCGCGTTGTAAGATCATTCCACGATGTAATTGAGTTAAGGATTGGTTTATACCTTGATTTTGATGTTTAATATGATAATGAAGTGAGTTTTGATGATAGAATCTCAGAATCTATTGAATCTCTAGTTTGTTAAATTGGAAGTTAAGAGATTTTGAGGTGTTGAGGTTAATTATTGGTTGCTGGAGGTATAAGGTTGTTTTAGGTTGTTGTTTTGATGTTAATTGATATTATTTGAAGGATGAGATTCGTAGTTGTGGGCTGGGTTGAGGTTTTTGATGAATCGAGAATGTTTTTAGTTTATAAGTTGTGGTGTTGTGGGGGATTATAGTTAGATAAATGTTAATTGATGGTTGGTGTGAGTTTGGATGCATTATAATGTATAGGATCCTCTGTTGTGATGTGTTTGAAATAAGGGAAGATAATCCGGAAGTGAACCTTGGTGTTGAGGAGTTGCTGGAAGCTTAATTTGACATAGGCAAGGAAGGCGTTGCTTGTCGGTGAGTGAAACGGCTAAGAATAGCTTTTCAAAGGTTTGAAAAGGTTTAATGGGAGTCTAGACTAAGCTCGACACACTGGTCTAAGACTCAGAAGTAAGTAAAGTGGTTTTCTCTCTCGATTTTGGTTGGCAAATGATTTGTGAAATGCAATGGTTAAGTGAATGTTTACCTCCTGTTTTATGCATGGAATAAGCATGGTTTAATGCTGGAAATTGATATGAAATGATGATAAATGCGTTTGGAAAGTAATGCATGTTTTTAAAGAATATTATGAACATGGTTTTATGCATGGTTTAGTGCATGTTAAAGTGATTTGATTAATGCATAAGAAAACAGTGAGGTATGTTTATAAAAGTGAATTATATTGGCAAGTGATGAAATGGAAATGTCATGGAATGTTATCGGATATAATTGGTCGGCCATAGGGTTTAAAGTGCACTATAATAAGTTGCCCGTGGTTGTAGAGGTGGTACGGGAGGTACTTACTCTGACCATGTGAACCCCAATGTTGTTGAGGTGACATTTAGATGGCATTTACTCCAGCCAAGAGCTATAGAGGTTGATGCGTCGAATGTGTTTACTCCAAGTTGGAGGATTAGCCTTGGTAGTGTAGAGGTGGTGTATGTGTTGCACGAATCCATGCCATTGAGCTGCAGGAGATTGCGAGATCTCTTGGGAAATCCGTGTATCCGATGTTACCGAAGTCAATGATGGTTTTATGGAAATGTTGTGTTGAGATGGATCACTTGTAAGCCAATATAATGTTTTAAATGTATCATGTTGATGGATTGATTTGGAATAAAGTGTTTACACATGTTTTACTCCTTAAGCTTTGCATATGGGATGTTATGCATGAGAAAGGCTTAAGTAGAGGGAATTGCATATGAGATTATGCTGTGGAATCCATGATACATGTTGCATATGGTTTAATATGCTGATTTTGTAAAGACTAAGTGCATGTTTTGAAAGAATGGCATGATTGTTCTTAAATGGTCTGAAATTGCATTGGATGATGTTTATATTCTCGAGCACTCCTCTTAAGCAATGATTGCTTACGCTCTCTTTTATCATCAATGCAGATTGATTGAATACAAGTGGCCTAGCAAGCAAGGAGGGAACTCCAAGACTTGATTTCCCAAAGTATGTTTGGGTTTTAAAGTAGTAATAAAGGCAATGTGGCTTAAATGTTGTTGGGAGGGTTTGAGTGGTTACTTCTCCGTTTGAGCAAGTTTATATTGTTTCTTTGGACTTGTGATAAGCTTGGTTTGTTGGATTTTGCATACGGTTCATGCTTTGGTTGTTTGAGTATTAGGAAGCATGCCTATAGTTTACCTTTAAAGCATGATGATTGTTTCTTGATGTTTGGTTTATGGTAGTTGATGGTAAATGACCAATGATGATGTTATTTGATTGTTGGAAGCATGCTTAAGTGTTAGAATTCCAAAACAAAGCTAAAAACCAGCAAATTTTGATGTTACAGGTCAAGGCGTATCGATACTGTGCCCGTATCAATACAGGTAAGTGTTTCCAGGCACAACATATCGATACACGAGGGACCGTATCGATACGGGTAAGCACATTTTTAGGCTTAGCGTATCAGTACACGGGTGACTGTATCGATATGAGTCTACGATTTGAGGCATAGTGTATCGATACACGTGAAGGTGTATCGATACGGTTTTGAGCTACTAGACTCCAAAATTTTGAGAAAGCTCAGGCGTATCGATACACTTGCCCGCGTATTGATACGGTCAGTGGATAAGTTAGTTAAAAGTATGTTTTAAGGTTTCTGTTTTCTCCCATTTTAGTCCCTAATTGTTCTACTTGCAATTAAATGAGTTTGAATGATCATTTTGACCCAAAATTTCACCAGTATGCATGTAATTGGTTTAATTGAGGATTGGTAACTTTAATTGTGGAATTGGTCCTTCGAAAAAATGTAATTTACATTTTGGTCCTTGGATGTTATGTATGCAATTGGATGAGTTCGGATGATCGTTTTAAGTTGAAATTCGGCATGTATGCTTGTAACCTGACTAATCGAAGATTGGTAAATAAAATTACATGTTAACCCTTATAAATTTACATATTTACATTTTGGTCCCTATCCTTGTAATGTGGCCAATTGGATATCAATTCGATGCCCGATTGAGTTGGGTTTCCTCTCGTTGTTTGTATGTACACGTAGAGTAATAACCAGCATCTAGAATAGATAAAGGAAAAAATGGTTGCATTTTTGCAAGTTCTCCTTTTCGATTTACTTCGGTAAACCTAATGTAGCTCGCTCGGTTCGGTCTTGCAGCTAGGCCAAGTCGAGGGGGTTATATTTGGCGGTATCAGAGCTAGGTTATGATTGTTGGGAGTGGGTTATGGTTGATTTATGCATGTTGGGAAGTTGATTGATATGTATGTAGATTGAATTGAGTTGATTGCTATACACGGTGATTGATTGTGTGTTATATGCCATGTTGGGGTATGATTTGGGACACGTTGCCTTATTACTACTAATGAAAAATATTTTTGATTTGAAATAGAAGTCTTGGACCCTTCCTTGAAGATGGCCTAATCATTTTTGTTTTAGTGTATTATCATGCCATAGATTCTTTGTTTACGATGCCAGCGAGGTGAGAATTACGTTTTAATGCGAATGTGGGAAGGAAATAGGGTAGGATAATGTTATGCCTATTGAGGGGTTTCCACCTCCTCCACCAAATCCACTTGCGAGTGTGGAACAAGTACCACCTGTGCCGGCTGGGCCAGCGTTGGGTGATATTACGACTTTGATACAGGCAATGACATGAGTGTTCTAGGTCGCGATGGCTGGAGTGCATGTGCCTGCACCAGCACTGGTTGCTGCTGCTAATCCGGGATTACCTTTAGAGTGTTTACGTGGCCTGGGTAAGGTCAAGTTTAGAGGGTTGACGCTTGAGGCTTTCGAGGAATGGTTTGCCAGCACATATTGTATATTGGATCAGATGGGTTGTTCTGATGCCCGTAAGCTAGGATGTGTTGTATCTCTACTATAGGGAGATGCGTATAGCTGGTGGACTACGGTGATTACGAGTATGGAGGCTGACAATGTGACTTGGGAAACCTTCCAATCTGCCTTTAGGAAGAAGTATCTTGGGGCTAGATACCAAGATGAGAAGAAACGTGAGTTCATGGCTTTGGTGCAGGGGGATATGTCGGTATCTGAGTATGAGATACAGTTTGTGAGGCTGAGCCAGTATGCTTCTGAGTTGATGCCTGATGAGAGGAGCCGTTGCAACCACTTCCGTTATGGATTGGCTTAGGAGGTTAAGATATATATGTTGGCTGCGGAGTATGTTGATTTTGATGTGTTGGTTTCGAGAGCCAAGGATATTGAGCAGAGTTTGGGCTTGACATCCCGTGCTGAAGGATCTGGTCATGGTAAGAGAGCCGTTGATTCTAATATTGGTGATGGTCGGTATAAGAGGCATCAGGACCAGATACATTAACCTGAGCTTGGGCAGAAAGGTCAGTTAGGGCAGAGTTTTAGAGGTGGAATACCTGAATGTGATCAGTGTGTGAAAAGACATTCCGGGGTTTGCTGGAGGTCGGATAAGGTTTGTTGGGGTTGTGGATCTTGAGACCATATTAGACGCGACTGTACACAGACAGGACGAGTTGGTCCAGCTTTTACACTGGTTGCAGCTAATGCTTGTTGGAGTTGTGGGTCGACTGATCATGTGAGGCGTGATTGCCCTATGTTAGCTAGAGGTGTGCAAGCTCCCGCACCTGCTACGGTTGTCCCGAGAGGTCGAGGGCGTGGACGAGGACATTTCCAGCCAAGAAATGGTGGGCGTAGGACTGTGGCATACATTGTTGCTATCCAGCCAAAGGATGGAGGTCCCACGAGGGTGTATGCGCATCGTGAGGGATGCAATGACACCGATGTGATTGCAGGTATCTTTACTTTGCAATCTTTGTCATTGTTTTCATTGGTTGATTCTGGTTCCACCCATTCATATATTCTGAGTGAGCATGCACAGTTACTTGATATACCTATTGAGATTTTAAATGTTGGTTTTCGAGTAACTAGTTCTTTGGGCGAAAGGGTTGTGGTTAGGAAGTTATATCGAATGTGTCCTTTAATGGTGCAAGATCCTGTGTATGCCGTAGATTTGATGGAGTTACAATTTTATGGTTTTGAAGTAATTTTGGGGATGGATTGGTTATTCGAGCATAGGGCAGTTGTGGATTTTGAAACCAAATAGATATCATTGCGTCTTGCCGATGATTATGAAGTTGTGTTGGTTGTCGAGAATGCAAAGTTATTGGTCAATGTTGTTTCAACTTTGGAAACAAGTCGAATGTTAAAACTCGAATATCAGGCGTATTTGGCCTATGTTATGAATCCTAGATCTAAGGATGTATGTGTGCAGGACATCCATACAGATTGTGATTTTTCAAAAGTTTTTCTTGAAGAGTTAACAGGGTTGCCGCCGGATAGAGAGGTAGAGTTTAAAATCGAGACGCATGTTGATACGACTCCGGTGTCCATTGCGCCTTATCGCATGGCACCTAAGAAAATTGAAGGAGTTGAAGACGCAGTTGTAAGAGCTGCTTGATCGAGGTTTCATTAGACCTAGTGTTTCGCCCTAGGGTGCACCGGTGTTATTTGTGAAGAAGAAGGATGGCATGATAAGGATGTGCATCGATTACAGGCAACTAAATAAGTTGACGATTAAGAATAAATATCCCTTGTTTTAGATTGATGATTTGTTTGATCAGTTTAGGGGTGCTTCGGTGTTCTCTAAGATAGATTTGAGGTCTGGGTACTATCAGTTGAAAGTGAAGGATGTGGATGTACCAAAGACTGCCTTCCGTACAAGGTATGGGCATTATGAGTTTCTGGTTATGCCTTTCGGTTTGACAAATGCCTCGGCTGCGTTTATGGACATGATGAATCGAGTGTCTTATGAGTACCTTGATCAATTCGTGGTAGTGTTCATAGACGATATTCTCGTGCATCTCGTACCAAAGAAGAGCATGATCGATATTTGCGGATAGTGTTGCAAGTGCTGAAGGATAATCAATTATATGCTAGGTTGAGCAAGTGCAAGTTTTGGCTTAAGAAGGTGATGTTCCTTGGTCATGTGGTTTCCGATGAGGGTATTCACGTTGATCCATAGAAAATTGAGGTTATTCTCAATTTAAAGCAACCTAAGTTTGTATCAGAGGTACATAGTTTTCTTGGGTTGGCTGGTTTTTATTGACGTTTTGTTGAGGGGTTCTCGAGTATTGCAACACTGTTGACCAAGTTGTTACAAAAGAATATTCCTTTTGTGTGGATGGAAAAGCAATAACAGGGTTTGAAAAGTTGAAAGAGGTTTTGACACACGCTCCTGCGTTGATTCAGTCTGAATCTGGGAAGGAGTTTGTGGTTTATGGTGATGCGTCGTATGTTGGCTTGGGTTGTGTGCTGATGCAGGGTGGGAAGGTTGTAGCCTATGCATTGAGGCAGTTGAAAGTTCATGAGCGCAATTACCCAACTTATGATTTAGAGCTTGCGACTGTGGTGTTCGCTTTGAAATTTTGGTGACATTACCTCTAAGGTGAGAAGTGTGTGGTTTTTACAGATCTTAAGAGCCTGAAGTACCTGATGTCGTAAAAGGAGTTGAACCTTAGACAGTGAAGATGGTTGGAGTTGCTTAAGGATTATGATTTGACCATTGAGTATCATCCGGGTAAAGCCAATGTGGTGGCAGATACTTTGAGTAGAAAAGCTGCGGTTGAGTTGAGAGCTATGTTTGCTCGGTTGAGTGTAACTCGTGATAGGGGCTTGTTAGCCGAGTTCCAAGTTAAGCCTACGTTATCACAGTTGGTTAAAGCCAAGAAACCGTACGATGATTCGTTGGTTGGGCATGTTAAGGACATAACATATGGAAATATGTCAGATTTTCATTTTGATGATGACGAAGTTTTGTGTTTCAAGGGTCGGATGGTGGTGCCGAATGATTCGAAGTTGAGGCACACTATCTTGGCGGAGGCACACTCTATTCCTTTTGCTATGCATTCTGGTAGTGTTAAGATGTATCGTGATTTGAGAGAGGCATACTACTAGGTTGGGTTAAAAAAGGATGTGGCTGAGTTTGTTTCCATGTGCATGGTGTGCCAGCGAGTCAAGGCTGAGCATTAATTTCCATTCAGGTTGTTGCAACCGCTAAAAATTCCAGAGTGGAAATGGGAGAGAATCACCGTGGATTTTGTAATAGGTTTTCCGTTGACACCGGCTAAAAAGGATTCTGTTTGGGTGATTGTTGACTGGTTCACAAAGTGTGCACATTTCCTGCCAGTGCATGAAACGTATACCTTGGACAAGCTGTATATAGCTGAGATTGTGCGCTTGCATGGTGTACCCAAATCCATTGTTTTGGATAAGGATTCGAGGTTTACAGCAAGGTTTTGGAGAAGTTTGCACCAGGCTTTGGGTTTGAGGTTGAGTTTTAGCACTGCGCATCATCCTAAGTCGGATGGGCAGTCTGAGCGGGTTATCCATGTGTTGGGGGATATGCTGAGATGTTGCATTATTGAGTTCCAAGGAACCTGGGAGAAGCAATTGCCTTTAGTTGAGTTTTCTTACAACAACAGTTATCAGGCGAGTATACATATGGCACCCTATGAGGCGCTGTATGGTCAGAGGTGTCGTACGCTCTTATGTTGGGCTGAGGTAGGGGAAAAGCATGTTACCTTGCCGGATGTACTAAAAGATATAGATGAGAAGGTTAAGCTTGTATGCGACCGGTTGAAAGCGGCTGCGGATCGGCAGAAATCTTATGTTGATCTGAAGCGAAAGGAGGTTGAATATGCAGTGAGAGATCGCGTATTCTTGAAAGTGTCACCGTGGACCATACGAGGTTCATTGGACCATACGAGGTTATTGAATGTGTCGGTCCTGTAGCATATCGGTTGAGGTTGCCTCTTGAGTTAGAGAAAATTCATAATGTGTTCCATGTTTTGATGTTGAGGAGATACCGACCTAATCCATCGCACGTTATGCTGGTGAAGGATTTTGAGTTGAGGCTGGATTTTTCCTATGATGAGGAACCAGTAGAGATTCTTGATACCAGCAGTAAGGTTCCATGTGGGAAGACGATAGAGCTTGTTAAGGTATTGTGGCTGCATCGGGAACTTGGGGAGGCCACATGGGAGAGTAAGTCGGACATGAAAGAGCAATTTTTGCATCTTTTGCCTCCGGGTAAATTTCGGGGATGAAATTTCTTAAGTGGGGAGAGTTGTAACACCCCAATTTTGGGCCAAAGAGTATTGGGGAATGGTTTAGTCACTCCGGTGGACCGAAATTAGAGATTCGAATCGGATTCAAGATTTAAATTGGATTGAATATTTCTATAAGGGATAAAAATATGGGAAAATATCTAAAATCATTATGGCAAAACTATTTTTAGTGACTATTTTGAAAATGAGTCAAAACTTTGAATCTTTAAGGAGCTAATAATCCAAAAGGGTTTCATCAGAATTCTCCCTTTAATTAACTATTTTCAATTAAGTTTTTAAGAGGTATAAATAGTGGAGAGAATTAATTAAACACATTTTAAAAGAATTTCACGTAACTAACTTTGTAACTTTTTTCTCTCAAAATTCTCTTCAGCCAAACATATTTCCAGCTTCAATTTCTTCAGGTAAAATTAGGATTTCAAAGAGTTTTTGATTTCCAATTGATTTCTAAACTTTTACATCAAATACTTATTGTTTCTACCTTGATTTTCATGGTTTATAAAGTAGTTGAGGGGAGAAATCAGCATTAGAGGTAAGGATTCATTCTTCTCCTCTAATAAAAGGTTCTTTATTGAAATTCCTAAGTTCTTGATCCATTTTATAAGATTTTCATTGGGTTTTGATTAATTAAACTCGGATTTATGGTTTAATTGATGGTTTATGATGAAAATTTGAAGAAAATTCGTAGTGATATGTTTTTGCTGAGTTAAGGATTGGTTTATACCTTGATTTTGATGTTTAATATGATAATGAAGTGAGTTTTCATGATAGAATCTCAGAATCTATTGAATCTCAAGTTTGTTAGATTGAAAGTTAAGAGATTTTGGGGTGTTGAGGTTAATTATTGGTTGCTGGAGGTATAAGGTTATTTTAGGTTGTTGTTTTGATGTTAATTGATATTATTTTAAGGATGAGATTCGTAGTTGTGGGCTGGGTTGAGGTTTTTGGTGAATCGAGGATGTTTACAGTTTATAATTTGTGGTGCTGTAGGGGATTATAGTTAGATAAATATTAATTGATGGTTGTTGTGAGTTTGGATGCATTATAATACTCAGGAAGACGTTTGGATGCATTAATTGATATTAATTGATGTTTGAAACATGGGAAGATAATCTGGAAGTGAACCTTGGTGTTGAGGAGTTGACGAAAGCTTAATTTGACATAGGCAAGGAAGACGTTGCTTGTCGGTGAGTGAAACAGCTAAGAATAGCTTTTCAAAGGTTTGAAAAGGTTTAATGGGAGTCTAGACTAAGCTCGACGCGCTGGTCTAAGACTCAGAAGTAAGTAATGTGGTTTTCTCTCTCGATTTTGGTTGGTAAATGATTTGTGAAATGCTCTGGTTAAGTGAATGTTTACCTCTTGTTTTATGCATGGAATGAGCATGGTTTAATGCTGGAATTGATATGAAATGATGATAAATGTGTTTGGAAAGTAATGCATGATTTTAAAGAATATTTTGAACATGGTTTATGCACGGTTTAATGCATGTTAAAATGATTTTATTAATGCATAAGAAAACAGTGAGGTATGTTTATAAAAGTGAATTATATTAGCAAGTGATGAAATAGAAATGTTATCGGATATAATTGGCCGGTGATAGGGTTTAAAGTGCACTATAATAAGTCGCCCGTGGTTATAGAGGTGGTACGGGAGGTACTTACTCTGACCATGTGAACCCCAATGTTGTTGTTTTGACATTTAGATGGCATTTACTCCAGCCAAGAGCTGTAGAGGTTGTTGTTGAGATGATCACTTGTAATCCAATATAATGTTTTAAATGTATCATGTTGATGGATTAATTTGGAATAAAGTGTTTACACATGTTTTACTCCTTAAGCTTTGCATATGGGATGTTATGCATAGGAAAGGCTTAAGTAGAGGGAATTGCATATGAGATTATGCTGTAGAATCCATGATACATGTTGCATATGGTTTAATATGCTGATTTTGTAAAGACTAAGTGCATGTTTTGAAAGAATGGTATGATTGTTCTTAAATGGTTTGAAATTGCATTGTATGATGTTTTATATTCTCAAGTGCTCCTCACTAAGCAATGATTGCTTACGCTCTCTTTATCATCAATGTAGACTGATTGAATGCATGTGGCCTAGCAAGCAAGGAGGGAATTCCAAGACTTGATTTCCCAAAGTATGTTTGGGTTTTAAAGTAGTAATAAAGGCAACGTGGCTTAAATGTTGTTGGGAGGGTTTGAGTGGTTACTTCTCCATTGGAGCAAGTTTATATTGTTGCTTTAGACTTGTGATAAGCTTGGTTTGTTGGATTTTGCATATTGTTCATGCTTTGGTTGTTTGAGTATTATGAAGCATGCCTATAGTTTACCTTTAAAGCATGATGATTGTTTCTTGATGTTTGGTTTATGGTAGTTGATGGTAAATGACCAATGATGATGTTATTTGATTGTTAGAAGCATGCTTAAGTGTTAGAATGAATTCCAAAACGAGGCTAAAAACCAACAATTTTGGACGTTACATGTCAGGGCGTATCAATATGCCTGTGCCCGTATCAATACAGGTAAGTGTTTCCAGGCACATCGTATCAATACATGGGGGACCGTATCAATATGGGTAAGCACATTTTTAGGCTTAGCATATCAGTACACAGGTGACCGTATCGATACGGGTCTACAGTTTCAGGCATAGTGTATCGATACACGTGAAGGTGTATCGATACGGTTTTGAGCTACTGGACTCTGGAATTTTGAGATAGCTCAGGCGTATCAATGCACTTGCCCGCGTATCGATACGGTCAGTGGATAAGTTAGTTAAAAGTATGTTTTAATGTTTCTGTTTTCTCCCGTTTTAGTCCCTGATTGTTCTACTTGCAATTAAATGAGTTTGAATGATCATTTTGACCCGAAATTTCACCAGTATGCATGTAATTTGTTTAATTGAGGATTGGAAACTTTAATTTTGGAATTGGTCCTTCGAAATAATGGAATTTACAATTTGGTCCCTGGATGTTATGTATGCAATTGGATGAGTTCGGATGATCGTTTTAAGTTGAAATTTGGCATGTATGCTTGTAACCTGACTAATCGAAGATTGGTAAAGAAAATTACAAGTTAACCCTTATAAATTTATAGATTTACGTTTTGGTCCCTATTCTTGTAATGTGGCCAATTGGATATCAATTCGATGCCCGATTGAGTTGGATTTCCTCTCGTTGTTTGTATGTACACGTAGAGTAATAACCAGCATCTAGAATAGATAAAGGAGAAAATGGTTGCATTTTTTCAAGTTCTCCTTTCCTATTTACTTCGGTAAACCTAATGTAGCTCGCTCGATTCGGTCATGCGGCTAGGCCAGGCCGAGGGGGTTACAATGCATGTCTGAATCATTCAATAAAATTAAATTATAGCTTGTGAATGCACCGATTGTTGTTGCACCGAACTAGGAGCAACCATTTGAGTGTATGTCGAAGTTTGTGATTTTACCGTGGGCGTAGTGTTGGGACAGCGCAAGGACAAGGTATTTCATGCAATCTACTATGCTAGTAAGACTCTAACTGAAGCTCAAATAAATTATACCACCACTGAGTAAGAGTTATTAGCAGTAATTTTTGCTTTTGATAAATTTCTTTCTTATCTTGTGGGCACAAAAATTATAGTTTTTACTGATCATTTTGCTTTGAGATACCTTTTTGCAAAGAAGGATGCAAAACCAAGACTGATCCACTGGATCTTATTGCTGCAAGAGTTTGACATTGAAATTAAAGACCGCAAAGGGGTCAGAAAATGAAGTTGCTGATCACCTTTTGAGATTAGAAGCTGGTAGCAAAGACGGCAATAAGATGCAAATTGTCGACGCATTCACTGATAAAAGCTTTTTGTTGTGAATGCAATACCATGGTACGCTGATATAGTGAATTATTTGGTTTGTGGAAAGACTCATGTTGGTATAACTGGGCACAAAAGGCTAGATTTCTTAGAGATGCTACAAAATATCAATGGAATGAACCTTGCTTGCTTAAGGTTTGTAATGACAATATAATTCGATGTTGCGTCCCTGAGGAAAAGATGAAATCTATTCTACAACATTGGCATAATAATCCTTATATATAAAGAAAAATCCTTATTATGTTCATTCCTAGTATGATTAGATTAACTAGTTTGTTAATAAAGGTTTCAATTGGATGTTTTTATTTGACTCAAACAAAGAGTGAAAAGACGGTTAATAAGTTAGTCTTAATATAGACATGTTTCAAAGGGTGTCTAAAGGATATTGTGGTGTAACGAATGGCCTGATGTTTAAGTAGTAACTATTTCTCTTTCGTATGTATATATATATATGAGATAAAAGAAGTTACATTTATTGATGTGAACTCTTGTTGTTTAGATTCAACTTTGGTCACATTTGAGTTTTAATTAATAAGGAGAAATTTTGGCTTCTTCCCTATCAAAATACTTTAAATGTTCATCTTGTTGTATGTTGTTTGATTGTGTTTGTTTAGTAACACTTTCTAAACCAGTTTATTTCCTAGACCGGGTAGGGGGTGTTACATTTATTGGTATCAAAGCTTAGTTTTAGCCGATTCTCGGACTAAACCAGGCTCGTTACATCGTCATTTGTTACATGTGCCACCTAGGAGTTAATTTGGAAGTACTTGTGATCTACGTCTAATAAAAGTTCTCTCATGTGTAAAAAAAATTATTAGTAGGAATATCTAGAATACCTTTGGGAAGGGATAATGAGATCCTGGCTAGCTCCTTCAATGAATGAGGTAGAGTAAGGATTAATCAGAAACAACAAATCCTCGGAATGCGATTAAGCGGCAGCAAGGAATTCCTCTAAACTATCATGTGCAACGGGAATGTTTCTTTAGTATAAAGGAAATGATCAACTCATATGAGACATCTTTGAAGTAAAACCTTTCAATTTCTCCCGTTCTTTCTTGAGTTGTACAACCAAGGACTTCGATAAGACAAGCTAGCTTAATATTGAAGCTTACCTCTTCGTGAGTACAATTGATCTGTACTCAAATCCCGTATATATATATCCCCCATTAGATTCTGATTCAACTTCTTTTCTTTGTGTCCTGCCATCTTCAGAAATTTGTTTACTTCTTCTAAATCCATGAATTTTAACTTTGTTATCATGAACTCTTTGGGAGGTGAATTCGTGGTAAACCAAATAAATATGAGTTGTTCTTTGTTAAAAAAATCTTTCTGTTGACCTTTTAACTCTATCCTCCCATGTATTTGACCTTGTTTTGAGATTAAACCGGTTAAGTAAACATCCTATTTGGGTAAATTGTCGTAAGAAAAGATCCTTCCTTCTTGAGTTGGGAAAAGAATTTATATTCTTGCAAGATAAGAAGTCATCTGAACTGATATTAATAACACCAAGTTTACTTCTGAGTCAATCCTATTTATATATATATGTATATCTTAGAAATTCTTAAAGTGTCCTCTATGGACTTTCGTGATTACCATTGTGATGGGAAGATAGGTTTGGAATTGAAGGTTTGTTTGATTAGCTTAAGGACGTTTCGACGAATTCTAATATTGATTCTCGATTAAGATAATATCGTATGAAAGATAAGAAAACCGATGTGTCAAAGACTATGTCCAGGTTCTAGTGTGATCATTACAAATTTCTTGTAAAGTTATTTAGCTTGACAAATACTCTTGTTCCATTCATGAACCTTATGAGTTGAATCTTTAAACCATAATCGAATAAATTGTAGTAGTTTTTATTGATGACAACCTTGTTTAATTTAGAGATAAGAATGAAAATTCAATACATCCTTGAGTTCTTTTGCAAACCCTTCGATATCATCCACTCTATGCGAAATAATCAAATATGAAAGTATGTGTACCCGAAGTATTCTTTCATGGTTATGGGATATACGCGCAAGGAATGAAGGTGGAAAAAAAAAACTCAAACAATTGATTGGAGACCTTTGAGAAATATTGGTGAATTGGAAGCTTTTGGGATGTGCAGTAGTTAATCGAAGAATTGTTAGAAGGGATCTCCCCCCTTTGCTGTTCCTAAACCAAACTCCTTTGAAATGCCGTATTTTTTGTTTAGTAGGAAATCTGATAACGAAACCTTGGTTAGATAAAGTAAGTCCCTACTCATGTTCATATTAGGTTATCAATGAATCGACAGTTTTAGTTGAACTTTATGTTCAAACCGATTTGATTTTCGGGATTTGAGGTTCTTTAGCAATCAGACCCTAAGCTTTATAGTAGGTTGGTCCAAGCTAAAGAATGAATTTAAATTAGATTCTCTCTAAATTCTTTTAGCTTGCTCTCTTATTGGATTAGTAAATAAGTGTTTAAATTTGTTAGAAGAGAAAGTTGAACAATGAGTTCCTACGAGACTTCTTCAGTCTATCAAAATACCATAGTGGAGAAGGGAACGTATAGCTAAAGACCTAGTGAGTGGCTTACCTTTATATTCAATGATGAATGATGCAATTAGATGATTCAAATATTAGAAGATATGCTTTGAGCTTGCGTATCTGATGTTGGAAAATATTTGGTGAAAACAAGGCTTGAGGACCTAAACTCCTTAGAGGTGTGAGAGAACAAATAAAAGTCATCCATAATGAATTAAAAGAAGCCTTTGATAGGCAATAAGCTTATACTGACCTTAAGAATAGAAATGTTCTATATGCAGTGAAAAATCAAGTGTTCATAAATATCTTACAATGAAAGGAGGTATTGGGATTGTAGAAAAGAAGAAAACTTAACCTTGGTTTCTTGAATTTGAAGAAGTAGAACTCAATCCAAGTCTGCCTTACGAAGAAGAGACAGTTCAAACTCTGATCGTGAAGACAGAAAAACTTCGTGTTGAATCTGTTTTTCTCATAAAAATCTTATGGAAGAAATTATAAGACTGAAAAGACAACTTAGGAATATGAGGCCGCCATGAAGGATCAGTGTTCTTATCTTCTCACCTCAGTAAAATTTGAGGACAAAATTTTTTTAGGGGAGGAAAATTGTAATACCCCAAAAGTGGACTTAGAAGTATTCTATTAATTCGATTGTTGAGCTGATCATTAAATTGTGTTATACGAAGGATTAATTAAACCAGTTTAGGACCATTTGTTTTTGAATCAATGGAAATGTGACTAGAATTTTTGAAAGGGGCTAAACCGTAAACTATGGTTAAGTGGAGAATTGCATGCAAAACAAAGAATTGTACACGGGTTTGTACACTTGTCCAAACTAAATTAATTGTGTATGTGCAAAGGATGATTCGTCTAAGAGGGGGGATGAACATAGTGGCTATTCTCTTCCACAAAGCCGAAAGTTACTTTTGGAGAGAATCTAGAGAGAGAATGTTTTAAGAAAAGCTTATTCTAAACTTCAAATTGATTGATCATCCATCCGAATGAATTTATATTTAAGGTAAAGGTATTTTCCTCTTCTTTTGGTTAAGTTGTTCGAATGCTATGCTAGGTAATTACTTTGATTTTGTGAAAAACATAAGTATATTGAAGATGTTAGATTGCTGATTTTGAGTTCTATGAATTATAATGATAGTTGAGTGTTTGATTAGATCTTGATTTAGCTAAATAATTTAATTTAAACTTGAGTTGGTCACATTTACATGATAGTGATGAAATGCAGATTTTTGTGAACCGAGGCAATTCCTCTAGGAGCGTTTTTATTCGATAAAAAACCATAATTGGTTGTCATAGTTATATCCTGTTTTGACAAATTGATTATATGTTTAAGTAGCCATGTTTGATATGTGAATCTCTTGAGAAATTCTAGTTAAAGTCACCATCGGATCCATGTGAAATTTTAAGACTAGTATAGGAGGTTAAACTCTGATAATGGAATTCTTGGTTGGTTGTGAATTGTTTGTTTGATTGTATTAAACAAATAATTGTCATGATAGTGTCTTGTTTTAGCATGACATGAACAGCCGTAAATGATTGTTTATACGTAACAAATGTGGTAACCTCTTGAATTTTAGAGTCACTTTGTTAGTTAATAACCGAAACTGAAAATATAAGATAAAACAGGAGAGAGACTGTTTTGAAAGGTTTAGGGGTTGTTAATGAACTATTTGTATATATTTTGGGGGCTGTTTTACAATTAAATGGAAGGACTACTATGCAAAGCTTAAGAACTGATTTGTAATAAAAATTGTGGACTCTTTAGTACATATATAAGTATATACATAAATACTGAACCGTTTTATATAAAAATAAGTAAACATGGATCTGTTTTGAGTACATGTAAGTATACATATGTATTTTTTTTTTTGGGGGGGGGGGGGGATTGTTTTGTACATGTAAAAATGTATGCTGGACTGTCTTTGAAATTCAGTAAAAAGGGGCTGTTATGAGACTGTTTTAAGAATTGCCTTGTAGATATGTTGGACTGTTTTGGTAAACCTATATGTGTATAAGTATAATTGCCTGATGATGTGTTCATGAACATTAATAGATTGTTTTGCATGTGTACATATGAAAAGAAGACTATTTGAAAATATGCATGAGCGGTAGTGGACTGTTTTTGTTGAATATAAATGTACATATATGTGTAATTGAGTTATCTTGTAAATAAATGATTGTTAGGGATTGTTTTAATATGAAAATCTAGTACATTAAGGTTAGTTTTAAAAATAAGGTACATGAATTGAAAGTAATTCTAATATGTAAATGTATTCTTTGCTTTATCTAGACCAAGAAGGAGACGGAGAAGTAAGGCCTAAAGTAGATTGAGTTGTAGAGAAACAAAAAAATGATTATGATTCGGGAGCAATTCTAGCTTGGAATAAATTGTGAGTGTAGTTTAAAGTCTCGGGATAGGCTTAAAACCTTCCCGAGCCTCTTCTGTTAATTCTAAGTTATGCTATCTTCTTTTGAGATTAAAATATGGCTAAGTATGCTTGGGTTGAGGTAAGTACCTAAATCCTAAGAGGTATAAGAAATGCAAATTGTTTGAAATGGTTATGTGTTAAACCCTGAGCTAAATAAATGCTTAAACTTAAAAATTATACATAAATTATGTAGATAAATTGATATTCTGATATGAATGAACATGCTATTCGAATAAGATGAGAAAATGGTATTGAGAAATTCACATGAGGTGAATACATGCCTAATATGGAAGGCAATAAGTTTTGTTGATACGATATTTTGATAAGGAGCTGTGCTCAATCTGTCTATAATAAGATAAGATAAGTATGAAAGCCTTGGTCTCGAGTCAGTCTTAGGTATAGTTGGCATGCCATAGAATCCATAGAGCTCATGTTTGGGGTGGACTACGGTCCTTAATTGGCAACGGTATGAGGGAAGTTTGTGGTCACTTGGCGACAGTAGGAGGGATTGACCGGTACTGTAAGTACCATCTTGCTGGCGACAATTGATTAGGGATTCATGTACCTAGACTGTAATTCGACTCTCAAGGCTATGTTAAAGATAAACAATGAAATTTGCAAAATATGTTAAGGAATAGTATTAATACGACTTGTGAAAAGAATTATGCTTTATACCTTGGGTGATAAGAAATTTGAGTTTGTAATCTAATTTGTAAAATATCTTTAATGATAAGTAATCTATGTCTATGTGGTGCTATGCTTACTTTCTATTATGAAAATAACTATATGCTATACTTAATAGACAAATGAACTTGATCGTGATTTGTTAAGTTGATAACTCGCTTGATAAGTAATAGACAAGTAACCTACATATTGATGGGCTATATTAAAGAGAAATCATGAAGGTTTATAGGTTAAATGATTGAATTACAACAATGACTTACATAACTAGTAGGATGTATTTATTGATTAATGAATATCTCTCTTTGGGGTGAATAAATATGCTCGGTTAGAATATTTTATACACCTAAAATTACTTGTATGCTTAATTACATATACTTTGATTAAATATCAAGTGGAAATAAGTAAATGCTTGATTGATTACCATGTGTGTTATTTGTTCAAGAACTATGTGTAACTGGAAGTATATGCCTTGTATGGGTACTATGTATATTTATTAGAATGCTGGTTTAAATGCCTTATTCAATATGTTTAAGTCATCGTCTAAGATGGAATTGGTAGTTATAATGATTTACAACTGATTAAGTTGTCTTACATAGACTTAATAGACTTAGAATTGTTGCTATGTTCGAATTCCATGAATAAAATTAAATTCAATCGATCAAGCTTGGTACTTATTTAGATCCGATGGATTTGATGAAAGAATGGAACTACCTCTTAAAGCTTTAAATTTATATTTATATATACTGGCTATTTAAGCTACCCCATTAAGTGATTACCTACATAGCCATTTTTGTCATTGTTTCAGGTTAAGTTAGTAATCTTTTGTCACGAAGCCCAATCAAGATCACAAGTACAAGATGATGCTTTGTAAGCTTTTGTTAAATCTCCTAGTAGTGTGACACATGTTTGATTTTGCATATAGATGTTTGTTAAGTTTTGAGTTCTGATAGCGATCATTCGATTTGGTTGTATTTATTAAATGTGTAATTGGCCTCTTATTTCGTGGCGTTAGATGTTTAGATAAAATTCTGATTTGTCTTGCTTGGTTGAGAGTATAGCATGTTAGAAGCTAAGATTAATCCTACAGAATTTATCTATGGATCTTTATGGCTTCAAAGTACTAATTCATGTTGGCTGAAATCGGAATAATTAATGATGCAGTTAAAAATGCTTTGGGTTTTAAATACAATTTTCTTTAAACAATTTAGGAATATACAACTTGGTTTATCTTGCTCTGATCATTGTCCATGCTGAATTAAGTATGGATGGTGGAAGTATATATGTTAGAGTTCTAATGTACAGAGATATGTCTTGAAATTTTAATTACTATTAGATTCTGGTTCGCAGCACATATCAATTACATGTAGGATTGATTGTATTGCTAGTTAAAGAGACAAGACTTAGTATGCAAGGATGTTCTAACTAAACATGTGGAAAGAATTTAATGGAAAAGATTAATTTCTTTGTCTGATGATTGTTCGAAATCTTATATGCTATATATATATATATAAAGAAAAATCCTTATTATGTTCATTCCTAGTATGATTAGATTAACTAGTCTGCTAATAAAGGTTTCAATTGGATGCTTTTATTTGACTCAAACAAAGAGTGAAAAGACAGTTAATAAGTTAGTCTTAATATAGACATGTTTCAAAGTGTGTCTAAAGGATATTGTGGTGTAATGAATGGCCTGATGTTTAAGTAGTAACTATTTCTCTTTCGTGTATATATATATATATATATATATATATATGAGATAAAAGAAGTTACATTTATTGATGTGAACTCTTTTTGTTTAGATTCGACTTTGGTCGCATTTGAGTTTTAATTAATAAGGAGAAATTTTAGTCCCTAAAATATCAAAGAATGGCTTCATCCCTATTAAAATACTTTAAATGTTCATCTTGTTTTCTGTTGTTTGATTGTGTTTGTTTAGTAACACTTCCTAAACTGGTTTATTTCCTAGACCAGGTAGGGGGTGTTACAGTTTTTCTTATAATCATCCATGGCAAAGACAAAAAGCAGCCCGAAAGACAGTGAATGAGACCCTTGTTTAGGACATTCAAAGCTCTGAGGCAAACCCTCAGCTTGAAGAACCCGTTACTCCGGAAGAAATTCCTGAGTATGAAGTTTTCCAGACTAGGTTAGCTGGTGAATGCTTCACTAAACACATTAAAAAATGAAGCATCCATCTAAAGCAAGGAATCAAACTCTCCACTGATGAGGAACCTAGAAGGTCAATCCATCGCACTACACAATTGGGACAGATTTTGCGAAGTTGCCATGGTAAGAGAATTCTATGCAAATCTGTATAAACCCTCCCTGAAACTTGTTTTTGTTAGAGAATACTCTATTCTTTGGAGTGCCTCTTTTATTAACAAGTTATATAACATTGTTGTGAGTGTAGATGAACATTCTCCTTTTGTGGCTAAAATGACTGATGAGAAACTCGCTCTTTTAGTTGAAGACTTATGTATAACAAGTGCAGTATGGTCAATGACCAATACTGGGAACTTTACCATGCTTCAGAAGTTCTTGACCTTACCTGCCAAAGTGTGGTTTCAATTCATCAATTCTAGGTTGCTGACTTCAACCCACAACAAAATTGTGCCCCTTGATAGAATGTGCCTGATACATTTTATCATAAAGGGAAGGAAAATTGATATGGGGGCAACGATACACAAAAAGATTAAGGGTTTTACTGAAAAGAAGATTGGAATATAGGCTTTACCTTCATTGATCATGCAGATTTGCAAATCAAAGGGACTAAAACCTTAGAAGAATGAAGAGATGACTACCAACAAAGGGCTGATCAACAAGGTTGCCATAGAAAGGATAATTCGTGTCTTTGATGTTCCTACACCAAAATTGGGTACTACAACAAGGAATGATGAGGGTAAAGCTAAAGTAGACGCCGCGCCAGAAAATATCCCATCGAGTGATGAAGTCTGGCAAAAAGTTTTGAAGATAGAGGACAAACTCGATGCAGTGATGAGTAAACTAGGAGTTGTTGCGGCCACTGTGCAGACCATAGATGTGGTACAAAATTTATTCTATGCCTATGTGAAGACGTGACACAAGTCTGCACTTGTTGCCCTGAGTCGATTCAATCTAATTTATCCACCAGAATTTCGTGTTTTTCTTTCCATCAACTGCGATTATGATTTTCCTCCGATGATGCACTTAGAGATGAACCAGCCAAGTCAGTGAACTCCCCTGACAATGTTAGCAAAGCTGGTAACCCACTACGAGAGGAGGCACCGAGTAAGGTCATCAAAGATTGTTTATTTGACTTAAACATCCCTACGGATGTGGATGCCAAACCTACTGTTGATGAGAATGATGAAGTCTTTGTTGAGGATGTCGATAAAGAAGAAGATGATAATTTTGATGCTAAGATGACTGCCATTAAAAAGATAATTGAGAAAGATTTGGTTGCATTCAAAAGTATGGATGCAACCAAAGGACATGAAATTGAGCCAGCTGCGGCAAGATCGACAGAAGCTGCGTCCACAGAGCATGAACAAGAGGATAACCCTTTTGCAATGGTGCTATACAAGGCACCACCATAGTTCATAATCTCTGAGGATGCGACCGTTGATGCCAAAGTGGAAGATGAGGTTGAAATAGAAGAAGCTGAACAATATATTGAAGAAACCTCTCTTCTCAAGAAAGAAAATAAGAGAAAGTGCTCCAATTCTAAAGAGAAGAGCAAGAAGAAGGGCAAAAAAAGAAGAAGAGTAAGAAGAATAAGAGACGTTCCACCTCCTCCTCCCATAAGCCCAAAAATTGAGTTAGTTTGTTTTTAGTTTTTGTAGGCTTGCATTTCATGTAGTGTAATTTCATTTTGTATCCCTGTCACTACATTTACATTTACATTGTAACAGAATATAGTTGTAATTGCATTGCATTCAGCATTGTAGCTGCATTCTGTTATTACATTTTTTCATTACATTCCTTCATTTCATTCTATTTTCTTTTGCATTAATGCAACCTTTAAGTTTGGGGGTATACGCCTAGGAGTTGAAATGTATCCCCATTTCAAAATTTTCAAAAAAAATCTATAAAAATGCAAGGTTCTTTTGCTTTAAAAATCATTTTGCATGCATTCGATGTATAAATTTTGAATTTTTTTAGTCTTTGATAAGTCTGTTAGATATACATGACGGATAATTGCATCTCTTAGCTCTGCATTGATATATCTGCTGGTTTGATTAGAGAATATCTTGTATCATTCATTTTATTTTTGGATAACCTTCTCCTTTTGCAGCATGTGTGTTATATATCTATAGTTGTATAGCATATTAAGTATAAATAAAAGCATTCCAATGTGAGTGCAATGAAATAAATAAAGTAGCTTTAAGGGGAACACTCCTCTGCATGCGTTAGAAAAATGAATCTGGCCAAAGGATGTTGCGGTATGAGTGTCTGTCACTGCAATGAAGTACTTCCTGGGGGTTCGTTGCACACCATCCTACTTCTAGGGTCTAGAGTGCATTCATTGTTCGATATCCCTCGTTACATAAAAAAAATATATATATATATATATATATATATATATATATATATATATATGTATATATATATATAGAAAAGAAAAAAAAAGATAGAGAATATATATGTTATTATGTGTGGTGATAAACAAATCTACTGTTAACTCCCCAAAAGTACTGATTTTTTATGCTTATTTCGCAATGCTTTTGCTTGACTTTAAGTAGATATGTTTGCATTTAGTTCTTAAATTCATGCATTTGCATAAGGAGTTAGGAGCTATTTTGTTGCCAGTATGAAGGGTTATTTTGCTAGTTTTGATGCAGGACACAACAGGCAAGCATGGTAGAGAATGCAGGAAATGAAGCAAGAGAATTGCCAAGTAGCAGTTGGCACAGATGGTGTGATATCCCAAAACTATGCTTAGAAGAATGATACCATTTTTAAGCAAATTAGTCTTTGGTGGATTAAGGTAACTAATTTAAGGACCTAGGACTAAAAAGAGAGAATAAGAGAAAGGGGTGCTTTGCGTGCAAGGACCAAAATGAATGAAACTTGAAATAGGAAGAATGCATGATAACTAAATTTTTGAAGAAGGTTATGCACACATGGAAAAAAGTGAAGAAGACAAAAAGGAGGGGTCTTAGCCACTTGGTTAAGACTCTCCATTGTCTTCTTCATCCCCTAAAAACTGAAACATTGACTTGAGAGAGAGAATTATGAGAATCCATGGATAGAATTCAAACCATAATTCATGTGTATGCTAGGAAATATGATGAATAGAATTCAAACCATGCATTTCAGTGTTTTGTATGATGGTATGATCTTTGCTTGGTAAAGGACCTTGGATAACAAGATAAGGAACTTTCGAATGAGATAGGAAAGACTTGATTTTGTAGTTATGAAATTGTCTAATAATCAATATGGTTAGAATTGTTGAAGTTAGAACCTTATACTTAAATCATAATAAATTTCGGTTTGGGTTAAGTTAATTGTGCAAATTGTTTTGTAAATACATATGAATTTATGAATGATAAATGACTGATTTAAATTAAAGAAATTGCTAGTGAATGTTTGGTGAATGTGTAAATGTGAATGTATTTGGAAATGTAGCTATTTGTATGAAAAGAAGCATGTTAGGGACTGTTTTGAATACTTTAAAAGCATTATGGACATATTGGGATGTATGTACAATTATATATATAAGATCATAATTGTTTTGGATATGTAACGAAATATATAGGCTGATTTGAATAATTTAAGAACAGGGGAAATTACTTAGTGGATGTGTAGGAGATTGAGTTATAAGTTTAAAACTATTGTAGAATATCCTTGGTTGTTGTGGACTGTTTTGTATCTATTTGAGTGTTGGTGGATTGTTATGAAGTGAGTAAATGGTATGTTTATAATTATGTACTGTTTTATGTGAATTGGTGATTATACGTGTGAAAGTGAATGATGTATAAAGGAATGAATGCTAGGATCATTCTAATGTGTCATTATGCCTTTTGTTACCTATAGACCAATAGGAAGTTGGAGGGTTAAGGATTAACGAAGGACAAATAGTGGATAAACAAAAAGAAGTCGTGATTCGTGATCATAAATAGCTCAGAACTACTTGTGAGTGTAGTTTAAAGTCTCGGGATAGATTGAAACTATCCTGGGCATGTTATTCAGTTCAATTATATATGTTGTTTATATTTTAAATTAAAATATGCTTGTGTTCTAAGTTTGGGAATCGAGGTGAGTAATTAAATAAATGTACTTAATGATATGTTTTGTATGAAGTATACTTAATATGTGTTTAAAGTCATTCAAATGTTTATATGATAACAATGAAAAAGGTACTTGATATGTATATATACATGTTGGAGACATGAGTGATTATAATAAGATCTTTGATTAAGGAAATATGGAGCTATGATCAACTTTGATTCAATTAAGAAACAATAATGTTAATCCTTGGTCTCGAGTCAGTTATAAGTTCAATTGGCATGCCATAGAGTCTTTAGAGGTCAAGTTTGGGGTGGTCTACAGTCCGGGACTAAGGTCCCTTATAAGGTGACAGTAGGAGGGATGTGTATATGGTCACTTGGCAACAGTAGGAGGGTTTGACCAATACATTGAGTATCATTTTTTGGCGACAGTTGGTTGGGGACTCGTGTTCTTAGACTACTTGATTCACAAGGCTTTATTAAAAGAAATTCATGAAAGATTATATATTGAATAATGTGATATTGTTGTAACTTGTAATATAAGATTACAATCGATCTAGTTCATAATTGATCAATATTGAAATGTAAATTGTATGTTACTAGAAACATGATATATGATTTACTGCTAAATGTAGTTTAATGATTTGTCCCAATTGAATGTTCAGGGATACATGTATTTAAACCTTAGTAAGATCTTTGTGATAAGAAAGATATGTATCTAATGACCTTCTTGGATATTATTAGAAAGTAGTTGAATGTTCATATATATGTATTTCGATTAACACACACACACATATATATTTATGCTTGATTGAAAGTATGTACATATATATCTATGAGAATGGATACATAGGGTTGTTCGAATATCTTTTTCTAAAGTTGTTAATCCTCGGTCAAGCTTAGAATCTTATTGGTTGAGAAATCTTAAGGAATATTAACTTTGATCATAATTTAGTAATTGCTTTAAACTGCCTCACTAAGAGAATACTTTGATTCTTTTCCGTACTTCCAGGGTAAGGCTTGCTAGTGGACACCTTTGGAGCTTGGGTCGTGAACAAGTACATAAAGTATGTTTTGTAATCTCTTTTGTTGGCAAAATGTTTTGTATTGCTTATAGTTTGCTAAATTAGACTTGGATATGTAATGTTTGTGTATTTGGTATTTCTAAGTTCTTGTAATAGCCTATCTAATGTTTATAATGGTTATATAGATTAAGTGTGTAAGTAATGGTTTTGAGATAAATCCACACACACACACATATATATATATATATGATCTAGCATGCTTATCATTGTTGTTTGTGGAATCTTATTGTTAATGTTAGGAGTACATAACTGATTATTGGCTGTTTTTAAATACTTGATAAAGTAGTTAAGTTAGTAAGTTATTTGAATGGTAAATTGTCAAGTAAAATAGGTCTACATGTTTTCATTAATTTGTAAGTTTGGTGTAATCGATTAGTAGGAGATATAAATGATGAATTGTTCATGATAGATTGCTATGTTGCTCGAATGCATAAGTTAATATTTGGTGATGTGAGTTGATACCCTTTATGCTAAATTAGTATTATATTGTCCATGCTTGTTTAAATGTAGTAATGTAAATCTTATAATCTTGATTAAACATATGAAATTAGTATTGGTATGCAAATGACAATTCTGGTATGTTAGTTTAAGATTCAACAATACTTTAATGATCTTGAGGTCTAAAGAAATAGGTTATCTGAGGTTTAAGCATGTTTCACTTTATCTGAGTCTTTATGCTATATTTGGTATTTCTTTCTGCTTGATTGGCTATGCCGTTTATGATGATTTGATATATCTTATTAGATACTTTGTTGTGTGAAAATTTGTTAGCAAATAGTACTCCTTAACTAGGTTTGCCTTTTAGACTAGTTTGGGAGTATTACAGATGGAACAAACAATGCGAAAGATTGACGTCCGATGATCAGTCAAGGTAGCCGTTGGACCTTATACAAGTTAGGGTTAGGATTCAAATTGAGATAAGAGGATAACGCGTTTTATCCCTGTGCGCATTCAAAATTCAAACTCAAAAGCTTATCATAGGGTTTCCATACAAGCCTATTTAAAGGAGCTCAATCCACCACTTGAGGGAGGATTAAAGAGAGGCTATACTGTGGTGAATCGAGAGGCAACATGGTTCGACCAGCTAAGACCGAGAGCTCTAGAGCATTCAATGAGCTGCATTGACAGATCCCCTTCTTGCCCATTCTCTTAGTCTTATTTGTTTTTATTTCGAAATGATGATGAGAAACGATAATATTTTGTGGATGGGCCCCCAACCATGAACTAAGCTTTTACAGTTGGTTGGGGAATGTCTGTGATTAACGCCGGTTTTATGTTTGGTTTTTAATAATCTAAATGCCTTGGCATTATTTTCTATCTACTAGTACTTAATTTTCTCAAATATGTTGCCACGCGATAGTTGGCATAGTATGCTTATTGCACCTTAATATCTTAATAGACTTAAGGGGCAACGATCAGTTGCCAGATACTAAGGCGAGAAGCTTTGACAAAAGATGTTCACTTACTTAGGAAGTGAGTCTACCCCTTAGGAGTAAAGGTTGACACTTAATCGAGTTAATTAATGAAAAGCTTCACTATAAACACATAGGGGTTTTATTATGGTTAACTAGGGTATTGCCATCGACGGAGGTAATACTACCTTTAATCTACTCGAAAATAAAACCAAGGTAGGATATTATTAAAGGATAGCATAAGTAGTGTGAAATCCAAGCATCCCTTGCCAACGCTCATCATTCAATTGAACACTTTCATTGCCAGACTGCTTCCATTTTCACTACTTCGTTTTCGCTATCTTTTCAATCAAAAATCCAAATCATTTCAAACACTTTTATTTTCTTACAAACAAGTAAACATTAAGCAAATAAGTTCTTGGCCAATCCCTATGGAATCGATACTCAGCTTATTGTTGCATTACTTGCTGACCGCGGACACTTGCACGCATAAGACTCACCTTGGAATTATTTTCTTGCACTTTTACATTAAATATTCAATTGTTTACCAAGCATTAGCAATAGTCGACAAGTTATTGGCACCATTGCCGAGGATTGCGACAAAATTTATTGTTTTTATTTTTACTCATTTTGTTTCTTTTACTATTATTTCATTTTATTTATTTGTTTTAACTGGTGTATGACCAGAAACCGCCATTTGGTGGAGAATTGGCCATACGACCCAAAAATTAAAAGAATCCTACAGAGGTTAAAAAGAAAAGCTCGAGAAAAGGCACTTCAAGGAAATGTAGGAGCCGATGGTAACCCAAACAATCAGAGAAATACACCAATCCACAATGGGATACCGGCCACACCTGCTGCCCCAACCATTAATGTGGAGGAAGAGAGAACTACCCGAGAACACTCAGCACTGAACATAGACAATTTGATGCCAGTATTGATTTGTCCAGAGGTAAATACACCGAATTTTGAACTTTAACTGGTGATGATACAAACGCTTTTGAATGTAGGAAAATTTGATGGAGCACCTACTAGAGACCCAAGGCAACACTTGAAGCAATTCATGGAAGTTTGCCAGCTATTTCAATAGCCTGGAGTATCGAAAGATACAGTGAAGTTGAAATTGTTCACATTTTCTCTAAGAGATAGAGCAAAAACGTGCCTTAGTTCTTCGCAACTTGGTTTTGTCACCTTATGGGCAGATCTATGCTAGAAATTTTTGCTGTGATTCCAGCCACCTAAACTCACTGCCAAGCTGAGGAGTGAGATCATTACATTTAGCCATGCTAATGATGAGACCCTATATGATGCCTAGGAGAGATTCAAGGACCTATTGAGGAGGTTTCCCATGTATGGATTCCAAAATTGGACCCAGATAGAGACTTTCTATAATGGACTCAATGCTCATGCTAGGACTATTGTTGATGCTTCGGCAAATGGTTCGCTGCTTGACAAGAACTATACAGAGGCATTTGCCATCCTTGAGAGGGTATCAACTAATGATTTCGAGTATCCTACTACCAGACTAGGGACCGGAACTAAAACTGGTAGAAAATTAGCGCTAGATGAACTAACATCCATCCATGCTGAGATTTCCAATCTTACTAGCATGGTGAAAACTTTGCAAAAGAATAAAGAATCCCAAGAGGTCAAGGCATTAGAACCATTATGCAGAATATGTAGGGAGGATCATTATATGGAAGATTACCCTGCCAACCTGAGTCGGTAAATTTTTTTGGAAATTTCAATCGTAATTATAATGCAAGTTCCAATACTTACAATATAGGATAGAGGCAACACCCAAATTTAGCTTGGGAAAATCAAGGTGGAAATAAATACAATGCCCAGCAACAGAACAACAATGCCCAACGTCAAGACAATGCCCAACGTCTGAATAACAATGCTCAGCAAGGTTTCAACCAGAATGCCATGCCATGAAGGGCACAAAGCAATTTTTATGCAGGACAAAGGAACAACCAAGGGACTTTGACAGAATATATGGAGAGGAATGATGCAACTATCCATAGTTTGGCAGCATCTATGTGGAACTTGGAGATTCAAATCAGACAGATTGCCAATATACTTAGCAATCAACCCTAGGGAGCTTTGTGAAGTGATACATAAAATGCTAGGCAGAGAGGCAACAAAAATGCAAAGTTGTAACTCTTCATAGGGGCAAACAATGCGAGGCTGAAAAACCTGTCAAGCAGCCAATTAATTTCCAGGAGAAAGAGAAGGGATCAGTAGATGAACCAAAAGAAATAGAGAAGAAAGAAGCGAACATAAGCGATGCCAAACCTCAGTCTAATGCCAACAAACCCATGGCAAAGCTAACAGAGTTAACATTTGCTTACCTACCTCCACCATCTCCATAAAGACTACCAAAGCATAAGTAGGATCAGTAACAGATCAACATACCGTTAGTAGAAGCTCTTGAGCAGATGCCCAACTATGTTAAATTCTTGAAGGACATTTTGTCCAAGAAGATGAAACTGGGTGATCTTGAGATTGTTGCTCTCACTGAGGGATGCAGTGCAATAATACTCAATCGATTACCACCAAAGCTGAAAGATCTAGGAAGTTTTACTATTCCTTGTACCATTGGCAACAAATTCATGGGTAAGGCACTGTGTGACCTAGGAGTCAACATCAATTTGATGCCAATGTCTGGTTTTAAAAAGTTTGGCATCGAAACAAGGCCTACCACTATAACATTTAAGTTGGTAGACTGATCTTTTGCACATCCTAAGGGTAAGATTGAAGATGTGTTGGTAAAGGTAGATAACTTTATATTTATATCTAATTTTATCATTTTAGATTATGAAGAAGATATGAATATCCCAATTATATTGGGAAGACCATTTTTTGCCATTGGTAGAGCCTTAATTGATGTTCATAAAGGTGAACTTACTATGCGCATGAATGACCAACATGTTACATTTAATGTGTTTCAAGCTCTTAAATGTGCAGATGAACTAGAAGAATACCAAGGTGATGAGATGATATAGCCTATTTTCACTATAGACGTGGAACAATTGTACCAAGATGTCGATGTTGTTGCTAGAGAACTAGATGATGAAATTGAGACGAGTGAAGAAACTAAAAGACCAACCTTGGAGAATAAAGTTGTTAATTACTTTGGATAGCCAGAGCCATTGTAGTTGTCTAGCAAAGAAATCAAGGCACCTAAACCATTCATTTAGGAGCCACCAGAATTGGAACTGAAACTGTTGCCAGACCACCTCAAGTATGCCTATTTAGGTAAACACTCTACTTTGCCAGTGATCATTGCTGCTGATCTATCTAATGATCAGGAGGAAAGATTGCTAGAAATTTTAAGCAAGCTCTGGGATGGACCTTGGTTGATATTTGAGGAATAAGCCCAACTATTTACATGCCAAAATAATCTTAGAGGAATATCAAGGCAAAAAAATTGAGGGCCAGAGAAGATTGAACCCGAGCATGAGAGAGGTAGTTAAAAAAGAAATTATCAAGTGGCTGGATGTCGGGATAATCTATCCTATTTTCGATAGCTCTGGGTCAGCCCAGTGCAATGTGTGCCAAAGAAAGGTAGTATGATCATGGTTCAAAATAGAAAAGATGAGTTGATTCCTTCTATAAATGTTACCAGTTGGAGAGTGTTCATGGACTATAGAAGATGAATAATGCCACTAGGAAATACCACTTCCCATTACCCTTCATCGATCAGATGTTGGATAGATTGGCAGGCAGGCATTCTATTACTTCCTAGATGACTATTCAGGATATAATCAGATTGCCATAGCTCTAGAGGATCAGGAGAAGACCACATTCACCTATCCATATGGTACATTCACTTTTAGAAGAATGCCCGTTGGACTGTGTAATACTCCGACAACGTTTCAACGTTGCATGATGTCTATTTTTTCAGACATGATTGAGAATAACTTAGAAGTTTTTATATATGACTTCTCGGTGTTTGGAAAAACATTTGAGGAATGCAGCTTCATAGTGAAGGAGGGCATAGTTCTTGGTCATAAAGTGACCAAAAGAGGCTTGGAAGTAGACAAGGAGAAAGTGGAGGTAATCAAAGAGTTGCCACCTCCTACAAGTGTAAACGGTATCAGAAGTTTTTTGGGACATGCAAGTTTTTATCGTCATTTCATTAAAGATTTCTCAAAATTTTCTAAACCTTTATTTCTACTTTTAGAACAAAATGCCACTTTTGTGTTTGATGACTTGTTTAAAAGCATTTCAGGAACTTAAGGACAGATTGATTAATGCCCCATAGTCGTGGCATCAAATTGGAGTGAGCCATTCAAGCTCATATAGGATGCCAACAATTATGCCGTTAGAGCTGTGTTGGGACAAAGGTGTGGCAAGATTCTTCATACCATTTACTATGCTAGCCGAACATTTAATGAAGCCCAACTCAACTACACCACAACCGATAAGGAATTTCTCATGGTTGTATTTGCATTTGACAAGTTCATATCTTACTTAGTAGGTAACAAAGTTGTGGTGCATACAGATCACTCAGTATTGAAATACCTCTTGGCAAAGAAGGATGCCAAGCCTAGATTAAGCCGATGGATGTTCTTACTGTAAGAATTTTATCTCGAGATTCAAGACAAGAAGGGGAGTGAAAACTTGATAGCTGACCATTTATCACGATTAGAGCATCACCTACAGGAAAGTGGAGCCACTGCCATTAGAGATGAATTCCCCGATGAATACTCACTTGCAGTCAATTCTATGTAATGGTACGCTGACATAGTCAATTACCTGGTAACCAATATTTTTCCATCGGATTTGGTGAGTAATGCCATGAGACATTTTTTGCAAGATATTCGGCAATATTATTAGGATGAGCTGATTTTGTTCAAACAATGTACCGACCAAGTGATTCGTCAATGTATGCCAAAGGATGAGCAGTACAACATTTTGCAATTGTGTCATACAACATTATATGGAGGAAACTTTGCTGGAATAAAGACCGCTACCAAGGTATTGCAATCAGAATTCTTTTGGCCTACGCTGTTTAAAGACGCTCATTACTTTGCCAAGGCATGTGATCGATGTAAGCAAATAGGTAACATCTCTATCAGACATCAATTGCCACTTTAGAATATTATGCCAGTTGAGCTATTTGACGTATGAGGGATAGACTTCATGGGTCATTTTCCCCCATAATTTGGCAACCTGTATATTCTCGTGGCCGTTGATTATACTTTTAAGTGGGTTGAGGCTGTTGTGCTACCAACAAATGATGCCAAGACTGTTGCCAAGTTCTTGCATAAGAACATTTTCACTAGATTTTGTGCCCCCAGAGCCATCATTCATGATGAAGGTACACATTTTAAGTGCAATTTAATCTCTAGATCTCTGTGCATGTACGGAATCCAGCAACATATTACCACAACTTACCATCCTCAAACAAATGGCCAAGCAAGGATCTCAAACCAAAAAAATCAAGAATATTCTAGAAAAAATTGTGAATCCAAGGAGGAAAGACTGTTCCTTGAGACTATATGATTCCTTGTGGGCTTACAGAACAACCTTTAAGACTCCGTTGAGAACTTCTCCTTATAGGCTCGTGTTTAGAAAGACATACCACTTGCTAGTGGAATTAGAATATAGAGCTTATTGGGCAATCAAAAATCTCAACATGAAGGGGAGAGCTGCTAGTACGAAATGCTTATTGGACATAAACAAACTAGAGGAATTCAGAACACAAGCTTACAAGAATGCCAGACTCTACAAGGAAAGAATAAAATATTATCGTGACAACAGGATATTGCCAATGTAATTTGAGGTGGGCCAACGTTTCTTGTTATTTAACTCGAAGCTAAAGTTGTTTCCAGGTAAGCTCAAGTCTAGATGGTTGGGACCTTTTGAAGTTGTAAAACTATATGTTCATGGAGCAATGGATATCAAGGATTTGAAGACGGGAACAATTTTCAAAGTAAACGGCCAAATATTGAAACACTATTTGGAAGGCACTCAAAAGGATGCCAAGGAGGTTATCCTCTTGGAAGAGGTTCCATGAACGTCATCATCATGGTTTGATTTTTGGATATATTAGGTTAGATTTTTATTTTTTAGTATTTTTCATTTATTTTCCTTTCTTTTAATTTTTATTTTTCTTTTACTACGTTGAAAGGTTTTTTTGAGTAAGCGCAGGATTTGCGTGCCAGGTAGAATACCCAAGAAAAAGCTTAGCATGGGGTGATTAAAAGATTGATGAAATTTACCTTGCCGCCCAAAGCTTGAATAAGCTCAGCCTAAGAAGAGTGACAATTTTTGCTAAGTATTGAAATTACCCTAGCCGCCTAAAGGAATAAGGTGAAATTCAAAATTTCAACCTAATCACCTTTTCACTTCACCCTTTTCATGTGTCGTCTTATCACTTAAACCCTTATCACATTATCCTTTCTTTTCCCCAAACACACAAAATCACATCATTAACCCTTATCAACTGGCCACATTAATTACACCCAATTAAACACTCAACCTTTCACCCTTTCATCTACTTAAAACCCTAGATTAAACATTTTCACTATTCTTTTAAATTTCTTTATCAAGCAAGAAACCAAAAATCACTCTTCTTCTTCCAAACATCACTCAAGTCTTCAATATATTCTAATAGTCTCTTCATCAAAATCTTTTTTAATGAGGAGATTCACAAGAAACACAAAGAGAACTTTGCATCCAAAACCTTATATTATAAGAAGGGTTTTGAGTTAAAAAATGAACCAAACTTAGGCTATTCCCTAGAGTTTTTCACGGTGATAAAGACACACAAGTGGGAGAAATTCTTTCAACCACGAAGGGATAGTTCAACATCGACATCATTCGAGAATTTTATGCTCATCTTACAACCAAAGACTCTCCCTTCTTGATGGTGCGGGGTAAATACATTCATTTTGATGAAGGTTATATAAATGATATGTTTTGTTTTGATGGAACAGAGAAGAACACACCAAGTTTATGGAATCCTTGGACGATGTCAAAAGGAGGACGATGTTGAAAGAACTGTGTGAGGCTGGCACTAAATGGAATATGTTATCAAAAGGCCATCAGACTTTGAAAAGGTTGGCAAGTCTCAGCCATGGGGTTGGAATAACTTCTTAAAGGAAAACCATATGTCGACCACCCACAATGAGATACTTTTGGAGGAAAAATTGGAACTACTACACTCTATCGTGACTGGACACAAGAATAGTGTTGGACAGATCATCATCAAAGAGACCTTTAAATGTGCTGGTAAGAACAATGAAAGTTTACTTTTTTTCTAAACTCTACCATTTTCATGCAGCACGACATGTCATAGCTCCATTCAGATAGCATTCAAAAGAGTAAGGGGACCACCATAACTCATGCTCTGTGGGGGCGTAGTTGACTGCCACGGAGACAAAGGAGAAAGGCAAGCAAAAGACTGTCGAGCCTATGCCAAAAGCCAAAGTGCCAAGGGTAGAATCCATGACTCAATACTAGCTAGATCAGTGGCAATGCTTTCCCATATCTACCAATGCCAAGAGATTATCCTTTAAAAGATAAAGAAAATTGAGGATCAGAACTCTATGTTTTGGCAACATGTTCATGTTAGGGACTGTGCTATGAAGAAAACACTTAAAGGCATGTCCACACATACATTGCTAGCATTCTCTGAGTTCCCTACCAACCTCCTTGCCATGGATGACATGCCAGCCAGTCCTCATTCTATCCACACTCTACACAATCTGATGCCACCATCCCAATCTCTCTAATACAAGTTGAATATGCCATAACTAACACACCACCTGAATCTAAAGATGAAATAATCCAAAGCCAAGCCAAGGTTGCTGCCATACATGCAACACCTACCTGATCTGCTGACATTGAAGTCTCAACTACTTCTGAGATGGTGAAAATTGTTGAAGAAGTTTTCTACTACCTTGGAGCTTCCACAACCACATTAAAACCCAACTTGAAGTGGAAGAAACATATGGCTCCTAGCCGAGGGAGCTTTATCAAAAGAAAGATCCGCATATCAAGGTCATAAAGATCCAAAGGGGAGTTCTCTTCCTAAACTCTTTTACATTTCATTTCATTGCATTTCACATGATCATGTATTTTATTATTTTTACTTTTTTATATGTTGTTTGCATGAATTGAAGATAATGTACACTTTTGGTTTGGGGGTGTGTATCCTCACATTATGTTTTCCATACTATTCATGTTTAAATTTCGGTTACCACACAGATTAGTTTGCCATGTAGAATTAAAATTTGCATACCAAACCACTAAAAAAATTTTGCCTCAGTCAATTTTGCACATATATTTTTTTCCAACACTATTAGTTTTGGAGAATTTGTGCTAGATTATATGTCTGATGAAGAAACTGGAATTTAGAACTTATATGTCAGCATGTTACATGGTCAAGTAGCTTGGCAATTGAACTCTAGTTTAAGGAACTTTAGTTTCACTCTACACGAGGTATGAATCTAGTCTGCGAAACAAACCTAGGTTCGCTTGAAATTGAACTTAGAAAAAAATAAAAAAAACAATGCCAGGGTAGAAAGAAAGAATAAGGAAACAATGTTTTGCCAAAAGCTGAAAAAAAAACTTTAGAACACTCCTATGCCTTAGGGAAAATAATTAACTTGAGTCTTTGTGGTTTGCTACCTCTTAGTTCTCAAGCCAATATAACTTTAAGGTATGAGTGTAATGGGTTAGCTTAGTGATGTAATCTAGATTAATGTGGGTATTCGTGGTTTTCTCTCTCTTATGTCTCACGGCAAACAGCACATGACACAACCATAATAAAATGCCAGTATAAAACACCCTTGGCAAATAAAGAAAAAATATTTATATAAAAATAAAAATTCTGAGTTTGGGTAGTAAAGTTGACAAAGGGAGTTGAGTAAATTTGATGCATATTGCCCGCACTTCAAGCACACTTGATGATCTTAGACTATAACTATATTGTTGCACTTGAATTTGCTTATTTTCTTGGCATTGATACACTGAATATCCGAGGACAGACCTAGGATAATATTTTTCTAGTTGGCAGGTGTTGGGAACCATGACAATTTTTGTCGAGGTACTTTTCCTATTTCTATAAATTTTTAGTTGCATTACTTGAGGACAAGCAATGAGATAGGTTTAGGGGTAAGTTAACTCCTCAAAAGTATTGATTTTTATGCTTATTTGACAATGCTTTTGCTTTCCTTTTAAGTAGATATGTTTGCATTTAGTTGTTAAATTCATGCATTTGTATAAGAAGTTAGGAGCTATTCTTTTGCCAGTGTGAAGGGTTATTTTGCTGGTTTTAATGCAGGACACAGGCAGACAGGCATGGCATGGGCAGAATGTACGAAAGGCAAGAGAATTACCAAGAGTAATGGCATAGAAAAACAAGCAAGAGAATTGCAATGATCGGTAGTAGTTGTTGGACCTTGTACATGTTACCCCTAGGCAAATAGATAGATCAAATCCCTTTTACGTATTCAAAATTCAAACAATCTTATCCTATGCTTGAAAGTGGAAAAGGATTGACGTTTGATTATCGGTGAAGGTAGATATTGGACCTTTTTACATGTCAGCCTTAGGATTCAAATCGGGATAAGAGGATAACACGTGTGATCCCTTTGCGCGTTCAAAATTCAAACTCAAAAGCTTATCCTATGGTTTCCATGCAAGCCTATTTAAAGGAGCTCAAGCCACAACTTGAGAGGAGAGGGGATTGAAGAGAGGCTACACTACCCCTTAGAGAAAGGTTGTGGGTGAACCGAAGAGGCGATGTGGTTTGACCAATTAAGACCAAAAGATAATACTTTGGAATATTCAAAAACCAAGCTACTATTAAAGCATCGTGAAATCCAAACACCCCTTGCCAACGCTCATCATTCAATTGATCTCCTTCTTGTCCATTCTCTTAGTCTTATTTGTTTTTATTTTGAAATGATGATGAGAAACGGTGATGTTTTATGGATGGACCCCCAAACCATAAACTAAGCAAGGGATGTTTGCAATTAATGTTGGTTTGATGTTTTGTTTTTAATAATCTAAATGCCTTGGCATTATTTTTGATCTTTACTTGAGGATAAGTAAGAAATCTCCTAGTACTTAATTTTCTCACATCCTTTGCCATTTTTTTATTTTCATGTCTATTTATGCATATTTTCTAACTTAGTTCATGTGGCTTGGCATAGTGTGTCTTATTGCACCTTATTATCTTAATCAGACTTAAGAGGCAATGATCTAATTTGTTACAACAATTTTTTACGACCATATACTAAAGGATGTCTTTTCCTTGGGTGGCCTATAAAAGGACTATTTTAGAAGAAAGAGAAAGTCAACCATTCTTATTTTTCATATCATGTTCAGATGTTCAATTAGATGAACTTAATTATCAGAGTCAAATACTGTGAGTCTACCCTTTTAGGACTAAAGGTTGACACTTAATCGTTTAATTAATTAACTTGAAAAGCTTCTTAGTTTATAGACATATAGGGGTTTTATCATTGTTGGATTTGATTTATGTTTTGCACGAGAGTGTTAAAACAAGCCAATAACTTAGGTATTGTAGTAAAGAGTCGCCAATGAGTTTTTGCAAAGTGAAAGCTAACTAGAGGCAATACTAACTTTAATCTTACAATCAACAATAAAACCAAGGTAGGATATTATTAAAGGTTGGCATAAGTAACGTGAAATCCAAACATCCTTTTTGCTTTGCCAAAGCTCATCATTCAATTGAACACTTTTGTTGCCGTAGTCATATACTTCTAATTTCACTACTTTGTTTTCGCTATCTTTCCGATATTTCAAACAAGAAAAAATCAAATTTGAGATATTTTAAATAATTTAAATTTGGCAAATGGTTTTCCTCTCAAACAACACCAACTTTATAAACATTTATGATACAAATAGAGAGAGTGATGTGGATGATCACCGGTCTATATTAGGGCATTGTGTTTATTCTGAATCTCATATCCTCTCCTAGAGTTCTAAGAAACAAAGGTATGTCTCTCGATCAACTACCGAAGCAGAGTATAGCAGTCTTGTTGATGCTACAAGTGAAGTCTTCCTGACTAATATGGGTATTAGGCTCTGTTAGGCTCGATATAATCAATCAAATTTGCTAAGAGGGGGTGGATTAGCCTTTGAGTGAAATTGGTGTAAGCAATAGGAAATTTAAAATTTGCATAATGATTTATAGTGGTCCGACTTCTCAACCAAGTCTACCTCCACTACCTTAGCTATCCATACTAACGCTTTTCCACAAATCCACTAAATTTGTCTTTTCTTTTTCTAGGCTCAAGGAGATAAACTTTACAACCCTCAAAGCATATACCCCAAAGATTTGAGACACTCTCACAAAGAGAATAAAAATTTAGCAATCAATGATATACCTCACAAGGCAAATATGTTTGCACAATTTAGATCTCACCCAAAATCCTAACACTTGAGCAAATGTGATAATTTAGCTCACTAGTGTTTTCTACAAGAAATATGACAATTTAAACACTAAAATAATTTCTCTATACAAAGAGTTGGCAATATGTTTATTGTTGTTCCATGGCTGCTTGAAGCTTGCTTTTAAACCCTCTAATGAGTTTGTGGTCGTTACTAGCCACTGGGGTTGGTTTGGAGCCATTGGGGACTTAATTTCTAGCATTAAATGCTCTTCTAGGCATCTCAATATCGGTACGAGACTTTGGGTATCGGTACTTGCCTTAAAGTAAAAAGTATCGTTACAACAATTTTGCACTAGGTACCAGTACGCTATACTTTCGTATCGGTACGGTGCCTCTGTATCGGTACTAGGGTTGATTACATAACTTGGTGATTATTAGACTTAGGCTCATACCAGTTGCATTTTTGCACTATTTTTATTAGCCTTTTTACTCATATTATTGTTAGACTTAGGCTCATATTAGTTGCATTATTAGCCATTCATTCATTAATTCATGTTTCTTTCCACCGTTGAGCTTGATTACATAACTTGGTGATTTTTGTGGAAAAAGATACTGCTTTGGTGTGTTTTGTGTGTGTGTGTGCAGAATCACTTGCCAAAGCAAGGCTGGAACCAGTTGCCAGGGCAATGCATGAAGGAGATGCCGAGCTAGTTGCCAAGGCAATTTTCGATAAGGGATAAGATGATATGGTAGTCGAAATTGATGACTAAATATGCCCAAGATGACGTGGAGCAAAGTTAAATCCTAAAGGAGTTTGATTTCCATGAAGAGGTTAAAGAGAAATTAAATCCCAAGAAGATAGGAGAAGTTCTAGAAGGAATTTAAATATAATAAAGAATTATATTCTTTTAAAGTATTTAATTCCAACTTAACTTCCTCCTCAAGAAGGATTTTGACCTAGCCATCTCCTGTTTAAAGGACCAAGCCGTCAAAGAGAGAAAGACAAGAGAGGAGAGATTTCGACAAGAAGTGAGAAGCTTGGAGAGAGTTTGATTGGGATAAAATTCAAGGGGGATGATCGATTTCTTCTTCTTCTTCTTTGCTTCCATTAGATTCATGGTTTGGGGATTATTCTTTGTATATCTTTTGAACCTAACCATGAACTAACTTGATTGGTTGGGGTTATTGTGTTTTTGTGGTTGTGAAATCTTTTGGATTTTGCTTAGTTTTTGAGTTGCAATTCAATTTTCAAAGTTTGCTCATTATTGGTTCTCAATCTTGTTTGCGAGTGAATTAGGAGAGGATCTCGTAACTTCATCTATTTATCTAATATCGGGAGAGTTAGATTTAAGAAACGAATGAGCATGGTCTTCATTCAATCAATTGATGGTGAAAACTAATCCGGCTTAGGAATAAGTTTAGGATTTCAACGGCTAAGAGGAGCGCAAGATTGGTTGTTGTTCACCCTTGATTCACGCAGGGATGTATTATTAAGGCATGCACAAATAGCTAGAGTTTTGACTTAGGGATAAGAAGAAACCATTGAAGAACGCTTCACCGAACTTTGGAAGTGAATGCTCAATTGCCCAGGCAATCGACCTGTCCTTAATTGCCCAGGCAATCACGAGAGCATTGCCTAGGCAATCTGATCAGACAATGAGGGGGAATTGCCATGGCAACCGACCAGGCAACACGGCAGAATTGCCCTGGCAATTAACCAGGCAATTGCAACCAAATTGCCCTGGCAATCGTAACAGAATTTCCCTGGCAATCCGGCTGCTACTCAATCACCATAATGAACCATTCGATCATCACTCCACAACTCACGATAACCTGGACTATTCCCTCTCTTTTGATTTCATCTATTCTTTTAGTTTATTGCTCTTAGTTTACTCATTAGTTATAATTCCTACAATCACCTACTTGTGTTTTTCTTTTCCAACTCAGTAACTTAAGCAAAGTGGCCCAAATCAATCCCTATGGAGACGATACTCTATACTCAGATCACATTATTACTTGTGACGTGTATACTCGCACAATTGCATAGCACTTATTACGCGCAACAAGTTTTTGGCACCGTTGTCGGGGATTGGCAATTAGTGTTAGTTGTGTCTGTTATTGCATTTTTTTAGTTTTTCTAACTTTTTGTTTGTTTTATCAAAAAAAAAATTAGGTGCGCTACAAGTTAAGGGACATCAACATGTCGGGAAATAAAAGCCGATCTATTCGAGAGTTGATGTTGGAAGATATGAATCAATCCAATTAAGAGTTTCTTGCACCCTTTTATGATTACCTATACCAACCGAGAAAAGCCCAAAGAACCTATACCGTGGAAAAATCTTGTGCTATGTGTGGAGAACATCGTGTGTTTGAAAATTCCCTCACGTTTTCAGTGCATATGACTACATGGAGGACCATATAGGGAACCAGCAGCAAAATTCTTCATGGTATGGTCAAAAACCTCAAAAGTTTTTTTACCATAACAATTTTGCCGCAGCAACAGATATGCCATGGCAATGTAGTCTTTTTCAAGAGCATTCCAATTCCTTGAAGGAAACATTGCTAGCTTCCTTGGCTAGACTTGACGGATCAATTGAAGAGATTCAAGAGCTATCAAAGTCCATGGATACGAGGATAGCTCAGTGGGATGTAACCTTGGGGGATTCAGAAGATCAATTGAGGAGATCCAAATATGTCATGGATAACATGCACCAACAATTTATTCCTAGGGATAATGAAGTCCCAAGGCAAGAGGACAAGGAACAATGCAAGGAAAGCTCTCCGATGTGTGAGGAACAATTAAAACCTCAAAGTCGATATTATGTTGATGAGAAAGTCTGCCCAACACATGATGAGCCTGAGCAACAAATTGCCTCGGCAATGAATAAGGAGCCTGAACAGAGCAATGCCGTGACAACACTCATTGAAGCTGAGAACAACAATACTACAACAAATTCTGAGGAACTTGATGCCCAGAAGGTTACAACGTTGATGCTGAAGCAGAAATCTGTAGATTGCTCTCATCTACAGTTGCCACGGAAATTGCATGACCACATGCAAGATCAACGAGATAATAATACTTTGCCAATGGAATATGAGCAGGTAATGGTTGAACCTTTTGAATTCTTTAAAAACTCACCTCGTCCATTGCAGGTATGTCTTGAGGAACCGATGTTGGTAGATTTGAAGCCATCGAAATCTCTACTGATGGAGATGTTTGAGAGGCCAAAAGAGGTGTTTGGATTCGTAAAGCTTTTCAGAAAATTGGTTATTCCCTTGACTTACAGCAAATTTTAGCAACTGATTACCACGGCAATTGGCTAGAGCAGCAATTGCCACGACAACGAAGGCTATATCCAACCATGATGGAGCCCGACGAGAATGAGGTAATTAAATGGTTGGATGTTGATATATCTTTCCTAATAATAAATTCATGCCTTCAGGAACAGTAGCAAGGTGGAAGATGTGCATGGACTACAAGGGAACATGAAAGAAAGACACATCCACCATGGTAACGCAAAAAGTTGTAGTGGCAAGCACATTGGCCAAACTCTTTTTGGGAAATATTGTCACCCGATGGAGGGTGCGGATGGATTATAAGAAGTACCGGAAACGACCCTCCTCAAGTTTTCTCAAATATGTAGTAACATTAGAAGATGCATGAAAAATGCTCTTTCTAAGAATCTTTAATTTTTTTAATTTTTTGGAACTTTATTTTATTTTTGTTTTTTTCTTTATTTATTTTTGGAATTTTTAGGAGATATTTTATTTTATTTTTCTTCATTATCTTTAGTTCCATGTTTTCTTTGTTTTCTTTTCTTTTCCACAATAAAACTCACAACCACCATGCTAAGGAAATTCACTACCGACTACTTGACATGGCAACCGCAATAGAGGATGCCTTAGTAACTGCCCCGACAACTACCTCGGTAGTTGCCACGGCAACAGCAACTGGTGATGCCCAGGCAACAACAATGGCTTCGGCAACTACTGATGCCTAGGCAAGTGAACCTGCCTCGGCAAACATGGATCAAGTCAAAGCAATGCTATTCACGTGGTACCAGCCACAAGCATTCAGCCACCGACCGGAATATGAATAAAGCAAACGGCACGAAGAAAACTTATCACTCGAGGTGATGACCTCTCCGACTAACTCATTTCATTTAGTTTCTTTTAAATTTTGTTTCACTTTTACATGCATTGAGGACAATGCTTCTCTCGAGTTTGGGGGGTGTTGGTTTCTAGTTAGTTTCATGTTTAGTTGCATTCATCTTTAGCAATCACATATAGGTTGCATATGTTACTTGCCATGCCTTTAATTGGATTTAATTGCTTAAGACTTGTTGAATATCCAATGATGAATTTTTGCCACTACACTTAATTGAAAGAACCTTTAATTTTAGGATTGCATGAAAAGAACTTAGAATTTTACTATGATGCTGAATTTTTTTTACACGGTTGTGGCTTGTTGATTAAAAGAAACTTAGTGAACTTAGGTTGCTTAAAATTTGGGTAAATTTAAAATTGAAAATTAAAAGTTAATTTCTTGCTAGAGGTGCCCGAAACTGGCTCTAGTCGACTAAAATAAAATGAGAAATTCCTTACTTTTCTAGAGGTGCCCAAAATTGGCTCTAGTGAAAATAAAAATAAATGCCCCAGTAATTAAATTGATAAAAGCCTATTGTTCACATAGAATCTTGAAAATCAACTTGTACACAACTACGCACACATATTGTCAGGAGCATTATAGTTTGGTTCCGGGTAATTTTTGTGCTATTCGAAAAATTAAAAGGTGATCATACTTTGTGCCACGGTTCTGAGGTTTGAATTCAAGTTTGAAGCATGTCTTTAATGATTAAAGTCTTGGCAGGTAATTGTTAGTTTGCATTTCTTGAGGACAAGCAATAGTTCGCGTTTGGGGGTGTGATAAGTGTTTAAAAGTACTATTTTTATTACCCTTTTTACTCATATTATTGTTAGACTTAGGCTCATATTAGTTGCATTATTAGCCATTCATGCATGTTTGTATCATTTCCTTGGTGGACAAGCTTGATTTCATATTTTGCTCAATTTTGTGGAAAAATATACTGCTTTGGTGTATTTTTGTGTGTGTGTGCAGAATCACTTGCCAAAGCAAGGCTGGAACCAGTTGCCAGGTCAATGCATGAAGGAGATGTCGAGCTAGTTGCTAGGGCAATGCATGAAGGAGATGTCGATCTAGTTGCCAAGGCAATTTTTGATAAGGGATAAGATGATATGGTAGTCGAAATTGATGACTAGATAAGCCCAAGATGACGTGGAGCAAAGTTAAATCCCAAAGGAGTTTGATTTCCATGAAGAGGTTAAAGAGAAATTAAATCCCAAGAAGATAGGAGAAGTTCTAGAAGGAATTTAAATATAATAAAGAATTATATTCTTTTAAAGTATTTAATTCCAACTTAACTTTCTCCTCAAGAAGGATTTTAACCTAGCCATCTCCTATTTAAAGGACCGAGCCGTCAAAGAGAGAAAGGCAAGAGAGGAGAGATTTTGACAAGAAGGAAGAAGCTTGGAGAGAGTTCGATTGGGAGAGAATTCAAGGGAGCTGATCAATTTCTTCTTCTTCTTCTTTGTTTCCATTATATTCATGGTTTGGGATTATTCTTTGAATATTTTTTGAACCCAACCATGAACTAACTTGATTGGTTCGGGTTATTGTGTTTTTGTGGTCGTGAAATATTTTGGATTTTGTTTAGTTTTTGAGTTGCAATTCAATTTTCAAAGTTTTTCATTCTTGGTTCTCAATCTTGTTTGCGAGTGAATTGGGAGAGGATCTCGTAACTTCATCTATTTATCTAATATCGGGAGAGTTAGATTCAAGAAACGAATAAGCATGGTCTTTATTCAATCAATTGATGGTGAAGACTAATCCGGCTTAGGAATAAGTTTAGGATTTCAACGGCTAAGAGGAGCACAAGATTGGTTGTTGTTCACCCTTGATTCATGCAGGGATGTATTATCAAGGCTTGCACAAATAGCTAGAGTTTTGACTTAAGGATAAGAAGAAACCATTGAAGAACGCTTCGCCGAACTTTGGAAGTGAATGCTCAATTGCCCAGGCAATCGACCCATACTTAATTGCCCAGGCAATCTGATCAGACAACGAAGAGGAATTGCCCTGGCAACCGACCAAGCAACACGGTAGAATTGCCCTGGCAATCAACCAAGCAATTGCAACCAAATTTCCTTGGAAATCGACTAGGCAATCGTAACAGAATTTCCCTGGCAATCCAGCTGCTACTCAATCACCACGACGAACCACTCGATCATCACTCCACAACTCACGATAACCTGGCCTATTCCCTCTCTTTTGATTTCATCTATTCTTTTAGTTTATTTCTCTTAGTTTACTCATTAGTTATAATTCCTACAATCACCTACTTGTGTTTTTCTTTTCCAACGCAGTAACCTAAGCAAAGTGGCCCAAACCAATCCCTGTGGAGACGGTACTCGATACTCAGATCACTTTATTACGTGAGACGTGTATACTTGCACAATTGTGTAGCACTTATTATGCGCAACATGTGTCTAGTATCGGTATTCCATGTGCTTACTGTAATTTGGAAAAACTTGAGGAACAAATGGCGTATTGGTACGGTGCGAAGGTGTACCGATACGAATTTTAGGTATCGATGCTGAGGAAAGGGTACTCGATACGAATTGTTTTGGTGGCTAAATCGTAAAATGGTCAAAACTTAGAATCTTTAAGGTGATATTAAACCCCAGTTGTTTTATTATACTTTTTCTTAATTTTGGCTATTTTAAAATGGTTTTTAAGGGATTAATAAATGGTATAAAAGGAGTTTATTTGGTTTTAATTAAAATTAATCAAAATAGTTTTCGCACGTAACTAACTTTCCCCAAACCTTTTCTCTCAAATTCTCAGCAACCAAACTGCTATTTTCTCTCCAAATATTCAATGGATTCATCTTTTTAATTTCACATTTGATTTCAACAATGATTCTTCATCAAACTACTATTTCTATATTGGATTTCTCTTCAAATCAAGCCAATTAAGGAAAGAGTCAACTATTAGAGCTAATTTTCATTTCTCTCCACTAATCAAAGGTTCTTTACTAAAATTCCCATGTTTTTGATCCTTTACAATCGATTTTTGTTATGTGTTGATAATTGAATCAAGAAATTAATTTTTATATTGATTTTGTTAAGGAATTTGATTGGGCTTGTTATGGATCTAATTTGTTGTGATCTTGATTGAGTTAGATCATATTTAAAGTGGATATTAATATTATGAGATGTGATTTGCAAAAGAAATCCCAAACTAATAGAATTGCTAATTTCCTAGGTTGATTGAAATTAGTTTTTGGGTTGATTATGGTGTTAAATGATTGCTGGAGGTATAAGGATGTTTAGAAAGTGTTTTTGGCTGGGTTTTAAAAAGAATAAGATGTTGAATTCGTAGGTTTGTTGATTAGTGTTGGGTGGATGGTGTTTGGGATGAATTTTGGTAGTTTTAGTTGGTTTGTTTCGGAAGGTTTATGTTAAGAATGTAGGGTATTGTGTTTGGTAGTGAGTTTGAATGCATTTTTCCTCTGGTTTTATGTGATTAAAATAGGGGACAATAGAAGAAGGTTTCCTAGTGGTGTATGCATATTCCGAAGGCTTAATTTGCTTTGGCGAGCAATACAAAGTGTATCGCTGAGTGAGTATTCACGTTAAGCTCTTTAACGATTTAGTCAATGGATCATGGGAGTTTTAATAAAAATAGCTAAACTAAAATGAATTCTTACTTCGCTGGTTTTATTATGAACTTGTTTCATGTTGGTTTAAAACATATTTTGTAAATGGTTTTATTTAAATCATGAAATGATTTTTAAATGCATGATTTTGATAGTATTCATGATATGTTTTGTGGAAACATATGAGAAAAGTTTTTATATGAATCATAAAATGGATTTAAATGTATATGGTTGTTATGCATGATATGTTTTGTTGAAATATATGAGAAAAAGCTTATTTTGACTTTTGACATATGGTCACTCAAGTTTGACAAGGTTTTAAAATGAGTTTTACATTGCATAAATGTTTTATTCTAGAGTATCCTCACTAAGCAAGTGTGCTTATGCTCTCTTTTACCCTTTGATGCAGAGCAATAAAGTTGAAGGGGTTGTTATTTTTTGGCAAGAAGGAATCTAACAGCCAGGCAATTGTTTGAGTATGAAACTTAGTTTAAAATTCAGTTAATAAGGCGATGTGTTTACAACATTTTGGGGGATATGTAATTTAGCTTTCAGTGATATTGCTGATGTTGTTTGTTATGGTTGATAGCTCATATTGATGTTTGATTGAAGTATGTTTGATAGGAGATTGCTCATGGTCTAAAGTTCATTGATTGCCATGTCATTAGTATGTTACTTGGATGCTTATGTTTGGGGTCATTGTGATGCAAGCATGTTTTGATTGATGTTAGTAATTCAATGGTTTTATGCCTAAGATGGGATATGCCATGATTTCTATTTTGGATGTGGAGTTGGGTGGGTTTAGGAAGCATGCCTTTAGATTTGGGATGTTGGTGCATAGTGTTTTACTTGGTTGTGTTTTCCATGTTTTGTGACATGTTTTACCCCTTGAATTGATGAACATGATTGATTGGAACATTTTAATTGGATTAAAACTAGCTAAATTGGACATTACATGTCCAGGGGTATCGATACTCGAGGTCAGGTATCGATATCAGTAGGCAAATATTTAGCCTGGGTATTGATACTCGAGAAGGCATATCGATATGGGTGCACAAAATTTGGCTAGGGTATCGATACTCGAGATGAGGTATCGATACTGGTTTTGGCTACTAGAATCTAAGATTTTGGAATTTGTATCAAGTATCGATACTCGAGATAGAGGTAAAGATACCCTTTGAAAATCAGGCCAGGCATCGATACAAATCTTAAGTATCAATACCACTAAAAGGTAATTCATTTATTTTGATGTTTGGTTTTTTATTCTTACATTTTAGTCCCTAGATTGTTATAGATGCAATTGAATGAGTATGGTTGATCGGATTGAGTTGAAATTAGACATGTAAGCATGTAATATGATTAATTGAATATTGGTAACTTTAAATTAAGGAAGTTCTCATAGTTTTCTAGATTTACAATTTGGTCCCTAAATTGCGACTACGCATAATTGGATGTCGATTCGATGCCCGAATCAGTCAAGAATTTATCCGATGTTAGCATGCACACCTTAGGTTTAAAGTATCTTGCTCGATTCGATCGGCATCTAGGCCTAGTCAAGGGGATTACATTTGTGGTATCAGAGCCAAGTTTGCAATTGTTGGGTGATATTGCCATTTGTAATTTGTTATTCCATTGACTGTACATTATGGTTAAGTGTATTGTTGAGCATGTTGTTGTGCTAGGGGTATCATTGGGAACATATTACCTATTACCATGGTTTTAAAAATGATTTTTAAGGTTGCCTTGGATTCTTCGCTGAATGCTAGCCTGACTTTTTGTGTTTTGAATCTATGCCTTAGACTTTTGTAAGTATGGGTCTGAGACGTGAGACGCAATCGTCTGCTAGTAATGCTGGAGAAAGGCAGAACCAAGATGAGGGATTGGTTCCTAGTAATCCTTTACCTTCTCCTCCCCTTATTCCTCATGTTGGTGTTAGGGTTGGGGGCGCACCTCAGGCTCTATAGGGACCATTTTTTGGTGATATGACACTGTTATTTCAAGCGATAATGGTAACTTTCCAGGCTGTGATAGCTGAAGTGCATGTGCCAGCACCGGCGCCTACTGTGGTCGTTAATCATAGGTTACTATTAGAGCATTTTTGTAGTATGGAGGTTTAGAGTTTAGGGGATTGAATTGTGAGGCGACTGAGGAGTGGTTGGAGAGTACCATGCATATTCTGAGTCAGATAGAGTGCAATGATGAGTGTAAGTTGGGTTGTACTGTGTCTTTGTTACACGATGATGCTTACCACTAGTGGGTAACCATAGTTAGGGGTGTTTCGAATGCTAATGTGAATTGAGAGTTTTTCTAGGGAACTTTCAAAATGAAGTATCTTGGTCTGTAATATCATGATGCTAGGAAGTATGAGTTCATATCCCTGGTGCAAGGTGACCTGACGGTGTTTGAGTATAAAGTGAAGTTTGTTCATCTGAGTCGATATACTCCTGAGTTGGTCTCGAATGACCGACATAGATGTGACAGGTTCCGCTATGGACTTGCTAAGAATATTAAGGCGTATTTGCTGGCCACCGACTACGCGAATTTTGATATGATGGTCTACAGGGTTAAGGATATTGAGTAATCTTTGGGTGGTTCAGTGAAAGCTGTGAGTAGAGATAAGGGAAAGATAACAACCGAGTCTAGGCTTGCTGGAAGTCAGTTCAAGAGGTCACGTGATAAGCTATATAAACCAGGCCATAAGAGTGCTGGAAATGGTGGTCATGGTCAGCATGTACGTGTTGCAACCGATTGTGAGCGTTGTGGAAGATGCCATGTTGGAGCATCCTAGGGATTACCTGGAGCTTGTTGTGAATGTGGATTACCTAGTCATCAGAAGCTTCATTGTCCATGTGTGGTGCGATATACACTGGCAGCTGCTGCACCTGCCAGAGGCTGAGGTTGTGGTAGGGGTAATTTCCAAAGACGTGAGGATGGTCAGAGGACTGTGGCTCATACAGTTGTTGTGCGACCGGAGACTGGTGGATCGGTTCAGATCTATGCTCATCGTGAAGGTCGTAATGAACCAATGTGATCGCAGGTACCTTTACCTCGCAATCTTTATCATTATTTTCTTTAATCGATTTGGAGTCCACTCATTCTTACATCTTGAGCGAGCATGCATATTTATTAGATGTACCTATGGAAATCTTGAATGTGGGAATGTTAGTTACTAGTTTTTTTTGGTGAGACAGATTCAGTTGGAAGGTTGTATAGGAGATACCCGTTGGTTGTTCAAGGTCATGAGTTTTCTACGGATTTGATGGAGTTGCCATTTCACGGTTTTGATGTTATCTTGGGAATAGATTGGTTGAGTGAGCATAAGGGAGTTTGTGACTTTGAATCTAAAAGGATCTCTTTACAGCTTGCCGACAACTATAAGATTGTGATTTTTTCAAAAATCAACATGAGGTTGGGGTATTATCTGCTAAAGGTTAAGGATGCGGATTGCTGAAAACTGATTTTCACACAAGGTACGGTCATTATGAATTTTTGATAATGTTGTTTGGCTTGATGAGTACCCCGACTGCAGTCATGGACATGATGAATAGGGTGTTTCATGGGTATATTGACCAATTTGTGGTGTGTTTATTGATGGCATCCTTGTGTACTCTAGTACCAAGGAGGATCATGATCGACACTTGCAAATTATGTTGCAAGCTTTGAAGTAAAATCAGTTGTATGCTAAGCTAAGTAAGTGCGAGTTTTGGCTTAAGAAAGTAAAGTTTCTTGGTCATGTGGTTTCGGCGGAGGATATTCATGTTGATCCGTAAAAGATTGAGGTTATCCTTAATTGGAAACAGTCTAACTCGATATCCAAAGGTCGTACTTTCCTTGGATTAGATGGGTATTATCGTTGTTTCGTTGATGGGTTTTCTAGTATTGTTGCTCTATTGGCGAATTTGTTGCAAAAGAATGTTCCTTATGTATGGACAGAGTGTCAGCAGCGCGGTTTTGAGAAGTTGAAGGAGGTGTTGACTCATGCTCCTATCCTGATTCAACCCAAGTCTGATAACGAGTTCGTGGTCTATAGTAATGCATCCTATGTTGGGTTGGGATGTATCTTGATGCAAGATGGGAAAGTGGTGGCTTATGCGTCGAGACAGTTGAAAGTTCATGAGCGCAACTACCCGACCCATGATTTAGAGCTTGCAGCGGTGGTGTGTGCTTTGAAAATTTGGATACATTACCTTTATGGTAAGAAGTGTACTATTTACACCGATCGCAAGAGTTTGAAGTATCTAATGTCTTAAAAGGAATATAACCTTACGCAATGTAGGTAGCTTGTGTTGCTTAAAGATTATGATTTAATAATTGTGTATCATCTCAAAAAAGCCAATGTGGCGGCGGATGCGTTAAGTCGTAAAGTTTCTTTTAAGTTTAGAGCAATGTTTGTGAGGTTAAGCGTAACGTGGGAAGGTGGCTTGTTAGCTGAGTTGCAAGTTAAGCCTACATTGTCACATCTGTATAAAGAGAGGCAGTCATATGATGTTTCCTTGGTTCTGCATGTTAAAGACATTTCAGATGGAAATCTCATCGATTTTCATTTTGATGATGATAGGGTGTTGTGCTTTAAGGGTCGAATAGTCGTGCCGAAAAATTTGGAGTTAAGGTGCACTATTTTGGCAGAAGCTCACTCTAGTCCTTTTGTGATGCATCCTGGAGGTACAAAGATGTATCAGGATTTAAAGGAATTGTATTATTGGGTTCGATTAAAGAAGGATGTGGCCGAGTTTGTTTCTCATTGTATGGTGTGCCAGCGTGTAAAGGTTGAACATCAGTTCTCTTCTGGGTTGTTACAACTTGTTCAGATTCCAAAATGGAAGTGGGAAGGAATCACCATCGATTTTGTGACGGGTTTACCTTTGACACAGTCCAAAAAGGATTTGATATGGGTGATTGTCAATCGTTTTACAAAGTGTGCGCATTTTCTTGCGGTGCATACAACGTATACACTAGACAAGTTGGTAGAATTGTATATCGCTGAGATCTTAAGGTTGCACGAGGTTCCTCAGTCAATTATATCGGATAGGGATCCACATTTTATAGCAAGGTTTTGGGGAAGCCTACAGACAGCTTTGGGTATGAGGCTTAATTTTAGTACATCCTATCATCCTCAGACGAATAGCCAGTCTGAGCAAGTTATCCAGATTTTGGAGGACATGTTGAGATGTTGTGTTATTGAGTTTCAAGGAATGTGGGAAAAGAAACTTACCCTTGGTGGAGTTTGCTTATAATAATAGTTATCAGTCGAGCATTCAAATGACTCCTTATGAGGCTCTTTATGGTTATAGGTGTCATACACTTCTTTGTTGGGCAGAATCGGGTGAGAAGCATGTTGCAGGGCCCGATTTGCTCAAGGATACAAATGAGAAGGTGAAACTCATTTGGGATAGGCTTAAGGTGGCTTCAAGTTGGCAAAAGTCTTATGCAGATTTGAAGCGTAAAGGAATTGAGTACGAGGTGGGTGGTAAAGTGTTCTTGAAGGTTTCGCCTTGGAAGAAGGTGATGAGATTTGGGCGCAAGGGTAAGCTAAGCCTTAGATTCATTAGACCTTATGAGATAATTGGGTGTGTTGGTCATGTTTCATATAAGTTGAAACTACTAGTTAAGCTTGAGAAGATACATAATGTTTTCCACGTGTCGATGCTTTTGAAGTATAGATCGGATTCGTCGCATGTTGTGTCAGTTGAAGAGATTGAGTTGCAACCAAAGTTGTCTTATGATGAAGAACCAATAAGGGTACTAGATTCTAGTTCTAAGGTTCTCCATGGTAAGACCATTGAATTGGTTAAGGTGTTGTGGCAACACCGAGGAGTCGATGAGGCTACATGGGAAGCAAAGGCTGATATGGAAAAGCAATTTCCCTATCTCTTTCCTTTAGGTAAATTTTGGGGACAAAATTTCTTAAGAGGGGGAGAGTTGCAACGCCCCCAAATTTTGGCCTAGGAGTTAGCTAGGGTGGTTAGACGGTTTGGGTGAACTGGTTAGTGTTCGAGTTAGTTTTGGGGAATTTAATCGGATAAAATGGTTTTTGGGTAAAATAAAATATGCAAAAATTATATAAAATGTTTAATTAATGTATTGAACATATGTGAGCTGTCAATTTGATGGAACTAATTTGTATTTAAAAGACATTTTGGGTTGGTGACCAAAATGTAAAGTTTTCAAAACAATTTTGGTGACTAAATTGTAAAAGGGTCAAAACTTAGAATCTTTAAGGAGCTATTAAACCCAATTGTTTTATCAAACTTTTTCCTTAATTTTGGCTATTTTAAAATGGTTTATAAGGGAATAAAAATGGTATAAAAGGAGTTTATTTTGTTTTAATTAAAACTAGTCAAAATAGTTTTCTCACGTAACTAACTTTCTCCAAACTTTTTCTCTCAAATTCTCAGCAACCAAACTACTATTTTATCTCCAAATATTCAATGGATTCATCTTTTTAATTCTACATTTGATTTCAACAATGATTCTTCATCAAACTTCTATTTCTACATTGGATTTATCTTCAAATCAAGCCAATTAAGGAATGAGTCAACTTTAGAGGCAATTTTCATTTCTCTCCTCTAATCAAAGGTTCTTTATTGAAATTACCAAGTTCTTGATCCTTTACAATCGATTTTTGTTATATGTTGATGATTTAATCAAGAAATTTAGGTTTTATATTAATTTTGTTTAGGAATTTGATTGGGCTTGTTATGGATCTGATTTGTTGTGATCTTGATTGAGTTATATCATATTTAAAGTGTATATTAATATTATGAGATTTGATTTGCAAAAGAAATCCCAAAACTAATAGAATTGCTAATTTCCTAGGTTGATTGAAGTTAGTTTATGGTTTTAAATGATTGTCGGAGGTACAAGGAAGTTTAGAAAGTGTGTTTGGCTGGGTTTTGATAACAATAAGATGTTGAATTCGTAGGTTTGTTTATTAGTTTTGGGTGTATGATGTTTGAGATGAATTTTTGTAGTTTCGAATTGGTTTCGGAAGGTTTATGTTAAGGATGCAGGGGATTGTGTTTAGCAGTGAGTTTGAATGCATATTGATGCATTTTTCCTCTGGTTTTATGTTTTTAAAATAGGGGACTTTGGCGAGCAATACAAAGTGTATCGGTGAGTGAGTATTTGCGTTGAGCTCTTTAACAGATAGGTCAATGGATCATGGGAGTTTAGTTTAAGCCTAAGAAGCTTAACTAAACTCAAGCGTAAGTGGTTCTTACTTCGCTTGATTAATGGTTTTATTATGAGCTTACGGATTCATGTTGGTTTAAAACATGGTTTGGTTTTCATGATTTGGTTTAAAGCATGAAATGATTTACTTATTGTAAATGCATAATTTTGAAATTAATATGCAATGTATATTGAGGTAAATGAATGCCTATGAGCATTGAGTTTTATTCCTAAAAGGAATGAGAGGTTGTCTAAGGCAATGTGGTTTTGCATATGAAATGGTTTTGAGAGTTGCATTGAAAACAGTAAGTAAATGTGTTTAAAAGTGGTATATTGGCTATGTGACGTAATGAGAAATTATCAGATATAATTGGGATGCCATAGGGTTAAAGTGCACTATAATATAAACAAGTCGATCACACCATAGTCCTTGAGGAAAAGTGGTTTAACTAGGCTACTCGGACTATTGGGTTGTCACTTTGGGTTTGCGGTTTAACTAGGCAGCCCAAGTGAAGGTACCTTGCAGTTTAAGTAGACAAGGTATGAGATTTGGTGGAGGTGAGACCACCGGAAACCGTGTATTCGATGTGTAATTATAATCACTATTGTGGATGTGTGGATAGAGGTGAGACTATCTGGGTCACTATGAAAGCCAATATATGAGATTTCAATGATTCATGAAATGAATTTAAATGCATATGGATGTTATGCATGATATGTTTTGTGGAAACATATGAGAAAATGGTTTTATGAGAAATATGAAATGGATTTAAATGCATATGGTTGTTATGCATGATATGTTTTGTGGAAACATATGAGAAAAGGTTTTATGTGAAGATAAAATGGATTTAAATGTATATGGTTGTTATGCATGATATGTTTTGTTGAAACATATGAGAAAAAGCTTATTTTGACTTTTGACATATGGTTACTCAAGTGTTACAAGGTTTTAAAATGAGTTTTACATTGCATCAATGTTTTATTCTAGAGCATCTTCACTAAGCAAGTGTGCTTACTCTCTCTTTTACCCTTTGATGCAGATCAATAAAGTTGAAGGGGATACTATTGTTTGGCGAAAATGAATCTAAGAGCGGGGCAATTGTTTGAGTACGAAACTTAGTTTAAAGTTTGGTTAATAAGGCAATGTGTTTACCATATTTTGGGGGATTTGTAATATGGTTTTCAGCGAAGTTGCTGATGTTGTTTGCTACGGTTGATAGCTCATATTGATGTTTGATTGAAGTATGTTTGATAGGAGATTCCTCATGATTTAAAGTTCATTGATTGTCATCTCATTAGCATGTTACATTAATGCATATGTCTAGGGTCATTGTGATGCAAGCATGTTTTGATTGATGTTAGTAATTCAATGGTTTTATGCCTAAGCTGAGATATGCCTTGATTCCTAGTTTGGATGTGGAGTTGGGTGAGTTTAAGAAGCATGCCTTTAGATTTGGGATGTTGGTGCATAATGCTTTACGTGGTTGTGTTTGTCATGTTTTGTGGCATGCTTTACCCCTTTGAATTGATGGTACAAGTATATGATTGATTGGAACATGTTTGAGTTGCTAATTGGATAAAAAAACAGCTAAATTGGACATTACAAGTGCAAGGGTATCGATACTCGAGGCTAGGTATCGATATTAGTAGGCAACATTTAGCTTCGGTATCGATACTCGGGAAGGCTTATCGATACGGATGCACACAATTTGGTTGGGGTATCGATACTCGGGATGAGGTATCGATACGATTATGGCTACTAAAATCCAAGATTTTGGAATTTGTACGCAGGTATCGATACTCAGGATAGGGGTACCGATACCCTTTGAAAAATAGGCCAGGTATCGATACCAAAGCTCACGTATCGATGCCGTTAGAAGTTAATTCAGTTATTTTGATGTTTTGGTTTTTTATTCTTACATTTTAGTCCCTAAATTGTTATATATGCAATTGAATGAGTATGGATGATTGCATTGAGTCGAAATTGGATATGTAAGCATGTAATCTTATTAATTGAAGATTGGTAACTTTAAAATTAAGTAAGTCCATACAGTTTTCCAGATTTACAATTTGGTCCCTAAATTGCGACTATGCATAATTGGATATCGATTCGATGCCTGAATCAGTCAAGAATTTATCCGTTGTTAGCATGCACACCTTAGGTTTAAGAGATGCATCTAGACAAGATAAAACAAAAAATGGACCTAATTCATGTTAATTTCTCCGGGTTTGTTTCGACAAACCTTATGTAGCTCACTCGGTTCGGTCTGGCGTTTAGGTCGGGTCGAGGGGGTTATATTGGCCAAATTATCTTTTGTCCTACATTGGATATAATCTCTCTTTCCTCTTTAATTCTAGTTCATTCTTCATCTTCTTTTTATTCCTTCTTCTTTGATTCTTCGATTCACTCTGTGTAGCTCAATCTGGCTAAATAATTTTAGAAAAAAAAGAATATTTTTAGAAAATATTTAAGCACATAATTGTAGAAAATATTTAAGGTCCTTCTTTTGTTTTTAAAATTTAATTTTTCAAACATATTTCTCCCATTTTTGTTATATCAAAAATGATTCAAACAAAAGTTTGATAACAATTGATGGTGCAAAGTTACAAAGATGAGTAAAATTATAAAGATTTAAATCATGAAAGAATTTTTAAAAAATGGCTCCCCCTTAATCAAGCAACAAAAGAATGTTAGTCCAAACATTCAAGATAAAAATATTGAATTTCATTAAATAAATAAATCAAATGAATTAAGAAATTCAATTACCATGTCACAAATTGAAATTAAATCAATAAGCATAAAAGGCATGGCAAAAAGGAGACAAAAATGTACCTTTTTTACTGTGCATACCGGTACAGTGTTGACAATATCAGAAGTGGTTGAATGTATATCGGTACGGTATGGGTTGTACCGGTACCGAGAGCACGAACTGGTGAAAAATATGCAGCAAAATCAACTCTAAAAGCCTTATAACTTAGTTTTAAGTTCATAAAAAGGCTCTATTAAGTCCTAGATACACATTTTGATCATTTTTTGCTGCAAAACAACAACATACTTCTAAAAAATATAACATTTAAAGATATAAAGCATGGTTTCACCAAAATTCAACCAAAAATTACAAGTTTAAGGCCAAAAACATAAATATAAGCATAATTGGCCAAAAACATGTAACTCGTGCAATTGAGACTCCCTCTAACTATATGCAATTAGGCACAACATGGAGTCATACAAACATGCTTGAATCATAAACAAGATTAAACAATTTAGACATGATCAAGCAATTGCATGAACCAAAACTTTACCACTTGAACCAGGGTAGGATGTTAAGCCTCTCCTTCTTCAAGTGTCCTTCTCCTTTGTGTGTCAAGAGCTCCTAAAATTTCGAATTTGATCAGCAATGCTCAAGCACACCTACAAAAGACAATCATTTTTATTTTGGTATCCAAATTGATTTGGATCCATTGGCATTAGTCTCAAAAATTTTAGTTCCCTTTGGAATCCATTTTTCAATGTCTTCCATTTTCTTTGAAGAAATTAGTCCCTTAGGGACCCAAATATTTTTAACCATTTTTCTTTAAAAAAAATCAGGGGAGCTAGATTCTCTTACATAAAAATTTGAGTTTACAAAATTAGTATTGGAGAATTCTCCGTTTTTATTTTCAAAACTTTTGTAAATAAAATATTTTTCTCTTTTAAGATCATCCAATTATTTTTGAAGCAAATTTTGTAATTCAAAATTCTTTTTCTCAAACTCATTGAGTTTTGCTTCAAGTTCAAATTTGGTTTTAGAAATCAAATCATTTTCAACTTTTAGCTTTGAAACTATTTTCTTGTTTTTCAAAATATGGTTTTCAAATTCTAAAACTAATTCATCATAGGCATCTTGTAATTCATCAAATGCATATGAAAGTGAAGTAGATGAATTAGAAGTTACCCTTGAATCTTCTTCGATGGCCAAGAGATAAAGGTTTGCTACTTCTTTATCGGTGGACTCTTCTTCATCACTCCATCACAAACCCTTTCTTCTAAACATGGCTTGTAACAAAGTACTACATTCGGGTCACCCAAAAATTGACCCAAAATGTTTCATTTAAAAACCATAGATTTAGTCTTTATTCAAAACATTATATCATCAAATACTTCATATAAGTAATTAATCAATATAAATCAATTTACTAAATAAAAGCACCAAGTTTATACATTGTATATCAAAATAATGTTTTAAAATAAAGTTACAGACTCAACAGTTGTAAGTTCCTATGAATACTCAGCCCACTAAATACAAGTATCGTACTATGACAAATGCCGCTTGCTGGAATCCCGTACAGACAACGCTCCTTGATCTCACGAACAACCTATGCACAGAAAAAATGATTCCGAGCGCTAAGCTTATAAAGCTCAGTCGTACACTATACTCTACTATACTTCACGCTAAATATAAACATATGCATGCAAGCTAGTACGAGCAATAAGGAAAGAGAATAAACACGTGGTGCTACCACTAATTGCCTAAACACATGCTCTCATCATGCAAGACATCATATATGGCACACAAGGCCTAATCATACCTGGGATCTCACCAGATTACCGGGGCAGTAGTCAAACCCATTTAGCCTGGAACCACTCAGACATCAGGCTAGCCACACATGTACTCAAGACCAATTAGATATTGAGTACCGCACGCGGTATTCGGTATTATCCAGAAAATGAATACCATACCATGCCTCATACACGGGACCATAAAGACATCAAGTGGTGCATGCCATATACCCGGGACCACTAAGATGTCAGGTAGTGAATATCGCTTACTCAGAAACACCTAGCCATCGAGCAGTGAGTGCCACTCATGACCACCTAGACATCGAGTGCATGTGAAGAAGGGAACAAGTACTGCAGTACAAATTCTTGAGTATCCAGATCCTATCAATCATCGACTCAACCAATCAATTGCCTACACAGCATACAAGCAATGTGATCCCAAGGATCTCTCTATTGTTGCTAACCGCCAACACATCATTTATTTTACATTATCAAATTGTTAATACATTATGCAGAAATATTTAATTAATCAAATTTATTATCTCCATTAATTCATATTATCACATTAATTATGGCATAAAACAATTATTAATCTTTCATGTAGGTTTCCATCTTTAACTGACATTTAGATTATTCAACTCAGTGGGTACTGGTACTCGAATACAAGTATTGATACGATACACCTGGGTACCGGTACTCTCACGCATATCGATACCAACATAGCTTATTGGAAATCTTAGATTTCCACAAGTATAGGTACGGATCGACCCGTACCGATACGCCCCCCAAACGCGTATCAGTATGGTCAAAGCCCGTACCGATACCCTACTCATGGGTTTGTACCATTCAACGAATTCCAACGTCACAAGGCATTACAATTTTATCAATCAATCAAACAATCATCAACTAATTGTACGAGCATCTCAAACGACCCTAAACGGTCTCTAAAGTCTCCATGAGTCTCATCATATTTATAACATCACCATGCATCTCATAAATATCAGTCTCATAATACCGGTCTCTAAACATGCTTATTTTTCATCTACCTATTTTGCAAATACTAGCAACTAAGGTAATTGCACTTATGATGCCCATGATCAATTTTGGAGTTCAAGGTGTACTAACCTTCAGAACTAGCAATAAATTTGCATATAAGCTTCTCAGTTACTTTACTTGGTCCGATATCCGATCCTAAACAAACCTTATATAAAATTGAATCCGAAAATATATTAATTTCCTACATCATATATTCAAAGCACAAGGTCAAATGCGTAAAAATAGCTTATCAAGTTTGAATTTGGCAAAATAGACTATGCCAACGGACTCAGAACATCGAGAAACCCTCGGGTAAGGTCCCCTAAAAAAGTCATTGGTTTGTCAATGCCAGTCAACACTTGGTCAAGGTTTAACAATCTAGTACGACGCAGGTGCACAAGAGCTATGGTGTACCTGCGTGCAGCAATCAGGTGCGACTGGGTGCACAGGCTTATAGTGCACTCGGGTGAATGAAATCAGGTCGGTGCCCTATGGTGGTCGGACGGCAACGGTGAGCTCTAGCCCTGCTTTCTCGATACTAGGGAGCACGTCGGTGACCTCAAATTTTGGTTTTGAGCGCCGGAACCACCCTATCTTGAAAACAAATAATTTTTTTTCTTCCAACTCCCATGACAGCAGCTCCGAACAATGACACGTTGGTATCGTTTAACTCCAGATGGTGAGAGAAGTAAGATGGTGACGGCGATAAGGCACAAAACAGTTTTGGTGGCCGTAGATCAAAATAAAACTCAAGAGGGAAGAAGAAGAAGAAGAAAATGGGAGAAAAAGGGAGAGAGAGAGGGAAAATATAAAATCTATTTTTTCCCACTCACCTACACCCCTTTAATTCAAACCATTTCTTCTAAAAGATGATGGGTGAAACGTACCTTAAGCCTTTAACTTAAAATCCTTGTACGACCGGGTCCATAATTCTCCATGAAATTAATCTTCTAATTTAATTCTCTTTAATTTATCCACGTAATTAAAAGATCTAAGCCCGATTTACTAATCCAAAATTTTGGGTTGTTACAATGCTCCACTCCGTAAAAGAAATTTCATACTCAAAATTTGTACCCATTAATCAAAAGGAGATGTTGAAACTTGAATAACTCTTCCAAGTCCTCAATCATTTCCCGCAATGCTACTCTGATCTCTCACAATACTAAGCAATTACAATCCTTGTCTTCAAAAGGTACAAACACTTTCTCAAGTGATTCTTAGGGGTGAGCGTTCGATCGAGTCGAGTCAAAAAATTTTGAGTTATTCGAGTTGACGCGTCATATTTTACAACTTGAACTTAATTTGATTTTTTTTATTCGAGTCGAGTTTATGAAATTCGAGTAGAGTTCGAGTCGAGCCGAGTTTTTGAGCTCCTATAAAAATTTAATTGTAATTATTTATCATGTTATAGTATGGTTTGATTTCAATATAAACAACTTTCTCTAATCATATAAGATATGCATATATATATATATATATTTCTTGATATTATTTTTCACATGTATAAGTGAGAATTGAAATGCTATTTAATAAAAACATCATATAAACTTCTAAAATATATTTATAATATTATTTTTAAATAATGAACTTTTGGGGATAAAGTATTGATGGAGTATAAATGAGTCAATGAATTAATGTGAAGAAAAAAATTACAAAAAATTAGTTAAATGACTGAATTGCAAAAAGAATATATTTGTTAAAAATATGAATTGAAGCTATATAGATATTATATAGTGTTAGTGAATCATGTGGTTTAACTTTCGTCAAAAATAGACTTAAAACGAAAGAGGAATTGAAGAAATGGGAAAACATTCCAAGTTGAGGGGCTAACTTGCAAAAGTAGGAAATTTAATTTAAAAAATATGAATTGAAGCTAAATAGGTATTATACAATGGTTTAGGAGCATGTGGTTTAAATTTGGTCAAAAATTGACTTAAAACGAAGGGGGGATTTAAGAAATGAGAAAATCATACAAAGTTAAGGGGCTGAATTGAAAAGGATGAAATTTATTTTCAAAAATATGAATTGAAGGTAAATAAGCATTCTAAGTTCGTTTAGGAATATGTTGTTCAAGTTTGCTCAAAATGGACTTAAAATGAAGAGGAATTAAAGAAAAACGAAACCAGGGACTAAATCGCAAAACTGTAAAATTCGATTTTTCAATTTTTTGAGTTGGGAAAATTTCAACTCAACTCGAACTCGAAATTTTTTTGAGTTACTCTAATTGACTCGAATAAATCGAATAACTTGAAATTGAAAAAAATATCGATTTTTTCGAGTTGAGTCGAGTTTTGCTCACCCCTACTGATTCTTTCTTTAAGATGGATCCACTCTTACCCGGTGCATTTCTTAAGGCATGAAATAAACTCAACTGTACCCTGACAAAACTGTTACACGAATACATCATCATGGTAATCCAACTGATGCAGCAAGACCCAAAAGGTTGGTGTATAACAGAATTTCTTCTACAACCTCGCATTATAAAAGAAACATAGGGGTTCAAGCAGCTATTACAACCAAAACAAAAAGAATATTCCCATGGTGCCTCCCCATAGGTGACTCAATCTTCGACGACATCCTTTATCAATACCATTGTTTGTCGGCGCAAGACTTCTGAAAGTGAATGGTGTTTCAACTCGTCTCAATAACTTACCTTAAACTCGGTATGATAACTCATATCGGCAAATAAAGTAGCTCCCACTAACTTGGCCCATATAGTGGAGTCCCATACTCAAAACTATAACATGACTTGAAATGTGTTACCCGAACGCTTACTGTGATCTGCCATTGCAAGAAACCCCACCAAGGAGAAAGTTCACCAAGAAACTTGAATATCAACTCAAAAGATAGGATGTACATATTGTGGTGTCATACAATCCAAACAAAAAATCAATCCACGTAGACTTTCCATATGGATCTCGCCCTTGCCAAAAATAACGAACGATACTTATGAATAAATATATCATTACTCAATGAAAACCCATCAAAACCGTGCACTCACAAATCCTTTACAAGATCCACGATCATCCATTTAATTTCCACTAAGGAATATCAAAGCATCATAACAACTCTTAGGAACTCAATGTTTGACTCCCAACTGATGGCAAGTCAAACACTTATCACACGACCTCACACTGTCTCCCAAAACACGTGGTGAAAGTTTGGTACAACTGTCACTCTTAGAATTCACCATGTACTGACCATTTTACTATATAGGAAGAATCTCTTGCCTTGGTATATCTTTCTCTAAAGCACTGACAATAAGATCTCAAAGCCCATCGGGAACCATCCAACCTAAATTCAATCATAACATTGTATCCTCTTAAATAAAATCAGATGCTACTTCTTGCGGCTTCCAGAGTTAACAAATCCTCAACTCGGGGCTTAACTAATAAAACACATAGTCAACAGTTTTCAATTACTTTGACTCGCATCGTTGTCCTACTCTCGACTTTCTTGGTGAACAATCACTCAAATTTTCGCACTATTATGGTGAATACAACTTTCCCTCTTCTAGCACAAAAGTACAGTCTTGACAATACAACAAAATATCCTAAAAGATCTCAAAATCTTGCTTGACTTTAATCGAGTCAGCACCACTGTCACAACAAAACGGTCTCACGCAGCTCGGATCTCCACTAATGTTCTTCGGCTCGTTCCAGAGAAACAATGATACAAATCAGAAGCATTTACGAAGTCTCAAACCCTTACTTCCTTAACTGATCACACAGTAACTAACCTCTCCCACACATAAGGTCTTTGATATAATTATATTTTTAACGCTTATATTTCCATATTCCTCATACATTCAGACATGTCACACAAAGCATCAAACTAATATTCAGGAGATAATCTGATGGCCCATCCTAACATCGTTAAAACATCTTGCACGTCAATGCAGACATCAACCTTTACTATAACGCATTTTAGAGAGAGAAAACCTTATTTCAAATATCATATAGGAATTACTAACCTCTAACACTTTAACCATAAGCGTTTTATTATCGAACTAGCTTCAAAAAACAAACATGCACTCCACAATTGGTTAGCAAGCCATCCTCTTTAAGAGGCGAATAATGGTTCTTTACTGTCACCTAGCAACTGTTGACGGTTCATGCATCATTTAAACAAACTAACTTCTTATTAGAAAACAAGCCTGGTTCACCCTTGGGTGAAACGCTCAGACAAAAGAAACCTCATTCGAGTTGCGCCCTCATAACTGAACCTCTAACTTCCTCAATTAAGTCGGTGTCCTTTGATAAAAAAAATGGGCACCGACACCAATTCAACCTTACCTCAAAATCTACTTATGTCCTTGACAAGGAAGAAGTCCCGTCAACTCCTCTAGGAAGCATAAACAAATACTCTAGCAGTCCAAAAACTCTCAAGTATCAAACTCTTTACATCAACATCTATCGTACGGGTCAAACATGTCTCACAACCCCAATGTGTCACTGTCAAAACAACTACTACAAAGATCACGACAGGAAGGTAAATGGCTCAACATTTTTTATTAACAAGGTTCGGCTCCCTCGAGATCTCAAAGCCTCGAGCACAACTCCTGATATCGCAAACTAACGTCGTGCTTGGTTAACTAAATCGATGTCTCAGGTTTAAGAACTCTTAAAGAGGCATCTCAATTGAACTTTTAAAAAATATCCTACCTTAGTCACCCTCACACAAGCTAGTGGATCTCGATTCCACTATTTTCGAGAAATACCCTTGAGAAGGGTAATGATACCTCCCAAGTATCAACAAGACTCCTTCTAAGCGAACAAAGAGTCCTCCAAATAGCATGCATCCATTGATCGACTTCGACAGCGAGTTATCCATTCCCGAGTGATAAATGTTATTCATGCATAACGATGAAACTTCTCTACCGTAAACTCTTTACAACGTATCCAAAGGCTTTATAAAGACTACTACTCAAATTGAAGGCACCATTCAAGTGGAGGGAGGAAGAGATATCCTCGACTCTGGCATCATTTAACCAACTCGTATCTTAACAGTCTGGGGCAACCTCACCCCAGAATCGCTCTCATGAATGGCTCAACACTTAACTCGGCCCTCTTGGCCATGATCATAACCATCTTAACATCACAACATTGGACGCACCATCAGGATTCCAGTTTTATGGAGTATGAACTTAATTTAAGAGATTAAAATCACTAGAAACCTTACACAACACCTATACCACCCTAGGGTTTCCTAGAACCAGCTAAACCTAAGCTTTGATGCCACTAAATGTAACACCCCGATCCTGATCTAAATCCAAAGTATTACATTCGGGTCACCCAAAAACCGACCCAAAAAGTTTTATTTAAAAACCATAGATTTAGCCTTTATTCAAAACATTATATCATCAAATACTTCATATAAGTAATTAAACAACATAAATCAATTTACTAAAGAGGAGCTCCAAGTCTTATATATTGTATATCAAAATAATATTTCAAAATAAAGTTACAGACTTAATAGTTGTAAGGTCCTACGAATACTCAGCCCAGTAAATACAAGTATCGTACTTTGACAAGCATTACTTGTTGGAATCTCGTACAGATAGTGATCCTCGATCTCGTGATCTCACGATAAACCTACATACAAAAACAATGATTTCGAGCGCTGAGCTTACAAAGCTCAGTGGTACACATCTACTCTACTATACTTTATGCTAATCATAAACATAAGCATGCAAGCTAGTACGAGCAATAGGGAGAGATAATAAACACATGGTGCTACCACTAATCGCCAAAACACGTGCTCCCATCATGCAAAATATCATATATGGCACACAAGGCCCAATCATACCATGAGATCTCACCAGATTACCCGGGCAAAAGCACACAAGGTTTTAACCACAAATAGTGGTAGTTAACCCCTTTAGCCTAGAACCACTAAGACATTAGGCTAGTCATACATGTACACAGGACCACTTAGACATCGAGTACCATATGCGGTATTCAAGACTATCCAAATATCGAATACCATATCATGGCTCCCACCTAGGACCACAAAGACATCAGGCTATTTTTGCCACATATTTGGGACCACTAAGACGTCAAGTAGTGAATATCACCTACTCAAAAACACCTAGCCATCGAGTATCGAGTGCCACTTAGGACCACCTAGACATCGAGTGCATGCAAAGAAGGGATCAAGTACTGTAGTACAAATTCTTGGGTATCCGAATCCCATCAATCATCGACTTGACCAATCAATTGCCTACACGGCATACAAGCAATGTGATCCCAAGGATCTCTCTATTGTTGCTAATTGCCAACACATTATTTATTTTACATTACCGAAAATTTAATGCATTATCGAGGATTTTTAATTAATCTCATTTATTATCTTCATTTATCCATATTATCACATTAATTACGACATAAAACAATTATTAATCTTTCATGCCAATTTCCATCTTTAACTGACATTTAGATTATTCAACTCAACGGGTATCAGTACTCAAATATGAGTATTAATACGGTACCCCTGGTACTGGTACTCACACACTTACTGATACCAACATAGCTTACTAGAAATCCTAGACTTCCACAAGTATCGGTATAGGTATACCCATACTAATACGGTCCCCAAACGCATATGATACCCTACTCATGGGTTCGTACCATTCAACGAATATTGATGTCACAACACATTATTCGATCCCTAAAGCTGATGAAAGACATTAAGATTTGATAACTAACGTATTTATTTAATTAATATTATTTACCAACTTTATTATCATTTAGTCGAGTATTTACCCTGTTAATCCCTTGGGCATAATTTACATCCAAACAAACATACAAGGCATCACAATTTTATCAGTCAATTAGACAATAATCAACTAATTGTACGAGCATCTCAAAATACCTTACACGGTCTCTAAAGTCTCCATGAGTCTCATCATATTTATAATATCACCGCGCATCTTATAAATATTAGTCTCATAATATCAATCTCTAAATATCCTTATTTTTCGTCTACCTATTTTACAAATACTAGCAACCAAGGCAATCACACTTATGATGCTCATGAAGAATTTCGGAGTTCGAGGTGTACTAACCTCAAGCATTAGCGATAAATCCTTATATAAGCTTCTTGGTTACTCTATTTGTTCTGATATTTGATCCTGAACAAACCTTATATAAAAAATACGAAAATACATTAATTTTCTACATTCCATATTCAAAGCACAAGGTCAAACGCGTAAAAATAGCTTGCTATGCTTAAATTTGGCAAAACAGAAGATGCTAACAAACTCAAAACGTTGAGAAACCCCCATGTAAGGTCCCCCAAAAAAAGTCAACGGCCGATCAACACCGGTCAACGCTTGGTCAAGGTGCGAGAGGGTGAACAACAAGGTGCATGGGCTTATAGTGCACCTACGGGCATCAATCAGGTACGACGTAGGAGTACAAGAGCTATGGTGCACCCGCGGGCAGCAATCAGGTACGACAGGGTGTACAGGCTTACAATGCACCCGGGTGAACAAAATTAGGAGGGGTGCGTTGTACAGAAGCATTTGTGCACCCGCCCTGTGCAGCTGGCACAATCTCATTCTCAAGGGAATCACGTGGAGGCGCGTGCGGTGCCCTTCGATGGTCAAACGGTGGTGGCAAACTTCAGCCCCATTGTCCTGATATCAGGGAGCATGCGAGTGACCTCATATTCTGGTTTTGAGCAACCAATCTTGAAAACCCGCAACTTTTCTTCTTCCACCTCCCATGAAGATGGCTTCAGACGATGACACCATTGGTACCGTTTGACTTTGGACGATGAGAAGAGCGAGATGGTAACGGCAGTTAGGCACAAAACAGCTCTGGTGGCCGTAGATCGAAATAGAATTTAAGAGGGAATAAGAAGAGAAAAAAAAAGAAAGAGAGAGGGAAAATATAAAATATTATTTTTTTTCCACTCTTCTACGCCATTTTAATTCAAACCATTGTCTTCCAAAAGAGGATGGGTGTACCGTACCTTAGGCCCTTCAACTTAAAATCCTTGTACGATCAGGGTCCACAATTCTCCATGAAATTAATCTTCTAATTTAATTCCCTTTATTTTATCCACATAATTAAAAGATCTAAGCATGATTTACTTACCCAAAATTTTTGTGCTTATTTAATCATGGGCAATCATACTTGACATACCCCAACATCTTACATTCGAAGAAAATGATAGGATCCATCCTCTTCTTGGATTCATGTCTTGATTCTTCCTTCTCATGATTCATGAATCTCTTGAATTTTTAGAAGAGTTTTGTAACACCCCAATTTTAGGGCTTATCGGTTTTGAGGTTTATTAGACGGTCTGGTGGACCGGGTTAGAGATTTCGAGTCGGATTTGGGACCGTATATTTTTCGATAAGATAAGAATATGGAAAATAGTTAAAAATCATCTTTTAATATATATTGATTTTTGGTGGAATCAATTTTCGAAAATGGAATTTGAAAATGTGACATTTTGGTTAATGACCAAAATGCGATTTTTGAAAACTATTTTAAAGTGACTAAAATGAAAAAGGTCAAATTCTTAGAATCCTTAAGGAACTAATTTTACCAAGTTTTGCTGGTGGTTTCTCCCTTCAATTAAATCATTTTAAAAATGTGTTTTAAAGGGTGATTAAGAGGGATTAAAATATCTAAGTTAGTTATTTGCTTTTAAAGAAAATTTACGTAACTTTTTCCTAAACCTTTTCTCTCAACTTCTTTTCTGCCAAACACTCAGAATTTCATCAAAATCCAGAGGTGGGAAATTCTTTTCACTCATATTATTGATTCTAACTTGATTCTTTAACTTTGTTTTACAAAATCTCATTGAAATCTTATGTTTTCTTAGCTTTAAACAAGCCAATTAAGGGAGAAATCACATAAAAGGGGTAAGGTTTGTGATCTCCTCTGTTAAATGGTTCTTTATTGATATTCCCAAGTGTTTGATCCTTGATTTATGGTTTATAATCTGATTTTGTGTTTTTATATAGATTTAATTGAGTAAAATTGATGAAATGATGAAAGATTCAAATTGAATCTGATTTCCAGTGTTATGGATTGTTTTTGAACATATTTTGGATGTTTAATGATGTTGATAAGTCAGTTTTATCAATGGAATCCCAAAACTCTTGAATCTCTAATTGTTTAGATTGGTAGATTTGTGTTTTTGAGGTGTTATGGTGGTTGTGTGGTTTCTGGAGGTGTTAGGTTAATCTGATTCTGTTTCTAGATGTTAATTGATGATAAAAGTGGTGTTATATTGTTAGGTTGTGGCTGGGTTGTGTTTGGAAAGGATTAGTTGGAGTTTTCGGTAGTTGTGGTTGGGTAATTTTGACAGGATTGTGTAATCTGTGAGGATCTGTTGTTGCAGTGCTATAAATGCATGGAGATGCATTAATCCTCTATTGTTATGTGGTTTAAACAGGGGAGGTTGTTTTGGAAACGAACGATGTAGCATTGGAGGCTTCAGACGCTTGATTTCGCGTCGGCAAATGAAGGCTTCGTGTATCGGTGAGTGAGAACGTGGATTACAGCCTTGGAATGTTAAAGGTGGTTTATGGGAGTTTAAATTTAGCTTGATACGCTGGTTTAAACTCGGAAGTAAGTAAATGTGGATTTTCTCTCTCGGTCGTGCTAGTGTCAAATGGTTTTATGCACTTGTTTTGATTTACATGTTACCTACTGTTTAAGCATGTTTTAAAGTATTTGATATACTATTTTTTAGCATGAAATGATGAAGGATGCACATGGTAAGTGGTCCTTGAAGGTATATGGATTATACTTGTGGTTTAAAGCATGGTTGTTGCTTTGGAAAAATGGTTTGGCTAATGCTTGTTAAAAACAGTGGGGTAAATGCTAAATGGTTAATTATATTGGCAAGTGATGTGGTTTTAAAATTGTTATCGGATATAGTTGGCCGACCATAGGATTGAGTGCACTATAATAAGTTGCCTTGGATGTTGAGGGGTTTAGATCTGCATACTGAAAACTCCATTTGAGTATCCTAACGGTAGAGGGGTTAAACAGTACCGTAGACCCCCGTTAGTGGATAAAGCGTCTAACTAATGATTGGGGTTGGTGTCCCTGTGGGTTGAAAGGTGTACCTGGTTGATAGTGTACCACGATTGTTATTATATCGCTATTCCGGTTGAGATGGCTTGAAGTGTTGGTTAAACACTTATTGAATCCGTGTATTCGATGAACTCTTTTGTTAATGGACTTGTTTAATGATCACTTATAAGCCAATATAATTGTTGATGTATCATTGGAAAGTTTATGTTGTATAATGTGATTTATACATATTTACTCTTTAAGCTTTGCATATGGTTGTTATGCATGGAAAGGCTTAAATTGAGGTTGAGCAATAGGGACATGCTATTGGTTAATGATACATGTTGCATATGGTTTAATATGCTGGTTTTAAAGATGTTAAGTGCATGGTTTAAAGGGTGATGATGATGTTTTAAATGTTGTTGAAACACGATTTTGAATTGGGATTTCAATGAGTTGTTAAGAAATTATTTTAAATGCATTGATGGTGTTTTGTTTGTGAGCGTTCCTCACTAAGCCTTGTGTGCTTACGCTCTTATTTTCCATCAATGCAGAGAATTGAGAGCTTTGGAGGCAGCAAGGAGCAAAGGATCCTAGCAAGACTTGTTTACCAAATTATGTTTGGGTTAGACTAAAAGTAATAAAGGCAATGGGGTACTCGTTTTGGTTTTGGGAAATGTTTTGATAAACTCCATGTTTTAGAAAGTTTGTAAGGTTGCTCTTGATTTGTAAATGGCCTCTATGGTTTGTTTTTGGTGATGGTTTGGAGTTTCATGTTTTTACTTTAATGGTTTTCTAGGTTGCATGCCTATAGATTTATGTTTGATGCAAAATGCCTTGAATTGATGTTGAAACTGTGTTGCTATGTTGTGTCTCGTTTCCTAATTATGTTGGATGTATGTTAGAAGTGTGTTAGGGTGTTTTGGATAGGCTAAGAGCTTGTTAAACCAGCTAAATGTGACATTACAAGCCCAGGCGTACCAATACGTAATGGACCGTATCGGTACGGCTAGGCAAAATCAAGCATGGCGTTTCGATACAGGCTTGGGTGTACCGGTACAGATTTTCTTTATTGGAATCTGCTTTTTGGGACAAAACCCACGTATCGAACCCTACCATACCGTATCGGTACAGATGTCAAGTAAATACGTATTGCTAGCTAGGCGTACCGAAATGGGTTGCAGTGTATCGAAATAGAGATAGCTTGTGTAAGGCACCGTATCGATACGGTGGCATGCGTATCGGTACGGTTGTCTGCTATTTCAGTTAATGTCATGGAAGTGAAGTTATGTTTTCTTGCGTTTTGGTCCCTTATTATTGTGAATGCAACTGGTTGAGTTTGAATGATCGAATCGAGCTGATTTTGGACATGAGAATATGAAACATGCTTAATTAAAGGTTGGTAACTTAAAAATATGCTGAGTCCCTGTAGTTTGATCAAATTGCAATTTGGTCCCTAAATTGCAATTGAGCCGATTGGATGTCATATCGATGCCCGATTGAGTAGAGTTTTCACCTAATGACAGTATGAACATATAGGTTAACGATTTTTCATTTAGACAAGATAAAATAAAAAATGGTCGCATTTCGGTTACTTTCTTTATAGTTTACCTCGGTAAACCTAATGTGGCTCGCTTGGTTCAGTCTTGCGACTAGGCCGGGTCTAGGGGGTTACAAGTTTGGCTATATCTTCTTCTTCAACATCTTCTTCATAGCTTGGGGATTTAAGAGCATCATTCATTTCTTTATTATCCTCTTCTTCTTTCTTCTTCCCCTTTGACATCATCATTTCTTAGGTGAGCAAAGATCTCATAAGCTCGTCAAGCTTGAGCGTCTCCAAGTTCTTTGCTTCTATGATGGTGGTCTCCTTGGAGTCCCATGAATTAGGTAGTGAATAAATCAACTTCCTCACAAGCTTGTCCTCTATAATCACCTCTCTGAATCCTTTAAGCTTATTAACTATGATGGAGTACTGATCGAACATAGCTTTGATGTGTTTTTCTGGGTCTATCTTGAAGTTCTCATAGTTGAGGATAAGAAGTCTAATCTTGGTCTCCTTCACCTCATTTGTTCCTTCATATGTGACTTCATGCTTGTTCCATATTTCATTGGCATCATCACAAGTGGAGACTTTGGAATATTCTTTCGGGCCAAGAACACGCAAAAGCACATGTGTGGCTTTAGAGTTGAGTTGTATTTGTCTCCTTTCTTGATCACTCCATTCATTCATATCCTTGAGGACAAGAATGTCTTCAACCCTCTTTTGTGGATAATTAGGGCCATCACTCTCAAAGCTTGTAATCAATGGATTGAATGAAGATCATCATCATATTCTTACAATAAGAATAATCGGCACCATTGAACTATGGAGGCTGGTGATGGATTGCGCCATAAGCTCCGGTTGATGTAGAAAAGTTGAGTACTTCAAGGATCAACAATAGGATGTTAATCCTACATAGAGACAAAGGTCTGATAACAATTGTTAGGCTCTATATAATCAACTGAATTCACCAAGAGGAGGGTGAATTGACCTTTGAGTGAAATTGGTGGAAGCAATAGGAAATTAAAATTTTGCACAATTATTTACAGAGGTTCAACTTCTCAACCAAGTCTACCTCCACTACCTTAGCTATCCACACTAAGGATTTTCCACAAATCCACTAAATTTGTCTTTCCTTTTTCTAGTCTTAAGGAGATAATCTTTACAACAGTCAAAGCTTATACCCAAAGCTTATACCTCACAAGGCAAATATGTTTGCATAATTTAGCTCTCACCCAAAATCCTAACACTTGAGCAAATGTGACAATTTGGCTAACTAGTGTTTTCTACAAGAAATATGACAATTTAAGCACTAAAATAATTTCTCTATACAAAGAATGTTGGCAATATGTTTCTTGTTGTTCCATGGCTGCTTGAAGCTTGCTTTTAAACCATCTAATGAGTCTGTGGTCGTTACTAGCCGTTGGGTTTAGTTTGGAGTCGTTAGGACTTAATTTCCAATATTAAATGTTGTTATGGGCATCTTGGTATCGGTACGCGGCTTCGGGTATTGGTACCTGCCTTAAAGTAAAAGAGTCGTTACAACATTTTAGCACTAAGTATCGGTACACGATACTTCCGTATCGGTACGGTGCCTCTATTATCGGTACTAGGGGTCCAGTACTGGTACTCCATTTGCTTACTGGAATTTGGAAAAGCCTGAGGAACAAACGGCTTATCGGTACGGTGCGTAAGTGTACCGGTATGACTGTCTGGGTATCGGTACCGAAGAAAGGGTGTCGATACTCAAAACCTATTTTTGACACTTGAGCTATTTTGAAAGTATTTAAACATGTCAAAAATATTTTTACAAATTTATCAAACATATTTTTCAAGTTAATGGAGTTTTGAATTTTTTTTTGCAAATTAGTGTAACGGCCGAAGCTGTTAATCTAACAGATAAACTTTCTAGTCATTACGTGAAAACAGTTGGGTTATATAAACCCATTTGGGAACTGGCCCAAATTATCTTTTTACCTGCCTTGGAAATAATCTCTCTCTTTACGTTGATTTCAGTTCAATCTTCCTCTTCTTTTTGTTCCTTCTTTGATTCTTCGATTCACTCTGTGTACTTCAGTCCGGCCAAATTCCGGTCATCGGAGATCTTCCAATATGCAAGAACTTGTTTTCATTTGCTATGAAGTAACCAAACAACTGAAGAGAAAACATATAAATGGATAAAATCTCTAAGAATTTTTTTTTTCTAATTTTTTTTCTTCTTTTGGGCATTACTTTGTATTTATGATTTCAGAATTAGATTTAAGAATGACTAACGCCATCAGCTTAACCTTCTTTCTCTTTTTTTTCATTCTAATTTTTAGATTTTTTATTGTTTTCATTTGCAGTTTTCCAAGGAACTTTAATGGCTATTGTTTTTGCAGAAGAAATAAGTGAAAATGGTTAAACTCGTGGAATCAAAAAACGAGTCTCGTGTTCTTATCATTAACTTGCAGATTAATGTTGCTAGCTTCTAAATATATTAAACTGAAATTGTTGTCCAATGAGCCTATTATCCCATAAATATAAATTGTTGTCTTTTATAACCATCTTTGGCTCAGTGGTTAGTGTGCTGCATTTTCCCTCCTTTAATACAGGTTCAAGTTTTTATACAGTGGAGCATAAGGTATGTGAGATTTTCATACCACTAAAATAAGTATTGTTGACCTTGTACCCAACAAATCAAGTGGAATCGATTCTAATATTTTCTATGAAAATTATATATTAATTCCTCGAAAACCTAATACCCAAACAAATCAAGTGAGATTAATTGCACCATCAAATTCTCATGTACATCCGCCCATGGTTCAAGTTGTACATCTCCCTATTTTTCTATTGGATGATAATGCGCGTCGCCATCTAGTTTGAGTAAAAATTATTAAAGTTTTTCTAATTAAAAATGTGACGAAATTGATAGAACACATAAATAATAAGATATAAATTTATTGAATTTTTTTGAATTATGAATAAATTGATTGAATGTATAAATATGAAGAACAAAGTGTATATTGTACAATTTTTTTAACTGTCACGTCACTCATTAACGATAATTAACGACTCAATAACAATTTTGTAACAAAAACATTAAAATTTAATACAACTTTATACATTTAAAATTGGATGGCCATTTTGGAATACTCGATCTGGTAAGGTTGGATTTTTATTGAATTTTCGGTTTTTGGGTCGAGTTTTATAACTATATATTATATTTAATATTTTTATTATTTTTCATAGGACAGGTCGTGTTTAGTCAGTTTTTTATTAAAATTTCAGGGTTAGGTTGGGGACTAGTTATGCTTTTATCATATTGGGTTGGGTCAGATCAGGGATAAAAAGTATATGAAATTTGGGTCGGGTCAAGACCAAGTCAAAATTTTAAAATTTTGGGACGGTACGGTCAAAACCCTGCCCCATTGTCATCCCTAAATACATTAAAAGTATACATATCGAATCTTTATGAATAGTGATATATATTTGTATAAAAAATCAAAATTTTAAGCTCATGTTAAAAACATCTCTAGGTCAACGTGTAGATCTCAAAATGTTTGTGAATCAAAAAATCACCTTAATCGAACACTTGAGCACAAAGTTAAGGCCTCTTAAAGTTTTGACTATACACATAACTCACACATCAATATGCTTTAAAATGTGTTCATTAATTAGGGGAAGCACATTGTTTAAGTAAAAAGGTAAAAGCAAGTTTTGGCTGAAATATTTCTTTAAATTTTAGTCCTCTAATTTTAATTCTTAAAATGAAAAAATATGGTCAAAAATTATTGGGAACTGTCGGTGACTTCCACTCCATCCATAGAAGACGTCGCCTGAAAAAGACTCCATTTGATACTATAGAAAACGATTATTTCTCTAGATAATTTTTTGCATGAACCATTTCACTTTAAAAAAATAAAATGATCTTTTCCCCTAGATAAATCGAGATTCTAAATAACTCTAATACGACACGTAAAATGGTCAAACTAAATTGTTTCATATTACTTTTGACAAATGTATTCTTACAAATAAACTTAACTTTGTTTTTAATACAAAAATTAAAGGGATAGTGACATAAATACCCTCTGTATTTTGTCAAATTTATCAATGTGGTTTTATACTTTGTATACGTTCAATTTGCCCTTGTAGTTTGTTTTCGTCATTCAAAATGCCCCTAGCGCTAACACCGTGATGTGTCAGGGACACATGTCACTCTCTTATGATGTCACATGTCACTTTTTTAGGAAAAAATGTTTAAAGTAAGGGGCATTTAAATAATTTTACCTTTCCCTTTTCATGATAAACCAAAAAATGAAAGAAAACATAGGGACGTGATTACAATTTTATCATTTTTTATGAAACAGAAATTGAAACGTATGTTTTACGGATTCGATTGTCTTCTCCTTCTCATTCATCTTCTTTGGCTATACTTGATTGCTGGTCGATTTTCTGGTGCTGGTGGCTCAGTGCGACATCGTTTCAAGGAATCTCTGTTAGGGGTATTTTTCTCGGAGCTCTGGGTTCCGGCTGGTTCCTGAATTGCTTCGGTTTTGTTTTTTTTTTGGTTTTCTGTTAAGAAGCTAGTGAGATTTTTCTATAATGTATAAAATCCTTTTTCTATAATGTATAAAATCCCAATTATCAATCAAAAGGAAATCGAATAAATTAACTTGGAATCATTTCCCATTATAGAATTTATAATTCCATTAAGAACAAAACCCAAAAAGAAGAGCTTTTGAAACATGGTATCTTGATTTTTTATTATATTTTTCGATTCAAGGAATTAAACATTGAGAACTAATATATGATTCAATCTATGAAAAATGGCGTATATGTTAGATCTAAAAGGAAATATGATGGGGAATAAAAGGGAAGATAGAAAATAAAAAAGCCTGAAAAATGTAAAAAAGGTCGTTGGATTTTGACTTAAATGGCAATCAAACTCGTCCTTTCATTAAATGGGATCTACTCAATATCACAAAAGCAACAGTGGTATGAACAATGCCTGCAGAAGCTGATATTGAGGAGCTGAGTTGTTCGTTGGGTTTTGACTTGAGAAAAGAGAGGATCTGATCGTGGGTTCGAATCTTAGAACTAGCGTTGAGCAAGCTGAGAACAGCGTGGGTTAACAGCAGCGAGAACACCAGATTCGAGTCCTTGACTTCAGTTTTGAGAATGTGCTTGTGAGATACAAGGTGACGTTGGTTTGGATTTTGATTGATTCACGCAGATCCATAGTCGGAATTCGAATTGAACAACAATGCAAAAATAGACACAATTTTACTTGGCCGGAGTGGACCACTGTTGATGGCGGGACTGGGTGTTTGCTGCTAGGGTTTCAGGGGAACAAGAAGGGGGAAAAGGAAAATTAAGAAAGGAAAAAATCGTAAAACTAGAACCATGCCCTTGTATTTTTCACTTTGTCATAAACAGAAAAAGGGTAAAATTGTAACCCTGACATTATTTTTCTATTTTTTCAAACAAAATGCCGCATGGCAGCTTAAGAAAATGCCACATGTTTTTGTTACATCATCATTTAACACCATTAGTTTCATGAAGCATTTTAAAAGGCAAAAACAAAGTACAAAAGGCACATTGAATCTTTACAAACTTTAGACATCACATTAGCAAATTTAACAAAATATTGGGGCATTTGTGTCATTATCTCAAAATTAAATATTTATATCTAAATTTATCTTTATATAAACTGTTCAAAAAAAATTATATGTAATTGATGATGAGATAAGACAAATCATTTTTTCACAGCCTCGACCTCAATCTGACATTATATTTACTCCGACTTTGATCCGTCCTGAAAAAATAATAACATTACGAACGCTCCAAGATCTGAGATACAAACTCGACCCCTACTTAACATATTTTTATATTTATTTATCTTTCTATTAATTTCTTTATCTAGACAAACCCTAAAGATCCCTAACCCTAACAACCTTGTACAATCGTCATCGCTATAGGAGGGATGAGGTAGATGCCAGCCACCAAGAGCCAAGGCAGTTGCACCTCAAATGAGGCAAGAGAGAAACATTTAAGTCTATTACAGAACCCAGACACAAGCATCGTCGACGAGGAACCTCAACCGTTAAGAGCAACGGTCAACAAACAAAACTGAAGATTTGATTCGAATACCCTAAAGGTCCAACAATATTCAAAACAAATGAAACCATAGAGCCAAAAAAGACTAAAACAATGAGGACAAGAGAGCTAAGTTATAAAAAGAAGTGAACCTCAAACACGATCGTCACCACCACCGACAGAAGTCAATCGTTACAAATCAAGATCCAAAAATTACATGCATAAAACAAAAGGAAAACGTGAGAAAGGGTGACGGTTGCTAAGAACTACGAATAACAAAACCACCCTTACAGAAAAGCAAAGATAGAGAGTCCTTACAGAGAAGGCATAGGATTTGCCCTAGCATATATAAAAAGGTAAAATTGTAATCATCCTAGGAGTAGGACAAGTCAAAGAATTTTTACCCTAAACTCAAATCCACCTCAACTTTGACTCAATCTTTTCCAAAACTGCCCCAAACTCAGATTTTGAAAAAACTTAGCCCTTATAAAGTCAGATCAAGAACCATCAAATCCGAATAATTTTATAATCCTTGTATGTAACAGTACACAAAATAGCATATGATCTCATATTACTTGTAAGAAAAATGCACAGATGTCAAATAGTCCCCCACCAATGAACCATCAAAGAAATTAAAAAAAATTACTCCAAAATGTAACTCAAAATATTCATTGCATCAAAAACAAACATTCCACTTCAAGAAGATCCATAGTTGATCAAAACCATGATGTGAAAAAGCTTAGAATAAAATCCTTAAAACTTACTACAAAAATTAACTTATATATATGTCCATAATTGAAACACAAAAGGATTACCGATATGATTCCAAAGACCAATTGAAAATGTGATGAGATCAATCACCCTTTTTCCTGAAAGAACATCCCTCAGTGAGTCTAGCCCTTCCTCCTGTAGGTTGACAAAGAACAGTTTGACAATTCCCACACACCACCACAGTTTGAGAGTGGCTAAACACAGTTGTTCTGACCCAAAAACAAATGAAGAAATGAGTTTCAGTAAGCATTAATTTCTTTTACTTAAAGATTCAATGAGAAGTCAGATACTGTACGAGCTTACATGTTGAAGCAGCCTTGACATTTCACATCCTTTTTTATGATACCAAAGAGTAAATAAACAGTGTTAATCCCAAGAAAATTATGTGAAAAGATCGAATATGGATCAAAGGGTTTTCACCAAATACCATGAAGAAAGAATTTGGAGACTGAACCAGACGTTTGAGTTTGTGCTTCTTCTTCTCGAGCTCTGCTGGGGGATTCAACAAATCGACATCGTTTTGGAGAACCTAATAATCCCAAGTTTGAAATCAAACAAAAAGAAGCAACATGATGAGACAAGAAAAGAAAAGAAAAGAAAAGAAAAAAGGATCAAGGACATACCATTTTTGGTTGGCTGGTAGATGTTTCAAGGGCAACCTGAAAACCCTCCAAGCTTGTGGTAGAGGCGGCAGAACTGAAGAGAGGCCAATGTTTCGTTTTTATGTCTGAAGAAGAATGCCAGTTGCCCTAAGGTCGATTTAAAGCCCAAATGTTCAAAACATGGATTCGGGTCAATGCTTAGAAATTTGGGTTTTGGCAACTCTCGAAGAGATAGGATATTTGGTTTTCTTTTTTGGTAAACTTAACGGGTGGTCACTTTTGTATAGGTGTTTTATTTTGATCACCAGATTTGAAAATGTGATGGTATAGCCACTAACGTTTTCCACCTATAATATTTTGGTCATCCAATCATTCATCTCCATTACCCAAGTCACACATAAAAAACTAAATAAAGGCCACATTCTTTCCAGATGTAATACACGTCAGTTGTATATGAATTAACTTTGACTAAATTAAATTAATTGATTTGAAAAAAGTTGAATGTTTGATCAATCAGACCTTTCTAATTCATTTAAGGCTTAAAGGCAACAATGACCCCTAAAGTATACACTTTATACCAAATTAGTCCTTAAAGAATTTTTTGGGACATTTTGTCCCCTAAACTTTAAATCGTAATCTCAATTGCCCCTTACCGTTAACTCTCGTTAAAAAAATTTCATGAAACAATCAAAACATGTCATATGTCACTAATAAACAGAAAAATCAATTGACTTTAATATGATGATATTTTTATAAATTGACCCCTATTACTTTATAATTTTTATAATTTTGTCCAATATTGTAACTATACTTATATTTTTGTTCAATTTAGTCCTAAAAGTATATATTTAACCTGAAATTGACCCCTATTTATTTATACTTTTTATAATTTAGTCCAATATTTTAAATATAATCATATTTTTGTTCAATTTAGTCCTAAAATCATTATTTAACCCGAAATTAACCCCATTTTTTTCTAATTTTTATAATTTAGTCTAATTTTTAAATATAATTATATTTTTGTTCAATTTAGTCATAAAAATCTTTATTTAACCCGAAATTAACCTCTATTTTTAAATTTAGTCCAATACTTTAATTATGGTGACATTTTTGTTCAACTTAGTCCTAAAAATCTTTATTTAACCCAAAATTGACCCCAATTTCTTTCTATTTTTTATAATTTAGTCCAACATTTTAATATGATGATATTTTTGTTTATTTTAGTCCTAAAAATCTATATTTAACCCGAAATATACCCTTATTTCTTTATATTTTTTATAATTTAGTCCAATTGGGGTCAATTCCAGGTTAAATATTTAGGACTAAATTGAAGAAAATATAATTATATTTAAATATTGGACTAAATTATAAAAATTAGACAAAAATTTGGGTTAATTCCGGGTTAAATAAAGATTTTTAGGACTAATTAGGAATAAAATATAAAAATATCATCATATTAAAAATATTGAATTATAAAAAATAGAAAGAAATTGGAGTCAATTTCGGGTTAAATAAAGATTTTTAGGACTAAATCAAACAAAAATAAAACTTTGACAGACTTAACATGCAATCTACCCATTTTATTAAAGTCAGTTTTTTTTTGTTTATTAGTGACAAGTGACGTGTTCTTATTGGTTCATGAATTTTTTTACTGGAGTTAATGGTGGGGGCAACTGAGGTTACAATTTAAAGTTTAGGGAATAAAACATCCCGAAAAATTCTTTAGGAACTAACTCCGTATAAAGTGTATACTTTTTGAGCCATTAAGCCTTCATTTAATCAAGGGCAAAAAGAGATAAACTTTCTGGGAGAAAAAAAAAATCATATTTCTTTCTTTTTGGTTTCTTCTCTGTGGCGTTTTTCTTGAGATCATCTCTGAAAAACAAGGTTAGTAGTCTAACTTTAATATTTATTTAGTAATCCTTTCTCTTTATTTTTATCATAGTTTTACTCTTCTGTTCTTTTTTTTTTTGTTCGAGAAACTAAAATTTTAAAAAATGAATGAAAGGCAACTTCGCAAACCAGGGGATAACAAAATGGTGTATGGTATGAATTTTTATATTATATGACGATTTTGGTTTCAACTTTTTTTGTTTAAGCATTTTTTGAGAAAAATTTATTGTTTTATAGGAGTTTAGGGTTTTAGTAAGGGTTTAGAGTATATGGTTTACGTTTGACTAAAATATTGTTTCTTGCCGAATGAATTATACTTGTTAAAGGTTTATGCTTGTTAAATGGTAATCCTTATCAAAATGTTCTATTGTTAAAGGGTTATGCTTCTGAAAAGATGTTGTTTTATAGGGGTTTAGGGTTTATGTAAGGGTCTTGTTTAAATGGTTACATGGTTTTAGTGCATTGAAAGAAATTATAATGCATTGAAAAAAAAAGCAGTGTTATGCTTTTGTTTGGAGGAATATTTTAGTACAAATTATTATATAAAAATGCGGTCCACACTTTTTTAGGTCTTTTCTGTTAGAAATCTTTCAGTGTTGTCTGTATTGGTTTTGTGGTTTTATGTCATTGTTAACTTTTTTTTTTTGGTTAGAAATAGCCTAGTGTTATGCTTTTATAGTAGTGTTGATTTTTTTTGTTATTTATGTCTTTATTGTTTATAGGTATGTAACTGCATTGGAATAAATTGGTTTGGAGTGGGTCATTGATGTATTTATATATGTATTTATTTAGTATAGAATGTTGCGAATATGGTGTACTATTTGCACTTATGCATGTGTTTATGCAAAGAAACTGTGTACTATTTTTACATGAGAAAGTGAAAGTTGAATATTTATGTATGTATTTATGCATGGCACTTACTAATGCATTGAAATTGTGTATTTTACGATTAATGGGTCAGGCAAATTTACTTGTGTAATTCACTATGGTAGGGACTTCGCGCGTTTTCACCAAAAATGAAGTATACCTTCAAGTTTGAAGCGTACTACGATTTAGTTGATGTTGATATATTCACAACCTTTTGATGTATGCCTTTTGGTATTTATTGCTGTTAGGTCATTGAAGACTGACCATGATTGCATGACAATGACGAACAACTTCTACAGAAATAGGTACATCCATGTATATCTCAAGGAAAAGAGTACAATTTTAGAATATATAAAAATGAAGTATACCTTCAAGTTTGAAGCGTACTACGATTTAGTTGATGTTGATATATTCACAACCTTTTGATGTATGCCTTTTGGTATTTATTGCTGTTAGGTCATTGAAGACTGACCATGATTGCATGACAATGACGAACAACTTCTATAGAAATAGGTACATCCATGTATATCTCAAGGAAAAGAGTACAATTTTAGAATATATAAAAGTAGAAAAGACAACGAAGAAGAAGTTCACGTTGGAGAAGTTGATGAAGGAGAGACTGAGGAAGAAGTTCAATTAGAAAAAATCATGAAGAAGAATATAAAGTTGGAGAAAAAAATTCGATGTCAGTGATAATGAGTATGAATGGGGAATAGTTAAAGAGTACAAAAAATATGAAATATGAGCTAAGGTTTAGAGAAAAACGGATTGCTTCGGCCCTGATGGTGTGAATGTAAATTTGGATCCTACATCAGAATCTAAGTGGATGGCAAAGTGCTACATTTGGAAATTCATGTTTGAGTCAAATTATTTCTTAAATTCATTCAAACACGATGTGTTGAAAATTTTGTTATACTCTATTTGTCCCACTCAATATGTCCAGTATTGACTTTTTAAAACTCATTTTTTTTTAACTTTGACCATAATTATTTTAATTAATTAAATTTTATAAAATATATATTTTTAAACTACTTGATTGAAAGTTTCTAAAACATATTTTTTCACATTTTTATCAATAATAAATTTAAAGTAATAATGAGCCAAAGTTAAAAAAAGTTGACCCAAAAAAATTAATATTGAACATATTAAATGGGACAAAAAGAGTACTTGAATGGAATTATAAGGCTCAATATGGTAAGATTTATAACTACTTGCAAGAGTTGAGGAATACAAATCTTGGAACATCTACAATTTATTATCTAGAGTGTAGATTGTTCCAAATGATGTATATTTATCCACAGGCTTGAAAGAAGGATTTATAGGTGGTTGTGGGAGGATTATCAGCCTTGATTGTTGTTTCTTTAAGGGTTATTTTCAAGGATATTTGTTGACAACTGTAAGGATTGATGCAAATGTTTGCCTCTATCCTATATCATATGCTATTGTAGAAAGTGAGAATCACTCTTCTTGGTACTGAGTTTTAGATATTTTAAAGAACAGATTTGGAGTTTAAGAACTCTTTCGCCTTTGTTTTCATGTTTGATAGACAGAAGATTAGCTCTCTTTTTTTCATGTATTTATTTTATGTTTTCTTTATTTCATGTTTTATTTTCAGTTTTCTTTATTGAGATACTAACATTGGATTTCAATGTAGGGACTCATAAAATCTATTGAAGAGTTATACTCTAATGTAGAGGTTAGTAAATGTGTTAGGCATATGTATACAAACTTCAAGGAGAAGTACAAGGGGAAACCCCTAAAAGATGTTGCTTGGAAGGCTAGAGTTATATATTCTTGAGAGTTTGAAGATATTATGGACCGATTGAAGGCACCGTCAAAGCCAACCTATGATTGGATTAAGGAGGACCTTATTTAGTGGTTCATATCATACTTCTCCACTAGGAAAAGTGTGGTATACTCTTTAATAACCTTTGTAAAGCTTTCAATAATGTAACAAAGATGTTTTCATTATTTACCGATTAAGTCAATAAGTTTTTGTACTTAATAGCTACCTAACTTCATTCACTATGTTTTATGCAATCAATTTTAAAGACTAGAGATAAACCTATATTGACTATGATGAAGACTATTATATTTTGACTCAAATTCTAATTGATAACTAAGTTGGGTTTTATTGTAATTCTAGTGGTTGAAAATTACTTGGTAATTAGGGTTTATTTTAATGAGTAAATATCTATATTAGATAAGAGATATTATTGAATAAGATTTCTTGGTGACCAAGTATTTGGGTCTATAAATGTAGACTAGGTTTAACCTTTTGAATTATGGGAGAAAAGGAGAAAATCACTCCGGAGAGATGTAACCACTTTTAGGATCTCTACAATTCTTATGACTACGTTGTAGAGATGGGTATTGTAGGGATGTTGGGAAGAGTGTTTCGGTTCCATCAGGTTCTAGGATATGTACACCGGGTTTTGAGATACATGAGATATGATGTATTTGTACTCTTGGGGTTCTCTACGTTGATAGTGAATTGTTCGTTTCTATAGTCCGTAGAGATAGGCTATGCTGAACCACGTTAATTCTTGTCTCTTGTGCATGTCTTGATCTATGTTGTTATCGCTTTGGTTATTTTTCTGCATACTAAATTCTTAACAGAGACCATTCGGACCAAAATTATGACTCGAATTATATCCAAAAGAGAGGCAAAAAATATCAAGAGACTATGTCGAAAAATCCAAAGAAAGTTGGAACATCACCATCGAACAATCCATCAGGTTACTATATCAGTCTCCTTCTTTTTTAATTATGTATTTGCCATTATATGTATGTCTTTTGTTTTTACCTTAATTATTATGCACATTTACCTTAAATGTGTACTGATCATTACATGCATGCCTTCTATTTTTACCTTAATTATTATACAAATTTATTTTAATTGTTTACTGGTCATTACATGCATGCCTTCTGTTTTTTACCTTAATTGTTATGTAAATTTACCTTAAATGTGTATTGGACATTTACATACATGCCTTATGTTTTACCTTGATTGTTATGTAAATTTATCTTAATTGCTATGTAAATTTATCATATGTTTTTAATTGGTTTCAGGTGCCGGCCCACACATGCCGGTGGACATAGATATTATGTTAAAGTTGGTCCATCACATCAACATGATGTGAACCTTGAGCAACGTTCATGTACATGCATGGGGGTGCCATCATCCCCAAAAATTTGGGGAAAAAATTCTCCAATAAATTTAATATAAATTAATGTTAAAAATAAAATTATCACAACTTTAAATAAATATTGTCCCCCTTAAAAGAAAATTGACATCCCTTAAAAGAAAAATGACACTCATTATTTGTTATCATGTACGTAGAAAATCCATTCACAAAATTTTTAAATTTTGACACCCCAAACTAAATTTTTTGCTCCTCCCATGTGTACATGCAGGAAATGAGACCTCACTTGCATCCCATGTCCCCATGCAGCATCAGTTTTTCGACTGGATAATTACAACCCATATGTAACACCCTCAACCCGGTGTTACATTTGGGCCTCAAGCCCAAAACCCAAAACTATAAATTTTTTCGAAATGGGTTAGCCCAACAAGTAATTTGCAAAATCATTAAAAACCAACGATTCAAATATATATATATATATATATATATATATATATATATATATATACGAATAAATAAAATGTTACAAAGGAGCTCCAGTTTACATTAAAACATTTAAATGTACAATTTAAATAAATTAATTTCAAATAATAAATACAGACTCCAACATGTAAGGTCCTATGAACACATAGCCCACTAGACTCAAATACTGTACTCCGAAGATCACCATACGCTAGAATCTCGATCTGATAGTGCTCCATATCTCACGATCGAACGTCAACCTACGAACGGAAACAACAATTCTGAGTGCTGAGCTTACAAAGCTCAGTGGCACACATCTACTCTACTATACTTCATGCTAATCATAAACATAAGCATGCAAGTTAGTACGAGCAATAAGAAGAGATAAATAAACATGTGGCGACACCATAATCGCCTAAACACATGTTATGCACAAAACTACATCTCAACAGTATCAGCACATCAATAAAACAAACCAAGAGTGAGGCTCAATGTCACCCGACACTGGAAAACCCACCCATGCTCGGAATCTCACATCGAGCTGCTTGGAATCTCACATCGAGTGGTATACTCAAAATCTCACATCGAGTCTTCGCTCAGAATCTCACATCGAGCTGGTATCATCACTCGAAATCTCACATCGGATGGCCTTCATTTCATCACTCAGAATCTCACATCGAGTTGCCTTCATGTGTTGTAACACTCACTCATTGGGTATCCGAATCCCACCACACAAAGACACATAACCAAACAGGTGCCCACACATGGCACACAACCACACTCGATCAACCAAAGATCCCTATGAGTGCCCTACCTGGCACGCAACCTTACATGATCCACCACGGATCCATACAAGTGCCCTACCAGATACACAATCATCATACGACCCACCACGGGTCCCTATTGTTGCTATTACAACCAATCAAGCATTACTGAGTTGTTACATTCTATGGAAGAGTATTACAATTCATTCCCATCAATTATTTCCATCAATCCATAATATCCCATTGATACGGTAACAACCGCTTTGTTAATCCTATTATCAATTTTCATCTTAAACTGGCCTTTAAACCAATTAGTGTTGATTACCGGTTTCAAGCAATTTATCAAGTATTTGTTGGTATTAGCCCGTTATTACAACCCCCTCTTTAACTAGCATTAAAGGCTATTAAGCCTGGTGGCGTCAATATTAATTACGGGGCCCTATTCTACCCCTAAAACTTATAGAAGTCATTATGGTTTGTTGCTAGTGCATTTAAATCATTTACTATTACCGATTTTTAAGCATTTAATCGAATATTTATCAGCACTGCCCCTAACCAATATTGAATCGAACATATTAATTCATTCCACTGTGTAACACTCCTTACTCGGGTTGGTAGGAAACTAGTTCGGGAGCGTTACCAATGAACAATACAAGCAAGAACAAGGCAAGAATAGGCTAACTCATTCCTATTAGATGAGTTACTTAACTAGCAAGTAACCAAAAAACATTACTTAACACATAAGCAATCAAACTATTCATGTCTTAACCTGTAAACAATCTTATTTACATACATTATAGGCTACCAAAAATTTCAATTAACATTATCATACAATCATCATTCAAGACATAATAAGTTTCCAAACAATTGATTAATCAAGGTTAATATCATCTTACAACCATCATTCGAATATCCTAAGAGCAATCATGTTTCCATTTCATTTCATTGTTCATTAACTTGATTACATTAACATTGCATGCATAACTTACTAATCATGATCCATTGCACATACCTTGATTCCAAGCAAGCATTTACCAACTTACCATTCGAAATTTATCATTCAACTTATAAAATACATATTCAACATGTTATGCTTATACAAGTGACTATATCATCTCACAAGGCATTCGAATAGTACAAGGCTAGATGATCACTTTGAACATTCATTATATACTTTAGCAACGATCAAATCCTTTATCCTGTGGTTGGGAAGAATGAAAACAAGAGTGATAAGTACAAGATATGTACTTAGTGAGGTAGCAACTAGTTCTAACCAATTTATAAGACATATATCACTTAACTAAGTTGCTTAGTCCAGTTGGAAGCAATTCAATTCAAGCTTTGCTCAATCTTTATTTCAAGCCAATTAGTATACTCAAGCAATATACACATTTCCATTCAAGTCAAACGCATATTAGTTCAAGTTTACATGTTTGTCTTTTCAAGAATACATATCAAGTAATCCAAGTAGCAAGTTATTCAATACAAGGTTCAAGCATAAGCAATTATCATTTCAAGAGTTCCATGTCAAGAATCAAGCATTACATATCAAGAAATTCGAGTAATTCAAGCTTACATATCAAGTAATTCAAATATCAAGTAGTTCAAGAATCAAGTAATTCATGTATCAAGTAATTCAAGAATCAAGTAATCTCAAGTATCATGTAATTCGAGTATCATGTAATTCAAGTATCTTGTAAGCTTTATTCTTTAATTATTTCTCATATGCTTTCTTTAGTTTATGCCATTGGTATTTAGTTGTCCAGGTAATCGAGTCTCCAACCAACTGTCTCCAAAATATGTGTCGTAGCACTGGTCAATCCTCCTACTGTCACCAAAGACCACACATACGTACCCTCCGTCTGTCGCCAATTAGAGGCCTTAGCCCTGGACCGTAGTCCACCCTGACACAATGAGCTCTAGACTCTAAGGCATGCCCTTCTACCTATGACCACCAACAACCAAGGCTTTGTTCAATTATGAATCACTTATTCAAGTATTACATGTTTATGTCAAGCAACAACTTATTCAAAGATCAATTCAAGTGATACATTGCAAGATCATGTTCATATACACATCCTTTAGGCCAATTGAGCCTTAGCTCTACACTTTGCAATTTAATCTTGTCATTTAAGCAAGCAATTAACATATGCCATTTCTTAGGCATCAAGCAAGATCTTAAGTTCATGATTTATATCATGTTAACAAGTAATTAGATCATAAAAGTACATTTAAGCACTCATTCAAAATGATCACAATCAAGGCATCAAGAATAAAGCAATTCTAATTGTACAACACTTCAAGGATGTAAACATGTTTCATATATTGTCTTATTTCATACTTCCCTTATTACTTATATTCAAGTTAAATTAGGTTCATTATCATGGCATATTCATAGCAAGAAATTAGTCATGCATATTTGGTTAGGACCTAAGTCCCAACCCTATATTAACTACACTCACAATACTCCAAGCTTAGCTAATCTTGGATCCAAATTTCTTTGTGTTTGCCACTAGCTTGGCCACTCATTTCTTCTTCCACAAGTTTTACTCCTTGCTCTATCAATTCATACAATTAAATCAAGATCAATACAAGGTTCATTCATTTATTCAAAACAAGGCAACAATACAATTAATTCATTTATCATTCATTCCAAGACATCAAGGCTACTGTCTGCCAGCTTGTGCATTACTTACTAAAACATGCATAACTTTTATTCCGTACATTGGAATTTCAATTGGTTTACACTGTTGGAAAGCTAACTTAATTGTCTTTCTAACCATATAGGCCTTGAATTTTAATTATTTACCAATTAATACATTTTTTTACTTAAAGACAGGGTAATTACAACACCGGACAGTTTGCACTGTCTCTAGTGTTTCATTTCTACAATCCTTTCTACAATCCCGAATTCAATTAAGTTTTCTCCTAATGAATTTAGACATGTTAAGGTACTGTCCATTAAATTTTCAGCCTTAAATTCAATTTACACAATTTATAGTGATTTTTCAAAGTTACTGCCCAGAACAAAGCATTCTGGGCAGATTACACTAGGCTAGATTTTTAGCTTCATGTTTCCCCTAAACAAGATTCTAACATTTTAATTCAACTTATTTTCATGTTCTTACATGTCTAGGTCAGTTTTAATTCACTTATCTATGTGATCATAACAGGGCATTATGTCCAACCAAGCAAGTTTACACATTTCAACTAGCAATGTGATCAAAACAGTTTCATTCATTGTTACATTCAAGTCATACCAATTTAGTACCTAAATTTCCAGAAATTTCCACCAAGCTATTTACTCTATTCAAGTCTCAATTAAACATAGGATTCATTATCAAGGAATTTAATATCTTAACCATGTTATAAAATCACAAAGCATGCATCTCAATCATACATATCATTTTCGGTGAACAAGAAATTTATTATGCAAGTTCAATCCTCCAATATCTCTAATGACAACAATTTCATGCAAGTTTGAAATCAAGTTCACAATAAAATCTGGAGTAAGAAAAAAGGAAAGGATGCTTACATATTCCTTAAACCTATCGATCAAGAACCCATGGTTTAAAACAAACTAGCTTAAATTCCTAAGCTTCAATGGCTGCCTTCTTTATTTCTTTCTCTGTATTCTCTTTGCTTCGATTCAGCTTGAAGGAGAGAAGAAGATGGTACAATTTTTTTATAGTTTATTCCCTAATACCGGTTCCATTATCCTCTCATCCCCATTCCCCTTACACGTGAGTCTATTAGGCTTGACACATGGTTCAAGTCCTTCCATTAAGTCATTTCTTACATGCAAGTTCTCTATTTATCATATTTTCTTTTTGTGTCCTTTTTAAAGTGATCCCCAAATTTATTATAATTCTAATTGAGTCCTAAACTCTCAATTAATTTCCAATTCTTTCTAACACCTAATTCAATTAGTTAATGACTTAAAATAGGGGTAACTTTCCTAGGCCCGGTTTAGGGTATTATACACTAGCACACAAGGCATCATCACATAGCAATCATAAATCAGATAATCATACGAAAATTCAGACAATCCTATACGGTCTCTAAAGCTCATAACAGTCTCAACATTCTCAAGCTCATTAAGCATCTCAATAATTACCAAGCCTCGAAATATCCACATCAACACATGCTTATTACTCATCTCCTAATTTGCAACCACTAACATGCAAAGCAATTACACTTATGATGCTCATGAATTATTTAGGAGTTTGAGGTGAACTAAAATTATGCTGACATCGCTAAAATCCTCATCCAAGCTTTCCGAATATTCAACTTGACCCGATATCCGATCTCGAATAATCCTCGTATACCAAAGAATACGAAACTACATTAATTTGTGCTCCTCTATTCAATTCAGAAGGTCAAACACGTAAAAATAGCTTACCGAATTTGAATTTGGCAAAACAGACTACGCCATTACGTTGAGAAACCCTAGGGTAGGATCCCTTAAAAAAAGTCAACGGTCGATCAACGATCGGTCAACAACCCTAGGTGATCTAGTACGGCAGGGCGTACAACAACAATGGTGCACTTAGGTAGCATGTTTCAGTGCGGCGCAGACCACGGTAGCCATTATGCACTCGTGAGGCGTTATTCGGTGTGGGCGAGCTCACGTGCACCCGGGGTGCCCAATCTACTGCGGCGCGGTGCACCAAGGCAGTGTGTACCTATCTGGGTAGACGCACGCCCACCGTTGACGGTGGCGCGTGGAGGGGCCTCCGGTGGCTAGACGCATATGGTAAGCTCCAAATCAGTAGTACTTCGACCGGCAAGCACTTTGGCAGCCTCGGTTTGTGGCGGTGACGGACGGAACACGACGATTCATGCTCGATCAAACCTTCTCCCACCTCACCCCGATGAACGACTGCGGTGTTGGCGACGTGATGACCACCGCCAGACTCTTCTCGATGAGGCAAAGCTGGTGGTGACGGCGGTGAAAGCTACAACGACTCTAGTGGCCGTAAATTAGAATCCAAACTCTCCCTTACATTTCTCCTAATTTATCTCTCTCTCTTTTCCTTTCAAAATATCTTATCCTCCGACTATTTTTCTCTCTCCCCATCAATCACCAACCACCACTTTTTAAGCAACCTTATCCACATATTTCTATTCTTCTTTTATTTATTTTATTTTTGCTAAAAGTCCCAACCCACAATCCTAGTTTTGGGCTCCGACCCATAAGGCTCAAATCAATTGGGTCTGAGGCCCAATTCGCAAAAACCCAAAACTTGGGTCATTACAACTCTCCCCTCCTTAAAGAAATTTTGTCCTCAAAATTTGTAACCATAACCCAAGAAGATGCTAGACGCTTTATAACTCAGAGTTCTCAACACATCCCTATGCGCTACTCTGATCTCAACTACACTTGTCAAATATAACCATTGTCTACGAACGATACAACATAATCTGAACTGATCATTTCTCTTAGAAGAAATCCATCCTCGCTCGGTACAACCCAATTTGTCTGACCATTCCCTTTAAAGAGATCCATCACTATTCGGTGCATAACCTAAGCCATCGAACAAACCCAAAGGTACCTTGACCAAAGCATCACACAAATATGTCATCAAAGAACTTAACTTATGTTGTAGATCCCAAAAGATTGTTGCGCAACAAAATCCTTCCACAACTCCGTACGATCTAAAGGAACAATAGGTTGAACAACTGTTACAACCAAACAAAACGGTTTCTTATAATGGCAACCTTGAAGGAGACTTTAACTCTAATGTCGTCCTTTATCATTATAATTGCTTGCCCGGTGCAAGACTTCTAAAAACTGACGGTGTCTCAACTCGCTTCAAGCACTTACCTTAACCTCGGCATGATGACTCACGTCGGCAACTAAAGTGCACCCCCAAAACTCGCTCATGCAAGAGTCTCAAACTTCAAACAACCACGTGTCTTGTGAACACTTCATCAGTACCAACACTCAGATCTGTCATTGCATGAAAATCCCACTAAGGGATAAGGTTCCAACACAACCCTCGAACCTCATACCCAAAGGGTAGTATGTACACACCGTAGTGTTGTACAACTCAACTCACAACCCAACCAAGTATACTTTCCATCTAGATCTCACATTTACCAAAAATATCAACTGGTACATACCAAGGACTATATCATTACTCAAAGAAATTCGTCGAAATTGTGCACTCACAATCCTTTACAAAATCCGTGGCCATCCATTTAATTTCCACTGGTGATCATCAAAGCATCACAAGAACTCTGACAAACTCAATGCTAGACTCCCAACTGACGGCAAATCAACCACTTAGCACTATCTCAAACACATGACTCCACACTTTCCCCCAAAACATGCTACAAAAGTTGCGTACAACTATTGCTCTCAAAATTCGATGTATTATGACCACTGTAATATACGAGAAGAATCTCTTGCCTTGACATGTCTTTCCCTAAACACCCACAATAAGATCTCATATTCTATTAAAAACCATCTAACCTAAAATTCAACCATAACACCGAGCCCACTTAATTATAAGCAACCGATACTTCTTATGGCTTCCAAAACTAACTAACCCTCAACGTGAAGCTTGACGATTTAAACCACATGGGTATCAATACTGGCCAATTAGTATCGACACCGAAAGAAACAAGTATCGATACCACATGGAACTAGTATTGATACTCCTATTTCATGACCATCACTTGCAATCCTTGATCGCCCTACTTGGACATCACGATACACTAACCCAAACTAACTCCATAAATTCCATCACTTAACAAGTTCACTTACTTAGGTGATGTCCAATCACATACGCTCAACAGCCCTTAATTACTTCGACTGACGTCGTTGTCCAATTCTCAAATTCCTTAATGATTAAGATCCAAAACTTCACACTGTTGGGGTAGGCATACCATTCCTTCTTATTGCACAAAAATACAACCTTGGCAAAAAAACAAAACATTCTCAAAGATCTTGAAATCTTATTCAACTTTAATTGAGTCAGAACCACTGTCACAACAAAATGGTCTCGCGTAGCTCGGATTCCCACCAATGTTCCTCGTTTGCCTCAAGGAAACTGTGATACAACCAAAACATTTACGAAGTCTCACACCCTCGATTCCTTAATTGAGTACACGATAACTAGCATTCCTCATACACAAGGTTATTATGGTAGTTATCTTGTCAATGCCCACCATCCCATATTCCTTGTACATTCACACGTGTCACGCAAAGCATCAACTTATATTCGAGAGACAACACTGTGGCTCCTAACTTATCATTGTTGAAAAACCTCAAACGTCACTACAGGCATCCATCATTACCACGACACACCCCAAAGAGAGGAATCCTTATTCCAAAATTTATTTCAAAACTCTAAGCCTTTAACACTTTAACCACAACTATCTTATTCTCGAATCAATCTCGAAAAGCACACAAATTCCTCGCAATTGGTTAAATGAGTCATCCACCTTAGGAGACACGTAACGATATTCTACTGTCATACGACAACTATTTACGGTTTAAGCATCACTTCAACAAATCAACGTCTTACTAACGAACAAGCCCACTTCTCCCTTGGGCGAAACAATCAGACAAAAGGAACCTCTTTCAAGTTGCACATTCGTAACTAAACCTCTAGCTTTCTCAACTGAGTTAGTGTCATTTGACAAAGGCGATGAGCACTGGCGTCCAATTCGGTCTTACCTCAATATCCGCTCATGTTCTCAACAGGGAAGAAGTCCCAAAGACTCCTTCAAAAGGCATAAACAAACACTTTGACAATCTGAAGCCTCGCAAGTGTCGAACTGCACATATTAGCATCTATTGAGCGGTTAAACGTGTCTCACAACCTCGTTGTGTCATTCTTAAACAACAACCACGAAGATCACGATAGAAGGTCAACGATCCAAACATTCCCATTACTAGAGGTTGAGTCTCCTTGAGGTCTCAAAGCTTCGAGTACAACTCTCGACATTACAGGCTAGTATCGCGCTTGATTAACCCAAAGCAATTTTTGAAATGCAACAACTCTCAAGAAGGTAGCTCTCTCAAACCTGTATAATGTCTAATTTCTGCCATACTCTAACGAACTGGTGGATCCCAATCCACTATCTTTGAGAAACGCCTCTAACAATGGTGATGATACTCCCCAAGTATCAACAAAACTCACTTTTAAGCAACAAAAGGTCCTCCAACCAACATGCATCCACTGATCGATTTCGAAAGCAGTTTGTCCAAACTCGCATCACAAACGTTATTCTCATATAACGATGAAGATTCCTTTCTACAACTCTTATAACATACTCTGAAGGCTTCGAAATGTCTTAAACACGCAACGAAGACTCTATTCAGGTGGCAGGGGGAAGACACATCCTCGACTTCGGCATCATTCAACTAACTTGTATCTCGACAAGCTGAGGTGACCCTGCCCCTGGGATCACTACCATGAACAGTTTAACACTTAAATCGACCCTCTCGGCCATGGTCATAACCATCTTTTCATTGCAACATTAGCCGTACTATCAGAATTCTAGTCTTAAAGAGTACGAACTTAGTTTAAGGGATTGTATTCGCTAGACACCTTACTAAAACACCTATACCACCCGGGGTTTCCTAGAACCGGCTAAATCTAAGATTTAATACCACTAAATGTAACACACTCGACCCGGATGTCATATTTGGCCTCAAGCCTAAAACCCAAAACCATAATTTGTTTCAAACTGGGTTAGCCCAACAAGTAATTTGCAAAATCATTAAAAACCAACGATTCAAATATATATATAAATAAATAAATAAAATGTTACAAAGGAGTTCCAATTCACATTAAAACATTTAAATGTACAATTTAAATAATTTAATTCCAAATAATAATTACAGACTCCAACATGTAAGGTCCTATGAACACATAGCCCACTAGACTCAAATACCATACTTTGAGGATCACCATACGCTAGAATCTCGATCTGATAGTGCTCCAAGATCCCACGATCTAACGGTCAACCTACGCACGAAAACAACGATTCCAAGCGCTGAGCTTACAAAGCTTAGTGGCACACATCTACTCTACTATACTTCATGCTAATCATAAATGTAAGCATGCAAGCTAGTACGAGCAATAAGATGAGATACATAAACATGTGGCGCTACCATAATCGCCTAAACACATGTTATGCACAAAACCACATCTCAATAGTATAAGCACATCAATAAAACAAACCAAGCGTGAGGCCTAATGTCACCTGACACTAGAAAACCCACCCATGCTCAGAATCTCACATCGAGCGGGGCTCGAAATCTCACATCGAGCTGGTATCATCACCCAGAATCTCACATCAGATGGCCTTCATTTTATCACTCAGAATCTCACATCGAGTGGCCTTCATGTATTGCAACACTCACTCACTGTGTAGCACCCCTAACCCAGCTCAGGAGTCAACCGAATTAGGAAGTATTAAGGAACAAAAATTCGAACAAACATACAACTTTAACACAAACATATGACAACTTAGCTCTTCAAAAATAAGCATACGAATAGAATTCAGGGTAATTTAAAAACTTTTTATAAGTTGGATAGGTCTTCAACTTTAAATCACATGCAGACAATATATACATAATAAGCAAAAACACTTCAATCCCCAGTTCATAGCTTGTGCTTATAATTTAGGTACTTTAGACCATAATGTTTATTACTACCAAACGTACAATCATGGTAAGCATTTGAACATCATATATATATATATATATATATATATATATATAACATAGCTTAATTCAATCTTAGACAGATACATATAACCTTTCCATAGCATGACAAAAAACGAAATTCATTGTCATTTAAACATTTACTTATTCTAACAGTTAAACTAGCCCCTTTTAACTACTACTTTTATATAAGGTTTAACTCGATAATTTATATATATGAATTTGCAACACACATATCATCAGGATGATTAATCAACTTAGAATTCTTATAGGCAATTAATCAACATAACATATTCATTACACTACAATCACTAGTTTTTAACATAATTAATTATGTTGTTTATAACTTTTAATCTTATTTAAGTTATAAGGTGTCGTACCAAATCTTTCATGATCTCATTACATTAAAGCATCATAATTCACGTGATTTCTAAGATGGGTAAACATTCAAATACATCACTAGCATAACTCATCTATCAAGCAACTACTAAATCTTGCTAACTATTAAATCATATGCAACAAGCAATCACCAAAAATAATAAAGGCCCATTACAAACTTGAATACTTATTAGGCTTATATACATGATAAGCCACAAAAGAAATCTAAATACTCAATGCATGTTTAACCATTATGTGCCACCAACTAGGAGTACAGTAAGAGATTACAAACATACATCCTGGTCCTTGTGATCTTGTCCAAGCTCTCAAGATAATCGAAAGTAAGATTACCTTGTAATGTTAGAAAGAAAAGAGTAAGCAATTGCTTAGTGAGGTAGCTTAAAGAAGTTTACATGCATATGTTTGTCTATTAATAAATTCTATATAAACTTACATTAAAATCATGCATAGGTTATACGAGGTTCTTACTTAATCAAACAATTATTTGGTTTAATACCTTATTCGATCATATCATAGATTCTTACATTACAAGTAATTACAACTTTCATGAAGACAACCATTATTTGTCATATAAGTTATTAAGGTAGGATATTAGCCAGTTTACTCCAAGCATTCAAATGATCTAATTTCCTTACTCAAAGAAAACGCAAGTAAGATTATGACAATACACTACTTATCATACGAGTTATCAAGTAATTTCTTTATTAGATCAATTTACTAGATACATTAACTCGAACTCTCAAAGTCTTGTAATCAAGTAATTCCATTTACAACCATATCTCAGGTCTAACGAGCTTTTAATACACTTATTTCATAATAAGATCAATACATAGTACTTAATTCAATTTATTGATTGAAATCAAACTTGTTTAAACCTCACAATACACAAGCAGTACTATTAATTAGTAAGTTTAAGTCATGTTTAATCACCATAGATTTCTTATGACCTTGGAACCAGAAATTATAATTATCATAGCCTGATTTTCTTAAAACAAAGCAAGCAAATAGACTCCATAAGAGCAATGCTACTTATTATGTAAGTTATCAATGGATTCTCTAATTTAGCTAGTAACTTCACTATTACTTATCCATAATCTTTGAAGTCAAGTATAGTTCCAAGTTTGAATGAGTAGTTAGCAAATTTTAGAATAAAAATTTATCAATCTCGTGTATACATAGAGCATGAAGAAGTTCGATCAACATAAATGCATCAAAACAATTGATCACATGCAATTATATACATATTTATATCTTTACACTTAACTATCAAGCATATACGTAAATTAATTACATATACATTTCATGGCATGCAAGTTATTACATTAAATCAGAGTTTATCTTATAAATCCTCAAAATTTCCTTTTTAACATAACCCTTTTTAACACTTAATTTCTTGTTGTTCAAGTTATCAATCATAGTTTACCATGTCATGAATTTCTTGGCATATAAGACATTTAAGCATAACATATTATATTCATGAATTATTTGGTATTCAAGGCATCACATATAGCATGTCAAAATCATAGTTTCATATCACACAAGTTATCTAATTTAATGTATCAAAGATAGGTGATACTTATCATATAAGCCATAACATTTCATAAGTACGTGATACTTGTCACATAAGCTATCTAACATAGCATATCATAAATATGCTTATTTTTCATATAAGTTATTAAACTTAGTATTTCTTGAACATTGTTACTTATTTCATAAGTTGTCAAACTGGCATATCAACCCTCAAGTTAGTAAGCATATAATCCACGGATCATGAATATATAATTAGACAATCAAAACAGTCCAAACATAGTTAGATTTATTCAAAATAGTCCTTAATCTATTTGAACATAGCAATTGATATATAAATAAATAGGTGCTACTTAACATGTAAGTTATGGCATATGTTAAACTTAAATTTACTTATCATAATTAATGTTTAACATAACATATCTTAGATATGAACTATTTGTCACATAATGTACTACACATAGGCAAAAATTACTTATCGTAGAAGATAACAAGCCTAACCTATTGTAGGCTTAAGTTACTTATCACCAAAGGTACATAACATATCATCTCATAATCACTTGTTTCTTAACATGAAAGATATCAAGCATATCATAATATAAACATGGAATATTAGCCACTAGTGGTACTTAATTAATTCTTTAACTTGGTTTACAAACTTCATTATTTGCATTTAACATAGGCTTGAGAATCGAATTACAACCTAGGTACAGGAATCCCCAACCAACTGTCGCCAAACAAAATGGTACTCGCAGTACCTCCTACTGTCGCCAAATGACCTCTACACTTCCCTCCTACTGCCGCCAATTAAGGACCGTAGTCCACCCTAAATAAGAGCTATATGGACTCTATGGCATGCCAACTATACCTAAGATTGACTCGAAACCAAGGCTTTCACATTTATTATTTCCTTATTTGAACCAAATGAGCATAGCTCCTTATCAGAATATCATATCCACAAGAATATTGTCTTTTTCATATTAGGCATGTATTTCCTCATGATAATTTCTCATTGTCTTGTCTTTCTTATTCAAAGAACATCATAGCAAAGATTATTGACACATATGAACTATATATAATCTTCTATTGTAATCATATTTATATCTTTACATAAAACTTATCATGATCATAGTATTCGAATAACATGACTTATTTATCCAAGAATAAGTACAACTTCAAGATCATAACATTACAACAAAACTTGCATCTACCATATCAAATACATACATCATTCGTATGGTCACATAGCAAAGCTTAAATCTTCTAACATCAAGCATACGTGTTCTCACAATCAAATAAAAAAAGATCATTATTATTGTTCTTCATAATAAGCATGTGTTCAAGTCATAGTTAATTCTCAATATTTCAACCAACCTATTTGATAATGGCACAACACACTACTTTTAAACATATTCTAATTAGGTATAGTTGTTTAACTTGAGAATGCCAACAATTCAAGTATAATACATCCAACATGATCCTTACCATTTAGGTACTTACATCAATCCAGCTCTTTTGAACATAATTTACCACAGTTATTAAATAATGTAATTTAAAAACAACAAAAGATGCTCATGAAGGTTTCTAGCCTATCCTGAGACTTTAAACTACACTCACTGATATTTCAAACTAGTTTTATTCCTTGTTCACGATCCTCTTTTGTTATCTACCATTTACCCCTCTTTAGCCCTTAGTCGTCCAACTTCCTCCTGGTCTAAATGTGACAAAGGGTGCAAAGATACATTAGAATTGATCCTATCATCCATTCCCTTGTAAACTACTCAATTAATTATTTATACATGTAATTTTACACAAAATAGTCCACTAACATGTTTATTTTTAAGCAAGACAATACTTAACATTTGTACACACTTTTAAACACATCAAAACAATCCTCAATATATTTATGTACATTCAAATAGTCCATACACTTGTAAAACAGCTCCTCCCCTTTTTTTTAACAATTTAACACAGTCCATTTTTATTCTCACATATGCAAAACAGTCTAATTCTTATATACTCATTACAACATCATTTTTTTTATCAAACTTATAAAATAGTCCAAATTGGTACTAAAACTGTTCCATTTTGATTGCCACTTTATCCTTTGGTTTAGCTTATAAACCGACCCAAAAATTATTGCAAGAAAATAGTCCCACACAATATCAGGACACTCCACTGTTCTAATTACTTAAAACACTATCTAAAACTAGTTTACAAGTACTTTAATTATCCAAAATCAGTCCTTAAATCATTTCACAACAGAACGTACTTATGGCCAGCTTAATCACTTCCAATCAAACAATTTAGACCACAATATTAACCATGAATTATCTTATCAATCAAGCTTAATATCATAACTTGTTGCAAAGTCATTTAACATGGCAAATTCATCAAGTATGACATTCGAATGGCCAAGACTTTCACCATATGTATATTCCAATTTCATAGGAGATGATATATTTATATATATACATTTAACAGGCTTCATACAAATGAACTCGATACAATTCTGCAATTAATTTCAAAATTCATATCACAAATAGAAATTCTAGCATACCATTCGATTCAAGGTTATCTTATCAACAAACTAACTATCTAAAAACATAGGGATGCACTACTTATTTCTTCAAATTAGCATTAATCTTAATGGAGATATGAAGAATCCTTACCCTCAACCACTAGCTAATCGAATGGTGCTACTAATCTGCCCCAAGATTTAAACTCTACATGAAGTTTATACCTTTAAAACTGATTGTCTCTCTCTCTAACTTAGGTGGATCGGTATTTTCTTTTTGGGAGGAAGAAGGTGGTGGGATAGCCGAAATCCCTTCAACAAGAGTCTTCATCCAATCCTTACATGTGTACAAGGCCCTAAACTATTAGTTGTTTAGCATGCAACTCCAATAGATCCTAAAATTCGGTTTAGCTCCTTTTCTAAAATGGTCATCCATTTCCTCTTTATTTCAATTTAACCTAATACACTTATTTAATACATCAAGTGTCACATTTGAACAATTAAATTAACTCTCTAATTCTTAGAATACTTCTAAGCTAATTTTTGGGGTATTACAATTCTCCTCCCCTTAAAAGAAATTCGTCCTCGAATTTCCACATAATTTGATTCGGAGGGTTTCTTACCTATCCAAACATAATACTTATTTAATTAGCAGCGTTTGGAATTTTTTTATCATTCCCACTTCATTCTTACAATGTCTCCTTTAAAAAAAAGTCAGTTAGGATCTCATTATCCTGGTCTAATGTGCTTCCGACACTTCTACTAACTATTAGTACATAAGAGCTTTCATCAGACGCAAATCACAAGTACATTTTAAATTTAACTCCTAGATGGCACAATAACTTGTAATGATGCAATGAATTCTGGTTTAGTCCGAGAATCGGCTAAATCTAAGCTCTGATACCAAATTGTAACACCCTTAACCCGTCTTAGGAGTAAACCAGATTAGGAAGTGTTACGGAACAAATATTCGAACAAACATACAACATTAACACAAACATATGACGACTTAGCTCTTCACAAATAAGCATACGAACCGAATTCAGGATAATTTAAAAACTTTTTATAAGTTGGATAGGTCTTCAACTTTAAATCGTATGCAGACGATATATACATAATAAGCAAAGAAACTTCAATCCCCAGTTCATAGCTTGTGCTTATAATTTAGGTACTTCAGACCATAATGTTTATTATTACCAAACATACAATCATGGTAAGCATTTGAACATCATATATATATATATATATATATATAATAGCTTAATTCAATCTTAGACAGATACATATAACCTTTCCATAGCATGATCAAAAATAAAATTCGTTGTCATTTAAAAATTTATTTATTCTAACCGTTAAACTAGCCCCCTTTTTAACTACCACTTTTACATAAGGTTTAACTCAATAATTTATATATATGAATTTGCAACACACATATCATCAGAATGATTAATCAACTTAGAAGTCCTACAGGCAATTAATCAACATAAAATATTCAGTATACATCAATCACTAGTTTTTAACATAATTAATTATGTTGTTTATAACTTTTAATCTTATTTAAGTTATAAGGTGTCCTACCAAATCATTCATGATCTCATTACATTAAAGCATCATAATTCACGTGATTTTTAAGATGGGTAAACATTCAAATATATCACTATCATAACTCATCTATCAAGCAACTACTAAATCTTGCTAACTATTAAATCATATGCACCAAGCAATCACAAAAAATAATAAAGGCCCATTACAAACTTGAATACTTATTAGGCTTATATACATGATAAGCCACAAAAGAAATCTAAATACTCAATGGATGCTTAACCACTATGTGCCACCAACTAGGAGTACACTAAGAGATTACAAACATACGTCCTGGTCCTTGTGATCTTGTCCAAGCTCTCAAGATAATCGAAAGCATGAGTACCCTGTAATGTTAGAAAGAAAAGAGTAAGCAATTGCTTAGTGAGGTAGCTTAAAGAAATTTACATGCATACGTTTATCTATCAATAAATTCAACTAACTTATATCTCGACAAGATGAGGTGTCACCACCCCCGAGATCACTACCATGAACGGTTCAACTTTTAACTCAACCCTCTTGGCCACGATCATAACCATCTTGTCGTTGCAACATTAGTCGCACTATCATAATTCTAGTCTTTAAGAGTATGGACTTAGTTTAAGGGCTGGTATTCACTAGACACCTTACTAAAACACCTATACCACCCGGGGTTTCCTAGAATCAGCTAAACCTAAGCTCTGATACCACTAAATATAACACCTTCGACCCGAGTGTCACATTTGGGCCTCAAGCCCAAAACCCAAAACCATAAAATTTTTCAAACTGGGTTAGCCCAACAAGTAATTCGCAAAACCATTAAAACCCAACGATTCAAATAAATATATATTTATATATATGAATAAAAAAATGTTACAAAGGATCTCCAATTTACATTAAAACATTTAAATGTACAATTTAAATAATTTAATTCTAAATAATAAATACAGAAGGTCCTATGAACATATAGCCCACTAGACTTAAATACCATACTTTGAGGATCACCATACGCTAGATTCTCGATTTGATAGTGCCCCACGATCTAACGGTCAACCTACGCACGGAAACAATGATTCCAATGGCCTTTATTTCATCACCCAAAATCTCACATCGGATGGCCTTTATTTCATCACTCGGAATCTCACATCAAATGGCCTTCATATGTTGCAACACTCACTCACTGGGTATCCGGATCCCACCAAACAAAGACACATAACCAAATAAGTGCCCACACATGGCACACAACCACACTCGATCCACCAAGGATCCCTATGAGACCCCTACCTGGCATGCAACCATGCATGATCCACCACGAATCAATACAAGTACCCTACCAGACACACAATCATCATACGACCCACCACGGTTCCCTATTGTTTCTATTACAACCAATCAAACATTATCGAGTTTATATATTTTATGGAAGAGTATTACAATTCATTCCCATCAATTATTTCTATCAATCCATAATATCCCACTGGTTACGGTAATAACTGATTTGTTAATCCTATTCATCAATTTCCATCTTGAACTGGCCTTTAAACCAATTAGTGTTGATTACCGGTTTCAAGTAATTTATCGAGTATTTGTTAGTATTAGCCTGTTATTACAACCTCTATCTTTAACTAGCATTAAAGGCTATTAAGCATGGTGGCATCAATATTAATTACGAGGCCCTATTCTGCCCCTAAGGCTTATGGAAGTCATTACGGTTTGTTGCTAGCGCATTTAAATTGTTTACTATTAATTACTGATTTTTAAGCATTTAATTGAATATTTATAGCACTGCCCCTAACCAATATTCAATCGAACATATTAATTCATTCAACTAGCACACAAGGCATCATCATATAGCAATCATAAATCAGATAATCATACGAATATTCAGACAATCCTATACGGTCTCTAAAGCTCTTAACAGTCTCAACATTCTCAAGCTCATCAAGCATCTCAATAACCACCAAGACTCGAAATATCCACATCAACACATGTTTATTACTCATCTTCTAATTTGCAAACACTAACATGCAAAGAAATTACACTTATGATGCTCATGAAGCATTTCAGAGTTCGAGGTGTACTAACCTTATGCTGACATCATTAAAATCCTCATCCAAGCTTCTTGAATATTCTACTTGACCCGATATCCGATCCCGAATAATCCTCGTATACCAAAGAATACGAAACTACATTAATTCTTACTTCTCATATTCAATTCACAAGGTTAAATGCGTAAAAATAGCTTATCGGTTCGAGTTTGGCAAAACAGACTGCGACATTAGATCCAGAACGTTGAGAAACCCTAAGGTAGGGTCCCCCAAAAAATGTCAACGGTTGGTCAACAGCCCTGGGTGATCTAGTACGATAGGGCGCACAACAACAATGGTGCACCTGGGTAGCGTGATCTGGTATGGTGCAGACCATGGTAGCCATTGTGCACCCGCAAGGCGCTATTCGGTGCGGGCGAGCTCACGTGCACCCGGGTTGCCTGATCTAGTGCGGCATGGTGCACCAGGTTAGTGTGCAACCGCCTGGGAAGACGCACGCCCACCCTCGAAGGTGGCGCGTGCGGTGGCCTCCGATATCTAGATATGCATGGTAAGCTCTAGATCAGAGTACTCTGGCTGGCAAGCGCTTTGGTGGCCTCAATTTGTGGTGGTGACGGACAAAACACGGCGTTTCAAGCTCGGCCAAACCTTCTCCCACCTCACCCGACGAACGACGAAGGCGTTGGCGACGTGAGGACCACCGTCGGACTCTTCTGGTGAAGCTGGTGGCAGCGGCAGTGAAAGCCACGGGGGCTCTGGTGGCCATAGATCGGAATCCAAACACCCCCCCTTAAATTTCTCCTAATTTCTCTCTCTCTCTCTTCCTTTCAAAATGTCTTACAACTATTTTCTCTTTCCACATCAATCACCAATCACCACTTTTTAAACAACCTTATCCACATATTTCTATTTTTTCTTTTATTTATTTTATTTTTGCTAAAAGGCCCAACCCATAATCCTAGTTTTGGGCTCTGACCTATAAGGCTCAAAACAATTGGGTCTGAAGCCCAATTCGCAAAAACTTGAAACTTGGGTTGTTACACCACAAGATTATGTCCATGAATACTACAACAAGAGTACACAATCAGCCATTTACTTCAACATGATTAACTCAATCAAATGTAGTACCCTAAACCAATTTGTACCTTTCAAATTGTGTTGGCATTCTCAATGGTTTTTATTTGAAATTTTGTGGTTTATAGGTTAGTACCAATGGGTTCCAATAACTAACATAAAACTTATATTACTAGAAACTATAATGAGGCCACCAAAAAATCAACAAAAAAGAGAATATTGGAAGATGATAAAGTCACTAACCCTAAGCGAAGCAAAAGAGGACAACAAGCAATTGTACTAAATATGATAAAGAAAGCCACAACAGAAAGACTTGTAGAGAGGAAGCGGGTTCAAACCAACCTATAAGAAGACCCATATCTAATAGACCCAAACTTAGAGGAGAGGACAACATCAACAACCTCAGGAGCATCAGCAGCCTTGACAACATCAGCAACCTCATCTACCTCAAAGGGAAAAAATGTCAATAAGGAGACCACGTCCCATTCCTCTACCAACAACTATTAGATGGATACCAAGTCAACAAATTCACTATCTCTAACCCCTTCAACTTAAGAATCACATGCAGCAACTAGAGAGTAAGGTGACCTTAAGTGATCACACTTATTCTGTGAATGACCTAAGTAACATATATGATTGGTTTTTGTGAATTGAAATGATTGTGTTACATTTGTGGTAACAACAATAACGTTGCCTTTTGTGTTTGTTAAATTTGGACATAATTAGTTTGTAAACTTACTTTGAATGTTTGGTTTTAGTTTCAGTTTAAGTCAATATTTTACCGTTAATATAGGAGGTTTATCAACTTAAAAAATAATTATTTTGTAATAGATTTACCTCAGTTATGCAAATTTTCCTTTTAATTTATTTTTTGTTATAAGTTTACTTTTAATTTTTTTAATTTCAATTGAAATCAATACAAAATTACATAACATACCAATTTCATTATCTTGCCTTAAAGGTTACATGAGTGAAATTGCCCAAACCAGTATCATTATATTGCCCAAACATTGTCCATTTCTCATTAAGTTACTTCATAACTCACATGTCCCAACCATCACCCATACAAACAATCTATGGAAATGACCAACAAAACCCACATATTCTGACCATCACACATACAAATTTTTTTTATGGAAATAATGCCTACCCATTAAGTTACTTCATAACCCACATCATCGCTATACAAAAAATTAGTAAGCATAACCAACACTGATCACTCTTGCACGGGGTGTTAAAGGAACATCATAACAAAAAAAGAATCGACAATGACTCATTTTCCTCCCATAATTTTTACAACCAAAGAACTTCTTACTTGGATTGTCATTGGTCCAAGCAGTTATAATCTATTAGGGGTGCTTATCGAGAGAGTCAGTCGCGAGTTGAGTAGTGCTCGACTCGTGTTCGTTAAAAAATCTCGTTGCTCATATCGACTCGTTGCTTGTTAATCTCGATAAAATTTTGCTCGACTCACGCTCGTGAAAAAATCACGTTGCTCAACTCAACTCGTTGCTCCTTAAGCTCGTCAAAAATTTTACTTTATTTTTTTAAAATATAGGTAAAATCCAATGATACTATTAGAGCTTAATATAAACATAGAAATTCAGAAAAATGTAAGGTCAAAGGAGATAAATAAACGAACCTGTCATGACCGAGTTAGAGATGAAGTCTATATTCGAGTGTGAGACTCTTTTTAGTTTCTCAACAATTTTTGATGAACAAAAAAGGAGAGAATGTCTTATAAATCTTGGGGTTTTAACTTTCAATCGTATTTTTTATATGGGATGTGGAAACTGAAGACTTTTCCCTTTTCTACTTTTTATACATAAAATAATAATAAAAGAAAACCGCTTGCCATTTTGCAGGAACTGTATTGCACTTCAATATGATATACTGTAATGCATTATTACATGTTTTTAATTAAATAGTTTACTAATGGCCTCATTAAGTTCGTACTTAGCGTGTGTTTGATTTTACACACGTAGGTGGTTCAAGATATTAGAGTAAGCAAGGCGTTACATCAAGTTCAGAGAATTTCATCAAGTTACCACAGTAATGACATCCTACATGAGGTTTTTGATTAATTTTAGTGGCATGTATAAATGAAACGAAATTGTCTATTTTGGTTCAGAGTCTATCATTTATTGAATTGTTATTTTGTTATTTTTGAAAGCTAAAAGGAGCTTCGATTTTGTGTTTTAATTTATTAGAAACAAAATTTTACCATTTTTTAAGAGTGAATTGTTTTATAAAGTGTCACGTGACATCACTGACTCGTATACAGTGATGGATACGGGAAGGGGATGTTACATTTATTGGTATCATAGCTACAGGTTTAGCCGGTTTTGGATCCAATTGAGCTTGTTGTCAGTAAGTAAGTGTATACATGCCACTAAGATGTCATTATTATTGTTTGGATGCTTGAGTGACTTGATGCAACTGCTTGTTGAATTGATTGTATAAAGTTATAGATGTCCGAAGTTGAGAGATTGTGTTTAGTGATCAAACAATTGGGTAAGAATAAGACCCATAAAAGTAGTAACAAGGTTAGATATTAAGCACTTTCTGCTCAATATGATGTTAAAGTGCTGGTGAAGTTAGAAATGCCTAGTTAAATCGAGGTTTATTATTTCGAACACTGGATATGATTTTAGAGGAAATTCAATCCCAAGTTCTTTACAATTTTATTACTAGAGAGCTGGGAAGTCTTGAAGTGTTGGACTTCAGATAGGATATTGAAGGAAAACCAATGTCGATAGACTATTGGTTTAACAAATATAAGATGATGATAGAAGGGCTTCGTTGTGATGATCGGAAAGCAAAAATAAGAGAGCTCAATATGATGGTAACTTATCCCCTTGGACATAGCACAAGGGTAAGTCAATTTTATAAGAATTACTCGATAGTAATTCAATAAAATCAAATTTTTAGTAAGCTTAATGGAGTTGCCTTTTATGAATTATGATTATTGGGGGCATGAATTGGTTATATTCCTACCATGCCATTGTGGATTGTCTCTTAAAGAGATTATATTGAGGAACTCGGAAGGCACAAAGATAATAGTAGTTGGTAAAAGGGTAAATCCCTTATCCAATGTAATTTCAGCTGTTTCTGCCAAGAAACTGTTGCTACAAGGCTGCCAAGCTTTCTTAGCAAATATAGTGGATACTCGAGTTTCTGAGGTTAAATTGGAAGATATTCTGACTGTCTGAGAGTATCTAGATATATTCCTTGATGAGTTACCGAGATTTCCTCTAGATCGAGAGGTGGAATTCAAAATAGAAGTGTTACCAGGTACTGCGCCTATATCGATTGCCCCGTATAGAATGGCTCCAACCTAGTTTCGGGAGTTAAAGGTAGAATTACAAGAATTGTTAGATCGAGGTTTTATAAGGCCAAGTATGTCATCTTGAGGCACACCGGTGTTATTTGAAAAAAAAGATAGATCTACGTGATTATGCATAGATTACCATCGGTTAAATAAGGTGACAATAAAGAATAAGTATCCTCTTCTAAAGATTGATGAACTTTCTGATCATTTAAAAGGCACAACTGTATTTTTTAAGATTGATCTTCGATTGGGGTATCATCAGTTAAAGATGAAAGAAGAAGATATTTCAAAGATAGCTTTTTGAACTCGGTATGGACACTATGAGTTTGTAATGATGTCGTTTGGTTTGACAAATGCTCTTGCGGCATTCATAGATCTGATGAACCGAGTATTTCAACCTTACTCGGATCAATTTTTGGTGGTATTCATCGATGATATTTTAGTTTATTTAAAGACAAAGGAAGAACATGATGCCTACCTTCGCATTGTTCTTTAGACCCTTCGAGAAAAGTTGTATGCTAAGCTGTCAAAGTGTGAATTTTGGTTGCCGGAAGTTGCTTTTCTTGGCCATGTGGTTTCGGCAAAAGGGATAAGAGTATATCCCAAGAAAGTACAAGCTATAGTTGAATGAAAAACTTCGAAGAATGTTTTCGAGGTTCGAAGTTTCTTGGGACTTGCTGGTTATTATCGAAGGCTTGTAAAGAAATTCTCAATAATTGCCTCCCCACTGACCAAGCTATTGAGGAAAGATGTACCATTTATTTGGACGGATAAGTGCAAAGAAAGTTTTGAGACATTAAAAATGATCTTAACAGAAGCCCTGGTGCTAGTACAACCAGAATCGGAAGAGATTATGTGGTTTATAGCGATGCTTCTCATAATGGTTTGGGATGCGTACTTATGCAAGAAGGAAAAGTGGGGCCTATGCTTCAAGGTAACTTAGGAAGCATGAGAGGAATTATCCTACTCATGATTTAGAGTTAGTAGCAGTTGTATTTGCTTAAAAGATATGGCGCCATTATCTATATGGTGAGAGATGCTACATTTACACAGATCATAAAAGTTTAAAGTATATGCTTACTCAAAAGGAGTTGAACATGAGGCAAAGAAGGTGGATCGAACTTCTTAAGGATTATGATGTCATTTACTTTAAGACCAATGAATGTGCAACTGTATTGGAAAAAGATTGGTATGTCAATTACAAAACTTTAGTTAGACCTATTCATTTAGGTCGGATTAAAGATTTTCAGTTGAAAGATGAAAAATGTTGTCAAGATTAGAACAAATTGAAAATGGTGAAAATAAATACTTCAAAGTTAAGTATGTTGGATGTTTGAGAAAAATATTATCTTCTTGACGATGCATCTAGAAAGGAATAGGAGGTATCTAGGTCTAAAGAGCAAATATTGATGTCCAAAAATAAAAAAAAAGACTAACTAAATTTATGGCTACATGCTTGACAGGCTAGCAACTAGAAGTGAAACATCTAGTACCTTCATAAATGTGGTAACATATTTTTATTCCCCTAGTGGAAATGGAAAAGAATTATGATCGATTTCATAACTAGGTTACCAATTAAAGATGATTCGATTTGGGTATTTGTGCACATATTAAAACAACTGGTAATGAGAGCGATAAATCTAAAGTACTGTAAAGTGACGTGATGTACCTATTTTCATTATGTGTGATTAAGATCCAAGATTATCTCTAGATTTTGGAGTTCCTTGCATAAGACTTTAGAGACTCGACATAATTTCAACATCACTTTGCATCAATAGAAGGACGAACAATCTGAAAGATTAATTCTGATTTTGAATGACATGTATAGTTTCTATTTGATTGAGTTTGAAGGTGTAACCCCCTCGACCCAGCCTAGCCACCAGACCGACCTGAGTGAGTCATATACCGTGAGAAGAAACCCTAAAACGAGTCCATTTTTTTTCTTTTATCTTATCTAGATGCTTAATTAATATCCTACATGTTCATGCTGACAGCAGATGAAAACCCAACTCAATCGGCCATCGATTTGACATCTAATTGGTCACATTTGCAATTTAGGGATCAAATTGCAGATACAGAAAATTTCAGGATTAAAACTCACTTTTAAGTTACCAACCTTTAATTAGTCAGGTTCCGGACACCCATCTCAAATTTTAGCTCAATCCGATCATTCCATCACATACAATTGCATTGACAAGATTCAGGGATAAAATTGTAAAAGTGACATTAACAAAATTAACGGTCATCCGTACCGATATAGGTAATCTCGTATCGATACGGATTGAAATACCCCACATCGGTACACCTCCATGCCGTATCGAAACGCCTAACAGAAATACCAAACTTTTGAAAATCTTGATGATCGTACCAATATGGCTCTCTATGCGTTTCGGTACACGGGGTTTGGACAAAAAAGTTGATTCCAATAACTGAGATCCGTATTGAAAAACCCCTTGCCGTACCAATATGCTATGGTTACATTGGCCTAGGCGTATCGAAACACCACCAACCCGTACCGATCCCTCAAGTTTAAAAATACCCATCCATACCGACACGACCCCCCGCGTATCGGTACGCCTGGGCCTCTAATGTCACATTTGCTGGCTTTTCATCCAAATAACACCTTCAAATCATTCCCACAAGCTGGAAACACAATACCAACATGCCAAGCATACCACAAGCAATTAAACATCATTATCCTAACAACACAACAAGGCTTCATGCGTCAAAAGAAATCTATAGGAACGCTTCCTAATTTTGCATCCAAGCAACAAACCAAAAGACAAACCAGCCCCAAAATCAAACTTTAGAGGCCAATTACAACCCAAGAGCAACCAAATAAACATGCTCAAATAAAGAGTTCAACATAACATCTCCCAAAACCGAAACAAGTACCCTATTGCCTTTATTCTTATAGTCTAATCCGAAACATACTTTGTTAACCAAGTCTTGCTAGGATCCCCTTGCTTCTTGCTGCCTTCCGAGACTTTAATTCTCTGCATTGATGGACAAAGAAAGCGTAAACACACTAGGCTTAGTGAGTAGTGTTCAAATACAATACACCATCAATGCATTTAAAACCATTGTTCAATAGCACATTGAAAATCCCTTTTCAAATCATACTTTTCATCATTTAAAACTTCATGCCTTAAAAACCATGAACTTAACACTTTCAAAACCAGCATATTAAACCATATGCTACATGTATCATTAACCAACAACAAATCCCATTGCTAACCTCAATTTAAGCCTTCCCATGCATAACAACCATATGCAAAGCTTAAAGAGTAAACATGTATAAGTCACATTATACAACATAAACCTTTCAATGATGCATTAACAATTATATTGGCTTACAAGTGATCATTAAACAAGTCCAATATCAAAAGAGTTCATCGGATACACTGATTCAACAAGTGTTCAACCAACACTTCAAGCCATCTCAACCGGAATTGTGATACAATAACAATAGCGGTACATTACCAACCGAGTACTTACCCAACCCTTGGGGACACCAGCCCCTTTCATCGGTTAGACGCTTAATCCGCTAACGGGAGTTTTCGATACTTTTTAACCCTTTTACCGTTAGGGTACTCAGATGGAGTTTTTGGTACACGGATCTAAACCCTTCAACATCCAAGGAGACTTATTATAGTGCACTCAATCCTATAGCCGACCAACTATATCCAATAACAATTTTAAAACCACATCACTTGCCAATATAATTAACCATTTTAACATTTAGCTCACTGTTTTTAACAAGCATTAACCAATCCTTTTTCCAAAGCAACAACCATGCTTTAAACCACAAGTATATACCACATACTCACAAGGACCACTTACCATGTGCATCCTTCTGCATTTAACGCTAAAATACAGTATTTCAAATACTTTAAAAATGCTTAAACAATAGGTAACATGTGAATTAAAAATAAGTGCATAAACCATTTCAACATGGCACGATCGAGAGAGAAAATCCACTTTACTTACTTCTGAGTTTAAACCAGCATATCAAGCTAAGTTTAAACCTCTATAAACCACCTTTAAAACATTCCAAAGTTGGAATACACGTTCTCACTCACCAATACGCGAAGCCTCGATTCGCTGATGCGAAATCAAGTGTCCGAAGCCTCCAACGGTTCACCAAACACTTTCGGATCAACTCCCATGCTTTGACCACAACACAACAGATGATTAATGCATCTCAATGCATTCAAGACACTGCATTAATAAATCCTTTCGGATTTCCATAATCCTCTCAAGATTACCCATCCACGACAACCGAAACCATCATCAAAACCTTCTCTAACACAACCCACCCACAACCTAACAATCTAACACCATTTTTATCAACAATCAACACCTAAAACTAGAATCACAACAACCTAACACCCCCTGCATTCACGCAGTCACCAAAACACCCCAAGAACACAAATCTAGCAACCTAAACAATTAGAGATTCAAGAGTTTCGAGATTCCATTGACAACAACTTATCAAAATTATAAAACATCCACAATATGAATTAAATCATCCTTAATTACTAGAAAATAGATTCAATCCGTGAATCAACGTATTTCCCCCAATTAGCTCAATTAATCATTAAAAAATCATTAAAATCATATTAGAAACACAAAATCAAGGATCAAATGCTTGGGAATTTCAGTAAAGAACCATACAATAGAGGAGATCTCAGAACTTACCCCTATTGTGAAGTTTCTCCCTTAATTGATTTGATAAAAGCTAAGAAACACAAGATTAATGTAGGATTTTGTATAAACAATCTTAGTTAAACAATTTGAAACAATAAAATCAAGTTAGAAACCATCTCACCTCTGGAATTTGATGAAAACTCGAGTGTTTGGCTGAGGAGAGATTGGAGAGAAAAGTGGAGAGAAAAATAACGTGATTTATTTTCCAAAACCAATAACCACCTTTTAACCAAAAATCTCTTTTAATTGCATAATAAAACTCATGATAAAATAAGTCTAATTAAGGGAGTAACCATCAGAAACAAATTGGTAAAGTAACTCCTTAAAGATTATAAGAATTTGACCCCTTTCATTTTAGTCACTAGAAAATCACAGTTTTCAAAACTTGAATTTTGCTCACTAGCCAAAATGTCCGACTTCCAAAACTCATTTTCCAAAATTGATTCCTCCAAAAATCATTATATACTAAAAGATGGTTTTTTAACTATTTTTTCCATATTTTTATCTTACCCAAAAATATACTATCCCGAATCTGACTCAAATCTCTAACCCGGCCGATCGTCCGTCTAATAACCACAAAACTGCTAGGCCCAAAAACCGGGGCGTTACAACTCTCCCCACTTAAGAAATTTCATCCCCGAAATTTACCTGGAGGAAACAGGTGCGGAAACTGTTTCAACATATCCAACTAGCGCTCCTACGTCACCTCCTCAACACTGTGGTGCCTCTACAACACCTTAACAAGCTCTACTGTCTTGCCACGCAGCACCTTACTGCTAATATCAAGAATCTCTACCGGTTCTTCATCATAAGATAGGTCCGGTCTCAACTCAATCTCCTCCACTGGCATAACATGCGATGGATCCGACCTATACCTCCGCAACGCCGAAACGTGGAACACATCATGAATTTTTCCCAACTCCGAAGGTAACCTTAAGCGGTACGTAATAGGACTCGCATGCTCAACAACCTCGTATGGTCCAATGAATCTCGGGCTAAGCTTCCATTTTCGCCCAAAACGTAGCACCTTTTTCCAAGGCAACACCTTCAGAAACACTTTATCACCCACGACGTACTCTATATCCCTACGCTTCAAATCCACATAGGACTTCTGACAATCTACAGCTGCTTTTAAGCGCTCACATATCAACTTTACCTTTTCGGTTGTGCCTCTTAAAACATTAGGCATCGGCATAAACTTTTCCTCCACTTCTGCCCAACACACGAGTATACGATATTTCCTGCCATAAAATGCCTCATAAGGTGCTTTCTGTATGCTAGCATGATGACTGTTATTGTAAGAAAACTCCACCAACGGCAACTGCTTCACCCACGTTCCCTGGTACTCAATAACACAACACCTCAGCATATCCTCGAGAACCTGAATCATGCGCTCCGACTGACCATCCGACTGAAGATGATACGAGGTACTGAAACTCAACCGGGTTCCCAAAGCACGATGCAAACTCACCCAAAACCTTGCGGTGAACTGCGGATACCTATCTGAAACTATAGATTTGGGCACCCCATGCAATCGTACAATCTCTAAGATGTACAATTTAGCCAACCTGTCCAAGGTATACGTAGTATGCACTGGCACAAAATGCACACACTTCGTAAACTGGTCAACAATCACCCAAATGGAATTCTTTTTGGTCGGCGTCAAAGCCAGCCCAAACACAAAATCCATGGTGACTCTTTCCCACTTCTATTACGATATTCTCAACAGCTGCGACAATCATGAAGGAAACTGATGCTCAGCCTTTACCCACGGACAAACCATACACCGTGCAATAAAGTAGCCACATTCTTCTTCAGCCCGACCCAATAGTACTCCTCCTTCAACACTCGATACATTTTAGTACTACCGAGATGCATAGAAAAAGGAATAGCGTGTGCATCAGTCAAATTTGTATGCCTCGACTCTTCGTCTTCAGGTACCACTACTCGACCTCTGAAACACAACATCCTATCATCACTAAAATGAAAATCTGTAGGATTCTCATCCCTGATATCTTCCACATGAGGTACCAAACTTCCATTGTATGGTTGTTTCTCCTTAATCATCTGTGACAAGGACGGCTTCACCTGCAACTCAGCCAACAAACCCCAGTCATTCGTCACACTCAACCGAGCAAACATAGCCCTCAACTCCATCGTTGCCTTCCTGCTCAAATCATCAGCAACCACGTTAGCCTTACCCGGATGGTACTCAATAGCCAGACCATAATCCTTCAACAACTCCAAGAACCTACGCTATCTTAGGTTCAACTCTTTTTGAGACATTAAATACTTCAGACTCTTATGATCCGTGAAAACCACACACTTCTCCCTATAGAGGTAATGCCACCAAATCTTCAAGGCAAACACAACAGTAGAAAGCTCAAGATCGTGAGTAGGGTAGTTACGTTCATGCACCTTCAACTGCCTAGATGCATACGCCACTACCTTACCCTCCTGCATCAACACGCAACCAAGCCCAACATACGATGCATCACTATAAATAACGAACTCCTTTCCCAACTCTGGTTGAACCAAGACTGGAGCTCGCGTCAAGGCTTCCTTCAACCCTTCAAAAGCACGCTGCCTATCTTCTGTCCACTCAAACCGAACATTCTTCTGTTACAGCTTAGTTAACCGAGTTGCCAAACTAGAGAACCCTTCCACAAACCTTCGGTAGTAACCCACCAAACCAAGGAAACTCCTAACCTCTGTCACAGACTTGGGTACCTTCTAACTCATTCCAACCTCAACCTTATGCGGATCGATACAAATTCCTTCGACCGACACAACATGCCCAAGAAATACGACTTCCCCAAGCCAGAACTCACATTTGCTTAACTTGGCATACAACTAATTCTCCATCAACTTCTGAAGCACAATCCGCAAATGGCTATCATGATCCTCCTCGGTACGAGAGTACACGAGGATATCATCTATAACCACAACCACAAACTGGTCCAAAAACTCATGGAACACCTGGTTCATCATGTCCATAAAAGCAGCTGGTGCATTGGTCAAACCAAAAGGCATCACCAAAAACTCATAATGCTCGTACCTCATAAGAAATGCAATCTTAGGCACACCCACCTCCTTTACCTTCAACTGGTAATACACTGACCTCAAATCTATCTTAGAAAACACTAAGACACCCCTGAACTGATCAAACAGATAATCTATTTGCGGTAAGGGATACTTGTTCTTTATATCAACTTATTCAATTGCCGATAGTCTATGCACATCTGTAACGTCCCATCCTTCTTCTTTACAAACAACACTAGTGCACCCTATGGTGAAATACTAGGCCTAATGAAACCCCGATCCAGCAACTCGTACAACTGCGTCTTCAACTCCTTCAGGGCCATGCGATACGGTACAATCGATACTAGTACTGTACCCGCAAAGACCTTGATGCCAAACTCAACCTCACGGTCTGGTGGCAACCCTAGTAACTCTTCCGAAAAAATAGCTGGAAACTCACATACGGTGCGAACATCCTGCACCCTCAACTTCTTTGATCCAGGATTCATAATATAGGCCAAGTAAGCCTGATATCCCGAATCCAAAATTCGACTTGCTTCCAAAGCCGAAACAAAATTAGACAAAAACTTGGCATTTTCGCCAACAACGACCACCTCATAATCACCCGACAACCTCAAAGATATCCGTTTGGTCTCAAAATCCACCACAATCCTATGTTCGATTAACCAATCCATACCCAAAATCACATCAAAACCATGGAATGGAAACTTTATTAAATCCACGGCAAACTCATGTCCCTGAACCATCAACAGACACCTACAATACAACCTCCTAACCACGACTGTCTCCCCAAGAGAACTAGTCACTTTAACACCCACATTAAGAATTTCAACAGATATATCAAGCAACTTAGCATGCTCACTCAAGATTGTATGAATGAGTAGAACTGGAATCAACCAACGAATACAACAACAAAGACTGTAGGGTAAAAGTACCTACAATCACATCAGTGTTATTACGACCCTCACGGTGCGCATACACCCTAGCCAGTCTACCTCCCTCAGGCTGGATAGCAACGGTATGAGCCACAGTCCTCTGTCCACCATCTCGACATTGAAATGGTCCCTGTCCATGACTACGACCTCTCTGCGGAGCAACAATAGGTGCGGCACCCTGTAGCGATGTCTTTTTCTCGCTAAAAAAACGAGGTTTTCGAAGTGTTTGTGATTTTTCGGATATAAAACGTTTATTCCGTGGGGTTTTAAAAAACCGCATTTTATTTAAAAATTGGAGTCGCCACCGGCCACTTAGGTAGGCAGGACACCATAAAACCAGAGATTTAAAAATTATTGGGTTCGGGAGTCGGTTACGGATGGGGAATGATTAGCACCCCCACACCGCCCAAAATTGGTACTTTAATAATTATCGCTTTATTAATATTAGATTTTTTTAGATTAAAGTGACGATTAGTTTAAAATTCGGTTATAATTGCGAGTAAATTTTAAGGGCCCTGTTATCCGAGAGTAAACGCCCAACCACTATCACTACGCCTGATACTGGCCCCATTTACGCTCGGATAAAAGGGCACTGCATTGACAATTTATATTCCATTATGCAAAATTAGAGAAATAATTTGGAAATATGCATTCGCATTGACATGATAAAAGACATAATAAATAATGAAAAAACATGGATATCACAAAATTAAACAAATCTGATAAAAACACGAACATAATATTAATATTAATAATAATAACAATAATAATGAAGTATAAATAAAAAAACACGTAGGAAATAAAAACGCATACTTCAAGATTACATACATATTAAAAATAAAACACGATGTAACATATGCATGACATAAATGTATTATTATGTTAATTTCACAAATCAAAACAACATGCTAACAAAGAAATTAATACCTAGTACATAACATACGACATAATATGCATACACAAATAAATAAATAAAGACATAGCCTTATTCATGACAAAAACACCCTAATATGTAACCTAAAAACATACAACACATACTATCATAAACAGGCCACGAAAACCAAACTAAAGTATGATAAAAATGAATATGCGTAAAAATAATAAAAAGAAAACAACCTATCTAAAACATAAATAAACACGGTCAAACATGACATTTATGAATACAACAAGTAATAGAACATGCTAAAAAATGAATAAAACATAAGTAAGCAATGAATATTTAGAACATAAAAACAAGGACTAAAACGCTAAGAAATGAAACAGAAATGCGGAAATTAAAAGGAGATAAAACTCGATTTAAGGACGTGATTATAAACTTAAGGAAACTTAAAAGGACCGGGGTTGTAAAATACCCATGCGGCACGCTTGAAATGAAATTTTCAAAAACGCGGAAGTCCTTGGGGCGTAATTTGACCATTTGAAAACTGATTTCATTTGATTAAGGGATGAAAACGAAAGATTTTAAAAACTACAAGGGACCAGGATTGTGAATAAACTAAGGGGCAGACTCGGTTTGAAAATACCCAAAACGCGAGATAACTTATGGTGTAATTAGACCAATTTTAAACGGGGATTTAATTATAAACCCCTTAACCGGCCTCCCCTCTCCTTTTTTTTCATTTTTTTTCAGCCTGGCATCACTTTCCATTCTCTCTCAAATATACAAACTCAAACCCTTGAGAAACCCAGAAACCGGCGGCTATCCGCCGTCCCTTCCGCCGCCGGCCGCCGCTAGCCGGCGCTAGTGAACCAAAAGAAACGCCCCAAAACCAACCTCTCTTCAAGCTAAACTCAAATCTGGCCTTATATTTACACTAGGACTCACCATTTTGCCTAGATCTAAGAAATAAAAGCCGAAACTTTTTCCCCCTTTTTTAAAAAACTTTGTAGACCAAGACCAAACAACCCCTCCCCTTTTACCGGTTCACCGTGTTTGGCTTAAGAGCCTTACAGCTTATCACCGGCAGGGGGCTCTTCCAACGAGGGTAAGAACCTAGTTCTTTTCTTTATTTTTTGTTGCTTATGCCCTTGAAAGATATGCATGCAATAAAAGTAGCAAGAAAAATACCACTGGACTTGCGTTGCCTATTTTTTTTGTATTTCTGAAAACTGGTAATAATACACTTTCTGTTGGATGATATATCCTTATTTTTTCTCTGTTTTGTAGAATATAATACATATTACATCTTGTTCGATTTGGTACTGACACCCTGTATTTCCATTTTTTTGTGCATCTGAGCATGGTGGAAGAGTGAAGAGAGTATGGTGGTGGTGTCCTCTGTCAGATCCATTCACGGCCGTTGGATCAGATCTGATCCAACGGCTTTGATTACATGGGGGATGAGCGGTCTAGATCGAGCCTTGAGATGAGTGCAGCTACATCTGATCTTGACGCGTGGCAGAGGGGTAATGAACGGTCTCGCGCATGCCAGCTGGATTATCTTGGAATGATCTGGACCGTTGGATCAAGACTTGATCCAACGGCCCAGATGATGGCGTCTGTAAGATAAAAGAGGGTTTTCAGACATAGTTTTTAGGGTTTTTAATATACTGGGTCAGGCCAATATGACCTTTGTAACATATTTTGGGTCTGTAATATATATTGGACTGGACTGTTAATTAATGAGCTTTTATTAATAAAACTTCTTGGATTTTATTTTAAATTAGCCCAATAATAATAATAATACGATAATAATAACATATACACATATATAATTTATGTACATATAACCATACATGTAAATTAACATATAGCATATAACATTCAAACACACATACATATATTTGCTCTCACACCTAATTAATGTAAGTATAAACATTATACATACTACAAACATACATAGTACATGCACATGCCAACCACATATATCACATACACCCAAGCACACACATACATGCATCTTATACACACAAAATAAGTATAACCAAATACCCCCTAGTACGTATAAACTATTAAAACATACGTGACATGTGACACACATACACCACACATAGTATGTATAATACGCATGCGCTTACATATATTACACATATTTTGTACACATTAATCACATATATAGTAATCATATAATATAACATGTATGCATGCAATAATAATACCTCATTAATTATTACGCTAATATATTAACAATATTTACAAACCGGATAAAAATGAGTGATTACAGTTGCCCCTCTTTGCTTGTTCTTGTGAAACGAGAACAAAGCAAAGACCGAAAGCACTCATTTTTATCCGACTTCCCTATTCACGACTTCAGAATCATGCGTTCTTCTGGAACTCTCTGTTTTTCCTTAGCTGAATCTTTAGGCTCGTAAGTTCTTCCTATATAGAGCTTCGCCACCTTCCGATCTTGGAGCTACAGGCTCTTCCTATATAGAACCCTTCGCTCTGAAGCCTCAAGTTATGAGTCCCTCCTATATAGAACTTTTCACTTCGAGACCGTAAAGCTTGGAGTCCTTCCTATATAGAACTCTTCGCCTTCAACGCTGGTTTCTCCTATATAAAACCTTTTGCGTCGCTGATGGATTCTTTCGACTGGGGCTTGAAAACGTAGGCTTCTCATTTATATAATCTTTGTCTTCGATTTTTCTTTTCTCCTTTCTTTTCTTCTTTTTTTTTTTCGAGGCTGTTGCCATTTTTGGACCTACGCTACTAAGGCTGTCGCATCATGCCCGAAGGACTTATTGATGGCCCGAAGGACTTATCACCACGCTCGAAAGACTTATTGGTGGCCCGAAGGACTTAACATCGTGCCCGAAGGACTTACCGATGACCCGAAGGATTTACCATTCGGGACTCACGCCGCTATGCTGCCGCATCATGCCCGAAGGACTTATTGATGGCCCGAATGACTTATTACCACGCTCGAAAGACTTATTGGTGGCCCGAAGGACTTAACATCGTGCTCGAAGGACTTACCGATGACCCGAAGGATTTACCATATGGGTCTCACGCCGCTATGGCTGCCGTTCTTTCGGGACTCACGCCGCTATGATGCCGCATCATGCCCGAAGGACTTATTGATGGCCCGAAAGACTTATCACCACACTCGAAAGACTTAATGGTGGCCCAAAGGACTTAACATCGTGCCCGAAGAACTTATCGATGACCCGAAGGATTTACCATCTGGGTCTCACGCCGCTATGGCTGCCGTTCTTTCGGGACTCACGCCGTTATGCTGCCGCATCATGCCCTAAGGACTTATTGATGGCCTGAAGGACTTATCACCACGCTCGAAAGACTTATTGGTGGCCCGAAGGACTTAACATCGTGCCTGAAGGACTTACCCATGACCCGAAGGATTTACCATCTGGGTCTCACACCGCTATGGCTGCCGTTCTTTCGAGACTAACGCCGCTATGCTGCCGCATCATGCCCGAAGGACTTACTGATGGCCCGAAGGACTTGTCACCACGCTCGAAAGACTTATTGGTGGCCCGAAGGACTTAACATCGTGCCCGAATGACTTACCGATGACCCGAAGAATTTAACATCTGGGTCTCACGCCGCTATGGCTGCCGTTCTTTCAGGACTTTGGTAAATTCTTCGATAATTCTTCAAATACCTGTTTAGGAACAAGCAAAATTGACATGCCCCTATCTATATGATGCATGCAATGTCGTGCTTTCTTTCTCCTCTTTTTCTTTTTTCCTTGTTTCTTTTTCTCCCTTTTTTTATCCTCATTTCTCTCACTCTCTTTTCTTTTTCTTTTTATTGTTAGTCTTGTTTTAAAATATTATGTCCTGAAAAGTCATTCTTCGGATTTCTCTATTTCCTTTCCTTTAGCGGTATGCTTAGTTTTGATCTTCATTTCTGTCAAATTTTGTTCAATGAGCACCCGCTCTTGTTCTTTTGCACGAGTACCCGCCTTTCTTCTTCGGGGTCTCTGCCTGCTTCACCAACAAACACTATATCATGCGTGTGCAGAGATTCTTACTATTCTTTCTGTTCTGCATTGCCCCATTCGATCGTGCTCGGCTACCTTCCAGTTCTTTTGACCCAACATTCTGAGTATTTGTTAATTTCGTCATCGGGGTGAGCAAAATGCTTCTTAACCTCAATCTTCTTGTTGCCTCTTGACGGGCACCATTCATCGATTTCTGTGCTTCAATTCTTTGGAGACTCACTGTTTACTTTTTACCGCCCCCTTACTTTGTAAGCTCATTCTTGTCATGTTTTGTCCTTCATTTTCTTAAACCAAACAAGGTATCATGGCTGGAATCCGCCTCTTGTTCTTGAGCTGTCTGACACCTATACTTTTGTCATCATCTTCATTCTATGCATTGTGAGGTCATGGTGCTTCAATAGTATCCGCAACCTTGTGTTCTGGATTTTATCCTTGAAGTAATACATGGAAATCTTTGTTGCTTTACTTGTCAATTTGCTGATTGGTGTTCCACTAAAGGGTATCATTTAGATTAACATACAAGATTTTGAAAACACAGCATAGGAGCTCTGGATATCATGTGCAAGAGTGGCTTAGATTCAACCACTTGGTAATTCAAAGATGTGGAGTCTTCCCTGGTGACTCGGTTCATCCTCATGATTACCGCGTTGCTGCAAAGTACTACTCTTTCTCAATTCTCATTATCTACTCCGCCCCCAAAAGGGTTGGCTTGTATAACCACTCGAGTGCAGAAATATTACTCTAGGAATAGAGTTCTGGGTGGTGCGAGTCTTAATTTTTCCTATGATATCGCCTATTTTCTTTCTTTTCTTTTTTCTTTTTTTTTCATCTTTTCATCATTTTTTCCTTTTTTGTTTTGTTTTGTTTTTTTTGCTTTTATCATTATTTGAGGAAATCAATTCGTCACAGTCATTTGTCTTGAGGACAACGATGGGGCAAACAACACTGCCCCAAGTTACTCGGCATAGTCACGATTTGAAAATATTACCATCACTCATGAAGCTAAGGTTTCTTGAATTAGATGATGTATCTCCACCTTATCGCTTCAGCGGAGTGCCCCAAAATTCCCATACTCTTATCCGAACAAGCCTATTACCAGGTTTCAAACATAGGAGTACTTTTTTATTATTATTTTCTCCTTATTTATTTTTCATTTCTTTCTTTTTCTTTCTTCTCTTTTTCTTCAATTCACCCCCTTTTTAATTCTTATTTTTATTTCTTTACTACCTAGAAGATTATGCCTAGAGTTTCAATTTCAAGCAACTCTACATGGTTGACATTTAGAACTTTTTCGTCCTTGAACATCATCGAAAGAGTAATAATCTCGCTTTGCTGACCAGAGTCCGGTGGGGAAGATCACACATCATCGTTGTCACGACATCTATCTAATGTCACATCTTGCAATTGATATCCAGTGTCCTACAACGGCGAGAAAATATCTATGTGCTTTCAAAAACATTATATGTTAAGCGAATGTGTTCTTTATTGAAATAAAAAATCAACAAACATGTCCCATCACAAAAGATCTTTGCCACATGGGGGCCACATAGAGTTGATTCCTTGTATTACTTCAGGAAGGTATTTTAACATAGGGACATCTCTGGCTTCTTTAGCACTATGTAGACTTGCCCCTCATTCTTGGTCTTCCACTGCTTGATCAGCTCTTGTGTCAGGGTTCCATCATTGACCAGCTTCTTGATTTCCTCCAATAAAGGTCTACATCTTCTGGTGGAATGCCCTGGTGCCCCCATATGGAATTCGCATGTGCTACTCGAGTCAAAACTATGGGCATACGGATCAGGTGCAATTTTCATCGGCCTAGGAACAAGATAGTGACCCCCTACCAGATGAGGCCAAATGTCTGAGATAGATGTTCCAAACACTTCCAAATTTGTGCTCATCCGAGGGATTTTCCTTGATGACCCCGATTTGTCATTCTGTTTCCTTCTTTTACGGCTACGCGAACCCTGGAGATGACACTCGTTTACCTCTCCATCTTTATCTATCTTATCTTCGCTTCGGTCCTTAGACTTTAGACCCAATTTTCCTTCTTTGATTGCATATTCTATCCTTTCTCCAAACGTCATGAAATCTTTGAATCCGTTTCTCGATTTCTCCAACATCACATCGAAGAAGGGAGAGGGAAGCGTTGCATGGAATAGGGGAGTCAACTCTTCTTCCGCAATAGGAGGCTGGACTTGGGTAGCCAAACATCACCACCGTAATGCATATTCCCTGAAGCTTTCACTTTGTCTCATTTTCTCATTCTGAAGAAACTGCCGACAGGGTGCTAAATCTAAAGCATATTTGTATTGAACCAAGAAGGCATTAGCGAGGTCACCCCATGACCTAACTTGGTTTCTGTTCAAACGATTATACCACACTACTGCTGGTCCCGTCGGGCTATCATGGAAATGGTGGATCAACAATTCTTCGTTCTTCATGTATCCTTCCATTTTTCTACAAAACATGGTTAAGTGAATCTTCGGGCAGCTGGTTCCAACATACTGCGTAAATCCGGGAACCTTGAAATCCGGAGGAATGACCAAATCAGGGACTAGGCAGAGTTCCCTTGTATTGAAAGCATTTATCTTTTCTTTCTTCTTAAGCTCTTTCTCGATTTTTTCTTCTAACTGGTCAAGCCTCGACTCTTCAATTCGTTCCATTTTCCGATTAATTCTGCCATCGAACCACAAGTATTAAATTATGAAGTGTCATACGATGATAGAATTATTAAACAATGCACAGGACGTGATGCAAATGCAATGCATGAATGCAATAAATCATCGATTCCGCAAGTGATTTGTCCCTATAGGACATCTTTCATTCAGACCGAAAGGTTTCATTACATCTGGTATTAGGGTTTTACAGATAGTGGTGAGCCCTGGCACCTAATGTCTTGACCTCATTCAACAGTCCTATCAGCTTTCCTTCGCAGTCCAATGCTGGATCCATATTCTGGCTTATTGGTGCTGCTGCATCGGCTAAATCTGCTACCTGTTGAGCTACTTGCCGGGCTTGAGTCGTAACCATCTTCATGTCCCGGTCTTTCTACCGTATTGTTTGCTCAGCCTTTTGTAGCTGAACGGTCATTGCCCCAGCATGGATCTCACTGGTACGTAAAGCAATCTCGAGCCTCGCTATCTGTTCTTTGAGTGCTGCGTTTTCCATTTGAAAGGCTTGTGATTCATTCATTTCCTGCTGCAGACTTGATTTCAAGATATCTTCCATGGCCAGACTGCTTTCCAAATCACTTTGGAGAATGTCGCGCTGGCCCTCAGCTTCTTCCAGCTTCTGTGATAATGATCTGACTTTATTCTTACTATTCTTGCATTTCTACTTCCAGCGTTCTGAACCGTTCCTCAGCTGAATCATACCATTGACCCACTCGTCCGCGGTGTCACCCAGACCGAAACTCTTGAATTCAAAGTGCAGCTTCTGGTACTCGTCTTGTACATTCTTTAATTTCATGCTCAGATTGTGCCTCTCATGCTCGAGCTGGCCGCACTTGCGTGCAAGTTCATCTTATGAGACGCTTTTATTCTTGAGTCCTAACTTTATCCCGCTTGAGTGACCCACTTCTGTGTTACCCGAACCTTGGGCTGGGTATTGACCCTCCTTCGACTTTGCCTCTCGGGCAACGGCTGGCTTGCTGAAGAATCGGGGTTATCCATCTTCGAAACCCAAAATTCCCATTCTGATAAGATCTCGAACTCTGTCCTTCAGGGCCCTACAATTTCCAGTGTGATGACTCGAATCGCCTATGTGGTAGCCGTACCAGACACGACTGTTGTAATTCTGCGGATAAAGAGGTTTTCTTGGTACAGACTTCACTGGTATGATAAGGCTCCTTTCGACAAGCAACGGAAGTAACTCGGTGTATCTCATGGGCATAGGATAATGCCTTCTGATGTCGTTAGATTCTCGAACTTCCCCTAGTTTTGCCTTTGTTCCCTGGGTATCTACCCCAGATATGGTACTTGTCTGCTTCTTGAGATTGATCACAAAGGGATTCGATTTGTCATATTTAATGGTGTTGTCTGTTTCGACATTCTTCCCATTCTGCTCCCCTATCGAATCTTTTCTGAGTTCGACATGCTGCTTGCCTTTCATCATGGCATTGATCTGGTCCATCATCTCGGACATCTGCTTCTTTAGTTCTTGTATTGCATCTTGTTTGTCACCAAAATTGACACTGCTTACTGAATCTATTCTGGTGTCCTTTAATGGTTCTTCTTCGGCTGTCCCTGGCCTAGTCTTGGGATGGAACTCTGGAATTGGACCTCCTTCCTTCAGGTCAAAGAACCTTTGGTCCATCATGAACAATCTTCTATTATGGGAGAAATCACTCGGGAATCAATGCTCTGTGTAATGCGAATGCGATGATATGCAAAAACAAAGCAAAAGAAAACAAGTCAGTACCGGACAAAAATGATAAGTACGTAATAAAAGGGCAAATTAAATGCGATAAGCAAACAAGGCAATCCTATTTACATTCCATCTAAGACACCTAGGTTATCCGCATGGCTTTAACAGGGTGGGTTTCTATGTGTTCTCTATATGCAGTTTTGGTTCTAGGAGGTACCCAAATTTTCCTTGTTGTCCTCTACTAAGAGTAGCAAGGCCCCCGATCATCACCCATTATAGGCTCCTTTCAACCGGGTTCAATTCAGGGGAACCCATTCGCTTATGCCCATACGAAGGAACGATATCCTTACGAAAGCATAAGGTACTCGAGCCCCGAAGGTAGTTGCTAGGCCCATACGGGAGAACGATATCTCCATGAGAGCATTAGCGTTTTCCCCCACTTAAAAAACGGGTTTATATGGCATATTTTAAATGCGTTAAAATAAACGTGCAATTATAACCGATTGTTAATTTAATAGTCACTTTAACCCGAAATTTCCAATATTAGTAAAGCGGTAATTATTTTAAAAGCTTGACTCTCATTTGTTTTTGAAAAAAACAAAAATAGTCCCCAGCGGAGTCGCCATCTGTAGCGATGTCTTTTTCTCGCTAAAAAAATGAGGTTTTCGAAGTGTTTGTGATTTTTCGGATATAAAACGTTTATTCCGTGAGGTTTTAAAAAACCGCATTATATTTAAAAATTGGAGTCGCCACCGGCCACTTAGGTAGGTCGGACACCATAAAACCAGAGATTTAAAAATTATTGGGTTCGGGAGTCGGTTACGGATGGGGAAAGATTAGCACCCCTACACTGCCCAAAATTGGTACTTTAATAATTACCGCTTTATTAATATTAGATTTTTTTAGATTAAAGTGACGATTAGTTTAAAATTCGGTTATAATTGCGAGTAAATTTTAAGGGCCCTGTTATCCGAGAGTAAACGCCCAACCACTATCACTACGCCTGATACTGGCCCCATTTACGCTCGGATAAAAGGGCACCGCATTGACAATTTATATTCCATTATGCAAACTTAGAGAAATAATTTGAAAATATGCATTTGCATTGACATGATAAAAGACAGAATAAATAATGAAAAAACATGGATATCACAAAATTAAACAAATATGATAAAAACACGAACATAATAATAATAATAATAATAATAATAATAATAATAATAATAATAATAATGAAGCATAAATAAAAAAACACGTAGGAAATAAAAACGCATACTTCAAGATTACATACATATTAAAAATAAAACACGATGTAACATATGCATGACATAAATGTATTATTATGTTAATTTCACGAATCAAAACAACATGCTAACAAAGAAATTAATACCTAGTACATAACATACGACATAATATGCATACACAAATAAATAAATAAAGACATAGCCTTATACATGACAAAAACACCCTAATATGTAACCTAAAAACATACAACACATACTATCATAAACATGCCACGAAAACCAAACTAAAGTATGATAAAAATGAATATGGGCAAAAATAATAGAAAGAAAACAACCTATCTAAAACATATATAAACACGGTCAAACATGACATTTATGAATACAACAAGTAATAGAACATGTTAAAAAATGAATAAACATAAGTAAGCAATGAATATTTAGAACATAAAAACAAGGACTAAAACGCTAAGAAATGAAACAGAAATGCGGAAATTAAAAGGAGATAAAACTCGATTTAAGGACGTGATTATAAACTTAAGGAAACTTAAAAGGACCGGGGTTGTACAATACCCATGCGGCACACTTGAAATGAAATTTTCAAAAACGCGGAAATCCTTGGGGCGTAATTTGACCATTTGAAAACTGATTTCATTTGATTAAGGGACGAAAATGAAAGATTTTAAAAACTATAAGGGACCAGGATTGTGAATAAACCAAGGGGCAGACTCGGTTTGAAAATACCCAAAACGCGAGATGACTTATGGTGTAATTAGACCAATTTTAAACGGGGATTTAATTATAAACCCCTTAACCGGCCTCCCCTCTCCCTTTTTTTCATTTTTTCTCAGTCCGGCATCACTCCCCATTCTCTCTCAAATATACAAACTCAAACCCTTGAGAAACCCAGAAACCGGCGGCTATCCACCGTCCCTTCCGCCGCCAGCCGCAGCTAGCCGGCGCCGGCGAACCAAAAGAAACGCCCCAAAACCAACCTCTCTTCAAGCTGAACTCAAATCTGACCTTAGATTTACACTAGGACTCACCATTTTGCCTAGATCTAAGAAATAAAAGCCGAAACGTTTTCCCCCTTTTTTAAAAAACTTTGTAGACCAAGACCAAACAACCTCTCCCCTTTTACCAGTTCACCGTGTTTGGCTTAAGAGCCTTACAGCTTATCACCGGCGGCGGGGGGCTCTTCCAACGAGGGTAAGAACCTAGTTCTTTTCTTCTTTTTGTTGCTTATGCCCTTGAAAGATATGCATGCAATAAAAGTAGCAAGAAAAATACCACTGGACTTGCGTTACCTCTTTTTTTTGTATTTCTGAAAACTGGTAATAATACACTTTCTGTTGGATGATATATCCTTGTTTTTTCTCTGTTTTTGTAGAATATAATACATATTACATCTTGTTCGATTTGGTACTGACACCTTGTATTTCCATTTTTTTGTGCATCTGAGCATGGAGGTTGGTACGGCGGTATGGTGGAAGAGTGGAGAGAGTATGGTGGTGGTGTCCTCTGTCAGATCCATTCACGGCCGTTGGATAAGATCTGATCCAACGGCTATGATTACATGGGGGATGAGCGGTCTAGATCGAGCCTTGAGATGAGTGCAGCTACATCTGATCTTGACGCGTGGCAGAGAGGTAATGAACGGTCTCGCGAGTGCGTTGCACGCGCGAGTGGGAGGCGAGCGGTCTAGAGAGTGACATCATGGGCGCCAGTTGGATTATCTTGGAATGATCTGGACCATTGGATCAAGACTTGATCCAACGGCCCAGATGACGGCGGCTGTAAGATAAAAGAGGGTTTTCAGACATAGTTTTTAGGGTTTTTAATATCCTGGGTCAGGCCAATATGGGCTTTGTAACATATTTTGGGTCTGTAATATATATTGGACTGGACTGTTAATTAATAAAACTTCTTGGATTTTATTTTAAATTAGCCCAATAATAATAATAAAAATAATAATACGATAATAATAACATATACACATATATAATTTATGTACATATAACCATACATGTAAATTAACATATACCATATAACATTCAAACACACATACATATATTTGCTCTCACACCTAATTAATGTAAGTACAAACATTATACACACTACAAACATACATAGTATATACACATGCCAACCACATATATCACATACACCCAAGCACACACATACATGCATCTTATACACACAAAATAAGTATAACCAAATACCTTATAGTACGTATAAACTATTAAAACGTACGTGACATGTGACACACATACACCACACATAGTATGTATAATACGCATGGGCTTACATATATTACACACATTTTGTACACATTAATCACATATATAGTAATCATATAATATAACATGTATGCGTGCAATAATAATACCTCATTGATTATTACGCTAATATATTAACAATATTTACAAACCGGATAAAAATGAGTGATTACACACCCTGCCTACCTCAGGCAAATAACGGACAATCACGCCTCTGATGGTCACCCGACCCACAACTCTAGCAAGTATTAGCCACAACAGGCGCAGGTGCCTGACCCTCCCTGGCCAGACGCGGGCACTCTCGCCTCAAATGATCTCGGGATCCATAAACCCAACAGGTGTTAAACGGAGCTCTAGCCTGGGCACCCTGCCCGTGGGCACCATGTCCAACAGCACCTCCGCTATGCCTCGATTCTAGACGAAACCTCCTGTCACGGTGTCTCTTAGCCTGACCACCGCTATAACCTAAATCAGCAACTCTCTTACCCGAGCTAGAACCTCACGATCCAGAAGCCAAACCCAAATTCTGCTCTACATCCAGAAGCAAAACCAACACATCAAAATCGGTATAATCAGCAGCAAGCATGTATGTCTTAACATCCTGCACAAGCCCATAGCGGAATTGATCACATCGCGTACGCTCGTCAGGAACCAACTCAGGTGAATATTTACTCAACCTCACGAACTGCACCTCATACTCCTCAACAGACATACTGCCCTGCACAAGAGCCACGAACTCGTGCTTTCTATCATCCTGATACTAGACTCCCAAAAACTTCTTCTGGAAAGCTTCACAGAAGAACTCCCAGGTCACATCATCCGTCTCCATACCAGATATCGTGGTAGTCCACTATGTATAGGCATCACCCTATAGTAGAGAAATAGCACAGCCTAGCTTACGAGCATCAGTACACCCCATCTGGCCTAGTATCCTCTCAGTACTGGCCAACTAGCCCTCAGAATCCTCAGGCGATAACCCTCGAAACTCAACTCTACCCAAACTGCAAAGACACTCAAGCGGCAACTCTTGCTCAACCATCAGTGGTGCTGGCACATGAACACCCGCAACTGTAGCCTAAAAAGCATCGGTCATGGCTTGTATCAAAGGTGTCATATCACCCATCCCTGGCCCAGCAAGCGCAGGTGTTACTTGTTCTACTCCCTCCGGTGGAATAGGTGGGAGCAGTGGCAACCCTCTAGGAGGCACAACATCTCCCTCAACACCCTACCCAATGGCACTAGAAATCGCACTAGATTGCAACTCTTTGCTCAGTCCTATTATGCTAAAATATATCTAAGGCATGATAATCATTTCAAAACGAAAACAGTCAGGCCAGCTTCAAGCAAGGATTCAAGACTTCCATTTCAAAAAGTCAAAACTTTTCAGACTATAATAATAAGGCAATGGGTCCCCAAAATTTTCCCAACATAGTATAAACAATCAGCATGTATATCTCAATCACCGTGCATATCAACATCAAGTTTTAGCACAAAACAACCACAATGATCATGTCTATTTCCCAAAACAAGCACCGTGCATAACAAACAATAGCAACGATCAAATACAACATCCCAACCTTTCAAAACCTGGTTCTAATACCACCAAATGTAGCCCCCTCGACCCGGCCTAGCCGCTAGACCAACCCGAGCGAGTCATATTAGGTTTACCGAGGTAAACCGAGAGAAGAAACCCCAAAACGTGTCCATTTTTTTATTTTATCTTATCTAGATGCTTAATTAATATCCTATATGTTCATGCTGACAGCAGATGAAAATCCAACTCAATCAGGCATCGATTTGACATCTAATTGGTCACATTTGTAATTTAGGGACCAAATTGCAAATACAGAAAATTTTAGGATTAAAACTCACTTTTGAGTTACCAACCTTTAATTAGTCAGATTTCGGACATCCATCTCAGATTTCAGCTCAATCCGGTCATTCCATCATATAGAATTACATTGACAAGATTCAAGGACTAAATTGTAAAGGTGACAAAACTACCCAAAGTGACATTAACAGAATTAACGGTCATCCGTACCTATACAGGTAATCCCGTATCGATACGGATTGAAATACTTCATCTCAGTACACCTCAATGCCGTATCGAAATGCCTAACTAAAATACCGAACTTTTGAAAATCTTGATGATCGGACCGATACGGTTCTCTATGCATTTCGGTACACAGGGTTGGGACGAAAAAGTTGATTCCAGTAACTGAGACCTGTACCGAAACACCCCTTGCCATACCAGTATGCTACGGCTACACTGGCCTAGGCGTATCGAAACACCACCAACCCATACCGATCCCTCAAGTCTAAAAATACCCATCCATACCGATATAGTCCCTCGCGTATCGGTACGCCTGGGCCTGTAATGTCACATTTGGTGGTTTTTCATCCAAATAACATCTTCAAATCATTCCCACAAGCTGGAAACAAAATACCAACATGCCAAGCATACCACAAGCAACTAAGCATCATTATCCTAACAACACAACAAGGCTTCATGCATCAAAAGGGAATCTATAGGTTTGCTTCCTAATTTTGCATCCAAGCAACAAACCAAAGGACAAACCAACACCAAAATCAAACTTTAGAGGCCAATTACAACCCAAGAGCAACCAAATAAACATGCTCAAATAGGGAGTTCAACATAACATCTCCCAAAACTGAAACAAGTACCCCATTGCCTTTATTCTTATAGTCTAATCCGAAATATACTTTGTTAACCAAGTCTTGCTAGGATCCCCTTGCTTCTTGCTACCTTCCGAGACTTTAATTCTCTACATTGATGGACAAAGAGAGCATAAGCACACTAGAGTTAGTGAGGAGTACTCAAATACTATTACCATCAATGCATCTAAAACCATTGTTCAATAGCACATTGAAAATCCCTTTTTAAATCATACTTTTCATCATTTAAAACTTCATGCCTTAAAACCATACACTTAACACTTTCAAAACCAGCATATTAAACCATATGCTACATGTATCATTAACCAACAACAAATACCATTGCTAACCTCAATTTAAGCCTTCCCATGCGTAACAACCATATGCAAAGCTTAAATAGTAAACATGTATAAATCACATTATACAACATAAACCTTTCAATGATACATTAACAATTATATTGGCTTACAAGTGATCATTAAACAAGTCCAATACCAAAAGAGTTCATCGAATACACGAATTCAACAAGTGTTCAACCAACACTTCAAGCTATCTCAACTGGAATTGCGATACAATAACTAGCGCGATACTACCAACTGGGTACTTACCCAACACTTAGGGACACCAACCCCTTTCATCGGTTAGACGCTTAATCTGTTTACGGGAGTTTTCAGTATTGTTTAACCCCTCTACCGTTAGGGTACTCGGATGGAGTTTTTGGTACACGGATCTAAACCCCTCAACATCCAAGGCATCTTATTATAGTGCACTCAATCCTATGGCCGGCCAACAATATCCGATAACAATTTTAAAACCACATCACTTGCCAATATAATTAACCATTTTAACATTTACCTCACTATTTTTAACATGCATTAACCAATCATATTCCAAAGCAACAACCATGCTTTAAACCACAAGTATAGACCACATACTCAGAAGGATCACTTACCATGCGCATCCTTCAGCATTTAATGCTTAAATACAGTATTTCAAATACTTTTAAAACATGCTTAAATAGTAGGTAACATGTAAATCAAAACAAGTGCATAAAACCATTTAACACTAGCACGACCGAGAGAGAAAATCCACTTTACTTACTTTTGAGTTTAAACCCCCATAAACCACCTTTAAAACATTCCAAAGATGGAATCCACGTTCTCACTCACCAATACTCGAAGCCTCGATTTGCCGATGCGAAATCAAGTGTCTGAAGCCTCCAACGGTTCACCAAACACTTCTGGATCAACTCCCCTGCTTTGACCATAACACAACAGAGGATTAATGCATCTTTTCAAATTTCCACAATCCTCTCAAGATTACCCATCCACAACAACCGAAATCATCATCAAAACCTTCTCTAACACAACCCAGCCACAACCTAACAATCTAACACCATTTTTATCAACAATCAACACCTAAAAGTAGAATCACATCAACCTAACACCCCCTGCATTCACGCAGCCACCAAAACACCCCAAGAAAACAAATCTAGCAACCTAAACAATTAGAGATTCAAGAGTTTCGAGATTCCATTGACAACAACAACTTATCAACATTATAAAACATCCACAATATGAATTAAATCATCCTTAATTACCAGAAAATATATTCAATCCGTGAATCAACTCATTTCCCTAATTAACTCAATTAATCATTGAAAAATCATTAAAATCAGATTAGAAACACAAAATCAAGGATCAAATGCTTGGTAATTTCAGTAAAGAACCATACAATAGAGGAGATCTCGGACCTTACCCTATTGTGAAGTTTCTCCCTCAATTGATTTGATAAAAGCTAAGAAACACAAGATTAATGTAAGATTTTGTATAAACAATCTTAGTTAAACTCTTTGAAACCATAAAATCAAGTTAGAAACCATCTCACCTCTGGAATTTGATGAAAACTTGAGTATTTGGCTGAGGAGAGAATGGAGAGAAAAGTGAAGAGATAAATAACGTGATTTTTTTCCAAAACCAATAACCACCTTTTAACCAAAAATCTCTTTTAATTGAATAATAAAACACATGTTAAAGTAAGTTTAATTAAGGGAGAAACCATCAGAAACAAATTGGTAAAATAGCTCCTTAAAGATTATAAGAATTTGACCCTTTTCATTTTAGTCACTAGAAAATCACAGTTTTCAAAACTTGCATTTTGGTCACTAGCCAAAATGTCTAACTTCCAAAACTCATTTTCCAAAATTGATTCCACCAAAAATCATTATATATTAAAAGATAATTTTTAACTATTTCCATATTTTTATCTTATCGAAAAATATGTTATCCCAAATCTGACTCGAATCTCTAACCCAATCACCAGACCGTCTAATAACCACAAAACTGCTAGGCCCAAAAATCGGGGCGTTACAGAAGGCTTTTGGGAAAAGTATGTGCCACTAGATGAAATTTCTTACAGTAACAACTATCAATCGAGTATAAAGACGGCTTTATCAAATGTGTAGTATGAAAGAAGATTGTGATAAACATTTACGAATACTGATATAAGCCTTGTGGGAAAGGTAATTGTATGCAAAGTTACTCAAATGTGAATTTGATTAATTCAAGTTGCATTTCCAGGTCACATTGTCTCAACAAAGAGGATCTAAGTAGATCCTAAGAAAGTTAAGATGATAGCACTGGTATTAATACAGTCTGAAGTTAATAAAGATTCTATGTTATTTAATGATACATCCCATAATAGGTTGGGATGTATATTGCGGTAATAAGGCTAAAGTAGTAGTTGATGTATCTTGCTGAAAGTCATCCTTTGCCTTATAAGAATTGAATGCCCAATTATCTTTGGAAGAAGATAGTGTAATGATTACATAGCTTCAGCTCAAGTATACATTGACAATGTAACACCCTTACTAGTATTTATTACCCAATACTAGAATAGAGTGTCACATGATGTTTAAACGCATATTATGCTATTCATACAAGTCAAAAATGATGATTTTCATTTTTTCCTTTTTAATCGCGTAAAATTTATTTCCAATATTTAACCCATCAAATAGACCTCGATTTCAAGCAGCAACTTGGAAATTTATAACTATACTTTACGATTAACAAAACTGTCTAAAATTAAAATCATTTTGATTACTCTAAAATTTCATTTTCATAACATTACCCGATTTTCATTACTAGTAATTTATTTAAACTAGCATCAAGTCTAACAAAGTCCAATATCGTATACTAACCACTTATCTAGATGTTAATATTACAATTCACATCTAGACTAGTTTAAAAGAGCTAATATTCATTTATACATGCCAACTACAAAATATCAAAATACATCAAGGATGTAGTTACTGATACTGTATTTATATCATTTCTTTGATAGTGATGCCTTACTCCTTACTCTGACCCTGGTTTCCTACCTACGCGTGAAAAGTCATCACACGCTAATTATACACTTAGTGAGGCATTATAATTTTTTTAACATGAATCAACATGCTTGAATTATAACAATAATATAATAAACATGTAGTTTGATCACTATTCCTTTATTTCCCTTATGTTAATCAAATATTAACATAATATAATCTGGATTCATAAATCCTATTAATATCCTTGCCATTATCTGAGAGTTTACCTACTCTCTAAATTATTTACCATTTATTACCATTATCCGAGAGTTCACCTAATCTCTAATTTATTAACCATTTATTATCAAATAAATTATTGCCCAACATAGTTTGAGGACTTGAGTACACAGGTCAAAACTGCACCAAAGAGCTAATACACCGCACCTAAGTGCTAAGAGACCTCACATAAGTGCTAAAGAACCACACCTAAGTGTTAATAAACCGCACCGAAGTGCTAAATCGCTGGACTCTATGGTATGCCAACTATACTCTATACCTCAGTAACTTACTTGGGCATACTTTCCAATTCCATATTCAATTCATCCATGGCAATATAATTATCATGATTTCAAGCTAAGGCAGTTCATACGTGAAATACCATAAACGTACATACCTGATATATCTAGTGATCAAATGCATCATAGTTCTACCTTTGACAATTCTCAACATGTCAAATATAAGTTCATGATATAACTATCAAACAATTATTAATAGGGTAGACTTATCACGAGTCTTCTAAATGATGATCATAATATTATCCATGTATGAAAATGCACTTACATTGAAACTTTATAAGTTGCCAATATGTACATAGCCTCACAAAGCTTCAACTTGATCTATGTCATTTCCTCGATTGGTAGTTCGATCTCGGTTTTGATCACGATCTATATGTACATCAACATGTCATAAATACATTTCAAATTATATGTTAGTATCATACTAACACATAAATACAATAGGAATAATTTTCCTACAATTATTCCTATAATTGTCCAATCTTATATCCGTGACATAAGTCATTATATCTTTAATACCTTGAATTCTCTTCAACTTTTAATCAAAGAATGATCAAAACTTCATTCTAATAACAATTTAAGCATAATGCTTCCATGAAAACAAATTTTTTCACTTTAGTCCCTAATTTTCCCCAAAATGCCGAATTAGTTCCAAATCTTTCCAAGATTTTTGAATTGATCCTTATGTTTTCACAAACTTCTAAAATGGTCCAAATGACATTTTAAAGCTTGTAAAATCATAATTTCATCATATCCAATCTTATGGAAATTTTTCCATAATTTCTCTTCCTTGACTAAAATGGTCCTTTACTTTCCAATATTTCCATTTTGGTCCTAAATTATCAATTCAAGCTAATTTGATCATAATCTCATCATTTCTAATACTAGAATAGTTTTCACAAAAATTTCCCCTTTATTTCCAATTCTAACCAAATTGGTCCTTTATTCTTCCTAAGGGAAAATTTTCATTCTAACATCAATTTAGGGCTTCTAGTATCACAAATCATTCATTTCCATCCTTTATTCAATTCCCTAACCAAATCCCCAAATTCTAGGGTTAGGGTTTATAACCTTGAACATAGAATTAAACAAAGTTCAAGATTGCTTTCATGTTTACAACACTTGAATTACTTAAATCAAACCTTAATTCTAACATGGTTCATGAAATTCCAATTTCTCTCTCTTCAAGAACATGAACTATTCTTCATATCACCATGCAAAATTACTATCAAAAGAAAGAGCATGAAGCATAGATCAATTTATTTCAAAGCAAAATACCTTGATTCTAACTTTAGAACCTTGAAATTTGCCAAAGAAAATTTCTCCCTTTTTTCTCTTGCTTTTCGAAATTCTCCAAGAAATATGAGCAAATTTTGTTCATCTTTTTCCTTTTAATCCACATGTGATAATTAAATGAATTTTAAATTCATTTAATTAGTGAAATTACTAATTTAGCCTTTAAATCCAATGGCTAAATTTAATCTTATCATAAACCAAGGGCCAAGGTTAAATCCATGTGTTTTTCATCTTCTAAAAATGCCCTCAACATTTCAAAATATTTCAAAAATGCCATCCATGGAAAATGTCCAATTTGCCCTCCAACTAGACTTTATTTACTAACAAGACTTGAAAATTGCCATTCCATCACCACCTAACTGAATCTAGTTAGAATCCAACCAAATGTAATAAAATATTCATAAAATAATATTTTATGAATTTTCCATCATCCTTGGAAATGTCTTTAAAATTTCAATTCGATTTGATTACCTGATATTCACTTTCTACGATCTTTCCAATTTCTAAACTATCGGGTAGAATCTGAAATTCTCAAAATTCTGATCTCCATATGTAAATATTTTTGACATACAAAATATTCCATAATTTTGTAAAAATCAAAATCTTGAAATTTTGACTCGGTCTAATATACTGATAATTTACCCGAAGCCTTTATCGGATAAATTTCTCTTAATAATCCTTTATCAGATATCCATAAAAAAATTCAACTTGAGCTGATTCCCCTTTTTATCTGTCTCAACTATTGACATGAGACCTTCCCATAAGGTCACCCATCCTAATGCTACTCTGGCTTGAGCACGCTTAAGTTTTCAATTCGATCCAATTTCGAATAATATAAGCCTCGTATGAAAAATCCGAGTAACATAGAAATACCACTCTTGGGGGTAAACTATCCATTTACGGGGTTAAATTACTTAACTTTTTAAAATTACACTTTGGTCCCTGAACTTTTCCAAAGTTCACACTTTAACCTCTAAACTTTCAAAAATTAAATTTTGGTCACTAGTACAAAAATTGGGATATTATAATTCCCCCTTAAGAAAATTCGTCCTCAAATTTTTCTTATGTACTAGGTTCAAAAAGATACAAATGTTGCTTTTTCATTGATTCCTAGGGTTCCCAAGTAACTTCCTCTATTTTGTGATTTCTCTATCGAACTTTGACTAGAGGAATCTTTTTATTCCTTAACTTCTTTTCTTCCCTAGCTAAGATCCTCATAGTCTTCTTCGTATGTCAAATCCGGTTGAATTTCGATTTCTTTCGGTGTAATGACATGTTAAAGATGTGATCTATACCTCCTTAACATGGATACATGAAATACATCATGGATCTTATTCACCTCAGGTGGCAATGCTAGCTGATATACCACTAATCCAGCTCTCTTTAGAATTTCATAAGGGCCAATGAACTTTGGACTAAGTTTACCTTTCCGTTCAAAACGATCGGCATATCCTTTCTTAATAGCTTGGTTATCGGAGGGGTAATCATTGAAAAATCTTTCACTAACCGCCGATAATAACCAACTAATCCTAAGAAACTTCTTACTTCAGAGACATTCTTAGGGACTTTCCATTCAAGGATTGCTTGAACCTTCTTAGGATCAACTCAAATTCCTTCGGCTGAAACTACATGCCCAAGGAAAATTACTTTCAATAACCAGAATTCACATTTTGACAGTTTTGCATACAACTTCTTTTCTTGTAGAATCTAGAGAACTACTCGTAGATGAGTATCATGCTTCTCCTTGGTTTTAGAATAAACCAATATATCATCAATAAATACTACCACGAATCGATCCAAATACAACATGGAAAATTCAATTCGTTAAATCATAAATGCCGTCGATGCATTTGTAAATCTGAAGGGCATTACTACAACTCATAATGCCCATATCTAGTTTTGAAAGCCATTTTTGGTATATCTGCCTCCTTAATCTTTAATTGATGATACCTTGATCGAAGATCAATCTTAGAGAACAATGTTGCTCCCTTAAATTGATTAAAAAGAGCATCAATCCTCGACAAAGGATACTTATTCTTTATCGTCACTTTATTAAGCTGACGATAATCCATACATAATCTCATTAATCCGTCCTTCTTGTTTACAAATGGGACTGGGGCTCCCCAAGGTGCTATACTAGGCCGTATAAAACTTCGGTCTGATAATTCTTGTAACTGGGCTTTCAACTCTCTAAGCTTTGTATGAGCTATTCTATAAGATCCTATCTATATTGGTGATGTTCCAAGAAGCACCTCAATACCGAATTCCACCTCTCGATCGGGAGGTAATATCTGTAATTCATCCAGAAATACATCTGGAAATTCTCATACCATTGTATATTTTCCAGATTTATTTTCGTTTCTAGAGCACTAATCACATTGCTTAGATTATCCAGTCTTTCACCTACCAATACCATCTTTGAGCCGTCAGGCTTCTTTAAGATTAACCCTTTTGTATTGGCATTCAATAATAGCATCATATGTCGATAACCAATCTATTCCAAGAATAATCTCCAATTCTTGGAAAGGTAATTCCATAAGATCGGCAAAAATTCTACTATTTGAATCTTTAGAGGACATTTCTTGCATATTTTACTCGCTTTGGCAGTTTGTCCTATTAGATTGATTGCAACTACTTCACTCGAAATTATTTCTATCGGAACATTTCTTTCAAGTATTATTTTAGAACTAATGTAAGAATAAGTAGAGCCTAGATCAATCAATGCAAAGATAGGTCTGCCAAAGAGTTCGATCATACCTGTTATAATCTCTGCATCATCTTGATCCTCAACAGTTTTGAGGCTGTATAACCAAGCTGTAGCCTTGCTCTCTCGATTAGGTATAGATGCAGATGTTCTCGGTTTGCCACCTTTATTTCCTTTGCCCGCCTGGTGTGCTACAATAGGCTGATTTAGGTGAAGTTCTGGACAATTCTTCTTGAAATGACCAACTTGCCCACAATGGAAACATGCCCCAGTCAACCAGCACTGACCAGGATGCCTTCTGCCACAATGCTCGCATTCTGTAGGTGAATTCCAAAACCTTGAGTACCCGTAGTACCCGTTTGGGACTACTTCGATTTTCCTCCTACATACCCCTTCTTAACTGAAGAGGCTGATGCTGCAGGATACTGTTGTGGCATTCCTTTACTGCGTTTAAATGATGATGCAGGAAATGAACCTCCAGACCTTTTTCTGGTCTGAATTTGCTTCTCAATTTTTTCCTCAAGGTTGACTTTCTCCATGCCTTGGCTCGATTCACCACTTCTTGAAAAAAAGTGAAGTTACGAGAGACCAAAATCTTTTTATATTGAGAGTCCAACCCTGCTATAAATCTATCTATTCTGGACTTCTCGGTTGGAAGAAACTCTGTTACAAATCAGCTTAGTCTATTGAATTCATATTCATAAACTGATCTGCCATATTGTTTCAACTGTAAAAATTGTTGTCTTATTTCCTCGACAAACACGTCTCCAATATATTTTTCCTTGAATTCTTGTAGAAAGAATTCGCAAGTAATCCGTTCCAGAGGTACTTGTGCAGTTATCAAGTTCTACCATATGCTGGCTTGTTCCATCAAAAGGGATACTACTCCTTCCAATTTTCCTTGATTATCACAACGAATCCTACTTAACATAATCTTCATATCATTTAACCAATAATAGGCAACAATAGGATCTGCATCAATATCACCTCGAAATTCTGGTGCCCCAATTTTCCTTAATTCCTTTGGGACTGATACTGGTGCCTGCCGATTTAGGATTGCCTCCAAAGACTGCAGAAATAAGCCTTGATTTTGTACCGGCATATTTCTTTGCTCCCGAGCTTGATGCTCTACATTCTATTGAGCTGGATGCTCTACATTTTGCTGAAACGGAGGTGAGTTCTGATTCACCTCATTACTCCCACTCTGATCAAGCATATCCTGCTCGATTCTCTGAAGGGATTCCTGATAATCTAACATCTGTTTATGTCAGGATCATTTATTATAAGTAAGTAGTACATGTTTTAAATAATAGGCATCATCATAACTCTACACAAATATCAATAATTCTTGACATCCTAGTGGCATGTATTTCATTCCAACTCTCTATAGAGACTCATTTCCTATCCAGAACCGGCTAAACCTGTAGCTCTGATACCAATAAATGTAACACCCTTACTAGTATTTATTACCAATACTAGAATAGAGTGTCACATGATGTTTAAACTGCATATTATGCTATTCATACAAGTCAAAAATGACAATTTTGAATTTTTCCTTTTTAATCGCGTAAAATTTATTTCCAATTTTTAACCCATCAGATAGACCTCGATTTCAGGCATTAACTTGGCAATTTATAACTATACTTTACGATTAACAAAACTGCCTAAAATAAAAATCATTTTGATTACTCTAAAATTTCATTTTCATAACATTACCCGATTTTCATTACTAGTAATTTCTTTAAACTAGCATCAAGTCTAACAAAGTCCAATATCGTATACTAACCACTTATCTAGATGTTAATATTACAATTCACATCTAGACTAGTTTAAAAGAGCTAATATTCATTTATACTAGAAAATATCAAAATACATAAAGGATGTAGTTATCGGTACTATATATATATCCTTTCTTTGATAGTGATGTCTTACTCCTTACTCTGACCCGGGTTTCCTACCTACGTTTGAAAAGTCATCACACGCTAATTATATACTTAGTGAGGCATTATAATTTTTTAACATGAATCAACATGCTTGAATTATAACAATAATATAATAAACATGCAGTTTGATCACTATTCCTTTATTTCCCTTATGTTAATCAAATATTAACATAATATAATCTAGATTCATAAATCCTATTAATATCCTTGCCATTATCCGAGAGTTTACCTACTCTCTAAACTATTTTCCATTTATTACCATTATCCGAGAGTTCACCTACTCTCTAATTTATTAACCATTTATTATCAAATAAATTATTGCCCAACATAGTTTGAGGACTTGAGTACACAGGTCAAAACTGCACCAAAGAGCTAATACACCGCACCTAAGTGCTAAGAGACCACACATAAGTGCTAAGAGCCACACCTAAGTGTTAATAAACCGCACCGAAGTGCTAAATCGCTGGACTCTATGGCATGCCAACTATACTCTATACCTCAGTAACTTACTTGGGCATACTTTCCAATTCCATATTCAATTCATCCATGGCAATATAATTATCATGATTTCAAGCTAAGGCAGTTCATACGCGAAATACCATAAACGTACATACCTGATATATCTAGTGATCAAATGCATCATAGTTCTACCTTTGACAATTCTCAACATGTCAAATATAAGTTCATGATATAACTATCAAACAATTATTAATAGGGTAGACTTATCACAAGTCTTCTAAATGATGATCATAATATTATCCATGCATGAAAATGCACTCACCTTGACACTTTATAAGTTGCCAATATGTACTTAGCCTCACTAAGCTTCAGCTTGATCTATGTCATTTCCTCGATTAGTAGTTTGATCTCGGTTTTGATCACGATCTATATGTACATCAACATGTAATAAATACATTTCAAATTATATGTTAGTATCATACTAACACATAAATACAATAGGAATAATTTTCCTACAGTTATTCCTATAATTGTCCAATCTTAGATCCATGACATAAGTCATTATATCTTTAATACCTTGAATTCTCTTCAACTTTTAATCAACGAATGATCAAAACTTCATTCTAATAACAATTTAAGCAAAATGCTTCAATGAAAACATTTTTTTTCACTTTAGTCCCTAATTTTCCCCAAAACGCTAAATTGGTCCCTAATCTTTCCAAGATTTTTGAATTGATCCTTATGTTTTTACAAACTTCTAAAATGGTCCAAATGACATTTTAAAGCTTGTAAAATCATAATTTCATCATAACCAATCTTATGGAAAATTTTCCATAATTTCTCTTCCTTGACCGAAACGGCCCTTTACTTTCCAATATTTCCATTTTGGTCCTAAATTATCAATTCAAGCTAATTTGATCATAATCTCATCATTTCTAATAATAGAATAATTTTCACAATAATTTCCCCTTTATTTCCAATTCTAACTGAATTGGTCCTTTATTCTTCATAAGGGAAAATTTTCATTCTAACATCAATTTAGGGCTTCTAGTATCACAAATCATTCATTTCCATCCTCTATTCAATTCCCTAACCAAATCCCCAAATTCTAGGGTTAGGGTTTATAACCTTGAACATAGAATTAAACAAAGTTCAAGATTGTTTTCATGTTTACAACACTTGAATTACTTAAATCAAGCCTTAATTCTAACATGGTTCATGAAATTCCAATTTCTCTCTCTTCATGAACATGAACTATTCTTCATATCACCATGCAAAATTACTATCAAAAGAAAGATCATGAAGCACAGATCAATTTATTTCAAAGCAGCATACCTTGATTCTAACTTTAGAACCTTGAAATTTGCCAAATAAAATTTCTCACTTTTTTTCTCTTGCTTATCGAAATTCTCCAAGAAAGATGAGCAATTTTTGTTCATCTTTTTCCTTTTAATCCACATGTGATAATTAAATGAATTTTAAATTCATTTAATTAGTGAAATTACTAATTTAGTCTTCAAATCTAATGGCTAAATTTAATCTTATCATAAACCAAGGGCCAAGGTTAAATTCGTGTGTTTTTCATATTCTAAAAATGCCCTCAACATTTCAAAATATTTCAAAAATGCCATCCATGGCAAATGTCCAATTTGCCCTCCAACTAGACTTTATTTACTAACAAGACTTGAAAATTGCCATTCCATCACCATCTAACTAAATCTAGTTAGAATCCAACCAAATGAGTTTTCCATCATCCTTGGAACTGTCTTTAAAATTTCAATTAGATCTGATTACCCGATATTCACTTTCTACGATTTTTCCAATTTCCAAACTATCGGGTAGAATCTGAAATTCTCAAAATTCTAATCTCCATATGTAAATATTTTTGACATACAAAATATTCCATAATTTTGTAAAAATCAAAATCTTGAAATTTTGACTCGGTCCAATATACTGATAATTTACCCGAAGTCTTTATCGGATAAATTTCTCTTAATAATCCTTTATCAGATATCCATAAAAAAAATCAACTTGAACTGATTCCCTTTTTATCAGTCTCAACTATTGACATGAGACCTTCCCATAAGGTCATCCATCCTAATGCTACTCTGGCTTGAGCACGCTTAACTTTTTAGTTCGATCCAATTTTGAATAATATAAGCCTCATATGAAAAATCTGAGTAACACAAAAATACCACTCTTGGGGGTAAACTAACCATTTATGGGGTTAAATTGCTTAACTTTTTAAAATTACACTTTGGTCCCCAAACTTTTCCAAAGTTCACACTTTAACCCATAAACTTTCAAAAATTATATTTTGGTCACTAGTCCAAAAATTGGGATATTACATACAAATCAGATCAAAGATTTACAGATGAGAGATAATGTATGCCTGAAAAGAATTCAGTAAGGTAAAAAGGGAAAACTAAAGATTTTGATGTTAAGTCTAAAGGATGTTCATATTATCAAGGGGTAATTTATATCTGCAATGATAATGAGCTAAAAATAGAACTAAAAAGTGATTGGATCTGATTTATTTTGTGAAGCAGAGAATAAAATAAGAATGGTTCGAAGCAATCTTAGAATTTCTTTAGAAGGATTAAAATTATATGCTAATCTTAAAAGAAAAGATATTTAATATGAAGGATAAAGTATTTCTTAAAAAGTTTCACCTTGAAAGAAGGTGTTATGATTTGGAGGAAAAGGGAAGTTGAGTCAGAGAATTATTGGACCATATAAGATTTTGAAAAGAGTTGGTCTGATAGCTTATCAACTAGCTATACCTCCGGAAATGGACAAGATTTACAATGTATGCATCGATGCTCAGGAAGTATCGATCAGATTCTTTACATGTCATTATCTCGGAGGAAATAGAGATTCAGCCAGATTTGACTTACGAGGAAGAATCAGTAAAGATACTAGCACATGCAGTAAAAAAAACTAAGAAATAAGTCGATTTCGCTTGTTAAAGCTTTTTGGCAAAATCATAAAATTGAGGAAATGACTTGGGAAAAAAAGAAGATACGAGAAAGCAGTTTCCTCACCTTTTTGAACCAGGTACATGTTGAAAATTCGAGGACGGATTTTTTTAAGGGGGAGAGAATTGTAATATCCCAATTTTGGCTAGTGACCAAAATGTAAATTTTGAAAGTTTTGTGGCTAAAGTATAAACTTTGGAAAAAATTCAGGGATCAAAGTGTAATTTTCAAAAGTTATGTATTTTAACCCCGTAAATGAATAGTTTACCCCAAAGAATGACGTTTTTTTGTTACCCAAATTTTCGTACGGAGTTTGTATTAAGGGCTATAAAGCGATAAAGATTGGAAAATATTCAGATAATCGAATCGAGCTAAAACTTTAAAGATTGTTCCATGGACCTTAGAAGAGTCATAAAATATTATTTTATGGATATTTGGATGTTAAAACGATCGGAAAAAATTTAAATCGACCGAAATGATATAGAATGGCAATTTTGCGTGTAAGTTGATCAGTAAAGGGCATTTTGCCCAAAAGGGACATGGAGGGAATTTTGAGATTTATTTTATGGATGAATAGTGGCTTATTAGAATCCAACTAAGTCTAGTTGGAATGTTACAAAAATGGCAAATTAGAAATATAAATCTAGTTATAGGGTATTTTTGGAAAGTGAATTTATTGAATTAAAAATTCATTTTTAATGATAGATGTGTCTTTAATATATGAAATATGAAGGAATTATCAGCAAAATACTCTCCAAAACGTTGGTGAAGAGAAAAAGAAGAGAAATATTTTAGAAGCTCGATTTAAGCCCTGAATCTCGATTTTCAGGTAATCTTTTGGACTGCAAAGTTTTTCTACTCTTCGAGCTCTATCTTTTGATGTAAGTAATTCATAGAATATTTGCCTGGTTGATGAGATATGATATGAGGAAGAAATTAGGGTTTATGAACAAATTGGGGCTTTTATGATTTTATGAATCCATGGTTGATTTTAAGTTAGAATCATGCTTGTATGATGTTAGAATCATGTTATTGAGTTGGGATTTAAAACCTACATATTTCGGTTTGTATAGAGAAGATTAGGGTTTATGGATTCAAGTCTAACTTAGGGTTTGTGATGTTGGATTAATAATCTAGTAAGCTTGATTTGTTGTTTGGAAGCAAAACCCTAAGAAGCTTCAAAATTAAGGGACGAGATCTTATTTTTATGAATTTGATGTGTATTTATATTATTAATGACGTTAGAGACATGAAAATGAATTTAGAATGCTAAATCGACGATTAATCACATTAGTGACCATTTTGACAAACTATCAAACTTGAACGGTCTATTCGGCAAAGATGATATGTAGAAGGATTAAATCTAATTTTTAGTTAAAATTATGGAATTAAGGTAGTAATGTTGATTGGAGGACTAATTTGCAAAGTTAAGAAGCTTGAATCCTTATATTTGAAATTTTGGTGACCATCTCGACAAATCAAGAGAAATTGGAGAAGTAAAGGTTTAAGCCTATTTTGATGAAGGATGTAAAGAGAACAGATGAATACAAGCTTAATTCTAGTCATTTGAAGTAAGGTGATGGGACTAAATTGACAAGTAGAGAAATAAGGAGCAGTTGGTGTAAATTAGAAGTTATTTATGGAAAGTTATGTTGAAATTTGAATTATGGCAGTAAGTTTAAAAATTCACCATAAATTATACAAAAATGATTAGATGATGAATTTTATATTGTAAAGATTTGTTAGTCTAGTTTCGTTTCCAACAAACGAAAACTGATTTCGAGTTCGGTGTTAAAAGATATGAATTTTTATTCGAAAAAAGGTCAGAAAAATTAGACAACAATTTCTGCCTGGATAGCTATGTGATGTGAATGTAAAGAATTTTTATAATTTTGGTATATTTTGCTAATTTATGTGGCTTATACCATTAGAACCGTTATCGAATCTAGTATGTATTCTGCCCTATATAAGTAAATCTTTGAAGGTAGTGCAATTTGTCAGAAAATGGAATTTGAAACATTTTGTATTTAAATGTTAGTTAGCAAGCTCGGAAGAATTATTGGAAGTTCAAATTGGTCACTAAGGACCATAATGAGTTTTTGAACAATACAAGGAAGAAAGGAAAAAATATTTGTAAATTTTATATTCGAATGATTATATTAGACAACATGTTTAAGGTATTGATAGATTTGAATATAACAAATATTTTGTTGTATTCATGTTATTAATGAAGTTAAGTCTGAATCAAAGAAGGTTTGAGGTACTATGAAAGAAAGGATCGAACTAGGACTTAGTGAGGCTTTGTTTTAAGTGGCCAAGGTGAGCGCAACATTTATATGTATTTTAATTATAAAAGGGAAGACTTGCGATAAGTCAACCCTGATCTGAATATGAAAATGCATTGTTTAAAAGTTATAAACTGATCAGAAATTATAATTTATGTCTGCAAGTGGCAAGATAATGGACATGATAAAATTATTAACACTGTATGATAAAAATTACCTGATAAGTATGTTTGTATGTTATTTTGAACATGATAAACCGTGTGTCGTGTAAAGTGCATGGTCACCTGTATGATAACTATTTCAGTCATGTTACAGACTTTGATTATGATATACTGGAATAATTGATGTGATGCATAATACAGTAATGGCAAGTACTCATGAAAAATTATAATGAAATATGGGATGTGAATTGCCCGTTTACATGAATGATGTTGATTGATTGATAATGAAATGAAATGCCCAAGTATTTATTTATGAGAGTCCATGGTATAGTTGGCATGCCATAGAGTCCTTAGCACCTGAATAACTCAACTTATGATATGATTACATGTTTTGTGACTACGATGGTGTCACATACACCTTGGGGACCCAAGCCCTTGGTGTGAACCCTGGGGATCCACACCCATAGTGTTAATGGCACTAACGAGGTGCTTTTATGTGGTGCAAAGAGCGTCCTCTAGTACGTACTCATTTATATTTTCACGTTAGACACTCTGGTGTCTTATTCATGTGACTCAAGTACCTTGAACTCATATTACATAATTTGGGCTATCTTTAAAGAATGTTATACTATAAATGACTACCTGATGATTGATGAATACTGACAGCATGATATTTATATTTGTTTTATGTTATGATATAAAATGTACTGGGATCGCTTGCCATTTTGTAGGAACTGTATTGCACGTCTATATGATATACTGTAATGCATTATTACATGTTTTTAATTAAATAGTTTACTAATTACCTCACTAAGTTCGTACTTAGCGTGTGTTTGATTTTGCACACGTAGGTGGTTCAAGATATTGGAGTAAACGAGGCGTTGCATCAAGATCAGAGAATTTCATCAAGCTACCACAGTAATGACATCCTACTTGAGGTTTTTGATTAATTTTAGTGGCATGTATAAATGAAATGAAATTGTCTATTTTGGTTCAAAGTCTATTATTTATTGAATAGTCATTTTGTTATTTTTAAAAGGTAAAAGGAACTTTGATTTTGTGTTTTAATTTATTAGAAACAAAATTTTACCATTTTTTACGAGTGAATTGTTTTATAAAGTTTCATGTGACATCTCTGACTCGTATTCAGTGATGGATACGAGAAGGGGATGTTACATGTCATGCTAATGACATCACAACCAGCTAATAATTAGTTGGTACTAGCTGATTCCCCAAAAAACACAACCCCTGTGCTTATTTTTTGACCAATGAAAGAGTGCCACATGGCACAAATTGTAATTTGGGCAGGAAAATGTGTTGTATATGAGCTAGAGTGAATTGTTTAACTGGTGTAAAGGATTGTAATTTGGGCTTTTCATTGTAAACGGGCTTCAATATTATATAAATACATTTTATTATTTACAGACTATTTTTGAATTTATATTTATTTATTTAATATTTGGATATTAACTATCTATTGTATTTATTATTATTTTTAAGAGAACATAGTATATATATTTTTACCAGGGCAAAATTCAGGTATTATCACTGCCCCTCTTTGCTTATTGTTGTGGAACGAAAATTGGGCAAAGACTGAAAAGACACGAATTTTGTCCAAGTCAACCGGCTGTCTTATGAGTCACAAGTTCTTGTCATTATGAACTTCTACTCATTCTTCCTTTTTAGAAAGCTTGAACAAGTTCTTCTCATTATGAACTTCCCAATCCTTTTGCCAAGGCTAAACCGAAGTCTGAACCAATTCTTCTCATTATGAACTCTTCATTCTTTTTGTAAATATTGATATACTTTCTTCTCTGTGAAGATCTTGAATAGACGAGTTGTTCTCATTAGGAACTCTTCATTCTTTGTTGGGAGAGTTCCTCTCATTATGAACTCTGTGTTCTTTGCTGGGCGAGTTCTTCTCATTATGAACTATGTATTCTTTGTTGGACGAAGTCTTCTCATTAGGAATTCTTCATTTTTTGTTGGGCGAACTCTTCTTTTCAGGAGCTCTTCGTTCTTTGTTGGGTGAACTCTTCTCATTAGAAGCTCTTCGTTCTTTTCTAGACAAAATTTTTACATTAAGAGCTCTTCATTCTTTGTTGAATTTAAAATTCCTATCAAAACAGAGTAGAATGCTTTGATGAATTCTAGCATGACTCTATTTTATGGATGTCTACATATGATGCATGGATTGTGGCACTTCGAAACCACTCGAACGACTCGTGCTTCTTGGAAGATTAATCTTGATGTTTATTTGATACACCTCTTCACTGGTTCTCTATTTGCATTGGTACTCCATCTCAACTTGGGATTAACCTTAATAACCCCTTTTTCCCACATTCTTGAATCTTTTGCTCTAAAGTGCCTTTTCAATTTTTCACTTTAGATTAATTTTATCAAAGTGCCCTTTCAGGTTTTCATCTGGTTCTTTTTCTTTTCTTTTGTTATCTTTTTCCTTTCTTTATTTCTTTTTCTTTTTTTTTCCTTTCGTTTCCTTTTCTTTTTTTCTTTTTCTTATTCTCCTTTTCTTTTCTTTCTTGCTTTTTGAGTTTTCACATTTTCTTTTTCATTCTTTTTGTTTCCATTTTTGTTTCCTTTCCTTTTCTCTTTCTTTTTTTCTTTTTCTTTTTCTTTTTCTTTTTCTTTTTCTTTTTCTTTTCTTACAATGATATTTTTCCTTGTTCCAAATAAGACTAACTTTAATTCTGATGGAACTTGTACTTTCCTTTTATGAATCCAACACATAAACCTTTCTCTTGCCATATCTCACCATACACTTCTCAAAAACTCAAGTACTGATGATAACTCCTTTCTTAGAAAGCCAGTCTTGATATTTCTTCGTTCCGCTTCTTTGTCAACATTTTTTCTCATGGTTTAAAAAGAGATCGTTAACTTCTGTTGTTCTAGCTTGAAGACTCTACTCACCAAAATAAAACATATTCTCCTGTAATGTTCTTTTTTTTTCTAGCATTGCCTCACTCAACCTTGAATTCCACTATCATCTTTGCTCGCTCTAACATAAGCTCAACAATTATCTTTGCTTTAATTCAAACAAATAAAATCTTTCTTCTTGAACACAAATCATTAGTTGGGTTGAGTTTCTGATCATCAATACTTTTTCAATCCTTGTGTGCAAACACCCTTCCAGGTCCAAGTCCATCTACTTTTGGTAACAAACAAATATTCTCAATGTGTCATCAATGAATGATTGCATGAATGATCATGTATCAAAAGTGACTTTGAATTTTATATCACGATGAGTATTGACTTGAATCATAATAAATATCAGTCTACTTATGTCTATTTCAATGAATTAACATTAAAATAATGGGTTAAAGAATTATAGTATGTTAGAAAATGGCAAACATTTACAAATAAAATCAAAATTAGTCCCCTAAATATCAAGTGCAATAGCGCATTTACTTCAAATTGACAAAGATCAACCCAAGTGAGGCTTATGTTTAAAGGATCACGAATGTTGTGGCGATATATACACATGTGAAATCCTTTATGGGCTATTAGGCTTCCAAAATGAACATTTCCTATATGCATAATTTCTAACCCATTTAAGTGGCTCTCTTTAACTCAATATCTCATCATGTCCTATCTTTCCTCTTTTTTGATCTTAATCAGGCATTAGAAGTGTGGCAATCCTTGAAAACCCCTGACAAGAAGGATGTATTCTGAAGACAAACTCCTCTTACTCAGATAACAATATATGATCAAAATGGTCTTTTGAGGCTTGTAATGTAGGTTATGGCTCACAGCTATAAAATAAAGGATATATAAGCTCAAATAAGTGTTTAAGGGTGATGAAACCAAGGATCACTTCTTCCAAGTGAAATCTTATTTTTGTACTCCTTAATCTAAATATGCTCAGATGAAATATTCTTTTTTCTCTTTTTTCTTCTTTTTATTCTTTAGATCGCTCTAGACTGCCCATTTCTGGGTTTTCACCCTAGAATTTATTTCTTTTCCTTGAATTCAAAGGTGATCAATCATCCACTGCTCCTTTAGATAGAGATTCATTTGAATGGAGGATCTCACATATGTCTCTAGCTTTTCTTTTATGAAAATTGCACTTTTTCAACTTAGTGATTTCTCTTTCAATTTCTTCAACTTTCATGTCGACAATTTTCAACTTTATTCAGTTGAATCCTTGAGCACAAACTTTCCACTATTTTATTCTTTTCTCTTTTTCTCTTTTTTGACTTGATATAGAATACCCACCTTCATTCAACATGCCTTTCATGCTCTTATGCTCATTGCATTCACTTTTGTTTCTTGCCCCTAATTCACAAGGCATTACTATCATAACATGATCATAACCAAACATCTTGCACTTGTGAACAAACTTTCGTTCTCTTTGCCCCCATTGTGGGGGTGATCCTTGGTTTGGTTTCAATCGAAAGAAAATTATCAGCCCCAAGGGGGACAAAAAGGATTTTTTTTCTTATTTTCTTTCTTTGTGAAGGAAAATGAAAGAATGCCAAATTTCCTCCCATATATGGATATCATTGAAGAAAAGCAGTCTTCAGGTGGTAGGTGTTTTAGGGTTATCACTTTATTCAAAGTTCTTGAACAACAATGCATGAGAGGAAAATTCACTCAAAGTTTGTATTTTGAGATTTTCCCATTATTCATGAACACACTTTGTTGTCTTTCCTTTGGCCTAAATAGAGAAGATGATATTCACATTTGAAGTATCCTCGCAACATTTGATTTCCTCTAAACATAAGTTGCTTGGAATTGATCTTTGGATTTGAATCAAAGTCACTCTTACAATTGATATTTATGGTCCTGATAGAAAATGATGGAGAATATTTATACATATATGTATGGGAAAACAAAAACTAACTTATAACAAAGAATAAATGAAATATTAAAGAATCAAAAAATGTAAAACATTTGCCACATGAGATGAATCAAAATGTTTCTTTTATTGAAATTGAAACAAGAAGACATAACTCCAACAAAAGCTCTTCATTTATTCTGAGTTCTCCAGTTTTGTAGCTAGTGACAACTTGCCCTCATCTTTCTTGAATTATCTTATCTATAAGTTTTCTTGTTTCTTCAATCGACTGTTTACTTTTTTCACATAATGTTTGTTGCGTGTGATAAGTGCTACGCAATTGTGCAAGTATACAAGTCGCAAGTAATAAAGTGATATGAGTATCGAGTATCATCTCCACAGGGATTGGTTTGGGCCACTTTGCTTAAGTTACTGCACTATGAAAAGTAAAAACACAATTGATAATAGGAGTTCTAATTAACGAGTAAACTAAGAGCAATAAACTAAAATAATAGATGAAATTAAAATAGAGTAAATAGGCCAGGTTATCATGAGTTGATGTGTGATAGCCGATTGGATCGTCTTGGTAAAAGAGTGCAAGGGCAACTCAGTTGCCATGGCAACTTGCAAAGCGGGGTTGCCTTGGCAACTAATTGATGGTTGCCTGGGCGACTAGCTGGGCAACTACTTGGGCGTCTGGCAGCAACTTCAAGGTTCGGCAGAGCGTTCTTCAATGGTTTCTTCTTATCCCTAAGTTGAAACTCTAGCTACTTGTGCATGCCTTGATAATACATCCCTGCGTGAATCAAGGGTGAACAACAACCAATCTTGCGTTCCTCTTAGCCGTTGAAATCCTTAACTTATTCCTAAGCCGGATTAATCTTCACCATCAATAGATTGAATAAAGACCATACTTATTCGTTTCTTGAATCTAACTCTCCCGATATTAGATAAATAGATGAAGTTACAAGATCCTCTCCCAATTCACTCGCAAACAAGAATAAAAGCCAAGAATGAGTAAACCTTGAATAGAAAAGTGCAAACTCTTATTACCTAAACAAAATCCAATTGTTTCTCACAACAACAAAACACAATAACCCCAACCAATCAAGTTAGTTCATGGTTGGGTTCAAAAGATATACAAAGAATAATCCCCAAACCATAAATCTAATGGAAGCAAAGAAGAAGAAGAAGAAATCGAACTCTCTCCCCCTTGCTCTCTTGTCGAAATTTCTCTCCTCTCTCCCTTTGGAGTTGTCGAAATTTTCCCTCTTCTTGCTCTCTGCATGGCAATCAAATTCCTTTGGGTTTGGGCTTTGCTCCACATCATCTTGGGCTTGTTTAGTCATCAATTTCGCCTACCATATAACCTTTACTCTTGTCGAAAATTGCCATGGCAACTGGCTCGGCATCTCCTTCATGTATTGCCCTGGCAACTAGCTCGGCATCTCCTTCATGCATTGCCCTGGCAACTAGCTCGGCATTGCTTTAGCAAGTGATCCTGCACATACACACACAAAGCACACCAAAGCAACATCTTTTCCACAAAAACTACCAAGTTATGTAATCAAGCTCAACGATTGAAGGAAACATGGATTAATGCATGAATGGCTAACTATGCAACTAATATGAGCCTAAGTCTGACAATAATATGAGTAAAAAAGGGTAAGAAAAATAGTACTTTTGAACACTTATCACACCCCCAAACTCGAACTATTGCTTGTCCTCAAGCAATGCAAACTCATAATTACCTGCCAAGACTTCAATTTTCACAAACTTAGCTTTGAACTTGATTTCAAATCTCTGAACCGGGGCACAAAGTATGATTGGCTTTTTATTTTTTGGAAAACTTAGGAGTTACTCAGAATCAAACTATAATGCTTGTGAGTGTGTGCGGAGTTGTGTGCAAGTTGATTTTTCGGATTCTATGCAAACAATAGGTTTTCAAATTACTTCATTGGGTCTTTTTAACATGTTTTAACTAGAGCCAGTTTTGGGCACCTCTAGTGTTTTGTTTTCTTAAGTGAATTTATTCGACTAGAGCCGGTTTCGGGCACCTCTAGCTATCAATTTCTCAACACATACTAGAGCCAGTTTCGGGCACCTCTAGTGATCCTAAGTTTTAGCACATGCTAGAGCCAATTTTGGGCACCTCTAACATTCATCCAATTTTTATTCTAATCCCCCAATTTGTTAATTATCAACCTAAGTTTACTAGAATTCCTTAAATCAATCAAACCACAACAGTGTTTCATCAAATTTAGCATCATAGTAAAATTCTAAGTTTTTCCATGGTTATCCTAGAAAAAAAATTCTATCAATTAAGTGCACTGGCAAAGTCATCATCGAATATTCATCAAATCTAAGCAATTCTTGTTCCAATTAAAGGCATGGCAAGCAATTTATGTATCCTAAATGTAATACTTTAAGATGAATGTAACTAAACATGGTAACTACTAATAACAATCCCCCCCAAACTCGAGTGAGGCATTGTCCTCAATGCATGCATAAAAATAACGGAAAATAAAAATAAAAATGCATACGAGGACTTACTCCGAGAGTTCGTCATCGTAGATGATTAGTTTCCTTTTGGTCGGTGTCTTGATTCTCTTGCTTGAACGCGATGGTTGTTTTCTTGTTGCCGGGATGTCTTTAGCTTTGGTTGCCGTGGCATCAGCTTGTGCAGACACGATGTAGGTTGCCGCGGCATCTTCTTCATTGGTTGTCGGGGAAAGGATCTCGACCATAAATTTCCTTACCATAGTAGTTGTGAAAAAGAAAACAAAGAAAACCTGAAAACTAAAGATAATGAAGAAAAATAAAATATCTCCTAAAAATAAAAATGAAAATAAAAAGAAAAAGAAAATATTGAAAGGAGAGCATGCTCATGCATCTCCTAAGTTGACCACTTCTTTGTTACGTTCCACATGGGCACCATTGTAGTGCTTCAATCTTTGTCCATTAACTTTGAATTCATGGTTGTCAGAGATGGACTTGATTATCACGGCACCATGGGAGAATGGTTTAATGACTTCGAATGGTCCCGACCATCTTGATTTCAGCTTTCCCGGGAAAAGTTTTAGCCGAGAATTGAATAGGAGAACTAGTTGCCCTGGCGTGAATTGTCGTGGCACTTTCCCAATCCATATTCACGGTCTTGATTGCCCAATATGCCTTATGCTCAATTTCCACCGGTAGATGACATGTTTTGCCATAGACAAGTCGGAAGGGGGACATACCTAAGGGTGTTTTGAATGCAGTGTGATATGCCCAAAGTGCGTCATCTAGTCTTAATGACCAATCCTTCTTTGAGGGATTTACAACTTTCTCGAGTATTCCCTTCAACTCCCGGTTGGAAATTTCTGCTTGCCCGTTGGTTTATGGGTGATATGTCGTGGTGATCTTGTGTGATATGCCGAAGCGTTGCAACATCTTGGCAATTAGTCTGTTGTCAAAATGCTTGCCTTCGTCGCTGATAATTGCTCTCGGCATCCCAAACCGTGTAAATATGTTTTTCTGCAGGAATCGTTGCACGGTCTTGGAATCGTTGTTGGGAACTGCAGCTGCCTCTACCCATTTAGACACATAGTCGACGGCAAGTAAGATGTAGAGGTTGCCGAATGAAGATGGGAAAGGTCCCATAAAGTCGATCCCCCATACATCAAACAGTTCCACCTCGATGATGTTCTAGAGCGGCATCTCATGTCGTCTAGAGATATTGCCCGTCCTCTGGCAACGATCACATTGCTTGTAAAAGTCTTGAGCATCTTTGTACAATGTTGGCCAATACAAACCGGACTGCAAGACTTTGGCCGCGGTACGAGTTCCTCCAAAATGTCCTCCATAGGGTGAAGAATGGCATTGCCGGAGTACATTCTGTTGCTCTTCTTCAGGGACACATCGGCGTATAACCTGATCTGCACATTGTTTAAACAAAAGAGGCTCATCCCAAAAGTAATGCTTAGCATCATGGCGGAACCGCTTCTTCCCTTGGTGAGTAATGCCATAAGGAAAAATACCACAAACAAGGAAGTTAACTATATCCGCTTACCAGGGTATTGCTGAGGCATGTGCTGCCGTGGCGACTGCTCCCAAGATTGCCGAGGCGTGCGCGTCAAAGACTGTTGCGGCGTCGAGAGTTGCCGAGGCGTGTGTACCCATGGTTGCCGAGGCGTCGTGGGTTGCCGAGGCAACTAAAATTTGTTCATCCGGGAATGCATCGAATATCTCTATATCCGCGTCCTCCTTCCTATTGTGTTCCAAACGTGATAAGTGATCGGCCACTTGATTTTCTGTTCCTTTCCTGTCCTTAATCTCAATATCAAATTCTTGTAAAAGTAATATCCAACGAATCAAACGAGGTTTAGCATCCTTTTTAGCAAATAAGTATTTGATTGCGGAATGGTCCGTATGAACAATTACCTTTGTACCAATTAAATAGGATCGGAACTTGTCAAATGCGAAAACTACAGCTAGTAACTCTTTCTCCGTTGTTGTGTAATTCACTTGAGCACCATTAAGAGTTTTACTAGCGTAGTATATCACATGGAAGGTCTTACCTGTGCGTTGGCCTAGGACTGCTCCTACCGGGAAATCACTTGCATCACACATGAGCTCAAAAGGTAGCGTCCAATCTGGTGGAACGACAATGGGTGCCGAGGCAAGCTTTTTCTTTAGGTTTCGAATGCTTGGGTGCAAGAATCATCAAAACCGAAGACTTTATCCTGTTCAAGCAGATTACACAAGGGTTTAGTGATTTTAGAAAAATTATGAATGAACCTCCTGTAAAAACCTGCATGTCCGAGAAAACTTCGAATTCCTTTAACCGAACTTGGTGGGGGTAATCTCTCGATCACGTCCACCTTGGCTTTGTCTACTTCAATTCCCTTGGATGAAATCTTGTGGCCGAGCACTATTCCTTCATCTACCATAAAGTGGCATTTCTCCCAATTGAGGACTAAATCCGTTTCTTCGCATCTTGCTAACACCCTCTCTAAATTGCCGAGACAGCCGTCGAAGTCATACCAAAAACCGAAAAATCATCCATGAAGATCTCAAGGAAGTCTTCGACCATGTCTAAAAAGAGTGCCATCATGCATCTTTGGAAGGTTGCCGGGGCGTTACACAATCCGAACGGCATCTTTCGGAATGCATAAGTACCGTATGGGCATATGAAGGTTGTCTTTTCTTGATCTTCTGGTGCTATGGCAATCTGATTGTAACCTGAATAACCATCAAGAAAACAATAAAAGGGTTTACCTGCAAGACGATCAAGCATTTGATCAATAAAGGGTAATGGGAAGTGATCTTTCCTAGTAGCTTTGTTTAGCTTTCGATAGTCCATACAAACCCTCCAACCGGTCACAGTCCTGGTTGGGATAAGTTCATTATTTTCATTGCTTACCACTGTTATACCTCCCTTTTTCGGTACACATTGTACCAGACTTACCCACGTACTATCGGAGATAGGGTATATAATGCCGGCGTCAAGCCACTTGATGATTTCTTTCATTACAACCCCTTTCATGGCATGATTCAGTCTCCTCTAGGCCTCAATTGAAGGTTTGTGATCATCTTCCAACAAGATCTTGTGCATGCACACTTTGGGCTAATTCCCTTCAAGTTGGCAATTGTCCACCCTATTGCCTTTTTGTGTAGCTTCAACATCTTGATCAGCTTCTTTTTCCTGCTCAGGCTGTAACTTAGAAGAAATAATTACAGCAATGTATTATCGGTCCCTAAGTATACATATTTTAGTTGCTCGCAATTGTTTCAACTCAAGAATTGGTGGATGTTCAATAGAGGGTTTTTCGAGCTTACCTTCCTTACCTGAGTAGTCCAGTGGTTCAAAGTATGTACCTGGTGGATTGACTAGCCAATTTGCCTCTTCTGGTTGTTCCTCATCGACCAGTTCTTCATACTCCTCAGGTTCCTCTTGGTCGGCAATGTAGTTGCCTAGGCAACTAAATTCCTCATCGAAGTTAAACTCTGCCGTGGCATGAAGAAGTTGGCATTCTTCTGGATCATCGGCATGCCTTAGTGTTTGGAACACATTTAGTTTAACTTGCTGGTCATTCACCCTCATTGTGAGTTCTCCTTTTTCAACATCGATCAAGGTTCTCCCTGTTGCTAGGAATGGTCTCCCGAGAATGATAGGTGCATTCTCATCTGCTTCACAATCCAAAACAATAAAGTCAGCGGGAAAAATAAATTTATCAACTTTTACCAGTATGTCCTCGATTTTTCCCTCTGGATGCACATAGGATCTGTCGGCTAGCTGTAGCATAACTGTTGTAGGTCTTGCCTTCCCGATTCCTAGTTTCTGGAAAACCGATTTAGGCATCAAGTTTATGCTAGCCCCAAGGTCGCATAATGCTTTTCTGACATAGTGATTTCCAATGGAACAGGGTATTGTGAAACTTTCGGGATCCTTCAACTTGGGTGGCATACGATTGTGCAACATTGCCATGCATCCCTCTGTTGCGGCAACTGTTTCAAACTCTCCTAGCCTTGTTCTCTTGGACACAATATCTTTAAGAAACTTGGCATAGTTTGGCATTTGTTCAATTGCTTCCACCAGTGGCAAGTTCATGTGGACTTGCTTTAGGATATCAAGAAACTTCTTCAATTGGTATTCTTGCTTTTGTCGCTTCAACCTTTGTGGGAATGGTGGTGGAAGTCGGATATCTTCGATCCTTTCATTAGTTTGAAACCTGATTGATGGCATTACCGGGATATCTGGAGTTGCCGAGGCGTTATCAACTGGGGTTGCCGAGGCGTGCTTATCGCAAGTTGCCGAGGCATCATCGGTTGCCGAGGCATGCTTATTGCCGGTTGCCGCGACAATTCCTGGTTCAGCATCTAAGGCTTTGCCGCTAGGTTCATCTTGATCTTTTTGTGGAATTTTGTTTGATGAGCGGGTTTGAGGCTCTCTAAGTTGTTGGCCACTTCTGGTGGTGATTGCCTTACATTGCTCATGGCCAGTTCCTCTTGCGACTTCAGTATCGCTAGGTAAACCTCCTTATGGTCTAGTATTCAGATTTTGAGCAAAATGTCCGACTTGATTTTCCAATGATTTGATTGCCGCCTCTTGGTTTTGCAATCTCATCTCGGTCCTGTTAATAAAAGCATCATTTCTTTTTATGAAATTACTATTCTCAGCCATATAAGATTCAGTTTTCATCATAAAAGCATTTAGAGAATTTTCCAAAGAACTAGATGTCGGTTGTTGCTGCGGCATCTGTTGCCGTGGCATATTCTGCTGAAATCCCGATGCTTGTGCATTCTGATTGTTCTGGTTTAAAGCATTGTTGGGATTACTTCATGAAAAATTTGGGTGCTTCTTCCAAGCTGGATTGTATGTATTCGACATCACATTATTGCTCTGATTGTAATTCCCCACATAGAAGCTGAATTCCGGATTCTGCATACATTCAGAAGAATTATGGTTATCACCACATAACTCACAAAAAGAATCCAATACCTTGACTTCATGTGTGTTGTTTGGTTTTTGCATGTTCTGGACCATCTTGGTTAAAGCGGCCAATTGTGTCGAAATTGAATCTGATGATCCTAGTTCATGTATTGTGACTTGGCGTCTAACTCCTCCTCTTCTAGTAGATAGAAATTGATAGTCATTCTTGGCCAGCCTGTTTAAGATTTGCATTGCTTCTTCCGGTGACTTGTCTAGGAGTATGATGTTTGCCGAGGCATCTAGCATCATCCTTGTTGGTGTATTCACGGCGTTGTAAAACATTGTTGCTTGAGTCCACACTGGGAATCCGTGTAAGGGGCATTTGTGTAGAAATTCTCTATATCGCTCCCAAGCCTCGTACATGGATTCATAATCTGCCTGCCGAAAAGAAGTAATGTCATTACGAAGCTTATCAGTCAAATTTGTAGATTAAATCTAGCAAGGAAATCACGACAAAGATCAGTCCAAGATGCTATGGATCCGGCAGGAATGCTATTCAACCATGCTTTCGCCCTATCCCTCAGTGAATAGGGGAATAATCTTAATCGTAAAACATCGGGGGTGACTCCGTGTATCTTGAACGAGTTGCAAATCTCGAGGAAAGATTTCAGATGTTGCCATGCATCTTCAGTTGCTGAGCCGCCAAATTGACCTATTGTGTTGATCATATTAAACATTATCGGTTTCAACTCAAAGTGGTCGGCTTCAATTTCAGGTGCGACAACTCCTGGGTTAAGTCCATCAAGATCTTCTTCAAGATAGTCTCGAATAGTTCTGTTTCATGCAAGAATCACTCCTCCTCCTGCTCGAACATCTTGATTCATATTGTCGTCTTGATTTGCCATTGCTTCTCTTATCCTTCGTCTAAGTCTTTGTAAGGTTCATTCGATTTCTGGATCAAAGGGATATTCTGGTGAAGTCGGTCTCGCCCTGGTCATATACCAATGCAAAACCAAAGTTTGTTAGCCCTTTGAATTTTTAAACAAGAAAAATAAAAAGAAAGTGCAAGAAAATAAAAACAAAGTCGTTATTGCCAATCCCCGGCAACGGCGCCAAAAACTTGTTGCGTGTGATAAGTGCTACGCAATTGTGCAAGTATACACGTCGCAAGTAATAAAGTGATATGAGTATCGAGTATCGTCTCCACAGGGATTGGTTTCGGCCACTTTGCTTAAGTTACTGCACTGTGAAAAGTAAAAACACAATTGATAATAGGAGTTCTAATTAACGAGTAAACTAAGAGCAATAAACTAAAAGAATAGATGAAATTAAAATAGAGTAAATAGGCCAGGTTATCGTGAGTTGAGGTGTGATAGCCGATTGGATCGTCTTGGTAAAAGAGTGCAAGGGCAACTCAATTGTCGTGGCAACTTGCACAGCGGGGTTGCCTTGGCAACTAATTGATGGTTGCCTGGGCGACTAGCTGGGCAACTACTTGGGCGTCTGGCAGCAACTTCAAGGTTCGGCAGAGCGTTCTTCAATGGTTTCTTCTTATCCCTAAGTCAAAACTCTAGCTACTTGTGCATGCCTTGATAATACATCCCTGCGTGAATCAAGGGTGAACAACAACCAATCTTGCGCTCCTCTTAGCCGTTGAAATCCTTAACTTATTCCTAAGCTGGATTAATCTTCACCATCAATAGATTGAATAAAGACCATACTCATTCGTTTCTTGAATCTAACTCTCCCGATATTAGATAAATAGATGAAGTTACGAGATCCTCTCCCAATTCACTCGCAAACAAGAATAAAAGCCAAGAATGAGTAAACCTTGAATAGAAAAGTGCAAACTCTTATTACCTAAACAAAATCCAATTGTTTCTTACAACAACAAAACACAATAACCCCAACCAATCAAGTTAGTTCATGGTTGGGTTCAAAAGATATACAAAGAATAATCCCCAAACCATGAATCTAATGGAAGCAAAGAAGAAGAAGAAGAAATCAAACTCTCTCCCCCTTGCTCTCTTGTCGAAATTTCTCTTCTCTCTCCCTTTGGAGTTGTCGAAATTTTCCCTCTTCTTGCTCTCTGCATGGCAATCAAATTCCTTTGGGTTTGGGCTTTGCTCCACGTCATCTTGGGCTTGTTTAGTCATCAATTTCGCCTACCATATCACCTTTACTCTTGTCGAAAATTGCCATGGCAACTGGCTCGGCGTCTCCTTCATGTATTGCGTTGGCAACTAGCTCGGCATCTCCTTCATGCATTGCCCTGGCAACTAGCTCGGTATTGCTTTGGCAAGTGATCCTACACATACACACACAAAGCACACCAAAGCAGCATCTTTTCCACAAAAACTACCAAGTTATGTAATCAAGCTCAACGATTGAAGGAAACATGGATTAATGCATGAATGGCTAACTATGCAACTAATATGAGCCTAAGTCTGACAATAATATGAGTAAAAAAGGGTAAGAAAAATAGTACTTTTGAACACTTATCAATGTTCAGTCATCTTCATATGAAAATTATAAACATCTTCTGACTCGTGACTAGAAGAAATTTGATTCGAATGAGCAAGATATTGGCTGGATATGTTGAAAATTTTAATAGACATGTCCAGTCGAGGCCTCTTCTTAGATGAACACTGATCCTCAATTAATTTCATCTCACTCCTCATTCCCTTTCACTTCTTGACATTTCCCCAACACCTTATTCTTACACAACCTAGTTGTATTAACTTTAATCAGGTGGTTAACTTTGGAGTTACGAATCTTAATGAATTGACCTCCAGTTTCCAATTCTAGAATCCCTTGGTTCAGTGAAACAATTTTCAATGTCATGATCATGAACTCCATTATGATATTCACAATGATTCGTATTTTTGTAACAAAACGCTTCGAACAATTTGAAGTACAACTCATGATAGGAGATAGGCATAAGATCCAATTTGAACTGTGACTTTCTATCACCACTAATAGAGCCATCTACATGGGTTTGCTTTTGGTTCTGTTCCTTTTTCTTTATCTAAAATCCTTTAGCAAGTGATGGTGTCTTATAAAATCGGGATTCTCTATTCTGAAAACTTAGATACCCATTCCTAATAAGCTTATTGACTCTATATTTCAATAATGTACAATCTTCTACGGAGTGACTGAAATCACCACAAGAATTTTTAATACCACAAAAAGATTTGTAGAGCATTGGTGGAACCATCATCAAAAGGTGTTTTTGTATGAGATAAGAAAACAAATTTGAATATGGTATCGAAATTGAGATAATCGATTTCTTCTTCTTTCTATGCTCTCCAACCTATTTAAGTTGTCCTTATGTTCTCTATATTCCTCTTTTCTTCATTAGAAAAAATTCTCTCGTGAGAAATTTCCTGTCCTTCATTGAATTTCTAACTTTCATCACTTTAGAGAAATATTCTGCAAATGTATTTAATTCCTAACTTTCATCACTTCAGAGAAATATTCTTAACTTTTATCTCTTCAGAGAAATATGATTTTGTTGGAAACACCAAAATTTTGACTTTTATTCAGTCCTTCTATGCTTGTCATCTTGGCTACCTCTGTTTTTGGGTTTTTTAAAATCCACCAGTGCATTAGAGTCAGGCAATTCATTATTTCCTTCTGTTTGACTGTGTGAGTGCTTGGAAAAGGGTGGAAAATGTATTGGAAATGTATGAAAGCAGTGCCAAGACTAAGTCTTTTGCATGTAAGTATACACGGTCTACAAGTAATACAACATTAAGCTGGTTATCGATCCCACAAGGATTGGCCAAGAGTTTGTTTGCCTTGCTTGTTTACTCATCAAAGGGAAAGTGTTGTTAATTTGAAGTGGGTTTTGAAAACAGTTTAAAAGAAAATAAATAAAAGGAAAATAGCGTTGCCACAAGAAGAGTTTAAATGAGTGATGAACGTTGGCAAGGGATGCATGTTTTTCATGCCAGCCTTTAATAATTATCTGCCTTGATATTATTTGCCGAGCAGATTCACAGTTGGCATTGCCTTTGTCAATGGTAATGCCTGAATTAACCATGTAAAAACACTTATATCTCTATAATGAAGTTTTTCATAAATCAATTTGATTAAGTCTCAATCTATACTCCTAAGGGATAGACTCACTCCCGAAGTGAGTTTATCTACTTGAACATCTTTTAACTAATCGTTGCCCCCTAAGATTGTTAAGATATTAAGGCGCAATAAGCATACTGTGCCAGCGGTCACTTGGCACATAATTTAGAAAAATGTAAAACATGTCAGAGAGGGAAAACAAGGACAATGCATTTTTTATTATTAAAAACTAAACATAAAAAAATCGTTCAAACGCAAACACCCCCCACCAAACGTAAAAGTTTAGTTCATGGTGGGGGTATCCATCCAAAAACCATAATCGTATCTCAACATCATCATCATTAAAAATAAAAACAATTTAAAACAAAGTGAATGGGCTAGAAGGGGGTCCGTCGATGCAGCCCTTCAAGTTCCAAGCTCTCGGCCAAGCTGGTCGAACCACGTCTCCTTGGTGCAGCTTCCTCTCAATCCGATCGTCCTTTCCGATCCCCCTCATTCTTGGTGATCGATCTCCTTTCCTTCTTTAAATAGGCAAGCACGGGACACCTAGGATAAGCCTTGAAATTTGATTTTTGAATGCACAAGGGATAAGGGATGTGCTCATCCTATCCTATATTTGAATCCTAGGGCTAACGTCATCAAGGTCAAATAGGCATCAAACTTCTCTTCTCTGCCAACCGGTGCTTTGGCAATTTTTGGTCCATCGCTGCCAATAGCAACTCGGCATTCTCTCTGGTATTCTTTCCTTTCTACGCTGCTTTGCTCTGCCAAACCTATCATTCTCAACTAAGCCTGCAATAATGCCAACAAAGCAACCCTTCACACTGGCATAACACAATTCCTACTCCTTATGCAAATGCATGAATTTTAAGGTTAAATGCAACTAAACTCACTTAAAGGCAAGCAATGACAATGTGCAATAAGCATAAGATTTAGTAATTTTGATGAGTTAAAACACCCCCAAATCTAGCTCATTGCTTGTCTTTAAGTAATGCAAATAAGCTAAAAACAAAATGGTGAAATAGTACCTCGGCAAAATTTTGATCGGAATGCCAACACGTGCTGGCAAGCAGAATGAAGCTCTAGTTCCGTCCTTAGATATCTTAGTGCAATAATGCCAAGCAGGTAGTAAATTCAAGTGCAGCAATATAACTCAAGTCCAGGGCATGACAAGTGCACAAAGTGTAGGCAATATACATCAAGTATCTGTTTACTCCCTTAGTCAAATGTACTACCTAAACTCAAAATTTTTCTTTTATTCCTGCCAAGGAGTTCTTCTTTTTTTCAACTGGCATTAAATTAGAGTTCGCGTCATGACACTATTTGGCGTGAGTATTAAGAGGGAGCATACCACGAATCCCTATGTTAGTCCAGACTACATCACTAAGTTAATCCATTACACTCATACCCTTAAAGTTTTTGACTTGAGCACTAACGAGGGAGTTTCACCAAGCCCCAGGCTACCTATTATCTCTAAGGCAGAGAAGTGTTCCATTTTTTCTTGCCTTGGCAAAATATTGTTGCCTTATTAATTTCTTTTACCCTAGCATAATCTTTTTTTTCTAATCTTAGTTTCAAAAATTCTAAGTTTGCTTAGGAACTAGATGCATACTTCGTGTTAAGTGAAAGTCAACTCTCTAAGCTATAGATCAATTGCCAAGCAGACCTGGCATTACTATTCTACTGGCATAGGCAACTAAAGATTAAAAAAAATTCCTTCATCTGATAGACTACCCTATAACACATTAAACTTGCCTAACAAAGTGTTAACATTCTTCAAATTTTGATCGAGGCAAAATTTTATTTTTCTATTTTTTAGGGATTCAATATGCATGGCATTAATCTAGGCATGGCAACAGAAGTGTAAACATGAATGCATGGCATAAATGTGAGGCAACGCACACCCTCAAATCAAAGATGTACATTGTCCTCAATGCATGAAAACAACACATATATACAAATAACAGAAAAATAAAATGCATGAACATGTGAAATGCAAAGGAATGAGATGCAAAGGAGTTTAGGAAGGAGAGGACTCCCTTGTAGAGACTTCCTCTCGTGTGACGCGGGTTTTTCTCTTGATAAATGTCCCACGATCAGGGGCCATTCTTTTCCTTCCTTTCATGCTTGGCTTTGAAGCAGCAGTGGAAGCTCTAACTTCCTTGATAATTTGCATTGGCTCTGATGAGATAGGAGTGGCGGTGTCATCGGATGGTGCAGGCATTGTGGCAAGTTTCTTCTGGACTTCTTCTTCTAATTCTGACGGTGTTTCTGTCTTGGCAGATTCAACTTGAACTGGCAAAACTGAGACGGTGGCTTCTGAGTGTGTCAGGTTATGAACTGAGCGAGGGCTATCTGGCATGTCATCATCAATGGCAAAGAGCTTATCAGGGAATTTAAGGAAGGTTGGCATAACTCTTAGAGACATACTCGCGAAAGTCTACTTGATAGCAATATCCCTGGTATGAAAGTAATGCCAGAGCTTGACATTTTTCTCCTCAGCTCTCTCCATCTCCTAGTGGTGGTGGATTTGGGAGAGTAGTGCCACTGAACTAGCTAACATGGGAGCATCAGGCTCTGCCTTCGGCACCTTAGGCTTGGGCATTGATTCCTTATCCTTTCCCTTGCCCTTGTCTTTCGACTCGGTGGCAGTGAGTTGCCTCCACAGGGCAGTCATGATTGTTGTTCCATTGATTATTTGGGCTTTATCCATAATAAGCTTGGGCACACAATGTTGTATGCAAATCATAACCGGGCCTACATTAATCTTTCAGCCCGTAACAATGGAGTGCAATAATGTCAGCCTCTCTTCTGAGACAGTCTCATTGTGGGTAGTTGGCATCAGATTTGCCTTAATAAAATGGTTCCACCCCTCGACTGTGATTTAAGGCCAACCGCTTGACCTTTTGTTGTCTCTTGGATAACACAGTCTATGCGGTGCCAGGATTGCACAAATCTGTCAACATCTTCTTTCTCTTGGCAGTATTCATAGAGTCGACAAACTTCTGGTGTTCATCCTCTGTACCAGCCAACTTAAACATGGTGTTAATGTACCCTTCATCGAAATGCACACACATACCTCGAATCATCAAAAAGGTTGAATCTCTGGTGACAAGATGGGCATAGAATTCTCGGACAATGTTGGCCCTTCTGTTGGCATAAAAGCTCCCACTTGTGCTTGGTTACCACCAACATGAACTCGGGGTAAATCCCAAGTTTGGTTCGTCCTTGACCTTAAAGGTTTTCTCGTAACAGAATGATCTCAAAGCAAAATTGTCGTCATACTTCTTGTGGATCTCTTCGTTGAAGAAGATTTTGAATGGAGTCGATGAAGAAGCCATTGAAAAAGATTGAAAAAACTCGAGTGTTTTGGACAATAGAAAAAGAGAGTGAACTTGGTGTTCTTGATAAAGAAAAAGGGGAAAATGAAAAGTTTTTGGGTTTTAAACGACTAGGGTAGATGAAAGATAAAATGGCTGATTTAGGAGGGGTAAGGGTTTAAGTGATTGGGTAGGTTTAAAAGTGGAGTGATACGACGATATGATTAAGTTGAAATTCAAATTTTAACTTATCACTTTGGGCGGCTAGGGTAAAAAATCAAAGGAAAATTTTTACTTTTCGTGGGCCGAGTTTTAATCAAGCCTTGGGTAAATTTTTTCTTCCAAATTTCCAATCGTCGCATGCCAACCCCTGCCCTGGCATTGTATCTAGCACACAGAATTCTCCCACTTTGCAATCACCGCTTGCCAGGTCCATGTCTCAGCAATATGCCTGGCACATTAAGTTTGCGCATTCTCAAACAAAACCTCTTAACATAGAAAAATCAAAAGAAAAAAGGAAAAACTAATAAGAAAAAGAAAGAAATGAAAGTTACTAAAAAGAAAAACATCTAACCTACTATTTACAAAAATTACACACTGATGATGATCATTGAATATCTGCCAAGAGGATAACCTCCTTGGCATTCCTCGGAGTGCCTTCCAAATAGCACTTCAATTGTTGACCGTTTACCTTGAAAATTTCTCCCGACTTCGAACTTTTAATGTCCACAACACCATGGACATATGGATTTACAACTTCAAAAAGGCCTGACCACCTTGACTTAAGCTTGCCTGGAAATAATTTAAGCCTTGAGTTAAATAACAGAACACGTTGGCCTACCTCAAATTGTCTTGCCATTATCCTACTACCATGCCAGCATTTGGTCCTATTCTTTAGAGTTTTGCATTTTCATAAGCTTGTGTTCTGAACTCTTCCAACTTATTTAGGTCTAGTAGTCTTTTTTCTCCAGCAACTCTCCATGCCATATCAAGCATTTTGATTGCCCAATCTGCACGATGCTCCATTTCCATCGGTAGGTGGCATGTTTTTCCAAAGACGAGTCTGAATAGCGAAGGACCCAAGGGAGTTTTAAAAGCTGTCCTGTAAGCCTACAACGAGTCATCTAGTCTCAAGGATCAGTCCTTCCTAGATGGATTTACAGTCTTTTCAAGGATACTCTTGATCTCCTTGTTTGAAATCTCAGCTTGCCCATTTGCTTAGGGATGGTATGCCGTGGCAATCCTTTGCTGAATTCCATATCTGGACAAGGCTTTGGAGATTAGATTGCATTTAAAATGGGTACCCTCATCATGAATAATCACTCTAAGGGCACCAAATCGAGTAAAAATATGTTTGTGCAAGAACTTGGCAACGGCCTTAGCATCATTCGTTGGTAATGCAACAGCCTCAACCCATTTTGAAACGTAGTCAGCAGCCACGTGGATGTATAAGTTACCAAATGATGGAGGAAATGGACCTATGAAGTATATCCCCCATACATCAAATAAGTCCACAGGCATGATGTTTTGGAGCGATAGTTGGTGTTTGCCAAAGATGTTTCCTGTCCACTAGCATCAATCACATGCCTTGGCATAGTTATAGGCATCATTGTATAGTGTGGGCCAAAAGAATCCTGACTATAGCACCTTAGCAACAGTCTTCATCCCAGTAAAGTGACCTTCATACGGTGCAGCATGGCATACTTGCAAAATGTTGTGCTGCTCATCATCTGGCACACACCGTCTTATCACTTGGTCAGCACACTATTTGAACAATATTGGCTCGTCCCAGTAGTATTGCCTAACTTCTCGCAGGAATATTTTCTTGGCATTGTATGCCAGATTTGATGGCAGAATATTACTTACCAGGTAATTGACTATGTCAGTGTACCATGGCATGACATTGACTACAAGTAAATACTCATCTAGAAATTCATCTCTTATGGTAGCGTTTTTACCATCTTCAAGGTGATCTCTATATGTGATAGGTGGTCAGCTATTACGTTTTCACTGCCCTTCTTGTCTTGGATCTCGAGGTCAAATTCTTATAGTAGAAGTGTCCATCGGGTTAGTCTGGGCTTGGCATCCTTCTTTGCCCAAAGGTACTTTAGTGTTGAATGATCTGTATATACCACAACCTTGTTACCAACTAAATAAGATCTGAATTTATCAAAAGCGAATACAACTGCAAGAAATTCTTTCTCAATTGTGGAATAATTAAACTAAGCTCTATTTAATGTCCGGCTGGCATCGTTGATGGTATGAAAAACTTTGCCACGTCATTGTCCCAATACTACTCCGACGGCATAATCGTTGGCATCACACATGAGCTTGAATGGCTTATTCCAATCTGGTTCCATGACTATAGGGGCATTAATCAACTTCTCCTTAAGTTCCTGAAATGCTCTTAAACAAGAATCATCAAATGCAAAAGTGGCATTTTGTTCTAAAAGCAAGCATAAAGGTTTAGAAATTTTAGAAAAACCTTTAATGAAACGACGGTAAAAACATGCATGTCCCAAAAAACTTCTAATACCTTTTACACTTGTCAGTGGTGGCAATTGCTTGATTACCTCAATTTTTGCTTAGTCGACCTCTAATCCCTTCTTGGTTACCTTGTGCCCGAGAACAATGCCCTCCTTCACCATGAAGTGGCATTTTTTCCAGTTCAACACTAGGTTTGTCTTAATGCATCTCTTCAAGACTTTCTCCAAACTCTGAAGGCATTCCTCAAATGTTTTGCTAAACACTCAGAAATCATCCATGAATACTTCCAAATTTTGTTCAATCATGTCAAAAAAATAGACATCATGCAACTTTGAAATGTTGTCGGGGCATTACACAACCCGAATAGCATTCTTCTAAAGGCAAACGTCCCATATGGACAAATGAACGCGGTCTTCTCTAGAAAATAGTAAAATGCCTTACCTACTAGTCTGTCCAACATCTGATCAATGAAGGGCAATGGAAAATGGTCTTTCTTGGTGGCATTGTTCAGCTTCCTATAATCCATGCACACTCTCCATCTGGTAACGGTCCTGGAAGGAATTAACTTATTGTTTCTATTTGAACCACGGTCATGCCACCTTTCTTTGGCACACATTGCACCAGGTTGACCCATGAGCTATCAGAAATGGGATAGATTATCCCAGCATCTAGCCACTTGATAATCTCCTTCTTAACAACCTATTTCATGCTCGAGTTCAATCTTCTCTGACCCTTAATAGTTTTCCCATGATATTCCTCCAAGATTATTTTGTTCATGCAAATGGTTGGGCTTATTCCTCGGATATCAGCCAAGGTCCATCCCAACGCTTGCTTGTAATTGCTTAGAATTTCCAACAATCGTTCCTCCTGATCATTATTGAGATCAGCAGCAATGATCACTCAAGGTTGAGTGTTTACCTAAATAAGCATACTTGAGATGGTCTGGCAGTGATTTGAGCTCCAGTTTGGGTGGCTGCTCAATGGATCATTTTGGTGCCACGATCTCTCTGCCAGCCAACTCTAATGGTTCTGGTTGTCCGAAATGGCTTACTTCTACTAAGGCTGCTCCTTCAGTGTCCTCACTTGTTTCACCTTCACTGTCATTTTCGTTGGCATCATCATTAGTATCTTGGCACAGTTGTGCCACGTCTACCTTAAAAATGGACTTCATCTTATCATTTGCTTGGCATTCGTCTGATTCATCTGCAGATTTCAAAGATTGAAACACATTAAATATAATATGTTGATCATTAATGCGCATAGTTAATTCACCTTTATGAACATCAATCAAGGCTCTACCTGTGGCAAGGAATGGTCTGCCCAATATAATTGGGACATTTAAATCTGCCACATTATCTAAGATAATGAAGTCAGGTGGGAGTATGAATTTATCTACCTTTACCAACACATCCTCCATCTTACCCTTAGGATGTGCAAAGGATCGGTCCACCAACTGAAGTGTTGTCGTGGTATGCCTTACTTCTATGCCAAGCTTACTGAAAATAGACATTAGCATCAAATTGATGTTGGCTCCCAAGTCACACGGTGCCTTACCCATGAATTTGTTGCCAATGGTACAGGAAATAGTAAGACTTCCTGGATCTTCCAGCTTTGGTGGCAATCGATTGAGTATCATTGCACTGCATCCCTCAGTGAGAGCTATAGTTTTGAAATCACCCAGCTTTCTCTTTTTGAAAAAAATGTCCTTCATGAATTTGACATAGTTGGCATTTGCTCGAGAGCTTCCACCAATGGTAAATTGATTTGCAATTGTTTAAGTACTTCCAAGAAGCGCTTAAATTGATGATCCTGCTTGTGCTTTTATAGTCTTTGTGGAAACGGTGGAGGTGTATAAACATATGCTGGCTTTACCAGCTTTGCCAAGGTTCTGCTGACATCCGGCTGAGGTCTGGCATCAGACTGTGGTCTGGCATTGCTTGTGTTCACTTCTTTCTTCTCTGGTTCATTTGGTTCATCTACTGGTAGTTTCTTTTTCTCCTGGAAACTATTTGGCTGCTTGACAGATGCCTCAGCCTCGTATTGTTTGCCACTCCGTAGAGTCATAACTTTGCATTGTTCATTATGGTTTTGCCTGGCATCCTCTACATCAGTTGGCAAAGCTCCATGGGGTCTATTGCTGAGTGCATTGGAAATATGTCCAATTTGTACCTCCAAGTTTCGCTTCGATGCTGCCAAACTCTAGACAGTTGCATCATTCTTCTCCATGTGTTTTGTCAAAGTCCCCTGGTTGTTCCTTTGCCCTGCATAAAAATTGTTTTGTGCCCTTTTTTGCATGGCATTCTAGTTGACCCCTAGCATGGCATTGTTCTGACGCTAGGCATTGTTGTTCTACTGTTGGGCATTATATTGGTTGCTTCCTTGATTCCTCCAAGCTAAATTTGGATGCTGCCTCCATCTTGCATTGTAAGTATTGGAATTTTTATTATAATTACGACTAAAATTGCCAACGAAATTTACTGACTCAGGGTTGACAGGGCAATCTTCCGTGTGATGTTCCTCTCCACATATTGTACAGAGTGAAGCTAATGCCTTAACTTGTTAGGCCTCACAACTCTTTTACAAAGTTCTCACCATGCTAGTAAGATTGGAAACCTCAGCATGGATAGAAGTGAGCTCATCTATCTGTAGTTTCCCACCAGTTTTAGTGTCAATCCCAAGTCTGGCAGTAAGATATTCAAAATCATTGATTGAAATCCTCTCAAGGATGCCAACTGCCTTTGTATAGTTTTTGTCAAGCTTTCTGGTTTGCGCATTAAGTCCATTGTAGAAGGTCTCCGTTTGGGTCCATTTTAGGAATCTATGCATGGGACATCTCTTCAACATATCTTTATATCTCTCCCAGGCATCATATAAGGTCTCTTCATCAGGCTGCCTAAATGTGATGATCTCACCCTTCAGCTTGGTGGTGAGTTTAGGTGGCTGGAATCGTAACAAAAATTTCTTGAATAGATCTCCCCATGAGGTGACAGAACCAGGTGGCAAAGAACTAGCCACGCTCTTGCTCTATCTCTCGGAGAAAATGTAAACAACTTTAGCTTCACTATATCCTCTGATACTCTAGGCTGTTGAAATAGCTGGCAGACTTCCATAAACTGCTTCAAGTGTTGCCTTGGATCTCCAGTAGGTGCTCTATCAAATTGTCCTACATTCAAAAGTGTTTGTATCATTATCGGTTTGAGTTCAAAATTGGGTGTATTTACCTCAGGACCAATTAGTCCTGGCATCAAATTGTCAATGTTTGGTGCCGAGTGTTCTCTAATAGGTCTCTCTTCCTCTACACTAACAGCTGGGGCAACAGGAGCTGGTGCTATTCCATTGTTATTGGGGGATTTTCCTCATTTTTTAACACACCATTTCCTCTATTGCCTTGTTGAGCCATCTCTCAGATCTTTTTCTTTAACCTTCGTAGGGTCCTTTCGATTTCTAGATCGTATAGCCAATCTTCCACCATAAGGCAGTTTATGGTTATACACCGGTCAAAACAAAGAAATAAAATTAAGAACAAAAATAAAAAGAAGACAAGTAAAAATAAAAACAACAAACTTCGTTGCAATCCCCAGCAACGGCGCCAAAAACTTGTTTGATTGTGTGAGTGCTTGGCAAAAGGGTGGAAAATGTATTGGAAATGTATGAAAATAGTGCCAAGACTAAGTCTTTTGTGTGCAAGTATACACGGTCTGCAAGTAATACAGCAGTAAGCTGGTTATCGATCCCACAAGGATTGGCCAAGAGTTTATTTGCCATGCTTGTTTCCTCGTCAAAGAGAAAGTGTTGTTGATTTGAAGTGGGGTTTGAAAACAGTTTAAAAGAAAACAAATAAAAGGAAAACAGTGTTGGCATAAGGAGAGTTTAAATGAGTGGTGAGCATTGGCAAAGGATATCTATTTTTCACGCTTTTCATGCCAGTCTTTAATAATTTTCTACCTTGATATTATTTGCCGAGTAGAATCAAAGTTGGCATTGCCTCTGTCGATGGCAATGCCTGAAATTAACCATGTAAAAACTTGTATATCTCTATAATGAAGTTTTTCATAAATCAATTTGATTAAGTCCCAATCTATACTCTTAAGGGGCAGACTTGCTCCCGAAGTAAGTTCATCTACTTGAACATCTTTCGTCGAAGCATCTCGCCTTAGTATCTAGCAACTAATTGCTGCCCCCTAAGTCTGTTAAGATATTAAGGTGCAATAAGCATATTGTACCAACGGTCGCTTGGCACAAAATTTATAAAACTATAAAACATGACAGATAGGGAAAACAATGCCAAGGCATTTTTTACTATTAAAAACTAAACATAAAAACGACGTACAAACGCAAACATCCCCCACGAAGTGTAAAAGTTTAGTTCATGGTGGGGGTATCCATCCAAAAACCATAATCGTATCTCAACATTATCATCATTAAAAATAAAACAATTAAAACAAAGAGAATGGGCTAGAAGGGGGTTCGTCGATGTAGCCCTTCAAGGTCCAAGCTCTCAGTCAAGCTGGTGGAACCACGTCTCCTTTGTGCAGCCTTCCTCTCAATCTGATCATCCCTTTCGATCCCCCTCTTTCTTGGTGATCGATCTCATTTCCTTCTTTAAATAGGCAAGCACGGGACGCCGGCTAAGCCTTGAAGTTTGAATTTTGAATGTGCAAGGGATAAGGAATGTGGTCATCTTATCCTATATTTGAATCTTAGGGCTCACGTCATCAAGGTCTAACAGCTACTCGGCCGGGCATCAAACTCCTCTTCTCTGCCAACCGGTGCTTTGGCAATTTTTGGTCCATTGCTACCAACAACAACTCGACATTCTCTCTGGCATTCCTTCCTTTCTACGCTGCTTTGCTCTGCCAAACCTGAACTTCTCTACTGAGCCTGCAATAATGCCAACAAAGCAACCCTTCACACTGGCATAACACAATTCCTAACTTCTTTATGCAAATGCATGAATTTTAAGGCTAAATGTAACTAAATACACTTAAAGGCAAGCAAAGACAATGTGAAATAAGCATAAGATTTAGTACTTTTGATGAGTTAACACCTTCATAATTAAATCTCTACTAGACTTCGTGCAGATGCCCCAACTATATTGATCTGAGCTTTTTTTTTGCAGAAAGAGGCATTTTAGGCTGAACCCTCATGTGAGATGTGATACCTCCTTTTTCTTCAACAATATTCAAATTCCCCTCAAAAACTTTTTCTTTGATGGTATCCTTGAGTCTCATCAACACAATAATCTGGCCAACTATTTCCCTTTGTGCTTATGTAATTTGATCCCTCATATTCTGCTCGATCTGATCTAGACGGTCTTGCATCTCAATTCAATTTGTTTTCAAACTGGTAATTCTATCCTTCATAGCCATGGCCTTAATTCATAAACGGGTACTCCAAATGCATAATGTTTGCAAATCAAAACTAAAACTCACTCCGCCATAAAATATTTCTTTCTCAATTCTATTATATTTAACTAAATAAAATGCAATGCATGGATGCACGAATGCATGATGCAAGAGATATTGATTCAAAAATAAGTCCTTAGAACAACTTTTATTAGCTAAAAAGTTCGATTACAAAGAGAAAAATGAAACTACAAATATAGACTTGCCCTAACCCCTAGGTTCACAACTTCATTCAGTAATCGAGCCAATGCTTGTACCAATTTGGTCTTAATGCCAACATACAGCTGTAAATTCATTACTTCATTGGACATAATTTGCACATGTTGAGCTGTCCTTCGTACTTGGTTTCTAAAATTAACCATGTCATTATTCTGTCATTGAATTTTCTGAGTAACTGCTTCCAACTTTGCCCTTAGTGTTTCATCTTCCCAGTGTAATTAAAGATCTAAATGTTTCTTGTTGAACTACCGGTACAAGATTAACTCTCTTATCCAGTCGTTATAATAGGCCCAATGCAGAGGTTCGACAAATATATTTTCTTTGGTAAGTCATTGCACATATGGATTAAACTGAAAATAACTCTCCAATTTATACATTCTTTGTCTTCCTTTTTTATCTGTGTTTCCTTTTTGACAATTTCTCCTTGAACCACTCCTCACTTATTCTCATTGTAGCTATTAGCTTTGTCGTAAAGCTCTGATGGTTGTGAGGTCTAGTATAAACCTTGAGATTCTAAATTCTTGGACAACGTATCAAGGCTTCATATTCTTCAATAGTCAGTGTTATGTCCACCATTCCAAAAGTAAAGCAGTTGTAAGCTAGATTCTAGAACTGGGTCATGGCCCTAAATAACTCTCGATCGATTTGAACATCTAGTAGAAATGTCATGTCATCGTACTCTTGTTGGAAGCGATTTTTCATATCAGAGTCCCACTGATTCCATATGTTTTTCAGTTCTGGTAGGCTTTTATTCTGTTTGGAATTAATACGAGTACAACTCACCATCTGCTACACATGATCACCTCAAATACTGTCCCCTTTTCTAAACTGCATTTCTTCAAACCAATTCCAAACTAATGTATTATCTTCCCCTTGTCTATCGAACCCATCAGTCATTATGATCGTCTTCTGTTGGACTCACCCTTGAATCAACGCCTATAATGTGATGCAATAGTATGCAACATATAAAGAAAAAACAACAAAACGAAATAAAACAAAAAACAATGTGTCAGTATGATGAAATAATCGTATAAGCAAAAATTGAATTGCTAAAAATAAAAAATACGTAATGGACGAAAATAACAAGAGAAATGTATTTAAAAACATAGACATCCTAACAGCATGTTGTCTAATTCTCTATGGTTATCCGCATGACTCTAGTGGGTGGGTCTTAGATTCACAATATGTGGTTCGAGTTCTAATACAGGGTACTCAAACTATCGTTACTGTCTACTAAGACTATAAGACAATGATTCGGGGGTATACGTTCCCTTATACCATACATAGGTGAAGACCCCATGAAATATAAGGTTAGTATCCCAGAAGAAAGACAAAATTTCCGCACATAAGAGAAAAACCCCACGTAAGAAAATGTCTCGCTCCCACTTAAAGGAAAAAGCCTGGGTAGAAGGCTTATGCTTAAATGACAATTATAATCACCAAGTCACCTAAATAAAATGCATATTTTCATTTTTCCTATAAACACAATTAGGAATTAATGAAAATAAATAAATTGAATTGTTATTTTTATGCCAAAATGCAACACAAAATTAATTAAGGCCTGACTCACAAGAGTCCCCAACAGAGTCACCAAGCTATTAAAACCATTTTTAAAATAGCTTGGATGATTTATTTTTGAATTAGGGATTTTCTTTTAGATTGGATCTTTTAGAAAATGGAGTCGCCATAGTCATTTTTGTAGACCGGACACCATAAAAACAACCAAAGATTTTTAAATTTGTGGTTCAAAAGTCGATTACGTGTGGGGAAGGATTAGCACCCCACAAACGCCCGAAATCGGTACCTTTTAATTTTGTGTTGCATTTAGGCATTTAAAATAATAATTCAAATTTAATTGATCATTCATTATTAATTGTGTTTATATTTAAAATGAAAATATTCCTTTTATAACATAATATATTTTATTTTGAATATAAAATTAAAAACACCCTATACGATCTGGGCATCGTCTTTTAAATTCATAAAATGTATTTTATTTCTAAAAGGTTTTTTATGCATGCCATTAATTATGAAAGTTCATTTTTAAATAATAACCTAAAGAGGCTCTAATTAATTCATGTGTTTTTTAAATCTATGAATATTATTTAACTTCAAAATTCACATAGAATAATACTCAATTGCTTTAGGATATCATTCCTAATTGAATTTCAAAATTATATATAATATTTCCTACTAATTACAATACACTATATTATTAAAGTAATTAGTCCTATCTAAAGGCTCTATTTACCTAAATCATTTAACACTTTTTAGGGTTTTAATAAATATTGATCATTTAACACTATTCAAATTTAAACTCCCAAAATTCCTAAACAAGGTTCATTAGTTTGCTACAATTATCTAACTCTTATTCAAGTTATTTAATTAAAAACACTAATTAAAAAACCTACACTAAGGCTTTAATACATTATTTAAATTAAACTAGGTGCTTAAGTCAAGTTAATTAATGCTACATACTTTAACTAAATCATGTGACAAATTATAAAAAATAAATTTCATTAAAAATAAAAAATTAAACTAAAAAAAAGACTAAATTGAAACTTGGAATTAAAGCAAATAAGGACGGAATTGAATTTTATTTAAACTTGTGAGCCAAAGTACAATAACATTGAAAAATGGGCACGAGCTATGGTGGGGATTCGCAGGACTCTAGCACTGAGTTAGACACCTATTTAAAAACCTTATTAGCTCTCATTTCAGATTTTTCCTCATTTTTTGAATTCTCTCTCTAACTCACCTATTCCCAAATTCTCTCCCCTCTCTCTAAAAAAACATCACTTTTCCAGAAAATCTAGCCTAAAACATATCAAAATCATGCTTTGGCTTGGTGTTCATTTGATGTTCTTTATTTTTTTGAAGAACATCATGAACTCCGGACACGTTCTTCGCCCTTTTAAATTCAGCCACCACCAAAATAAATTCCGACCGTCGTATCTATTTTTCGGTCACACTTTAACCGCCACTCAAACTTCGTCAGCCACCGCGAGACGATTTTTGGCCACCGTTTAGAAACTCTATATTCTTTTTTCTCTATTTTTAGATCTAAACCTCGATTCGATTGAATTGCCCTAGTTCTTCTAAATCTAACCTATTTTTACCTGAAGCTTCCCTCTTCAACTCCACCTTTACTCAGAAACACTCTGGTAGTTATGAATATTATTCAAAAAGAGAGAAAATGAGAATCCCTTCATTCCTCTTTTGTTTTATGTTTTTTTGAAAAAAAGAAACTAAAATGTTTATTTCTTGTTTTTTATTTTTGCAGATTTGGAAATTAAAATTCGAAAGGAAAAGTTACCTTCAATCTCTATTACGTCTTTTTAACTTTTTATCTCCTTTCGCCTTTTTCAGTGGTGGTTTGAAACTACGGTGACCGATCAACTTTCAACGATTCGGCTTTTCAATGCAAGCTTTCTCTTTTTCATCTTTTTTATGGTAATAATTGTAGCTAATTATTATCCTCATTATTATTCTGACTTTTCTTTCTCTTCTTTTATATAAGTAGACCGAGGCTGACATTATGGCTAACGTCATGCTAATGACGTCATAGTCAGCTAATAATTTGCTAGTACCAGTTGATTCACCAAAAAACATAATTTTTGTGCTTACTTTTTGATCGATGAAAGAGTGTCACGTGGCGGAGTGAAATCTACCCCTTAGGAGAATATATTGGATCTTAATCAAATTGGTTTATTTAAAAGCATGCACTATAGAGATATAGGGGTTTTTACATGATCAATTTAGGGCAATGACCATCGAGAGAGGCTTTGCTAATTTTGAATCTGCTCAGCAAACAATGCCAAGATATGTTGTTATTGAAGGCTGGCACGACATGAATAGCGTGAAAACCAGGCATTCCCTTCCAATGCTCATCATTCATTAAAGCACCTTTCTTGCCAACATCTTACTTTACTTTACTTTCTTTTATTTCATCTTAATTATTTCCAAAACCAACTTCAAAACAAACAACTTTTTCTTAAAGTAAGTAACAATCAAATACAATTGAATTCCAAGTGAATCTCTGTGGGATCGATACTCAGCTTAACTGTTGTATTACTTGCGGACCGTGTATACTTGCACGCAAAAGACTCATCTTGGCACTGCTTTATACTTTTCCAATACATAACTCTTGCCCCTTTTGCCAGCATTCACTTAGAGAGTCTACAAGTTTTTGGCGCCATTGCTGGGAATTGTGATGGAATTTATTGCTTTAGGTTTTACTTGTTTTTTTTGTTTTCATTTTATTTTGTTTTTTTATCATTATATTTTTTTCTTTTTTAGGAAAGCTACAAAGAAGAGTTTGGGCAGCCACATATGGTACGATGATGACTACATTTTTCTCACTTATGACTACCAATATCCTACTCCAAGAATTGTCCATGAGCAAAGACGATATGAAAAGCATGAAGAGGATGCCTATACAACACTATCGGCACAGATTTCTGAACTAAAAAATATGATTACATAAATGCAAGTGCCTAACAAGTTCAGCAAAAGGCAAGCAACACCTGTTGTTTGTGCATATTGTAGAGGATGCCACTCATTTGACAATTGCCCCTTCAACCCTAATTTCTATTGTTACACAAGGCACTGTAATGTGAACAACCCTTCCTCCTACAACTTCAACCAAGGATGGAACCAGCAGCAAAATATTTTTTGGAATGATCAAGACGATGATTATTTTTATGCATCTAACAACTTTGTTACACCACCAGACTTCAAACAAATACCATCCCAAGGTAGCATTCTTCATGAAAAACCAGCGACAAATCTTTATGGATCCAACGGATCATTTTCCATGGTCGAATTGCCTCCAGAAATGCCGATGCACAACAGTCCACTTCAAGAGCAAACAAGTTACATTAGAAACGCACATGAAGAAGCCATGGATGCTATGAGAAGCTTGGAAGAACAAGTCAGGAGGCTTGCAAATGTTGTGAACGGCATGCCTCAAGAGAACGAGATAGAGCTTCCATCAAGGTAGCAGGAGGTGGCAAACGCTTCGGTTGGTGGTAACACTCAGAATGCCATGGCAATGCTACATCAACAAGTTGGAAATTTTCTTCCTCTATCTACTCCTTAAGGAATTCAGAATCAACATTACGAGTATCAGGTTTTTCCTAACGCACTTGAATCAATATATTATACTGATGAAGAGTATTCAACAACAGGTACATTGGACTCATTAGTGGTAATAGAGTGTGAGGAAAAATTTGAGGGCAAGGATCTTAAACACAATAAAATCGAGGCAAAGCTAGATAATGTTGTCAAGTTCGATACCGAGACAGAAGGGGATTCTGAAGTTCCAAACCAATAAGATGAAGGCAAACAGCCGATTATTTTCCAAAAAGAGAAATCAGTGTCAGCAGGTGAACCCAAAGAAGTAGAGAAATATGAGGCAGAGGGTGATAATGCCAGACCACTATTTGATGCCAGACCGTTATTCGATGCCAGACAACAGTCGGATGCCAACACCACCTCAACAAAACCAGTGGAGCCTTCATTTGCCAACCCTACCTTGGTAAAACTAGCAGATATTATTGTTGACATTTTTAAAGCTCTTAAATGTGCAGACGAAATTGAAGAATGCCATGCAGTTGAGCCAAATTTCTTAAAAACAGAATTCAAATCGTATCGAAACAGAGTGTACTGTATCGATACGAGTGTAAATTTCTTAAACCCAAATTTCAAACCGTATCGAAATGGGTGTGAGCCATATCAAAACGTTGCGCTTAAAATGTTTACCCAGATGAAGGCCGTATCAAAACGGGATAAGCCGTATCAGTACGCTTTGCAAAAACAAATTCCAGTAGCTAAAAACTGTATCGAAACACCAAGGGGTGTATTGATACGCCTGGGCGTATTTGTGTATTTTTGGCTTGAAACACTTAAAAATTTTTTGCGTTTAAGTTTATAACTTTGGAAAACTTTTCTTTGTCATTTTGTGAGACTTTTGAGTACTTAAAAATTTATTTTCCTTTACAATTTAGTCCTTAAACAATTTGTTATATCAAAATCAAACATAGGTTTTACAATCTCCCCCTTTTTGATATAACAAAACCAAAGTGAAAAAAAAAATAATTAATAGAAAACTCCCCTTTAATTTAAGGCTATAATATAAATTTGGCTCTTTAAAACTTCTCCCCCTTTTTGTTAGATCAAAATCAATGTAATAGGGATAAGACAAGAAAACAATAACCACTCCAAACAATTAAATAAGCAACATAAGCATCTAACTTCAAATAATAGTTCAAGCAACAAAGTTCAATCCAACTCAAATCCTAAAAGCATAAATCAAATAAAAACAAAGCATAGGAGTTCATAAGTCAAATAAAGGTGCATAACTTAAATCCTAATATGATATGCCATGAGATGCAAGATGCCTAAGAGTCCATGCCATCGTCTCCATCGTCTTCATCCTCATCATCATCAATATTTGTGACCAAAGGTCCATGGGATTGACGCCATTCACCATAAAAGGCGTTAAGAGTGATGACCATAGATTTTTGTCGATTTTCAATAGCCGCTACTCTTTCCTCCAAGGATGTGAAGCGTGTGTCGATCGCGGCAAAACCGGAATCCATGGATGATTACAAGGAAGCAATGTTGGTTCTCAAGTTGGTGAATTGCCCATTGAGATATGTCATGAGAGCATCAAGATTTGGTTGGGCCACCGGAGCTTGAGGAATTGGAGCTTTTTGAGGAGCCTCCACTGATTCGAGTTGAACACCTCCCGGAAGATCGGTGTTCCAAATCCATTCTCCATTGAAATAGGTGAACTTTGCATGACAGAGAGAACGCTCATAGATTGGATCTGTGAGAGGTTCTGAAAGAACATATGAACAATCAATACCCATCTTATAGAAGATAAAGCTCAAAGTTGTACCATATGTGAAGGATGTACCCAAGGAGGTATGGCGATGTTGAACAAGAAAGACGTTCTGCAAGGTTGGGTCGCCTCTTCTCTAGAAAGCATCGAAGCCAAAAGTCATCAACTTGGCGGATGGTAGAGTATTTCCCACCGAATGGACAGAACCACCAAGTGATCATGAGATGCAAGATACGGTCATAGGCATTAAGAACGGTCACGGAATCACTAAGGACATGTCCTAACGCACCCTCATCATCTATTGTCGTATCCTCAAGACCCAAAAAGTTTACTAAAACACTTGAATCTATTTGAAATTTCTTACCCATTAAGTATGATTCAATGGCAACAACCAAAGTTTTCTTTTCATTAAAAATACACCGAACATTGGAATAGAAGATTAAAACAAGATTTCGGTATAAAATCCCGGGTATACTTAAAAAGGCAATGAATTTCCATTCGTGCATTAAAGAAAGATATTCGAATTTAAACCTTTCAGATGATAAAAACGAGATTGAAGTAACACGTTCGGGACGAATTTTGTAACTTTGAAATTCTTTAAAATATTCCATGGCATCTGGATATTGAGGTTCATTAAAATAGTTTTGATAAATGTGGGTAAGATTGGGTCTATTACCAACATGATCGGGAAGAGGATGTAGAGAACGTGAACTAGAGGCAATGTCCTTTCGTGCTCATTTCTTAGGGGCCATAATCTGAAAATAAAATCAAACCAAAAATGATGTATGCATAAATCAACACATTCGATCCAAAAATTAATCCAATAATCAAGGTATTGTTAAAAAGCTATACAATATATTTTAAAAATATATACAAGTGTAAAAAGAATTTTTGGTAAAGAACAACTTGAAAACAGTGTTAAAAATTATACGATATAATTTTATATTCGAAGAAAAAAATTTAGATTTGAAAAATTTTTACAAAAATTTTGAAAACAATACTATATAGGTTCTAAATCTATGATTATAGTATAAAAACAGTTTATATATATGTACGAAAATTAAAAAGAAAAAGGTTAGGGTTTATACCTTGAAGTTGAGATTAAGGATGAATGAAGTGATTTAGATGCACAAACTTGATGATTGTAGCTTGGGTTTGATGTAAAAACGAAAAGCCCCCAATAATTTTTAGGAGATGTGTGGGAAAATATGAGGGATTGAGAGGTTTTTATAGAGAAACTCGTGTCTAGGGTTTGGAAATAAAGTTGGTATTTGAATAAAAGTGAAAACCCTCATTTAAAGCCCTTAAAAACTGCCCAGCCATGAACGCATATCGATACGCTGACATGGCGTATCAAAACCAGTACTGAAACGCTTATGAGGCTATTTTGATACGTTGTGCATACCGGTACAGGTACACCTGTATCGAAACGATTGTAAACGACCCATATCGATACGAGTATCACTGTATCGATACACCTATGCCAGAAATGTCAATTTTGGCTATAGATTGCTCAGAAATTCGATTCTAATCGAATTAAATTGCATGTGAATGATATGAGAGCACTATGTATGAGCATAAATAGATACATACTCCCCTAGCAACAAGCATATATGTATATAGGAGCAAAATCACAAAAGCAATCAATCAAATAAAATTTAAGCATATTTTTAAGACCAAGATAGGCTCTAAGGGTCAAGGGAGGTTGATTAAACCTAACTCTCTCCTAAGAGACCAAAAACGCTCTTTGTCTAATGATTTGGTAAAAATATCCGCTAATTGGTTCAAGGTGTCTACATATTCTAGAACTACATCATTTTTCAAGACATGATCTCTAATGAAATGATGTCTTATTTCTATGTGTTTGGTTCTAGAATGTTGGATGAGATTCTTAGTAAGACAAATGGAATTAGTATTGTCACACCTAATGGGGATGGTACCTATATCAATTCCATAATCTAAGAGTTGTTGCTTCATCCAAAAGACTTGAGCACAACAACTCCCTACGGATATGTATTCGGCTTCGGTGGTAGATAATGCTACACTATTTTGCTTCTTAGAAAACCAAGATATGAGCATACTACCTAGGAATTGACATGTGTCGGATGTGCTCTTTCTATCTATCTTACAACCCCCATAATCCGCATCTGAGAAGGCATGTAGGTTAAAGGAAGACTCTCTAGGGTACCAAAGACCTAAACAATGTGTATCTCTAAGGTACCTAAAGATTCTTTTAACTGCTATAAGGTGTGATTCTCTAGGACTAGTTTGAAATCTAGCACACAAGCAAACACTAAACATAATGTCGGGTCTACTTGCGGTAAGATAAAGCAAAGATCCAATCATAGAGCGATAAATCTTTAAATCTACACACTTACCTCCTTCATCTTTGTCAAGCTTTGTGGAAGAACTCATTGGTGTGGCTTAAGGTTTCACACTCTCCAAGCCAAACTTCTTGAGCATGTCCTTGATGTATTTGGCTTGATTGATGAAGATGTCGTCCTTCCTTTGTTTAATTTGGAGCCTCAAGAAGAATGAAAGATCCCCCATCATGCTCATCTCAAACTCACCTTGCATCAACTTAGCAAAGTCTTGGCAAAACATTTCATTAGTAGAACCAAAAATTATATCATCAACATATATTTGAACTACTAATATGTCTTTGCCAATTCTTTTAATAAAAAGTGTAGTATCCACCTTTTCCTTTGTTAAAACCTTTTTCAATTAAAAATTTTGATAATCTCTCATACCAAGCTCTAAGAGCTTGTTTAAACCATATAAAGCTTTTGAAAGTTTAAAAACATGGTTTGGGTAATTTGGATCTTCAAAATCGGGTGGTTGTTCTATATACACTTCTTCATTAATAAAACCATTTAAAATTCACTTTTTACGTCCATTTGAAAAAGCTTAAATTCGTGATAACATGCAAATGCTAGTAGCATCCTAATGACTTCCATTCTTGCTACGGTGCATAGGTTTCATCAAAATCGATTCCCTCTTCTTGAGTGTAACCTTGAGCAACAAGTCTAGCCTTGTTTCTCACTATGTTACCACTTTCATCTAGTTTGTTTCTATAAACCCATTTAGTTCCTATAGTAGATTTATCACTAGGCCTATCAACTAATGTCCAAACTTGACTTCTCTCAAATTGATTTAATTCCTCTTGCATGGCCATTATCCAATAATCATCATTTAATGCTTCTTTAACATTCTTAGGCTCTATGCATGAGATAAATGCTACATTACATGCATTTTTAAGAGAAAGTCTAGTGGTTACCCCTTTGGATTGATCACCCAAAATCTCACCACATTTGACATAGTTGTACTCTCTTGGGTAGCTCACTTCCTTTTCCTCTAGATTCATTTCTCTCAAGGCTTTTAGAGGTGGATCTTGTGCTTCTTCCTCTTTGGTTGGAACTTCATCCACCTTTGATGTTTGTCCACCATCATTGGCTTCAAAAATCCCTATATCATCATCATCATAAAAACCCTTACTCAGAAGGAGGTTATCATCGAAAACCACATGAATAGACTCTTCAACAACTAAGGCGATAAGCTTTAGAATTTAAAGAATATCCTAGAAAAATAGCTTCATTACTTTTAGCATCAAATTTGCCAAGATTATCTTTTCCATTGTTTAAAACAAAACATTTGCAACTAAATGGATGAAAAGAGTTAATGTTAGGCTTTTTGGATTTTAAAATCTCATAAGGAGTTTTCTTCAAAATAGGCCTAATCATTACTCTATTTATAATATAGCAAGCCGTATTAGTGGCTTCCACCCAAAAGTATTTTGGCAAATTGTTTTCACAAAGCATAGTTCTAGCCATTTCCTCTAAAGTTCTATTTTTCCTTTCAACAACCTCATTTTGTTGAGGTGTTATAGGGGCTGAAAATTTGTGGCTAATACCATTTGAGTTACTAAAATCCTCAAAACCTAGATTTTGAAATTTAGTGCCATGGTCACTTCGAATGTGAGAAATATTTTGACCAAGGTCATTTTGAGTAATTTTTGAAAATGTGATGAATTTTTCTAAAGCCTCATCTTTGGTATTTAAGAATAAAACTCATGTGTATCTAGAGTAATCATCAACTAAAACATATGCATATGATTTTCCACCCAAGCTATTAGTTCTAATAGGACCAAAGAGATCCATATGGATCAATTGTAAAACTCTACTAGTTGAAACATCATTAATAGGTTTCAAAGAAGCTCTTTTATGGTTGCCTTTTGCACAAGAATCACAAATTTTATCATTTGAAAACTTTATTTTAGGCAAACCTCTAACTAGATCTTTTGAAACCAATTTTTCCAAAACACTCATGCATGCATGTCCTAATTTTCTATGCCATAACCATGAATCATGCTCATCATTTGCAACAAAACATGCATGAGAAATGTGTATGTCATCTAGATTCACCATGTATATGTTTCCTATGTGATGACCCACAAGTGCAATTTTATTTGTTTCAATGTTTAAAAATTTTCAACCATTAGAATCTTGCAACCATTAGAATCAAAAACAACATTGAAACCTTTGTCACAAAATTGACTAATGCTTAAAAGGTTATGTTTAAGACCATTGACATATAGAACATTTTCAATGAGTACGGGAGAGTGATTACCGATGGAACCTATTCCTTTAACTTGACCTTTGGAGTTGTCACCAAATGTCACCAATCCTCCTCTTTTTAGTTCAAGTTCCACGAATCTACTCTTGTCGTCGGTCATATGTCTTGAGATCCACTATCAAGGAACCACAAATTTGCACTTGAAGCTTTGGCCTTGTAGTAATGCTCCTCTACAAACAAAGATTAATTCTTGATTTTTGGTACCCAAATCATTTTGGTTCCATGAGTATTAGCTCCCAAATACTTGGTTCCCTTGGGAATCCAAGATGCAATAGCCTTAAGATTGTTAGAAGTGACAAGTTCCTTAGGAACCCAAACACTTCTAATTCTCTTACCTCTAGAGGTCCTTTGGAAGCCTCTTTGTTTGTGGTTGCCAAAGTTTTTTTTAACATAGTTGGGTTTTGAAGATTGTCCTTTTTCAAAATTTGATTTCCCAACATTGTTTAAGGAAGCTTTGAGATCATTTACCTCCTTGAGGTAATGATCCTTTAACTCAGAAATAAGGTTATTTAGATCAACATTAACCTTCTCTTCGAGTTCCGAATTGGTTTTAGATAAGGAATCATTTTGGTTTTTCAAGTCAATGATAGTTTTCTTATTTTTCAAAACGGATTCCTTATATTTTTCAACCAATTCGTCATAAGCCTCTTGTAACTCATTAAAATCATGAAATAATTCATCATAAGTGGGATCATTTAATGAGTTAGAGGTTACCTTAGGATCCTCCCCCAAGGCCATGAGACAAAGGTTAGCCACCTCTTGCTCCTCATCACTTGAAGACTCTTCATCGCTCCAAGTGGCAATATGGGCCTTGTGCTTCTTTTTCTTCTCGAAGCCCTTCTTCTTGAGTTGAGGACAATCAATCTTGATGTGTCCCGGCTTCTTACATTCATAGCACACAATAGGATCCTTTTATTTTTCCTTGCTCTTACTCTTGAAATCGTTTCTTCTATTGAACTTCCTTCTCCGGTTGGATCTCATTAGCCGAGTGAATGGTTTGGCTAGCATAGCCAACTCTTCATCTTCCTCCTCGCTTGAATCACTCTCTTCTTGTGAAGCTTTGAGAGAAATTCCAAGTTTCTTCTTTTTTACTTCTTTCTTCTCAACCTTATTTTCTTCTCTTTTCTTCTCTTCATTGCTTCATGATCTCATGAGTTAGAAGAGAACCCACAAGAGCATCGAGCTTCAAGGTCTTCAAGTCCTTTGCCCCGATGATGGTCATCCTCTTCCCATCCCATAACTCGGAAAGAGAATATAAGAGCTTCCGAGCAAGCTTGTCTTCGGGAATGACTTCTCTGAATCCCTTGAGACCATTTACAATGACGGAGAAGAGATCGAACATCTTTGTGACGCTCTCATCGGGCTTCATCTTGAAATTTTCGTAGCTTAGATTGAGGAGTCCAATCTTGGTCTCCTTTACATCATTGGTACCTTCAGAGGTGGTCTATGGCTTGTCCCACACCTCCTTTGTACTCGTACATGAGGACATCTTCGTGTATTCGTCGGGTCCAAGTGCACAAAAGAGCATATGCAAGGCCTTATCATTTATTTGCAACTTCTTTCTTTCTTCATCCGTCATTTCATGCTTGGCCTTGGGAACTTGTCTCTCTCCTTCTTGCTTCATCGAAATTGATGGTCCATCCTCGATCACATCCCATAAGAGATAATCGTTGGATTTGATAAACAACCTCATTCGGTTCTTCCAATATGGATAGTTGTCTCCATTGAAGAATGGAGGTCTAGTGATGGATTGAGACTCGTACATGTTGCCGGAAGTAGAAGACATGGCTGATATGTTGGTTGATTGAGTCACCTTCTAGGATCGCCTCAACAGTTGTTAGACCTTCGGTTGAGTGTGTCTCTGATACCAATTGTTAGGATGATCAATCAACAATGAAAGTGGCCAAGAGATGGGTGAATTGGCTATTTAAAAAGTTTGGAAGCAAAAGGAAATAGATAGACAAAGGGACACAATAATTTATAGTGGTTCAAGCTTATAACAAGCTCTACATCCACTACCTTAGCTTCCTACTAAGGATTTTCAACAATCCACTATTGAATTTTTCCCCTTTTCTAGGCTAAGGAGGCAACCGTTACAACCGATCAAAGCTTTCTACCCAAAGCTTGATAAAAAATCACTCTTTTACAAGAAGAAAATGGCAAAAAGAAAATGTCCTCACAAGGTAGATATTTTCCCAAAATTACAAGAACACTCAACCCCAAACTTGAAATACAAGATTACAATAAAGAACACAAGTTGGGTACAAGGATTTGACTTTATGAGCACAAAGGGTTGGATTTTGCTTGAATGCTTGCATGTTGATCAATGTAGGTTCATTAATTGTTGTTGTAGTATTGGAGACTTGTATTTATACCCCCTCATTGAATTCTAACCGTTTGGGTGGTTGAAGTCATCAATAGAGCCGTTGGGGACCATCTTTCCCGCAATAAATGTTGTTTGGTGAAGGCTCGTATCGGTACACGAAAGCCTGTATCGATACCTGTTACAACAAAAATATAACTGTTGTACAAGTCGTATCGATACGTGGGAAGCCGTATTGAAATGATCATAGTGTTAAAATGGGGGCGTATCGAAACGGCAAGGTCGTATCGGTACAGATTTTGCTCACTGAAATCCTGGATGAAAAAGTGTATCGATACGCATAAGGGCGTATCGGTACGGGTTAACCAAAATTTAAAGTTTGAGGATTCCAATAATTGACCAACAACGGTCGAAAAATTTAATGCAAAGATCTTTGAAGATCTTGATAAACCGTGTCGGTACGGGATTAACTGTATCGATACATTTTGAAATTTCTTAAAAACATAATTCAACACGTATCAAAACATAGTGTACCGTATTGGTACGAGTGTAAATTTCTTAAACCCAGATTTCAAACCGTATCAAAACGGGTGTGAGCCGTATCGAAACGTTGTGCTTAAAATGTTTACCCAAATGAAGGTCGTATCAAAACGGGATAAGCCGTATCGATACGCTTTGCAAAAACAAATTCCAGTATCTAAAAATCGTATCAAAACACCAAGGGTGTATCGATATGCCTGGGCGTATTTGTGTATTTTTTGCTTGAAACACTTAGAAAATTTTTGGGTTTAAGTTTATAACTTTGGAAAACTTTTCTTTGTCATTTTTTGAAACTTTTGAGTACTTAAAAATTTATTTTCCTTTACAATTTAGTCCTTAAACAATTTGTTATATCAAAATCAAACATAGGTTTTACAAACCTGGCATTGAATTGCCAAGGAATGAAAGTTGGGTCCATAAAACAAAAGTGCGATGGCAGAACAATTGATCCACAAAGAATATCGATTCTGGTCAGGACTGTTGTCATGAAGCGAGGTGTGCTCAAATGGCTTGTTGCTGGAAGGAAAAGTGGATGCCAAATGATTGGGAATAAAGAGCTAAAGCATGAAAAATTTGCCGTAACAAAAATGCCAAAGATGTTGCGGCTCAAACTGAAGATTTCATGAAGATTCTGGAACAAAATGAGGATGACTATACCTCGACAACAAAGAGATTCTTCAGTTTTCTAAGGTGGTTTTTCAAAGCCACCATGGTAAAATATTCTATTTCATTGAGTAATCGAGAATTTGGCATGATCAAAGGAAAGCATTTTTTGGCTTTCAATGTTGGTTATTTAAATTAAATATTGCCACAGCCTACCATCCACCAACCAAGGGACAAAGATTAAAGCATTATTTGGAAGGTGATCAGAACAATACCAAGGAGGTTATCCTCCTGGCAGAGGTAACGTAACATCATCATCAGGTTTGAATTTTTGTAAATATTGGTTAGTTGTTTTCTTTGTTTTTAGGTATCAGGACTTTTAGTAGTTTTTCTTTCTTTCTTTTAATTTTCATTTTTATTCCTTTACTGTGTTAGAAGGTTTTCTTTGAGTTTATGCAGATTCAGTAAGCCAGGAACAATGCCAATGAGAGACTTGGCATGAGCCAATGCCACAAAGAGAAAATTATGCACACCAAGTGCATTGCCAAGCATAATGCCAAAGCAGCTTGGCATGTGGCGGATTGAAAAGTGGAAAGAATAAGTAAACCCTAACTTGATCGGCCCATTAGATAAGAGAGAGTATTTTCTTTAAATTTAAACCCTAGCCGCCCAAAACTTGGGTTGAAATTTAAATTCAACCTAATCACCTTATCACTCCAATCTTTATCAAATCTTATCACTTACAACCTTATCACTTCACCTTATCACTTTACCACCTTTTCAAATAAAATCTTTTTACCTTCCATCATTATCCCCAACCACACGGTTACCATCATTAACCCTATTAAACCACCCAACCTTTTCACTTTCTTTCCTTAGCCGAGTTTAAAGAACCCAACTCCCTCTCAATTTTCCATTTTTTTCAAGCAAGAACCGAGATTCACATCATCTTTTCTTCTTCTTCCTTGGTTCAAAATACATTCCAAATTCTTGAACGTTTACAATGGCTTCTTCTTCTACCCCTTTCAACCGATTTTTCAATGAGGAGATCCAGAAAAAGTTTGAAGCTAACTTTGCTTCAAGATCCTTTTGCTACGAAAAACACTTCGATTTCAAGATTGAGACAAGCATTGGCTTCCCTCCAGAATTCATGGCAATAGTCGACATGCACAAGTGGAATCTTTTTTTCCAACAAGAAGGGGAGATTTATGCCACCATTGTTTAAGAATTCTGCGCTCATCTTGTGACCAAGGATTCGCCCTTCTTGATGATTCGAGGTAAGTGTGTGCGTTTTGATGAAGGGTATATTAACACTATGTTTGAATTGGATGGTTCAGGGGATAAATATTTTGATTATGTCGATTTGATTAATACTGCCAAGAGAAAGAAGCTACTATCAGACTTGTGTGAGCCTGGCTCAGCATGGATAGTGTCATCAAACGGACACTGCACGGTAAAGCGGTTGGCATTGAAACCTCAATGGAGAGGATGGAATCACTTTGTCACAGCAAATCTGATGCCAATATCCCACAATGAGACTGTGTTGGAAGAGAGGCTAATCCTATTGCATTCTATCATTATGGGGCACAAGATTAATGTTGGCAAGCTCATTATTGATGAAACCTATAAATGTGCAGCAAAAGGTAATGGCAGTTTGTTCTTTCCTTGTTAATTTCTAACATTTTCATGCTACATGGTGTGCTAAAGCTTGATACAAATAAAGGTCAAAGGATCAAGGGAACAACAATTACAGCTGTTATGTGGAGAAACCTTACAGCTATCGAGCCAAAGGATAAAGGCAAGGGGAAGGTGAAAGTGCCCACGCCAAAGCCAAAGGTGCCAAAGGCAGTGCCAGACACCATGCCTGAAACTGTGCCAGACAGTTTACTGGTAATGCTGTCACGAATTTACCATCACCAAGAAATCATTCTTCGAAAGCTAGAGAAAGCCGATGAGCTGAATGTCAAAATGCGGCATTACATACAGGCCAGGGATGTAATCAGGGAAGCTCTTAAAAAATTGTCCACTAATTTTGTGCCAGAATTTCCAAACTTCCTCGTCGAGCCCTCTACCAGCGACAATGTCATACCAACCAGCCCAGTTCATACCCCATCCGATGCCACAATCCCATTGTCTCTAGCTCAAGTCAATTTTGCCAGTTTTGATTCCTCATTTGAATCAAAGGACACCAAATCCAAGTCTACTACAACCAAGTCACTAGTGACACCTGCTATACAGACGTCATCTGATGCCACATATGCACCTGACGCGTCGGAACCTACCAAGAAAAATGAGGAAGTTGGAGTCTCCACTGCCGCTTCACAACCAATCATGAGATGAAGGAAACGAATGGCCCATGGTCATGGCTGATTTCTAAAAAAAGGACTTGCGTCACACGAGAAGAAGTCTTTGAAGGGGAGTCATCTTCTTCTTAAACTCTTTTACATTTCATTGCATTGTATTTAAATGATCATGCATTTTAATTTTCTGTTTTAATTGTATAAATGTGTTGTTTTCATGCATTGAGGACAATGCACATCTTGGGTTTGGGGGTGTGCATTTTCTCACATTTGTACCATGTCATGCATTTCATATTTAATTTTTGTTGTCATGCCATTTGCCATGCCATCTAGGTCATTTAGAATAGATGCATACCGAACCACTAAAAAGAAAAAGAAAATTTTCCTCGGTTTAATTTTGAAGAATGTTAACACTTGTTAGGCAAGTTTAATTTAATCTAGGTGTCTGTCCAATGAGGAAATTCTAATCTTTAGTTGTCATGCCATGCCAACAGAGTAGTATGCCAGGTTAGCTTGGCAATTGATCTCTAGTTTAGGGAGCTAAAATTTCACTTAACACGTAGTATGTATCTAGTTCCTTGGTAAACTTAGACTCTTTGAAACTATGCTCAGATTTTAAAAAAAAAGATCAAATGATGACAGGGTAAAAGAAACTAATAAGGCAGCAATGTTCTGCCAAGGCAATGAAAAAAATGAATCCTCCTCTACCTAGGGATAATAAGTTACTTGGGGCTTCTTGGTTTGCTTCCTCTTAGTTCACAAGTCCAAAACTTTAGGGTATAAGTTGAAGAGAAAGCCTAGTGATGTCTAGATTAAGGTGGGGATTCGTGGTATGCTCTCTCTTATCTCTCACGCTAAATATTGTCACGAAGCAAGCTTAAATTATTGCCAACAGAAACCTTGGCAAAGAAAAAAATGATAAAAATAAGAATCTGAGTTTATGTAGTAAAATTGACCAAGGGAGTGAAAGGATACTTGATGCATATTGCCTACACATCATGCACTCTTCAAAGACTTAGATTAGAGTTATATTGCTGCACTTGAATTACTACTTGCTTGGCATTATTTGTACTGAGATACTGAGGACAGAAATAGAATCAAATTCTGCTTTCCAGCACTTGTTGACATTCCAACCAAAATTTTGTTGAGGTAACGTTTTCACTATGTTTGTTTTTATTTTGATTGCATTACTTGAGGACAAGCAATAAGTTAGGTTTAAGGGTGTGTTACCTCTCCAAAGGTACTATTTTTAATGCCAATCTTATAATACTTTTGCTTGTTTTTAGGTACATTTAGTTGCATTAGGATGTTAAAATCATGCATTTACATAAGGAGTTCAGAATTCTGTCTATGTTAGTGTGAAGGGTTGTTTTGTTGGCAATTTTGCAGGTTTGGCATAATATTTGGCATAGAAAAGCAACGTAGTAAGGAATGCCAGAGAGAATGCCGAGTGTTGTTGGCACAGATGGACCAAACAATGCCAAGCACCGATTGGCAAAAAAGTGAACTTGATGCCATGCCAGGAAGCTGTTGAACTCCAAAAAAATAGGACAAGATCAGGCTCCGAAAAGATAGCAATTGGATCAATCTCTGAAAAAATAGCGAATAAGATGGTGCCAAGATTGGTTGGCAGATTCATGCCAAGCTTGGATGCAAAGGCAACATCGGCAGTATGATGTCAGCTTTAGCCTGATCAGCTCTCATTCAAATTTGGATAAGATGATTATCTCTTATCCCTTCAGCATTTAAAATTCAAATGAGGAGCTCATCCTATCCCTTCCTTGCACGTCTATTTAAACACCAAGCAAGCAAGCATTTGAGAGGATGGAAAATTGGAGATAGTGATCGAGTGAGAAGTTGGAGTGCAAGATGAGTGACGATCGGCTGCACCTAGGAATGGTGGTTTGACCAACTTGGCCGGGAGCCTGGATCTTGAGGGCTACATCGAGAGACCCCTCTCGCCCATTCTCTTATTTTAAGTTGTTTTAAATTCTTTTTAAGTTGTTTTAAGAGGAGTTGGAGTGCAAGATGAGTGACCATCGTATTTGGAAAACGTTTAAGGTTTTTTGGTTAAATCCCTCACCATGAGCTAATCTAATAGTTGGTAGGGGATGTTTTACGTTGAACATTGTTTATGTTTTAGTTTTTTGATAATAAATCTACCTTCAGCATTATTTTATCTATTTGGCATACTTTAATGTTTCCTAAATACTATGCCAAGCAAGAGCTGGCACTGTTGGCTTATTGCTCCTCAATATCTTAACAGACTTGGGGTGGCAACGACTAAGTTGTTGAATACTAAGGAGAGAAGCTTCGAGAGAAGTCGTTTAAGTAGATGAACTTACTTTAATAGTGAAATCTACCCCTTAGGAGTATGATTAGATCTTGATCAAATTGATCGATTTAAAAGCATGCACTATAGAGATATAGGGGTTTTTACATGGTCAATTTACGGCAATGACCATCAAGAGAGGCTTTGCTAATTTTGAATTTGTACGGCAAACAATGCCAAGACAGGTTGTTATTAAAGGCTGGCACGGCATGAATAGCGTGAAATCCAGGCATTCCCTGCCAACGCTCATCATTCATTAAAGCACCTTCCTTGCCAACGTCTTACTTTACTTTCCTTTCTTTTATTTCATCTCAATTATTTCCAAAACCAACTTCAAAACAAACAACTTTTTCTCAAGGCAAGTAACAATCAAAGACAATTTAATTCCATATCAATCTCTGTGGGATCGGTACTCAGCTTAACTATTGTATTACTTGCAGACCGTGTACACTTGCACGCAAAAGACTCATCTTGGCACTGTTTTATACTTTTCCAATACATAACTTCTACTCCTTTTGCCAACATTCACTTAGTGAATCTACACGTACTGGTACGGGGTGGTTCGATACCGGTACTCCTCTCTATGAAAGGAGTCATTGTAACACCCTAAATTGAGCCTAGGAAAGTTACCACTATCTAAGTGATTAACTAATTGAATTAGGTGTTAGTCAAATTAAAAGAATTGGAAATTAATTGAGGGAAGAACATTAGCTAACATAATTAAAGGACTAAAATGTTATAGCCAACAAGTTAGAGTGCCAAATTAAAAGGACCAAAGTGAATTAAATTAAAAAATTTGAAAGTAAAGAATGCTTTTAAGAAATTATTAAAGTGAGTGTGTACATGTGTAATATTACTCCTTTGCATGAGACATTACACGTGGTTGTGTATCTCTTTGTTTTGAGTGATTATTCACCATTTTGTTGAATAATAAAAATTGAAGAAAATTATAATGGACGAGGGTAAGTTCTGCCACTCATGATCTTCTTCTTTGTTTAACAACCGAGAGAGAGGGAACTGCCATTGTTGAGCATTTAAGCTCTTAGAAAAAAAATAGGTTTAAAAATCCTTCAAGTTAGTAGTCATAACCATAGTCCTCGTCTTTTTGTGTGTAAGTTTTCTAAATTAAGTTGTTTTTAAAGTTAATCTTATTTCCATTTTGTTGAATCGGTGAATCAATTGTTTTAGATAATATTCTCATCCTTACTTCTTTTGTTAATTGAAATTCTTAAAGAGATGTGTAGTCTTGTTATGAACATATATGTATTGGAACTCTTGGATAGTAGATGAACCTTCTAATTTGATTTAGATTGACAAGAATATGTGGATAACAGAGATAACTAAATTGAGTTTAAGTAGGGAATTATTTTTTTTGATAAATAATGGGCCTCGTTAAAAACCCCTTCATAACCAATACCGAGTAGGGAACTCAATATCAGACAGCGGAAGGAGGAAAAGAGCACCCTAGATATTTTATTATTAGATAAACTTTCTGAATGTGCAATTACATAGCAAGTATGAATAAACACCAATAAGTATGAGGAAACCTCAAAAATGCCTTGTAGAATCATTTTTCCATTTGACCCTTCAGCCTATACCTTCTATCGGCAAATGAATTTTGCTTTCAATCCCTCTTTTGGCCAGCGAATCTGCCTCGCAATTCCTTGCTCGTGAAATTAACCTTATAAAAATCCACCCATCTTCGCAACAACTTGCTATCCACTCTATAGTCCTCAAGAACGGTGGAGGAAATTTTGACGGTTATTGAATTCAATCATAGATCACTTTGCAGTCTGTTTCGATAGCTAGTTTCATTTTCCATTCCATTTTAATTCTTTGAAACTCTCAATACCGTGCTTGATTGAATCCAATTTCATGTCTAGTATATTAAGTATGAATTGTTGTATGTATCAAGCTATGGAATAATGAAATGAAATTGGAAGCATGTTGCTATTAGGCTATTCGAATGAATTTGAAATAATGTATGTCTATAGGTTTCGAAAACTTACATGTTAATTAATAAATGCTTGGTTGCTTGTTAGTTAAGTAACTCATCTAATAGGGATGAGTTAAGCCTTTCCTTGATCGATTTTGCTTGTATTGTTTCTTGGTAACGCTCCCAAATCGGTTTTCTGCCAACCCGGGTAGGAGGTGTTACAGTCGTGTTATGAAGGGCGTACCGATACAACTTCCTGAGTATCGGTACCCCTAGCTTAAATAGAATTCCAGTAGTGACTTCACGTATCAGTACGCTAGGGGGCGTATCGGTACCACTGTTCCATTGCCTGAAGAAGGCTTTCGCATATCGGTATGGGTAGGTGAGGGTACTGGTATGGGTGGGAATCGGTACAGGGCAATTCATGTACCGATATTCAGTACTAATACAGAGATTGGCGTATCAGTACATCTTGGGATTTATTTCTTTCGAATCTATTTTGGGTATCGGTACTCATAGAGGAGTATTGGTATTTAAAGGGGTGTACTGATACCCACATACAAGTATCGATACTCACTGGGTAATCCGCCCAAAAAATTTGAGGCTTAGTTTGGGGGTTTCATAAATTGAGGTAAGGGCTCCAATGGGTCCTTAGAGATATGAAATAAGTTGTAAAACTGAGTAATCGGGTGTCCAACCCCGTATATGAATAAATAAGATTAAGGTGGGCCTTTGACTTCTGTAATTCAAGAAATGGTAATGTAATGCTGAGTCGTGCCGTGTGAGCACTTTGTTGATGATATCTGGATGCCCGAGTATGTGTTGCAACACCATGGTATGTTGAGAGGATGGAGGTTACCAATGCTATGTAACCCGGGCCGCATCCGTATGGTTCAAGGGATAATTCCGAGCAGGGTGTATGTTCTAATGCTATGTGACCCGACTTCCCCCAGGGTGTATTTTTCGATGCTGCATGCCCCTTCTTCACCTGGAGTGTATGTACCGATGCTATGTGACCTGGCCTCACTCATGTATGGTATGGTATGGTATGGTATGGTATGGTATGGTATGGTATGGTATGGTATGGTATGGTATGGTATGGTGTGGTGTGGTGTGGTGTGGTGTGGTGTGGTGTGGTATGGTGTGGTATGGTATGGTATGGTATGGCATGGCATGGCATGGCATGGCATGGCATGGCATGGCATGGCATGGTATGGTATGGTATGGTATGGTATGGTATGGTATGGTATGGTATGGTATGGTATGGTATACGGGGCCTTGTGAGCCCCTAATTGATTTGATGATTGATATTGTTGTTCCCATGTGTTTAGGCAATCAGAGTAGCGCCACATGATATTCTTGCTTCTTAATCATTGTTTGACTACATGCTTATGTTTATGATCTGCATGAAGCGTAATAGAATAGAGGTGTATCCACTGAGCTTTCGAGCTCAGCGTTTGGAATTGTTATTTCCTTACGCGGGTTTTTACGTTGCTATGTACTTTGCAAGGAGCCATTGGAGTAGGAATTCAGTTCATCGATATGTGAAGAGTACAATAATTAGATTTGTAGGGGTGATGTATTCATAGGACCCTTATGTTGTATCTAACTCCTATTGATTTATTTCCATATATAATGTTTTTAAATTATTATGTTTTAAATTAGAGCTCCACAGTAACTCTTGAATATTTGTATAACTCTTTTTAAAATTAATATGGTTTATGAAATTATGGATTTGGGCTAAACTCGCCCGTAAATTTTTATAAATGAGTCTAGGCTAGAGACCCAATGTGACACCGGGTTTAGGGTGTTACATTTAGTGGTATTAGAGCCTAGGTTTAGCGGGTTCTAGGAACCCTGGGATAGTAGAGAGTCATAGAAAGGGTGTCTAGTGAATACATGCCCACAAATTAAAGTCGTACTCATATTAAGGTTGAATATCCGATAGAGTAACCTTGTTTGTTATCTATGCAGTTGATTATGCCTAGAAGGGTTCATGATCCAGATGAGAGTTGAGGCTCTAGAGTGGAGAGCTTTAACGAGGATTTTATCCCGGAGACCGATGAAAGATCGGAGGGTGGAGGACATCAAGGAGTCAATTTCTTCTCCCATCTTCATAGGGCGCTTGATCGGATAGTGAGTGCTATCCCAAGAGCTTCTGTTACCCTTTGGGAAGCCCCGATCGAGAGGCTTCGTAGATATGGTGCAACTGATTTCTTAGGGTTGGGACAAGATAACCCAATCAAAGCGGATCAATGGTTGAGGGATATGTTTTGGATCTTGCGTTAAATGGGTTTGAAGCCAAGGGACAAGTTAAAGTGTGTTCTTTCTCTTCTGAAGGAGAATGCTCGTGAGTGGTGGGAGACAGTAGAGTTAGGTTGGTATCCTAACTAGCCCACTTGGGATGATTTTCTTGATGAGTTTGAGAAGAAGTATGTTAGAGAAGCTCACATGGATAGTTTGCGATACCGGTTTACCCATCTGGTGCAAGGAAATTGACCAGTTTATGAATATAAAGAACAGTTCCTACAGTTGAGAAGGTATGCTCCAGAACTTGTTTCCACATAGAAGATGAAATACAAGCGGTTCAAAAAAGGTTTGCGGAAGAAAATACAGATGTTCTTGACAGCGAATCCACTAAAAGTGTTCTCCGATTTGGCCGCTAGTGCTACGTCCCTTGACCAAGTGCAAGGGTTGACGTATAGTTGGCCTATGGGCCATATCAATACAAATGGAGGGAGTTATTCCCACCTTAATCAGTCTCAGCCATCTTCGAGGAGGAATCGAGGAAATTAGAATTAGAAAGGTAGAGCATTGAACCAGTCAAGAAGGTCCGATCGTAAGTCTGGCTCTACGGGGCTTAGGAGGCTTAACTCTTCTTCGGCTATGAGTTCAAGAGGCTAGTCTAGAGGGTCTTATGTACCAGCATGTGCCTGGTGTGGGCATAAGCACCATGGGGAGTGTTATAGCAATGCCAAGGTATGCTATGGGTGTGGATCACCGGACCACTTCTTGAGAGCTGTCTTGAGGCTTTGGATGTCGCCTCAGTTCAAAATTAGAGAAACTCTTTCGTAGCACAGAGGGGCTGCGGTTTTGCTAGATGAGGGGTGAGTCATATGACATGGCATTAGAATGGTAGTACTTTTCAATCGATAGCAAAGGCTGCTGCGAGACAGGACACAGTCAAAACACAGAAGGACTGCGAGGCTACTGATGTTATCTCATATATTTTCACCTTATTTTCTGTTTCTATTATTGCTTTTATGGATTCGGGGTCTACCCATTCCTACATCCGTAGTGGGATATTGGAGCAGTGGGGCATATCTGCCGAAGAACTGGAGGTGGAAGTCCGTGTGACTAGCCCTTTGGGGTATGATGTGATAGTTGATAAGGTCTATAGGAGGTATCCTATAGAGGTTCAAGGTTTAGTGTTTCCTACGGATTTGATGGTATTACCGTTTTAGGAGTTCGATGCCATCTTAGGGATGGATTAGCTTTTTGAACACGATGCAAGTTTGGGTTGTAGGGCTAAGAATTTGAAACTTCGTGTTTCGGATGGGTCTCGGCTTGTGGTTAGAAGTGAAAGAAATCCTTGTCTTTCAAATGTGGTGTCAGCTTTGACGGCTCAGAAGTTGATTCAACAGGGTTGTTAAGTCTTCTTAGCTCATGTGGTGGACACCAAAGTTGAGAGCCCAATGTTAGAGGATTTGCAGACAGTTAGGGAGTTTGCTGATGTGTTTCCTAAGGAGCTACCCAGATTACCCCATGATCGAGAGTTAGAGTTCAGAATTGAGGTGATGCCTAAAACAACGCCAGTGTCAATAGCACCGTATCGTATGGCACTCACCGAGTTGAGAGAGTTAAAGAGTCAGATCCAAGAGTTATTAAAAAAGGGGTTTTATTGGACTGAGCATCTCACCTTGGGGTGCACCGGTCTTATTTGTTAGGGAAAAAGATGGATCGATAAGGATGTGCATTGACTATCGGCAACTTAATAAGGTAATTGTGAAGAATTGTTATCCCCTCCCGAAGATCGATGATATGTTTGACCAGTTAAGAGGTTCTTGTGTGTTCTCAAAGATTGATTTAAGATCGGGCTACTACTAGTTGAATATGGTAGAAGAATATGTCCAAAAAACCACTTTTAGGACACGGAATGGACATTATGAGTTCTTGGTAATGCCATTTGGGCTTACCAACGAGCCTGCAGCTTTCATGAACCTAATAAACTAGATTTTCCAGCCTTACCTAAACCAGTTTGTGGTGGTTTTCATAGACGACATCTTGGTGTACTTGCGCTCGGAGGAGGAGCACGATTACCATCTGCGAGTTGTCTTTCAGACCTTAAGAGAGAGGAAGCTTTACGCCAAGCTCAGTAAGTGTGAGTTTTGGCTTTCCGAGGTGGCATTTTTGGGTTACATTGTCTATGCGGATGGGATCTGTGTTGACCATCAAAAAATCCTAGCGGTAGTTGAGTGGAAACCCCCTAGGAATATCTCGGAGATCCGTAGTTTCCTTGGACTTGCCGGGTATTATAGGCGGTTTGTCAAAGGCTTCTCGATCATAGCGGCACCTATGACCAAAGTCCTACAAAAGGGAGTCTCTTTCGTATTGAATGAGAAGAGGAAACAAAGTTTCGAACAGTTGAAGGCGCACTTACAGAAGCCCCAGTGTCGACACAACTCGAGCCGGGAAAGGATTATGTAGTTTTCAGTGATGCCTCGTTGTGTGGGCTAGGAAGTGTTCTGATGCAAGAGGGTAAGGTTATAGCTTACGCCTCGAGGCAGCTTAAGCCCCATGAAAAGAATTACCCCACACATGATTTAGAATTGGCGGTAGTTATCTTCGCCTTAAAAATTTGGAGACACTACCTCTACGAAGAGAGGTGTTATATCTATACGGATCATAAAAGTCTGAAGTACCTCCTCACTCAAAAAGAGTTGAACCTGAGGCAAAGGGGATAGATTGAGTTGTTGAAGGACTATGACTGCATCATAGAGTATCAACTAGATTGAGTTGTTGAAGGACTATGACTGCATCATAGAGTATCAACCCGGTAAAGCCAATGTGGTGGCCGATACTTTGAGCCAGAAGTCTATGTCAGACTTGAGGGCGATGTTCGCTCGATTAAGGATGACCGAGGCAGAGGGTTGCTAGCCAAACTTCGTGTGGAACCTACTTTGATACAAGAGATAAAAAAGGATGCAAGTTATGGATGAGAACCTTGTGGCCAAGATTGAATCTGTTCAAAGAGGTGAAGAACCTAACTTCAAAGTACGAGATGATGGATTCTTGTACTTTAAGGGTTGATTATGTGTTCCAGCATTAGAAGAACTTTAGGATCGTATTCTTATAGAGGCACACCGAATCCCATATACCGTGCATCCCGGGAGTAACAAAATGTACCAGGATCTTCGTTCTTTATATTGGTGGCCAAGCATGAAAAGAGATATATCCGAATTTGTAACCAAGTGTCTTACGTGTCAGCAAGGCAGAGCATCAGATTCCTTCGAGCTTGTTGCAGCCCATACAGATTCCCCAATAGAAGTGGGATAGAGTGACAATGGATTTTGTTGTAGGGTTGTTGTTGACCCAGAGAAAATATGATGCAATTTGGGTGATCCTGGATTATTTGACCAAGTTTTCCCACTTCTTAAATGTACGTATGGACTTCACCCTTGAACGGTTGGCTAGATTGTACCTCAAGGAAATCGTAAGACTGCGTAGAGTGCCGTCATTGATTATATCTGATAGGGACCCTCGTTTCACCGCTAAGCTTTCGAAAAATATTCATGAGGACACCAAGTTACATTTTAGTACAGCTTTTTATCCTCAGACCGATGGTCAGTCTGAGCAAGTCATCTAGATCTTGGAAGATATGCTCCAGTGTTGTGTTATAGATTTTGACAAGAGTTGGGAGGAGCAGTTACCGCTGGTTGAGTTTCCCTACAACAATAGTTTCCAGTCGAGTATCAAAATGGCTCCCTTAGAGGCCTTGTATGGACGTAAGTGTAGAACTTCTCTTTGTTGGACGAAACTTAACGAAAAGAAATTGTAGGGGTCATAATTGATTAGGAAAATAGAGGAAAGTTTCATATTATTAAAGAGAGGTTGCAAGCTGCATTTGATCATCAAAAGGCTTAAGCAGATCAGAAGCGCAAGCACATTGAATATGAGGTCGGTGACAAGGTTTTCTTCAAGGTATCACCGTGGAAAAGAGTCATCCGGTTTGGGAGAAAAGGCAAGTTGAGCTCGAGATTTATTGGACCGTATGAGATCATAGAGAGAGTTGGACTTGTAGCTTACTAGTTAGCTCTGCCACCAGAGATGGCGCGCATCCGTAATGTGTTCCATGTATCGATGTTGAGACATTACCATTCGGATCCTTCACATATAGTTTCGTTTAAAGAAATTGAGATTAGTCCCGATCTGACATATGAAGAGGAACTGATAAGAGTGCTTGACAGAGGGGTTAAGGAGCTTTGCAACAAATGTATACCCTTGGTGAAAATGTTATGGAGGAACCATAGGGTCGAGGAAGCCACATAGGAAGTTGAGAATGACATGGAGCTGTTTTACCAGCATCTGCTTCCCAAAGGTAAATTTCTAGGACAAAAATTTCTTAAAAGAATGAATAGTTGTAACGACCTGAATTTTGAAATCCGAGGGTCGGGTTAACCCAAGAGTTGGGCCTCATGTTGGCCTGAAATTTTAGTGCCTATTCGAGCCTAATTTGGTGTTGGGGTTGTTGTTGGGTTTTGCTGGAGGGTTAATAGAGTAATTCCTCCCCTAAGCATATGAAAAAAGAGGGGGAAGAAGTTAATTTTCTGCAAGGGTGTAAGGGTGAGATCATCATTGTCTTCATCTTTTCCATCTTCTTTCCCTATTGTTGAGGAGTGAGTTCCAAACTTAAAAGAGTGATCTTTGTGGTTTAGAGTAGAAATCCTAGATTAAGGCTTGGGGGAAGAAGTTTCAGCATCAAGAGATCTATCATTTGAGGTAAGAATGTCAAAGTTTGGAGTTAGATGAAAGCCTTGGGGTTTTGGAGAGGTTTTGTGAAGGAGAATAGGATTGAGGAGTTTAATCTCATCTTTTTGTTATGTTAAACCTTCTTTAGTTCTCTTTTACCTATTGGCAGTGTTGTAATTCGTTTTACAACATTTGGGTGTAGTTAAGAAGCTTGATGAGCACTCTAAGGCTCAAGGAAAGAGGAAGGCTTGAAGCTAGTGGAATCAGGGTTTTCTGGTGATTCAAGGAAGGTTAGTACACTTCCAATTCCTTGTTTCCTGCATATCATAAAGATAATTGCTTTGTATGCCATTCTAGTGTTTGGAGTATGCTTGAGTGATCTTGATGGGTGTTAATGGCAAAATCTAATGTTGACGTTAATAACTTGTAAAATTCGTAGAAAACAACACTAAACACTTCCATAAATTGTAGGTCGAGTTTTAGGGGTTACCAAGTTAGTTTGGGGGTTAAAGATAAGAAATTTGAGCCCCAAACCTAGAAATATGGGTTTGCGTACTGGTACAGGGTGGTTCGGTACTAGTATTCCTCTCTAGGAAATGAGTCATGTTATGAAGGGCGTACCGGTACGGCTTTCCGAGTATCAGTACCCCTAGCTTAAATAGAATTCTAGTAATGTCTTCACATATCGGTACGCTATGGGGCGTATCGGTCTACTGTTCTATTGCCTGAGAAAGGCTTCTGCGTATCGGTACGGGTAAGTGAGGGTATCGATACGGGTGGGAATCGGTATGGGGTGATTCATGTACCGATATTCGGTACCGATACGGAGATGGGCGTATCAGTATGGCTTGGAGATTTTTTTTTGAATCTATTTTGGGTATCGATACTCGTGGAAGAGTATAGGTACTTATAGGGGCGTACCGATACCCACATAGGTGTATCAGTACTCACTGGGCAATCTGCCCAAGAAATTTGAGATTTAGTTCGGGGGTTTCATAAATGGAGGTAAGGGCCCTAATGGGTCCCTAAAGGTATGAAATGAGTTGTAAAACTGAGAAATCAGATATCCAACCCTTATATGAATAAATAAGATTAAGGTGGGCCTTTGACTTGTGTAATTCAAGATATGGTAATGTAATGTTTAGTCGTGCCGTGTGAGCACTTGGTTGATGGGATCCGGATGCCCGAGTACAACACCATGGTAAGTTGAGAGGATGAAGGTTACCAATGCTATATAACCTGAGCCTCATCCATATGTGCTCGAGGGATGATTCCGAGCAGGGTGTATGCTCCGATACTGCGTGACTCAGCCTCATCCAGGGTGTATGTTTCGATGCTGCGTGATCCGGCCTCACCCAGAGTGTATGTACCAATGCTATGTGACCCAGCCTCAGTCCTGTATGGTATGGTATGGTATGGTATGGTATGGTATGGTATGGTATGGTATGGTATGGTATGGTATGGTATGGTATGGTATGGGGGCCTTGTGAGCCCTTAATTGATTTGATGATTGATATTGTTGTTCCCATGTGTTTAGGCGATCAGAGTAACGTCACATGATATTCTTGATGCTTAATCATTGTTTGACTACATGCTTATGTTTATGATCTACATGAAGCGTAGTAGAATAGAGGTGTATCCACTGAGCTTTCGAGCTCGACGTTTGGAATTGTTATTTCCTTATGCAGGTTTTTAGGTTGCTGCGTACTTTGCAAGGAGCCATTGAAGTAGGACTTCAGTTCATCGATATGTGAAGAGTACGGTACTTAGATTTGTAGAGGCGATGTATTCATAGGACCCTTATGTTTTGTATTTGTAACTCCTACTGATTTATTTCCATATCGAATGTTTTTAAATTATTATGTTTTAAATTGGAGCTCCAAAGTAATGCTTTAATATTTGTATAACTCTTTTTAAAATTAATATGGTTTATGAAATTATGAATTTGGGCTGAACTCGCTCGCAAATTTTTATAAATGGGTTTGGGTTGGAGGCCTAATGTGACACTGGGTTTAGGGTGTTATAGGTTATTTATACGGTTAGGTTATCTCCACGGTTCGGATATAACAATCTCCGTCTCCATCCCCATTTAAGCTTTGGTGATAAAACTTCTCTCGTACCCCTCCCCGTGAGTGAAGATTTCGGTTATTCCTCATTCCCATCGATTCGGATCGGATCCTCACAATTTTTGGATATTCCCCACTTAATTTCCACCCCTAATTATGGTAAATGACTACATGCATAGAATATGAAATAAAGTACTTAAATCTTAATTTTTCAATTAATGGATGACTCTTGTCATCTTAATATCTCTTGGAGACACATATAAGATTCTGTGTCAATACCTTAATAATGATAATTGAGATATTAATTAAAATGACAAAAAGAATTAAAAAAACAAAAAGCTTTACCTTTCTTTTTCCTCCAATTCGTATACCATTATAGAGAGAGAATGTGTTCCGTTTGAACTTTTGTGAGAGAAATAAGGTTTGAGCTAAAATCTAATTAAATATCCTTTTTGATTTAATGCTTGGAAGAGGAAATCACTTAGAAAAGTGATGGAATATGGAAGAAAATAAGGTGAAGTTCATAAACCTAAATCTTTGATTTGAAATTTGAATAATGAATTTGTAATGGAAATAGATGTATTAATATGTTGTATATTTATGTGTTTGTATGTATGTGAACTATGGAAGCTCAAGAACTCCAAATCCTAAATGAGAAAAAGGAAGATAAAAGCTTGAATATCCTTCAATGGCATTTGAATTGCTTTGTTATAAGGTGAGTGTAATTTGGTTGTGAATTTGTATATATTTTGCTATGTCTAATGATATGTTTAGGAAGTAAATTAATACATTTGAATTCATGGCTAAGTATTTCAATTGTGAAATTGAGTGGAAAATACGTTCGGACCAATGTTCGGTAAATCCAAGATATGTATACATATCCGATATCAAAAGTATGAAATTGACTCTAAGTCGAGAATTCGTCTATCATGCCTATCGATAAGGTATGCGAATATGTATTTTGATATGGAAATTCCATGTTTTTATTATTCGAACATGATAGCATTTGTATTTGAGAAATTTCTATTTGAATTAAAATAAGTAATAAGTTAATTAACGTGTTAACCTGTGTATCGAAATGAAAATTCAGTTATAAGCTATTGTTTTATAAGTTAAAAACGTAATTTCCGGTACCCATGGGTGTTTAAAATGAGCTTTGGTATAATAGATGTAATTTGAAATGCATTTAGAAAAAACTTGGGGTAACCGGATAAGTTAGAGCTACATGTTGAATGTTTCCTAGAAAATGTTGCACTGTCATTTAAAAATCTACCAAAATTTCATGAAATCCATTAGGGAATAAATGATATATTTTTTTAAATCTTGAGTAAGTCTATTTTTTCGCAAAATAAATGTTGATCAGTTTCGATTTATATGTTAAGAGATACGAGTTTTTAAGTGTTGAAAGGTCGTAAATGAAGGTAGCAATCTACTCTTAAAAACAACATTGTTCGTGAATTTGAAAAATCGCCATAAATTGTACAAAACGATTTAGAAGCACTACTTTATATGATTTAGAAGTTATAAGGTTAATGAATCTAGCTTCCTAGAAAATCATATAAATAGTTTTCTTTGAAGGTAGTGCATGTAGCCAATTAGTATTGATTAGTGTATCTATAATCGGCTTGCTTGTCAATTAATTTAAAATGATTAATGACGTGTTTTAGTTCATATTCAATATGATTATATGATTATATGTTTTGAAAATGGAGATCATAAAAGGAAATACATGTACATTGTTATGCATTTGAGAAAAATTATATCATGGGTCATTCTCGCCATGTCATTCATGGGACCAACCAATCAAATGTATTAATTTCATTAATTTTTTCATCTCATCTTTTTACCAAGTGAATCTTCACTAATATTTACTGTAAATTAAATTTAAAAACAGTTTTTACCAAGTGAAGATTCACTTGGTAGAAAGATGAGATGGAAAAATTAATGAAATGGATGCATTTGATTGGTTGGTCCCATTGATGACATGGCAGGAATGAGCCATGATATAATTTCTCTGCATTTGATGTTCTAATGTGTTTTAATATGTTAACTTTTTATATTATGCTATAATTACTCTCCATTTATGTTGAATGTTGCCCAAAAAATTCTGCAATGCCTGTAGATTTAAAAATCATATTGGAGGGAAGATGGATGTCTCACAAGGCATTGGTGCATAGGATCAAAGTTGTTGGAGCACACAAAGGGTGGGAGTTGGTCGAACGAGCGAGGTGAATAAGATGAAAAGGTCATCGGACAGAATGGAGACCAAACAAAGGGTCGTCAGAGCAAGAAGACAGTACCAGAGTGGAGGGTTAAATTGATATAATGAGTAAATAAAGAGAATTAAATTTATTGTTTTTTTCTTAAATTGATTTAATGTGTAAATATGGAGGATTATATGTATTATTATGTAATTTTTGTTAACCGTCGTGTCATTAGCTATTAAATTTTTAATTATAACATACCAACATATTACTTTTTTAAGTTGGGGATAATTTTATAACTTTTTATAGTCAAAGAACTCAACAAAAAAAATTGCCCTACAGTCGGTGACTGTTTATGTACTTTACCCTTAAAAATTAACAATTTTTCATTGTTCAGCTGAATTAGTGTTTATTAACTTGTGACACTTAGTGAGTCACTTCATATATAACATAGAAATATAAATTTATATATATGTTTATTTTGAATCTAAAATGAAATGATTTTTATTGGTATTCTTCTTGTTTTACATCTTTGTATAATCCTTGAAATGAGAAGATCTCTTATTATTGAGAAATATAAAAATGGTACCCTTTTGAGCAAGTACATTTAGTCGGTTGGTTAACCTGCTCATCTTTGTTCCCTTGTATTACCTTAGGTCATGGGTTCTAAATTTACTAGGAGGACCCTCTTTTTTCCCCTAAAGTCTCCCCTCCACTACCCTCTAGATAAGATTAGGATTAGAATTAGGATTTGTCAAAAAAAATATTGTACGCTTTTATAATAAAATAGTTAATAAATAGGAACTATGAAAATATTTTTAGCACTCAAATTCAACTCAATTTGGGAAACAAATAAAGATTGTTAATGGGACGGTTTTAACCGAGTTTTTGGTCGATCTGAATTCGACCCGAGTATTATACTCCCTCCCCCTAACACTTGATTTGACCCGAGTTTAGGATGTTTTACCCGACTCAAATTTTATATTAAACACTCATCTCATACTTGGCACAATTATATATATATATATATATAATTATTTTTATTCGATAAAATAGGGAACTAATTAAAAAATAGAGAGATGAAGAGTATAATAATTATCCTTAAATATAGAGGAGAACTACAAAATATGGAGCTAATTGAAAAAAATAGAGAGAGGGGCATTATAGCAATTATCTCTAAATATAGATAAAAATTATATAGTATTATCTCGGGTTGAGTCAGTAGGGGTGCTCATTCGATTAATTTGACCATCGATATAACTAAATTAAGCAAAACTCAATTAACTGATTTTTTTTCTGTAATCGAACCAAAATTTGATTGAAATTATTAACTGAACTGAATTAAGTTCGGTTATTTTTTTTCGAATTAATCAAACTTTGTTATAAGTTTAGGGTTTTTGTTTTTCTTTAGTTAAATTAGATTAATTTGAGTATTTTTTCATTTGGGTTAAAAATGGTTGGGTCTTGAAATCTTAATGAGTATATGGTTAAAAATTAATTGGGCTTCTTGACATCTTAATGGGTTGAGACTTAAAATATACAGTATTATATATATATATATATATATATATATTATCAAATATTGAATATTTTAAGTTAATTAATCGATTTCAACCGATTTAACCTATAATCGAATTTTGAAAAAATATTTAACTGTTAATCGACCAAATAACTAATCAACTTAAATAAATTTCGATCCAGTCGATTAATTTGATTTTAACCAAATAATGAACAATATTGTTACGTGTTAGAGATATTTCATCCTAAATCTAAACGCGACCCGACCTTATCTTATCCTTAAAACAACCCACTCCGATAACGTAAACCCAATTTTTTAGGAAAAATACTATCTACATGGTTGATCAGTTGAAAGTCGTTGAGTTCAAATCAATGGAAAACAAAAGAGATTTTTATTAGAAAAAATTCTATACACTGGCAGTGAAAAAAATTCACAAATTTCTAGTTCAAATCAATGGAAAACAAAAGAGATTTTTATTAGAAAAAATTCTATACACTGGCAGTAAAAAAAAATTTCCACAAATTTCTAGTTTTTAAGGTTTTAATGTTAGAGTTTATGGTTTAAGATAAGGTTTTAGTGTTGTTAAATTTTTAAAGTTTTAAAATAGATTTTATGTTTAAAGTTTATAATTTATAGTTTAAAATTTAAGAGTTAGGACTTAGGGCCCGCAAGAGAGATACATGACAGTTTTAGAAGCTAATTTGTAGAGAAAAAAATTATTGACTATGCATCAAATAATTATTATTATTATTATTATTATATAAGAGCCAGCTGGCACAAAAGAATTGGCTTTTTGGACGCGCAAACACCGTTTTGGTGATCTGTGTTAGGGCCCCACGTTTTTAACGGCTACCTGCTCATCGCAACGCCGCTAACAACGTTTCAATTTATATTTTACTTGTCAAACAATATATAAATATATAATTATTGTAGCCGTTGTTCTTCGTTCGATCATTTGAAAACCCTTTGGCGCGTGGGTGTTAAATTGCTTTTGGGTGTGCGTATGTGTTAATGAGATGTTGCTTCATGTTCTTATTAAAAGTGGGTAAAATAATTATAAGAAACATGAATCAATATGTTTTCTAAAAAGTACCTAGCATTATTGTCAATTAATGGTGTTGTTTATATTTATTTTTTACTGACGCCTTAATATTTTTTATGTACGGCTCTTTTATGATTTTAAGTGATTAATTTCTTATTTTAATGGTTATAAAAAAAATATCTGAACTATGTGTTTAGTTTATTTTTATTGTTGTAAATATTATTGTAATTTTAGACATTTCATCTTTTTAATAAAACTAGAGCCTTCGATAAAAAAAAACTATTTTCACATTTTTATAAATAGTATTAGATTTATATAAAGCATCAAAGTTTTCAATTAAAAGCTCTTGTATCGATAAAAAAATACTTTTAATATACATATTAAAAACCAAAAAATCTTTAGGGTTAGTCGCTCTCTTTTCTCTCTTTCACATCGTCATTTTATTTATTTATTTTTTTGCGTTGTCGGTGATGACACTAATTTTGTTTTGGTTGTCGACCATCGATTGTAATATATCAAATTTTGGCAAGTGACCGAAATGTAAATATTGAAAGTTTGGAGGCTAAAGTACAAACTTTGAAAAAGTTAGGATTTCTTTAATTATGAGTTTTGGAAAGAAAATTTCCAAGGTTTAAAAGTATCATGGGATGGATAGTGAGCTGAATTGGGTACTTCCAAAGTTTGATTAGAATCCGAGGAAAATTGGAATGGGAATTGAAGATTCAAGTTTAGTGGCCAAAATGATAAACAGACAAAACTTGTGTGGTATAAGACTAAATATGAAAAGTTAAAGGACTAAAGTTGTAATTTCCCAAAAGTTAGGGGTTTTTATTTTATAAATAAATAGATCATTTAAGGGTGTGGATTGAATGTGAAGATTCTGGATTGATCCGATGTTTCTATTATTGGGAAATTACAATCAAAGTTTAAATGGAATTCGGATACTCAAATTGATCCGAAAATTTTTGAGATTTTACCAGATGATAAAGGAAGGTTATAAAAGTCCGTTACAAGTGTTGGGAATATTTTTAGTTTGATTCAAGATGAATCCTATAATTTAATTTTGAGTAAAGGGTTAAATTATTGGTATATTAGATCGAATGAAAAGTTTTAGAGACTGATCCAAAAGTTATGAAAAAATCATAAAATATTATTTTATGAATATTTTATTGTAGTTGGTTGGATTCCAACTAGACTTGGTTGAATTTTTACAAGAATGCCAAACTAGTAAATAAAGACTAGTTGGAGGGTAAATTAGTCATTTGACAAGGATGGCAATTTTGAAATATTTTGAAATATTAAGGGCAATTTTGGAAGGTTAATTACACTTGGATCAAATCATGGCCATTGATTTTTGATAAGATTAAGTCTTGGTCATTGGATTAAAAGGGAAAATTAGTAATTTCACTAATTAAATGAGTTTTAAATTCATTTAATTTTAACATGTGAATTTAAATAAGTAAAAGATGAACCAAATTGTTCATATTTCTTGAAATATTTCGAACTAAGGGGAGAAAAAAAGGGAGAAAATTTTTCAAGCTCGATTCAAGCCCCGAAACTCGATTTTCAGGTAATCTTTCGAACTGCAAAGTTGTTCTACTCTTCAAGCTCTATCTTTTGATGTAATTAATTTATGGAATACATGCTTGATTGATGAAAATTTTACATGCTAAGGGAATTAGGGCTTATGAACAAAATCGGGACTTTTGAAATTTTATGATTCCATGGTTGAATTTAAGTTGGAATCAAGCTTATATTATGTTAAAATCATGTTATTGAGTTAGGATTTAAATCTACATATTTTAGTTTGTTTGAAGATGATTGGGGTTTATGGATTCAAGTTTAATTTAGGGTTTTGTGATGTTGAATTAATGATCTAGTAAGCTTGAATTATTATTTGGAAGCAAAACCCTAAAGTTATTAGATAGAGACCATTTCAAAAATTCTGAAAGTTAGAGGACTAATCTGAATTTTTATAATTTTGAAGTGTATTTATGTTATTAATGATGTTGGAGATGTGAAATTAATGTTAGAATGCTAAACCGATGTTGAATTGAATTAATGACCATTTTGACAATTTGTCAAAGTTAAGTGACCATTTCGGCAAGGGAGTTTTGGATGAGGATTGAATCTGAATTTTAGTTTAAATAATATAATTAAGGTAGTAATGTTGATTTGAGGACTAAATTGCAAAGTTAAGAAGCTTGAATCCTTATCTTTGTATTTTTAGTGACTATTTTGGAAATAATGAAAAATTAAAGGGAATTATTTTTGAATAATTATTTGATGAAGAAAGTGATACATTAGTGGTTTGAATCAAGTAAGGGTACCAAATTGACAAAATAGCAAAGTAAGGAGAAATTAGTATAAAGTTTGAAGTTATTTATGGAAGTTGTGTAAGAAAACTTGATTTGGCAGTAAGTTTGAAAATTCACCATAAATTCTACAAAAAAATGTTTAGATGGTGAATTTTATACCGATGTAAAGATTTGTTCGTCTAGTTTCGTTTCCAACAAACGGAAACTGATTTCGAGTTCCAAGTAAAAAGATATGAATTTTTAGGTGGTGAAAAGTTAGAAAACAGTATAGCAGTCTGTTCCGAAATCAGCACTGAAAATTGACTTTGAAAAATTGTCATAAATCGTACGAGTTGAATTTTGGCTATTAATTTATATGGATGAAAAGCTTATTGAATCTAGTTTCTTTCAGAATAAATGGAATCAAATTCTGATTTTTAGATCATTTTATAGAAATAAATCTTCAAAGGTAGTGCAAGCTGCCAGAAAATGAAAATTGAGACGATTTGTGTCTAATGTTGGTTAGCAAGCTTGGAGGAATTATTTGAAGATCAAAATGGTCATTAGGGACCAAAAATGAGTTCGTGAACAGTATGAGGAAGGAAATAAATTTATGGAAAATTTGTATTTTGAATGATTAAATAGCTTAATTGAAATATTGTTAGAAGTGAATCTAACAAATGTTTATTTATATTCATGTGGTTAATGAAGCCGAATACGAATCAAAGAGGATTCGAGATACTATAAAGGAAATGATCGAGTAGAATTTAGTGAGGACTACTATTACATGGCCTTGGTGAGTGCACATCTAAATGTTTGCATTACATTGAAAATGGCATTGCATTTCTCTATAATACATGATATGATACATTGCTCGACATAGCAAGCTTGATGGAATACCAGGTACAAATTATTGTTTGCATATATGATGATGCATTATGCATACATGCAATATAGATAATGACAAGATTAAAATGAAACAAGATACACCCTGGGGATCCAAGCCCATAGTGCAAAATGCACTAACGAGGTGTTTAATATAAGGAGCAAAGAGCGCCCTTATATGAGGAGCAAAGAGCGTCCTCTCGAGTACGTACTCCACAAGGCACTACGGTGCAGATAGGCTACGGGGTTTCCATGGGCATCTAGCCAGACACGTTAATAATAACACAAGATGGTTATATGATAGATCATGAGCATGCAAATGACTGCATGATGATACATGAATCACATGATAGTGGTGATACATGATAATGATGATACATGAATCACATGATAGTGATGATACATGATATTGATGATGCATGATCTATATGATACATGATACATGATACATGATACATGATACATGATACATGTTACATGATACATGATAGAGATGTTACATGACAGAGATGTTACATGATACAGATGTTGTGTGATTACATGATACATGCAAAAGATGTTACATGATTTCAAGATACATGAAAATGAAGTTACATGTTACATGACAGAGAAGTACATAACATACATGATAGAAATGTTATTGATATATGATAGAAATGTTACATGATACATGATAGAATACATATTATACAAATGATGGCATTAAGAAAGCATGACCATGATAGAGCACATAATATGTAAATGATTACACGATGAAAGCATGTCCCTGATAGAGAATATATTATGCAATAATAATATGATTTATATGATTGTTATGATACATGACATATGTACATTGTGATATACTTGCCATGTTATAGAGAAAACGAAATGCACTTTTATATATGACATATTGTATTACATTATTTCATGTTCTTAAAATAAATAAGTTTAACTGCCTCACTAAGTTCATACTTAGCGTGTGTCTTATGTCACACGTAGGTTTCTTGGAAATCGTCTATCGAGGAGGACCAAAAACTTAGGAAAAATCAAGTTACTACAATAAGTTCAATAAGTACATCTTTACCATAATTTGATAGACTAGTGGCCATGTAAGTATTTTAGAGTGGAACTGTTTACAACATAAGTTTACAACGTAATTATATGCTTTTATGAATGGATAAGTTTAAAGATACGAATTGTTAACAATAGCAAAATCTTTGGTATGGTTAAAATGTTGTTTAGCCATGATTGCGTAAAAATAATTTAAAATCAAAAAAGGGTCTAGACAGCTTATGTAGTTTTCACCCTGAATTATATTGTTTTAATAGTTCAATTATAAATTTTGTAAACCAATTAAGGGTCAAAACTAGTTGCACCTAGGCGACATAGTTTTAAATTTAAAACCGAGAAAGGGTTAAACTACAAATTAAATTTTGGTATAAAAAAATTCAAGTCAAGATTTCTTCCAATGATTTTGTAACATCTTTAATGTATATTCAGTCTACGAGTATACGTTAAGGGTGTTACATCGATGATCTTTGATTCTTATTTTCAATTATTTGTTGTTTGATAAACTAAAAAATTAAGTGTTGAATTTAAATTAAAAATATGTTAACAAATAATTAAATATTTTTAATTTATTTTTTGTTTAATAAACTGAAAAAATTATGTTTTGAAAAATTAAATACAAAAAATTAAGTTTTGAATTTAAGTTATAATGGTATTTTGCTTAAAATTAAATATTTAATACAATTAGATTGTTTGATAAATATAAATTTTAAAGGATAATATAATTAAATAAATAAAAACAAAATAAAAAGTGTTGAAAGATATGAGATGCATTAATTGACCTAGCGGTCAAAGATGCTCAAGTTAGAAATATTCTCTAATTGGAAATAAGTAATATTTATCAACTTTTTCTGTTTTTTACTGAAAATATTCTAATAGATATATTTAATTTTAAAATATCAAACGTGTTAGAAATATTAAGTTATTATTTTCAAAAAAATTTAAAAAATGAGGAATCAAATAAACCCTTAATCAGAGATCCACTAATTGGCTAAGTGACCAAGTCCAATGATGCTCATGTTATCTCATCTTCTATGGATTACCAACATTTGCTTTGTGAATGTAATACATCTCTATTTAATAAAAAAAGCCTTTAATCAAAACTTGACATACACAACATTCGTAAATAAAACATGAAAATAGACTATTAAATTAAGAAAACATAAATGATTTGAACTATGGGTAATTATACCATGCACTGGCGGTGGAAACATTTTGTTTATACAAACGCCTTAAATTTAAGGGTTAGGGATTTAGTTTAAGGTTTATAGTTTAGGGTTTAGGTTTATGTGCTTAGAATTTAGGGACTATGGTTTGAATTTAAAGTTTAAGGTTAGAATTTAAGGGTTATAGATAAAAACCTAAATCCCTAACATATTACCCTAAAACATAAACCATAACCTTTAAATCTTAAATCCTAACCATAAACCCTAAATTCTAACCGCATACCTTAAATTCTAAACTCCTAAACTATAAACCTTAAACTAAATCTCTAGCCCCTGAAATTAGGACGCTTGTAGAAATAAAATATTTTCACCGCCGGTGCATTATATATTTTCCTTAAACTATTTGCTAATTCTATTATGGAAAAACTGGAAAAAAAATTGAAGGAAAACAAGAAATAGAGGTTCAAAACCAAGAGTTTATCGCATGTTAGTGGATGTCACGTTAGATATTTAATTTAAATATTTTGTTTTTCTCCTCTTTGTATACTTCGCGGTAATTATTACACACACGATACAATTTTAATGTTTTTTTTTTCAAATTATATTATATTATATTATATATATGTAACATGAAAATATAATTAAAATAAGAATAAAAACTAAATTACGATGAAAAATACTATCACAAAATATATCAAAGATTATAAAAATAAAATTATTATTATTTGAGAAACAAATGTGCATGAACAATAACTATTACAATATATTTTAGGCACACATATACGTGTAAATAATATCTATTTTTATAAGTTAACATTTAGTTCGTATAATTAATAATATGAGACATGCAATATGTACAATATTTTTTTAATAGTATTAAGGGGTTTTGCAAGGTAGTATTTAACTATCTGTCCATATTTTTTTAACCTTTGATAAAGCACACAGACCTTATAGACAAAGTTATTTAAATTCGAGTCTCTTATGATGGGCATCATCTTTTTTTTTCATCGGGATCATTCGTTGGGTTCCAAAATAATTATGTTTAAAAAACATACAGATTTTTTAAAATGTATTTATTATTATTAATCAAACATAATAAAAAAACTGAAATTTTCATGACTTCTTTTAGTTGCTAAATTGGTATTTAGTGAAGAGGGAATAAAATTATAAAATAACATACAAAAGAACAAAATAGATGAAGTTTTAGTTTTAGTTAAATTAAATAGATGGAATAATAATGTTTGTTCAAAAGTGGAAGACATGTTGTGAAACTACATCAGTGTTCAACAGCAATTGTCAAATGATCATTAGTCAAAATGATGTTTTATATTTTATTAATTTATTAAAATATTAGCGCTAAACAGGAAACAAACGGTGAGGTAACGGCGACGAGGTAAGGAATAGGTTTAATGGCTAAATAAGTCGCAAAACTATATATGTTGCTATTTTTTGTGTTTAAATTGTTTATCATTTGAGAGAAAACAATGACTGTCGAATGGTCAAAGTTTTTCACCTGCTTTTTTTTTCTTTTTTTTAAGTAATGAATTTTAAATTTAGTAGGAACACTTCTTTCCCTCTAGACCCTCTCTTCTAGGTCTTAGGATTAATTCCCAACAGAAACAACTTCTTTTCTTTGTTCAAAAAAATATTTTTCACTTAAAATATGTGCTTAAAGTTTTATTTTGATCACTTTAGATGTTTCGCCGTTAAAAAAACTTTAGCCAATTAAAATGTGATATTTGGTATGTTTTAATTTTTAAATAAAATTCAAATAATTTTAATTTTCTACAAAATTAACCTAAATCCCTAACCCAAAATCTAAAGTCCTCCGATTATCACCACTACCACCATTAGACCACCTCGTCGAAGCCCACCACTACCACCATTAGACCACCACCGCCATTTTCCCTAACCACCCATCTCTGATAACCGGCGATGGGTGGTTGAAATAATCGTGGTGATTTGGCGGTGGATATGGTAGGCCACATCATGACCATCGACTGGAGAAGTTAGGGATTTCGAATTTTGAGTTATTTTGTGAGTTTTGAGAAATTTAAGATTTTTTAAAAAATTAAGTTAAAAATAAAATAAATTTAAAAAGAAATAAAATAAAAATTAAATAACGATAATTAACGGTTAGCCACTTAAAATGACCAAAATAAAACTTTAAATACTTATATCGAACAAAAAATAATTTAAACACTAAAAATAAACAATATATGTAGTTTAAACAATTATTTAACTATTAAACCTAAATAAAGCTTAGGAAAGATAACGTGTTTCAGATATCGGATTATTGGAAATGGAACAGATGCCGTCTTTACTCTCCTTTTTTTTTATTTTTCTTATTTTCTATTTTATTTTGTTTTTATTATTCCTTACAAACAAATAGAGAGAGGTATTGAGACAACCAAAGGGGCGGGATTGTGTTTTTGCCTCTTTTGCCCATTGCTGTCGCTTTAATATCGAGATCGCCCTTTGGCTAACCTTTTCCCAATTCCCACCTTACTCAAGTCAATGTTTCTCAACTCAATTATGTGCTTGGTTGTATTTAAAAAAAAATGTGTTTGGTTGTAAATTGGTTATATTTTTAAAGTTATAATTCAGTTATTCGACTAAAATGTTATTATAAACATGTATCTCTGTCATTAAAATTGAAATATATGTCTAACATGACTTGGCATAATAATATTTTTAGTCTCAAAACTTGAACATTCTATTAATTTGGCCCTAATTCGAAATAATTTAATAAATTTAAGGCATAATGTCAAAAAATGCTCCTAACGTTTGACTGAATTGTCATTTTGGCCCCTATTCTTTTTTTGAAGATATTTAGCCCTTAATGTTTCATTTTGGGTAAAAATAGACTCTCTGCGGATGAAAATCGTTAGTCAACCAACGGTAAATGGCTTGAAATGACATGACAAACCTACATGGCAGTGCGCGTCGCGATAACATTGTCATATAGGAAAATATGCTGACTTTACAGAATATCACATCAATCAAAAAATAATTTTATAAAAATGTATAAAATATAAAGTATTTTTTTCTTCTAACATGTAATTCTGTCAAGTCATTTCAAGTTGTTTATCGTCGGTTGACTAGCAGTTTCATCAACAGAGGGGTTATTTTGATCCAAAATGAAACATTAAGGGCTAAATTGCTTCAAAAAAAGAATATGGGCCAAAGTGACTATTCTATCAAACGTTATGGGCATTTTTTTGGCATTATGCCTAAATTTAACTATTCATATTTACAAATTCCATTAGAGAGGTGACTATGTCTATTAGTAGGCAACGTTAGAGCCATAATTGGTATGCTACATTAGTATGGCAGTTGTCCAATATTCAAATGACTATGTTTGATGAGCTATCTCACTTGTCAGTTATCGAGTTTATGGACAATAGCAGGGAGTGCAACAAGTGATCAAGGATGTGTTAAGAGTCTGCGATGTCCAAATTCTTAGATATGAAGGGGTTAAATTTATTGAATTATTTTAAATTAGGATCAAATTAATTGAATATATAAGTTTTGGGGGACTAAACTGTTATTATACCTAGCCATCATGCTTCAATTTTAACATTACAATGACCTTTTTATAACACAATTTTAATTGAATGATTAAATTATATTTTTTAAAAAATGTTACTCATTTATAACAGAACAAAAAAATTGAATGATATAGGATGTATTTTACTCTTAGAATTATTGAATTTGAATATGTTTTATACGAAGTCGGTTTGATTCAAAATCTTCATACACATGTATGCCATGATGCCGTCATAGTTAAAATCTCAATTTATTCATTAGGCAAGAAAAAATAACTTCTTTTTTAAAAGGAATTTTTATTAGGTTAGAGAAAACATTAACATTAGCCTCGTCAAGTTTTATACGAAGTCAGTTTTAGTGTTGGTCGTCACCGTCTGTAGTTTTTTCTTTTCTTTTATTTATCAAGTTTTTGTTTTTTTATATTTCGATATTCTTTTATTTTTATTTATCTTGTGGTACGTTTTTCTTCTGCTTTTGTAGCATGTTTTTTTCTGCCTTGTGGCACGCTTATGTCTTATGGCACGTTATCGTCTACCGTTGTGATAGGTTTGCGTTTGTGGATACATTTTTCACGACGTTAGCTCTGATTTGCGGATTATCGGTGGTCTCTGTAGTTTGATCTTGTTTTGTGGTTCGTTTGCCGATGCAGTCAGATCTGTTTTACGAAGTAGCCTCCAAGATTGTTGGTTTTGCTCACCACTCCTACTTCAATCCTGAAACGTGTAGGTGGATGGAGACAAGAAGTCTTGCTCTCTGCTTCTATTTCTCCGGTGTTTTATCTTTATCACTGTTTTGCAACCCACTAGAGGTGTTTTGTTGGTCTGATGTTTCATTTTTAGTTTTTTTTAATTTAAAATTATTGTGTGTTTTATTTTTTCTGCTACAATTTCATTCCTTTTGGACTATTTTTCTATTTTGATTTCTAATAAAATTCAGCCGGCATATTGTTAAAAAAAACTCTGCAAATCCTAAGTGAAGAAAAAAGAGTGCACCATATTAATGTTGAGTAGAAACCAATCGAATCAACAAAGTAACAGCCAATATCACACTAACCCTGAGAGTTTGTATAATAAACGCTAAGAGAGAGCAATAACTAACATTTTTCAACCTATAACTAATGTCAAATTTCTAGAAACATATAGAAATAAATCAACTTTTTCCATCGTCAAAGCTCCAAAGGAGTGGCTATATTCTATTCACACTGAATTTTGATACAGTGTTTTGTAATTTAGCCAATTTTAATTATCATTAATCAACATCCTTTTTATTTATATCCAATTTTTGTATCTCATAATCATATGATTTTCAAAATTATTAGATTAATATTATATAAAAATCGGATAAATATATTTTTTTATAATTTAATTTTTTTGTTTTATAATCGTATCATTATCAAAATTATAATAATATTAATAAAAGTCGGATAAATATAATATTTTATAATTCAAATACGTCCAATCGTACCCATAAACAAGCACTATTAAAGAGAAAACGGCCACTTCAAATAATTATATATCTCTACAAATATAAAATTTTATTTCTAATTGAGTTGGTGCCATAAACTATCTTATTTAGTTAAGAAAGACTTAAAATTATACTCATTAATTTTTTAAGAAAAAAGGGTGATCTAAAAATACATAATAATTTTATTAAAATATTTGTTTATATGAAAAACTAACCCAATCCTCAAAAGCTACTTTGATTTTGAGTATATTTATTTTTCAAAATTCAAAAAACAAATCTTATCTTTATTTTTCAAAATATAAATTTATGTATAATCTTTTTCCCACCTAAACATAATGGCTTATCTGTAATAATCAGGCAAACAAGTGTCACTTTTATGTAACATACTTTTATAAAGTTGCCAACTAGTTCTTTTGATTGAGCTCGTCTTCAGTTTAAAAAAACTCAAAATCAGAGAAAAAAAAAGAATTAAAGAGAAGCTCACCAAACAGAAAGCAAAGAAGAAACAACAAGGGGAAGGAATCGAGAAACAAATCCAGAGCCAAACAGGGGAAAAGAAGAGAGTTTTTTTTTTTTTTGAATTTGCAATGGCAGCACTTCTCAATTCTTGTAAGCTCGTTTTGATCTCCGCTATGGTGATGGCGGCGGCGCTGATGACCGTCGATGCGAGTGGGAACATCCAAAACCAGCAGGCAATCCTGCGGTGGTTGCCAACCACCGCCACCAGATCGCCATGCAAGGGCTCCATAGGCGAATGTTTAGAAGGGGAAGAGGAGTTTGAGGTGGACTCGGAGATCAGCCGCCGTATTTTACAAACCACGAGGTACATCAGCTACGGCGCGCTCCAGAGGAACACCGTCCCTTGCTCCCGCCGTGGTGCTTCCTATTACAATTGCCAGCCTGGAGCTCAGGCCAACCCTTACAACCGTGGATGCAGCCGAATCACAAGGTGCAGGGGCTGAGCTTTTTTTTTTTAATGAATAAAAACAATTTCTTTCCTTTTCAGGTTTCCTTTCCTTTCTACTTTTTTTTTTGTGATTTGATTGTTATACATGAAGAAAAAAAAAAGGAGATTTGGAGAGATTGATGACCATAATGTTATTAGTATTTTAATTTTAATTTTAATTTTAATGTCTCTGTAAAGGATTATTGTTATTCTTATTTTTTTCCCTCGCAATTTCTCTACCATTCTTTTTCTTTCCATTTCGGTTTTATGGGTGATTTTCCAATTTATTAAATTTTAAGAAATGCAATTTTAATTTGTTCAAACAAAAAAAATTATGTATTGTTAATTGTTTTAATTGTTATAATTATTAAATTCTCTCATTTTGGGAATGCAAGCGGATGAAAACATTTTATGTAGAAAAATCAATTCAATAAATAATTTTAGGAGACAAATGTTAGTCTTATGTGCAATATCTAAATAGTGGTATTTAATTGTACATAGAAATATTTAAATACCATTATAATAATATTTATTACTATTTTTAAAAATTATTTGTAAAATTTAATAATTAAATTAGTGTTTAGTTAACTCGTGATGAGTATTATTCATTCACCAAAATATAGATGTGGCAACCCATGATACCTATATTTTGTCTAACCATACATCAATGTTTGAATTTGGATTACCGAGGTAGAATAAATCAGTCATGTCATTAGATCATTTATTGAGTTTAAATATTTTTTTATTAAAATTAATAAAATTAAATTTGATCATTTACATTTTTATGCTTTTTTATTATTTTCTGATCGAGTTTAACCCATATACTTATTTGTGATATATTTATATTATATTTTATTCTTTTATCATGTTAAAAAATATCGAATATAAATAAAATCTTAAATTTGAATACTATGGCGTATGTATCAAACATGTTATGTTAATATGTTAATTCATGCCATCGGACGGCAGATTGAATGATTAAAACATTTGTATTTATTTTATTTATTTATTTCCAAACGGTTAATTCTAAAATGTTGAATTGATTAAATTAAATGGCATGTTCTTAAGAATTGGTTGGTAAATAAACAATAATGGTGGGTCCATCATAACTCAATGTATATCAAATGAGTCAAATTCTGAAAGCCATCTCAATGTTCCCTTCAAAACCAAACACACAATTTATGCCTAATGGATATCTACTTTTTTTTTTTTTTTTACATTATTCCTTCAATTTTTTGATCAGCAATTGTAGTGATTATTTTTTCAGCCGCTACGAAAAATTAAAAATCGTATTTGAGGTTCCCACTTTATTAAAAAACTCATTAAAAAAGGAATTTGTAAAAACTCGTATTTTTTTTTTAAAAATTAGAGTCGCCACTGATTATTCAAAAAGGGTAGACCGGTGGATGAGGAAGGGATAGCACCCCACACCGTCCAAAATTGGTACCTAACGGGTTCGTATCGTATTTATTAAGAAAAATATAAAATTCGATTTAATTTAATTTTAATTCCTAAAAATGCATGTATGCATGACAATATTAAATTTGCCTCTATATCAATGGTAACAAAGGAGATGACACCCAGAGACTGGGATGACACTCCCACTAGAATATCGGGATAAAAGCCTAATACTATATGCAACAGAATAAAATGCATGGACATGACATTAATTCGAATGCATAAAAAAACTCACAGTCTGCGGTACCAAAAGAGACGACACCCGGAAACAGGGATGCCACTCCTAACTGAATACCGAGACCCTAAGAACTAGATCTAACAAAACATACAAAATATATTTATTATAAAATATATCAATATTAAATAAATACAAAACTATATATTACCCTAAACTAAAAAAATTAAAATAAATACAAAGATAAGAATCAAATTTTACCCCACTAAAAACTCGAATGAAAACTTTGACCGACCTCCACCAAGATCTCCATGCCCTCGAGTTATGGCCCAAAAAGTAACTTGATCGGACCACAAAAGGATCTTCATCGAATGCTGGATCAAACCAGCTAGGGCCGAGGGCACTGACCTCTACCCCTGGCCACCCTTGCTCGGGCCAGCCATTGGCTCCCCATAATTTTTAGGTGTGCCGATTGCTTCAAAGGGCTGCCCCTCCCTGTCTTTTATAGGCAAATTGGGAGGAGAATTGTGGGACGTGGAGCTTTGTGCTCCACGCATTCCATTCCTCCTTTTCTTTTTTGCTTTTTGCACCTTTTTTATAAATTAATTTTTATTTTTTTGCTTTTTAATTATATATATTATTTTAATTATTATTTTTTTGAATTTTTTATTGATTTTACATTAATAATATTACTATTAAAGTAATACTAATAATACTAAAACCCGGAAAAAAATGAGTGACTATAGCTGCCCATCTTTTCTTGTTCTTGTGAAACGAGAACAAAGCAAAAAACATTAGCATTCATTTTTGTCCTACTTCATGTCCTTGGCTTTGGAATCACAGGTTCTTCTAGAACTTTTCGCTCTTCCTCGGCCAACCCTTCAAGTAGCTTCAATCTTCAATGCTCTGATTTATACCCATCTCAACATCGACTAGCAAATTCTCCAACAAATTCTCCCTATATAGAATTTTAGCTCGTCCCTTGTAAATACTTTGGTTGCAAGTTCTCCCTATATAGAACTTTTCACCTTTATCTATCAACACTGCGGGTTCTCCCTATATAGAACCTTTTACGTCTTGGATTCTTCAAACTGAGAGTTCTCCCTATATAGAACTTCTAGTCTTGAAATCCTGAAGCATTAGTTTCTCCTATATAAAACTCTTTGCTTCAAAGTCTTTTGAGCTACAGGTTCTTCCTATATAGAACTTTTCGCTCAGAGGCATGAGTTTCTCCTATATGGAACCTCTTACTCTGAAATCTTAGGACTATTAGCTCTTCCTATATAGAACTTTCATCTTGGAATTTTGAAGACGTGGATTCTTCCTATATAGAACCTTTGTCTTCAAGCACGACTCCCTATTTTTTGATGGCGCGAGCACCAAGAATTCTTGATTCTTCCCAAAAGGATGAAGAAATGGAAGTTCTCAATATGATGCCTGATTTCTCATCATCTTGGCATCAACAACAATGAAATATCATAATTGGGCGAGTACAAAAGACTCTTGATTCTTTGTTGGTATCTGCTTCCTCACTTGCTTGTTCAGAGATTTAGAGCTTCGAGTTCTTCCTATATAGAACTATTCACTCTTCCTCTTTATGAAGCTTTTGAGCTGCAAGTTCTTCATATATATAACTTTTAGCTTGACCTTGGCAAATTCTTCAGGCTGCAAGTTCTTCCTATATAGAACTTCTTCACCTTCAAGTCTTGGAGCTACAAGTTCCCCCTATATAGAACCTTTCACTTTCTCTGGATGAATTCTTCAAGCTATAAGTTCTTCCTATATAGAACTTCTCGTCTTGAAATCCTGAAACTCTGAGTTATATAGAACTTTTCTCTTTTTTTCTCTCTTTCCCCCCATTTTTTTCTTTTTTTCTTTTCTCTTTCTTCCTCTTTTTCTTCTTCTTCTTTTTTCTTTTTATTCTTCTTTATTTTTTCTTTTTTTCCTTTTCAATTTTTTTTCTTTTTTTGTTTTTTCACTTATTTTCCCTTTTTTTTAAATCTAGAGTGGTGAGTTTTTCGTATATAAAGCTCCCCATTTTGAAGTCTTTGATCTACAGGTTCTTCTTATACAGAACCTTTCGCCTCAAAGTGTTAAGAGTTGTTGGTTCTCCCTATATAGAACCTCTCATTCTTGGAGTAACTGATTCTTCCTATATAGAATTGTTTACTCTGAAATGATGGAGCAACATGTTCTTCCTATATAGAACCTTTCGCTCTGAAATCTTGAAGCTGCAGGCTCTTCCTATATAGTACATGTTGCTTCGAATCTTTGAGCTACAAGTTCTTCCTATATAGAACTTGACGGGTTCTTTCTATATAGAACCTTTTGCTTTGAACTCTTGAAGTTATGGGTTCTTTCTATATAGAACCTTTCACTTTAAGATCTTGAAAATACGGGTTCTTCCTATATAGAAACTTTATCTTCGGAAATGGTACCACGTTTCTTGTAGCGTGAGTACCAAAAAATTTCCACTGCTTCCCAAAAGGATGAAGACTGGAAATCTCTGAAGGATGCCCCAGTTTCTGACCATCTTGACATCAATGAAGGCTTAACATCATGCCTGAAGGACTTAAGATCTGGATTCACGCAAAAAAAGCTACCAATTGGAAATCTTCAATGAAGCTGCAGATCAAAGAACTGGATTCACGCCAACATGGCTACCAAAAAAAATCTTCAATAAGATCCACCTTTTCATGAAGCTGCAGATCAAAATCTTTAGTATTCTTCAAATATCTTTATTTCTCTGCAATATGTTCTTTCAATCTTCATCTTTATCGATTGAACATTCTTCTTGTATCTTCTAATCTTCTTGTGCGATCATCCTTTTTTCTTTGGGGTTACTACCCATCTTCGTAAATCCTTCTTCTAGTCCTATACAACTCTTATATAAGGACTCTCGTCATTCTTTCTTCATTGCCCCATCCAATCTTGGGCTCAACTATCATCTTTATTTTTGACCCAAACACTCAGAGTCTTCAACTATTCTAATCATTAGGGTGAGCAAGACGCCTCAATTCGCCCAACTCATCTCTGATTTTAATCTTCATTTTTGGACTCAATTGAAAAATCTTGAGGAAAACCAGTTTTTGGCCCCCTATACTTTTCCGTTATGCATTCTTTTTATCCTATGGGGTATTGTTGCCCCATTCTATCTCAAGCTTAACTATTTTTCTTGTCTCCGATCCAACACTCAGAGTCTTCATCTGTCTTAATATTAGGGCCAAAAAAATGCCCCCCACGCCCTGAGCTCATTTTTAGACAAAATTTTGGGGAAACCAACTCTAGGTCCTATGCCTCATCTGTATTTTATTCTTATTATCTCGCAGTATTACCCTATTCTATTCTGGGCTCAACTATCTTTCTTGTCAACATTCAGAGTCTTCATTTATCTTCTCATTAGGGCGGGAAAAATACCTCTTCTCCCTGAACTTATCTTTTCTTGCAGCATCTTAGCGGGAACTAACTCTCGGTCCCTATGCTTTAATTTTCATCAAATAAAAAAGAGCCAGTTATTTTGAAAATAAAACTGGAAGAAAATACCAAACATTTTGAAAACTAGTGTTTGGGAGAAAGACTATAGATATATCTTAAAAAATCAAGGTTTTTTAAAAAAATGCCAAACATCTTTAAAAACTGATGCTTAGACGAAATGGTAAGAATTAAAATCGGAGAAAAATGCCAAACATTTTTGAAAACTGATGTTTGGAGTAAATGATAAGTAATAAATGAATTGAAATTCGAAAAATGCCAAACATTTTTAAAAATTAATGTTTGAAAGAAATAATAAAGATTAAAAGAATTGACAAAAATGCCAAACATTTTTTGAAAATTAATGTTTGGAAGAAATGGTAAGTATTAAAAGAATCAAAATTCGAAAAAAGCCAAATATTTTGAAAATTGATGTTTGGAAGAAATGATAAAAGAACCGAAATTCAAAAAAATCCACACATTTTTGAAAATTAATGTTTGGGGGAAAATGGTAAGTATTAAAAGATTCAAAATTCAAAGAAAAATTCCAAACTTTTTTTTTGAAAACTAATGTTAGGAGGAAAAGATATGTATTAAAAGAATCAGAATTCGAAAAAAATGCCAAACAATTTTGAAAACTAATGCTTAGAGGAAATGACTAATATGCAGAAGAAATGATATTTGGAAAAAAGGTTCAAACATTTTTGAAAACTAATATTTGATCCTAAAATAACAAATGCACTAGCAAACTTGTATGTTTAGAAAATCTTGCTTATGTACATTCTCCCCTAGTCCATTTAGGCTTTCGAGAGGAACACTTCCCATACCTATTTTCTAGCCCATTTATGGTGGCTCTCTTGATCTCACCACTCAATATGCCCCATTCTTCCCTCATTTAGGTGTCGATCAGGCACTTCAAAGTTTGACGTTCCTTGAAGTAAGGTTAACCCTTATAGGTGGGATGTAATCTGAAGATAAACTTATCCACCTCAGATATCCATATATGATTTGAATGGTCTTTGTGGGCTTGTAGTGTAGGCTATGGCTAATGGTTATGAAAGAAAGAATATATAGGCCCAAATAAATGTTCAAGGGTGATGAAACCAAGGATCATTTCTTCTTGGCGAAATATCTTCTCTACACTTGTTGATCGGAATATGCTCAAATGAAAAAACTTCTTTGATTTATTTCTTGGATAACTCTAGACTGCTCATTTCTGGGTTTTCACCCTAGATTTCATTTCCTTCTCTGTAGCTTTGGAATGTGTAGCTTTGGACCGATTTGTATCTTGGTTCGGTATTGACGTGCATTTCAAAGCTATAGAGTTCATTTTCGATCAAAACCTTATTCCTGTATTGCTTGATTTGGGTATACTCACATAAAGCAATATATTTATTGGATCACTCTAGACTGCCCATTTTTGAGTTTTCACCCTATAGTTCATTTCCTCTTCCCGCGTAGCTTGCATCTTGAATGAATGTTCATGCATTTTTTATTCAAATGTGATCAAATCTTTAAGGCTCTTGTTATCATTTTTTGCACTTTCTGACTTAGTGCTTTCAATCTTCCTTGTTTCAAGCTTCTTGTTGGCAAACTTTCAATTTAATTTAGCTAGTCTTTTCGAGCAAAAATTTCTCTTATCGACTTATGATATTTCCTTGGGTCTTCGTGTCATGTACATTGATTCTCATTTCTTTCACTTATTCATAAAACACTATCTTTGTAATGTAGTCAAAACCAGACGACTTTAATTCGTGAATAAAATCTTCTTCCTCTTTGCCCCCAGCGTAGGGGTGATCCTTGGTTTGGGTTCAAATGAAAAGAAACGATCAGGCTCAAAGGGGGACAACAAATGGATATTTTTATTATTTGTAAAGCGAATTGAAGGAATGCCACTCGTCATCCCATACATGGATATCAAAATAGTCTTCAGGGGGTAGAAGTTTAGGGTCAACGCTAAATTCAAGGATCTTAAACGACAAGTGCCTGAGAAAAAAATCTCCTAAAATGGGATCTGCCCATTATCTAAACACTTGCTTTGTTCCTCTGTCGGCCTAAATGGACTAGTGGATACTCATATTTTCATAATCCCCACGGTGTTCAATTTGAATCAAAGATACTCTTGCATTTGAAGTTTAATGACATAAAAATGGTATGTATCTATGCATAAAAATGTGTATGTATGGGAAAACAAAAATTATCCTGTAATAAGGAATGGAATGTTTAAAGAATCAAAGAATGCAAAAGAAATTATTATGACAAAATTAACTACATTCGAACATTTGATTTTTTTTAAAAATCTACAGCTTAGCTTATAGATTTCTTTTGCATTTTTCCCAAATGCACAGGGATAAGCAGTTTTGAGTTGCCTTTACCGGTAGCCGTTTGCTTCGGGCTAGCTATACCATTCCTCTGGGTACAATTAGTTTATACCAATTATGACATTGGACTTTTCCAAAGGATTTGTTTTCCTTTGACCATTTCGTAAAAGTGGATTTTATTTGGTTTAAATTGAATCTACAACTTTACTCAAAGATTTCTTTTGCATTTTTCCCAAATGCACAGGGATCAACGGTTTTGAGTTGCCTTTACCGGTAGTCGTTTGCTCCGGGCTAGCTGTACCTTTCCCTGGGTACAATCCGTTTATACCAATTATGACACTGGATTTTTCCAAAGGATTTATTTTCCTTTGACCATTCGTAAAAATGGATTTTTGATGGACATTTGAATTAACCATTGTCTTAAACTTTACCGTGTTTAAGCACATTATGCCAACATTTCTGTCGGACTCCAACATTTTCAAAAATAATTGCAAGTATCTTTACAAAATATTCCTACTATTTTCGGGCATAAGCCATAAGATTTGTACATTATTCTTAAAAAGGGAAATCAAAATAAAAGATGAGATCCCAAGCAAAGGGATTTTTGAATCATCCTCAGGGTGCCTGTAACACCCCTAACCCGGCTTAGGAGTAAACTGAACTAGGAAGTGTTAGGGAACAAACATATAAACAAATGTGCAACCTTGAGAAAAAGATACAACGACTTAGCACTTTCATAAATAAGCATATGAATAGGATTCAAGGTAAATTAAAAACTTTTTAAATAATTCGAGGATCTAAGCCTCAGCTTTAGAACATTTATCAACTATACAAATATTACGCATTATGCATGAAACACTAGGTTAAAACATGTCCTTATTTTCCAAGTATTTCAAATTTCTAGGTTTGTTAAAAAGGTTATCTATTTAAAAAGGTTATCTATTCACACAAAAGATTCTTTTTAATAAAGATTGTATAATATTAGCATACTTCTAACCTTTCCTAAAACAAAAGATTAAGGTCTAAGTTTATTCGATAAAACAGAAAGCCATATTATCAACCCTGAAGCTTCCAGTTTATCTCATTTACCTACAAAACTTGTTATTACTATTACCATATAAACGTCATGTGGCATAACCAGCTATACGTATAAATTCGTAGGGACAAAACTTCAGATAACATGCTTATCTTAGGCTAGCCCTTAAACAATCATTCATTTATCAAGTCCAACATACCTAACCAACAAGAAATTATTTGAGTATCATAATAAGCATATTTAACCAATTAGATCTGAACGTATGTAACTTTCAATAACCACCTTACTTATACCATAGCTATCAGACAATTTCTCATTTAACCAATAATCTATTTTAACTAGTTATATGACATCTCAGAATTTATCACATGATACTAGGTGTATACTTATATATATACAGGCTTACTATCATATATCTATAAGGTGGTCCAGAAACCTAAAGCACGGTTAGGAATTTAAGCAACCATACGATATACTAACATTTATAATTCATATCACAAGCAGCTAAGAATTAAATAAGGCCCCTTTACATCACTGAAAACTTAAAATAAACTTATATACAAAATATATTCAAAATGAAATCCAAATGCACTATGCATGCTTATCAACTATGTGCCACCACTTAGGAGTTCCAAAGATATAAAACCAGATCATACTCGAAGGCTCTTGTGATCATGTCCAAGCTCAAGAGAAAATTAGAGACATAATTTTCCCTGAAAAGTAATGAAGGAAAACAAAGTAAGCAGTTGCTTAGTGAGGTAGCATTAAAGCAAAATAAATCGTAGAAGAATAATCAGTCCTTTCACCAATATTTCTTAATATATACATGACTCTAGGCTTGGGTAAGAAGTTAACCATTTTAGAGTGGGACATTCAAGCAAGGACGCAACATACTTGATTGATTAAACAAAGTACACAAATATATGCATGAATACTCAACACAACATACACATTTATACATATAGGTAATTCGAGTAAACACATATACATGGATGCTCAATAAAGTACATACTTATATACACGAGTAACCAACAAGGCACATATGAATTTGTATATGTAGCGATGTTTTTTTTTTCTTGCTAAAAATGTTTTGTTATTTTATTGGAAAATATTTTCTTCCGCGTGGGATTTTTATAAAACCCGTATTTTATTTAAAATTAGAGTCGCCACCGGCCACTTAGGTAGGCCGGACACCATAAAACCAGAGATTCAAAAAAATGGGTTCGGGAGTCGGTTACGGATGAGGAAGGATTAGCACCCCTACACCGCCCAAAATTGGTACTTTAATAATTACCGCTTTATTAATATTAGATTTTTCGGGTTAAAGTGACGGTTAAATTAAAATTTGGTTATAAGTGCGAGTAAATTTTAATAGCCCCGTTATTCGAGAATAAACGCCCAACCACTATCACTACGCCTGATACTGGCCCCGTTTACGCTCGAATAAAAGGGCACCACATTGACAATTTATATCTCGATATGCAATCTTAGTGGCAAAATATAAAACATGGCAAATAATTTAAATACAAAATATTAATACGACAGAATACTGATCTAACATAAATAAAATGCGTAATTAAAACACACATATATATATATATTAATCTAACTCATAAATAAAAACATATATAGTATAAATAAAATACTAATATCCATAAATATTAATCTAACGTAAATGAAAACAAATTAAACATAAATAAAATATTATTCTAACACATACATACATAAATATTAATCTAACTCATAAATAAAAACATATCTAACATAAATAAAATATTAATATAAAACACGAATTTAAAACATATTAAATATTAATCTAAAACATAAACATACCAAATAAAAAATAAGACTACAATTTTAAGATAACTAATACTTTATTAAATTATAAAAATTACAACACTAATAAAAAAGGGAAGAAAATATACCTAACTAGGAGCTCGAATAACGAACCCTGACTGCACCCCACCGAGATCTACCGCGACCCCTCCAAAAATATTAATTAGATCAGACCTAAAATAGGACCCCGATCGAATGTTGGATCGAACCAACTGGGGTCGAGGGCACTGCCCCCAACCCCGGCCAACCTTGCGGCCAGCCATGCCCCACGATTGGGTGGCAATTCAATTGCCAATTTCATCCAAATTGGGCGTGTATTTTGGAGTGAATTGGCTGCCTATTTATAGGCCAAAGAGGATGGGTTAAGGGTGACGTGGAGCACCCTGCTCCACACATTTTTTTTAATAATATATATTTTTTATTTTTTTTATTAATTTTATATTAATAATAATATTATTATTAAAATAGTACTAATAACACTAAAACTCGATCAAAAATGAGTGATTACAGTTGCCCCTCTTTGCTTGTTCTTGTGAAACGAGGACAAAGCAAAGATCAAAAGCACTCATTTTTGACCTACTTCATTGTCTTTGGCTTCGGAATCACGCGTTCTTCCGGAACTCTCTGCTCTTCCTTAGCTGAATCTTCAGGCTCGTAAGTTCTTCCTATATAGAGCTTCGTCACCTTCCGATCTTGGAGCTACATGCTCTTCCTATATAGAACCCTTCGCTCTGAAGCCTCGAGTTATGAGTCCCTCCTATATAGAACCTTTCATTCTGAGACGGTGCAGCTTGGAGTCCTTCCTATATAGAACTCTTCGCCTTCAACGCTGGTTTCTCTTATATAAAACCTTCTGCGTCGCTGATGGATTCTTCTGACTGGGAGTTCCTCCTATATAGAACTGCTAGTCTTCAAACCCTGGAGCTGTCAGTCCTTCCTATATAGAACTTTCCATTTTGAGACGGTGCAGCTTGGAGTCCTTCCTATATAGAACTCTTCGCCTTCAACGCTGGTTTCTCCTATATAAAACCTTCTGCGTCGCTGATGGATTCTTCCGACTGGGAGTTCCTCCTATATAGAACTGCTAGTCTTCAAACCCTGGAGCTGTCAGTCCTTCCTATATAGAACTTTCCATTCTGAGACGGTGCAGCTTGGAGTTCTTCCTATATAGAACTCTTCGCCTTTAACGCTGGTTTCTCCTATATAAAACCTTATGCGTCGCTGATGGATTCTTCCGACAGGGAGTTCTTCCTATATAGAACTGCTAGTCTTCAAACCCTGGAGCCGCCAATCCTTCCTATATAGAACTTTTGGCGTCTGAAATCTCAAAGCTACAGGTTCTTCCTATATAGAACCTTTCACCCTAAGACAATAAAGCTCGGAGCCCTTCCTATATAGAACTCTTCGCTTTCGACACAACAGGTTTTCCCTATATAAAACCTTGTGTATCATGGGTGAATTCCTTCGACTGGGAGTTCTTCCTATATAGAACTGCTAGTCTTCACCCTTGTCGTCGGTCCTTCCCCTATAGAACTTTTGGCGTCTGAAATCTTGGAGCTACGGATTCTTCCTATATAGAATCTTTTACTCTAAGACAATAAAGCTCGGAGCCCCTCCTATATAGAACTCTTCGCTTTCGACACAACGGGTTTTCCCTATATAAAACCTTGTGTGTCATGGGTGAATTCCTTCGACTGGGAGTTCTTCCTATATAGAACTGCTAGTCTTCACCCTGGAGCTGTCAGTCCTTCCTATATAGAACTTTCAGCTTCTGAAGCCTCGGAGCGGAGGATTCTTCCTATATAGAACCTCTCTCTGGAGCTTGGAAACATATGCCTTTTATATGTGAAAACACTGTCTTCTCATTTGGGATTCACACCACGATGGCCATCGATGTCTCTTCAGATTCGGGGATTCACACCGAAAATGGCTACCAATCTTCAAATTTTAGGGACTCACGCCGAAGGTGGCTGCCAAAACTTCTTCAAATTTAGGGACTCACGCCGAAAATGGCCGCCAAAACTTCTTTAAATTTAGGGACTCACGCCAAAAATGGCCGCAAAAACTTCTTCAGATTTAGGGACTCACGCCGAAAATGGCCGCCAAAACTTCTTCAAATTTAGGGACTCACGCCAAAAATGGCCGCCAAAACTTCTTCAAATTTAGGGACTCACGCCGAAAATAGCCTCCAAAACTTTCTTCAAAATTTAGGGACTCACGCCGAAGGTGGCTGCCAAAACTTTCTTCAAACTTTAGGGACTCACGCCGAAGGTGACTGCCAAAACTTTCTTCAATTTAGGGACTCACGCCGAAAATGACCGCCAAAACTTTCTTCAATTTAGGGACTCACGCCGAAAATGGCCGCCAAAACTTATTCAGATTTAGGGACTCACACCGAAAATGGCCACCAAAACTTCTTCAATGAAATCCACTTCTTAATGTTCTTTGATAATTCTTCAGGTACCTGTCCAAAATAAGCAAAAATTGACAAGCCCCTATCTATATGATGCATGCAATGTAATGGTTTCTTTCTTTTCTTTTTCTTTTTTCTCTTTCTTTCTTTCTTTTTCTTTTAGCCTTTTTGTTCTAAAGTCTTACACCCTGAAAGGTCGTTCCTCAGATCTCTTCATCTCTTTACTGCTTTACTGTATGCTCTTAAATCCTCATTTGAACATGCTTTTAAACCTTTTGTGCGGAAGGCTTTCTTGTCTTTAGGGTTATCACCCATCTTCATCTCTATTTTTCTCTCGAGTCCATCTTTTAACTGCTCGAATCTTGATTTTTGAGTGTGTTCAATTCTTTTATTCACGATAAAACTCTAATTGTTCTTTGGATTACCCCCCCAGAAATTTTATGCAAGGTAGTGATAGTGTTATGTAAAATATGTCATGATTGTACAATGTAATGCAATGCATGAATGCAAATGCGGTGTTGATTCACGAATAGTCCTTAAAAGACTTTCAATCAATAGAAAAATGTCTGGTTGCAAGAAACTAATAATGAATTACAGGTGACAGTTAGCTTCCTTCTGGAGATCTTGACTTCGGGAAGCAAAACCTGTGCTCCACGTCGTCTTCAGGATGATGGATGACTTCGTCTTCTTTTCTTATTCTATTCTATGGACTTGTGACATCATGATCTTTATTTTTGTGGCTTCTAAAAACGACATCAACAAGTGCAGGCATAATACAGATAAGATCTTTTCTGGTGCAAACGAATAATACGTCTAATTAGGGATGGATTCTATCGGTCCTAAGGGAGTACTTTAAAAAATTTTAGGGTTTAAATTAAAATTCTCAAAGATCATTTGGTTTAAAAATTTCCCCATTTTTATTATCAAAAATTTTAACTTACTTAAAAATGAAACTTTTAGGTTTCTTTTTGTTATTATTATTATTCTGAAAGTTTTATGAGAGAAGAAGTTTCAAAGAAAAATAATAATATTTCCAATTTTTTTTGAGTTAAATTAAAATCTGAGAATTTTAAAAATGGTCAAATGTGAAGATTTAAAATTGGGGTTCTACGGCCCTGACTGAATCTTCTGCATCGCACGTGCCTTATTGTCGTACCGTCTTCTTTCGCGATTGGTCTTTGCTCGGCCTAACTTGATACTGTAATATTATCATTCCCGGCAAAGCAGACTTTTTATATTTTGAAAACCTTTTAATGATCTGTTCTTGAATCAACACCATGTCATGATATGCAACATGAATGCAAATAAAGGCGTTGATTCCACTGGTAATCACCCTTTCGAACGACTTTCATGGGAATTAAAGGGTCCAAATTACAAAAAAGATCCATATTACAAAAGGAGTCCCTATTACAAAAAGAGTCTATTACAAAGTCTTAATTACAAAATAAAGTTCTACACATAATCCCTAGCTCTACCTCCTAGCTCCTCAACAGCTCTGAGCAACTTGATAAACCTTGGTGCTTCTTCCATGTCTAGGGTTACGAAAGGTTGGAGAGTCGCGGATTCGGTAGCTAAGTCATTCACACACCTTGTAGCTCGTTGTATGTCCACCATCAGGGTCTCGTGTGTATACTTTGGCACTACACGCTTGTTCGGAAAATCGTTACCTCAGATATGTTGATTAATCTCTGACCAATGTCATACAACTGGATCGATGCCATCCTTCCTAAGACACCTTTTTTCCATGATGAAAGATTTTCTAATCGGGTAAACCACTTGAATCAACGCCTCTATGTAATGTGGATGCAATGATAATGCAACAAAAATATGTGTAAAAATAAAATAATACACAAAAATAAATGAGTTAGTACCGGATAAAAATAATAAATACATAAATAAAAGGACAAATTAAATAAGGTAAATAAACAAAACGACCCTATTTATCTAGTCCAAAACACCTAAGGTTATCCACATGGCTCTAACATGGTGGGTTTCTATGTTCTCTACATGCAGTGTTGGTGCTAGGAGGTACCCGAATTGTCCTTGCTGTCCTCTACTAAGAGTAGCAAGGCCCCCGATCATCACCCATTATAGGCTCCTTTCAACCGGGTTCAATTCAGGGGGACCCATTCGCTTATGCCTGCACGAAGTAACGATATCCTTAAGAAAGCATAAGGTACTCGAGCCCCGAAGGTACTTGCTAGGCCTACACGGGAGAACGATATCTCCACGAAAGCATTAGCGTTTTCCCCCCACTTAAAAAGACGGGTTTATATGCCATATTTTAAATGCGTTAAAATAAACGCGCAATTATAACCGAATGTTTATATGCCATATTAGATTTTTCGGGTTAAAGTGACGATTAAATTAAAATTTGGTTATAAGTGCGAGTAAATTTTAATAGCCCCGTTATTCGAGAATAAACGCCCAACCACTATCACTACGCCTGATACTGGCCCCGTTTACGCTCGAATAAAAGGGCACCGCATTGACAATTTATATCTTGATATGCAATCTTAGTGGCAAAATATAAAACATGGCAAATAATTTAAATACAAAATATTAATACGACAGAATACTGATCTAACATAAATAAAATGCGTAATTAAAACACATATATATATATATTAATCTAACTCATAAATAAAAACATATATAGTATAAATAAAATACTAATATCCATAAATATTAATCTAACATAAATGAAAACAAATTAAACATAAATAAAATATTATTCTAACACATACATACATAAATATTAATCTAACTCATAAATAAAAACATATCTAACATAAATAAAATATTAATATAAAACACGAATTTAAAACATATTAAATATTAATCTAAAACATAAACATACCAAATAAAAAATAAGACTACAATTTTAAGATAACTAATACTTTATTAAATTATAAAAATTACAACACTAATAAAAAAGGGAAGAAAATATACCTAACTAGGAGCTCGAATAACGAACCCTGACTGCACCCCACCGAGATCTACCACGACCCCTCCAAAAATATTAACTAGATCGGACCTAAAATAGGACCCCGATCGAATGTTGGATCGAACCAACTGGGGTCGAGGGCACTGCCCCCAACCCCGGCCAACCTTGCGGCCGGCCATGCCCCACGATTGGGTGGCAATTCAATTGCCAATTTCATCCAAATTGGGCGTGTATTTTGGAGTGAATTGGCTGCCTATTTATAGGCCAAAGAGGATGGGTTAAGGGTGACGTGGAGCACCCTGCTCCACACAATTTTTTTTTAATAATATATTTTTTATTTTTTTTGATTTTTTTATTAATTTTATATTAATAATAATATTATTAAAATAGTACTAATAACACTAAAACTCGATCAAAAATGAGTGATTACAGTATACACATGTAACCGATTAAGAGTAAATACATAGATATTCAACATGATACAATTTACATTTGTACACATATGGCACCAAATAGACATAAGTTCTTAAATACTCAACAAGACATATACATTTGTTATACAAATCATTGCAATAGATCATTGATTCCTCTTATAGCCTTCGACATATTACAAGGTATATTCATTTATATCAATCTAGTCCGTTGGCTATGTATACACATTATTACATTACAACATTCCAGCATGTTTACATTTCACACAAAATAGCATAACATGTTTGTTTATGTCATAGTACTCATGTATACATTACCCATCCAATGTAAATTATTAAGCATATCAATAATATACATGAATTTCTTATCAATTAAGATATCATACATAACATATTAGAGACATGGGTTACTTGTCTCATAAAACATTAAACATATCTTAATCATAGTGCAACATAGGCATGATTTCTTCTTATCAATTAATTTATCAGATAAACTAATCATGAATTCAAATTTCTTGTTATTATAAGCTATCCAATTTAGCATCCTTGACTTATTCTTGTGTTTTACAAGAATCATTAAACATAGCATTTTAAGAGATTGCACACTTATCACTCATTTTATCATATATAATATTTCATAACGTAGCTACTTATCAGATAATTACTAAACATAGTAACATATAATATAGGTACTTTTTACCTTATTCTTCAAACAAAGTGAATTGGTTTAACAAGTAGTTTTAATATTTATTTTTACATATTCTTAGGAGTCTAGTAAGGTTCTAAACCAAATCAAAGAACTAACCATTTGATTAGCCATATTCATGACACACAACTATTTTCGTATTAAGTTACACAAAGATCATACATATAAGTGATTGTTACTTAGTAAATAGAGTATCTAACGTAGTATATCATTAATAAGTTTCTTATCATGTAATTATCAAACACAATACATTAAGGTATGAATTTCTTATTTCATAAATGAAATAAGTTATCAAAATATACAATTAATTAAGTTTGCATGTATCATTGCTTTAATTTTAACATAGCGTTAAGAAATCAAGTTATAATCTATCAATACTTAAGTTACTTGACCATTGCTTATCTGCAAGTTACCGAGTACAGAATATCATGAACAAGTATTACTTGCTATAAAAGATAGCAAACATTGCATAACATAGGCATAGAATGCTTAACACTAGAGGTGTTTAACACAACATATTATAGGCTTGAATTACTGATCACCAAGGGCGTAATACATACCACATCTTTAAGCATGCAATGCTATCATATAAGATTACCACCACATCATTTTATAGATATAGAGCTCTTATCACATGGAGTATTGAGATTATTCATTAAATTAGCTTGAATTACATTATTTTAATTTAACATAGCCTTTGATTCGAAGCAATTGCACATAATAGAGGAATACTCAATTTCATTATAACCATATTACTATTCAAACAAGTTGTTACAACTCTTCATTAATTTAACTTATAATCTCATACTTTCTCATTATCATAGCCTTGAGAATCTAATTACAGCCTAGGTACACGAATCCCCAACCAACTGTCGCCCTTATAAAATGGTACCACAGTACCGGTCAATCCCTCCTACTGTCGCCAAGTGACCAAAACACTTCCCTCCTACTGTCGCCAAATAAGGATCGTAGTCCAGGACCGTAGTCCACCCTAAACACGAGCTCAATGGACTCTATGGCATGCCAACTATACCTATGACTGACTCGAAACCAAGGCTTTCTCATTTATTATATCTTATTAGTACATATTGAGCATCGCTCCTTATCTGGATATCATATCCACTAACATATTACCTTTTTCAAATTAGGCATGTATTTACTTTATATGAATTCTCATTGTGTCGCTTTTCTTATTCGATGAACACCTTAACTAAGATTACTGTCATATATGAACCATATATAATTTCCATTGAATCATGTTTGTATATTTACATAAAACTTATCATGAACATGGTGTTCGAATACATAACTTAGTTATCAAGGATGAGCATAGTTTCAAGATCATCACATCATAACCAAAACTTGTATCTTACCATATCAAACACATTCATAATTCATACGTGGTTCTCAATCATACTTATTTCCTCGTCAAAAGACAACATAGCACGATTTCTTTATAAGAAAGTATATATATATATATAAACCATTTAGGACATCTTATGAACATACCAACAGATTAAGTTTTACTTAACATATCATACCATATATTCATATACGTACCTCAATCCCAAGCTCAATTATGCATGACAGGTTTCAAAACATAATAATGAAATTAATCAACAAGAAATGCTTGGGATGGTTACTGGCTTATCCCGAGACTTTAAACTACACTCACAGTGTATCTGAGTTAGGTTACTCCCAAATTATTATTCTGATTCTCCCTCCACCACTTTACCTACTCTGGACCTTGCTTATTCTACTATTTCTTGGTCTAATCATAAAACAATACACAAGTATTAACATTTTACTCATACGTAAGTGAGAGTGTAATATCGTCCACTAACTACTCATATAAGCATCACATAATTTGGAACTCATACAATATACAAGTATGTACAAGACAAATCCAAGGTGCATTCATATACACACAAAACAATTCAAGATATATGTGTATGCCTATGTATATATATATATATATCTATATACATACAATTTAAGACACGTACTAAGCAATTTAAGATACCCATATGCATATTTTTGCACCAAAAACAATCCAATTATTTCTATATACATTTATAGACAACAAAACATTCCGTGAACGTTCACAACAGCCCCTCTATGCATTCTTGAAGCATTCTTCTTGTTTAATTGGTCAAAACAGGGCAGCATACATACATGTATTTTTCATATATATCATAACAGTCCTCTAGGATTCACTTAATTAAAATTCTGCCCTGCTTTCATGTGCATCCTTTCATTAACTCAAATCAGTCCAATTCCGTGTATATATATACACCACGACAACCCCTTTTTTCTTATTTTATTTTCACACATATAAGACCGTCCCCAACTATATAGTTCAGCCCAAAATTTTTATAAAAACAACCCCCTTAGATTACCCATGTGTACAGAACGGTCCCTATTTCATATGTTTCATTTAATTTCATAGCAAAACAGCCCTTCAGCCTTTGTAACATTGCCAAAACAGACCCCAATTCTTGTGTTTATAATAATCACATTCAAAATCAATCCTTAAACTTTATACAATTACACATACATGTATCACAAGTCATTCCACTTATTTTCTTGTTACTATCAACACAATCTAAATTCATAAATACACATATGTTTCAATCAACCGTATCAAAGTTTATATCCATATTTATATTTTCAAGTGTTCGATTGGATTACAACATCCATAGCTTCGGTTCCCTTCTCATCAATCTAAACAATTATCATTCAAATTACTGCATTCTTAATACCCTATATGTCCATTATCAAACAACCAAACTTTTTAACCATCTTACAACTTTTTAATCTAGCTCACGCAATCATGCATTGAAGAAGAAGATCAAGGTTTCATGTCATACAAACAACCAAATTGATAGCAAAATTTCACAAGGAAAAACAAAAAGAGTTACTTTCTAACAATATGCCATTCGAGCAAGGCACCAAGATAGCTCAACATGGTTAACAATGGATTCCATTACTTTCGCTCTTTGTTTCGATTTATCCAAGGAAGAAGAAGGAAATTAGAAAGTTTGGGATTAAACTCCCTTCCTCCGAATCCCCTGTAACATCCCATTATTTGATTAGTGACTAAAACGTAAAGTTTTAAAGTTTGGTGACAAAAGTAAAAAGTCGAGAAAAGTTTAAGGACCAACACGGTAATTTTCCCAATAATTATTTTTATTCCATAAATAAATAGATCATCTAAGGACGTGGATCGAATGAGCTCGGAATTGATCTGATGTTTCTATTATTGGGAAATTAGGTTAAAGTTTAAGTGTAATTTGGGTAATCGTATGAGCTCGGAATTTCTTGAAAAATTCAAGGAAGTCTTAGGAAGACCTGAGGAGTATAGCATTGAAGTTTTGAATCGTTTTTAATCGGTTTAGACTCGATTCTATTCAATATTTGGTATAGGTGATGGAATGACATTTTTGAAAATAAATTATTTCATTAATGGCATTTTAGTCATTTCACCTATACTTTTTAATAAAAATTAATTATGGAAGGGGATAAAGTGTAGGTGTTGAATTGTAATTGGTCATAACCCAAGGGTAGAATGATCATTTTACTATGAAGGCTTTTTTTTATTAAAAATAAGGATTATAAGCCATTTGGCATAAAATTAAAGAAAGAAAAAGTTGTAGAATTTTCTCAATTTCTCCATGTCTGCCGTGGGTTTCCTTCAAGCTAGGTAAGAAAATTTTCAATTCAATTTTTGGCTTGATTTAGTTGGTTTTTGAGTTGAGTCATGAAACAAAGATTTGATCTCCATTGAATTCTCTATCTTTTGGTATAAGTTTTGCTTAGTTTCCATGTCTCTAAGTTGAGATTGATGATTAGGGTGGTTGAAGAACATGTTAGGTTTTCATATTTTAAGGTTCAATCAAGCTGCAAATGGTGTTGTAGTGTTGTTTTTATGCTTGAAATGATGAAAATCCCTTGGAAAATCTATAGGGACCAATTCGGCAAAATGAAGAATATTAGGGGAAATTTTGTAAAAATTATTTTGATGATGGATTTGATTAGAATGATGTTTTCTAAGTTGAATTATGTTGTTGGAATGAAGAAAACATCATTTTAGGACCAATTTGTGAATTGTGTAAATTGGGTGAAATAAGTGAGAAATTGGAAAATGTTCAAGAAGCATGGTTATGTTGTTTTCTATGATACAAGGATCATTTTGGCATTAAAATTTTTGAAAATGGAGATGAAATGTGGAAGTTCCCAAATTTTAGTTTATAAACCCTAAGAGAGAGAATTTAGGGTTTAAAGGGAAATTATCAAACTATTGGTTGTAATGTGCAATTTGAGATGAGATTAAGGTATAGGAAGCACTGTGGTTGCAAAGAAGTACTTGGTTGAAAATATTAAATTTTCCATATTGTTATGTACAGTAAAGGTTGGACATGTACTTAAGGTTGCTTGTGTCATGTATTTAATGTATATACAGATAACAAGCAAGTTCGAGATCAAACGAGTGAAGAAAGAAGATAAAAAGTACAACCAAGCTTAGTGAGGCTAGTATAAAGTTTACTTTTGAAAGTGTCAAGGTGAGTGCAATGCATGTATAGCATGATCTTTATGTCATTTATCATATATTTGACATATTAGAAATATGTCAAAGGTTGAAACACATGCATGGATCACTAATTATTCTTGGAATGTTATTTTGGATATGAAATATTCAATATGTATATATGTTGCCATGTATGATATTATGATTGATATAAAGCTCAATGTATGAGGTAGGAAATTAAAAGTATAGTTGGATATCCATAGAGTCATAAACAGCTGTATAAATATTCTAAGCACTTCGGTGCAATATTCATAAATACTCATTGAGGGTATACTCATGCAAGGTTTGGGTATACGGAAGTACTTAGGGTGTTAAGCACTACGATGTAATTTTATTAATACTCAATGAGGGTATACTCATGCAAGGTTTGGGTATACGGAAGCACTTAGGGTGCTAAGCACTACGGTGCATATAATACACTATACTCAAGTAAGTATAGGGGGATGACTCGTGTACAAAGATTTCCTTAAATCGATACTTGGGCTAAATGAATTGAAAAAAATAGGATAAAAAGCTTGAAAGCTCGAGGATAAATATGCTAATGGTATTGGTAAGAATCAAAGTTATTACCATGTAATATGTTGTTATTATACATATCATATCATATATGCTAGGAAGCATAAAATGGAAGTGATCATATGCATTGTTATTTTATTTATATTATTATCCATGTTCATTTGTATTTGAATTAAATGTTGTTGCCTCACTAAGTATATGCTTAGCGTATGATGAATTTCATGCGTAGGTTTTAAAGGAGCTTCGAGGGAAGAGTAGCCGAGCATCACTTTCATATTTTGGGAGGTATATCTCCATACTCATAGTAATGTAATGACATCCATCCTTTTCTTTTAGAAATGTACTAGATGGCATGTATAATCAATGGGGTTCTAATAACTTATTACCAAATATGGTTGGTTAATAGTTGTTATAATATGGATGATTAACATATTAAGTCCTATTATGTCTGTAAATGATAATGGACTAAGTTTTTATTAAATGTGGGTCTTAAGGTAGAAAGATTTAAAATATGTCCATATGTGTATGCAAAAGCAGTGAGTTTGAAAAATCAGCATAAATTCCACAATTTGACTTAGATGGTGAATCTTATATGTATGAACTAGAAATTTTTTTCTAGTTTCTTACAAAATTAACAGTGATTAATTTCGAGTTGTATGTAAAAAGTTATGAATTTTTATTCGATGGAAGGTCAGAAAACAGGGCAGCAGAATTTCAGTTTTTTTTGGGGCTGTGACGTGAATTCAAAGATTTATTTGAGTTTTTATGTAATGAGTTTAGGTTAATAATTTATATGGTTAGAAAGCTTAATGAATCTAATTTAATTATAAAATTTCGGAATGAACTTTCGATGTCTATAATTTTTTTTTTATAAATTTTTAAGTAAAGTAGTGCAAGCTGCCTGTTTTCTTAAGGAAAAGAAATAATAGGGTTAAATTTGGTTAATAACATCATTGACTCGTATTTGATGATAAATACGGGAAAGGGATGTTACATCCCCCTACACTTGCCCCTTCATTCTTTTGACACATCATCAAGGCCATACACAACTTATTTCTTAGCATGCAATCTAGGAATTAATGTAACCTTTCGGTTTAGTCACTACCATATTTAGCTATCCATATTTTAATTCTTTAAAATTCAGCCCCAAAATTGATTAATTAATCTAATACTTAATGATTCCAAATCGAATTGACTAGTAAGATTCATGATATTTTCCTAAGCCAAGATTTGGGGTATTACAATTCTCCCCCTTAAAAGAAATTCGTCCTCGAATTTCAACAGAATTTGATTCGGAGAGTTTCTTATCTATCCATACATAATATTTATTTAATCAATAACATTTGGAAGACTTTATCATTCTCAAATCATCCTTACTCCGACTCTTTTAATAATGGAGTCAGTCGGGATCTCATTATCCCGGTCTAATGTGCTTCTGATACTTCTACTAACTATTAATACATAAGAGAGCTTTCATCAGACGTAGATCATAAGTACTTATTAAATTTAACTCCTAGGTGGCACAATAACTTATAATGATGCAACGAGTTCTGGTTTAGCCCGAGAATCGGCTAAACCTAAGCTCTGATATCAAATTGTAACACCCCTAACCCGGCTTAGGAGTAAACCGAACTAGGAAGTGTTAGGGAACAAACATATAAACAAAGGTGCAACCTTGAGACAAAGATACAACGACTTAGCACTTTCAAGTAAAACTCTTTTGCATCCAAGGCATCAATACACCCTATTATCTTGGGCTATTTCTCCAGCTTTGCTACCATGAAAACCCGCAATCGATTCTATCGTTCTATGGATTGATGTACGTAAAATTTTATATACATGAAAGAATAATCAAATAAATTTCTTTCTCTTTTTTCCTTTTTTATCCTTACGAAAAGATATAATTAAAAATATCTTTAAGATAAGATAGAATCACAAAATTCTTTTACTAAAATTTTTTTACGAAATGATGAAATTGAAATTTTTGTTTTTGAAAAAAAAGGTCGTTGTAAAAGGATTGAGGAAAAACTCTTGTTTTATTTTTTTAATTTCCTTAAGAAAAAAGTCATTGTGAAAGGGTTGGATTAAGAAATTTATGTTTTTGAGGAAAAATGTCCTAATGAAAGAGTTGAATTGAGAAATTCTTGTTTTTTTGGAAAGATGTATCCTCACGAAAGAGTGGATTTTGGAAAATTTCTCTTAATAATGGTGCAAAACTAATTTATGTTAAATATTTATGCAATGCATGTACATGCTTTCATGGTGATGCAAAGATGCAATTGTTATGAATGTTTTATGGAAAATCAAATGTCATGATGTAGGAACATATTAAGTGATGCAATGTACAAAATGTATAAAGCATAACAATAATTAACAAATGTAAGAATGAATGCAAATGAAGTGTTGATTCTCAAATAATCTTTTAGAAAGACTTTTATCAAGAGAAGATGTATGTTTACAAAAGGTTGATAATAATCATTCTTCCTAGTATCTTGATTTCTTGGAGTGAAGCACGTACTTGGTACTCCAACTATGTCTCCTCTCTATTTGCTTCTGCTCGAATCATCCTAGACCGTAATATTAACAAACTCTATATATTGTAGAACATCTCTCCCATCATAAAGATCTTCTAATATGAAATAATTTTCGAATTAACACCTATGATTTGAAATGAAATTTAAATATGAATGCAATGAGGTATTGATCGCAAAGTGCTCATCATAGAAAGACTTCTATTAGACAAAAAGGCTCGTTACATCAGATGTCGCTTTTCTAAGCTTTACAAATACTGATGAGCCCTAACTTCTTAGCTTTTTGACTTCGTCCAACAAATGAGTCAATTTTCCTTCATGATCCAGCACTGGATTAATATTCTAACTCAACAGTATTGCTGCGTCGGCCACATCCGCTACTTGCTGATCCACTTTACGCGCTTGGGTAAAACAATCTTCATTTCATTGTCCCCAACATGAGTATCAAACTCTTTGGATGGTTCACCTTGTATAATCTTCGGTGTACTCTTAGGACAACGTTCGTAATTCGCCTGCTCTATCTGATCACGAAACCTTTTATTCGTTATAATTGCCCTCTACAACGATGGTAACTTGCAAAAATTAATACCTTGTTTTATGTCATGAGAATGTAATGCAAAACAAATGTGAAAAAATGATAACAAACACAAAAGAAAATTGTGTCAATATGGTAAATGGCATAACTGCGAAGATGAATGCGAATGAAGATGTTGATTCTCAAACAGTCCTTAGAGAGACTTTCGTTTAATTAGAGAAGATGTCTGATCTCAAGAAGCTGAAAATGAATTACAGATTAGTTTTTCTTTTTGAGATCTTGACTTCGGGAAGCATGACTTGAACTCCACGTCTCAACACCGTCTCCGGGCTAAAAGGCAACCTCATTATTCCTTTCTTATGTTGCTCAAAAAATCGCAGTGGTTTAGTCTACGTGCTCCGAAGCTTTTGGGAAGTTCACTCACCCGTGTAGGCGGAGTGCGGATAAGAGTCTCTTCTTCAGGGAAGAATCTTGACAATCTAGTTTGAAGGGGTTTATTTATTTTTTTTTAAATTTGGAGGCTCAAATTAAAATTTCCAATAATTTTGAAGGGTTTAATTTAAAAATTTTCATAAAATGTAAGAGTTTAACTAATTTTTTAAGAAATAAACAAAGCTTATCAAAGCCCCATCTTTTAAAAAATAGAAAGGGATTTAATTAAATTATTTTGAAATATAATAATAATTTTTAAAAATTTTAGCGGGGCCAAACTAAAATTTCTGAAATTTTTAATGGGTTAAATGTGAAAATTTTGAACTTTGGGAGGGAGCCACTGGCTTAAATGAGGATCCGCCTCTGCATCCAAGGTATGCCGTCTCTACATCCGACATGTGTCTCCTCATTAATTTGTATCTCCTCGATTGGTCTTCGTTTGGTCCAACTCGATACTATAGTGTTATCGCTCTTGACATCACAAACTTCTCTCCCATCTTAAATGCCCTCTAAATTGGACCGTTTTTGAAACAATATTTAAGTATGATATGAGATGTAAATTGGATGCAAAAAAGGGAAAAAATAAAAACAAAACAAAAAAAAATAAGTCAGTATAACAAAACAATCGAATAAATAAATTAAATACTCAAGAATAAAATAAAGCAATCAATTCGAAGCGAATAAAAGGTAAGTACAACAAATAAAAGCAAACAAAAACCTAAAAGGGTTAATTCTAAACGGGCAACATAACATCATGGCACTAACAGGTGGGCTCCTACTGTCCACTATATGCGGTTAGGTTCTAAAGAAAACGGTACTGAACTGTCGCTCAGACATCGATTCGAGGGAATACGACCCTTATACCATTCGGAGGTGAAAACCTCACGAAATATAAGGACCGAATTTTGAAAGTGAATTACAACACTATACGGAGGTTAAAACCTCACGAAGCGAAGTAATCACTCCCACTTAAGGGTTTTGAATCTAATACATGATGCCAATTTATATCAAACATTATACAAAATCAAACAAGGTTTAGAAATTTAAAAATTAAATTAAATTGATTTTAAATTTCCTTAATAATTACGATGCGAACCTAACTAAGGCTTGACTCTTAAAATTTTTTATTTTAAAAAATTTATTCCTCAACAGAGTCGCCATGCTATAGCGACTATTTTTTTCGGGCTGCTACGAAAAATTAAAAATTGTATTTGGGAGTTCCCACTTTATTAAAAAATTCATTAAAAAAGGGAATTTGTAAAAACTCATATTTAAAAAAAAAATTAGAGTCGCCACCAATTATTCAAAAAGGGTAGACCGGACACCGAAAATAAAACCAGAGATTTTAAAACTTGGGTTCGGGAGTCGGTTACGGATGGGGAAGGGTTAGCACACCCACATCGCCCAAAATTGGTACCTAACGAGTTCGTATCGTATTTATTAAGAAAAATATAAAATTCAATTTAATTTAATTTTAATTCCTAAAAATGCATGTATGCATGATAATATTAAATTTGCCTCTATATCCATGGTACCAAAGGAGATGACACCTGGAGACAGCTAGAATACCGGGATAAAAGCCTAATACTATATGCAGCATAATAAAATGCATGGACATGGCATTAATTCGAATGCATAAAAAACCCACAGTCCGCGGTTCCAAAAGAGATGACACCCGAAGATCAGGATGCCACTCCTAAATGAATACTGAGACCCTAAGAACTAGATCTAACGAAACATACAAAATATATTTATTATAAAATATATCAATATTAAATAAATACAAAACTATATATTACCCTATTTCCAAACTAAGATTAAATTAAAATAAATACAAAGATAAGAATCGAATTTTACCCCACTAAAAAATTTGATGAAAACTTTGACCGACCTCCACCAAGATCTCCATGCCCTCGAGTTATGGCCCAAACAGTAACTTGATCGAACCACAAAAGGACCTCCGATCAAATGCTGGATCAAACCAGTTGGGCTGAGGGCACTGTCCTCTGCCCCTGGCCAGCCTTGCTCGGGCCTGCCATTGGCTCCCCATAATTTTTGGGTGTTCCGATTGCTTCAAAGGGCTACCCCTCCCTACCTTTTCTAGGAAAATTGGGAGGGGAATTGTGGGACGTGGAGCTTTGTGTTCCACGCATCCCATTCCTCTTTTTCGTTTTTTTGCTTTTTGCCTTTTTTTATAAATTAATTTTTACTTTTTTGCTTTTTAATTATATATATTATTTTAATTATTATAATTTTTTTGAATTTTTTCTTGATTTTACATTAATAATATTACTATTTAAATAATACTAATAATACTAAAACTCGGACAAAAATGAGTGACTATAGCAATGTATGATTTTATTAGAGAAAAAAGCATACAAGAAGAGAATATCTTGAGCCTCGTTAAAAACCTCTAATTCTAGGTTGGGGGAAAAGAGTACTCAGATACCCCGAAGAACACAAAGAAAAAGACCAATGCTGAAAAGGAACTCAAAAACACCATAACGAACAAGACACAAAATACAAAAAAACACGCCTGAAAAAAGAACTCGAACACACCATAGCAAACAAAATGCCAAGACAAACCCAAACATCACACAAGCTCAACCTGCAACCAAATTCCTCACAGTAGCAACAACCCAAGCCACACCAACAAGCATCCAAACAACCAAATTCAAACGACACAATCCAGAATAAAATAAAGAAAAACAAACACCTTCACGCCTCATTCACCCTCAACAATCTTTATCAACACCCTTAAGAATTTTAATAATATCTGTTATGATGTCTTCCTCTTTTCCAATGGTCGAGACCCTCACCCATTTGCCCACCTCCAAAGCTGCTCGAGCCTCACGCACAAGCGCGACCTCTGAGTCCAAAAGAGGATCATTAACAGGTCCCTCTGTAACACCCTTAACGTATACTCGTAGTACGAATACACATTAAGGATGTCACAATATTATTTAACAGAGTTCTAGACTTGTAATTTTTTTAAAAAATCTGACATAAAATTAGTTTATAAAATAACCATTTCTCGACTTTTGAAGTATTCGTAGCCTATTTGCAGATTGCTAGTTTTGACCATGAATTGGTTTATAAAACATGTTAGTCAGTTATTAAAACAAGTATGTAACTCAGGGTGATAACTAGGTACACTGCCTATGCCCTTTCTTAAATTTAAAATCGTTATGCGATAAACGATAAATAAAATTTTACCCGATTAAATATCATTACCAGTAATTCTTTAACCATACGAATAATTTATATTTATCTGACTATTAATCAAACTTATAACTTTAAAACAACTAATGAATAAATTGATACATGCCCACTAGAGAATATCACAAATTAGAATGTCTTACTGATGTTTGTCAGACTGCAGCTTGATCAACATGCTTGACTCCTATTCTGGTAAGTTCCCAATAATCTACGTGTGAAATAGCACGCGCTAAGTATCCACTTAGTGAGGATGCTATAAATTAAAGTAAAGCATTTCAATGTATAGAAATAACATAAATAAACAAATTATTGTGTATATTATATAAAAATATAGAATCGAATAAAACTAACTTATCAAAGTTATTACTCTGTCATGTAACAGTGCAATACAATTTCTGCAAAAAGGCAAGCGAGTCCCAATTGCAGTTTATACAATTAATCAAACCATTATTTTATTAATCAAATATACGTTAAGCTTTTTAACTTAACTGACTGCATAACTGCATTTCATGTATTATAGCCCGAAGTACAATATAGTGTGATACTTTGGTACACGAGTCATCATAATCGACATTGTAGTGTCTACAACGCCATAGCATTTAATGATGAGTACGTACTCGAGGATGCCCTTTGCTCCTCATACTCGCACTTTTTGTGCTATGTAACACCGTAGTGTTTGAACTGACTCTGTAGAGTCCAACTCGACCCCGAATAGTATATCTCGACCCCGAAGAGTCTATCTTGCACCGTAGTGCTATGACGCAGCTCCTAGGACTCTATGGATATCCAATTATACCAAAGACTTCACAATAGTACTTGAGCAAAATCAACATTCCTTGTTCAAAGCATCAATATAAATCATATAAGTCGATATTAGGCAGTTCATGCCCAATATCTAAAATTCGATTTATCTTACATAAATCATTATGCCATATCAATGTATCACATATGCCATTTAATATTTCATGCCATTTGCATAACTTTGATCAACATACATTCTCATTAATATCAAGGTCGACTTATCGCAAGTCTTCATCATATCATATATATAAAATAGGTAAAAATACACTCACCTTGGCCACTTAACACAATGCCTCTCTAAGTCCTAGTTCGATCCTTTCTTTCATAGAACCTCGAACCTTCTTTGATTCAGACTTGACTTCATTAATCACATGTATACAATAAAATATTTGTTAGATTCAAATCTAACAATACCTTAAACATGCCGTCTAATATAATCATCCGAATATAAAATTTCCAAATATTTTTCCTTTCTTCCTTGTACTGTTCAAAAACTCATTATGGTCTTTAGTGACCAACTCGAACTTCCAATAGTTCTTCCGAGCTTGCTAACTAACATTTAAATACAAAATGTTTCAAATTCCATTTTTTGATAGCTTGCGCTACCTTCAAAGATTTACTTATACAGGGTAAAATACATAATGGATCTTAATTTCTTTTATTCTGGAGAAACTAGATTCGATAACCGTTCTAATGGTAAAAACTACATAAATTAATAAAATCTACAAAAATTGGGAAAATTCCTTACATTCACGTCACAGAGTTGTCCAGGCAGAAACTGCTCTGTAATTTTCCTTACCTCTATTCGATTAAAAATTCATATCTTTTAACTCGAAACTCGAAATCAGTTTCCATTTTTTGGAAACTAAACTAGACTAACAAATCTTTACAACGGTATAAAATTCATCATCTAACCATTTTTTTAGAATTTATGGCGAATTTTTAAACTTACCGCCATAATTCAAATTCCAACATAACTTTCCATAAATAACTTCTAATTTACACCAACTTCTCCTTATTTCTCTACTTGTCAATTAAGTCATATCACTTTACTTCAAATGACTAGAATAAAGCTTGTATTCATATGTTCTCTTTACATCCTTTATCAAAATAAGCTTAAACCTTTACTTCTCTAACTTCTCTTATTTTGTCGAGGTGGTCACCAAATTTCAGATATAAGGATTCAAGCTTCTTAACTTTGCAAATAAATCCTTAAATCAACATTACTACCTTAATTCCATCATTTTAACTAAAAATCAGATTTACTCCTACATATCCTCTTTGCCGAATAGACCATTCAAGTTTGACAATTTGTCAAAATGGCCACTAATGTGATTAATTGTAGTTTTAACATTCTAACTTCATTTTCTTGTCTCTAACATCATTAATAATATAAATACACATTAAATTCATAAATATCAGATCTGGTCCCTTAATTTTTGAAGCTTATCGAAATGGTCCCTATGTATTTAACTTAGGGTTTTGCTTCTAAACAACAAATCAAGCTTACTAGATCATTAATCCAACATACAAACCCTAAGTTAGACTTGAATCCATAAACCCTAATCTTCTCTATACAATCCGAAATATGCTGGTTTTAAATCTCAACTCAATAACTTGATTCTAACATCATACAAGGATGATTCTAACTTAAAATCAACCATGGATTCATAAAATCATAAAAGCCCCTATTTGTTCATAAACCCTAATTTATTCCTCATATCAAATCTCATAAACCAAACAAGTATTCTATGAATTATTTACATCAAAAGATAGAGCTCGAAGAGTAGAACAACTTTGTAGTTTGAAAGATTACCTAAAAACTGAGATTCGGGGCTTAAATCGAGCTTGTAAAATTTTTCTCTTCTTTTTCTCTTCACCAACATTTTGGAGAGTATTTTTGATGATTAATTCCTTCATATTTCATATATTTAAGACACTTGTATCATTAAAAATGAATTTTAATTCAATAAATTCCACTTTCTAAAAATACCCTCTAACTAGATTTATATTTCTAATTTGCCATTTTGTAACATTCCAACTAGACTTAGTTGGATTCTAATCAGAAACTATTCATCCATAAAAGAAACCTCAAAATTCCCTCCATGTCCCTTTTGGGAAAAATGACCAAAATGCCCTTTACTAATCAACTTACTCACAAAATTGACATTCCATGTCATTTTGATCGATTTAAAATTTTCCCGATCTTTTTAACATCCAAATATCCATAAAATGATATTTTATGACTCTTCTAAGGTCCATAGAACTATCTCTAAAATTTTAGCTTGATCCGATTATCCAAATATTTTTTTGAACTTTATCGTTTTATAGCCATTAATACAAACTCCGTACGAAAATTTGGGTAACAAGGAAACTTCTTTCTTGGGGGGTAAACAATTCATTTACAGGGTTAAAATACATAACTTTTGAAAATTACACTTTAATCCCTAAACTTTTCCAAAGTTTATACTTTAGCCACTAAGCTTTCAAAATTTACATTTTGGTCACTAGCCAAAAATTGGGATATTACAATTCTCTCCCCTTAAGAAAATTTGTCCTCGAATTTTCAACATGTACCTATTTAAAAAAGGGTGAGGAAACTACTTTCTCATATCTTTTTTTGTTTCCCAAGTCGTTTCCTCAATTTTATAATTTCGCCAAAAGAGCTTTAACAAGCGGAATCAACTTATTCCTTAGTTATTTGACTCCATGTGCTAGAATCTTTATCGGTTCTTTCTCATAAATCAAATTCGACATGAATTTCTATTTTCTCCGTGGTAATGACATGTAAAGGATCTGATCAATACTTTTTGATAAAGTCACATTTGAGTAACTTTGCATACAAATACCTTTCCCACAAGGCTTGTAGCACTATTCGTAAATGTTTATCACAATCTTCTTTCATACTACACTTTTGATAAAGCCATCTTTATCTCGATTGATAGCTGTTACTGTAAGAAATTTCATCTAGTGGCACATACTTATCCCAAAAGCCTTCAATTCTTCTATGGATTCAAAGTAGTGTTGAAATTATGTCGAGTCTCTAATGTCTTATGCAAGGAACTCCAAAATCTAGAGATAATCTTGGATCTTAATCACACACAATGAAAATAGGTACATCACGTTATTTTACTGTACTTTAGATTTATCTCTCAGCATATTTATTCATTACAGATTGATTCAATGTGTCTATAAATACCCAAATCGAATCATCTTTAATTGATATCATTGGTAACCTAGTTATGAAATCCATTATAATTCTTTTCCACTTCCACTAGGGGAATGGAAATATGTTACCACATTTCTGAAAGTACTTGATGTTTCACTTCTAGTTGTTAGCCTGTCAAGCATGTAGCCATAAATTCATTTACTGTCCTTTTTATTTCTGGACATCAATATTTGCTCTTCAGACCTAGATACCTCTTATTCTTTTCTGGATGCATCGTCAAGAACATAATATTTTTCTTAGACATCCAACATACTTAACTTTGAATTCTTTATTTTCACCATTTTCATTTTGTTCTAACCTTGGCAACATTTTTCATCTTTCAACTGAAAATCTTTAATCCAACTTAAATGAATAGGTTTAAACTAAAGTTCTATAATTAACATACCAATCTTTTTCCAATACAGTTGCACATTCATTGCTCTTAAAGTAAAGAATATCTACCAACTAAGTGCATTGGTTATTATATTGGTTTTTTTTCAAGATAGTAGTCAATCACAACATCATAATCCTTAAGAAGTTCGATCCACCTTCTTTGCCTCATGTTCAACTCCTTTTGAGTTAGCAGATACTTTAAACTTTTATGATATGTGTAAATATAGCATCGCTCACCATATAGATAATGGCACCATATCTTTTAAGCAAATACAACTACTAACTCTAAATCATGAGCAGGATAATTCCTCTCATGCGTCTTAAGTTGCCTTGAAGCATATGCCACCACTTTTCCTTCTTGCATAAGTACGCATCCTAAACCATTATGAGAAGCATCACTATAAACCACATAATCTCTGCCCGATTCTAGTTGTACTAGCACCAGGTGTAATACCCCAAAATTTGCTATGTTGATTAAGGGTCATTTAGTACTAAGATAAGGGCTTAAAAGCTACTTAGTGACTAAAATGACAAAAATGCAAAAGTTAGGATTTTCTCAATTATGGACTATAAAAAAGAAATTTATGAGGTTTTAAGGTGTCATGTGATAAAGAACGAGTAAAATAGGATACTCACAAAATTTGGTTAAAATCCAAGGAAAATTTGAATGGGAATTCAAGGTTACAGTTTAGTGACCAAAATGATAAGTTTTTAAAACTTGGGTGGTACAAGTTGAAATATGAAAAGTTGAAGGACCAAAGTTGTAATTTCCCAAAATTTAGGTGTTTTATTTCATAAATAGATAGAGTACCCATTGGTGTGGATCGAATGAGGAATTACTGGTTTGATCCGATATTTCGATTATTGGGAAATCGCAGTCAAAGTTTAAGTGGAATTTGGACACCCTGATCGAACTGAAAAATTATGAAATTTTACCATATGATAGAGAAAGGTTATAAAAGTCATTTCCAAGTGTTGGAAATATTTTATTTCAATTCAGGATGAATCCTATAATTATTTTGTTTAAGGAATTTAATTAGTAACCGATAAAATTCTAGGCATTTATCGGTAAATCGGATCAATCTAAAATTTCCGAGATGATTCCACAGACTTTTGAAGAGATATAACATATTATTTTATGAATATTTGGAGAATTTATCATTAATTATTTTATCCTATACATAGATTAAACAGATCATGGAGAAAAATCTGATGTAGATCCCAAGAATAAAAATGCAGTATAAGATATCGAATTTCGATTGAACTGCAAAGTTAAGCGTGCTCAAGGCATATGATGGATGACCTATTGGGAAGGTCTTATGTCAATACTTGAGACTGATAAAAAGGAATCAGTTCGAGTTAATATTATTCATATGGATATCTGATAAAGAATTATTAAGAGAATTTTTATCCGATAAAGATTTTGGGTAAAATTATTAGTATATTGGACCGAGTCAAAATTTTAAGTTTGACTTCATAAATATGGAATATTTTATTTTATAATATTATTTATTTTTCAGATATGGAAATAAAGAATTTTTAGAATTTATTTGATAGCCCGGTGAAGGGGAATCGCAGAAGAAGTAGTAAGTGAATATCGGGAAATCGGATCGAATCGAAATTTCAGAGGCTGCACCATAAGTCACGAAAAATTCATAAAATATTTTTATGAATAAATTATTAATTGGTGGATTGTGATCTAACTAGAATAGTTGGATTTTTACAAAATGGCAAAATTAGTGATTTAAGTGACTAGTTTTGGTAATTTGATAATCTGGCCACAATGACAATTTTGAAATATTTTGAAAGTATCATGGGTAATATGGTAATTTACCATGTGAAAGCATTACTCTATTTTGGTTAGAGTTGAATGGAATTTGGTTGGAATTGAATTAGAATGGTAACTTGTAAATTATGATTTAGTTGGAGGTTAATTTTGGAAAAAGGACTAAATTGAATAAAACAAATTCAATTTATTATTACATGTGGCATAAATTAAAAAAAGATGAACAAAAATTTTCATCTTCCTCCTCTTCAATTTGAAATAATAGAGAAAAATGGGGGGGGGGAATACAAAAAAAAATTTCCTAGGCATTTTGAAGGCTCCCGAACAAGATTCAAGGTATGTTTTTGATAGAAAGTTGATCTATTTTCAATTCTCTTTCATTTGATAGTAATTTTATCAAGAGTTATGAAGATTTGATTATGTTCTTGAAGAGAGAGAAAATAGGGTTTTATGTTCCATGTTTAGATTGAAGCTTGAACTATGCAAATTTAGTGTTGTAGAGATGAAATCAAGCTTAGATTGTGATTAATTTAATGTTTAAGGATTAAAACCCCTAACCCTAGAATTTGGGATTTTATTTAGGGTTTTGAAATTGATGATGAAAATGAAAGATTGCTGATATTAAAAGCTTGATTTTGATGCTAGAATGAAAAATCCTCAACTAGTCATTTAAGTGACTATTTTGGCATGCTTGGTAAATTAGAGAAAATATTGTGAAAATTATCCTAGTGATGGATTTGAAGAGATTATGAATTTAGAAGCTTGATTATTGCATTTGGACTAAAATAAATTCCGTGAAAAATTTAGACACCCAAATTTGGCAAGTAGGAATAAATTGGAGATTTAAATGTTAATTCTTGGAAATGAAGAATATATGTTGGAAAATTTATTTAAGCATGTTAGAATGTTGTTTGGATGAAAAATGAGCCTAGAGAAGCCAAGTGACCAATTCGGCCACATGGAAGAATAATGGGAAAAATTTATGAAAATTATGATTACGAGATTTTATGAATCGAATATGTTGTATGAAGTTAGAATTAAAATTAGAATACATAGGGACCAATTTGTATGAAGTTAAGGACCCGAATCTAAATTTTATGAAATTGGAGTGTATTTATGTAATTAATGGTGTTGGAGATGTGAAATTGATGTTAGAACGCTAAACCGATGTTGAATCGAATTAGTGACCATTTTGACAATTTGTCAAAATCAAGTGACCAAATAGGAAAATGAATTCTTGAATGGGGATTAAATCTGATTTTTTAGATAAAATAATAGAATTAAGGTAGTAATGTTGATTTGAGGACTAAATTGCAAAGTTAAGAAGTTCGAATCCTTACCTTTGAATTTTAGTGACTATTTTGGCAAAGAAAGAAAATTAGAGAGAATTATTTTCAATAACTATTGATGAAGAAAATGATGAATTGGTGGTTTGAAGTAAGTAATGGGACTAAATTGACAAATAGAAAAAATAATAAGTTAGTATAAATTAGAAGTTAATTATGGAATTTTTTATGTTAAATGATTAGATAGCTTGATTGAAATTTTGTTAGAAATGAATCTAACAAATATTTATTTATATTTATGTGCTTAATGAAATCAAATCCGGATCAAAGAAGATTCGAGGTACTATGAAGGAAAGGATCGAATAGAATTTAGTGAGGCATGCTAATAAATGGCCCAGGTGGGTGTAATTTTTATTTATTTATTATATATGCAAGATGAATGAATGCATTTTTATCTGTTTATATATATATGATGTGAAGAAGAATTGCAATCAGTCAACTTTGATAATAATGAAAATGTATGTTGATCAAAGAAATATTAATTAACATATGTGATACATGGATTTAGCATAATAATTTATTTGAGATAAATCAGATTATAGATTTTGGGTATGAAATGTTCATTATCGAATTATGGTTGATAGTATTGATGAATTGGATATTGAAGGTGAAAGTATTATATTGTTATGCCCACGTACTAATGAGACAATGTAGGCACTACGGTGCTGAGACAATGTAGGCACTACGGTGCTGAGATAGACACTAAGGTGTTGTGTGAGGAACAAAGGGCGTCCTCAAGAACGTACTCATCTCAATCACTTCAGCGATGCAGATGCTATGGTGTTGTAGACACTACGGTGTCGTGATGACTCACGTACTATGACATCACATGATTTTGTATTTTGGACTATATTAGAGAATATGATATGCAAATGATTGCATGATGAAAGTATGACTATATTAGAGAATATGATATGAAAATAATTGCGTAATGAAAGCACGACTACTTGATGATCATGGACCATTGATATCAGGATTCTTAAGATAGTCATGATATATGATTATTCCTGCATTACAGATGACATGATTTTATACTTTGGCTATAATACTTGAAATGCAGGTATGCAATTAGTTAAGCTAAAAAGCTAAATGTACACAAGACTGATAAGATAGATGGAATCCTACGATTTGAATATTATATTGGTTAAATAAATTATACATGCAAGGTAGTTCTATATGATTAAAATGTTATCAACTGCAATTGGAAATTGCTTGCCAATTTGCAGAGCTGTGTTATTATAATCATTGTTTACATTATTATGATTATACCTCATTAAGTTATATTTAATGTGTGTTTCGTATCACATGTAGGTACTTTTGAATATATAGAAGAGGAGGAGTTGCACATCATTGGACCAAGTTAGTCGGTATTATCAGTATCACCACATCCTAGTATAGTGGGGCATGTATAGATATTAAATAAGTAGCTATTCCGCATGATCTAGCATTATGACTTAGTTTGAAGAATTAAAAATATTAGAAAAGATGCTTTAAATGGTTTTAAACTTAGTTGGTCATTTATTGCGTAGTGATTTTGAAATCAAGAAAGGGTTTAGACAACATACATAGTTTTCACCTTGAATTGTATTCTCATTTTAATAATTGCTCAAAGTATTTTACAAACCAATTTAGGGTCAAAACTAGCTGCGGTTGCTAGACATAGTTTTGTTTGAAAACTGAGAAAGGCCAACCACTGAACTACTTTGTTGAAAAAAATTTACAAGTCTAAAAGTCAGTGTAAATCAGTTAGTAACATCTTTAATGTGTATTCGAATATCGAATATACGTTGAGGGTGTTACACCAGGGCTTCTGTTAAGATCATTTTTAATGTCTTAAAACTTTCTTGGCACTTATCCGTCTAAATAAATGGTACATCCTTCTTCAATAGCTTGGTCAGTGGGGAGGCAATTATCAAGAATTTCTTTACAAACCTTCGATAATAACCAACAAGTTCCAAGAAACTTCAAACCTCAGAAACATTCTTCGGAGTTTTTCATTCAACTATAGCTTGTACTTTCTTAGGATCTACTCTTATCCCCTTTGCCGAAACCACATGGCCAAGAAAAGCAACTTCCGGCACCCAAAATTCACACTTTGGCAGCTTAGCATACAACTTCTTTTCTCGAAAGGGTCTGAAGAAGAATGCGAAGGTGGGCATCATGTTCTTCCTTTTTCTTTGAATAAACTAAAATATCATCGACGAATACCACCAAAAATTGATCCAATTAAGGTTGAAATACTCGGTTCATCAGATATATGAATGTCGCAGGAGCATTTGTCAATCTAAACGGCATCACTACAAACTTATAGTGTCCATACCGAGTTCGAAAAGCTATCTTCGGAATATCTTCTTCCTTGATCTTTTACTAATGATACCCCGATTAGAGATCAATCTTAGAAAATACAGTTGCACTTTTGAACTGATCAAAAAGGTCATCAATCTTCAAAAGATGACACTTATTCTTTGTTGTCACCTTATTTATCCGACGGTAATCTATGCATAATCGCATGAATCCATCTTTCTTTTTCACAAATAACACTAGTGCGCCCCAAGGTGACATACTTGGCCTTATAAAACCTCGATCTAACAATTCTTGTAGTTGTACCTTTAACTCCCGATGATAGGTTGGAGCCATTCTATATGGGGCCATCGATATAGGCGCACTACCTAGTAACACCTCTATTTTGAATTCCACCTCTCGATCTGGAGGAAATCCCGGTAATTCATCTGGAAATACATCTAGATACTCTCAGACAGTCAGAATATCTTTCAATTTAATCTCAGAAACTCGAGTATCCACTACATTTGCTAAGAAAGCTTGGCAGCCTTGTAGCAATAGTTTCTTGGCAGAAATAGCTGAAATTACATTGGATAAGGGATTTACCCTTTCACCAACTACTATTATCTCTGTGCCTTCGAGTTCCTCAATATTAATCGCTTTAAGCGACAATCCACAATGGCATGGTAGGAATATAACCAATTCATGCCCCCTTGTGCTATGTCCGAAGAGATAAGTTACCATCATATTGAGCTTTTGCCCGATCATCACAACGAAGCCCTTCTATCATCATCTTTATATTTGTTAAACCAATAGTCTATCGACATTGGTTTTCCTTCAATATCCTACCTGAAGTCCAACGCTTCAAGACTTCCCAACTCTCTAGTAATAAAAGTCTAAGGAACTTGGGATTAAATTTTCTCTAAAATCATATCCAAGGTTCGAAATAATAAACCTCGGTTTAACTAGGCATTTCCAACTTCACCAGCACTTTAACATCATATTGAGCAGAAAGTGGTTAATGTCTAACCTTGTTACTACTTCTTGAATTTTTGCCTTGATCCTTCTAATAACTTCTTTTATCTTACATTTCCTTGAGAAAACTACTATTAATAAAATCTTCAGATTTCTTAATTCTTGGTCTCTATTAACCAAGTTTGCTATCCATTCAGAGAAAATTTGCTTTTCATCAAACATTCTTTCTTTACCGGGTTAAGTATAATTCTCGTCTAATAATTTTCTACTACTAAGTTTTCCAGCTTTCCTTCTCATAACTTAATCAATGTTGTCTTATAGAGTGCCATATTCGACCTTCAAGCATATATATTTCCCAAGTAAAGATTCTTCTTCTTCTTATTACTTCTTCATATCTGAATATCTTAATATCATTTAATCACAAACTTACAGTCTTACGACTACCTTTTTATCTTGAAATGTGAGCCCTTACTATCTAAATTTCCTTGTAACCTATGTTGTTATAAACATAAGTGCATATATAGATGTTAAGGACTAACATATTATAATTACTGCATCAGATCCTTACAATACAGGTAACTCAACTCAAACTGAAGTTGATTACAATACTTATTTCACTTCATTGTACCCACAATAAGTCCTTTCTTGACCTCTGAGATTCGTCATTGACAAAATCCGGTAGCGTTTTACTTTCCTTATGTAGTAACCCATTTCTGTCCGGGCCCATAAGCCCAATACAAATAACCACCAACATTTTAAAATACCCATATAAACCCAATCTGATATCCAATTAACCCATTACACCCAATTGTTAAATCCCCAAAATGCCCCTAAAAACCCTAATATTCAAAATAAAAAAACCCTAGCCTAGTGAGCTGCCGCCGCCGCCTTCACTGCCCACTCTCCACGCGCGTGGCCGCCACGCACGCCGACCACGACCCAAAACCTGCAGAAAAATCAGATCAAGTTGTTAGTTTTTACACTCGTGTATGTATCAAAATGGGTATAAAAACCCATGCGAATCATATGTAAGAGAGGTTTTTTTGTTCGAATATTATAAAAAGGGAGATTTTAATACAAAAAGGGCTTTCGATCCAAATCGTTCTATCTTACCTCCGTTCGAACCAAAATTATCCCAAATATTCGAAATAGGGGAAGAAATCGAACATAAAAGGTAAAAAATATTATAAATCGTACCTTTCATCTCAGCTCTACGCAAATAGGAGATTTTTCTTGAAAATCTGAGGCCGGATACGTATTCAGAACGTCAAAATACGCCGGAAAGGTGCGACCTTTCAACTTCTGGCTGCCGGCGACCGGCGGCACACGGTGGCGAGAGGGTGACCGGCCACCACTACACCGGCTAAGGGACGAGAGTTGAGAGACTTTTTTTTTCTTAAACTTTGATATAATGATTTTTGGTTAAATTTAACTTATATACTAGAAAAAATTAGGGGAAATTTGCACACTAAACCCCTCCCTCCCAGCCTATTTTTCATTCCTAGTCTGCCCCCTTGGTAAAATCACTTCTTCCGTCCCTGAAACTTTTGAATTTCTAGCATTTTCGTCCTCATTTTCAGTTTCTTTTTTTTTATTTATTTCAACCATTTTTTATATATTATTATTATATTTATATAATATATATAATATATATAATCTATTATGTACATTATTTATAATTGTTATTATTTGTTTACTATATTTAGTATTATTTATATACTTATTATATTATTTTCATATTTGGTACTATTACCGTATAAATATATATATATATTTTATTTCTTAGTACCTACTTTTATTTTATGTTTATTTATGTGTATTATATAATTTTATATATTATATGTATAGTATATTTGTATAATTTATTATTATTATTTATATATATCTATTAGTATTTTATATTTATTTTCATTAATATATTATATCATTGTAATTACTACATGTATACTATTTTATACTTAACATATTATGAAATATATATATATATATATATACGTTATTATTTTCCTTTATTATTATTATTTTTTCTATATATGTTCATTATATTTTATGTTATATTATATTATCATACTTATATATTTTTGTTTATTTTATTCCATATATATATATTTTTAACTCGGCCAATTTAAGGGAATGTTTTCCACTTTATTTCGAATAACCGGTTAGGAAGTGACATCCCGACTTATTCAGGTGTCATCCTCCTCGGTTTTTGTAAATAAGGAAATGTTCTCCTTAGACCGTTTTCTTTTAGGGATTAAATTTTGAATTTAAAAATCAAAATTTTATTTTCTTGCAATGACAACACTCAATCAACGCGGTGCCAATTTTGGGTGTTGTGGGGGTGTTAATCCTTCCCCACGCGTAACCGACTCCCGAACCCAAAATTTTGAATCTCTGGTTACCTTTTTATGGTGTCCGGCCTACCAAAGTGGTCGTTGGCGACTCCATCCATTTTTTCATATTTCCCATCCATTTTCCACGTCCATATTTTTATTTTTCATTTTTAAAAACATTTACGGTGTTCTGTTGGGAGGGCCATCCCAGTCTCCGGGTGATGTCTCCTTTGACTCCGTAAAGAACACATTTTTTTCTTAAAACATCTATTTTTCGTAGAGGGTAAAACCCTTGTAACGACAGATGGCGACTCCGCTGGGGAGATATTTTAAGAGAGTCAGGCCAATGTTGATTTTGTGTTGTCTTGTAAGAAATTTAAAAATTCGATTTAATTTAATTTTTAATCCCTTGGCATTCATGCATGAGCTTTCTACCCGGGCTCCTCAACCCTTAGGTGGGAGAGATTACTTCGTTTCGTGGGGTCTTCACCTCCGTAGTGTTGTAATGTGCTCCTGGAGTACTGGTCCTTATACTTCATGGGGTTTTCACCCCCGTATGGTATAAGGGTCGTATTCCCCCGAATCGATGTCCTCACAACAGTTCGGGTACCCTTTCCTTTAGATCTGAACCTCATATAGTGAGCCGTAAGAGCCAACCTTTTAAAGCCATGCGAAACTCTGCCCGTTTAGCGGTCACCCTTTTTAAGCTTTGGTGCCTTTATTTATTTTATGTACAGTTTTTTATTATCTTTTTTTATCATTTAATTTATTCATTCGGTTATTTTATTTTGAACTAACCTCATTTTCTTGTTTTGATCACATCATATTAAATTAACTCATTTTGCATTAACTACATGACAATGTCATATCATTTTAATTTTTGCATTTTACCGACATGAAGTACTGATTCACGACTGGTTACCAATTTGAAAAAGATTTATCATCGGGAGAAAATCTAGTACCCTAGATATCAATGCAACATTCAAAGTTACGAATAAATCCTGTGAGTTCGGAAGTTGAGCTGCGGGAACCATTTTTGAATCAGTACCTCCGTATCTAGGGCATACACCTTGCATTTACACGCATACATTCACAGTTTTGAAACCGGTCCCCAGGATGCCCCGTGCCAGCAATATCATTTAAAGTGAAGTCTAGCATCATGTTGAACCCACGCAAGGACCCGGTCCAAAGGCATTTTTGAGAATAACCTTCGTGTTCATACAGATACTATGCCTCTATAAGACCCCGCATCTAGGGGCATTCACATACCCAACTAGGGGGCAATATAACACGTTCATCCTTCAAGAAAAGGTGAAAACATACTCCAAGCTTCAAATTCGCTTCATTTCAGACGGAGTTCAATGAAAATAATTTTAAAGCATATACCTGGAAAGATACAGGAAGATGATCAAAGCCAAAGAAGATTGGGGCATCTCCGCGAAAAAAGATCAAGAACTCAACATAGAGTCAAGGGCATCCCTTTGAGGGGGCAGAAAAAATTATTCACACATTCATCAGGATCATTTGGCATCAAGTACATGCATCATACATTCATACGAGCTATCATGCATTTAGAATAAACATGCACATTAGGCATAAAAGTTAGGGGCATTCATGGAGCATTTATTTAGGCATACAAACAGGTCTGGAGAAGAGACCAAATGACCTTGACCATGGGGGCAATGACGTAAAGACAAATCCCTAGCACAAAGGAGGCTAAATATGCAAAAAAAAGCTCAAATACCCAGGTAACAACGACAAATTTTGCACAATTACTAATTAATGTTTTTATTTCATTTTCAGGTCATGATTATCATCGTAAAGTGGCAGAGCTGACTTTTCGCAATTTTTTGCTTTCGAAAGTGGCTGAAGACCAAGTCAGTCCAGATTCAGCCTCCCTATTGATGAGCGAAACCATCATTTTGTATATCTCGCGTTATTGTCAATGGTGCAGTTAAGACCAAACTTCTGCCCCTGATATTATCTCTTTCTTACAGTTATAACTAAAAAAAGGAATAAAAAAATTAAAATATTCAAATATTCAAAAAAAATAAAAAAAATAAAAAATAAAAAGTCAAAAATCAAGAAAAATAAAAAAAATCAAAGCTTCATTCTTCGATCCTACCCCTCCGTTGATGGAATGGTTAGGTCAAAGTTATTATCATCCGACCTGGTTCCTCCGTTGATGGTGCAGCCAGGTCCAAGTCGCTTTCATCCGGTCTTGTTCCTCCATTGATGGCGTGACAAAGGCCAAAGTTACAGATATCAAATCCTGCTCTTGCGTTGATGGAGAGGTTAGGTATAAATTGTAGTTGTTCGGTCTAGCCTCTTACGTTGATGGAGTGGTGTGTCCAAGCTATTTTTATTCAGTCTTGTTCCTCCGTTGATGGCATAACAAGGTCCAAACTACAAATATCCAATCTCACCTCTTGCGTTGATGGAGAGGTTGAGTCCAAGTTGCAGTTGATCGGTCTGCCCCTTGCGTTGATGGAGTGGTGGGTCCAAGTTACTTTCATCCGGCCTTGTTCCTCCGTTGATGGCGTAACAAGGTCAAAATTGTAGACATCAAATCTTGCCTCTTGCGTTGATGGAGAGGTTAGGTATAAATCGCAACCGTACGATCCAGCCTCTTGCGTTGATGGAGTGGTTGTGTCTAAGCTGTTTTCATCCGATCTTGTTCCTCCGTTGATGGCGTAGCAAGGTCCAAATTTCAGATATCCAATCTCACCTCTTGTGTTGATGGAGAGGTTGAGACCAAGTTACCAGAGCCTGTCCCTCCGTTGATGGTGTGGCTAGGTTCAAATTATTGATCATTCTTACTCCATCTTTGAGGGTGTAGTAGGGTCCAAGTTGTTGTTCATTCCTTCTCCTCCGTTGATGGTGTAGTAAGGTTTAAGTTGCTAATATCAAGATTCTGCTTCTTCGTTGATGGCGTAGTAGAATCCAAGTTAACCGATCTGGTCATTTCATTGATGGTGTGGCTAGGTTTATGTTGTTGTTCGTTCTTACTCTGCCGTTGAGGGCATAATAAGGTCCAAGTTGTAGTTTATCCCTGCTTTTCCATTGATGGTGTAGCAAGGTTTGAATTGCTAATATCCAGATTTTGCTTCTCCGTTGATAGTGTGGTAGAGTTTGAGTTATCAGATCCTGTCCCTCCGTTGATGGTGTGGCTGGGTTCAAGTTATTGATCGTTCTTACTCCATCTTTGAGGGCATAGTAAGGTTCAAGTTGCTGCTCATTCTAGCTCCTTCGTTGATGGTGTAGTAAGGTTTGAGTTGCTATTATCCAGATTCTGCTTCTCTGTTGATGGCGTGGTAGAATCCAAGTTACTCGATTCAGTCCATCCATTGATGGTGTGGCTAGGTTCAAGTTGTTGTTCGTTCTTACTCTGCCATTGAGGGCATAGTAAGGTCCAAGTTGTAGTTCATCCATGCTTTTCTATTGATGGTGTAGCAAGGTTTGAGTTGCCGTTACCAGATTCTGCTTCTTCGTTGATGGTGTGGTAGAATCCAAGTTACCCAATTCGGTCCCTCCGTTGATGGTGTGGCTGGGTGTACGTTGCTATTTGTTCTTACTCTGCCGTTGAAGGCATAGTAAGGTCTAAGTTGTAGTTCATCCCTGCTTTTCCGTTAATGGTGTAGCAAAGTTTGAATTGCTAATATCCAGATTCTGCTTCTCCGTTGATGGTGTGGTAGAGTCTAAGTTATCAGATCCTGTCCCTCCATTGATGGTGTGGCTGGGTTCGAGTTATTGATCGTTCTTGCTCCGTCTTTGAGGGCGTAGTAAGGTCCAAGTTACGGTTCATCCCTGCTTCTCCGTTGATGGTGTAGTAAGGTTTGAGTTGCTGTTATCCAGATTCTATTTCTCCATTGTTGGCGTGGTAGAATCCAAGTCCAAGTCCCTCCATTGATGGTGTGGCTAGGTTCAAGTTATTGATCGTTCTTACTCGTCTTTGAGGGCGTAGTAAGGTCTAAGTTGTTATTCATTTCTGCTTCTCCGTTGATGGTGTAATAAGGTTTGAGCTATTGTTATCCATATTTTGCTTCTCCGTTGATGGCGCGGTAGAATCCAAGTTGCTAATGTCCGACCCTGCCTCTTCATCGGTGTTGTAGCTGGGTCAACCTTTATTAACTTCAGGTCTTGCCTCTTCGTCGGTGTTGTAGTTGGACCAAATTTGCTGACCTCCGATCCTGCCTCTTCGTCGATGCTGTAGCTAGATCAACTTTACTGACTTCAGACCTTGCCTCTTCGTCGATGTTGTAGTTGGGTCAACCTTTACTGACTTCAGGTCTTGCCTCTTCATCGGTGTTGTAGCTAGACCACATTTACTAACTTCCGATCCTGCCTCTTCATCGGTGTTGTAGCTGGATCAACCCTACTGACTTCAAACCCTACCTCTTCGTCGGTGTTGTAGCTGGGTCAAACCATTACTGACTTCAGGTCTTGCCTCTTCGTCAGTGCTGTAGCTGGACCAAATTTACTGACTTTCGATCCTTCCTCTTCGTCAGTGTTGTAGCTGGATCAACCCCATTGACTTCAGACCTTGCCTCTTCGTCAGGTGTTGTAGCTTGGTCGAACCATACCTTTCTTCGGTCCTTCATCTTCGTCAGGTGTTGTAGCTGAGCCAAATTTACACTTTCAGATCCTGTCTCTTCGTCAGAGTTGTAGCTGGATCAGACATCAGAACCTTTATCTTTTGATCCTGCCTCTTTGTCGATGTTGCAGCTGGATCAAACTATTTTGACAAGTCTGACAGAAATGTTGGCACAACGTGCTTAAACACGGTAAAGTTTAAGACAATGGATAATTCAAATATCCATCAAAAATCTATTTTCACGAATGGTCGAGGGAAAATAACTCCTTTGAAAAATCCAATGTCACGACTGGTATAAACTGATTGTACCTAGGGGTATGGTACAACTAGCCCAGAGTAAACGGCTGCCGGTAAAGACAACTCAAAACTGTTAATCCCTATACAGTTGGAAAAAATGAAAAGAAGCTCTGCATCAAAATTTACCAACTTTTGGTCCTGCCTCCTCGTCGGTGTTGTAGCTGGACCAAATCTTCATCTATTGATCCTATGTCTTCGTCAGTGTTGCTGCTAGATCAAGTTTTGCAGACCTTGCCTCTTCGTCAGTGTTGCAGCTAGGTCAAATTTTCTTCAGGCATTGCATCGTTGTCAGAGTCATAGCAAGCTGAGCTCGTTTTGTCTCCTCTAACGGATCGCCTTAAATTTTTTTCTTCCCCAACGAATCCTCTATTTTGAAGAGCGAAAAAGAATATAATGAGAATCCCAAAGAAGAAGCGGTGGCCGGAGAAGAAACCTCGTCCGGACAAAAATGGTTACTCTTTTATCTTTGCCCTATTCTTGTTTCACAGCAATGAGCAAAGAGGGGTAGTTGTAGTAACCCATTTCTGTCCGGGCCCATAAGCTCAATACAAATAACCACCAACATTTTAAAATACCCATATAAACCCAATTTGATATCCAATTAACCCATTACACCCAATTGTTAAATCCCTAAAACGCCCCTAAAAACCCTAATATTCAAAAACAAAAAACCCTAGCCTAGTGAGCTGCTGTCGCCGCCCTCACTGCCCACTCTCCACGCGCGCCGGCCATCGCCCAAAACTTGGAGAAAGATCAGATCAAGTTGTTAGTTTTTACACTCATGCATGTATCAAAATAGGTATAAAAACCCATGCGAATCATATGTAAGAGAGGTTTTTTTTTGTTCAAATATTAAAAAAGGGAGATTTTAATACAAAAAGGGCTTTCGATCCAAATCATTCTATCTTACCTCTGTTCAAACCAAAATTATCCTAAATATTCGAAATAGGGGAAGAAACCGAACATAAAAGGTAAAAAAATTATTATACATCGTACCTTTCATCTCAGATCTACGCAAATAGGAGATTTTTCTTGAAAATTCGAGGCCGGATATGTATTCAGGATGTCGAAATACGCTGGAAAGGTGCGACCTTTCAACTTTCGGCCGCCGGCGATGGCGGCGGCCAACATCGCGCGACTGGCGACCCACGGCAGCGAGAGGGTGACCTGCCACCACTGCCCCAGCTAATGGGAGAGAGTTGAGAGACTTTTTTGTTTTTTTTCTTAAACTTTGATATAATGATTTTTTGGTTAAATTTAATTTATATACTAGAAAAAAATTAGGGGAAAATTGCACACTAAACCCCTCATTCGCATCATATTTTTCATTCTTAGTCTGCCCCTTGGTAAAATCACTTCTTTTGTCCCTGAAACTTTCGAATTTCCAACATTTTCGTCCTCATTTTCAGTTTCTTTTTATTTATTTATTTCAACCATTTTTTATATATTATTATTATATTTATATAATATATATGATATATATAGTATGTATATATATATATATAATCTATTATGTACATTATTTATAATTGTTATTAATTGTTTACTATATTTAGTAATATTTATATGCTTATTATATTATTTTCTTAGTACCTACTTTTATTTTATGTTTATATATGTGTATTATATAATTTTATTTATTATATGTATAGTATATTTGTATAATTTATTATTATTATTATTTATATATCTATTAGTATTTTAAATTATTTTCATTAATATATTATATCATTGTAATTACTACATGTATACTATTTTATACTTAACATATTATGAAATATATATATATATACGTTATTATTTTCCTTTATTATTATTTTTTCTATATATGTTCATTATATTTTATGTTATATTATATTATCATACTTATATATTTTTGTTTATTTTATTTCATATATATTTTTTTAACTCGGCCAATTTAAGGGAATGTTTTCCACTTTATTTCGAATAACCGGTTAGGAAATGACATCCCGACTTATTCAGGTGCATCCTCCTCGGTTTTTGTAAATAATGAAATGTTCTCCTTAGACCGTTTTCTTTTAGGGATTAAAATTTGAATTTAAAAATCAAAATTTTATTTTCTTGCAATGACAACACTCAATCAACGCGGTACCAATTTTGGGCATTGTGGGGGTGCTAATCCTTCCCCATGCGTAATCGACTCCCGAACCCAAAATTTTGAATCTCTGGTTTCCTTTTTATGGTGTTCGGCCTACCAAGTGGCCAGTGGCGACTCCATCCATTTTTTCATATTTCCCATCCATTTTCCACGCCATATTTTTATTTTTCATTTTTAAAAACATTTTCGGTGTTCTGTTGGGAGGGCCATCTCGGTCTCCGGGTGACGTCTCCTTTGACTCTGTAATGAACACATTTTTCTTAAAACATCTATTTTTTATAGAAGGTAAAACCCCTGTTACGACATCTTACTATAATCTTATTCTATCTTATGCTAATGAGGAGCATCTTCAAGTCATACAATCAACACATCAGTAATATGACATTCTAGGGACTTGTATTTACTGAAAAACTTATAACAAACTCGGTTTAGCATCCAAAACCGACTAAACCTATAGCTTTGATACCACTAAATGTAACACCCTTAACATATACTCGTAGTACGAATATACATTAAGGATGTCACAATATTATTTAACAGAGTTCTAGACTTGTAATTTTTTTTAAAAAAATCTGACATAAAATTAGTTTATAAAATAACCATTTCTCGACTTTTGAAGTATTCGTAGCCTATTTGCAGATTGCTAGTTTTGAACCTGAATTGGTTTATAAAACATATTAGCCAGTTATTAAAACAAGTATGTAACTCAGGGTGAAAACTAGGTACACTTCCTAGGCCCTTTCTTAAATTTAAAATCGTTACGCGATAAACGATAACTAAAATTTTACCCGATTAAATATCATTACCAGTAATTCTCTAACTATACGAATAATTTATATTTATCTGACTATTAATCAAACTTATAACTTTAAAACAACTAACGAATAAATTGATACATGCCTACTAGAGAATATCATAAATTAGAATGTTTTATTGATGTTTGTCAAATTGCAGCTTGATCAACATGCTTGACTCCTATTCTAGTAAGTTCCCAATAACCTACGTGTGAAATAGCACACGCAAGTATTCACTTAGTGAGGCAAATATAAATTAAAGTAAAGCATTTCAATGCATAGAAATAACATAAATAAACAAATTACTGTGTATATTATATAAAAATATAGAATCGTATAAAATTGACTTATCAAAGTTATTCCTATGTCGTGTAACAGTGCAATATAGTTCCTGCAAAGTGGCAAGCGAGTCCCAATTGTAGTTTATATCATACCATCAAACCTTTATTTTATTAATCAAATAAACATTAAGCTTTTTAACTTAACTGACTGCATAAAAGCATTTCATGTATTATAGCCCGAAGTACAATATAATGTGATACTTTGGTACACGAGTCATCATAACCGGTACCGTAGTGTCTACAACGCTGTAGCGTGTAATGATGAGTACGTACTCGAGGATGCCTTTTGCTCCTCATACTCATACATTTTGTGCTATGTAACACCGTAGTGTTTGAACTGACTCCGTAGAGTCTAACTCTACCCCGACCCCAAAGAGTCTATCTCGCACCGTAGTGCTATGACTCAACGACTCTATGGATATCCAATTATACCAAAGACTTCAAAATAGTACTTGGGCAAAATCAACATTATAATCAACATTCTATGTTCAAAGCATCAATATAAATCATATAAGTCGATATTAGGCAGTTCATACCCAATATCTAAAATCCAATTTATCTTACATAAATCATTATGCCATATCAATATATCACATATGCCATTTAATATTTCATGCCATTTGCATAACTTTGATCAACATACATTTTCATTAATATCAAGGTCGACTTATCACAAGTCTTCCTCATATCATATATATAAAATAGGTAAAAATGCACTCACCTTGGCCACTTAACACAATGCCTCACTAAGTCCTAGTTCGATCCTTTCTTTCATAGTACCTCGAACCTTCTTTAATTCGGACTTGACTTCATTAATCACATGAATACAATAAAATATTTGTTAGATTCAAATCTAACAATACCATAAACATGTTGTCTAATATAATCTATCGAATATAAAATTTCCAAATATTTTTCCTTTCTTCCTTGTATTGTTCAAAAAACTCATTATGGTCCTTAGTGACCAATATGAACTTCCAATAATTCTTCTGAGCTTGCTAACTAACATTTAAATTCAAAATGTTTCAAATTCCATTTTTTGATAGGTTGCGCTACCTTCAAAGATTTACTTATACAGGGCAGAATACATACTGGATCTTAATTTCCTTTATACTAGAGAAACTAGATTCAATAACGGTTCTAACGATATAAACCACACAAATTAATAAAATCTACAAAAATTATAAAAATTCCTTACATTCACGTCACAGAGTTGTCCAGACAAAACCTACTCTATAATTTTTCTGACCTTCATTTGATTAAAAATTCATATCTTTTAACTCCGAACTCGAAATCAATTTCCGTTTATTGGAAATGAAACTAGACTAAAAAATATTTACAACAGTATAAAATTCATCATCTAACTATTTTTGTAAAGTTTATGGCAAATTTTTAAACTTACTGCCATAATTCAAATTCCAACATAACTTTCCATAAATAACTTCTAATTTACACCAACTTCTCCTTATTTCTCTACTTGTCAATTTAGTCCCATCACTTTACTTCAAATGACTAGAATAAAGCTTGTATTCATATGTTCTCTTTACATCCTTCGTCAAAATAAGCTTAAACCTTTACTTCTCTAACTTCTTTTGTTTTATCGCGGTGCTCACCAAATTTCAAATATACGTATTCAAGCTTCTTAACTTTGCAAATTAGTCCTCAAATCAACATTTCTACCTTAATTCAATCATTTTAACTAAAAATCAGATTTACTCCTTCTACATATCCTTTTTGCCGAATAGACCATTCAAGTTTGACAATTTGTTAAAATGGTCACTAATGTGATTAATTATCGGTTTTGCATTCTAACTTCATTTTCATGTCTCTAACATCATTAATAATATAAATACACATCAAATTCATAAAAATTCGATCTGGTCCCTTAATTTTTGAAGCTTGCTGAAATGGTCCCTATGTATTTAACTTAGGGTTTTGCTTCCAAACAACAAATCAAGCTTACTAGATCATTAATCCAACATCACAAAACCTAAGTTAGACTTGAAGCCATAAACCCTAATCTTCTCTATACAATCCGAAATATGTAGGTTTTAAATCCCAACTCAATAACATGATTCTAACATCATACAAGCATGATTCTAACTTAAAATCAACCATGGATTCATAAAATCATAAAAGCCCCAATTTGTTCATAAACCCTAATTTCTTCCGCATATCAAATTTCATCAACCAAGCAAGTATTCTATGAATTATTTACATCAAAAGTTAGAGCTCGAAGAGTAGAATAACTTTGTAGTTCGAAAGATTATCTAAAAACTGAGATTCGGGACTTAAATCGAGCTTGTAAAAATTTTCTCTTCTTTTTCTCTTCACCGACGTTTTGGAGAGTATTTTTGCTGATAATTCCTTCATATTTCATATATTTAAGACACTTGTATCATTAAAAATGAATTTTTATTTCAATAAATTCCACTTTCCAAAAATACCCTCCAACTAGATTTATATTTCTAATTTGCCATTTTGTAACATTCCAACTAGACTTAGTTGGATTCTAAGTAGCCACTATTCATCCATAAAAGAAATATCAAAATTCCCTCCATGTCCTTTTTGGGAAAAATGACCAAAATGCCCTTTACTGATCAACTAACTCACAAAATTGCCATTCCATGTCATTTCGATTGATTTAAATTTTTCCCGATCTTTTTAACATCCAAATATCTATAAAATGATATTTTATGACTCATCTAAGGTCCATATAACTATCTCTGAAATTTTAGCTTGATCTGATTATCCGAATATTTTTTTCAAACTTTATCGTTTTATAGCCATTAATACAAACTCCGTATGAAAATCCAGGTAACACAGAAACGTCATTTTTTGGGGTAAACTATTTATTTATGGGGTTAAAATACACAACTTTTGAAAATTACACTTTAATCCCTAAACTTTTCCAAAGTTTATACTTTAGCCACAAAACTTTCAAAATTTACATTTTGGTCACTAGCCAAAAATTGGGTTATTACACCCTCTGCCATCATATTTTTTCGTGGTCATCCTTTCCGTCTTTTACCTTTCACTACTTCTGGGACTACATTAAACTCTATCGAGGGACATCGCCTAACGTTTCCTCACCTTGTGCAACATCCGCCAAAGGACACCAAACACCCTCAACCTCCGCAGATAGATCCACACACCCAACTACTGCATCTGAGACATGTCCACACTCAACACTTGAAAACGCACCTCTAGGATTATTCTTCTCCTATAGAGCATTCAAAATCCACCTAGGACGCACAACAATGGTCAGAGCCTCATTAACACCACCAACCAACTCTACACACTCATCACCATCATCTAAATTGCCTACCATAGCAGTCCCCAATCCTACCGAATTAACGGGTGTACTCACAACATCAATACGCTTCACATGTACATGAAGATGTTCTCTTTGTATAGATGGTGTTGTACTCAATGCCTTTTTCGTATCAGAACTCGATTCATCAAAGCCCTCTTTTTCTACCTCTAGCTTATGAACGACCCTAACAGATGTGGAGCATAATCCCATTCCTGGACGCAAATCCTGAAAACTTTTTCGTCCACTTTCATGTCCAGAGATTCATCAATTGACGTGAAATGTGACGTCTCAATGAACATCCTTCCTCGTTCAAAGGAGTCAGGCTCCAAAGTGAATTCATCAGCGCGAATAAACTGTCCTTATAAGCTTGCAATGTTAGAGAATGAATCTCTCGACCAGACATGAATTGTGATGCTAGAAACCGCTAACCAAACTCTTCGCGTAACTATTTTGACATCCGACAACCATTCAACTAATTTTGAGAACCATTTTTCCATTGCATGTAATCCCAAGGTTTCACGCCTAATCTCCCCGTTATAAAACATTAACAATACTATCGATCCCATTAATCACATAACCGAGAATCCTTGTAAATTCACTGCCCTCAATTCTATAGTTAGATCCGTAATGGAAATTGGTTGATGACACCACCCTACCGCACATGTTTTCAGGATCTCCCTTTTGATCTCATCAATAACCCCCTTACCTTTTGACATTACAGAATTGATATCTCAGATTGAGACTTTCCCTTTTTCGCCATCCTCTAAGATCCCCTTTCTCTGCCAAAATACATTTATGCCACATTGCACCATCACCACCCTTATTTTAGATCCATAGATCCATAAATTGTTTAATCTATCAATTACCCGATGTGCATCTATTTCAAACGCCATTCTCACAAATCTGAATCTCGATCTATCCTTCGCTTTTTTTAATAGGTATAAAGGCATCAATGAAAACGCCATGGCGATCAAAGACTTACCAAAGTCCTTGCTAGTGTAATTACGGTGACAAGTTACCTACAAAGACCGTCCAGCATCCTCGATTCTCATTTGCCCTATCTCGCATGTTGAGGTCTATAACCTCTTTCTTTTACTCTTAATGAAAGGAGTTAGAATCACTTTAAAAAATTAACAATGAATATGTTGATATTTCTATAAAAATTAGTGGCTAAATCTTAATAATCAACAGCAAAAACTGCCGGTTTGAGTTTTACAGACGAGTGACATTGTTCCTTTAATTATTTCTGTTGTTTAGTTTAGTTTGAGGATTCATATAGTTTGAAATTTAAAAATCAATTTGAAGTCTCCATCATTATTTGGGGACATCTTGTGCAAATACTATCTTATTCTATCAACTAAAAAATTAAAATGGAGGAAAATTAACGGTTATAGAATAAAAATTAAAGGAAATCAAGAGGTGAATGCTCTATTTTTACCCATTCTTATGTTCAGGAAGGAAAGAGGGAGAAGAAGAAAAAGAAAAAGGGAAAAAATGATGAAATAACATATGTCAGAGTTTTTTAATGGCAGTTAACGACAGTGACCGTAATGAAAGTGATATAAAAATTGAGTGATCACAGTAAAAGTTTTAAAAATTTGGTGATTATTATGAAAGCATCATAAAAATTCGGTGACTACTAGTGTAGTGTATCATTTTTTTTAAATTTTTTTGATAAATCCTATCTAATCCTAATCCTAATCCTACTTAGAGGGATCGGGAAGGGGAAGGGGAAGGGGAAACTCTAGGGAGAAGAAAGGAGGTGCTCCTGGTGGGCCTATAACCCATGACCTAAGAAAAATGAGGGAACAAATATGAACAGCTTGGCTAACCGGCCAAATATGCTTACTCTTTTCTTAAATTTATTAAATATGCGTCGTATTAATCATTTCTATATTTTCATGCGACATACTTTTTTTATCATAAAGAATTATCAAATTCTTAAAATAATGTAAATTTATAGTTACAAATGAGCAAATTATTACATCGACAGTAAATTATAATAATTCATCTTATTAATGAATAAAATATAAATTATTAAAAGAATTTATTAAAATTATTTTTTTAATTTTATTTAAAAATTATTATTATTATTGTCACATCTTCATTTATATATAACTACAATTAATCTGAAATTTAAGGATCTCTAATATGCTAAGGAAGATTGAAGAATGTGTTAGGATATTTGTTTTGATATAATAATTGAAAAATAGTTTTAGACCAAGTTGAAAAGATTTCAAAAATGATTTAAAGTACAAACAACTTGAAAATATGTTTGAGGTGTTTTAAAAAGGTTTTGGGAGGCTTTAAAACGTTTTTAAATAGCAAAATTATCAAAGATTGAATCCTCGTACTAATACCCATCATACCGTATCGATACGTGACTCAATCCAATATTTCCAAAACCAAAACCTCGTACCGATACAACTTTTTCCGCACTAGTACGGACATGGTGGTTTCGAAACCACCTTAAAGGGTTCGAAACCTCTGTTTGTTTTCAACCTGCAACGACTATTTCCCAAAACAGGGGCATACCGATAAGGGTACTCGCATACTTGTACCGACAACACCAAAATATGAAATTTTGCTTGGAAATCATCCCCAAAGGATCTATTTCATCCTCATCGGCTAGGAACTCATTTGGGAGGATAAAAGGACCCTTCAAGCACCTAAAACAACTAATGATCTTAATGCCAACATCTCAATGATTTAGAAAAGAGTCTTTGTACTTAAATTGTCATTTTCTTCATAGACAAACACTTGTGAGCAAAATTATCAATGTATACTCAAGTGTATTGGGTTTGGGTTAGTGAGCTTAATTGTGCAAACAATCTACCTAGTGAGGATTTCTTTGTTTGTTCTTTTTTCTTTTGTAAAAAAGAGGGTTAGCGAGACTTTGGGGTATAAGTCTAGTGTTGTAAGGGTTTCCTCTTGAGCTCGAGAAAAAGGGAAGAAATTCAATAGTGAATTTGGAAATCTTTAGCGGGGAAGCTAAGGTAGTGGATGTAGAGCTTGGTTAGAAGCTTGAACCACTCTAAAATCTTTGTGTCTTATTTTTTTACATTGCTTCCACCACCAATCACCCAATTACCACTTCTCCACCACTTGGCGAGCAATTCAGTTGAAGAATTCGAGCACAACAATTGGTATCAAAGCGAGGCTCAATCTCTGCTTAACTTCCTATTGAGGTCATCCCAACAAGCTTGATCAACCAACAAATCAACTGGTGTTCATGGCGCAATCAATTGACAAGCTACCATTCTTCAACGATGAACATTATGCCTATTGGAAGAATATGATGATGTTCTTCATCAAGGTAATCGACTACCGTATTTGGGATATTGTTGAAGAAGGACCATTCCCACAATGAAGAAGGCAAGATTGGAGTGCGGATGACAAGAAGAAGATGGAGCTAAATGCAAAGGCCTTGCACATACTCTTGTGTATATTAGGTCCGGATGAATTTGCTAAAGTTTCTTCTTGTGAAGATGCTAAGGAGGTATAGGACAAGCTTAAAGTGATCCATGAAGGTACAAACGAGTTGAAGGAGACAAATATTGGTCTACTCAACCTTAATTATGAGAACTTCAAGATGAGTTCAGAAGAAGACATCAAGAGCATGTTCGATCGGTTCTCCACAATTGTCAATGAACTTAAAGGCTTTGGAGAGGAGATTTCGGAAGACAAGCTTGTTCAAAAGTTGATTTAATCACTTCTCAAATCATGAGAGTCCAAGAAGACGACAATCATAGAAGCAAAGAACTTGAAGGAGCTCAAGCTTGATGAGCTTATTGGATCTTTGCTCACCCATGAGTTAATGTTCGAAGAGAGAAGAAAAGAGAAGAAGAAAAAGATCAAAGAGTAAGTAATTGAAGATTTAAACATTATTGTTCTTTAATCCTCCACAAGTCATCAAGAAGATTCAAGTGAGGAGGAAAGTAAAAGTGAAGAGATTTCAAGAAGTTCACTCTATTCATGAAGAACGAAATGGGTAAATCAAGACATGAATCAAAAATGAAGATGAAGAATCCCATCAAGTGCTTTGAATGCAAGAAGCAAGGACACACCAAATACGATTGCCTTTGCTTCAACAAAAAGGGATCATCTTCATAAGAAGGCATATGTGGCAACATGGATTGATGAAGAAGACTCCACCAATAATGAGGTAGCCCACTTATGCTTTATGGCCCTCCAAGAGGGTGAGGTAACTTCTAACTCATCTATTTCTAATTCTTATACATTTGATGAGTTACAAGAAGCCTATGATGAATTAATTTTTGAATTCAAGGCTTCGTTTTCTAAAAAACAATAATTTGATTTCAAAATTGAAAATAGAAAATGAAATGCTTTCTAAAACCAATTTGGAATTTGAAACAAAAATAAAAAATTTTGAGCTTAAAGTTTTGAATTTACAAAATTTGCTTCAAAGTTTGGAAAAAGATCATCAAAAGGAAATAGATGATCTTAAGACAGAAAAAATATTTGATTCGTAAGAGTTTTGAAAAGAAAGATAATTTTAAAAATCAAATTTTTATCAAAGACAATCTAGTGCCCCTAGATTTTTAAACGGTAAATGTTTTAGAAGTATTTAGGTCCCAAAAGGATTAGTTGCTTCAAAGAAAAATGATGAAATTGAAAAATGAATTTCTAAGGGGACTAAAATTTGTGTGACTAATGTCATTGGATCCAAAGTAATTTGGATACCAAAAATTACTTGATTGTCTTTTTTTATAGGTGTGATGGAGCATTGATCAACAAAGTGATGAACCATGGAAGCTCTATGCACACAGGAAGATCACTTGAAGAAGGAAGACTCCACATCCTACCTTTGATTCAAGTGATAAATTTAAATTGAATTTCTTGTATTTTTATTTATTTTATTTATTATTGAAATTCAATTTCTTTTAATCATGAATTGTTGGACTAACATTCTATTTGATGCTTGAGTAAGGGGGAGCCATTTTAAAACAAAATTCTTATATTGTCAATTTTTTAAAACTCTCCATTGTTATTGTACTTCATGTCATTTCAAACTTTGTTTTGAATCATTTTTTGATATAAAAAGAAGGGGGACAAAGATTTGAAAAAATGAATTTTCAAATGAATAAGATGGAGCTTTTAACATTTTGATAAAATATTCTCTTATTCAAAATTTATTTTTACTAAGGGGGAGAATCACTAAAACAATTTTTCAAGTTCGTTTTATTATATCAAAAAAGGGGGAGATTGTTAGGATATTTGTTTTGATATAATAATTGAAAAATAGTTTTGGACCAAATTGAAAAGATTTCAAAATGATTTAAAGTCCAAACAACTTGAAAATATGTTTGATGTGTTTTCAAAAGGTTTTAGGAGGCTTTAAAACATTTTTAAATAGCAAAATTATCAAAAATTGAAGCCCCGTACTGATACCCATCACACAGTATTGATCCGTGACTCACCCAATATTTCCAAAACCAAAACCTCGTACCGATACAGCTTCTGCCATACCAGTGTGGACATGGTGGTTTCGAAACCAGCCTAGAGGTTTCGAAACCTCTGCTTGTTTTTAGCCTGCAACGGCTATTTCCCAAAACAAGGGCCTACCAATACAGATACTCGAATACCGGTACCGATAGCACTAGAATGGGAAATTTTTCTTGGAAATCATCCCCAATGGCTCCAACGGTCACCAACGGCTCCAACGGTCACCAACGGCTAGAAACTCATTTGGGAGGATAAAAGGACCCTTCAAGCACCTGGAACAACTAATGATCTTAATGCCAACATCTCAATGATTTAGAAAAGGGTCTTTGTACTTAAATTGTCATTTTCTTCATAAACAAAAACTTGTGAGCTAAATTGCCAATGTATGCTCAAGTGTATTAGGTTTGGGTGAGTGAGCTTAATTGTGCAAACAATCTACCTAGTGAGGATTTCTTTGTTTGTTTTTTTTTCTCTTTTGTAAAAAAAGGTTTGCTAGACTTTGGGGTATAAGTCTAGTGTTGTAAGGGTTTCCTCTTGAGCCCGAGAAAAAGAGAAGAAATTCAATAGTGAATTTGGAAATTCTTAGTGGGGAAGCTAAGGTAGTGGATGTAGAGCTTGATTAGAAGCTCGAACCACTCTAAAATCTTTGTGTCTTATTTCTTTTCATTGCTTCCACCACCAATCACCCAATTACCACTTCTCCACCTCTTAGCGAGCAATTTGGTTGAAGGATTCGATCACAACAGAATGGAACCACTAGCCTTCTTTTAGCCATGGCAGCAATGCGGCTAAAGGCATTGCTCTCTATATTAATGTAAATGGTAAGTGTGTAAGAAGTGTTATTTATTTATTTTATTAAATAGTGTTAAAATAATATTCTCAAAGCAAATATTGAGGTTTGAACCTAGAGTTGACAATCGAATGAGGAATAATTGAAAATCGAGCGAATCTAAATCGACAGGTATGGAGAATAATTGAAATCTTCACCCATGGGGACGAGGATAAGTAAGTTTTATCACCAAAGCTCAAATGAGGATGAAGACGAGGATTACTATATCTGAACCTTGAGGATAACCGAAGCTGTGTGTAACACCCAAAAATAGGGTTAGAAGGATTAGAGGTTTGATCGGGTTGGGCTTGATTCGGTCGGACCGAATTTATTGGTTAAATAGGTTTCAGGTAAAATAAATATTTTAAAAATAGAATTTCATTGAAATAAAATTGGATTGGACTTCTAAAAATGTTTAAATATTTTATTAATCATTTTGGTAATTAAATTGTTTGCTAATTAAATCGATTAAAGTTACATTTTGGTTTTAGTGACTAAAATGTAAAGTTTGCAAAACTATTTTTGTAGTGACTAAATTGTAAAAGGGCTAATCTAAGAGTATTTAGAGAGCTATATTTTCCACTTGTTTTAATTAAGTTTACCACCTTAATTGGATGAAGGTTTTGATGGATAATTAGTTTTTTTCAAATCATTTTCTTATTTTCCCAAATTCCTTAAGATTTTTTTCTCTACATTTTCTCTCATTTTCTTTTCACTTTCTTTTTCACAAATTCTATATTTTCTTGATGATTTTCAATGGGTAATATTTCATTTGATTCCTCTTTTCTTTCTTAACAAAAGCTCAAAAAGAATTCTTAAAGATCTTTGTTATTTCTCATATTCTTTTTCAAAGAAAAGTTACTTTAATTTTGGTGGAAAACTTCAAAAGGTAATTTTCTTTTTCTCTCTTAAAACTAAGGTTCATTATTGATATTCCCTAGTAATTGACTCTTGTTTATGGTTTATAACTTCTTTTTGCAATTTAATTCATGAAATTGATGTTAAATGGTAATTTTGGTGTTTTGCCTAAATTCTTGATTGAGATGGTGAATGCTAATGATTTCAATTGGGTTAATCCATATTTTAATTGTATAGTTGCTCTTGGGTTGTAAATGGCCTTTAAGGATTGTTTTTGGTGCTGGTTTACCTTTTGATATGTTGGTTGGATGCATATTAGGAAGCATGCCTATAGATTTTCTTTTTGATGCATGAATCCTTGTTGAGTTGTTAGAATTGTGATGCTAGTTAGCATGAGAGATGTTTGTCATGTTAGTATTGTGTTTAAAACATGTTGGAGTGGTTTGAGTATGCTTTTGGGATGAAAAATTAGCCAAATGTGACATTATAGGCCCAGGCGTACCGATACGCGGGGGCCCGTATCAGTACGGCTAGGCAATTTCAGGCTTATGGGATCGGTACGGGTCTTGTGCGTTTCGATATGCCTAGGCAAATTTGGCCTAGCGTACCGATATGGGGATGGGCATTTCGATACGATTTTTAGCCTCTGGAATTCACTTTTTCAACTTGAACCCGCATATCGAAACACCTGAGGAACTATATCGGTACTATTTAAAATATTTCAATAGTTCGGTATTTCAGTTAGGCATTTTGATACGGCTTGGTGGTGTATCGATACGGTGTGTTTCAAACCGTATTGATATGGGCTTACCCGTTTCGATACGGATGACCATTTTCCCTGAGAATGTCACTTTTGGGCAGTTTTGTTTTCTTTGCATTTTAGTCCCTAATTCTTGCTAATGCAATTATACATGGTAGAATGATCGGTTTGAGCTGAAATTTGAGATGAAAGTTTGGAACCTGACTAAGTAAAAATTGGTAAATTAAAAATGAGTTTTAATCTTAAAATTTTTTGTAATTGCAATTGGGTCCATAATTTGTAAATGTGATCAATTGGATGTCAAATTAATGCCCGGTTGAGTTGGGGTTGCACCTGATGTCTGTATGAACATGTAGGGTTAATAATTGTCATCTAGATAAGATAAAAGGAAAAAGAAAAAAATGGACCAGGTTTGGTTGAATCTCTTCGGTTTGCTACGGAAAACCTAATGTAGCCTTTTTGGTTTGGTTGGGCGTCTAGGCCGGGTCAAGAGGGGTACATTTGGTGGTATCAGAGACAGGTTAGGTTCGTTTGGGAGGTTGTTGTATTGTTGTCGTGAGTTATGCTCTATTGTATAATGTGTACGGTGATTCTTGTATGTATGATAGTTGATATATACGGTGATTGATATATGAATGATGGTTGTTGTATGCTATGTTAGGGATGTTTTGGGGTACCTATTGCCTTATTATTATAGTCTGGAAAGTTTTGATTTTTGAAATGAAAGTCTTGGATCCTTGCTTGAGGTTGGCCTGACTGTTTTGTTTTGAAATAACTATCATGACTTAGATATATTTTAGCACGATGTGACCGAGGAGAGAGTTGCGATCTAGTGCGATTGTTGTTGCTGTTGGGCAGGATGATGAAGGAGAAGTTGTACCTCCTGGAGGGTTGCCACCGCTCCTACCTAATCCACCTGAGGGAGTAGAGCAAGTAACACCTGTACTAGTTAGGCCAGGAGTGGGTGATATGGCACCATTGATATAGGCTATGACCGGTGCGTTTCAAGCAGCAGTTGCGGGTGTTCGTGTACCAGTACCACCGATTGAGGGGCAAGGTTTTCCTCTTGAGCGTCTTTGTAGTTTGGGCGGAGTTGAGTTCCGAGGGTTGTCGCCTGAGGCTTCTGAGGGTTGGTTGGCCAGTACTGAGAGGATACTGGGCCAGATGGGGTGCACCGATGCTTGTAAGCTGGGCTGTGCTGTTTCTCTGCTACAGGGTGATGCTTATACATGGCAGACTACCATGATATCTGGTATGGTGACGGATGATGTGACCTGGGAGTTCTTCTGTGAAGCATTCTGGAAGAAGTTTTAGGGAGTACGATATTAGGACGAGAAGAAGCGTGAGTTCATGGCTTTGGTGCAGGGCAGTATGTCTATTGCGGAGTATGAGGTACAGTTCGTGAGATTAAGTCGTATGCACCTAAGTTGGTTCTTGACGAGCGTACTCGATGTGATCATTTTCGGTATGGGCTTGTGTAGGATGTTAAGACATACATGCTTGCTGTCGATTACACCGACTTTGATGTGTTGGTTTCGCGAGCTAAGAATGTGGAGTAGAATTTAGGTTTGGCATCTGGATTGCGAGGTTCTAGCACGGGTAAGAGAGCTGTTGATTCAGGTTATAGCGGTGGTCATGCCAAGAGACACCGTGACAGAAGGTTTTGTCCAGAGCCGAGGCTTGGCGGAGGTGTTGTGGGATGTGGACTCCAGGGGCAGGGTGCCCAGGTTAGAGAACCATTTAGCACTTGTTGGGTTTGTGGATCCTGAGGTCATTTGAGGCGAGATTGCCCGCGTTTGGCCAGTGAGGGTCAAGCACCTGCACCTGTGGTGGCTAGTGCTTGTTGGAGTTGTGGGTCAGGCGACCATCGGAGGCGTGATTGTCCGTTGTTGGCCCGAGGTAGGTAGGGTGCTGCACCTGTCGTTGCTCCACAGCGTGGTCGTGGCCGTGGCCGCACCGCTTTTTAGCGCGTCAAGTTGGTGGACAGAGGACTGTAGCTCATACTGTTGCTATCCAGCCTGGGGGAGGTGGACCGGCTAGGGTGTATGCACACCGTGAGGGTCGCAATGACACCGATGTGATTGTAGGTACTTTTACCCTACAGTCTTTGTCGTTGTATTGTTGGTTGATTCTGGTTCTACTCATTCATACATTTTGAGTGAGCATGCAGAGCTGCTTTATTTATCTGTTGAAATTCTCAATGTGGGTGTTAGAGTGACTAGTTCTCTTGGGGAGATAGTCGTGGTTAGGAGGTTGTATCGTAGGAGTCTGCTGATGGTTCAAGGACATGTGTTTGCCGTGGACTTGATAAAGTTACCATTCCATTGTTTTAATGTGATTTTGGGTATGGATTGGTTGACCGAACATCAGGCTGTGGTGGATTTTGAGACCAAACGGATATTCTTGAGGTTTTTGGATGATTATGAGGTAGTGGTTGTTGGCGAGAATGCCAAGTTTTTGTCTAATGTTGTTTCAGTTTTGGAAGCAAGATGAATGTTGGATTCGGGATGTCAGGCTTATTTGGCCTATATTATGAATCCTAGATCAAAAGAGTTGAGGGTGCAGGATGTTCACACCGTATGTGAGTTTCTGGGTGTTTTTCCGAAGGAATTACCAGGGTTGCCACCTGACCGTGAGGTAGAGTTTGGCATCAAGGTCTTTGCGGGTACAATACCAGTATCCATTGCTCTGTACCGCATGGCTCCGAAGGAGTTGAAGGAGCTGAAATTGCAGTTGCAAGAGTTGCTTAATCGTGGGTTCATTAGACCTAGTATTTCACTGTGGGGAGCGTCGGTGCTGTTTGTTAAGAAGAAAGATGGTACGTTGCGGATGTGTATAGATTACCGGCAGCTGAATAAGTTGACAATAAAGAACAAGTATCCCTTACCACAGATTGATTACCTGTTTGATTAGTTTAGGGGTGCTTCGGTATTTTTTAAGATAGATTTGAGGTCAAGGTACTACCAGTTAAAGGTGAAAGAGGTAGATGTTCCCAAAATAGCCTTTCGTACGAGGTACTGGCATTACGAGTTTCTTGTGATGCCGTATGGTTTGACCAATGCTCCAACTGCTTTTATGGACATGATGAACCGTGTGTTTCATGAGTTTTTGGATCAGTTTATGGTTGTGTTTATCGATGATATCCTTGTGTACTCTTGCACCAAGGAGGATCATGATAGACATTTGAGAATTGTTGTTGCGCGTAATAAGTGCTACGCAAATGTGCAAGTATACACGTCGCAAGTTATAGTATAAAAGATATCGTCTCCACAGGGATTGGTGCCACTTCAAGAATCTAGTCTCTTGCACTGTAAAAAGTAAAAACACAGGTAAAGGATTATAGAAGTTTTAACTAATAACTAATCTAGAAAGCAATTAAGTAAAAGAAAAGATGAATTCAATTGAGAGAGATAGGCTAGGTTATCGTGAGTTGAGGTGTGATAGCCGATTGGATTGTCTTGGTAAAAGAGTGCACGGGCAACTCAGTTGCCGTGGCAACTTGCACGACGGGGTTGCCGTAGCAACTAATTGATGGTTGCTTGGGCGACTAGTTGGGCAACTACTTGGGCGACTGGGCAGCAACTTCAAGGTTCGGCTGAGCGTTCTTCAATGGTTTCTTCTTATCCCTAAGTCGAAACTCTAGCTATTTGTGCATGCCTTGATAATACATCCCTGCGTGAATCAAGGGTGAACAACAACCAATCTTGCGCTCCTCTTAGCCGTTGAAATCCTTAACTTATTCCTAAGCCGGATTAATCTTCACCATCATTGGATTGAATAAAGATCATATTCATTCGTTTCTTGAATCTAACTCTCCCGATATTAGATAAATGGATGAAATCACGAGATCCTCTCCCAATTCACTCGCAAAACAATAATAAGAATCAAGAATGAATAAACCTTGAAATAGAAAAGTGCAAACTCTTATTACCTAAACAAAAACCAATAGTTTCTCACAATCTCAAAACACAATAACCATAGCCAAGTAAATTTAGTTCATGGCTAGGTTCCAAAGAAACACAAGATAATTAATCCCTAGCATGAACCCAATCGAACAAAGATGAAGGAAGAGGCTTGTCGAAATCCTCCTTGCCCTTGATGCTTGTCGAAAATTCTCTCCTCTTGCCCTACTTGGACTTGCCAAATTTCCCTCTTGCTCTCCTCTTGAATTGTCGAAATCTCCTTGATATTTATAGGGCTAGGCCAAAGTCCTTCTTTGAGGAGGAGTTTGAGTTGGAATTAAATTATCTTTAAAGAATATAATTCTTTATTATAATTTTATTCCTATTAGAACTTCTCCTATCCTCTTGGAATTTAATTCTTCTTTAATCTCTCTGCATGGCAATCAAATTCCTTTGGGCTTGGACCTTGCTCCATGTCATCTTGGGCTTGTAAAATCATGAATTTCGACATCCATATTGCTTTTGGTCTTTGTCGACAAAATGCCATGGAAACTGGCTCAGCGTCTCCTTCATGCACTGCCCGGCAACTAGCTCGGCATATCCTTCATGCATTGCCCCGGCAACTAGCTCGGCATTGCTTTGGCAAGTGATCCTGCACATACATACACAAAAACACACCAAAGCAGCATCTATTTCCACAAAAATCACCAAGTTATGTAATCAAGCTCAACAATTGAAGGAATCATGGATTAATGCATGAATGGCTAACTATGCAACTAATATGAGCCTAAGTCTAACAATAATATGAGTAAAAAGGTAAGAAAAATAGTACTTTTGAACACTTATCACACCCCAAACTCGAACTATTGCTTGTCCTCAAGCAATGCAAACTCATAATTACCTGCCAAGACTTCAAATTTTCACAAACTTAGCTTTGAACTTGATTTCAATTCTCTCAACCGGGCACAAAAAGTATGATTGGTTTTTTATTTTTCAAAAAACGATGAATTACTCGGAATCAAACTATAATGCTTGTGAGTGTGTGCGGAGTTGTGTGCAAGTTGATTTTTTTTGATTCTATGCAAACAATAGGTTTTCAAATTACTTCATTGGGTTCTTTTTAACATGTTTTAACTAGAGCCAATTTCGGGCACCTCTAGTGTTTTATTTTTAGTTTTCTTAAGTTAATTTAATCGATTAGAGCCGGTTTCGGGCACCTCTAGTTAACCGAAAAATTTTAACGCCTCCTAGAGCCAGTTTTGGGCACCTCTAGTGATCAATTTTTTTAGCATATGCTAGAGCCAATTTCGGGCACCTCTAGCCTTCATCCAATTTTTATTCTAATCTCCCAATTAGTTAATTATCAACCTAAGTTTACTAGAACTCCTTAAATCAATCAAACCACAACAGTGTTTCATCAAATTTAGCATCATAGTAAAATTCTAAGTTTTTCCATGGTTATCCTAGAATAAAAATTCTATCAATTAAGTGCATTGGCAAAGTCATCATTGAATATTCATCAAATCTAAGCAATTCTTGTTCTAATTAAAGGCATGGCAGGCAGTTTATGTATCCTAAATGTAATGCTTAAGATTAATGTAACTAAACATGGTAATTACTAATAACAATCCCCCCCAAGCTCGAATGAGGCATTGTCCTCAATGCATGCATAATAATAACGAAAAATAACAATAAAAATAAAAATGCATACGAGGACTTACTCCGAGAGTTCGTCATCGTAGATGATTAGTTTCCTTCTAGTTGGCGTCTTGACTTTCTTGCTTGAACGCGATGGTTGTTTTCTTGTTGCCGGTGGTGGAATCGATCCTCGTACGGGGTTGTCCTCATCATCCTCTTCATCAATGTCAATGGCTTTTCGTTTGGAGGATTCAATTGGTGCGGTCTTTATTGGTTTAATGGAGGACTCGTTCGAATCTGAAAAATCAGAAAATGATTCCGTAGGAGTTGATTCAGGCATAGGTGTTTTACCTTTGGCTTTTTCAGTGGTTGCCGGGGCATTGTCAGGGTTGGTTGCCATGGCGTCAGCTTCCTTGGTTGCCGTGGTGACTGCTTCATTGGTTGCCGGGGCAAGAATCTCGGCGGGAAAGATTGGGAACGGCACACGATTGTCCGGGTACTTTTCTAGGATGACTTGGGTGATGGCATTGTTGTGCTCCTTCATGTACCGCATGAACATTAGTTGCCGATCTTCAATTTGCCTTAGTCGGCTTGCCAATGGGTGCAAAAGTGCTTCAATGTGTCCCGGGATTAATGGCCGAGTTGCCCTGGCGTTAGGTGCTTGGGCATTAGGGATTGCCGCGGCGGCAGGAGTTGCCGTGACAATTGGGGGCCTTGAAGAATCTCCCGGTGCTTCTCCCATTAGCTTCCGGATTAGTGCTTGATTCCAACCAGACTTGGGTAGGGCTTTTTCATCGGTGGATTCACTCGGGACATGCATCTCCTTGCAAAGATTGGAAATTAAGCAAGGGAAGAAAAGATAACCCTTATCTTTTGAGCTGCATACAAAAATCTCATCGCAAATAATTTTTCCAATGTTAATGATGCGATTATGCATAATAGAATGTATGAGCAAAAGACGTGGTATATCAACGGTAGTATTGTGTGTGGAGGGCATTAAAGAAGTTTTAACAAACTTATTCCATAGTTTTGCTTCGGGTTTTAGCCGAAGGCGATTTACCGTGCCCTTGTATTTACCGTCGTTCCAATGAGTTCATGGTTGAGTGAGTTCTTGAAGCACCTTGTCGAGTTGCTTGGGATTGATTTGGTCAACGAAGGCTTGATGCTCGTCCTTCTCAATGTAAAGTCCGTAAAAGGTGTTGATGCTTTCGGGACTTATAAGTATGGCCTTGTCACGAACAAAAACATAAGGATTATCCGGGTTAGGTGAGTGAGCATAGAATTCTCTTACCCATGAGATGTTACCCGGTTCCGGTTGATGGCAAAAGATTTGCCACTTTTGATGTGCAATCCTTTTGAAGATGAATGGTTCAAGGCCGAAATCTTGAGATCTGGAGTATTCAAAGCCTTGTTCTTCATGAATCTTCCGGCTTTCAAACTTTGATTGAAATCTTTCTTGAACCGCCGGTGTAGCAAACTTCTTGTATCTTGGTTCTTTGGAGGAACTTGGATGAACTAAAAGTTTAATCTTGGATGCCATGTATGATCTTGGTTGTGAGTAAAAACAAAGAAAAGAAAAGAAACTAAAAAGTTGCAAGATAGAAAGTAGGAATAGGTTAAGGGTGATGGGTTTTATAGAAAAGATAGGTGGGTGGGATTAGGGGGAAATCGACAATTGGGTTAGGGTTTGGTAGGAATTTTTGACAAAAGGGGTTTTGGTTAGGATGAATTGGAGGCTTTATATAAGCCTTAGATTCAGCCCATTAGTTTCCTTGTTGAAGATGTTTTCCTACTTGGTTTAGAATTCCTTCTTTCTCTTGAACTTCCTTTCCTACAATTCAAAAACAAATCAAATAAGGATTAAAATTAAAGATAAACTAATAAAGAAAATAAATAAAGATGTGTAATAGGATTCTTAGACTTGAATAAAAAAAATCTATCCTAAAACTACTAATAATCGGCAAAATAATAAAATAATAAAAAATAATAATCGGAAAAAAAATGAAAAATAAATAATTAAATAATCGACAAAAACAAAAAATAAAAATAAATAAAAATAAAAATAAAAATATCAAAGGGGAGAGCATGCTCATGCATCTCCTAAATTGACCACTTCCTTGTTACGTTCCACATGGGCACCATTGTAGTGCTTCAATCTTTGTCCATTAACTTTGAATTCATGGTTGTCAGAGATGGACTTGATTATCACGACGCCATGGGAGAATGGTTTGACGACTTCAAATGGTCCCGACCATCTTGATTTCAGCTTTCGCGGGAAAAGTTTTAGCCGAGAATTGAATAGGAGAACTAGTTGCCCTGGCGTGAATTGCTGTGGCAATAGTTTTTTGTCATGCCATCGCTTTGTTTTCTCCTTGTAGATTCGCATTGTTATAGGCGAGTGCACGAATTTTCTATCTCATTGAGATCCATCAAGCGCTTTTGTCCGCACTTCCCAATCCATATTCACGGTCTTGATTGCCCAAGACGCCTTGTGCTCGATTTCCACCGGTAGATGACATGTTTTACCATAGACAAGTCGGAAGGGGGACATACCTAAGGGTGTTTTGAATGCAAATCGCGATATGCCCAAAGTCGTCATCTAGTCTTACTGACCAATCCTTCCTTGAGGGATTTACAACTTTCTCGAGTATTCCCTTCAACTCTCGGTTGGAGATTTCGCTTGCCCGTTGGTTTGTGGGTGATATGCCGTGGCGATCTTGTGTGATATGCCGGCGTTGCAACATCTTGGCAATTAGTCCATTGTCAAAATGCTTGCCCCGTCGCTGATAATTGCTCTCGGCATCCCAAACCGTAAATATGTTTTTCTGCAGAATCGTTGCACGGTCTTGGAATCGTCGTTGGGAACTGCAGCTGCCTCTACCCATTTAGACACATAGTCGACGGCGAGTAAGATGTAGAGGTTGCCGAATGAAGATGGGAAAGGTCCCATAAAATCAATCCCCCATACATCGAACAGTTCCACCTCGATGATGTTCTGGAGTGGCATCTCATATCGCCTAGAGATATTGCCCGTCCTCTGGCAATGATCACATTGCTTGTAAAAGTCTTGGGCATCTTTGTACAATGTTGGCCAATATAAACCGGATTGCAAGACTTTGGCCATGATACGAGTTCCTCCAAAATGTCCTCCATAGGGTGAAGAATGGCATTGCCGAGTACATTCTCATGCTCTTCTTCGGGACACATCGGCGTATAACCCGATCTGCACATTGTTTAAACAAAAGAGGCTCGTCCCAAAAAGTAATGCTTAGCATCATGGCGGAACCGCTTCTTCCCTTGGTGAGTAATGCCATACGGAAAAATACCACTAACAAGGAAGTTAACTAAATCTGCGTACCAGGGTATTGCCGAGGCATGTGCTTCAAAGACTGCTGTGGCGTCGAGAGTTGCCGAGGCGTGTGCATCCATGGTTGCCGAGGCGTCATGGGCTGCCGAGGCGTCATGGGCTGCCGAGGCGTCAAGGGTTGCCGAGGAGATTAGAATTTGCTCATCCGGGAATGTATCGCATATCTCTAGATTCGCCCTCCTCCCTATTATGTTCCCAAACGTGATAAGTGATTGGCCACTTGATTTTCTGTTCCTTTCCGCCCTTAATTTCAATATCAAATTCTTGTAAAAGTAATATCCAACGAATCAAACGAGGTTTAGCATCCTTTTTAGCAAATAAGTATTTGATTGCCGAATGGTCCGTATGAACAATTACCTTTGTACCAATTAAATAGGATCGGAACTTGTCAAATGCGAAAACTACAGCTAGTAACTCTTTCTCCGTTGTTGTGTAATTCACTTGAGCATTGTTAAGAGTTTTACTAGCGTAGTATATCACATGGAAGGTCTTACCTGTGCGTTGGCCTAGGACTGCTCCTACCGCGAAATCACTTGCATCACACATGAGCTCAAAATGTAGCGTCCAATCTGGTGGAACGACAATGGGTGCCGAGGCAAGCTTTTTCTTTAGGGTTTCGAATGCTTGAGTGCAAGAATCATCAAAATCGAAGACTTTATCCTGTTCAAGCAGATTACACAGAGGTTTAGTGATTTTAGAAAAATTATGAATGAACCTCCTGTAAAAACCTGCATGTCCGAGAAAACTTCGAATTCCTTTAACCGAATTTGGTGGGGGTAATCTCTCGATCACGTCCACCTTGGCTTTGTCTACTTCAATTCCCTTGGATGAAATCTTATGGCCGAGCACTATTCCTTCATCTACCATAAAGTGGCATTTCTCCCAATTGAGGACTAAATCCGTTTCTTCGCATCTTGCCAACACCCTCTCTAAATTGCCGAGACAGCCGTCGAAGTCATTACCAAAACTAAAAATCATCCATGAAGATCTCAAGGAAGTCTTCGACCATGTCCGAAAAGAGCGCCATCATGCATCTTTGGAAGGTTGCCGGGCGTTACACAATCCGAACGGCATTCTTCGGAAGGCATAAAGTACCGTAGGGGCATGTGAAGGTTGTCTTTTCTTGATCTTCCGTGCTATGGCAATCTGATTGTAACCTGAATAACCATCAAGAAAACAAGAAAAGGGTTTACCCGCAAGACGGTCAAGCATTTGATCAATAAAGGGTAATGGGAAGTGATCTTTCCTAGTGGCTTTGTTTAGCTTTCGATAGTCCATACAAACCCTCCAACCGGTCACACCTGGTTGGGATAAGTTCATTATTTTCATTGCTTACCACTGTTATACCTCCCCCTTTTCGGCACACATTGTACCGGACTTACCCACGTACTATCGGAGATAGGGTATATAATGCCGGCGTCAAGCCACTTGATGATTTCTTTCATTACAACCCCTTTCATGGCATGATTCAGTCTCCTCTGGGCCTCAATTGAAGGTTTGTGATCATCTTCCAACAAGATCTTGTGCATGCACACCGCCGGGCTAATTCCCTTCAAGTCGGCAATTGTCCACCCTATTGCCTTTTTATGTAGCTTCAACATGTTGATCAACTTCTTTTCCTGCTCAGGCTGTAACTTAGAGGAAATAATTACAGGTAATGTATTATCGATCCCTAAGTATACATATTTTAGTTGCTCTGGCAATTGTTTCAACTCAAGAATTGGTGGATTTTCGATAGAGGCTTGTTCAAAAGTTGATTTAATCACTTCTCGAATCATGAGAGTCCAAGAAGACGACAATCATAGAAGCAAAGAACTTGAAGGAGCTCAAGCTTGATGAGCTTATTGGATCTTTGCTCACCCATGAGTTAATGTCCGAAGAGAGAAGAAAAGAGAAGAAGAAAAAGATCAAAGAGTAAGTAATTGAAGATTTAAACATTATTGTTCTTTAATCCTCCACAAGTCATCAAGAAGATTCAAGTGAGGATGAAAGTAAAAGTGAAGAGATTTCAAGAAGTTCACTCTATTCATGAAGAACGAAATGGGTAAATCAAGACATGAATCAAAAATGAAGATGAAGAATCCCATCAAGTGCTTTGAATGCAAGAAGCAAGGACACACCAAATACGATTGCCTTTGCTTCAACAAAAAGGGATCATCTTCATAAGAAGGCATATGTGGCAACATGGATTGATGAAGAAGACTCCACCAATAATGAGGTAGCCCACTTATGCTTTATGGCCCTCCAAGAGGGTGAGGTAACTTCTAACTCATCTATTTCTAATTCTTATACATTTGATGAGTTACAAGAAGCCTATGATGAATTAATTTTTGAATTCAAGGCTTCGTTTTCTAAAAAACAATAATTTGATTTCAAAATTGAAAATAGAAAATGAAATGCTTTCTAAAACCAATTTGGAATTTGAAACAAAAATAAAAAATTTTGAGCTTAAAGTTTTGAATTTACAAAATTTGCTTCAAAGTTTGGAAAAAGATCATCAAAAGGAAATAGATGATCTTAAGACAGAAAAATATTTGATTCGTAAGAGTTTTGAAAAGAAAGATAATTTTAAAAAATCAAATTTTTATCAAAGACAATCTAGTGCCCCTAGATTTTTAAACGGTAAATGTTTTAGAAGTATTTAGGTCCCAAAAGGATTAGTTGCTTCAAAGAAAAATGATGAAATTGAAAAATGAATTTCTAAGGGGACTAAAATTTGTGTGACTAATGTCATTGGATCCAAAGTAATTTGGATACCAAAAATTACTTGATTGTCTTTTTTATAGGTGTGATGGAGCATTGATCAACAAAGTGATGAACCATGGAAGCTCTATGCACACAGGGAAGATCACTTGAAGAAGGAAGACTCCACATCCTACCTTTGATTCAAGTGATAAATTTAAATTGAATTTCTTGTATTTTTATTTATTTTATTTATTATTGAAATTCAATTTCTTTTAATCATGAATTGTTGGACTAACATTCTATTTGATGCTTGAGTAAGGGGGAGCCATTTTAAAACAAAATTCTTATATTGTCAATTTTTTAAAACTCTCCATTGTTATTGTACTTCATGTCATTTCAAACTTTGTTTTGAATCATTTTTTGATATAAAAAGAAGGGGACAAAGATTTGAAAAAATGAATTTTCAAATGAATAAGATGGAGCTTTTAACATTTTGATAAAATATTCTCTTATTCAAAATTTATTTTTACTAAGGGGGAGAATCACTAAAACAATTTTTCAAGTTCGTTTTATTATATCAAAAAAGGGGGAGATTGTTAGGATATTTGTTTTGATATAATAATTGAAAAATAGTTTTGGACCAAATTGAAAAGATTTCAAAATGATTTAAAGTCCAAACAACTTGAAAATATGTTTGATGTGTTTTCAAAAGGTTTTAGGAGGCTTTAAAACATTTTTAAATAGCAAAATTATCAAAAATTGAAGCCCCGTACTGATACCCATCACACAGTATTGATCCGTGACTCACCCAATATTTCCAAAACCAAAACCTCGTGACCGATCTGACTTACTTCGCCCATACCAACCAGTGGACATGGTGGTTTCGAAACCAGCCTAGAGGTTTGAAACCTCTGCTTGTTTTTAGCTCAGCAACGGCTATTTCCCAAAACAAGGGCCTACCAATACAGATACTCGAATACCGGTACCGATAGCACTAGAATGGGAAATTTTTCTTGAAATCATCCCCAATGGCTCCAACGGTCACCAACGGCTCCAACGGTCACCAACGGCTAGAAACTCATTTGGGAGGATAAAAGGACCCTTCAAGCACCTGGAACAACTAATGATCTTAATGCCAACATCTCAATGATTTAGAAAAGGGTCTTTGTACTTAAATTGTCATTTTCTTCATAAACAAAAACTTGTGAGCTAAATTGCCAATGTATGCTCAAGTGTATTAGGTTTGGGTGAGTGAGCTTAATTGTGCAAACAATCTACCTAGTGAGGATTTCTTTGTTTGTTTTTTTTCTCTTTTGTAAAAAAAGGTTTGCTAGACTTTGGGGTATAAGTCTAGTGTTGTAAGGGTTTCCTCTTGAGCCCAAGAAAAAGAGAAGAAATTCAATAGTGAATTTGGAAATTCTTAGTGGGGAAGCTAAGGTAGTGGATGTAGAGCTTGATTAGAAGCTCGAACCACTCTAAAATCTTTGTGTCTTATTTCTTTTCATTGCTTCCACCACCAATCACCCAATTACCACTTCTCCACCTCTTAACGAGCAATTTGGTTGAAGGATTCGATCACAACAGAATGGAACCACTAGCCTTCTTTTAGCCATGGCAGCAATGCGGCTAAAGGCATTGCTCTCTATATTAATGTAAATGGTAAGTGTGTAAGAAGTGTTATTTATTTATTTTATTAAATAGTGTTAAAATAATATTCTCAAAGCAAATATTGAGGTTTGAACCTAGAGTTGACAATCGAATGAGGAATAATTGAAAATCGAGCGAATCTAAATCGACAGGTATGGAGAATAATTGAAATCTTCACCCATGGGGACGAGGATAAGGAAGTTTTATCACCAAAGCTCAAATGAGGATGAAGACGAGGATTACTATATCTGAACCTTGAGGATAACCGAAGCTGTGTGTAACACCCAAAAATAGGGTTAGAAGGATTAGAGGTTTGATCGGGTTGGGCTTGATTCGGTCGGACCGAATTTATTGGTTAAATAGGTTTCAGGTAAAATAAATATTTTAAAAATAGAATTTCATTGAAATAAAATTGGATTGGACTTCTAAAAATGTTTAAATATTTTATTAATCATTTTGGTAATTAAATTGTTTGCTAATTAAATCGATTAAAGTTACATTTTGGTTTTAGTGACTAAAATGTAAAGTTTGCAAAACTATTTTTGTAGTGACTAAATTGTAAAAGGGCTAATCTAAGAGTATTTAGAGAGCTATATTTTCCACTTGTTTTAATTAAGTTTACCACCTTAATTGGATGAAGGTTTTGATGGATAATTAGTTTTTTTCAAATCATTTTCTTATTTTCCCAAATTCCTTAAGATTTTTTTCTCTACATTTTCTCTCATTTTCTTTTCACTTTCTTTTTCACAAATTCTATATTTTCTTGATGATTTTCAATGGGTAATATTTCATTTGATTCCTCTTTTCTTTCTTAACAAAAGCTCAAAAAGAATTCTTAAAGATCTTTGTTATTTCTCATATTCTTTTTCAAAGAAAAGTTACTTTAATTTTGGTGGAAAACTTCAAAAGGTAATTTTCTTTTTCTCTCTTAAAACTAAGGTTCATTATTGATATTCCCTAGTAATTGACTCTTGTTTATGGTTTATAACTTCTTTTTGCAATTTAATTCATGAAATTGATGTTAAATGGTAATTTTGGTGTTTTGCCTAAATTCTTGATTGAGATGGTGAATGCTAATGATTTCAATTGGGTTAATCCATATTTTAATTGTATAGTTGCTCTTGGGTTGTAAATGGCCTTTAAGGATTGTTTTTGGTGCTGGTTTACCTTTTGATATGTTGGTTGGATGCATATTAGGAAGCATGCCTATAGATTTTCTTTTTGATGCATGAATCCTTGTTGAGTTGTTAGAATTGTGATGCTAGTTAGCATGAGAGATGTTTGTCATGTTGTATTGTGTTTAAAACATTTTGGAGTGGTTTGAGTATGCTTTTGGGATGAAAAATTAGCCAAATGTGACATTATAGGCCCAGGCGTACCGATACGCGGGGGCCCGTATCAGTACGGCTAGGCAATTTCAGGCTTATGGGATCGGTACGGGTCTTGTGCGTTTCGATATGCCTAGGCAAATTTGGCCTAGCGTACCGGTATGGGGATGGGCATTTCGATACGATTTTTAGCCTCTGGAATTCACTTTTGCAACTTGAACCCGCATATCGAAACACCTGAGGAACTATATCGGTACTATTTAAAATATTTCAATAGTTCGGTATTTCAGTTAGGCATTTCGATACGGCTTGGTGGTGTATCGATACGGTGTGTTTCAAACCGTATTTATATGGGCTTACCCGTTTCGATACGGATGACCATTTTCCCTGAGAATGTCACTTTTGGGCAGTTTTGTTTTCTTTGCATTTTAGTCCCTAATTCTTGCTGATGCAATTATACATGGTAGAATGATCGGTTTGAGCTGAAATTTGAGATGAAAGTTTGGAACCTGACTAAGTGAAAATTGGTAAATTAAAAATGAGTTTTAATCTTAAAATTTTTTGTAATTGCAATTGGGTCCATAATTTGTAAATGTGATCAATTGGATGTTAAATTGATGCCCGGTTGAGTTGGGGTTGCACCTAATGTCTGTATGAACATGTAGGGTTAATAATTGTCATCTAGATAAGATAAAAGGAAAAAGAAAAAAATGGACCAGGTTTGGTTGAATCTCTTCGGTTTGCTACGGAAAACCTAATGTAGCCTTTTGGTTTGGTTGGGCGTCTAGGCCGGTCAAGAGGGGTACATTTGGTGGTATCGAGACAGTTAGGTTCGTTTGGGAGGTTGTTGTATTGTTGTCGTGAGTTATGCTCTATTGTATAATGTGTACGGTGATTCTTGTATGTATGATAGTTGATATATACGGTGATTGATATATGAATGATGGTTGTTGTATGCTATGTTAGGGATGTTTTGGGGTACCTATTGCCTTATTATTATAGTCTAGAAAGTTTTGATTTTTGAAATGAAAGTCTTGGATCCTTGCTTGAGGTTGGCCTTGACTGCTTTTGTTTGAAATAACTATCATGACTTAGATATATTTTAGCACGATGTGACCGAGGAGAGAGTTGCGATCTAGTGCGATTGTTGTTGCTGTTGGGCAGGATGATGAAGGAGAAGTTGTACCTCCTGGAGGGTTGCCACCGCTCCTACCTAATCCACCTGAGGGAGTAGAGCAAGTAACACCTGTACTAGTTAGGCCAGGAGTGGGTGATATGGCACCATTGATATAGGCTATGACCGGTGCGTTTCAAGCAGCAGTTGCGGGTGTTCGTGTACCAGTACCACCGATTGAGGGGCAAGGTTTTCCTCTTGAGCGTCTTCGTAGTTTGGGCGGAGTTGAGTTCCGAGGGTTGTCGCCTGAGGCTTCGAGGGTTGGTTGGCCAAGATCGAGAGGATCTTGGGCGGATGGGGTGCACCGATGCTTGTAAGCTGGGCTGTGCTGTTTCTCTGCTACAGGGTGATGCTTATACATGGCAGACTACCACGATATCTGGTATGGTGACGGATGATGTGACCTGGGAGTTCTTCTGTGAAGCATTCTGGAAGAAGTTTTAGGGAGTACGATATTAGGACGAGAAGAAGCGTGAGTTCATGGCTTTGGTGCAGGGCAGTATGTCTATTGCGGAGTATGAGGTACAGTTCGTGAGATTAAGTCGTATGCACCTAAGTTGGTTCTTGACGAGCGTACTCGATGTGATCATTTTCGGTATGGGCTTGTGTAGGATGTTAAGACATACATGCTTGCTGTCGATTACACCGACTTTGATGTGTTGGTTTCGCGAGCTAAGAATGTGGAGTAGAATTTAGGTTTGGCATCTGGATTGCGAGGTTCTAGCTCGGGTAAGAGAGCTGTTGATTCAGGTTATAGCGGTGGTCATGCCAAGAGACACCGTGACAGAAGGTTTTGTCCAGAGCCGAGGTTTGGCGGAGGTGTTGTGGGATGTGGACTCCAGGGGCAGGGTGCCCAGGTTAGAGAACCATTTAGCACTTGTTGGGTTTGTGGATCCTGAGGTCATTTGAGGCGAGATTGCCCGCGTTTGGCCAGTGAGGGTCAAGCACCTGCACCTGTGGTGGCTAATGCTTGTTGGAGTTGTGGGTCAGGCGACCATCGGAGGCGTGATTGTCCGTTGTTGGCCCGAGGTAGGTAGGGTGCTGCACCTGTCGTTGCTCCACAGCGTGGTCGTGGCCGTGGCCGCAGACCGTTTTAGCGTCAAGTTGGTGGACAGAGGACTGTAGCTCATACTGTTGCTATCCAGCCTGGGGGAGGTGGACCGGCTAGGGTGTATGCACACCGTGAGGGTCGCAATGACACCGATGTGATTGTAGGTACTTTTACCCTACAGTCTTTGTCGTTGTATTGTTGGTTGATTCTGGTTCTACTCATTCATACATTTTGAGTGAGCATGCAGAGCTGCTTTATTTATCTGTTGAAATTCTCAATGTGGGTGTTAGAGTGACTAGTTCTCTTGGGGAGATAGTCATGGTTAGGAGGTTGTATCGTAGGAGTCTGCTGATGGTTCAAGGACATGTGTTTGCCGTGGACTTGATAAAGTTACCATTCCATGGTTTTAATGTGATTTTGGGTATGGATTGGTTGACCGAACATCAGGCTGTGGTGGATTTTGAGACCAAACGGATATTCTTGAGGTTTTCGGATGATTATGACGTAGTGGTTGTTGGCGAGAATGCCAAGTTTTTGTCTAATGTTGTTTCAGTTTTGGAAGCAAGATGAATGTTGGATTCGGGATGTCAGGCTTATTTGGCCTATATTATGAATCCTAGATCAAAAGAGTTGAGGGTGCAGGATGTTCACACCGTATGTGAGTTTCTGGGTGTTTTTCCGAAGGAATTACCAGGGTTGCCACCTGACCGTGAGGTAGAGTTTGGCATCAAGGTCTTTGCGGGTACAATACCAGTATCCATTGCTCTGTACCGCATGGCTCCGAAGGAGTTGAAGGAGCTGAAATTGCAGTTGCAAGAGTTGCTTAATCGTGGGTTCATTAGACCTAGTATTTCACTGTGGGGAGCGTCGGTGCTGTTTGTTAAGAAGAAAGATGGTACGTTGCGGATGTGTATAGATTACCGGCAGCTGAATAAGTTGACAATAAAGAACAAGTATCCCTTACCACAGATTGATTACCTGTTTGATTAGTTTAGGGGTGCTTCGGTATTTTTTAAGATAGATTTGAGGTCAAGGTACTACCAGTTAAAGGTGAAAGAGGTAGATGTTCCCAAAATAGCCTTTCGTACGAGGTACTGGCATTACGAGTTTCTTGTGATGCCGTATGGTTTGACCAATGCTCCAACTACTTTTATGGACATGATGAACCGTGTGTTTCATGAGTTTTTGGATCAGTTTATGGTTGTGTTTATCGATGATATCCTTGTGTACTCTTGCACCAAGGAGGATCATGATAGACATTTGAGAATTGTTGTTGCGCGTAATAAGTGCTACGCAAATGTGCAAGTATACACGTCGCAAGTTATAGTATAAAAGATATCGTCTCCACAGGGATTGGTGCCACTTCAAGAATCTAGTCTCTTGCACTGTAAAAAGTAAAAACACAGGTAAAGGATTATAGAAGTTTTAACTAATAACTAATCTAGAAAGCAATTAAGTAAAAGAAAAGATGAATTCAATTGAGAGAGATAGGCTAGGTTATCGTGAGTTGAGGTGTGATAGCCGATTGGATTGTCTTGGTAAAAGAGTGCACGGGCAACTCAGTTGCCGTGGCAACTTGCACGACGGGGTTGCCGTAGCAACTAATTGATGGTTGCTTGGGCGACTAGTTGGGCAACTACTTGGGCGACTGGGCAGCAACTTCAAGGTTCGGCGGAGCGTTCTTCAATGGTTTCTTCTTATCCCTAAGTCGAAACTCTAGCTATTTGTGCATGCCTTGATAATACATCCTGCGTGAATCAAGGGTGAACAACAACCAATCTTGCGCTCCTCTTAGCCGTTGAAATCCTTAACTTATTCCTAAGCCGGATTAATCTTCACCATCATTGGATTGAATAAAGATCATATTCATTCGTTTCTTGAATCTAACTCTCCCGATATTAGATAAATGGATGAAATCACGAGATCCTCTCCCAATTCACTCAAAAACAATAATAAGAATCAAGAATGAATAAACCTTGAAATAGAAAAGTGCAAACTCTTATTACCTAAACAAAAACCAATAGTTTCTCACAATCTCAAAACACAATAACCATAGCCAAGTAAATTTAGTTCATGGCTAGGTTCCAAAGAAACACAAGATAATTAATCCCTAGCATGAACCCAATCGAACAAAGATGAAGGAAGAGGCTTGTCGAAATCCTCCTTGCCCTTGATGCTTGTCGAAAATTCTCTCCTCTTGCCCTACTTGGACTTGCCGAAATTTCCCTCTTGCTCTCCTCTTGAATTGTCGAAATCTCCTTGATATTTATAGGGCTAGGCCAAAGTCCTTCTTTGAGGAGGAGTTTGAGTTGGAATTAAATTATCTTTAAAGAATATAATTCTTTATTATAATTTTATTCCTATTAGAACTTCTCCTATCCTCTTGGAATTTAATTCTTCTTTAATCTCTGCATGGCAATCAAATTCCTTTGGGCTTGGACCTTGCTCCATGTCATCTTGGGCTTGTAAAATCATGAATTTCGACATCCATATTGCTTTTGGTCTTTGTCGACAAATGCCATGGCAACTGGCTCAGCGTCTCCTTCATGCACTTTGCCACGGCAACTAGCTCGGCATATCCTTCATGCATTGCCCTGGCAACTAGCTCGGCATTGCTTTGGCAAGTGATCCTGCACATACATACACAAAAACACACCAAAGCAGCATCTATTTCCACAAAAATCACCAAGTTATGTAATCAAGCTCAACAATTGAAGGAATCATGGATTAATGCATGAATGGCTAACTATGCAACTAATATGAGCCTAAGTCTAACAATAATATGAGTAAAAAGGGTAAGAAAAATAGTACTTTTGAACACTTATCAATTGTGCTTCAGACGCTGTTGGCTAATCAGCTTTATGCTAAGTTAAGCAAATGTGAGTTATGGCTTAAGGAAGTTGTGTTTCTTGGACATGTGGTGTCGGCCGAAAGAATCCGTGTTGATCCGCATAAGGTTGAGGTTGTTATGAGTTGGAAGGAGCCAAAATCTGTAATGGAGGTTAGGAGTTTCCTTGGTTTGGCAGGTTACTGCCGGAGGTTTGTGGAAGGGTTCTCTAGTTTGGCGGCTCCGTTAACAAAGTTGTTGCAGAAGAATGTTCAGGTTGAGTGGACGGAGGATAGATATCGAGCTTTTGAAAGGTTGAAGGAAGCCTTGACGTGAGCTCCGGTCTTGGTTCAACCAGAATTGGGAAAGGAGTTTGTTGTATATAGTTATGCGTCGTATGTTGGGCTTGGTTGCGTGTTGATGCAGGAGGGTAAGGTAGTGGCGTATGCATCTAGGAAATTGAAAGTGCATGAACGTAACTACCCTACTCACGATCTTGAGCTTGCAGCGGTTGTGTTTGCCTTGAAGATCTGGAGGCATTATCTTTATGGTGAGAAATGTATGGTTTATACGGATCATAAGAGTTTGAAATATCTGATGTCGCAGAAGGAGCTGAATCTTAGGCAACGTAGATGGTTGGAGTTTCTTAAGGATTATGATCTAACCATTGAGTATCATCTGGGGAAAGCCAATGTTGTGGAGGATGCGTTGAGCAGGAAAGTGGCTGTGGAGCTGAGAGCCATGTTTGCTCGGTTGAGTGTGACAAATGACGGAGGTTTGTTGGCTGAGTTGCAAGTGAAGCCGTCCTTGTCGCAGATGATTAAAGAGAAGCAACCGTATGATGGGAGTTCGGTATCTCATGTGGAAGATATCAGGGATGGAAATCCTACGGATTTTCATTTCAACGATGATGGGGTGTTGTGTTTCAAAGGTTGAATAGTGGTGCTTGAGGACGAAGAGTTAAAGCGTACTATTTTGACTGAGGCACACGCTAGTCCTTCTGCTATGCATCCCAGAAGTACTAAAATGTATCGAGGGTTGAAGGAGGAGTACTATTGGGTTGGATTGAAGAGGGACATGCTGATTTCGTTGCACGGTGTATGGTTTGTTAGCAGGTAAAGGCTGGGCATCAATTCCCTTTCAGGTTGTTGCAACCGTTGAGGATACCAGAATAGAAGTGGCAAAGAACACCATGGATTTTGTGTCTAGGCTGCCTTTGACGTCGACCAAAAAGGATTCCATTTGGGTGATTATGATTCGGTTTACGAAGTGTGCGCATTTTGTGCCTGTGCATACTATGTATACCTTGGACAGGTTGGTTGAGTTGTACATCTTTGAGATAGTGCGTTTGCACGAGGTGCCCAAATCTATAGTTTTGGATAGGGATCTGCGGTTCACCTCAAGGTTTTGAGTGAGTTTGCATCGTGCTTTGGGAACCCGGTTGAGTTTCAGTACCTCGTATCACCCTCAGTCGGATGGCCAGTCGGAGCGCGTGATTCAGGTTCTTGAGGATATGCTAAGGTGTTGTGTTATTGAGTACCAGGGAACGTGGGAGAAGTAGTTGCCGTTGGTGGAGTTTGCTTACAATAACAGTTATCATGCTAGCATACAGATGGCACTTTATGAGGCGTTGTATGGCAGGAAATATCGTACACTCGTGTGTTGGGCAGAAGCGGGGGAAAAGTTTGTGTCTATGCCCAATGTTTTGAAAGGCACAACCAAAAAGGTAAAGTTGATATGTGAGCGCTTAAAAGCGGCTACAGATCGTCAGAAATCCTATGCGGGTTTGAAGCGTAGGGATATAGAGTACGATGTGCACGATAAAGTGTTTTTGAAAGTGTCGCCCTGGAAAAAGGTGTTGTGTTTTGGGCAAAAAGGGAAGCTTAGCCCGAGGTTCATCGGACCATAAGAGGTTGTCGAGCGTGTGGGTCCTGTTGCGTACCGTTTGAGGTTACCTTTGGAGTTGGGAAAGATTCATGATGTTTTCCACGTTTTAATGTTGCGGAGGTATAGGCCGGATCCATCGCATGTCATGCCGGTGGAGGAGATCGAGTTGAGACCGGACCTATCTTACGATGAAGAACCAATAGAGATTCTTAATACCAGCAGTAAGGTGCTACGTGGCAAAACAGTCAAGCTGGTTAAGGTGTTGTGGAAGCACCGTGGTGTTGAGGAGGCCACGTAGGAGCGCAAGTCGGATATGGTGAAACAGTTTTCGCTCCTGTTTCCTCCAGGTAAATTTTGAGGATGAAATTTCTTAAGTGGGGGAAAGTTGTAACGCCCTGGTTTTAGGGCTTAGCGGTTTAGAGGGTTTATTAGATTGTTCAGTGGACTGGAGTAGAGATTCGAGTCAGTTTCGGGATCGTATATTTTTGGTGTTGGAAAAATTATGGAAAAAATGCTTAAAATCATTATTAATTATGTATTTAATAATGGTGGAATCAATTTTGAAAATGGGTTTTGTAAGATGTACATTTTGGTTAGTGACCAAAATGAAAGTTTTGAAAACTGTGATTTTCTAGTGACTAAAATGAAAAGGGTCAAATACTTAGAATCTTTAAGGAGCTATTTTACCAATTGGTTTCTGATGATTTCTCCCTTGATTTGACTTATTTTAACATGTGGTTTAATTAGTAATTAAAGAGGATTTTGTTAAAAAGTTAGTTATCTTTTCTAAAACAAAAAATCACGTCATTTTCTCTCAACTTTTTTTATCTCCATTCTCTCCTCAGCCAAACACTCAGTTTTTCATCAAATTTCCAGAGGTGAGGTGGTTTCTAACTTCATTTTATTGTTTCAAATTTTTTTATAAAGATTGTTTATACAAAATCTTACAATAATCTTGTGTTTTCTTAGCTTTTCACAAATCAATTGAGGGAGAAACTTCACAATAGGGGTAAGGTCCGAGATCTCCTATATTGTATGGTTCTTTATTGAAATTCCCAAGCATTTGATCCTTGTTTCTGTATTTCTAATCTGATTTTGATGATTTCCAATGTTTAATAGAGTTATTTGGGGAAAATGAGTTGATTCGCCAATTGGATCTGATTTCCAGTAAGTAAGGTTGCTTTGATTCATATTTTGGATGTTTAATGATGTTGATAAGTGATTTTTATCAATGGAATCTCAAAACTTAAGAATCTCTATTTGTTAGGGTTGTTAGTTTTGAGGTTTTGTGGTGTTTATATGGTTGTAAGGTTGCTGGAGGTGGTAGGTTGTTTTGAATCTGTTTATAGATGTGTTTTGGTGTTAAAAGTGATGTTAGTTTGATAGATGTTGGCTGGGTTGTGAATCGAAGTGTTTTGGTTATGTTTTCGGTGGTTGTGGAGGGTTAATTGTGGAGGTTTTGTGATAATCTGAGAAGGATTGTGGTTGTTGTGTTTGTAATGCATAATGATGCATTAATCCTCTATTGTTTTGTGGTAAAAACAGGGATGTTGATCCGGAAGTGTTTGGAGAAGCGTTGGAGGCTTCGGATTCTTGATTTCGCATCGGCGAACCGAGGTTTCGCGTATCAGTGAGTGAAAATATGGTTTAAAGCGTTTTGATGTTTTGGGAACAGAGTTTTGGGAGTTAAGGTAGAGCTTGAAACGCTTACCTAGACTCAAAAGTAAGTATAAAGTAGTTCCTCTCTCTTGGTCGTGCTAGTTTGAAATGGTTTTATGCACTTGATCTAATTTACATGTTACCTACTGTTAAATCATGTTTTAAAGTATTTGATATACTATTTTTGAGCATGTAATGCTGAAGGATGCACATGGTAAGTGATCCTTGTAAGTATGGTTTATACTTGTGTTTTAAAGCATGGTTGTTGCTTTGAAAATGGCATGGTTTAATGTTGGTTAAAAACAGTGAGGTAAATGTTGTTTGGTTAATTATATTGGCAAGTGATGTGGTTTTAAAATTGTTATCGGATATAGTTGGCCGGCCATAGGATTGAGTGCCCTGTAAATAAGCCGCCTTGGATGTTGAGGGGTTTATACGGTGTACCAAATACTCCATCCAAGTACCCTAACGGTAGAGGGGTTAAACAGTACCGAATATTCCCGTTAATGGATTAAGCGTCTAACCGATGATTGGGGTGGATGTCCCCGTGGGTTGTTATGGTACCCGGTTGTTATTGTACCCATTTGTTAATATACCACGATTGTGATTGTACCGCTATTCCGGTTTAGATGGCTTGAAGTGTTGGGTTAACACTTATTGAATCTGAGTATCCGATGAACTCTTTTGTTAATGGACTTGTCTAATGATCATTTGAAAGCCAATATAATTGTTAATGTATCATTGAAATGTTTATGTTGTATAATGTGGTTTATACATGTTTCTCCTTAAGCTTTGCATTTGGTAGTAATGCATGGGAAGAATTAAGTGGAGGGTTAGCAATGTGACTTGCTGTTGTTAATGATACATGTAGCATATGGTTTAATATGTTGGTTTTAATGGTGTAAAGTGCATGTTTTAAAAGGGCATGATGTTTTAAAGGATGGTGTTATGTAAATGGTTTTAAATGCATTGATGGTGTTTGGTTTCGAGCACTCCTCACTAAGCCTTGTGTGCTTACGCTCTCATTGTCCATCAATGTAGATAATTGAGGTCTTGGAAGGCAGCAAGAAGTAAGGGGATCTTGGCAAGACTTGTTTCCAAATTATGTTAGAGACTAGATTATAATGAATAAGGGCAATGGGGTACTTGTTGTGTTCTGGGAGATGTTTTGTTAAACTCCCTGTTTGAGCATGTTTTTGTTGTTGCTCTTGGGTTGTAAATGGCCTTTAAGGATTGTTTTTGGTGCTAGTTTACCTTTTGATATGTTGGTTGGATGCATATTAGGAAGCATGCCTATAAATTTTCTTTTTGATGCATGAATCCTTGTTGAGTTGTTAGAATTGTGATGCTAGTTAGCATGAGAGATGTTTTTCATGTAAGTATTGTGTTTAAAGCATGTTGGAGTGGCTTGAGTATGCTTTTGGGATGAAAAATTAGCCAAATGTGACATTACAGGCCCAGACGTACCAATACTCGGGGACCGTATCGGTACGGCTAGGCAATTTCAGGCTTGTGGGATCGGTATGGGTCTTGTGCGTTTCGATACGCCTAGGCAAATTTGGCCTGGCGTACCGGCACGGGGATGGGCGTTTCGATACGAGTTTTTTACTTTATTACTTAACTTTTTGCTGTTGTTGGCAGGCTGCCTATGCATTGTCCATTATGTGGCGTGGGGAGAGGCAATGGAAAGTAACCAAAAAGTTGGGAGGGACAATTCCTTTTTATTAACTATATTGATTATATTATATGATATAAAAAATGACGATAATTATAAATTGCTGCCCCCTCCCACCAACTAAACACCTCTGTTCCTAGGTAATCAAACTTTCAATTGAGTTAAATTGGGCATTAAACTTTTAGATTTATAACATATTGTTACCGAGCCGTTAACGGTTGTTAAAGGGGTGATGTGATAGTTAACAAATTTGTATAATAACACATTTAGTCCTCCAAATTTACATATTCAAATAATTTAGTCATAATTCAAAAAAAATAATAAAGTTAACAATTGTTATTTACACATTCATTCAATTTGGAGGACTAAATTTACACATACATTTGTTATTCCCCATTATTGTTATGTTGATAATTATGGAGAAATGATTTCGAAATCTTTTTCAACTTTAATAGAATTATTAAATTCTTTTTAATTAAAAATATGACCAAATTAAATGAATGGGTAAATAACAAATGTTAACTTTATTATTTTTTTTAAATTATGACTAAATTGTTTGAGTGTGTAAATTTAGAGTGTTATTATACAAATTTTATTAATTGTCACGTCACCTTTTTAATAGCTGTTAACGGCTCGATGACCAATCCGTTGCAAATCTGAAAGTTTAATACCCATTTTGACGCAATTAAAAATTTAGTTACCGAATTGAATAAATTACTAAAATTTATCTATCAAATTATATAATTTACTAAAATTTAATGACCACTTGTGAACTTTACCCAAATATTTAGCTTGTCATTATATAAACATTGCTTATGAGATTATTTTTTCATTAACAATACATCAAATAACAATTTATTTTTAAAACAGTATAAATTGAGTGATAACACACAAATAAATGTAACATTTATTCTTACAAATCCATGAATTTATGAATTTGACAAATTGATGTTTTCTCTTAGGTTTAAATATAAAATAAGGGTCTAAAGTATCTTATTTTTTTATTTAGGTGCCTAAACTATTTTTTTCGTCAAAATATGTGTCTACAGTTTTTATTTTTGTGGAAATAAGTATCTAACTTTAAAAAAATAACACTCAATCATTAACTGACACGTGGCCAAAAAACCTCAACTCTTTTGGGCACCTATTTAGACAAAAGCTAAAACTTTAGGCATCTAGTTTGACCAAAAAAGCTTTAAGCACCTATTTAGACCAAAATAAAAACTTTAAACATCTATTTTATCCAAAAAATAATTTCAGCACATGAATAAAAAATAAGATATTTTAGACAATTATTCAAATGAAACTCAATATACGAGCATCATTCTTTCAATTTATATAGCAAGTAAAATCCAAAATCATTTTTCGCAACTTACAAAAAGAAAACAGAAAGATGGCATCGCCTAGATTGTATTAAATTTTGGTGCATTAAATAATCTAATTATAATAAAATTAGGGTAAATTACATAAGTAATCACTAAACTTTTAGGGTACTTTTATTTTGGTCACAAAAAATTTAAAATTTACAATATAATCACTAAACTATTAATTTGTTTTTATTAAAGTCGCTCCCGTTAACTACCATTAAAAACGTTGACGTGGCCGTTAATTTTCCTTCTTCCTCTTCTCTCCTGTTCTTTTTTACTCCATGTCTGAATACAAACTCCAAAAAAATAGAACAAAATCAAATATTATTTCTTACACAATTATAATACTATATCATATTTTTTTAATTGAATACTTAATTTTGAAGGAATATTTATGGTGAGTTTTGAAATTTCAAATCCTCTGTACTTCCTTTATAAAAAAGTACAAAATAGATGGCCTTGTTTTTGGGTCAATTATTTTCTTTTATTGTTAATTTATTTTAGTTTAGATGTAGGTTCTTTGTCTCCTATATTTGTACTTATTGTTAAACGCGACCTACATCTAACCTCAAATAAATTAACAATAAAATAAAATAATTGACCCAAAAACAAGGCCTATCTATTTTGTACTTTTTTTATAAAGGAAGTACAAAGGATTTGAAATTTCTAAACTTACCATAGATATTCCTTCAAAATTAAGATAATTATAAAATTAAATATTCAACTAAAAAATGATATATGAATATTATAATTGTGCAAAAAACAATATTTGATTTTGTTCTATTTTTTTTCTGAAGTTTGTATTCAGTCATGGAGTAAAAAAGAACAGAGGAGGGGAGAAGATGAAGAAGGAAAGTTAACGGCCATGTCAGTGTTTTTAGCGATAGTTAACGAGAATGACCTTAACGAATAAAATAAAAGTTCAGTGACTATATCGCAAGTTTTAAAATACCATTGACCAAAATGAAAGTGGCCTAAAAATTCGGTAACTATTTATATAGTTTACCCATAAAGTTATTTCGAGAATCAGTCTTATGCAATATTAACCAGTGTTTAGAATCACTGATGATCTATAATATTATATAAAAGACAAAATATCAGAGTACCAAAAACTACGTAATGCTTTTGATTCGGGCCTTTGGAAGAACTCTTCCAATGCCAATAAGCTCCCATTAGCCGAACCATACTAATAATACTAGACAAGAACCAGAAAACATTACAGACTATTAAATGCAAAATCAACATTTTGCTTTAGACCAAGAAAAAGTTTTTTATTCAATGCCCTACAATATAAGCTGGCTGCATCATAAGCAAATTGTTCTTGTGCAAGCAGTGATCTCTCTCAGTCTCAACCAACTAAAACAGAATGGCAGTCAAAGCAAAGTCGGAAAACAAATTCATCCTTGGATCTAGAACAGTTATCATTCATAAATAATGACAAACCACTAGGAAGCACAAGTTACACAAAACTGCTCAAAGTGTCGCTGCATTAGAGTCTTACTTGTTTTGGTGCAAGTAGCGGTCTTTCACAACCTAACTAAAGCACAAACCAACAATGTATTCTTCCTCGCATGTTGCTCACTTATCATTTCCAGAACAAAGATGAACCGGAAATAAGAACAGGTTAAGCAAACCAAATAATGTTTCAAAATTGTTCTAAACTTAAAGCAATTTGACACCTGCATCCCTAAGAGAATCAATGACAGCCTTGACTTTACCATGATACTTCTGTTCTCGCTTTAAGAAAACAGAAACGGCAGGTATCTCTTTGAGAAGCAAACGTTCCCAGTATCTAAACCATTAAAATGACAACTTTGGTGGTCCAACAGGTGGAGGGATAACCATTCTGTCCAGGAGTTGTCTTTATGTATGTTTAACAGCTACTTAGATTCTATGGTGGTGAAGAACAAATGGTAGATGGCGAATAAAAGTACAAATACCTAGAATTTATGCAACTTCTGACCTCAAAAATATTTCCCAAGGATCCATCTAATCTGTTATTTCGTCTAGATTAATTTGTGTCAATGAAATTACCTCAACATCTTTTGTCTCACAGGAATCAATAAAAAACATGGAGAAAAAAAACTGAATAAATAAACAATAACACATATATCAATCCAAGAAAATCTAAGGAAATGTTAGAAGAAAGATAGCTAGAAATCTGGAGACTAAAGAATAAATTACCTCAACATTACAAGGAACAGTTAAAACACTTAAAACCAAGGATTAATCCAAGAACACAAATTTTATCGGAAAATAAAAAAAACATCAAATTCTAAACAAATTAATCAACCCTCCAAAAAAAAGCAGAAAGCATTGATAACCCAAATTACCCAACCCTCCCTGAAGAAAAGAAATGCCCAACTCTAAAAAGGACAAGAAAAGAACTTACCAATCAAAATTTGAAAGAGATAATGAGAGTCAGAGATAAAGCGAGAAGGGCAGTAGGAGAAAGTTGAAGGGAAAATAAAAGAGAAATTGAACTTTTCCAGAAAACCTAAAGAGAGATGAGGGTAGATCCAGAATTATAAAAGGATTTTTCATAAAAAATGGCTTTTAACTATAAAATAAAATAAGTGTCTAAATTATATATTTTTTAGGAAAAAACTTTGATACACAGGCCGTGTAGGGTTAGGGTTTTAGTTTAGGGTTTAAGGTTTAGGGGTTTAGGTTGTAAGGTTTAGAATTTAGTGTATAGGGTTTAAGGTTTAGGGTTAGGGTTAGAAATTTAGGATTTGGGTTGTATCAAAGCTTTACCCTTTTATTATAGATGTTTAATTTTTTTACTGAAATAGATGTTTTAAGTTTTATTTTTAATCTAAATAGGTGACTCAGTTGACTTTAAAATAAGTAAAAAATTTAAACACTTATTTCAATTAAAAAAATATTTTAAACACTTATTAAGAAAAACATAATTTGTCAACTTATTTTATAATTAAGCCAAAAAAATTGGATAGAAATTAACTATTTTAAAAGTATGAATTTGTTTGAACAAGGTTAAATTTTACAAATTAGGCATAGTAAGAAAATATTTTTGATTTAATCGCTCATTTTAAATTGATATCATTTTAGTCATACACATTAAAATTCTTTTTTTTTTAATTAAATGAGAGAGTGCTACCATGTTCTCATTAATAAATAATTAAAACTTACCTTAATAAATAATTAAAACGTTTTACCACCCAATAACATAATTTCACCTTTATAATTTTAAACCCCGCCAATTTTCTTCTTGGTGGAGCTAATTTTATTGGTAACTTCTTTAAATACAACATTTCTTCTTTTCCTCTTATAAGTGTATAGGAGGAGTAAAAATATTTATTTTGAACAAATTATTAAAGTATTTTTTATGGTATGAACATCAACCGACTTACAATGACTTTTCGGATAAAATTTAAGTACTTTTGAATCCAAATGTCTATTTATGAATTTATCGTATGTCAGGCAATAAGAAGTCAGGAATTCAAATTACATTTTTTTAGTGAAGATAACATGTTCAACAACTTGATACGAGTGCAATACGATTTTTTTAAATTTATTATAAGTTTTTAATATTTTATTAATTATTTGTGTTTAAATTTAACATAAGACAATATATTATGAAATTTAAATAATTTAGAATCATATTCATAATTTATTTTATTAGTTCTTAGTCTATTTAATGACTTCTTATTCAAGCAAACTTGTCATTCAAGCAAATATTTGTTACTTTTTAGTTTTTTAAGCTTTAAATAGACACTCATTTTATGTATTGTATACCAATTCATGAGATATTCTTCTTTGCCATCTATGTTGCTAAGAAATAATTATCCTTAGAAAGTATTTGTTCATCTTTTCTAGTTCAAACCCTTTATGTAGATTGTTAAAACAAAAAAAAAATCATTAGAGAGTTAGACGTTGTATCCATCCAAATATACATTTTTAATAACAAGTGTCGTTATATCCAATTTGTTCTTTATTTTCTTTTTGTATTAATGATTTCTTTATTTTAATCTTTTATTTGTTAATTTTAAATTTGTTTCTAGAGATAAAACTAAAAAAATTATTTGGCTATATACATATCATATTCCCACGTCAAAAGACAAGGTTCTATCTTTTTCTCCTTTTGTTGCTTTCTTTTAAATTTGTGCATTTTCTTTCATAGAGTTGTTTGAAAAAATTTTAAATTTTAATATTTGTTCTTGTTTTTCATAGTTCAAAAAGGATTATTTGATCCTACCTTCCGCTTCCATATCACTTTTTTTCAAAAAAAAAATTCTCTTCATCGCTAGCCTCACATTCCAAGTCACTATTTTCTTATTTCTTTCACTATTTTCTTATTTCTTTCACTATTTTCTTGTCTAATTTCCTTTCAATCACCTCAACAATTTATTTGGGTTTTTCAAGATGAAAAATATCATTATCCTTCATATCAACATCTCAAACAAAATTATTGATAACTTTTGAATATATATATATATATATATATATATTTGTACCACTTTTGTCTTTGATTGTGTCTCTTTTGTACATATATAGCTGTCTTTATTTTGCTTTTCTCATGCATTTAGGGTAGTTTTGTATTTTTATCCCTTTTTTGTATATACATTTGTCTTTATTTTGCTTGTCACATTTTGTGCAAAAAAATACGCATTTTGGTAGTTTTGTATTTTTATCTAATTGTAAGAAGTGACGAGAAATAATAACTAAAGTAATAACTCGAAAATAAAGATGAAATATGATAACAATAAAATCGAGATCCCCTCAGTGAAACTTTAGTAGAATACGAAGTGTTTGCAAGAAATAGATGATTGTCAACACAATGAAGTTCATGCTTATTTTACCAACTCTACTTATCTTTTTAATCAATGACTTACACATGAATACTCACCACACTTTCCAGTGATAGTAAATAAAACACGCATAAAAAAAGTGAGTCAAATTTATTTGTACTCTCATGCAACTTCCATTGTCATGCTTGTTAACCTGAATTATCGTTGCACCTTCCAGTGACAGTGGCTGCAATAAACACTTCTGTGCATATAACATCCAAACCTAAAGATTAAAACAAAGAAGAAAAGCTTCATAAAATAAACATTGAATCAACATCCATAAAATACTTCCATACTAAAAGAATATAAACCATAATCATCAGCGTTTAAACAAAAAAATATTAAGAACCGAATGGGGAAAGTTATTCCTAGCTAACTCGATTTCTCCTTGATATTTCCTCTTATTTCGCACTCAGATCTTTTCGTGAAGATCAGTTCTACATTGAGTCCATTTCGGATCACCTAGGGGCCTTAAGCTGCCATGGCCAAGGGGGAAAAAGCTCCCAAAAAATGAATGAGAAGATGATCCAAAAGATAATGAATATCCAAAAGGTAAAGATAAGATGATATATATCAAGATGCCTCATTTCTTTCCAATAGGGTACATAATACATGTGTCCCGCATGGATTTGCAGCTGTGAAATTTCGTACAAGGCAGTTGTACCACTTTGCCAGCTCATCATCCTTTGATCTTATCTTCTTGACAGTTGTCAATGCAACAACAATCATGTTTTCAATGCGATGACAATCCAGTCTGTACAATAGCTGTTGTAATTAACTTTTAACTCATCATCCTTTGATCTTATCTTCTTGACAGCTGTTAATGCGGCAACAGTCCTGGACGCAATCCAAACAACACTTATGCAGCGACATCGATAGTAAAATATGACAAATTCGAGGATAATTGATCACTGAGTTATAAAATGTAAATAATTAAATTAGAAATGCTAAAAAGTATGCCAAAGATAACTAATTGGGGACAAATAAACTAATAAATAGGGAGAAAACATATGCTCTTTCAAGTACTATCACACCTCCAAACTTGAGTTTTTACTTGTCCTCAAGTAAAATAGAAAATAACAAGGATCATTAGAAGTATAATTATAAAATTCGTTAAGGAGCATAAGCATTCTAGCTACTTGCATCACTTAAGATATCAATGAATAAATCATATCCATATTACAGAAAATTACGTCGATAATACATAATCATCAAAGTCAGCATCATGCCTCAAATCCAAAATCCCTCATACCCAAAACAACTTTTACTATATCATACTAAGTATATATAATATAATGTTATTATTGATCATTCTTTTTTTCTTTTTTAAGCAGCGAGAGATATCGTTTAATCAATGAACCCTTAACCATGAGAAGTAACCATGGTGTGCAACAAACCCCTAGGGAGTGCTTCATTACGCCGACACACACACATTTAGCAATAGCCTTTGGCATTCTTTTTCTAACGCATGAAGAGGAATGTTCCCCCTTTTATTACTTTCCATAATATACCCATATTGGAGTGTCTTTTATTTACAATTTATACACACATATACAGATAGATAAATAGCTATAAAAGGCATATTCATTCAAGATTTAAGACATGATGCCCTTAATCCTGAGAAGTAATGATGGTGTGCAGCAAACCCCTAGGGATTAATTCATTATATCGACACACACTCATTTAGCGACAGACTTTGGCCATATTCTTTTTTCTAACGCATGTAAAGGAATGTTCCCCCTTTTACTACTTTCCATAATACACACACATTGGAGTGTCTTTCATTTACAATTTATACACATATATATAGATAAGTAACTATAAAAGGCAGATTCATTCAAGATTTAAGACATGCTGCTAGAAATTCATTATTGATGCAACCTAACGCATTCATCAAAAGATTTTATATACAATAGTGAGTCAAATTTATCCAACTCATTCATTGATAATACACATGACTCAAGCATTAAACATCAAATGTAACAAAAATTTTCAAACACCATATCAAAATAAACCTTTCATGTTTCAGTAAACTAAAAAAAATTAAAATGTTGGTGCATTTCCAAATCCCATATGCATTCCCCCAAACTTAAAGTTCGAATTGTCCTCAATGCATAAATAAAATACAACTACCATGCAAATGCAATGACAATGTGCTATAAAAAGTAAATACTACAACTACATGCAATACATACATACTACATATAAAAAAACAAAATAAAACTAATTGAGTGTCCCTCTGTCCCTGATGTGTCTGCAAGATATTTCTTTTTCTATCTCTTCTTTTCCTCTTTGCAGCACTTCTTGTCTTTGGAAAGCTTTCTATTTTTCTCTTTTGGGCTCTGCGCAGTCCTCAGATTGCTCCTTGATTTCTGGTTCGACCTCGACATTATCGGTTGCATTAGGTGTAGGAAAGAGCACCTTGAGTGGTCGAGTGTAAACCACCATTGCCAAAGGGTTATTCTCCCTCTCTTTGGTGTCATTGTAGCGACTAAAAAAATACAAGTTTCCCCTTTTTTGTTTAAAAAATTTTGAAAAATGTTTAAAGGGGGAAATTTGAAAAAGTTTGTATTTTGGAATAAAATTAAGGGAGTCTCCACCGATCGTTTAAAATTGGTAGACTGGACACCTAAAAAATGAAACCAAAGAAAACAGGTTCAGAGTCGGTTACGTACGGGGAAGAGTTAGCACCCCCGCTACGGCCAAAAATTGGTATCTAAAGGGTTTGTATCGTATTTATTAAAACATAATTAGTCTTAAAGTATGAAATTTCATCAATATCCCGAATAATAAATGATAATCTGAATAACTAAAAATAGTTTCGTACTAAATATTAAAATAACTGGATAAAATGTGAGATCTTCCAAGTACCACTTGCCTAAAGTCCAAACATATCTGTAAGAAAGAACTATGGGGGAGTAAGCTAAAGAGCTTAGTGTATCTCTAGCGTGCAAGAAAAACCATAATCATAAAACATAATAATATTTTCTTAAAATTCTTTAGAACATAAAACAAATGGTACAATATCGCAAGCGAAATGCAATGCACCCAACTACGTCCGCCAAAGATGAGGAAGGTCCCCATAACCTCATCGCTACGTCTGCCAATCCGAAGTGGAATTCAGCCCGAAGGGTGAAACCACTGAACTTCCTCCATACAAATCCCAACCTATGCTCATACATGTATGATGTTTAAAACTCAAATTTTATAAACACAATTCCATAAATCTGATATTCCATAAACATACGTCATAAATCCATAAATCATAATCCATAAATCATGGTTTCCAAAATTCCAATGTTTCGTAAGTCAAATATTTCATAAATCATAATTAAAAACTCATTCTAAAATCGTATGCATATGATGTCAACCATACAAGCCATAATGCGGATCATAATCAAGCAACGCATAAAACCATATAAAAATAATTTATTTATAGCACCGTAAGAAAACACGCCTTAACCAAAGCAAACTCAACCTACTGATTGAGGCGTTTCTCAGAAGCATTGGGTCCAGCTGTATTGGTACCTATGAGAATAATCCTACGATAACACTATTACTATTATTACTATGATCAAAGAATTATTCCTAAATACTAATCTAATGAAATTTAATGAATACTTATCTGATTCGAATAGTTGATCTTCAAATCAACTTAAGACATAATTGAATTGAACGGTGCCAGAGATTCAACGGGGTTTGATCGGATTAAATAAATAAGCAAATAAGAAAAAAAAAGAAAGATGTGTTTCGAATATAAATCGAGAGGGGAGGGGAAGACCGGCTGCGACAAAGAAACAGAATTGCAGGGAAAATGCGTGACTTATATAAGCAAAGTTTTGGATAAATTACAAGGAAAGTCATTGTACTTTTCTAGGGTTCACAAAGTACGTACCTAATATTAATTCTTTATAAAAAGGTCACTAAATTTTTTTAAAATTCAATTAATTCCAAAATTTCTTAATTAGGGTTTTATTTTTAAATTTCCAATTTCTAGGATTTTGAATTTAAGGATTTCAAAATTAGGGTTTTTAGTTTGAGGCAAAAATTCGGGGTGTTACAGCTATGGTTCACGACTATAAATGAAAGGATATAAAGGCCCAAATAAGTGTTTAAAGGTTAGGACACCAAGGATCAAATCTTCTTGGTGAAATATTTTTTCTGCACTTGTTGATCAAAATGTGCTCAATTGAAAAAAAAACTTCTTCGATTTATTTCTTGGATTGCTCTAGACTGCACATTTCCGGGTTTTCACCCTAGAGTTCATTTCCTCTTCTTCTGTAGCTTACATCTTGAATGAATGTTGATGCGCTTTTATTCAAATGTGATTAAATATTCAAGGCTTTTAATGTCCCTTATTGCACTTTTTGACTTGGTGCTTTCAATCTTCATGGTTTCAAGATTCATGTTGGCAAACTTTCAAATTGGTTTAGCCAATCCTTTTGAGCAAACATTTCTCTTACCGGCTTATTCTAATATTTCTCTGCTCTTTGTATCCAGTACATCGATTTTCACTTCTTGCGCTTATTTATGAAGCATTATCTTTATAATGTGGTCCAAACTGGGTGACTTATACTCGCGAACAAAATCCTATCCTCTTTGCCCCCAGTATGGGGGTGATCCTTGGTTTGGATTCCAATGAAAAGAAATGATCAGGCTCAAAGGGGAACAACAAATGGATATTTTTTTTACTTATGAAGGGAAGTGAAGGAATGCCACTCGTCATCCCATACATGGATATCAAAATAGTCTTCAGGGGTAGAAGTTTAGGGTCAACACTTGATTCAAGGACCTTAAACGAAAAATGTCTGAGAGGGGAATTCACTCAATGGGATCTGCCCATTACCTGAACACTCGTTTTGTTCCTCTCGTCTGCCTAAATAGAACAGAAGATGTTCACACTTGCAGTGTCCTTTTAGTAATCACTTTTCTCTAAACATAGGCTGCTCGGAATTAAAGTTATATTTGCAATTAATATTTAGGTTCCTGAAAAAATGATATGTACAGGTATGTGTGGGAAGACAAAAACTATCCCATAGCAATGAATGAAATGTATAAAAATCAAAGAATGAAAAAATGTTTTCTAAATAACAAAATGAAATTTTAATTATGACAAAAATAATTACATTCTGACATTTGATTTAAAAAAATCTACAGCTTAGCTCATAGATTTCTTTTGCATTTTTCCCAAATGCACAAGGATCAACGGTTTTGAGTTGCCTTTACCAGTAGCCGTTTGCTTCGGCTAGCTGTACCATTCCCCTGGGTACAATCAGTTTATAACAATCATGAAATTGGATTTTTCAAAGGATTTATTTTCCTTTGACCATTCGTAAGAATGAATTTTCGATGAATATTTGAATTATCCATTATCTTAAACTTTACCATGTTTAAGCACGTTACACCAACATTTTTTTCGGACTTGCCAAATGCCAACAACATGATCATCTCCAAGGTTTGCTTTCAAATTCTTAGGGTGGCTTGCATATGCCCCCATTGTGTTGAATTAAATTTTCTTCTCTAGCAGAGCCATTTCAGGTTGAAGCTTGTGGGCAACTCGATAAGTAAAAGAAGTCAAACTAAAATGTAGGTCCTTTGATTTCTCTTTCTTTCTTTAGAAACCGAAGACTTGATCAAACGACAACTAATAGGTTTTGGAACAGTCGGCGCCACCGGTTACAAGTGGTTCTCAATTGTACTGATGAGAAGTTCTGCTTTCTGAAGCGAATACCCCTCCCAAGTAGCAACAAAAAAATGCAATAACTCCATATGAATATTTTACTGAACAAAATTAGAGACTTCACAATATCGAAATATGAATAGCTATGTCATGAAATGTATGAGGCCATATAAATATGTCCTAATGAATGAATGCAAATAATGTGTTGATTCACGAACAGTCCTTAGAGAGACTTTCGTTTAACTGAGAAGATATCTGATTGCAAGAAGTCAAAAAAGAATTACAGATAACGGTTAGCTTCTTTTCTTGAGATCTCGACTTTATGAAACAAGGCTCGTATTCTTCGCCTCAATATTGTCTCCGGTCTATTGGGGGACCTCGTCAGTTCTCTCATAATGCTCGATGAATCCATGATGGTACTTGGAGGCTTATTTTTAATTTTTCAAAGGCTTATTTTTTTTCCAAAGGATTTAATAAAAATGTAAGAATTTAATTTTTTTATTATTTTTTTTAAAAATTATTAAGACCCCTTTTTCTAAAAAAAGAAAATAATTTAATTTGAAAATATTTAAAATTTTGAAATATAATAATTTTCTAAAATTTTAAAGGGGCCAAATTAAAATCCTGATTTTTTTCAAAAAGGCTAAATGTAAAATTCTCGAACTTTTTGGGATCATGCCCCCTACTGGCCTCAATAAGGACCCGTCTCTGCATCAAAGATGTGTCATCTCTGCCCCGACACTTGTCTCCTTGTCAATTTGTTGTTTTTTTACTTGTCTTCATTTGGCCCAACTCGATACTATAGCATTATCGCTCTCGACATCACAGACTTCTCTCCTATCTCGAATGTCCTCTAAATTGGACTATTCTTGAACCAACACCATATTATGATGTGATGCAAAAATAAATACAAAGAAAAAAGGAATAAAAAAACAAAAAATAGAAAAAACAAGTTATTACGGTAATATAATTGAATAAATTATAATAACAACAATAATTAAAGCAAATAAAATAAAAATAAAAACAAACAAATTAAACAAAGCCTAAAAGGTTATCACTAAACGGGCATCATAATGGTATGACTCTAAAGGGTGAGCTCTAAAGAATGGTACTCGAACTGTCGCTCGGACATTGATTCGAGGGGATACGACCCTTATACCATACGTAAGTGAAAACCCCACGAAATATATGGTCCAGATTCCGGAAGTGAATTACAGCACTATACGGAGGTGAAAACACCACAAAGCGAAGTAATCACTCCCACTTAACGGTCAGATCTTGGGGCGACTGCAAAATAAGATCAAACTAGGGTTAGATTAATCATATATAAATTTGGGTTTTTTAGACATCTGGGCCAAACAGACCAGTTGTATTAAATGGGTATGGGTTATGTAAATTTTTTTGGGGTTGTAATAATATTATGGACTGTTTATATTGGACTAATTATTTTGGGTCTATTTATAATTGTTTTAATATTTAATAGTAATATTACTAATAATATTAATAACAATAAAAATAAAATTAAATAAAAACCTGGACGAAATCATTGATTACAGTCATCAGCATCTTCTACTGACCTAGCTCTGTCTTGCTCCAACGTCGTCTTCTAAGCATTTGCATCCATAGTGTTACCCCCTCGACTTGGCCTAGTCGCTAAACCCGAATCAAGGGTATCACATTGGTTTGTCGAAGCAAAGCCGAACTCACTAACTCAAAATTAGGTTTATTTATTTTTATTTTATCTTATCTAGATGCACTATTAAGTTTTATGGTGTACATATAAGCAACAATTCAATTTACATTCAAAGAGAACACCGAATAGGCACTCAATTGAAAAAACAATCGTTTTAGGGGCCAAATTGCAAATCTAAATAGTTACAAGGACTTAACAAAATTCTAGGTTACCATTAGTTAATTAATCATATTACATGCTAACATGTTAATTTTTAGCTCAAACGAATTATCTAAACTCACTCAATTGATGTTCAAACATTTAGGGACTATAATGTAAATAATCTAAACTACATCATAGTTCCAACTGTCAAAAACTACCACACGTACCGATACAGTGTGATGCGTACCGATACATGAAGTTTCGTACATATATAATGTTTCTAATAGCCAAAACTGGTACCAATACGGCCTGTACCGTATTGATACCCCAAGCATAGCTCATACCGATACAGCCTACATCGTATCGATACCGAGGCATAAAAATCACTTCTCAGGTCATTATCAAGCCCTGTGTATCGATATGGTGAGCACTGTACCAGTATAGGTAGACCTGTAATGTCTTTTTTTCCTAGTTTTTTCAACTCCAACCATACCAAACATGCTCCAATCAATCTAACATGCTTCCTAAACATATTCCACATACAAAGCATACTTCAAGGCACATGTAAGACAAAAATCAAGCATTACTCTACCACCAACATTCAATCTAGAGGCATGCTTCTTAGTTGCATAAGAACAACATACTCAAAATGCAAACCAATGCTTGAAATCAACCAAATACACCATATAACATTCATACATGTCATACAAGACTTGCTCAAGCATTCAAAACTCCAACATAAGCATGCATCCAATATTTGCATAACATGGCATATCAAGGCATATAAACCCCATGTTTAAATACATCAATACATATCATTACCATGCCTTAAAGATCATCAAAACAACAAGATATGATTGTCTGGAAATCAACACAAAACACATTACAGATCCCTAAAAAATTTAATGACACATTGCCTTATTAACCACAATTCAAAACTAGTTTTCATACTCAAGATAAATCGAAGCTCATGGATTCCCTTTGCCTCGAATGCTGTTCGAACCTCTATTTCTCTGCAAAGATGAAATGAGAGCGTAAACAATGCATGCTTAGTGAGGATGCTCAACAAATATTCATCAATACAATTTAAAACCATATGCGAAATCATGTGTTCATTCCAATCTTTTCATTTTCAAAGCCTTTAACAAACCATGCTTATTTTAAATATATGCATCATATTTTCATTCTTGCTTTCCATCATATACTCATATATTGGCAATATATACGAGAAGTTCAATAATCAAGATTCAATTTATAAATCACATCGGATACTCGGATTACGGTGGTGATAGTTATTCAATTATCTTTTACGGTGGTAAATGTAACCCCTTGACCCGGTCTAGACGCCCAACCGAACCAAGAAGGCTACATTAGGTTTGTCGTAGCAAACTGAAGAGATACAACCAAACCCGGTCATTTTTTTACTTTTTCCTTTTATCTTATCTAGATGCCAATTATTAACCCTACATGTTCATACAGACATCAGGTGCAACCCCAACTCAATCGGGCATCAATTTGACATCCAATTGATCACATTTGCAAATTAGGGACCCAATTGCAATTACAAAAAATTTCATGATTAAAACTCACTTTTAAGTTACCAATCTTTACTTAGTCAGGTTCCAAACTTTCATCTCAAATTTCAGCTGAAACCGATCATTCTACCATGTATAATTACATCGACAAGAATTCAGGACTAAAATGCAAAGAAAGCAAAACTGCCCAAAAGTGACATTCTCAGGGAAAATGGTCATCCGTATCGAAACAGGTAAGCCCGTACCAATACGGTTTGAAACACACCGTTTTGATACACCACAAGCCGTATCGATACGTTGTCATTTTAATAAATTTAATATAAAAAATTGCTTTCTATTCTCCTCTCTCCCGACGTTTCAATTCCTTTCTATATTATAAAATAACATTTTTTTTAATAAATCAAAATTTTAAAAACAGCTTCTATTCCCAGTTCCCCTTCTCCTGAATCTTGACTTTTCAATTTTCTTTTTTAAATTTGATTGCCTTGCCTGCTATTCACTTATACCAACTCTCAGATCTTGTCAAAATTAAGACACAATCGTACAAAAAAAGCCCTGACCACCAAGGACAAACTGAATTAGACTTATCCAAAAATTGTAAAAAAAAAAAGAAAAGAAAAAAAGAAACAAGATCAATTGCTGGAAATGGTTTCTCAAAGCAATCTATATAGAACAAGCTTCCAGCAACCTTAATTTCCATCACAGGAATTGTTCTGAAATTACCCAGAAATTATACAACTCCAAATTTCTCTTCAAGATTTTAGCAAGGAAAATTCATTAGTTCCAACAACTGCAAGCACAAAATCAGAAGCTACAAATTCCCAAATCAATAGAAAAGAGAGAGCTGACCACAGATTCTAACGGGGGCATGAATCTGAAGCAGATTAGGCTATGAAAGGAAGATTTGACGAGCATTTACACAAAGCTGACGGATCTCTCTTTCAGAGAGCTGAACCTGTTTGCTTCCTTAATCATCACATGTATTAAAGCGCCGGGGGGGGGGGATCATTATTGTTAGAAGCAAAGCTAAAATAATTTGGCGTGTTTGATTAATTCTTTTGACTAGATAATTAGATATACAACACTTGAAAAAATATGTTATTTTTTATTTTAAAATAAAAAAGGTATGTTTCTCTGCCAAGTGCCAGCAACTTAATCATCACATATATTAAGCTTTGATTGCTTGTAACATCATATTTAGTTTAAGTTGTTTAGTATTTATCTAAAACTTGGTTTGAAAAATAGCAATGTATCACATAGTTTGAAGCAATTTATAAGCAAACAAAATAAATCAGCGTTCATTCCATTGATCTCCATTTAAAGTTGAACAACAATCCTGCCATTCAAGCAGAAGTCATTCTCCCAATCTTGCTTACATTCTGATGATTACATTTGAGGAATCTACATTCACACTGAGGGCTGTCTTCAAAGTTATCCATAGGGAAACCAGCGGCAGCAATCCCCACCGAGAATTCAAGCTCATCCCCTTTCCTCAACACTTGAACAACATTAACCCAAAAGAAAACAAACTTCAAACTCATACCTTCCACTCTCGCAAGCCTGCCCTCTGAAATGATCCCACTAATGTTGCTCTTATACCTCAATTTGTAAGCCCCTTCGAGTGTAAAGCTACATGTACCATTCAAGAAAGCTGAGAATTTCCCTGATAAAGGGTCGAGATCGTAGCCGGTGACACATGCCGGAAGAAGGCCACTGGGGAAGTTGAAATCCCTCAGGATTTCATAGGCTGTTGGAGTATTGTCTTGGAAGGAGATTGTTTCCCAGACAAATGATTGGAAGGTGACAAGGAAAAACAAGAGAAACTTCGGCAATAAACAACACATTTTTCACCTTCCCTTTCTTGTTAACCTCTGCTCTGATTGTTGTTGTTCATGTTCTATGTGTGTCTGCATATATAGATATCAAGCTACGGAGGTTTCTTTCGTTTTTTTTTTTCAATTGAGAAAACAGTACTTGAAGATATGCAGACAAGGAGGAAATTGTGCAACTCTTTCCTTCATCTGCAAGATACTGCAGAATAGTACAAATATAAATCCTCTATCATTTTTGTCACCCCTGTTTATGCCTCACCCTAAAAATTAAGTTTAAGGTTAAGGTTTAGGGGATTTGGGATAGTATGTATTTTTAGGTGGGTTTAGGATTAAAAATTTAGGGTTTGGATTTAAAATTTAATTTTTAGTATTTTTTAATATTGGGCATAAAAAAGTACACCAAAAAGGGCAGAGTATTTTTGTCCAAATCGTACAGTATTGAGGAGTATGTGCTGGACTGATCGGCTATTTTTTTGGGAGTTTTTGGTTGGTTTTGATTACTGTTGATTTGAGGTCATGGTTCATTTTGAGGCTTGAAAGGTATGTACTATCGTTCCAGCCCGAGAAAAATGGTATTCATCATACAAAGACATGGCAAGAAATTGCACCTTATTGGTAATGTTTAATAAATACAAATATACGTTAACATGTTATATTTGTGCTTAGTATTCCAAGATATTTAATATTTTATGTTGAGTAGTTTCAAAAATAAAAAATATATATTGGGTTGAGCAAACACATTTGGCCACTTGGTCAACCTGCTTATCTTTGTTCTCTTAAATCCCCTTAGGTCATGAGTTCTAAACTCACTATGAACACTCCCCTTCCTTCCCCTTAGAGTTCCCCTTTCCCTTCCCTATATGTAGTATTAGGATTAGATTTAAGATTTATAAAAAAAAAACATGTTGGGTTTATATTTATACAAAAGAAAACATTATATACATTGTAAATGATCAAATTTATAAAAAAAAATTTGACATAAAAGCTTAGTGAATATTAGTTTGGTTAGCATGATTACTGTTGGGGCATTAAAAAGGATATGGCTTTAAGGTTTTGCTTGGTAAAAAGGAAAGAAAATTAGAAAATATAAATTGGAAGTGATGGAAAATATATCTTTTCATTTTATCGGTGTGCTTGGTTGAGAGGACGAAAAATTAGAATGAAAATAAGTTTCTTTCCTCTCTATTATTTGGTACAATGAAAGAGTGAGAGGAAAGAAAATTAAGCTTTAAAAACTATAATTTTTTTTATTTTATGATTTAGTTCAATATCTTTAATATGATTATTTTTATTCAATTTAGCCCCTAAAATTTTTATTTGATTTGGAATTGACCTTTCTAATTTTTTATAATTTAATATAATATTTTTAATATAGTTTTATTTTTGTTCAATTTAATCCCTAAAACTTTTCTTTAATTCAAAATTAGCCCATGTATATTTCTAATTTTTTTTACAATTGAGTCAAATATTTTTAATATAATTTTATTTTTGTCTAATTTACTCCATAAATTTTTTATTTAATCCCAAATTAACCTCTATTTATTTCTAATTTTTATAATTTAGTTTAATATTTGTATAATTTAATCTTGAGAGTTTGACTGTCAATGTAACACCTAATACTCAGTCAAGACGAATTCAACCTGAATATCGAATCCTACAAATTTGTGGCCTAAAACAAATTAAAAAAATATATTAGATTACATGAAAGTAAACAACCAACATGAAAATAAAGAGGAAACAATTAAGTAAAGTCATCTGAGAAAATAAACCTTTAAAAACTTTAGAAAAATAAACGATTTAACAAATAGGCACTTTGGTAATTTTATAAAATTTAAATCCAAAAAATATTCAAAACTTAAATAGAAGTTTAATACAATTAGAAATATCTTATATCTCTATTTTTCTAAAAAAAATAAGTTCAAATCGAAGTATATTTAACCGAATTGAGGTTTAGGGACAAAACAATAAATAATTCATAAATTGGATTTTAAGTTAAAAAATCAGTTTCAGGTCTATTTTAGACTCATTAATTCCAATTAGATTTAATGGTAAATTCGTGTTAAAATCGGATTTGAGTGTTAGTTACAAAAATAAGTAGTTTATGGGGCATTTTGAAAACGTTCATAAATACACGGACCAGATTTTAAAAAGTGAAATTAAACCTTAATTTATGAAATTAGCATCATAGTTGACATATATACCATGTTTCAGGTTAATCTGAGCTAAAATGAGTCCTTAATTGCAATTATAAAATTAGTGACTAAAACATAAAGTTTGCAATTATAAGATATTGTACTAAATTATAAAATAGAAGTAAATAGAGGTCAAGTCAAAATTAAATAAAATTTGAGGGATTAAATTGAAAAAAAATAAAACCATACTAAAAATAATAGATGAAATTAGAAACAAATAGGGGTCAATGTCGGATTAAATAAATATTTTCGGGACTACAGTGAACAAAAACATTATTATATTAAAAGTATTTAATTTACTAATAAAATTAGAAATAAATAAAGTAAATTTTAGATAAAATACAATTTTTAGGGACCAAACTAAACAAAAAAATCATAATAAAAATGTTGGATAAATATAAAAATTAATTATAAATATGGTGAAATTAAAATTGTTTAAATATTATTTGACAATTTTCTTATTAAAGTATGATAGCTTTTAATTTTTTTATTTTCCACCAAATTTTGGTGAAAAACTATTTCTACAGGAGCAAGGAAAACTACCTCCCCTCTTATCTTCTTTCCTTCCAATTTTTCACTTTACCAGTAATCCTTAAATTCATTTTTTTTCTAATTTTCTCTTTTCTCTGTTCTTCCTTCCACTTTTTCACCCAACCAAGCAAAGCCTAAATGCGCCTAAACATAAAATATTTTTTATTTAAAGGTTTGAGGGTTTGAATAATTTAAACATTATATAAATATTTAACTATTAATATACACTGATTTATGGATAAAAAATGTTAGAATAATTTAAATATCAAGCTATGTATTTTTTATCAAGTATAATAAATTCAAAATCCCTAGTCGTCTAAGTTTTTCTAAAAACTCTCTTTTTAAAGTTTTTTTTTCTTGGTGGTTTAGAAGGGTGGCGCCATCAGTCTTTGTCCAAGCAGTTATAACTCTTGATCTATTCTTTTCAATCTTTTAGTTTTCATTCTTTCATTCTTTCTCATTTCTCTTTTTTCCTTTTCCAACTTTTTAGTTTTTGGCTCTATTTGGTAAACAAATATTTTAGCCAAACTTAGAGGTTTGAACCATTTTTAGAGGTTTGACCAGTCAAATCTGCTAATTTGGATTTTCGTAAATAGAGGATTGTAATAGCAGATTTCAGTAAAAACTCTCAATTTGGAAACGCTCATTTTAGGAGCTATTTTAGCTAGAGAATTGGATAAAAGAGTTGTAAAAACACTTTTATCATTGTCAATTACAAAAAATTTCTCTAAATAACATAAATTTGAATAACTAATAAAGTTAAAAAGATAATTTCATAAATAAGAAATTAATATATACATCTAAATTTAATAATTAATGAAATCATATTCAAAATATAATTTCATAAATAAGAAATAAATATATACACCTAAATTTAATATATAAATTAATATATGTTGCGGAATACAGTCGTCGAATAGAGCAAAATTGCAACTGATAACTTGAGAAAATAACAATGAAGACAAAGGAGGCACAAATTTTACGTGGAAACCCCTAAATAATATATGGTAAAAACCACGGACAAAGGTAGAAGAATTTTACTATGAGAAAATATGAATTACAACTTCTCTCAATCTAACAAGGAGAAAACAATGACAATTCTCTCTTGATAAAAAGGAGAAAATAACTCTATATGAAAACTCTCTAATTTCTCTAGTATTAGGAGGATAAAGAATAATTTGGATGTTTAGAAATGACAAATTGTTAGGTTATTTATAGTTGAGCTTTAGGGACCAACTTATAAATATCCTAAAGTTTGGGACCAAAAGAATGATTATACCATGCCCATTTTTCAACCAAAGCTGTCGCCCCATTTGAAAATATTCCTTTTGCACCAAACGGTGCATTAATGCACTAAAAGTGCATTTCGCTTTCAACAATCTCCCAGTTGAAGATTTGATTGAAACAATCATATCTTCACTCCATTCTTTCTACCTTGTACCATCCATGTTGCTTACGTCTCTAACAGGCCACAAGAGGATCTACACCAAGCAAACTTATCAGTATTGATTGCCTTTGTCATGAAATCTGCTATGTTGTCATTGGTATGAATCTTTTGTATATCTACCATCCCTTCTTCCACTTTCTCACGGAAGAAGTGGTACTGAACCCGAATGTATTTTGTTATTGAGTGAAAAACAGGATTCCTTGCAAGATGCAAGGTGCTCTGACTATCATAAAACAAATAGACATTCTTTTGTTTGTGCTTGAGCTCCTTCAATAGCATTTCCAACCATATTGCTTTTTTACTGGCTTGTGTAGCTGCACATATTCTTCCTCCATTGTTGACGTAGCCACAATCGACTACAATTTTGAAACCTAACTTACAGCTCCACCAGTAACTGTAAACACATACCCTGTAGTAGATTTGCTTTTATCCAAATCTCCTGCATAGTCAGAATCGACATACCCGCTGATAAGAAAGTCTAATCCTCCGTAACATAATGCAACATTTAAGGTTCCTTTGATGTATCTTAGGATCCTTTTCACAACATTCCAATGCTCTCTGCTTGGATTTGCCATGTATCGACTAACCACTCTCACTGCTTGTGCAATGTCTGGTCTTGTACAAATTATAGCAAACATTAAGCTTCCCACCGCTGATGCATACGGTACTCGAGACATCTCCATCATCTCCTTTTCACTGCTAGGACTCATACTGGAGGATAATTTGAAGTTAATAGAAAAGGGGTAGAAATTGGCTTACAATCTTGCATGTTGAATCGTGACAAGAACTTCTTCAAGTAATTCTTTTGTGAAAGCCAAATCTTCCTATTACTTCTATCTTGGTGAATTTACATCCCTAGACTCTTGTTTGCTGGTCCCAAGTCCTTCATTTCAAATTCCCTAGCCAGTCATGCCTTTCTTCAATATGATCTTTGTTGGGGCCTGCAACTAACATGTCATCTACATACAACAACAATATAACAAAATCGTTTTCACCAAACCTCTTGAAGTAAGCACAAGGGTCTACATTAAGTCTATTGTATCCAAGGATCATGATGAAGGAGTCAAATCTCTTGTACCAACACCTCGACGCATGCTTTAGACTGTACAGAGATTTGTTCAACCTACAAACCAAGTTCTTCTTTTTCTTCAAAACCTTCAGGCTGGAGCATATAAATCTTTTTTTCAAGATCTCCATGAAGAAAAGCTGTTTTAACATCTAGCTACTCTAGATGTAAATTCAATGTAGCACACATTGCCAGGACTACCTGAACTGTTGTTAGTCGAACCACTGGAGAAAAGATTTTATTAAAATCAATACCTTCTTTCTGTGCATATCCTTTGACCACCAGTCTTGCACGATACCTCTCTACTTGATCGTCACCATTTCTCTTGATTTTGAAGACCCATTTGTTACCAATTGGCTTCCTTCCTTGTGGTAGTGGCACAAGGTCCCATGTATTATTTTTATGAAGGGCTTCAATTTCTTCTTGCATTGTTGCCATCCACTGTGAAGCATCTATGTTGTTTATTGCCTCATGGAATGTTGGTGGCTCACCGTTCTCTGTTAAAAGGCAGCATGCAATATTACCTTCCATAACATAATCTAAGTGCCAATAGGGACGTCTTCTCACACGATCTGATTGACGAGTTGTTGGAGCTTCAAAATTCTTTGGTTCCGATTTCTCGTGCTTTGGTTCTACTTCAAAACTATCTCCTTGTTCAAACTCATTTTCAACATCTATCTGTGTAGTCTCTACCTTTTTTTAGTGCTATCATCTTCTTCTTTTCTTTGTAGCTTATCTCTTACAAAGATAACTTCCATGCTGATAATCACTTTGCGGGCAGTGGGATCCCACAAGCGATAGCCCTTTACTCCATCAGTATACCCCAAGAATTTGCATCTTCTGGATTTTGGATCCAACTTTGAAATTTCTTGGGCATTGTACATCATGTACACAATACTTCCAAATACATGGAGGTTTGAATAATTAACTAGTTTACCAGTCCATATCTCCATTGATGTCTTCAACTCAATCGTAGTTGATGGAGCTCGATTCACCAAATAACATGCAGTATTGACTGCTTCTGCCCAGAAAGCTTTCTCTAGGCCTGCAGCTCTCAACATTGCTCTTGTTCTTTCTAAGAGAGTTTTATTCATCCACTCTGCCACTCCATTTTGTTGAGGAGTGTATACTACTATGAACTGTCTTTTGATGCCTTCTTTTCTGCAAAAGTCATCAAATTCATCACTTGTATATTCACCCTCATTATCTGATCTGAAACACTTGATCTTATTTCCAAAACCACGTTCCACCCGCGCTTTAAAAACTTTGAAGGTTGAAAACACATCTGCCTTTCTCTTGATAGGATACACTCAACATCTCCTAGATTAGTCATTAATGAATGAGAAAAATACTTTGCTCCACCTAGGGATGTAACTGGTGCTTGCCATACATCGGAATGAACCAATTCTAGAACAGCCTTGCCTCTAGAATTTGATGTGTTGAATTTTAATCGATGCTACTTACTTGTAATACAATGTTCACACAAAGGAAGTAATACCTTTGTTAAACCCGGAAGTAGCTTTTGCTCCACAAGGACTTTTATTCCTTGTTCTGACATGTGTCCAAGTTTCTGATGCCATAACATTGTAGAATCTGAACTATATGAGGCAACAGAAGCTTTTACCTCTTGTATACTCTCTCCCTTCAGTATATACAAATTTGCAGCTATCTTCTTACCTTTCATCACCACAAGCGCTCCATGGATCACCTTCATGATTCCTTTTCGTGTTTCAATCTTGCTTGCATTATTATCCAACAATTCGTAGGATAATGAGTTTTTCTTCAAGCCATTCACGTGCCGTATATCCTGAACAACTTTGATTGTTCCACCATACATCTTCAATTTGATGGTTCCAACGCCAATAATCTCTAAGGCATGATCATTGCAACTGTACACAGATCCTCCTGAGATAGGTTCATAATGATGGAACTATTCTCTTCTTGAGGTCATGTGATATGTGGCTCCCGAGTCAATATGCCATATATCTACAAATCTTTTTCTACCTTCCATGGCTGTTGATGCTTCACAACAGAGAGCATCTCCATCATCTGAAGTGTTTGCCATATTTCCTTGAGAATTGGAGTTTTTAGGAAAACTCCAACAATCCTTCTTCAAGTGGCAATTCTTTCCATAGTCGTAGCACTTTAAATTCTTTTTACTTCTTGACTTTGATCTACCATGATTGTGACTGCTACTTTGGCCACGTTCTGTTAATCTTCCTCTCATTACTGTTACAGCCTCTGCTTGTTGCAGATTTCCTTGTCTGTGCGCAGATTTTCTTCTTCCAGAACAACAACTGCAACATCATCGAAGACTAGATTACTGATAAGGTTGTTGTTTGTCAAGTTGATGATGAGTTGATCACAAGAATCATGTAGACTTTGAAGTAGAAGTTGAGCACGTTCTTGTGGCTCTATTTTATAGCTTAGAGATGTAAGCTAAGAAAATAGAGTATTCAACGTGTTTAAGTGCTCTATCACTGAAGTAGATTCTGACATCCGTAGAGTGTATAATTTCTTCTTAAGGAAAATTTTATTGTGTAGCGATTTAGCCTCATACAATTTTGTGAGGTGATCCCAAATCTCCTTGGCCATCTTCTTCTTCTCAATGCTCGACAGTACATCATCTGCTAATGCTAAATGAAGGTCTGCAGTAGCATTCTCGTCCATCTCGTTCTATTTCTTGTTATCTGTAAAATCTGTCGGCCTTTCGCTGATAGCCGCTAGACATCTATTTTTCCTTAGGATAGCCTTTATCTTTAATTTCCACAGTGAGAAATTTCCTCCGTTGAACTTTTCAATATCAAATTTCGTTTCCATAGCTTATATTTCAGATAGCTCCCACTATTTCACTATTTGACGTGAATAGTACCCACCACCTTAAATGAATGAGTAATATATGTTGCGCGTAATAAGTGCTACGCAAATGTGCAAGTATACACGTTGCAAGTTATAGTATAAAAGATATCGTCTCCACAGGGATTGGTGCCACTTCAAGAATCTAGTCTTTTGCACTGTAAAAAGTAAAAACACAAATAGAAGATTATAGGAGTTTTAACTAATAACTAATCTAGAAAGCAATAAAGTAAAAGAATAGATGAGATCAAATGAGAGAGATAGGCCAGGTTATCGTGAGTTGAGGTGTGATAGCCGATTGGATCGTCTTGGTAAAAGAGTGCACGGCCAACTCAGTTGCCGTGGCAACTTGCACAACGGGGTTGCCTCGGCAACTAATCGATGGTTGCCTGGGCGACTAGTTGGGCAACTACTTGGGCGTTTAGGCAGCAACCTTCAAGGTTCGGCAGAGCATTCTTCAATGGTTTCTTCTTATCCCTAAGTTGAAACTCTAGCTACTTGTGCATGCCTTGATAATACATCCCTGCGTGAATCAAGGGTGAACAACAACCAATCTTGCGCTCCTCTTAGCCGTTGAAATCCTTGACTTATTCCTAAGACGGATTAATCTTCACCATCAATAGATTGAATAAAGATCATATTCATTCGTTTCTTGAATCTAACTCTCCCGATATTAGATAAATAGACGAAGTTACGAGATCCTCTCCCAATTCACTCGCAAACAAGAATAAGAACCAAGAATGAATAAACCTTGAATAGAAAAGTGCAAACTCTTATTACCTAAACAAAATCCAATAGTTTCTCACAACCACAAAACACAATAACCATAGCCAAATAGATTTAGTTCATGGCTAGGTTCCAAAGAAACACCTGATAAATAATCCCTAGCATGAACCTAATTGAACAAGAAAGAAAAAGATGAAGAATAGGAGCTTGTCAAAATCTCCTTGCCCTAGATGCTTGTCGAAAATTCTCTCTTCTTGCCCCTCCTTGAGTTGTCGAAATTCCCCTCTAATTTATAGGGCTAGGTCAAAGTCCTTCTTTGAGGAGGAAGTTAAGTTGGAATTAAATTATCTTTAAAGAATATAATTCTTTATTATAATTATATTCCTACTAGAACTTCTCCTATCTTCTTGGAATTTAATTCTTCTTTAATCTCTTCATAGAAATAAAATTCCTTTGGGATTTGGCTTTTCTCCACGTCATCTTGGGCTTGTCTAGTCATCAATTTCGACTACCATATCACCTTGTTCTTTGTCGACAATTGCCCTGGCAACTGGCTCGGCGTCTCCTTCATGCATTGCCCTGGCAACTAGCTCGGCATCTCCTTCATGTATTGCCTTGGAAACTAGCTCTAGCCTTGCTTTGGCAAGTGATCCTGTACATACACACAAAACACACCAAAGAAGCATCTTTTCCCACAAAAACTACCAAGTTAAGTAATCAAGTTCAACGATGGAAGGAAACGTGGATTAATGCATGAGTGGATAATTATGCAACTAATATGAGCCTAAGTCTAACAATAATATGAGTAAAAAGGGTAAGAAAAATAGTACTTTTGAATATTTATCACACCCCCAAACTTGAACTATTGCTTGTCCTCAAGCAATGCAAACTAATAATTACCTGCCAAGACTTTAATTTTCACAAACTTATCTTTTACCTGCCAAGACTTTAATTTTCACAAACTTATCTTTTAACTTGATTTCAATTCTCAGAACCGGGGCACAAAGTATGATTGGCTTTTCATTTTTCGGAAAACTTAGGAGTTACTCAGAATCAAACTATAATGCTTGTGAGTGTGTGCGGAGTTGTGTGCAAGTTGATTTTTTGGATTCTATGCAAACAAGAGGTTTTCAAATTACTTCACTGGGTTCTTTTTAACATGTTTTAACTAGAGCCAGTTTTGGGCACCTCTAGTGTTTTGTTTTTAGTTTTATTCGACTAGAGCCGGTTTCGGGCACCTCTAGCGATCAAAATTTTTTTAGCACATGCTAGAGCCAGTTTCGGGCACCTCTAGTGATCAATTTTTTTAGCACATGCTAGAGCCAATTTCGGGCACCTCTAGCATTCATCCAATTTTTATTCTAATCCCCCAATTTGTTTAATTATCAACCTAAGTTCACTAGAATTCCTTAAATCAATCAAACCACAACAATGTTTCATCAAATTTAGCATCATAGTAAAATTCTAAGTTTTTCCATGGTTATCCTAGAATAAAAATTCTATCAATTAAGTGCATTGGCAAAGTCATCATCGGATATTCATCAAATCTAAGCAATTCTTGTTCCAATTAAAGGCATGGCTAGCAATTTATGTATCCTAAATGTAATACTTAAGATGAATGTAACTAAACATGGTAACTACTAATTACAATCCCCCCCCAAACTTGAGTGAGGCATTGTCCTCAATGCATGTATTAAATAAAAATAACGAAAAATAAAATGCAAACGAAGACTTACTCCGAGAGTTCGTCATCGTGGATGATTAGTTTCCTTTTGGTCGGTGTCTTGATTCTCTTGCTTAAACGCGATGGTTCTTTCCTTGTTGTCGGTGGTGGAATCGATCCTCGTACGGGGTTGTCCTCATCGTCCTCTTCATCAGTGTCATTGGCTTTTCGCTTGGAGGATTCAATTGATGCAGTCTTTGTTGGTGCAATGGAGGACTCATCCGAATCTGAAAAATCAGAAAATGATTCCGTAGGAGTTGATTCGGGCATAGGTGCTTTACGTTTGGCTTTTGCAGTGGTTGCCGGGATGTCTTTAGCTTTGGTTGCCGTGGCATCTTCAGGGTTGGTTGCCGTGGCATCAGCTTGTGCAGGCACGATGTAGGTTGCCGCGACATCATCTGTTGCGATTGCCGTGGCGACTACTTCATTGGGTGCCGGGGCAAGGATCTCGGCAGGAAAGATTGGGAATGGCACGCAACTGTCCGGGTACTTTTCTAGGATGACTTGGGTGATGGCATTGTTGTGCTCCTTCATGTACCGCATGAACATTAGTTGCCGGTCTTCAATTTGCCTTAGGTGGCTTGCCAATGGTTGCAAGAGTGCTTCAAAGTGTCCCGGGGTTGATGGCCGAGTTGCCCGGGCGTTAGGTGCTTGGGCATTAGGGATTGCCAGGGCGGTAGGAGTTGCCGCGGCAATTGGAGGCCTTGAAGAATTTCCCGGTGCCTCTCCCATTAGCTTTCAGATTTGTGCTTGATTCCAACCGGACTTTTGTAGGGCCTTTTCATCGGTGGACTCACTTGGGACATGCATCTCCTTGCAAAGATTAGAAATTAAGCAAGGGAAGAAAAGAGAACCCTTATCTTTTGAGCTACATACAAAAATCTCATCACAAATAATTGTTCCAATGTTAATGATGCGATTATGCAAAATAGAATGTATGAGCAAAAGACGTGGTATATCAACGGTAGTATTGTGTGTGGTGGGCATTAAAGAAGTTTTAACAAACTTATTCCATAGTTTTGCCTCGGGTTTAAGCCGAAGGTGATTTACCGTGCCCTTGTATTTACCGTCGTTCCAATGAGTTCCCGGTTGAGTGAGTTCTTGAAGCACCTTGTCGAGTCACTTGGGCGTGATTTGATCAACGAAGGCTTGATGCTCGTCCTTCTCAATGTAAAGCCCGTAAAAGGTGTTGACGTTTTCGGGGCTTATGAGTATGGCTTTTTCATGAACAAAAACATAAGGATTATCTGGGTTAGGTGAGTGAGCATAGAATTCTCTTACCCATGAGATGTTGCCCGGTTCCGATTGATGGCAAAAGATTTGCCACTTTTGATGTGCAATCCTCTTGAAGAGGAATGGTTCAAGGCCGAAATCTTGATGAGAGTTGGAGTATTCAAAGCCTTGTTCTTCGTAAATCTTCCAGCTTTTGAACTTGGAGTGAAATCTTTCTTGAACCACCGGTGTAGCAAACTTCTTGTATCTTGGTTCTTTGGAGGAACTTGGATGAACTAAAAATTTAATTTTGGATGCCATAGATGACCTTGGTTGTGAGTTTTGTAAAAACAAATAAAAGAAAAGAAAAGAAACTAAAAAGTTGCAAGATAAAAAGTAGGAATAGGTTAAGGGTGATGGGTTTTATAGAAAAGATAGGTGGTAAATATGGTGGGTGGGATTAGAGGAAGATGAAAAAGAGGGTTTTGGGTTAGGGGAAGGGTGATGGCAAGGGAGGTTTGATTAGGGTAAATTGGAGGCTTTATATAAGCCTTAGATTCAGCCCATTAATTTCCTTGTTGAAGATGTTTTCCTTCTTGGATTAAAATTCCTCTTTATCTTTAACTCTTTTCCTACAATTCAAAGACAAATCAAATAAGGATTAAAATTAAAGATAGACTAATAAAAGAAAATAAATAAAGATGTGTAAAGGGATTCTTAAACTTAAAAAAAATCTATCCTAAAAAAATATAATAATAATCGGAAATAATAAAAAATAAAATAAAAAATATTTCGAAAAATAAAATAAAAAATTAATAAAAAATAATAAGAAAATAAAAAATAAAAAATAAAAATAAAATATCAAAGGGAGAGCATGCTCATGCATCTCCTAAGTTGACCACTTCTTTGTTACGTTCCTCATGGGCACCATTGTAGTGTTTCAATCTTTGTCCATTAACTTTGAATTCATGTTTGTCAGTGATGGACTTGATTATCACAGCACCATTGAAGAATAGTTTGACAACTCCGAATGGTCCCGACCATCTTGATTTCAGCTTTCCCGAGAAAAGTTTTAGCCGAGAATTGAATATGAGAACTAGTTGCCCTGGCATGAATTGCCGCAGCAATAGTTTCTTGTTATGCCATTGCTTTGCTTTCTCCTTGTAGATTCGTGCATTGTTATAGGCGAGTGCACGTAATTCTTCTATCTCATTGAGGTATAACAAACGCTTTTGTCCGGCACTTTCCTAATCCATATTCACGATCTTGATTGCCCAGTATGCCTTGTGTTCGATTTCCACCGGTAGATGGCATGTTTTGCCATAGCCAAGTCGGAAGGGGGACATACCTAAGGGTGTTTTGAATGCAGTGCGATATGCCCAAAGTGCGTCATCTAGTCTTAATGACCAATCCTTCTTAGAGGGATTTACAACTTTCTCGAGTATACCCTTCAATTCCCGGTTGGAAATTTATGCTTGCCCGTTGGTTTGTGGGTGATATGCCGTGGTGATCTTGTGTGATATGCCGAAGCGTTGCAACATCTTGGCAATTCGTCTGTTGTCAAAATGCTTGCCTTTGTCACTGGTAATTGCTCTCGACATCCCAAACCGTGTAAATATGTTTTTCTGCAAGAATCGTTGCACGGTCTTGGAATCGTTGTTGGGAACTGCAGCTGCCTCAACCCATTTAGACACGTAGTCGACGGCAAGTAGAATATAGAGGTTGCCGAATGAAGATGGGAAAGGTCCCATAAAATCGACCCCCCATACATCGAACAATTCCACCTCGATGATGTTCTAGAGCGGCATCTCATGTCGTCTAGAGATATTGCTCGTCCTCTGGCAACGATCACATTGCTTGTAAAAGTCTTGGGCATCTTTGTACATTGTTGGCCAATACAAACCGAATTGCAGAACTTTGGCCGCGGTACGAGTTCCTCCAAAATGTCCTCCATAGGGTGAAGAATGGCATTACTGGAGTACATTATGTTGCTCTTCTCCAGGGACATATCGGCATATAACCTGATCTGTACATTGTTTAAACAAAAGAGGCTCGTCCCAAAAATAATGCTTAGCATCATGGCGGAACCACTTCTTCCCTTGGTGAGTAAGACCATAAGGTAAAATGCCACAAACAAGGAAATTAACTAAATCTGCGTACCAGGGTATTGTCGAGGCATGTGCTGTCGTGGCGACTGCTCCCAAAATTGCCGAGGCGTGCGCGTCAAGGGCTGCTGCGACATCGAGAGTTGTTGAGGCGTGCGCGTCAAGGGCTGCTGCAGCGTCGAGAGTTGCCGAGGCGTGCGCGTCCATGGTTGCCGAGGCAACTAAAAGTTGTTCATTCGAGAATGCATCGCATATCTCTAGATCCGCGTCCTCCTCCCTATTGCGTTCTAAACGTGATAAGTGATCGGCCACTTGATTTTCTGTTCCTTTCCTATCCTTAATTTTAATAACAAATTCTTGTAAGAGTAATGTCCAACGAATCAAACGAGGTTTGGCATCCTTTTTAGCAAATAGATATTTGATTGTCGAATGGTCAGTATGAACAATTACCTTTGTACCAATCAAATAGGATCGGAACTTGTCAAATGCAAAAACTATATAGTAACTCTTTCTCCGTTGTTGTGTAATTCACTTGAGCACTATTAAGAGTTTTACTAGCGCAGTATATCACATGGAAGGTCTTACCTGTGCGTTGGCCTAGGACTGCTCCTACCGCGAAATCACTTGCATCACACATGAGCTCAAAAGGTAGCGTCCATTCTGGTGGAACGACAATGGGTGCCGAGACAAGCTTTTTCTTTAGGGTTTCGAATGCTTGGGTGCAAGAATCATCAAAATCGAAGACTTTATCATGTTCAAGCAAATTGCACAAGGGTTTAGTGATTTTAGAAAAATTATGAATGAACTTCCTGTAAAAACCTGCATGTCCAAGAAAGCTTCGAATTCCTTTAACCAAACTTGGTGGGGGTAATCTCTCGATCACGTCCACCTTGGCTTTGTCTACTTCAATTCCCTTGGATGAAATCTTGTGGCAGAGGAGCACTATTCCTTCATCTACCATAAAATGGCACTTCTCCCAATTGAGGACTAAATCAGTTTCTTCACATCTTGCCAACACCTTCTCTAAATTGTCGAGGCAGCTGTCGAAGTCATTACCAAAAACAGAAAAATCATCCATGAAGATCTCAAGGAAGTCTTCGACCATGTCTGAAAAGAGTGTCATCATGTATCTTTGGAAGGTTACCAGGGCGTTACACAATCCGAACGACATTCTTTGGACAGCATAAGTATCGTATGGGCATGTGAAGGTTGTCTTTTCTTGATCTTCTGGTGCTATGGCAATTTGATTGTAACCTGAATAACCATCAAGAAAATAATAAAAGGGTTTACCTGCAAGACGGTCAAGCATTTGATCAATAAAGGGTAATGGGAAGTGATCTTTCCTAGTGGCTTTGTTTAGCTTTCGATAATCCATACAAACCCTCCAACCGGTCACAGTTCTAGTTGGAATGAGTTCATTGTTTTCATTACTTACCACCGTTATACCTCCCTTTTTCGGTACACATTGTACCGGACTTACCCATGTACTATTAGAGATACGGTATATAATGCCAGCGTCAAGCCACTTGATGATTTCTTTCATTACAACCCCTTTCATGGCATGATTCAGTCTCATTTAGGCCTCAATTGAAGGTTTGCTATCATCTTCCAACAAAATCTTGTGCATGCACACTGCCGGGCTAATTCCTTTCAAGTCGGCAATTGTCCACCCTATTGCCTTTTTGTGTAGCTTCAACATTTTGATCAGCTTCTTTTCCTGCTCAGGCTGTAACTTAGAAGAAATAATTACAGGCAATGTATTATCGGTTCCTAAGTATGCATATTTTAGTTGCTCTGGAAATTGTTTCAACTCAAGAATCGGTGGTTGTTCAATAGAGGGCTTTTCGAGCTTACCTTCCTTACCTGAGTAATCCAGTGGTTCAAAGTATGTACCTGGTTGATTGACTAGCCAATTTGCCTCTTCTTGTTGTTCCTCATCGACCGGTTCTTCATACTCCTCAGGTTCCTCTTAATTGGCAATGTAGTTGCCGAGGCAACTAAATTCCTCGTCGAAGTTAAACTCTGCCGTGGCATGAAGAAGTTGGCATTCTTCTGGATCATCGGTATGCCTTAGTGTTTGGAACACATTTAGTTTAACTTGCTGGTCATTTACCCTTATTGTGAGTTCTCCCTTTTCAACATCGATCAAGGTTCTCCCTATTGCTAGGAATGGTCTCCCGAGAATGATAGGTGCATGCTCATCTGCTTCACAATCCAAAACAATAAAGTCAGCGGGAAAAATAAATTTATCAACTTTTACCAGTATGTCCTCGATTTTTCCCTCTGGATGCACATAGGATTTGTCGGCTAGGTGTAGCATAACCGTTGTAGGTCTTGCCTTCCCGATTCCTAGTTTTTTTAAAACTGATTTAGGCATCAAGTTTATGCTAGCCCCAAGGTCGCATAATGCTTTCCCGACATGGTGGTTTCCAATGGAACAAGGTATTGTGAAACTTCCGGGATCCTTCAACTTAGGTGGCATACGATTGTGCAACATGGCCATGCATCCCTCTGTTGCGACAACTGTTTCAAACTCTCCTAGCCTTGTTCTCTTGGACACAATGTCTTTAAGAAACTTGGCATAGTTCGACATTTGTTCAATTGCTTCCACCAATGGCAAGTTGATGTGGACTTGCTTCAGGATATCAAGAAACTTATTGAATTGATATTCTTGCTTTTGTCGCTTCAACCTTTGTGGGAATGGTGGTGGAAGTCAGACATCTTTGATCCTTTCATTAGTTTGGAACCTGATTGACAGCATTGCAGGGACAACTAGAGTTGTCGAGGCATTATCAACTAGGGTTGCCGAGGCATGCTTATCGCAAGTTGCCGAGGCATCCTTATCGTCGGTTGCCGAGGTATGCTTGTTGCTGATTGCTACGGCAATTCCTGGTTCAGCATCCGAGGCTTTGCCGATAGGTTTGTCTTGATCTTTTTGTGGAGTTTTGTTTGATGAGCGGGCTTAAGCCTCTTTAAGTTGTTGGCCACTTCTAGTGGTGATCGCCTTACATTGCTCATGGCCAGTTCCTCTTGCGACTTCAGTATCGCTAGGTAAACCTACTTTCGGTCTAGTATTCAGGTTTTGAGCAAACTGTCCGACTTGATTTTCCAATGATTTGATTGCCGCCTCTTGATTTTGCAATCTCATCTCCGTCCTGTTAATAAAAGCATCAGTTCTTTTTATAAAGTTACTATTCTCAGCCATATAAGATTCAATTTTCATCATAAATGCATTTAAAGAATTTTCCAAAGAACTAGATGTTGTCGGTTGTTACTGCGGCAACTGTTGCCGTGGCATATTGCTGGAATCCCGATGCTTGTGCATTCTGTTTGTTCTGGTTTAGAGCATTGTTGGGATTACTCCATGAAAAATTTGGGTGCTTCTTCCAAGCTGGATTGTATGTATTGGATATCACATTGTTGTTTCGATTGTAATTCCCCACAGAGAAGCTGGATTCCAGATTCTGCATACATTAAGAAGAATCATGGTTATCACCACATAACTCACAAAAAGAATCCATTACCTTGACCTCATGTGTGTTGTTTGGTTTTTGCACGTTCTGGACCATCTTGGTTAAAGTGGCCAATTGTGCCGAAATTGAGTCTGATGATCCTAGTTCATGTATTGTGGCTTGACGTCTAACTCCTCTTCTTCTAGTAGAGGGGAATTGATAGTCATTCTTGGCAAGCCTGTTTAGAATTTGCATTGCTTCCTCCGGTGACTTATCTAGGAGTATGCCATTTGCCGAGGCATCTAGCATCATCCTTGTTGGTGTATTCCCGGTGTTGTAAAACATTGTTACTTGTGTCCACACTGGGAATCCGTGTAGGGGGCATTTGTGTAGAAGTTCTCTATATCGCTCCCAAGCCTCGTACATGGATTCATTATCTGCCTGCCGAAAAGAAGTAATGTCGTTACGAAGCTTATCAGTCAAATTTGTAGGATTAAACCGAGCAAGGAAATCACGACAAAGATCGGTCCAAGATCCTATTGATCCGGCAAGAATGCTATTCAACCATGCTTTCGCCCTAACCCTCAGTGAATAGGGGAATAATCTTAATCGTTAAACATCGGGGGTGGCTCTGTGTATTTTAAACGAGTTGCAAATCTCGAGGAAAGATTTAAGATGTTGTCATGCATCTTCAGTTGCTGACCCGCCAAATTGACCAATTGTGTTGATCATATTAAACATCACCAGTTTCAACTCAAAGTGGTTGGCTTCAATTTCAGGTGCTACAACTCCTGGATTAAGTCCATCAAGATCTTCTTCAAGATAGTCTCGAATAGTTCTGTTTCGTGCAAGAATCACTCCTCGTCCTGTTGGAACATATTGATTCATATTGCCGTCTTGATTAGCCTTTGCTACTCTTAACCTTCATCTAAGTCTTTGTAAGGTTCGTTCTATTTCTGGATCAAAGGGATACTCTGGTGTAATCGGTTTCGCCCTGGTCATATACCAATGCAAAAACAAAGGTTGTTATCCCTTTGAATCTTAAACAAGAAAAAGAAAAAGAAAGTGCAAGAAAATAAAAACAAAGTCGCTATTGCCAATCCCCAGCAACGGCGCCAAAAACTTCAAGAATCTAGTCTCTTGCACCAAAAATAAGTGTTACGCAATTGTGCAAGTATACACATCGCAAGTTATAGTATAAAAGATATCGTCTCCACAGGGATTGGTGCCACTTCAAGAATCTAGTCTCTTGCACTGTAAAAAGTAAAAGAAAACACAAGCAGAAGATTATAGGAGTTTTAACTAATAACTAATCTAGAAAGCAAATAAGTAAAAGGCGATGTAATTAAATGAGAGAGATATGCCAGGTTATCCTGAGTTGAGGTGTGATAGCCGATTGAATCGTCTTGGTAAAAGAGTGCACGGGCAACTCAGTTGCCGTGGCAACTTGCACAACGGGGTTGGCTTGGCAACTAATCGATGGTTGCCTGGGCGACTAGTAGGGCAACTACTTGGGCGTTTGGGCAGCAACCTTCAAGGTTTGACAGAGCGTTCTTCAATGGTTTCTTCTTATCCCTGAGTCGAAACTCTAGTTACTTGTGCATGCATTGATAATATATCCCTGCGTGAATCAAGGGTGAACAACAACCAATCTTGCGCTCCTCTTCGCCGTTGAAATCCTTAACTTATTCCTAAGCCGGATTAATCTTCACCATCAATAGATTGAATAAAGATCATATTCATTCGTTTCATGAATCTAACTCTCCCGATATTAGATAAATAGATGACGTTACGAGATCCTCTCCCAATTCACTCGCAAACAAGAATAAGAACCAAGAATGAATAAACCTTGAATATAGAAGTGCAAACTCTTATTACCTAAACAAAATCCAATAGTTTCTCACAACCACAAGACACAATAACCTTAGCCAAATAGATTTAGTTCATGGCTAGGTTCCAAAGAAACACAAGATAAAGAATACCTAGTATGAACCTAATTGAACAAGAAAGAAAAAGATGAAGGATGAAGCTTGTCAAAATCCTCCTTGCCCTTGATGCTTGTCAAAAATTCTCTTATCTCTCTCCCTTTGGAGTTGACGGCATGGCCTCTAATTTATAGGGCTAGGTCAAAGTCCTTCTTTGAGGAGGAAGTTAAGTTGGAATTAAATTATCTTTAAAGAATATAATTCTTTATTATAATTATATTCCTTCTAGAACTTCTCCTATCTTCTTGGAATTTAATTCTTCTTTAACCTCTTCATGGAAATCAAACTCCTTTAGGATTTAGCTTTGCTCCACGTCATCTTGGGCTTGTCTAGTCATCAATTTCGACTACCATATCACCTTATTCTTTGTCGACAATTTCCCTGGCAACTGGCTCGGCGTCTTCTTCATGCATTGCCCTGGCAACTAGCTTGACATCTCCTTCATGCATTGCCCTGGCAACTAGCTCTAGCCTTGCTTTGGCACATACACACAAAACACACCAAAGCATCATCTTTTCCCACAAAAACTACCAAGTTATGTAATCAAGCTCAATGATGGAATGAAACATGGATTAATGCATGAATGGCTAATTATGCAACTAATATGAGCCTGAGTCTAACAATAATATGAGTAAAAAGGGTAAGAAAAATAGTACTTTTGAACACTTATCAATATACATCTAAATTTAATATATAAATTAATATATATCTAAATTTAATAATTATTAAAATCATATTCGAGTGAAGGGCCTTTTTCGGCTAGGTCATTGAAATCCATGATAGTTGGTCCTTTGCCACCAATTATTTCTGGAAAAACCTTGTATGGATTGGTTTCGCTCTGCCTAAGGTGGAATTATTCATTTGGCTTGTGACGTTGAGGCAGGTACTGATCAAAGTAGAGTTGGTTAAGAGGGGTGTGTCTTCCATAACTAATGTTGAATATCCTCTATGTCATCTCGATTCAGAATCTGTGCCACATTTTTTATTTTCTTGTGGGGTAGTATGGAGCATTTGGATGTCTTTTTGCTCATCAGTTGGAATTGTGACCGTTTTTCCTTTGGAACCAGTTGCCTTCTTCGAAGCTTGGGCTGAGTTGTGCCCCATTCTATTTCTAAAGTCTGGTCATGTGTACCCTTTGCAGTCTTGTGAACAGTATGGTTAAATAGGAACGACATGGTATTCGGGAATAAGATTTTGGATTTCCTTCAACTGCTTCAATTGGTTAAGCATCGGCTTTCTTGGTGGATAAAAGCAAGGTGGCCAGAGATTAACATTTCTTTAGACAACTTGGAGGCAAACTTCATATTAGCAGATAACAAACTTTTACAGGGTAACATGAGCTCTTTATCCCCTAAATGGCAACCACCCCCTAAAGGCTTCCTGAAACTCAACGTTGATGGGACTGTGGTAAGGGATAGATCTAGGGAGAGATCGGTGGCCTTATTAGAGATGATTCTGGTAGGATCCTAGTGAAGTTCTCTGAAGCATGCGGCCTCGGTCCCCCTGCCTTATGTGAATTAATTGCAGTAAAGGTTGGCCTGATAAGTTCATGTCCTTGGATTTTTTCAATAGACTCCGACTAATTATGGATTGTGATTGCAAAATGCTGATGGAATGGCTTTCCTCTACGGTTGTTCCTTCACCCTCGTTCGCTAGTTTGGTGTCTGAGATCGGGGAGCTCATAAGAGGCAGGAATATGATACTTCGCTTAATCCCCCGGTGCTGCAATGTAGATATTGATGATATAGCTAAGAAAGCCCTTGGCTAGTACTTGGTTCAGGTTGCTCTCGGATTATCTTGAGATGGCACTTTATTTAGAGATTAAGTCTTTTTTGTTGGGTTTCGACAGAGGGTTGGTTCTTTTATAGTCTCAATGTTTGGAGATTTTAATCTTTTGTTTCGCCTTAAGTTTGTAAGATGTTGATACGTTGCACTCTTTTTCTTCTATCTAGGATTAAAGAGGTTTTTTTAACAAGGCTCGTATCAACATTCCCTACTACAACTTCCTTAATATTAATTCAATTTTTCAAAAAAAAAAACCACATTTAAAAGATAATTTTATAAATAAGAAATTAATCTATATATCCTTCGTATATGCTTAGTAATGATATTAAAATATTTTTTATAATCTAATTAATATTAAGTGCTACTCAAACTGTGCAAATATACATGTCGTAAGTAATAGTATAGATTAAGATTGTCTCCATAGTGATTGGTGAAACTCTTCTTTTAGCTTCTTCACTAAAAAAAGGGGAATATAATTGACGGTGATGGAACGTGATATTAAACAACTAAAATTAAACTTGAATTGAAGAAAATCTAAGTGAATTTGAATAACAAGAGACAAGTTTGATTGAGGAGGCCGTGTTATTGAGTATTATGATGTTGTTGTCGACTGACTTGCCATGGCAATTACTATAATTAGATCCTCGACAAAGTTTTCTTTTATGCTTTCTAGTTATCCTAGCCGAAGACCTGATGAACAACATGCCACGACAATACATCTCTGTGTTAGCTTTGGGTGTTCTTCACCTATTAAATGAACTCATTTTAGTCACTTGGAATTCTCTCCTTATCCCAAAGGTGAATTAGCTCCCACTAACACTTGTTGAATGAAAACCTATATCCAATAAATTTTCGTGAACCTAGCTCTCCCGAGCCTAAATAAATGGATGCACATCAAGCATTTATCCCTAAACTACTTGAATCGAAATTAAGAATAGTTAAATTGGATAAACATCAAACTATATTAAAGCCAAAGATAATCATTCATTCAAAAGCATAAAAAAACCCAAAACCTAAGCCAATTTAATTAGTTCATGCCCGAGTTTAGATAAATTGACATAAAATACCCAAATATTGAATTAATTAATAGAAAAGAAGGTAAAATGGAGTGATCGAATCAGATCTCCTCCCTTGTCTTCTCGTCAGGATTTGAGCGGTGCAATTGGGCCAGGCTTCTGTCAATAGCCTAGCATGTTGGTGCTCGACCTCAATTCTGACTATGGTGGCTGCTTCTTAATGGAAGGGACGAACTAGAGTTTCTTTTTGGTCATGGTGATGATTCCTCTTTGTTGATCTTGTTCCCCTTTCCTTGAATATACAATCACTCTTTATGGGAGGGGGAAAGCTCAATTTGAATTTTGATTTGTATGGTTTATCCCATTATCCTTATCTGCGGCAACTTCCCAAATCAAATTTAGGTGTAACCAAATCGGTTGGGATGAAGTTTGACTGAGTTAACCTTATCCGGCAAGTGGTTCAACAATTATCCTGCAAAAGTAGACCAAAAACAACATTTCCCTACAAAAATAAAAAACACAAAGCAAGACCCACCAAATGGAAAACTACAAAGTTATGCAAAAAATGTAACTAAAATGAGCTTAAGTCTAAACAACAATCGAAGTAAAGGGATACAAAATACACTACTTTTTCATACTTATCAACATCCTTCATATATGTTTAGTAATGATATAAAAAAATTATTTTTCATAATCTAATTAGTATTAATAGATACAAAATATTGATAACTAATAAATTATTCAAACAAGTATTGAATATAATCATGTCTTTATATGTCATTTTGTTTGTTCAAATAATCAAACAGCTATTAACTATCAGTTAATTTTACCAAACACTTTTATATAATCAGCTAATGCAATTCGCTAGTCAAATAAGCTAATGTTATCAGCTATTAGCTAATGTAATCCAATATCCGCTAGTTGCCAAACATGGCCTTTATTTTTGCATATTTGAATTTTTTTGTGTTCTGGAGTAGTAAGTCTCCTCATTTTCTAACGAAAATGGTGAATATTTTTCTGATCTTGTAGCACGCTTTCACTGTTTTTATGACACGCTTTTTATGCTCTTATAACATTTTTTTGCTATTTTTCAAGGTTGAATTTGACGTCGCTTCTTCAGCTAGCGGTTATTTGATTATTATGCTGATCTACCCCTAGTTTGGACCCTCAGACTGGTTCTCTTGTATTGATATGCGCTTGCAACCATCAAAGATGGTTCACAGATGAGTTGTGGTAAAACCAATCATGTCAACATTCTATCATTTATATATACATATTATGTTCGTTGGTGGCGTTTATCTTTCACTAAATTCAATGACGTTTATTTATCTATTATTTTCTTAGTTATTTGGTTAGGTTTTAACTCGTTCAATGTTTGGTCCTATTTTATGTTCTAGTGGCTAGTATGTGCACTTCAATAGTTTTATGAGAAATCACCGGTTAATCTGATTAGTCTACTCTAATTGTGTAGACTCTTATTGTAATTTTATTGTGTTTACTCTTTATTGAACAAAACTTTTTTTTTTGACAATGACAACTGAATTTTATTAAAAAATCATGAAAGATATTACAAATACAACGCATCCATAAGGGAGAATAATGGGGATTAGTCCACTAAAATCTCATACAAAAATCTAAAAGTGCAACTAAAAGTAAATACTTCCATAGAGATTAGCATACCGTTAAAATCTAGAAGCCTTCATAAATCTCCTTGTCTCTATCCAAATGAGACGTATTACGGGGTGAAAAAAGAGTGGTGAGCGAGCCAAACTATTAGGATGATTGCTCTACTACCCAAGATTGTTTACATCGACAAACAATCGTCCACCGAGTGGGGATCTATCTTTATTAAACAAAATGAATTGCTATTATTCGTGAAAAATAATATTTATTATAGTTAAGAATGAAGTAATGGCTTAGAATTTAAATAGAGTAACCATAAATATAAAGGAAGATAAATTATTCATAATTCAATTCAATCATAAATTTGTTGTCTTTTACTTTTTGCGCTTTCAGCCTTGCAAAAACAAACTGCCAACGTTCCCCATTGATAAGGAACCTTTCGGTGTCATCTTTTTCCTTCACCTTTTCCTGTAAGATAAAAACTCAAAAATAAATAAATAAACGAATAATATATATCCACAACAATGAAATCTTCATGAGTCAAAATTCAAGTGAAACCAGTACGTTGTTATCAATATTATTTTAAGGGTTAACAGAAGATTTGATTCCAATACTTCATCAAGTCTTCTAATATCGTATCTATATTTTAAAATGCCCACTTTAGTACCTAAAATTTAATTTTTTTTTATTAATGTTACCTTCCTAATATCGTTAAAAAAATGACATGTGACATCATTTTTGTAATATTATATGTCATTTTAAAAAAATATGAAATACTTATTTTTTATTTATACATGATATCATAAAATGTTGTCATGTGTCATTTTTATTTATTTTTATAAAATTAGAACAATTAATTTTGAGGGACATATGTGTCGAAACCTTTTAGGCTCGAAAAAGATTTTGGCTCGAGATGTGTGTGTTTTGAAAAAAACAAAGTCGTCACCAGTCATTTTGGACTGGGTACAACTGAATACTCATAAAATCACCCTTTTAAAAAACTTAGAAAAATTCTCTTTAAAAAGATAAATTTTGTGGTATGCGTTTAAAATTGGAGCAAAAACTAGGTTCGAAAGTCGGTTAAGTGTGATGAAGGTTAAAGCACCCCACGATATCCAAAATTGATACATTTTTAAAATCATGTGTTGTCTTGGTTTTTTATGAAGTTAAAAATTCGAATTTAAGTTTAATTTTGATCTCTTTATACATGAATGTAAATTTGATAAATGAAGTGGACTTTATGTTGGTAATGCAAAGAGTAGTTTTTTTGCATATAAATCCCACATTGAGAAGGAAAATGCCTCTAAATTGGGTTTATAAATAACATTTTCTCTCCCTCTTTGTTGAGTAGATAGAAACAAGGTCACTCATACACGCCGCTTGAATTATCATAGTCTCCTTTCCATGTTTTCTTCTTGACGTAGCTAATTCCCCTTTTTTAGTCTTTTTCAGGTTATATATAATTAAGGGGACAATGAGGTAGTTGAGAGTTGAGGGTGAGCGGCATGTAATTTTAGTGAAGATGGGAAGAGAGACGTGCACAGGTGGAAGATTGGGGGAAAGACTGATCGGGTCAAGGGTGTTGCATCTGGGTTTAGACCCATGTTTGGTTAAGCTTTAGGTTAGTTTTGGTCTGGATTTAAGTTTGGATCCAAATGGGTTTTTTTAGGTTTTGGATCCGGGCATAATGTTTAGGCCAACCAAAATTGGTGCTGGCAGCTGCCCCTCTTTGCTTATTGCTCGAGTGAGAGGAATAGGGAAAAGAATATAATGCAACAAATTTTGTTCGATTAAATCTGAATCTTTGGTGGTGATCCCTTCCTTCGTGCTCGAGGATGTTGGATTTGAAAGTTGCGCTTTGTGTTGAAGTTTTGTGCCCTAAGTAAAGTAATTTATGTAATTACTGAATCATTTGGGCTGAAATGAAATAAATAAAATTTCTATATGTTATTTATATACTACTTCATTATGTACGTTGTCCTCAAACTCGATATTGCATGTAAAGCGATAAGCAAATATCGATCATTGATTACATATGGTTTAAATGAATAAGTTGTATTATAAGGTTAATTATAGTATGAAACACAACTTATATTAGTTGGTAATCTAAACATGTATGTAGTTCATAGAATTACCCGAACAAATAATTCAGAAGAACTATTATGCTATCTAAAGTCCAAATGGGAGATGACTTGTTTTGGCTATCAAATCAAATGACTCCCGAATCGACACGTAGATGTGTTTGTATAGACTGACGACACATTGGACTAGACCCAAAATGAATAAAGATCTTAAATTCGTTTAAAGATTAAATTCACTTGTGACGTACAAAATATATTTACCTTGATCTTGAGTAAATGTAGGACCATGTGTGTGTGACTTGCATACTTTGATATATCAAGATCCGATATGTCTCGAAGTAGTAAGATGATGGATGGTATGTTGGACATGTGACTTATACATGATGTGGATGAATTTATAGATACAAAATCATATCTTAATGGCATTGTAATTGTTGGGAGGATCGAATCGATCAACCGAATATACCAAGAGGGGGTGAATTTGATTTTGAGTGATAGTGGTGGAAGCAATGGAATTTAAAAATGAGACAAGGATTTATAGTGGTTCGAGCTTCTAACCAAGCTGTACATCCACTACTTTAGCTTCCTACTAAGGATTTTCTCAAATTCACTATGAATTCTTCCCTTTTTAGGCTCAAGAGGAAACCTTTACAACCTCAAAGCTTATACCCAAAGCTTTGAGAAAACACTCTTTTACAAAGAGAAAAACAAATAACAAACAAGAAAATCCTCACAAGGTTGTGTGTTTGCAAAATTAAGCCCTCACCTAAATCCTAACACTTGAGCATATAATGACAATTGAGCTCACAAGTGTGTTCTACAAAGAAAATTGACAATTAAAGTACAAAAACACTTTCTCTATACATTGAATGTTGGAAAGTTGTTTCTTGTGTATCCTTGGCTGCTTGATTGAGTCTTTTAAACCCTCTAATGTGTTCATGACCGTTACTAGCTATTGGGGGTTGTTAAGAGCCGTTGGGGTCTTTATTTCCTGCAATAAATGTAGTTCTAGACTTTTCGGTATCGGTACGCTGTGACCCGTATCGGTTCCTGTTCTTCGAAAAACTAGTCGTTGGAGTATTTAAAACACATAGGTATCAGTAAGATGTACAAGCGTATCGGTACAAACCTACTCGTATTGATACGGCTAGGCCTGTATCGGTATGGAATTTGGCTACTAGAATTTGGAAAACTTGAGGATCAAAAGTCGTATTGATACGCTCAAAATCGTACGGTATTAGGTCCTCTAGGTATCGGTACGGGTAAAACTGTATTAGTACTCAGGCCCAGTTTTTGACACTTCGGTTATTTAAGATCATTTAAATTGTGTCAAAACACTTTGAAAACATTTCAAACATATTTTTCAAGTTTATGGACTTTGAAATATTTTTGCAAATCAATTTAATTCCAAAAATATTTTTCATTAAGTTATATCAAAATCAAATAGGTTTTACAGTAATGGTTTGTGAAAATGAAAAGCGGCCACGGGTCATTCGTCAAGGACAAGTGACTTACTATTAATTTGTGTAATAATTATTTTCACTATTTGGTTTACATTGTGTTGAGTGTAGCAATCTATCAAATATAGTCTAGAGGGGGTGAATTGGTTTTAAAAAATGGTGGAAACTAATTGCAAAGAAAGAAAATTGCAAGAAGATTTAGAGTGGTTCAACTCCCTCAATGGAGTCTACATCCACTACCTTAGTTACCACACTAAAGATTTTCCACAAATCCACTAATTTGTCTTTCCTTTAGGATAAGTAGTAACCTTACACAATTCAATAGACTTATACCCTAAAGTCTATTGAATCCTTTCCCAAAAATAAGTACCAAGAAGAACACTTTGAAAATCCTCACAAGGAATATGTTTGCAAGTTTAAGCTCTCTCACACACCCAAAAAACACTAGTAAAAGAATTACAATGAAGAACAACAATAATGTTTACAAGAAAGCTGGAAAAATTGAGCACAAAATGGATTTTGATGGCTTGAATATTTGGATAGGCTTACTTGATACTTCATTATTGTTTGGAGACCCATTTTATATGCTCTTGATCTTTTCTTACCATTGTGAGACTTTAGAGGAAGTTTGGAGCTGTTGGAAGCCATTAAAATCGAGCAATAAATGCTTACCAGCGCAATGGTTTCGAAACCTTATTAATGGTTTCAAAACCTTAAGGTAGGATTTGTAAAAAAGTAGCCATTACATGGGCCATAGTTTTGACACCTTTATCTAAGGTTTTTAAACCTTAAGCATGGTTTCGAAACCACGGAGATGGTCTCGAAACAAAGCCATTAAAATCGAGCAATAAATGCTCACCAGCGCAATGGTTTCGAAACCTTATTAATGGTTTCAAAACCTTAAGGTAGGATTTGTAAAAAAGTAGCCATTACATGGGCCATAGTTTTGACACCTTTATCTAAGGTTTTTAAACCTTAAGCATGGTTTCGAAACCACGGAGATGGTCTCGAAACCTTTGCTAAGGTTTTTGAAACAAAACCATCTTGCCCGAATAGTTTTGACACCTTCTAGGAAGGTTTCGAAACCAACCTTTGAAAGCTAAGAAATTTTTTGAAAATTGACTTTTAAATATATCTTCGATATAGGTACAAATTTAACAAGTTTAAAATTTGAAAATTGATTTTAAATATATCTTCGAGATAGGTACAAAGTCAAATATTTTAGAAATCGTTTTAACAAGTTTAAAATGAGTTTTTAACAAATTTAGTATGAGTACATAATTTTACAATTTTTTACAAATTAGTCATTGAAAATAATATAAGTTATATCATAATCAAAATACGTCTAACAATCTCCCCCTTTTTAATATAACAAAACATTTGGTAAAAATTTGTTTTTGGAAAAAATTGTCAAGAATCTCCCACTTAGACTCCCCTTTGTAAATGTCTTTAGAGAATATTTAAAAATTAAGTTTTAAAGACATTTGTTTTAAGTTTTGAAAAAACAAACTTTTTACAATTTTAATACTAGTTTTCTCCTCCTTTTGTTATAGAAAAAAGAATAACTACAAGATAGCAAACATCATTAGAGCAATAGGGCATTATCCTAAAATTAATGAGACAATAAAAATTTAAACCATAATATTCAAATAAGTACGATAAAATCCAAATATAAAATTCAACATAAAAACATATAAATAGGCTTAAAAATCCAACAAGGTGCATAATATTAAATCCTAAATGCAAAGTTCAAAGCCTAATAAAAATAAGTCTAAAATACCCTGATAATAGCATAAAGTCATATTAAAATGCATAATAAGTCCTAAGCATCCGATGCATCATGAAGCGATGAGAGTGGGAAAAGATGACCACAAACATCACACATATCATGCTCTAGAGATGTCACACGGCCATCTAAGCTACGAAGCAAACCGATAGTCTCCTCATGAGAGCTACAAAGAAAGGCATCCATGTTGTCAAAGTGAGTAACCATAGCTGCATATATGGATTCCATGGTCATGGGAGCCGATGCATCCACATCTATCGAAGCCACGAGAACTTCCTCGTCAACCTCCTCCACATCTCTGCGATGAACCCAGCCATTTCTTGAAGGAACCACTGAGCTTTGTGGCAAGATTTGATGTCAATGTTCCTCTTGTTCTTCACTGGTGGATCAAGAGAGGTATCAATATTAAGCCTCCCAAAGATGTGACTAAACACACATCCAAAGGAAAGAGAATATATGGTGGGGTTTTGGATGACTTTCACATAGTTGAGAAAGATTATTGTAGCAATGTCGAGACGAGTCTTATCACAGTATTGGCGAAGCCACTAATAGTCAATAACCCTCATACAAGCGGCTCGTCTACCGAAAAGAAGAAAAACCAAAGTAGTAAGGAGGTGAAAGAGATGCTCCTCCAGAGGAAGATGAGTAGGATGTCCATCAGCAAAAGTAGCAATGTGATGAGGCTCATACTCATTAGATTTTCCACCGAAAGGGACACCTACATGGTCAGCAATAGATTTGGGTGTCAACTTAAACTTGGTACCAATCAAAGAGGATTGAATGCCAATAATAGGATTAGTCCCATTAGGAGACTAAACAAACTCGACATTAGCATAAAAAGCTCGAACTAACCTACGATGGGTATAAGGAGGAATGCTCAAGTAATCAAGCCATTGTTAATTGAAGAATAAGTCAAAGAGATCAAAATCATAGCCGGAAGACATGAGAAAATCTAAGTCTATGGTGCGCTCGGCTATAACCTTTTTGGACTCATAAATATTTAGATACTGGTTACGGTGAAGATTATCTTGAAAACAACGATCCTCAAAAGTCGAATTAGAATTGGGAATGAGATTAGGATTTGGGACAGGTTGATTAAACCGGGAGTTTTAACCTCTTTCAAATTGAGGAAGCTTGGCTCTAGGAGGCATGGTTCAAAAAGATAGAGGTTTAGGCTAGAAAAACATGGTTTGGGAATTTTAACAAACACTTGGTGGGAAAGGGTTTGATTTTTTTAAATGGGATTGGGATGATTGGGTAAACCTCCTGCAAAAATAAACAATGTCTAGCATATAAATCATCAACCCAATACATTATTTCAACCTAAATTCTTCACAAATTCAAGATTTTTGAAAGACCCAAAATTTTTCGGGAAAATAATGAGTTTTTATAAAATCATGTTTAAGAGTATTAAAAATAAAAGAATGAACATGATTATAAATGATTTGAACCAAGAAAAACAAATTTTCAAACCAAATAAATCAATAAATTTTGAATAATAAAATATGAAAAAGTTTTAGGTTTTGATGAGAATACCTTGAAATAGTTGTGAGAGGAAGATGAAATCTATTCTCCAAAATGAAGAACACCCAAAAGCTTTGAAGATTTGATCAAGAGATTGGGAGTATTTTGAGGGTATTTGGTGTTTAGGTCGGTAGGTCATGAAAAAATAAGGGTTTAGGGGTTTTAAAAAGAGGTATTTTAAGCTTAAAATCGACCCATCCCGGTTAGATTTACAAATGGTTTAGAAACCATGTAACTGGTTTTGAGACCTTTCGTGGTATGGTTTCAAAACTATTTTCTAGAATGGTTTCTTATCTAACCTACCAAAAGGTTTCGAAACCATTTATATGGTTTCGAGACCATCGATCCTAAATTAGCAAAAAAAAATTAATTTTAAGCATCGATTTAACCCGAAAATGCATTCTAACATACTTTAAGATTATTGTAGGCATTAACGACACTTTGAACTAAGATCAAACGTGTATGGCACTAAAATAATCAGTAGCTATAGACATGATATTTTAAGTTTAGAACATTATATTAAGTGTAGGATCCTAAAAGGTTAAAAAAGAACCAATAGTGACTAACTTAACTAAGTTCACTCAAACATGTATGTCAATCAAATTCAAGTTAAGAATAATATGTAAGCACAAAAATCATGAAATCATTGAATAAATCATATTTTGCTAATTTTAAGGCTAATGCATATAAAATTAACTATATAAGGCCAAAAATAAACAATTCATGCAACAAAAGCCTCTCCTCACTAATTGCACTAAGTCATCATATAGGGACCATCAATCATGTTTTTAAAACATATAAACACATATAAAGCAACATGAGTGATTAAAGATTGCATGGAAATAAAAATGTTACCACTTGAACCAATAGTGTCTCTAGCTTTCAAAATTCTTCATTTTTCTCACCATAGCTCCAACCCACCTACAATATGGGATTATCCAAATTTTGGTACCCATATTCTTTTGGGTCAATAAGAGTTAGTTCCCAATAATCCAGTCCCTTTTGGAATCTATTTAGACCAAAGACCATAGTCTTTGGTAGCAATTAGTCATTTAGGAACCCAAATATTTTTTATTAACTTTTTATTATATGATCTTTGGGTACCTCTATATTTATATTCATTAAAGTTCTTTCTAACATAGTTGGGTTTTGAATTTTCACCTTCCTCAAAACTTTTTGCCCCAACTTTGTCAAAAGAAGCTTTAGGATCGTCAAGTTCTTTCTGATGATCAACGTGGACCCTTGAAAGTAAATTGTGCTAGTCTTGCTTTTTTCTTTTCAAACTCATTTATTTTAACTTGCATTTCCTCAACTTTACTTTCAACTTCCTTATTAGTTTTGGAAAATGAGTCATTTCAATTTTCAATTTTAAAATGATATTTTTATTTTTCAAAATTGACCCCTCAAATTCCAAAGCTAATTCATTATATGCCTCTTGCAATTCATCAAATGTATAATCAATTGAAATAGATGAATTAGAGGTTACAATAGAGTCATCCTCCAATGGGATGAGACATAATTTGGCTACTTCTCGCTCTTCCTCATCGGGTGAGTCTTTATCGCTCCAAGTAGCTACATGAGCCTTGTGCTTCTTTTTCCCAAAGCTCTTCTTCTCAATTGGGAACAATCAAACTTGACATGTCCCAGTTTTTTGCACTCATAGTAAATGACTGGATCCTTCTCCTTGAATTCAATATTGAAGCCTTCTTTTCTTTGGAATATTCTCCCTTTGTTGGACCTCATAAATCTTTTAAATCTCCTTGCAAACATAGTCATTTCCTCATCTTCTTCTTCTCCACTAGAATTATTCTATTCTTTTGTGGATTTGAGAGCAATTCTGAACCTTTTCTTTTCCACTTCCTTCTTCTTCTCTTCTTTTCCCCTTGACACCATCTCATGGGAAAGCAATGAACCAATGAGCTCATCTAGTTTAAGATACTTGAGGTTCTTTACTTCTATGATCACCGTCTTCTTCGAATCCCATGAATCAGGAAGAGAGTATATCATCTTCCTCACAAGTTTGTCTTCCGAGATCACTTCCTCATAACCCTTTAATCCATTCATGATTGCAAAGAATTGATCGAACATGGATTTGATGTCTTCATCGGGGTTAATCTTGAAGTTTTTGTAGTTAAGGTTGAGAAGCCCGATTTTGGTCTCCTTCACTTCCTTGGTTCTTTCATGTATGACTTCAAGCTTGTCCCAAATCTACTTAGCATTTGAACATGAAGAGACCCTTCCATATTCATCCAGACCAAGAGCACAAAATAGAAGATGCACCACCTTGGCATTTGTAGAGAATTTATTACTTTCGTCATTGCTCCACGTCTTCATGCCACTAGTTGGTGCGATGTAGCCACTCATGATGATCTTCCAATCTTTAAGATCAAATACTTGAAGGAATAAATTCATTCGGTTCTTCCAATATGCATAGTTTACTCCATTGAAGAAGAAAGGCTTGTTGGTGGGTTGAGAATCTCCCCAAGCTTCAATGGTGGAAGAGAAAGCCATGAATGACCTTGTAGATGATTCTACACTTCATGGATCTTCTCAAGAGGTTGTAATACCTTCTAATGAGCCAAGTTTTGATACCAATTGTTGAGGGTAACACTCTATTAAATATAGTGAAGATGGGGTGAATCGGAATTTTAAAGAAATATGAAAACTAATTGCAAATAATGAAAATTGCAAAAAATTTAGAGTGGTTCAACTCCCTAAATGAAGTCTACATCCACTACCTTAGTTACCACACTAAGTATTTCACAAATCCAACAATTTGTCTTTCCTTTACAATTAGGAATAACCTTACACAACTCAATAGACTTATACCCTAAAGTCTATTGAATCCTTTCCCAAAAATAAGTACAAATAAGTAAACTTAGAAAATCCTCACAAGGAATGTGTTTGCAAAGTTTAAGCTCTCCCACGCGCCCAAGAAACACTAGTGAATGAATTACAATGAAGAACAAGACTAGTGTTTACAAGAAAGATGGAAAATTGAGCACAAATTGGATTTTGATTGCTTGAATGTTTGGATTGGCTTTCTTGATACTTCATTACTGTTTGGAGACCGCTCTTATATGCTCTTGATCTTTTCTAGCCGTTGTGAGACTTTGGAGGGAGTTTGGATCCGTTTGAAGCCATTAAAACCGAACATTAAATGCTTACTTGCACAAAGGTTTTGAAACCTGAAGGTGGGATTTGTAAAAACTAGCCGTTAAAAGGGCCATGGTTTTGAAACCTTAAGCATGATTTCAAAACCATTGAGATGGTCTCGAAACCTTTGCTAAGGTTTTGAAAAAAACCATTCTGCCCGAATGGTTTCGAGACCTTCTAAGGAAGGTTTCGAAACCAACCTTTGTAAGTTGAGAAATTGGCTGAAAATTGACTTTTAAATATATGTTCGATATAGTTACAAAATCAAATATTTTAGAAATCATTTTAGCAAGTTTAAAATGAGTTTTTGACAAATTTAGTTTGAGTACATAATTTTACAACTTTTTACAAATTAATCCTTTAAAATAATATAAGTTATATCAAATCAGAATAAGTCTAACACATTGGAACCTTGAGATAAAAGTAATCAAGCTGGATGAACGTATTCAATCCAAAGGGATCACAACTATTATATGAGGGTAATATATTTATGACAAGGTCTTGGAAAAAACTACATGGTAAGCTTTTAGTATTATTATATGTGTGGGAGTTTAGTCTTGGTACTATAGTGGAATGACTCGTTGACTTAAATAACGGAGATGAAATTAATTGATGAAAAGTCTGGAATTAGTTACGTATTATTTAGCCCACATCATATAAGTCCAAATGGTCCCTTCACTAGCTCAATTTGACTTGAAACAGACTACTTGATTAAATTGTGAACTAAGAGGAAAAATGATTGTTGAGAAATAGATTGCAGAAAATTACTTATTCAAGCAATTGCATTTTCTCACGGGGTGGAAGAATTAAAATGATTTGGAAATTAATTTAATAACTTTAGAAAATTAGTTAATTGGTTCCAAAGTGAAATATTAAATTAATAAACTATAATTTAATTTAAATAATTTGGAAATTAATTTAATAATTATGGATCATTATTAGGCAATGAACTTTTTATCATTGACATCTTCCTTCAAGATTTGATCTATGTTACCCTTGTTTTGACAATTGACATTCTCTTCTATGAATGTGTTCTGATTTAGGAGGTTACTAGTATCGCATAATGGGAGGATGAGCAAATCGAATACATCAAAGAGAAGGTGACGAAAGAAGGTAGACAAGAAGGCTTGAAGAATGGGAAGGCTCCCGCTCAGGTAACATTGTGGTAACAATAATGTTATACAACCTTTTAACCATTGATAGAAGGAAAAAAAATACTTGTATGGGTTAATTTCTTTTGTTGATATTTAACTTTAGTTAGTTCTGAACTCACTCTACAGGTTGCATTAGATGAGGCTACTTTTCTATTGGATTTAGCTTCCATTGATGGAACCTGAGGTGATTATTCGTATCGTGTCGCAGAGTGTTACAAAGTTGCTGGTCTTAATGAAATTGCAAATTTTATTTTGTATAGATATTAGGTTCAAGCTTGAGAAAAAGGAAACCAATGGTTGACAAGTTGCCAAATTTCGGATGACTTTATTCAGATAGAGGCATAAATTTATTTATTTTTTCGACAAACGATTGCTGTATAAAGAGATTGAGAAATCATCAATGCAGACTTTAATAGGTTTGTTTTGAGAATGATAATGCTTCACTTATGACTAGCTCATTTGAGATGGTTCTATATATCTTCTTCTTCCCTCAACCTAATGAAGCTTGGGTGCTGAAATGGTCTGGAGAATGAGTCATAGGCTGTTTTGGTAGTCTGTCATCATTTTTAGCGGCGTTTTGGTTGTCAAACGCCACTATATGCTACATCTTTTAGCTGCATTTAGATATCCAAACGTCGCTATACATCACGACCTTTTGCGACATTTTTTTTCATAAACGCCGCTAGTTGTTGTTGTATTTGATTCAATGGTGCTTTTTGCAGCACTTTTACTAGCACCAAGAAGGTTTTTAGTGGCACTTAAAAACACCTCTATAGGGAAAAAAAAGCCGATAAAAACTTGTTTTGCTGTAGTGATAGAATATTAAATTAATAAAGCATTATTTTGAAATAATGAATTTAGAAATTAAAATAGAAGATTAAATAAAGTTTTACATAAATTCAAAGACCGTAAAATTACCAAGATTTTATAAAATTAAATTAGATTATGTAAAAATTATTTAATGGAAGAAATTTAATCTTATTATAATTATTTAATTAATTATGAATAAAGATTAAATTGGGTCTATTTTAATTGTTTCTTAATTTAATTAGAAGTTTGGATTTTGGACATAATTAATTAATTAATTAGATAAATTTCAAATAAAATAAACAATTAAAAATTAAAATAATATATTATATATAGGTCTGTAAACAAATCGAAGGAACAAGAATGAGGGTATGTTCATGTTTGTCTGTTTAATTTTAACTGAACAAACGAACAAACATGAACATAATTTCTTGTTCGTGTTCGCTTGTTAAGGAATGTAGATTGCTCGTGTTCGTTTGTTAAGGAACGTAGCTTGTTCGTGTTCGTTCATGTTCGTTCATTACATTGATAAATGAACATAAACGAACACAAACGAACGAACATAAACTTACATATGTTAATAAATTTAAATGAACATAAATGAACGAACATATGTGAAAATTTTATTTTTTAAATATAATACTTTTGTTATGAAAAATAATAAATATAAATGGACTTATGTGAATAAATTTAAACGTACATAAACGAAGGGATTATCGAACGTTCACGAACGTAAATGAATGAACGAGTCCTTTGTTTGTGTCCGTTCATTTAATTGAACGAACATAAAAGCGGGTTCATGTTTGTTCGTTTAATAAACAAACAAACATAGACTAACTTCCCATTGAACAGTTCATTGAACGTTCGGTTCGTTTAGAGCCCTAATTATATATATATATATATATATATATATATATATAAGTTGGTTTGAAGACAACATTGTGTTATATACATATTATCATTATTAATTAATTTAATTAAAATAAATATGTGGTATACTTATTTTATAAGTTAGCATACTGATATTTTAATTTGATTGGTACTTCTAATTGATTCAAATGTCTTTCGATCTCTCCTTATAAATAGATATGCTTGGTTTCATTATTTTGAATCCAAATAATTCTCATAAAGTCTTATGCATACAATAGAATAGAGAGAGAAAATTTTTGGAAAAATAATTCTCAGAATTATTTAGAATTTTCAACAAGAAAAATTGTTGGAAAATAATCCTATGTGTTATTTAGAGTTTTGGTATTTTTCCCGTGTTCATAAATTGAGTGATGCCAACACACCTAGCATCTGCTAGTGTCAGAATTTGCAAATAAGATCTTTTGGTTGAAAGCGTAAATCTAGCAGAAATTCGGATCGTGGAAAACAATCTAGAGACTTAGCAGGAGATTCACGTCAAGCATAAGATATCTTCATGGCATTCGATTCTCAAATACACAATTACTTGATTATGGAATGTATTTATTGTATTATATATCACGTTTGATCCGTTTTAAAGAATTTTTTTAAAAGCTTCTGTTGCATCTTTTTCTAGTTTTTCTAACCGAGACCAACACTTTTCTCATTGCTCAAGTGAGGGGAATAGGAAAAAGACAAAAAAGAAACAACTTTTTTTGGTTAAATCAGAATCTTAGGTGGTGATCCCTTTCTTCGTGCTTGAGGATGTTTGATATGTTGGGTTTCAAAAATCTTCACTCTTTCATCTTTGAGGAGGATGGGTTTTGAAAAATTATTATTTTCTCATGTGTCCAAGGACACCAAATCCAAACACAAGATTCCACTCATTTATTTTTGAGGATGTTGGGTCAAAAATTCTCCACTATTTCATCTTTTTTTAGGATGTTGAGTTTTGAAAAAATGATTATATGTTCATGTGTGTCCGAGGATATCATGAGGCTCCACTCCTTCATCTTTGAAGATGTTGGTTTTGAAAACTTTACTCCTTCATCTTTGAGGATGTTGGGTTTCGAATAATGATTTTTTCATTTGTATATAAAGATACCAAGTCCAGATATGAAGCTTCATTTCTTCATCTTTGAGGATGTTTATTTCGAATGATGATTTGTTCATTTGTATCTCAAGATACCAATTCTAAAAATGATGCTATACCCCTTCATCTTTGAGGATGTTGGACTTGAAAAACTTTACTCCTTCATATTTGAGGATGTTGGGTTTCAAATAATAAATTTCTCAATTGTATTTAAAGATACCAATTACAATCATGAGGCTCTACTTCTTCATCTTCAAGGATGTTGGCTTGAAAAAACTCCATTCCTTCATCTTTAAAGATGTTGGGTTTTGAATAAGGATTCGTTTATTTGTATTTGAACATAACTATTTTGAACACGAGGCTCCACTCCTTCATCTTTGAGGATGTTGTGCTTGAAAAACTTCACTCCATATTTGATGATGTTTGGTTTGGAATAAACGTAAGACTCTAGTTCTTCATTTTCTTCATATTTGAAGATGTTGTCCTTGAAAAACTTCACTCCATATTTGAGGATGTTGGGTTTGGAATAATGATAATTGGCTCATATGTGTTACAGGACACCGAATATGAAAGTAAGACTCCACTCCATCTTTGAGGATGATAGGCCTGAAAACTTAATCATGTCTGAAGGGTTTGACATAATGCATGAAGGTCTTATAAATGCCTTGGATGACTTAATCATCAGGCTCAAAAGACTTATTTATTGTCCAAAGTTCTTTTTCTTAACGTTGTCATCATGCTTGAAAGACTTATTGGTGTCGAGGAGGTTTTAAGTGTCTAAAAGTACTATTTTATTCACCTTTTTTATTCATATTATTTCTAGACTTAGGCTCACATTAGTTACATTATTAGTCATTCATGCATGTTTGTATTGTTTCTTTGGTGGACAAGCTTGATTTCATATTTTGCTTAATTTTGTGGAAAAAGATACTGCTTTGACGTGTTTTTGTGTGTGTGGAGAATCACTTGCCAAAACAAGGCTGGAACAGTTTCCAGGGCAGTGCATGAAGGAGATGTCGCGCAGTTGCCACGACAATGTATGAAGGAGATGCCGAGCTAGTTGCCAGGGCAATTATCAATAAGGGATAAGATGATATGGCAGTCAAAATTGATGACTAGATAAACCCAAGATGACGTGGAGCAAAGTTAAATCCCAAAGGAGTTGGATTTCCATGAAGAGGTTAAAGAGAAATTAAATCCCAAGAAGATAGGAGAAGATCTAGAAGGAATTTAAATATAATAAAGAATTATATTCTTTAAAAGTATTTAATTCCAACTTAACTTCCTCCTCAAAAAAGACTTTGATCTAGCCCTATAAATTAAGGACCAAGCCTTCAACTTCAAAGGGGAGAGCAAGGAGAGATTTCGACAAGAGAGAGAGCAAAGGGGAGAGATTTAGACAAAGGCTTCAACCATTCTTCATCTTTTTCTTCTTTGTTCGATTAGGTTTATGTTAGGAATTCTTTGTTTTGTGTTTCTTTGGAACCTAGACATGAACTAAATCTATTTGGCTAAGGTTATTGTGTTTTGTGGTTGTGAGAAACAATTGGATTTTGTTTAGGTAATAAGAGTTTGCACTTTCAATTTAAGGTTTACTCATTTCTGGTTTTTATTCTTGTTTGCGAGTGAATTGGGAGATGATCTCGTAACTACATCTATTTATCTAATATCGGGAGAGTTAGATTCAAGAAACGAATGAGTATGGTCTTTATTCAATCTATTGATGGTGAAGATTAATCCGGCTTAGGAATAAGTTAAGGATTTCAACGGCTAAGAGGAGCGCAAGACTGGTTGTTGTTCACCCTTGATTCATGCAGGGATGTATTATCAAGGCATGCACAGTTAGCTAGAGTTTCAAATTGGGGATAAAAAGAAACCATTGAAGAACGCTCCGCCGAACCTTGAAGTTGCTGCCCAGCCGCCCAAACAGTTGACCAGCTAGTTGCCCAGGCAACCGTCGATTAGTTGCCAAGGCAACCCCGCTGCGCAAGTTGCCACGACAACTGAGTTGCCCTTGCACTCTTTTACCAAGACGATCCAATCGGCTATCACATCTCAACTCACGATAACCTGGCCTATTCTCTCTCTTTTGATTATAGCTTCTTTTACTTATTTACTTTCTAGTTTAGTTGTTAGTTAAAACTCCTACAATTTTCTACTTGTGTTCTTTTACTTTTTACAGTGCAAGAGATTATATTCTTGAAGTGGAACCAATCCCTGTGGAGATGATATCTTTTATACTATAACTTGCGACGCGTACACTTGCACAATTGCGGAGCACTTATTATGCGCAACAAGTTTTTGGCGCCGTTGCTGGGGATTGGCAATAACAGCTTTGTTTTTATTTTCTTGTTTAAGATTCAAAGGGCTAACAAACTTTGGTTTTGCATTGGTATATGACCAGGGCAAGACCGATTACACCAGAATATCCCTTTGATCCAGAAATCGAACGAACCTTGCAAAGACTCAGACAAAGGTTAAGAGTAGCAATGGCTAATCAAGACAGCAATATGAATCAAGATGTTCCAACAGGACGAGGAGTGATTCTTGCACGAAATAGAACTATTCGAGACTATCTTGAAGAAGATCTTGAAGGACTTAATCTAGGAGTTGTCACACCTGAAATTGAAGCCGACCATTTTGAGTTGAAACCGATGATGTTCAATATGATCAACACAATTGGTCAATTTGGCGGCTCAGCAACTGAAGATGCACGACAACATCTTAAATCTTTCCTCGAGATTCGCAACTCATTCAAAATACAAGGAGTCACCCCAATGTTTTACGACTAAGATTATTCCCCTATTCACTGAGGGACAGGGCGAAAGCATGGTTGAATAGTATTCCTACCGAATCAATAGGATCTTGGACCGATCTTTGTCGTGATTTCCTTGCTCGATTTAATCCTACAAATTTGACTGATAAGCTTCGTAACGAAATTACTTCTTTTCGGTAGGCAGATGATGAATCCATGTACGAGGCTTGGGAGCGATATAGAGAACTTCTACACAAATGCCCCCTACACGGATTCCTAGTGTGGACACAAGTAACAATGTTTTACAATGCTGTGAATACACCAACAAGGATGATGCTAGATGCCTCGGCAAACGGCATACTCCTAGACAAGTCGCCGAAGAAGCAATGCAAATTCTAAACAGGCTTGCCAAGAATGATTATTAATTCCCATCTGCTAGAAGAGGAGGAGTTAGACGCCAAGACACAATACATGAACTGGGATCATCAGACTCAATTTCGGCACAATTGGCCACTCTAACCAAGATGGTCCAGAACATTCAGAAACCAAACAACACATAGGAGGTCAAGGTAATGGATTCCTTTTGTGAGTTATGTGGTGGTAACCATGATTCTTCTGAATGTATGCAAAATCTGGAATCCAGCTTTTATGTGGGGAATTACAACCAAAACAACAATGTGATGTCCAACACATATAATCCAGCTTGGAAGAAGCACCCAAATTTTTCATGGAGTAATCCCAACAATGCTCTAAACCAGAACAATCAGAATGCACAAGCATCGAGATTCCAGCAGAATATGCCACGGCAACAGTTGCCGCAGCAACAACCGACAACATCTAGTTCTTTGGAAAATTCTCTCAATGCTTTTATGTTGAAAACTGAATCTTATATGGCTGAGAATAGTAACTTCATAAAAAGAACTGATGCTTTTATTAACAGGACCGAGATGAGATTGCAAAACCAAGAAGCGGCAATCAAATCATTGGAAAATCAAGTCTGACAATTTGCTCAAAACCTGAATACTAGACCACAAGGAGGTTTACCTAGCGATACTAAAATCGCAAGAGGAACTGGCCATGAGCAATGTAAGACGATCACCACTAGAAGTGGCCAACAATTTAAAGAGGCTCAAGCTTGCTCATCAAACAAAACTCCACAAAAAGAACAAGATGAACTCAACGGCAAAGCCTCAAATGCTAAACTAGGAAATGTCGCGGCAACCAACGATAGGCACGCCACGGCAACCCCAGTTGACGATGCCTCAGCAACTCTAGTTGCCTCGACAATGCCGTCAATCAGGTTCCAGACCAATGAAAGGATCGAAGATATCTGACTTTCACCACCATTCCCACAAATATTCAAGCGACAAAAGCAAGAATATCAATTCAAGAAGTTTCTTGATATCCTAAAGCAAGTCCACATCAACGTGCCATTGGTTGAGGTGATTGAACAAATGCCGAACTATGCCAAGTTTCTGAAAGACATTGTGTCCAAGAGAACAAGGCTAGAAGAGTTTGAAACAGTTGCTGCAATAGAGGGATGCATGGCCATGTTGCACAATCGCATGCCACCCAAGTTGAAGGATCCCGAAAGTTTCACAATACCTTGTTCTATCTGAAACCACTATGATGGAAAAGCATTATGTGACCTTGGAGCAAGCATAAACTTGATGCCTAAATTGGTTTTCCAGAAACTAGGAATCGGGAAGGCAAGACCTACAAGAGTTATGCTACAGCTAGCCGACATATCCTACGTGCATCCAGAGGGAAAATCGAAGACATACTGGTAAAAGTTGATAAATTTATTTTTCCCGCTGACTTTATTGTTTTGGATTGTGAAGCAGATGAACATGCACCTATCATTCTCGGGAGACCCTTCCTAGCAATAGGGAGAACCTTGATTGATGTTGAAAAGGGAGAACTCACAATGAGGTGAATGACCAGCAAGTTAAACTAAGTGTGTTCCAAACACTAAGGCATGCTGATGATCTGGAAGAATGCCAACTTCTTCATGCCACGACAGAGTTTGACTTCAACGAGGAATTTAGTTGCCTCGGCAACTACATTGCCGATCAAGATAAACTTGAGAAGTATGAAGAACCGATCGATGAGGACCAACAAGAAGAGGCAAATTGGTTAGTCAATCGACCAGGTACATACTTTGAACCACTGGATTACTCAGGTAAGGAAGGTAAACTCGAGAAGCCCTCCATTGAACAACCACCGATTCTTGAGTTGAAACAGTTGCCAAGGAAACTAAAATATGCTTACTTGGGAACCGATAATACATTGCCTATAATTATTTCCTCTAAGTTACAGCTTGAGCAGGAAAAGAAGCTGATCAAAATGTTGATGCTACACAAGAAGGCAATAGTGTGGACAATTGCCGAGTTGAAGGGAATTAGCCCTGCAGTGTGCATGCACAAGATTTTGTTGGAAAATGATCACAAACCTTCGATTGATGCCTAGAGAAGACTGAATCATGCCATGAAAGGGGTTGTAATGAAAGAAATCATCAAGTGGCTTGACGTCGGCATCATATACCCTATCTCTGATAGTACATGGGTAAGTCCGGTACAACGTGTACCAAAAAAGAAAGGTATAACGGTGGTAAGTAATGAAAACAATGAACTCATTCCAACCAAGACTCTGGCCGGTTGGAGGGTTTGTATGGATTATCGAAAGCTAAACAAAGCCACTAGGAAAGATCACTTCCCATTACCCTTTATTGATCAAATGCTTGACCGTCTTACAGGTAAACTTTTTTATTGTTTTCTTGATGGTTATTCAGGTTACAATCAAATTGCCATAGCACCAGAAGATCAAGAAAAGACAATCTTTACATGCCCATACGGTACTTATGCTTTCTGAAGGATGCCGTTCGGATTGTGTAATGCCCCGACAACCTTCCAAAGATACATGATGGCACTCTTTTCAGACATGATCAAAAACTTCCTTGAGATCTTCATGGATGATTTTTTCGTTTTTGGTAATGACTTCGACAGTTGCCTCGTCAATTTAGAAAAGATGTTGGCAAGATGTGAAGAAACTGATTTAATCCTTAATTGGGAGAAGTGCCATTTTATGGTAGATGAAGGAATCGTGCTCGGCCACAAGATTTCATCCAAGGGAATTGAAGTAGACAAAGCCAAGGTGGACGTGATCGAGAGATTACCCCCACCAAGTTTGGTTAAAAGAATCCGAAGCTTTCTTGGACATGCAGGTTTTTACATGAGGTTTATTCATAATTTTTCTAAAATTACTAAACCCTTGTGCAATTTGCTTGAACAGAATAAAGTCTTCAATTTTGATTATTCTTGCACCCAAGCATTCGAAACCCTAAAGGAAAAGCTTGCCTCAACACCCATTATCATTCCACCCGATTGGACGCTACCTTTTGAGCTCATGTGTGATGCAAGTGATTTCGCGGTAGGAGCAGTCCTAGGCCAACGCACATGTAAGACCTTTCATGTGTATACTATGCTAGTAAAACTCTTAATAGTGCTCAAGTGAATTACACAACAACGGAGAAAGAGTTACTAGCCGTAGTTTTCGCATTTGACAAGTTTCGATCCTATTTGATTGGTACAAAGGTAATTGTTCATACGGACCATTCGGCAATTAAGTATCTATTTGCTAAAAAGGATGCCAAACCTCATTTGATTCGTTGGATATTGCTTTTACAAGAGTTTGACATTGAAATTAAGCACAAGAAAGGAACAGAAAATCAAGTGGCCGGTCACTTATCACGCTTAGAGCGCAAGAGGGAGGAGAATGTAGATTTAGAGATATGCGATGCATTCCCGGATGAGCAATTGTTAGTTGCCTCGGTAACCATGGATGTGCATGCCTCGGTAACCCTTGACGCGCACGCCTCGACAACTCCAGACGCGTATGCCTTGGCAACCACTGATGTGCATGCCTCGACAACCCTTGACGCTCATACCGCGACAACTCTACACGCGCACGCCTCAGCAATACCCTAGTACGCGGATTTTGTTAATTTCCTTGTTTTGTGGTATTTTACCTTATGGCCTTACTCACCAAGGGAAGAAGCGGTTCCGCCATGATGCTAAGCATTACTTTTAGGACGAGCCTCTTCTATTTAAACAATATGCAGATCAGGTTATACACCAATGTGTCCCTGAAGAGGAGCAGCAGAATATACTCTGGCAATGCCATTCTTCACCCTATGGAGGACATTTTGGAGGAACACGTACCGTGGCCAAAGTTTTGCAATCTGGTTTGTATTGGCCAACACTGTACAAAATACCCAAGAGTTTTACAAGAAATGTGATTGTTGCCAGAGGACGGGCAATATCTCTAGATGACATGAGATGCCACTCCAAAACATCATCGAGGTGGAATTGTTTGATGTATGGGGGATCGGTTTTATGGGACCTTTCCCATCTTTATTTGGCAACCTCTACATTCTACTTGTCGTCGACTACGTGTCTAAATAGGTTGAGGCAGCTGCACTTCCCACCAACGATTCCAAGACCGTGCAACAATTCTTGCAGAAAAATATATTTACACGGTTTGGGATGCCAAGAGCAATTATCAGTGATGAAGGCAAGCACTTTGACAATAGACTTATTGCCAAGATGTTTACACGGTTCCAAGACCGTGTCTAAATATATTTACACGTGTCAAGATGTTTACACGTGTCTAAATAGGTTGAGGCAGCTGCACTTCCCACCAACGATTCCAAGACCGTGCAACGATTCTTGCATAAAAATATATTTACACGGTTTGGGATGCCGAGAGCGATTCTTGCAACGCTTCAGCGTGTCACACAAAATTGCCACAGCATATCACCCACAAACCAATGGGCAAGCAGAAATTTCCAACCGAGAATTGAAGGGTATACTCGAGAAAGATGTAAATCCCTCTAGGAAGGATTGGTCAGTAAGACTATATGACGCACTTTGGGCATATCGCACTGCATTCAAAACACCCTTAGGTATGTCTCCCTTCTGACTTGTCTATGGCAAAACATGCCATCTACCGGTGGAAATCGAACACAAGGCATATTGGGCAATCAAAACCGTGAATATGGATTGGGAAAGTGCCGGGCAAAAGCATTTGTTGTACCTCAACCAGATAGAAGAATTTCGTGCACTCACCTATAACAATGCACGAATCTACAAGGAGAAAACAAAGCAATGGCATGACAAGAAACTATTGTCGTGGCAATTCATGCCAGGACAACTAGTTCTCTTATTCAATTCTCGGCTGAAACTTTTCCCGAGAAAACTAAAATCAAGATGGTCGGGACCATTTGAAGTTGTCAAACCGTTCTCCCATGGTGCCGTAATAATCAAGTCCATCACTGACGAACATGAATTCAAAGTTAACAGACAAAGATTGAAGCACTACAACGGTGCCCATGTGGAACGTAACAAAGAAGTGGTCACCTTAAGAGATGCATGAGCATGCTCTCTTTTCGATATTTTCTTTTTATTTTTATTTTTTTGCGAACAATTTAATTAATTTATTTATTTATTAATTTCGGTTATTTTTTTAGGATAGATTTATTTATTTTCTTGAAGATTAAGACTACATCTTTCTTTCATATTTATCTAATTGTTTTTAAATTTTAAGTTTAAGAATTTCTTTACACATCTTTATTTATTTTCTTTTATTAGTTTATCTTTAATTTTAATCCTTATTTTTTTTGTTTTTGAATTGTAGGAAAAGAGTTCAAGATAAAGAGAAATTTGATTCAAGAAGGAAACTTCTTCAACAAGGAAATTAATGGGCTAAATCTAAGGCTTATATTAAGCCTCCAATTTACCCTAAATAAACCCTACATAGCCGGCCAAACCTTTCCCCTTCCCCAAATCCCCTAGCCGTCCCCTTCCTCCAATCAAAACCGTTGTTTTCTTTCTTTCCAAATTAATCCCACCCACCATATTTACTACATATTTTTTCTATTTAACCCATCACCCTTAACTTCCATGAAACTTATTCCTACTTTTCACCTTGCAACTCTTTAGTTTCTTTTGCTTTCTTTCCTTTGTTCTACCAAACTCACAACCAAGATCATCCATGGCATCCAAAATCACATTTTTGGTTCATCCAAGTTCCTCCAAAGAACCAAAATACAAGAAGTTTGCTACACCGGTGGTTCAAGAAAGATTTCACTCCAAGTTTGAAAGCCAGAAAATTTGCGAAGAACAAGGCTTCGAATACTCCAACTCTCACCAAGATTTCGGCCTTGAACCATTCATCTTCGAAAGGATTGCACATCAAAAGTGGCAAGTCTTTTGCCATCAATCGGAATTGGGTAACATCTCATGGGTAAGAGAATTCTATGCTCACTCACCTAACCCGGATAATCCTTATATTTTTGCACGTGACAAGGCTATACTCATAAGCCCTGAAAACATCAACACCTTTTACGGGCTCTACATTGAGAAGGACGAGCATCAAGCCTTTATTGATCAGCTCACGCCCAAGCAACCCGAAAAGGTACTTCAAGAACTCACTCTACCAAGACCTCATTGGAACGACAGTAAATACAAGGGCACGGTAAATTGCCTTCGGCTTAAACTCGAAGCAAAATTATGGAATAAGTTTGTTAGAACTTCTTTAATGCCCACCACACTCAATACTACCGTTGATACACCTCATCTTTTGCTCATACATTCTGTCTTGCATAATCGCATCATTAACATTGGAAAAATTATTTGTGATGAGATATTTGTATGTAGCACAAAAGATAAGGGTTCTCTTTTGTTCCTTGCTTAATTTCCAATCTTTGCAAGGAGATGCATGTCCCAAGTGAGTCCACTGATGAAAAGGCCCTACCAAAGTCCGGTTAGAATCGAGCACAAATTCGAGAGCTAATGGGAGAGGCACCAGTAAAATCCCCAACGCCTTCAATTGCCGCGGCAACTCCTGCCACCTCGGCAACTCGGACAGTAACCCCGGGACAACTTGAAGCACTCTTAGGCAAATTGAAGACCGGAAACTAATGTTCATGCGGTACATGAAGGATCACAACAATGCCATCACCCAAGTCATCCTAGAAAAGTACCCGGACAACCGCATGTCGTTCCCCATCTTTCCTGCCAAAATCCTTGCCACGACAACCAATGATGATGCTACGGTAACCTACACTGCGCCTGCCCAAGCAGTTGTCGTGGTAACCAACACTGAAGATGTCACGACAACCAAAGCTAAAGACGCCCCGGCAACCACTGCAAAAGCCAAAGGTAAAGCACCTATGCCCGAATCAACTCATACTGAATCATTGTCTAATTTTTCAGATTCGGACGAGTCCTCCATTGCACCAACAAAGACCGCTCCAATTGAATCCTCCAAGCCCAAGCAAAAAAGCCAATGGCATTGATGAAGAGGGCAATAAGGACAATCCCGTACAAGGATCGATTCCACCATTGCCAACAAGGAAGCAACCACCGCGTTCAAGCAAAAGAATCAAGACACCGACCAAAAAGAAACTAATCATCCACGACGACGAACTCTCGGAGTAAGTCCTCGTTTGCATTTTACTTTTCTTTATTGTTATTTTTGTTTTTATTTTTCTTTGTTGCATGCATTGAGGATAATGCCTCGCTCGAGTTTGGGAGGATTGTTATTAGTTAGTTACCATGTTTAGTTGCATTCATCTTAAGTATTGCATTTATGATACATAAATTGCTTGCCATGCCTTTAGTTGGAACAAGAATTGCCTAGATTTGATGAATATCCGATGATGACTTTGCCAATGTACTTAATTGATAGAACTTTTTATTCTAGGATAAACGTAGAAACACTTAGAATCTTACTATGATGCTAAACTTGATGAAACACTGTTGTGGCTTGATTGATTTAATGAATTCTAGCGAACTTAGGTAGATAGTTAAAAAATTTGGGGATTAGAATAAAAATTGGATGAATGCTAGAGGTGCCCAAAATTGGATCTAGTATGTGCTAAAAAATTGATCGCTAGAGGTGCCCGAAATTGACTCTAGTATGTGCTAAAAATTAGCTGGAGGTGCCCAAAAACGGCTCTAGTCGAATAAATTAATTTAACTTAAGAAAACTAAAAACAAAACACTAGAGGTGCCCAAACCGGATCTAGTTAAAACATGTTAAAAGAACCCAATAAAGTAATTTGAAAACCTCTTGTTTGCATAGAATCCAAAAAAATCAACTTGCACACAACTCCGCACAAACTCACAAGCATTATAGTTTGATTCCGAGTAACTCCTAAGTTTTCTAAAAAATGAAAAGCCAATCATACTTTGTGCCACGGTTTTAAGAATTGAAATCAAGTTCAAAGCTAAGTTTATGAAAATTGAAGTCTTGGCGGGTAATTATTAGTTTGCATTGCTTGAGGACAAGCAATAGTTCGAGTTTGGGGGTGAGTTAAGTGTCTAAAAGTACTATTTTATTCACCTTTTTTATTCATATTATTCCTAGACTTAGGCTCACATTAGTTGCATTATTAGTCATTCATGCATGTTTGCATTGTTTCTTTGGTGGACAAGCTTGATTTCATATTTTGCTTAATTTTGTGGAAAAAGATACTGCTTTGGCGTGTTTTTGTGTGTGTGTAGAATCAATTGCCAAAACAAGGCTGGAACAGTTGCCAGGGCAGTGCATAAAGGAGATGTCGAGCTAGTTGTCAGGGCAATTGTCAATAAGGGATAAGATGATATGGCAGTCAAAATTGATGACTAGATAAACCCAAGATGACGTGGAGCAAAGTTAAACCCCAAAGGAATTGGATTTCCATGAAGAGGTTAAAGAGAAATTAAATTCCAAGAAGATAGGAGAAGATCTAGAAGAAATTTAAATATAATAAAGAATTATATTCTTTAAAAGTATTTAATTCCAACTTAACTCCCTCCTCAAAAAAGACTTTGATCTAGCCCTATAAATTGAGGACCAAGTCGTCAACTTCAAAGGGGAGAGCAATGAGAGATTTCGACAAGAGAGAGAGCAAAGGGGAGAGATTTCGACAAAGGCTTCAACCATTCTTCATCTTTTTCTTCTTTGTTCGATTAGGTTTATGTTAGGAATTCTTTGTTTTGTGTTTCTTTGGAACCTAGCCATGAACTAAATCTATTTGGCTAAGGTTATTGTGATTTGTGGTTATGAGAAACAATTGGATTTTGTTTAGGTAATAAGAGTTTGCACTTTCAATTTAAGGTTTACTCATTCTTGGTTTTTATTCTTGTTTGCGAGCGAATTGGGAGAGGATCTCGTAACTTCATCTATTTATCTAATATCGGGAGAGTTAGATTCAAGAAACGAATGAGTATGGTCTTTATTCAATCTATTGATGGTGAAGATTAATCCGGCTTAGGAATAAGTTGAGGATTTCAATAGATAAGAGGAGTGCAAGATTGGTTGTTGTTCACCGTTGATTCACGCAGGGATGTATTATCAAGGCATGCACAGTTAGCTAGAGTTTCAAATTGGGGATAAGAAGAAACCATTGAAGAACGCTCCGCCGAACCTTAAAGTTGTTGACCAGCTAGTTTCCCAGGCAACCATCGATTAGTTGCCAAGGCAACCCCGCTGCGCAAGTTGCCCTTGCACTCTTTTACCAAGACGATCCAATCGGCTATCACATCTCAACTCACGATAACCTGGCCTATTCTCTCTCTTTTGATTATAGCTTCTTTTACTTATTTGCTTTCTAGTTTAGTTGTTAGTTAAAACTCCTACAATTTTCTACTTGTGTTCTTTTACTTTTTACAGTGCAAGAGATTATATTCTTGAAGTGGAACCAATCCCTGTGGAGATGATATCTTTTATACTATAACTTGCGACGTGTACACTTGCACAATTGCGGAGCACTTATTACGCGCAATAGAGGTCTTAAAATCATCATGCTCGAAAGACTTACTAATGAATTAGAGGTCTTAAATCATCATTTTTAGACATTATGCCTTGAGGTCTTATAGATGGTCTGAAGGTCTTAAGATCAGTTTTAAAAGGCTTAATAATGGCTCGAAGATCTTATAATGACACAAAGGATTTATCATCATATTTGAGATTTTAATGAGTTTGAAGTAGAGTAATTCTCGTTTGAAATTACTTCTTTTTCTAGAAATACTTGTTCTTCATTTCTTTGATTGGTCTTTTCTTCATTCTCTTAACATTATACTCGGAGGACTTACAGATGGACCTAAGGAATTATCATTATTTTTGTAATATTATGATTATTCTTTAAAACATCATCATCTTTTAAACATCATGTCGGAAGGTATTATAGATGGCTCGAAAGACTTATCATCATACTTGAGATTCAAACAAGTTTTACACAGTTCATCTAAATGTCTTCCTTTTTCGAATATGCACTTGCCTTCCATACATCATTTTTCATGTCATGTTCAAGATTTTTAATGAGTTCAACGTGCAGCAACCCTTTTCGTATAAAATTTTCCCTTCTTGGTAACTTGAAGTTGTCAAATACACTTATCCTAAATGCATTTATATCAACATGGTTATAGTTTAATGTCTAAAATTCATCAATTAATTCACATCTCAAGGGAGCTTGGATTTTGTTTAAAGAGGCCTGATTTAGCATCTCAAGGAAGACAATCTTACATGAGATAAGTTTATATAAGGGAAACTGCCTCAAGGGAGACAAGGTTTATTTTAAGGGAGAAATTAAAAAACACTATCAAGAGAGGTTTTGAAAATGAATATATCTCAAGGGAGATCATAAAAAGTCTCCTTAAAAGAAGAAAGTTGTGGGTTTTTTTGAAGAAAAATATCCTCTAGCAAGGATTGTGAAAAATTTGGGACGTATCTTGAGAGAGATCTTGAAATGTCCTCAAGATAGGAGAATCAAGATTATTTGAAAATGCTTAAGAATATTCCAAGGATATTTACAAATTTCAATTGATCCATTCTCTTGCAAGCTATTAACAAAATGTCATGCATATGTTTTGTGAATGTTTGATGCAAAGATGAACATACAAAATAAATGTATGTTAATGATGCAAATTCATGCTTTCATGGCTAATGTTGACGTAATGATGTGTAGGAAGTCTTTCTTTCATGAATTCATTCTTTCTCCAATTAGAGATATCTTCATCACTCTCTGATCACGAAAATTCATTTTTGACCCTAATGAACTTTGTCCCACAAGATTTCATCTTTTCCTTTCATTTTCATATTTCTCTACTATGAGCTTTCGAGGTGGTGTGACTCCTGCCAATTTCAAAAAAATCTTTTCCGTTATCGATAGAGGTGATCTTTATTTGAAAACTTTTTTATTTCTTAAAACATGAAGATCTTAAAAACAATTTGTTAGACAATAGGCGTTAATAATCCAAGAAAATAAAATAAAAATAGAAAAATAAAAGAAATACTAAATTTATTATTAAATTGAACAGATCATAAAACCAAATACAAGAATATTCAAAATATAAATCAATTGTTAAAATAATAAAGTGAAATCGTTTACTTGTGTTGAGGCCTGTGTAACACACAGTTTCCTTAAGACAGATTCGCCCGCTCCTATGGTTCTTGAGTAACATTGGACGTCTATCTCCCAGGATACAACAACAGAATGAGCACAACAGTAGCAAGTCTGCAATGATCAGCAAATAGTAACCTCGTATTCCTCTATCACCAAAAAAACAATTTGAAAATCACAGAGTAAAAGCAATTGAAAATTCTTTGTGTTATTTTGTGTTTAACCTAGTAGGTTTACACGATTTATATAGTGGTAGGAATTTCATTGGAAATAAAATTTGTGAATTATCTGAATTTTATTTGAAATAAAATTCATTTATCAAATAGCATTATCACAATAATATTTGAATTAAAAGATAATATTTTATCCTTTTAATTTCAAAATATTCAAAAAATAATATCCAAATTGAAAGATAATATTTTATCATTTATCCTTTTATTTAAGATATTAAAAATGCTACATTTAAGGAAAATTATCTCGTAATGGGTTAAAATATCCACAAGCCCGTGGAGCGCCCGACCGACCCGGACATTCACGTCACCCATATCATATCAACTTAAGTTATTTAATAACCACTAAGTATGGTCTTGTATATAAACATATCCCACGCTTGGTAACTTATCAATATGAGATATATGTTTTTCTCTTTTTCTTAACTCAATTCATAAGCCTACATTGAGCATTAATTTCTCATTCATCACTCACCTGTTTTGAGCGTTTGAGATATCGTTGTTGTAAAGGTCTCATGGAGTAGAATATGAAGTCGTAATTTCATTATTCCAATATCCACCTTTACCCATAGAAAATATATCTCAAAGTTTCTACTTTATTATATTTTTCCAATAATCCCCTACATGAATGAAATTGATTTGATCAAAACATTTTGACTCGATATAGTGATAGATTCTACGATCAATAGCTGTATAGGATAGGTAGGTGTCCACCATTGAACCTTCCCTTGTGAAAGTGTATTTACTTTACTAGCTGACCAGTAGACATGATGTCCTTGAAGTATTCTGATGTTTGTGTAAACTATGATATACCTCACACAACTACCCCATGTCGAGGTTTTTAGTTCTCATGGTTATATCCATAAGGCCATGAGCATCTCCCTTGTTCTGCACGAGTTTGAGAGAACTATGCCCCAATAGTCTCCTTGAAGCGACCCCACTTCACTCTCACATAGGTGACTTATGTTGTTCGGCTCACCGAAACAAACAATGGTCATTAAAAGCATTGCTTAGCCTATTCGACTTTTGATCACTATTTACATCATAGGAACAAACTTGGGAGAAAAACCCCCACAGTGATCGCACAGATATATGCAAGTAGGTTGTCCATTTGAACCTAGATCTTGGGATCTCTGGTAAACTAGGTAGGGTTTTTCTTTCACATAGCGCCTTAAATTTTTCTGGGCTTTAGTCACATTCCTTTTGACGTTTTCTCAAACTGATCTCGATTTAACCCTTTGGTTAGCGGATCCACAATGTTATCCTTTGATATTACAAAATCAATAGAGATAACTCTATTTGAGATCAGTTGTCTAATGGTATTATGTAAATGACGAATACGTCTTGACTTGCCATTATACATAAAGCTCTATGCTCTACCAATTTTTTCTTGGTCATCACAATATATGCATATTGTGGGCACATGCTTTGGCCATTTAAGAATATCCTCCAAGAAATTTTGAAGCCATTTAGCTTCTTCTCTAGACTTGTATAGAACTAGAAACTTAGATTCCATTATGTATCTGGTTATAACCATTTGTATTGAGGATTTCCATCTACTTTTGCCTTTGATATATTAAATATCAGATATCCAACTAGCATCAGAGTATCCTTCTAAATAGTAGGATCTTCCACTTGGTCAACATTTTGACCTTTATTCTTGGATAGATCTTGGCTCGTGTCTATTAGAGTTCTGACTATACCATAATCATCCTTGCCAAATTTCTCAAGAATTTGTCCACATAATGTGACTATATGAGACCTTCATGTGACCGATTAATTTGTATGTCCAAAATAGTATCATCTAGTCTCATATCTTTCATGTCAAATCTTGAATTTAACATGCCATTGGTACATTTTACCATTTCATTGTTGCTTCCAACAATGAGTATGTCATCAACATTCAAACATAGAATAATATATTCAATGTCGGTAATTTTGACATATACACATTTGTCACACTTATTAATTATGAAGTTTGTCATCATGACACTATCGAACTTCTCATGCCATTGCTTTGGTGCTTGCTTAAGTCCATATAATGACTTCACCAATCTACAGACTTTCCTTTCTTGACCTGAAACTACATGACTCTCAGGTTGTTTCATGCAAATTTCGCCACCAAGATTTCCATTTATGAAAGCTGTTTTAACATCCATTTGATGTACTTCTAAATTCTGCAAAGCGAAAATTGCAAGTTTCATCCTTATGGAGGTTATTCTTGATATAGAAGAATATGTATCAAAATAGTCAAGACCTTTCTTTTGTTGGTAACCTTTTTTTAACCAATCTGGCCTTGTACTTATCAATTGTTCCATCTGCTTTCATTTTTTGTTTGAAAATCCATTTAGAATTTAATGGTTTAATTCCCTGAGGAAAATCCACTAAGTCTAGATGAACGTATTTCATCATTATACGTTTGAGGCTTAACCTCTAGCATAAATGTTAGAAAATCTTATCAAAAATGATTTTTCTACCATTGCTCGTTTATTTATTCATGGCTCTATTTCAAGCCCCTTGTTGATCATCGGAGCTATCTTCATTGATAGTCTAAAGTTCGTTTAGTTGAAATTCGATCAACTTCCCTAGATTTATAGTGGAATACATTTTCAAAGAAAGATGCATTCTTTGATTCCATTTTCATATTCTTGTGAATCTTAGGGTTCTTTGATATATACACAAGAAACTGATGTGTTACTATGTTCTACATAGCCAATAAAATCCACCGTTTTGGAGATCTATTTCCATTTACTTTGGTATTGAGGTTGTTACCTTTGCAAGGCACCCCACATTTTTAAGTATTTGTAGGAAGGGTTTATTCTCTTCCATAACTCATATGGTGTCTTATCTCTTTAATTTTGGGGAACCTTATTTAAAAGGTAATTAGTTGATAGAACAACTTCCCCCCACATGTTAGGCACATTATAGTACCAACATTATTCATATAGAGCTTCTCTCCATCTTATGGAAATTGAAGCATTTCCCATGAAATTTGCTTCTTGAACACACCGCCCTTTTGATCTCATATAAGACTGCGTCTACGGTTTGTTTTCTTTGAAGTCCTTTTTTACTTCCACTGCATTTGCCTTGGCAATATTTTTCATAGCAATATTCGCCTTAGCAACATTTGAAGGTGGTAACAACTTTTACCTTATCCTCTATAATAATAGGAGGATAATCCTTCAGATCTTTGACCAAGTTTAACATGGTCAAATAGACAACATTCTTTGTTGCCACGTTTTGAATTTTTTCCATTGAATTTCAATGGTTTACCATTGTGTCACATAGTCACAAACAGAAACAGAAGATTATGAATCTGTTAAACATTAGAAATTTAGCCAAAGACTAAAAGCAGAAACAGAAACATAATTTTCAACTTTTGATAGACGTCAGGAATTTAGTAAACTAAAAATCTGAAACAAAAGTTCACACGGTCTAATAGAAAGAACAACAATGTACAGTACACTAGGTAGGTAACTTATGAAAAGAGAGGTGGTTCACTAGGCACGCTTAAATACCAAGTCTTTCAAAGAACCAATGTTTTTCAATCACCGTTTATGGGTTTCATTCTTTTATGCTTAAGGAAGTTCTTGAAGTCGTTCCAAACAGGGGTAAGCTTTTCAAATGACTAACGTCTGAACGGATTCACTTATAACCATTCCTTTTGCGAGAATACCGTGAGTGATCAATTAAAGTCATTGCCTCTGACTCACAACAATTTAGAATCAATCATCACAAAATTAAGAATTTGGTGACTAAGAATTTCTTAGCACCGATATCTTCCATTTTGTACTTTTGGTCCAACGACCCTCACAGTTCTTTAGCTATTTTTAAACACTTTACACTTCATAACGTGCATCAGACTAGGCTTTAAGAATGTAATTTTGATATAGAAAACAAAGTTCTTCTATACTTTGACTCAAGACCTCGTTCGGAATCAACACTCTAGATTCTGTTACAGAATAGTAACCAATGTTACTTTCGATGATAATTTATGTTAAAATAGATTTGTCCACAACAAAATTTGAATAAATCAGATTTATTCATATTGCCTCTTGTTTTGGAAGGAAGATCAAGTAAACCCGTTAAAACGACAGGAATTAAATCTTGAACTGAATTGTTTACAAGATCTCGATTTAAAAACCGATAAGGTTTTATTGATTCTTGTTTGAAAAGGAAGATCTAGTAAATTCGTTGGAACGGCATGAATTAAATCTTGAAAAAAATGATTTACGAGATCTTAACTTTTAAATAGATCAAGATTTCATCTGGATATCCTGTTCGTTCTAAAATTATTCTCAAATAAATTATTAGTAGGAAAAAAATTCAGTGTTTCCAAAAACACAAGTAATAATTATTATCAGATTTAATAATAATTATTAAGGCGAAACTTAATACCCAATGTATTCAATATTAATCTAATTAATACCATAGATGAGTTTATTACCATAAAACTTCTACCATGTTAATTTAATAATAAAATTAACAGCATGAAGAGAGAACTTTCAATGATTACTCATTGTGCTTGGTACGGCAAATTTGATGTAGCAGGCTTCACTGTACGGTTTACACATTCACGACCGCCGAACTGCAGCCATGGCTTGCATTCTATTTGCGGTCATTGAGCTTTTTGATGTCGTTAAACACCTTAAAAACTCAAGTCGAGTTTCGAAAAATGTTACTTGTTGTGGTATAAAACATTGGCTTATACACAATAATCTGTTTGTGTTGGATTAAAATAGTGTAAATTTTGTCTTAAATTTGTTAGACAACGTTAATAATTCAAGAAAAAAAAAACAGTAAAAATAAAATAAATATTAATTTATTATTAAATTGAACAGATCATAAAACTAAATACAAGAATATTCAAAATATAAATCAACTGTTAAAACAGTAAATTGAAACCGTTTACTTGTGTTGAGGCATGTGTAACACACATTTTACTTAAGACTGTTTCGTCCACTCTTATGGTGCTTGAGTAACGTTGGACGTCTATCTCCCAAGATACAACAACAGAATGAGCACAGCAGTAACACGTCTGCAGTGATCAGCGAAACGTAACCTCGTCTTCTTCTATCACCGAGAAACCAATTTGAAAATCACAGAGTAAAAGCAATTGAAAATTTTCTGTGTTATTTTTATGTGTTTAACCTAGTAGGTTTACACGGTTTATATAGTGGTAAGAATTTCATTGGAAATAAAATTTGTGAATTATCTAAATTTTATTTAAAATAAAATTCATTTATCAAATAGCGTTATCACAATAATATTTGAATTAAAAGATAGCATTATCCTTTTAATTTCAGCATATAAAAAATAATATCAAAATCTAAAGATAATATCTTATCATTTATCCTTTTATTTGAGATATTAAAAATGTTACATTTAAGGAAAATTATCTCGTAATGGGTTAAAATATCTACAAGGCCATAAATCAACTGTTAAAACAGTAAATTGAAATCGTTTACTTGTGTTGAGGCATGTGTAACACACATTTTACTTAAGACTGTTTCGTCCACTCTTATGGTGCTTGAGTAACGTTGGACGTCTATCTCCCAAGATACAACAACAGAATGAGCACAGCAGTAACACGTCTGCAGTGATCAGCGAAACGTAACCTCGTCTTCTTCTATCACCGAGAAACCAATTTGAAAATCACAGAGTAAAAGCAATTGAAAATTTTCTGTGTTATTTTTATGTGTTTAACCTAGTAGGTTTGCACGGTTTATATAGTGGTAAGAATTTCATTGGAAATAAAATTTGTGAATTATCTAAATTTTATTTAAAATAAAATTCATTTATCAAATAGCGTTATCACAATAATATTTGAATTAAAAGATAGCATTATCCTTTTAATTTCAGCATATAAAAAATAATATCAAAATGTAAAGATAATATCTTATCATTTATCCTTTTATTTGAGATATTAAAAATGTTACATTTAAGGAAAATTATCTCGTAATGGGTTAAAATATCTACAAGGCCATAAAGAGCTCAACTAGTTCAAACATTCATATTATTCATATCATATCAACTTAAGTTATTCAATAATCATTAAGTAGGGTCTTGTATATAAGCATATCCCGCTCTTGGTAAACCATCAATATGGGATATAAGCATTTCCTTTTTCCTTAACTCAATTCACAAGCCTACTTTGAGCATCAATTTCTCATTCATCACTCACCCGTTTTGAGTGTATGAGATATCATTGTAAAGGTCTCATAAAGTAGAATATAAAGACGTAATTTTATCATTCGAATCTCCACCTTTACCCATAGAAAATATGTCTCAAAGTTTCCACTTTATCATATTTTTCCAACCCAATTTTGCAAAATGGAACGGTTTCCCTACACTTCATGCTCACAACTAAAAATTTTATAAAATAAGTTTTAATTGAATATCAAACAAATCAACTATTCTTTTAATCTTTCTAAATTACAGCTCTTTAAAATGTTTCAAGACTAATGGAGATTTCAAGGTGTAAGTTAATTTAGGGAAAATGTGTTTTGGAATTGTCTCATTTCGAATATTAGCTGTTCAGAGGTCTAATTGAAATGACTACCATGATCTTGGCATCTTCATGTGCAACTTCTAGAACTATCCACTATATCAAATCCTTGAGTATACTTTTACAGTGCGTGGAGCTTCATCAAAATCTTAGGGGATCTCTTTTTGTGTGCCAACCATGAAGCTTTGATTTCATATTTGAGTTGTTTTTTCAAGGTTTCAGCTCGAATCTACATTTTATTCTAAGACATTATTTGCGAGTTTCATCTTGAACCCTTCTTTTGTTTTTTTTTTCATTTTTTTATTTTTTTATCATGCATGAAGAGATTTAGAAATCTTTTATAAATAAAAAAGTTCACCCAAGAGGTAGTATAAATTCTAAAGATAGGCCATTCAACTTAGATATCCATGTATATTCATAATATACTTTATAGTCACGTGATGTAGGCCATGATATATGGTTATGAAAGAAAGGAATATACATGCCCAGACAAGTGTAAAAGGTGAATAAACCAAGGATTAATTGTTTTCAATGAAATCTCGTTCTCACTTTACTTGACTTGAATTTGCTTCCGCACGTTTGTGAATAAACCAAGGATTAATTGTTTTCAATGAAATCTCGTTCTCACTTTACTTGACTTGAATTTGCTTCCGCACGTTTTCTCTTTTTATTGGATCACTCTATACTGCTTATTCTGTATTTTCACCCTAAAGTTTATTTATTTTTCTTTTCTCTTCATCTTCGATGATTCATGAAATTTATACGAATGTCGCATCTAGAACTCTGAATAAGTTGTATGTGTTTGTTTGAAGGTTGTCAGACTCAGGAGAGTTATCTTCAATGGACCTCTCATTCATTTCATTTCACGTTTTCGTTTTTTGAACTTTTATTTATTTTCTCTTATTTTTTGTTTTTTCTTCTTTCATTCATAAATTCAGAACTTCAAATCAATCTGAGCACAAATCACCTCGTGTGTTTGAAACATATCTTTTTGTTCTTTGTCCTCTAGCGCATAAGTTTTCATCCTCGTAGCATGAACATAAGTCAATTTACTTCCTTTTCGCCCCTATGATGTGGAGGATGATCCTTTGTTAGGGTCATTCTAAAGAAAATCATTATGGGCTCAATAGGGGCAACAAATAATAATTTTATGTTTTTTATAAAGTGGGTAATGAAGGAATTCTATTTAACATTTCATATATAGATATATTCATAGAAGAGTTCATCCTCAGAAAGATAAATATTCAGAATTAACTTATTTATTCACAAAATCATTAAAAATAACTAATGCATGATATTATAATATTTTTTCACAATTTTCTTTTTTTCTTTTATTTTTTCTTCTTGTGCCCCAACTGTTTATTAGGCTTTTATTCATAAAATCAACAGGGGATTTCCCAACTTGTCTACTTGTATAAAGGTACGTACACCAATTAACATCTTGGATTTTATATCCTTAAGGTGTATATTGAAAAAAGTTGCTTTTACCTATGAAGGTGAGGTGTGAATTAGAAGTTGTCTCCTTGGAAGGTTAGTCTTGCGTCAAAATTGACTTTTTGAGTACTAGTCATGAGGAGTTTTGGGTGAAAGATCAAGGGATCAGGTTTGATTCCGAGTCAAAGGTCCATAATCTTCATTCTCGAAAGAGCATTTTACTTATTTGATTTTCAAAGAACATCAAAGTTTATAAATTTGTCTTATTTCTCATAGCCTAGAGTTTGAAAGCATAGTTTTGTATTTTCAAATGCTTCACGAGTTTAAAAAAGTATCATAATTTTATTGGTCAAAAAATATTTACAAAAAATTCAAAACAAATTCTCAAATCAATATGTATAAGAAATCTCGACAAAATAAATATTTGAAAAGACAATTATAACAAGGGTCCTATACACGAGCATTAGAAAAAATCTTACACTTGAATGTTTTCATTCATCGCGTCACCCATATCTAATCATCTACTTATGTAAGCAGTGGCGGATGCACAGAGCAAAAATGAAAAATTCGAAGATGATTTGACAAAAAGCTACCGAGTTAAGAAAATGCAAATACTAAGATGAAAATGCAAAAATGCATGCAAAAGATAACATGTTGGGGGAAAATTAATCGATAAGTATGGTGGAAATACATGCTCCTGAGAGAGCTATCACACCCCTAAGCTTAAGTTTTTACTTGTCCTCAAGTAAAATAGAAAGCAACAAGATTAAGTATAATCCAACAAAGATTGAAAAACATTCTAGCTACTCGAATCACCAAAAGCATCAATGAATCAATCACATTCAAATGACAGAAGATTGCATCCACAATTAATAAAGATGAATAAATGAACTTGCAATTTAATCAACACTAGCATCATGCCCCAAATCTTAAATTCTTCTTACCTAAATAACCTTTATTTCACCATATTATATATTTGACATAATATTTTTCTCTTTTTCTTTTCTTTCTTTTCTCTTTTTTATAAGTAGTGAAGGATATCATGCATGAGTTCACCCTGAATTCCTGAGAAGTAAGATAGTGTGCAATCAACCCCTAGGGAGTACTTCATTGTAGCAACACACACTGATGCAACAATAACCTTTGGCCAGATTATTTTTTCTAACGCATGCATTGGAGTGTTCCCCTTAAGCTACTTTCGTAATGCACCCACATTGGAGTTCCTTTATTAACAACAGTACCCCCCATATATATATATATATAAACAGCTGTAGCAGGCATATTTATTTAGGATCTAAGTAATGATGCTAGACATCAATTACTCATGCAACCATCAAAAAGAATACAGATACAACATTCTTCAAAATTTATCTAACTAATTCTTTAATAATTCAAATGATTCGAGAATTAAGTATTAAATGTAAGAAAAATTTTAAGCACGGAATAAACTTTGCAATTTTCAAGAATTTTTTTTTGAAATAAGGGTGCATTTCAAACCCTATGTGTATACCCACAACCTTAAAGGTTGCATTGTCCCCAATACAATGAATATAATGCAACGACAATAAAAAATGCAATTACAATGTGAATGCAAATGCAAATGCAATGACAATGTGTAAAATAAAAATTACAACTATATGCAATGCATGCCTACTAAAAACTAAAAACAAACTAACTTAGTTTTTCTTTGTCTTGGAGGAATTAGCATGGTGTTTCTTCTTCCTTCGCTTCTTCTCCTCTTTCTTGCGCTGTTTGTTCTTGGCGTGCTTCCTCTTCTTTTCTTTGGTCTTGGAAGCTTCCTTGGATTGCTCTTGTAGTTTAGGCTCCACCCCGGCATCACCGACCACTTTAGGAGTCAGAAAGATAATCTTAAATGGTCTAGTGTAGACCACCAAAGCTAGAGGAGTTTCCTCTCGTCCTTCAACTTCCATAACAGCTTTCGCTAGTCTCGCTATAACTGGATTTAGCTCAGTTTCTTCTTCAATTGCACCCACATCCTTGGGTGCAATGACATCTCCAGTATCATCTTTCTCTTTCTTCTCTTCTCTCTTTAATTTAGATTCATCGGCCTCTTCTACCAAAACTTCTTCTTTTCTCGGCCCCTCAGGCATAACATCAACAACCATATCGCCATCAACTTGTTCTCTCATTCTAGCCAAATCAACATCATTCGTTTTGTTAATCTGATGCAGACACTCATTGAATTCTTTTTTCTCTTTCTTCTCCTTAGGAATGCCCTCGTCATCATCATCAGCAGGAATATGTACCACAAGAGAGGAGTTTACAATTTAGTTTGGTCCCCCACCTCATCTTCATCGGATGAAAATTCATAGCTCCTTATAATGGATAGGAAAACTGGAAACTTCGGGAGTGGGACTGGGCTTGTGTGATTCAATTTAGCAACAATGGAGATGTTTTAGTCTTGATAGAAGCGTAGAACCAATTTTGGGCGCAATCCATGTTCTCAATTGTTGTTGCAAGTTTCAGTAACTTGCTACTGTTGGCATCGATTTGCTTCTCACTCGCTTGCATTTTTAGCAAGGTAGCAGATTCATGAGGTAGATCATCATCAACAATCTCCACCTTGCCCTTGCCCTTCTTAGCCTTACTTGTTGTCATCGTTGATCGGTTAATAATTGTCACACGAACTGTGTAAGCGTACACTGCTGATGCAAGTATAGTTAACAGGTGGATCCTGTTAGATATCGATCCTACAAGGATAGGTATTTAGTCGTACTATTATGTAGCCACAAGAAATTCTGTAAATCAAAATATTGTGAGTGTAATTGTTAGGATTATTATTTTGATATAATAATTGAAAATGTTTTTGGACTTGTTTGAAATATTGCAAAAATTATTCAAAGTCCAAATAACTTGAAAAATATGTTTAAAATGGCTTTGAAACATTTTTTGACTCGAAATTATGATTTCCAAGCTCAAAATAGTTAAAAATGACCCATGGTACCGATACCAAACCCCTAGTATCAATATCGATAGGCACATACTGGTACAGAACCTTCAGTGTTGATATACGTGTTTAATGTGTTTTTCCAAAACCATTTTTGGTACTAATACTGGAAACTGATACTGGCTTGCCAGTATCGATACCAAGAGAAAAGTATTGATACCCTATGTACAGGTATCGATACTCTCAATCAATTTTGGCTCCAACGACTCTTTCCATTTTGGGCCGGTATTGATATCCCTTTACGAGTATCGATACCCCTGATGCAGAATGACAAATTTGGTTGGAATTTGATCCCCAACGGTCTTCAACGGCTAGAAACTCATTTGGGAGGATAAAAGGACCCTTCAAGTAACTGGAACAACTAATGATCATCAAGCCAACATGTCTATGATTGAAAAAGAGTCTTAGAACATAATTGTTGTAATTTTTGTATAGACAACACTTGTGAGCTTCATTGGTATTATATGCTCTTAGGATTTAGGTGAGAGCTTTAAGAGTGCAAACATTCACCTATTGAGAGGATTTCTTGTTCGCTTTGTTTTTCTCTTTGTAAATTGGTTTTTGCTTGGCCTTGGGGTATAGGTCAAGTGTTTGTAAAGTTTATCCCTTGAACCTTGAAAAGGGAAGAAATTCATAGTGAATTTGGAAATCCTTAGTGGGGAAGCTAAGGTAGTGGATGTAGACTTTGATTAGAAAGCTGAACCACTCTAAATTCTTGTGTCCATTGTCTTATCCTTTTGCTTCCACCACCAACACCCAATTTGCAACTTCTCCTCCACTTAGCAAGAAAGAACGGTTAAAGAATTCGAGCTCAACAATTGGTATCAGAGCGAGGCTCATTCGTAAAGGATTAACATCCTATTGAGGCTATCCATGCAAGCTCGATCAACAATCTATCAACCAATTTCCATGGCATGGTCCATTGACAAGCCACCCTTCTTTAATGGTGAACATTATGCCTATTGGAATAATAGGATGATGTTCTTCATGAGAGCCAAAGACTACCGTCTTTGGGATATTGTTCTTGATGGACCGTTCGCACCACAAGAAAGTAAGGCAGAATGGAGTGTGAATGATCGCAAGAAGGTGGAGCTTAATTGTAAAGCCTTGCATATTCTATTTTGTGCATTAGGCCCGAATGAGTATGCAAACATTTCTTCTTGTGAGAGTGCCAAGGAGGTATGGGACAAGCTTGAAGTGATCCATGAATGTACAAATGAGGTAAAGGAGACAAAGATTGGTCTACTCAACCTCAACTATGAAAACTTCAAGATGAGCCCGGATGAAGACATCAAGAGTATGTTTGATCGTTTCTCCATGATTTTCAATGAGTTAAAAAGATCTAGAGAGGAAATTTTGGAAGACAAACTCATTCGAAAGTTGATTTACTCACTTCTCGAATCATGGGAGAGCAAGAAGACCAGCTATCATTGAAGCCAAGAACTTAAAGGAGCTCAAGCATGATGAGCTAATTAGGTCTCTTCTTACCCATGAATTGATGTCTCAACCCTTGAGAAATGAGAAGTAGAAGGAGAAGAAGATCAAAGAGTAAGGAATTGATGTAAACATCATTGCTCTTCAATCCTCCACAAGCCATCAAGAAGATTCAAGTGAGGAGAAAAGTGAGGATGAAGAGATGACCCATCTCTTCAAGAAGTTTGCCCGATTTATGAAGAGCGAAATGGAAGAATCCAAGAATGAATCAAAGAAGAAGATGAAGGACCCCCAAGTGCTCTGAATGCAAGAAGACGAGGCACACCAAATAGGATTGTCCTTGCTTCAACAAAAATGGATCATCTTCAAAGAAAGCATAAGTGGCAACATGGAGTGATGAAGACTCCACCGATGAAGATGATGTAGCCCACATGTGCTTTATGGCCCTCCAAGAGGGAGAGGTAGTTTCTAACTCATCTAATTCTAATTGTTATACTTTTGATGAGTTACAAGAAGCCTACATTGAATTGGATTTTGAATTTAAGGCTTAATTTTAGAAAAATAAAAAATTAATTTCAAAATTGAAAACCAAAAAAGATTTATTTTCTAAAACCAATTTGGAATTTGAAGCAAAAATTAAGGATTTTGAACTTAAAGTTTTAAACTTACAAAATTTGCTTCAAATTTTTGAAAAATATCATCAAAAGGAAGTGGATGATCTTAAGAAAGAAAAAAGATTTGAATTCTAAGGAATTAGAAAAGAAAAATAAATTTGGAAAATCAAATTTTTATCAAAGACAATCTAGTGCCCCTAGATTTTTGAATGGAAAATGCTTTAGAAGTATTTGGGTCCCAAAAGGACTAATTACTTCAAGCAAAAATTATGAAATTGAAAAATAGATTCCTAAGGGGACTAAAGTTTGTGCTACTATACACACAAGGAATATCACTTGAAGAAAGAAGGCTTTACATCTTACCTTTGGTTCAAGTGGTAAAATTAGATGAATTTATTTTCTTTTAATTTGATTTATTTATTTTAATTCAAGTAGTTAATCATATACTTTGTTGGACTAACTTTCATGTGATGCTTGAGTAAGGGGAGCCTATTTTAAACAAAATTCTTATTTTGTCAAAATTTGTTTTTTTAAACTCTTCGTTGTTATGGGACTTAAAAGTTTTCAAACCATGTTTGAATCATTTTTGATATAACAAAAAGGGGGAGAATGTTTTGAAAAAAATGAATTTTCAAATGAATAAGGGGGAGCTTTAACTATCTTCAAATTTTAAATTCTTACACAAAATTTATTTTTACTAAGGGAGAGAATCTCAAAAACAATTTTTCAAGTTGGTTTTATTATATCAAAAGAGGGAGATTGTTAGGATTTTTGTTTTGATATAATAATTGAAAAATGATTTTAGACTTGTTTGAAATATTGCATAAATTATTCAAAGTCCAAATAACTTGAAAAATATGTTTAAAATGGTTTTGAAACATTTGACTCGAAATTATGATTTCTAAGCTCAAAAAATAGTCAAAAATTGGCCCCTGGTACCGATACTGAACCCTTGGTATCGATACCGATAGGCACGTACCAGTACAGAACCCTCAGTACCGATACGCGTGTTTAATGTGTTTTTCCAGAACCATTTTTGGGTACCGATACTGGCTTGCCAATATCGATACCAAGAGAGGAGTACCGATACCCTATGTACAGGTATTGATACCCTCAATAAATTTTGGCTCCAACGACTCTTTCCATTTTGGGTTGGCATTGATACCCCTTTACGAGTATCGATACCCTCCGCTGCAGAATGGTAGATTTGGTTGGAATTTGACCCCCAACAACTCCAAATCATTCCCAACGGTCTCCAACGACTAGGAACTCATTTGGAAGGATAAAAGGACCCTTCAAGCTCCTAGAACAACTAATGATCATCAACCCAACATGTCTATGATTGAAAAAGAGTCTTAGAGCATAATTGTTGTAATTTTTTGTATAGACAACACTTGTGAGCATCATTGACATTGTATGCTCAAGTGCCATAGGATTTGGGTGAGAGCTTTAAGAGTGCGAACATTCACCTATTGAGAGGATTTCTTGTTCGCTTTGTTTTTCTCTTTGTAAAGAGGTTTTTACTTGGCCTTGTGGTATAGGTCAAGTGTTTGTAAAGGTTATCACTTGAACCTTGAAAAAGGAAGAAATTCATAGTGAATTTGGAAATCCTTAGTGGGGAAGCTAAGGTAGTGGATGTAGAATTTGGTTTGAAAGCCAAACCACTCTAAATTCTTGTGTCCATTGTTTTATCATTTTGCTTCCATCATTAACACCCAATTTGCATCTTCTCCACCACTTGGCAAGCAAGAACAGTTGAAGAATTCGAGCTCAACAGTAATGGTGGTTGTAACAGAGAAATAAAGTATTGAATGTATGAACAATTGTGATGGCAAGAACAAACAATTATAACAAGGTAAAATAAATATTAAGGAAATATATGGATCCCCTCGGTTCAGCTTGATAGATTTTTTGAGTATAGCAAGGAAATAAAATACGATGGCTCATTTGATAATTAAAAGAATAAGCTCGCTTACTAACTTCCATTCGAATCTCAATCGATGACACAAAGATGTATATCAACCATAACTCTTGTTGTTCGTCAAAACTACAAATCCTCGAACAAGTGGATCAACTTTCGTTGTAATGTCTTGTTAATCTAACTTGTCACTGTATCTCTCGAAGTCAGTGACGATGTTAAACACTCTCATGCAAACAAAGATCAGATCCAACAATTAAAATAAGAAGAAAGCTAATAATAATATATTGAACTTAAAAACCAAGTTTTAACAAGTTCATACAAAGCTCAAAAGTTAAACCATCGTCAAATAAAAAAGAAATATAATAAATCTTCAATAAACATCTATCTCTAGAAGGATTTAAAGAAGATATCACTTGTTCCTCCTCGTTTTAGCACTTGAATTATCATTTCCTCGGATATTTCTGCCATGGTTTGCCTTGGATCTCCAGAAATTGAGTTTAAGCCGCCATGGGAGGAGAGCTCGAAAGGTTCAAGATGATAGAGAAAATGAATATTGCGTGAGTCTTCTTCTCTCTCCTTCAAAAGTGTCATTTTATAGGCCGCTAAGGTAAGGACACTTGTCCTTCAGGTGATTTGTATGACTTTCTGCCGTACACAATTTGTTGTAATAGAAAATCTAGTTGGCTGATTCGTCCTTATCCTTGGCAGTCTGGACAACTGGCCGCTACAGTGTTGAACTAGCTGCAATGGTGAAACTTCCTTTGCAAGGACATTAGTAAAACAACGACAACATAGCAAAAAGGCAGAAATATGTATAACAAGAGCAACTATGACTTGAGTTAGACAAAATACAAAAAATAAAAATGAAAATGCAGAAATGGATGAATGAAACATTATTGTGGGGACAATTAAATCCATAAATCTAGAGGAAATACTTGCTTTTTAAAGAGCTATAACACCTCCAAACTTGTGTGTTTACTTGTCCTCAAGTAAAATTGAAAGAAACAAGATCTAACAAAAGTTTACAGACATTCTAGATACTTGAATCATTCCAACCAACCAATGAATCAATTGCATCGACATGATAGAGGATTGCATAAACAACTCAAACATCAGTATATAAACAAGAATTTCAACAATACCTAACATCATGCCTATTATCTCAGATTCTTTCCACCTATCAGCATTTATTTAATACAACGTATAACAAAATATAAATATCCTTATATATATTTTTTCTTTTTCTTTTTATGTAGCGAGGGATATCGAAAAATGAATGCACCTTAAACCCTGAAAAGTAAGATGTTGTGCAACGAACCCCCTGGAAGTACTTCATTGCCTCGACACACACTCATGTAACGATAGCCTTTGGCTAGATTCATTTTTCTAACGCATGCATTGGAGTGTTCCCCTTGAAGCTACTCTTATTGTACTCACTTTGGAATGCCTTTTATTTATACTTAATAAGATCTACTAGCATATATAACACAAGCTGAACAAGGCAGAATTTATCCAAAATCAAAGAGGTGATGCTGGATATTCTTTAATCAAACAAGTAGATATATTTATGAAGAATTATAATGCAATCATCCAACATATATATCCAACCAATTCATCAAAAATTAGAATGATTCAAGGTTTACACATCGAATGTAAGCAAAAAAATTTCAACAAAAAAAGAACCTTGCATTTGCTTAGAAATTGTTTTTGAAATGGGTGCATTTCAACTCCCAGGTGTATACCCCCAAACTTAAAGATTGCATTGTCCCTAATGCAAAAATAGAATGTAATGACAGAATATGGTTAGAATGGTGAATGCAAGGACATTAAAACTAAATGCAATTACAACGACAATACAGATGCCATGACAATATAGTTTAACAAAATGAAATTACACTACATGGATCTGGAGAGGATGAGGCGAATCGATGCTTTTTCTTCTTGCTCCCATTTTCTTCCTTGCACTTCTTCTTGTTCTTATCCTTGGATTTTTAGCGATTGCATTTCTTCTCTTTCTTTCAAAGAGAGGCATGCTCTTCTTATTCAAGCTCTTCGGCATTGTCAGAATCCTCTTCTTTGTCGGCATCATCAGCCGTAACTGTAGTAGGGATAAACCGGGGTGGTGCTTTGTAAACTACCATTGCAAGAGGGTTGTCCTTTTGTTCATCTGTTACAAAGACAACTTTCGTCGATCTCCTAGAATCTCGCACAAATTCTGGTCCTTCACATGTTGCGTCCACAACCTTAGATGCAACAGACTTCCTTTCAACAATAACTTCTTCAGAATCAAACTTCTAGACATGGGTACTTTATTCTTCATCTTCATCGATATCTTCCACAAAAAGTTCTTCTTTTTTTGGGCAGGTAAGGGTTTCATCAGCTTCTATTGTACCATTGAAATTAAAGTGGCAGTCTTCGATGATCTTGCTAGATACTTCTCCTTTCGATGTGTCATCAACCTCGCTTACATGCTCAGGGGAATTTATAAATTTAGCTGGGACTTCCTCTGTGGCCGCATCAGAAGAAAAATCATAATTGTGTATGATTGGTGGGAGTTCTGGGAATTTAGGCAAGGAAACTGGGGTGACCTTGCTTATTGCAGCGATATTAGATTTGTGCCATGTCTTGACATACGCATAAAATAAATTCTGTGCAAGGTCAAGTGTTTGAACTGTGGCTGCAACCTTCTCCAGCATGCTTGTCACAGCATCGAGTTTGTCCTCAATTGCCAGAACTTTCATCCACACTTTATTTCTTGTAGGGACATCCTCAACAATAGTCTCCACCTTTGCTTTCCCTTTCTCTTCCCTCGTTGTAGTGCCTATTTTGGGTGTAGAAACCTCGATAAGGCTCACCATTATCTCAATAGAGACCTCATTAAGTGGCCTATTATTAGCTATTATCTCCTCATTTTCAGGTGCTTGACTCCCTTTAAATTACACAGCTGCATAATCAACGATGGAAATGCCAAGATTCCCTTCTTTATCTCGACAAAAATTGTTACCTCTTTGTGGATAATTGCACCCACATCTATCTTTTGTCCCTTGACAATAGCATGTATCAGACACATTCTATCTAAGAAGACTGTTGTGCTATGAGTTGAAGGCAACAACATGGAATTTACAAATTGGAACTATTTTTTTGCAGGCAAGGTTAAGAATTTCTTGTACATTGTGAAGTTTCCCATATTGGTTCCTGACCAAAATGCACCAGCAACATATAAATCCCTAACTAGCAAATCCATTTTCTCATCATCAATTTCTTTCACAAATAGGGAGTGTTCATCAATATTCATAGTCGTCTTCAACACATTATAAATGGAAACAACACTCCATGGTATAGAACTCTCCCTTACAAAAACCAACTTCAATGAAGGCTCGTAAAGGTTTGTGTAGAATTCTTTACCAGAGCAAAATTGTAACTCCAGGGTGAGTGCAAAAGGTGCCCCATTTGTGAAGCTCGATGGTCTGGGGAATGAGTTTTCAAGCTTCCTTTTCTTGGAAGAGTGTAACCCCCTATTCTAGAAGGATACTTGAGAATGTGTTCTTTGTGCCGTAAATCTGACATTGTTGTTTGAAAAACCTCAACTTAGTGTTCTCCTCTTGTGCTACTGGTTCCTGGGCTTGAGGATTGGAGGCAGAGCCTTGAGTTTCTTTTGCAGAAGTCTCCATGGAAATTTTTCGGGTAGCTCTAGTCTTTTTCATGAGAGAGTAAGAAAAAAACAAAAAAGAAGGATTTTGCAAAAAAATCGAAGCTTTGAAGATTCGAAGAAGAAGATTAAGAAATCTAAGTGAGGGATGTCAGTATAATCAGATCTATTAAATAAAAGAGGAAGAAAAGAAGAAAATGAAACAACACAATCTTTACCGTCCGATGCGATGAGTTTTGATGGTTCTGATTGTGGCACAAAAATCACACTCGTTCTATTCATCTCCCTCTCTCACCAATGAAGGGTTGTGATTGAGGTGATAAATTGGCGTAATGAAATTACCCGAAATGCCCTCAACATCATGCATAATGTGTGTTGCCCTTTCTGTCGTACCCTCTTTTGAAAGAAGATTCCATACCAAACAAGGGAGGATTTATTCTGCAAAAAGAAATAAAAGAAATTTAAAGAAAAAGAAAGAGAAGAAGAAAACTAAATCTACAACTAAAAAAGCAATTAAAAGAAATATCAAAAATATTTGACCAATTTAATGGTCTCGGTATTCTTAGAATCGAAGTCACCAAAAATAAAGTTTGAGTCTTTGTCTATTGACTTTGAATGTGATCCCCTGTTTACTATCCTTGATTGTGGCTGCACCGTGTGGAAATACTTTCACAACTTCAAAAGGTCTTGACCAAAGTGATCGTAATTTGCCTAGATGCAAATTCAATCTTGAATTGAATAGCAAAACCAATTGCCCAAGTTTAAATTATCGCTACAATATGATCTTTTCATGCCAACGTTTTCTCTTGTCCTTGTAAATAGAGGCACTTTCATAGGCATTGCAGCTAATTTCTTCCAATTCAGTGATGTCCAGCAATCGTTTCTTCCCCGCAGCCTCATAATCTAGATTTACTTGTTTCAAAGCCCACATAGCCTTGTGTTCTAGCTCAATAGGAATGCGGTAGGATTTTCCAAAGACAAGCTGATACGGTGACATCTTAAGTGGAGTTTTGTACACATTACAAATAACCCACAAAGGCATTATCCAAGCGACGGGACCAATCTTTCCTAGTGGTATTTACCATTTTTTTCCAAGATATTTTTTATAGCCCAATTAGAGATCTCAACTTATCCATTGGATTGAGGTGATAGGTTGTAGCAAGTCTATGATTCACTCCATATCATTTCAACGCAGCAGCCACCTGGCTGCATTGAAAATGCTTTCCCTGGTCACTGATTAATGCCCTTGATGTTCCAAAATGTGTGAGTATATGCTTGTGAAAGAACTTTAAAACCGTTTTGGCATCATCTTTAGGCACGGTCATAGCTTCTATCCACTTGGAAACGTAGTCCACAGTCACTAAAGTATATAGATTGCCAAAAGAATTTGAAAAAGGACCCATAAAATCTAATCCACAAACATCGAGTAGCTCAATTTCCATGATTGGCTGTTGTGGCATCTCATTTCTTCTGGATATTGACCCTATGCGCTGACAAAAACCACGACATTGGGCAAACTCAAGGGCATCTTTAAATAATGAAGGCCAATGAAAACCAAATTGAAAGACTTTGCGGCAGTTCTCATACCACCAAAATGCCCTCCATAAGGAGCATTATGACACTGTTGTAATATTGATGTCATTCTTCTTCAGGGTCACAGCATCAAATGATATTATCATTACAAACCTTGAATAAATAAGGTTCATTCCAATGATATTTAGTTGCATCGCGAAGAAATCATGCCTTCTTGTGCCTAGTAACACCCAAAGGAGTTTTTCCACGCTCAAGATAATTGACAATATCAACGTACCAAGGTGTTGCGTCCATAGCGAAAAGCTTTTCATTAGGAAATATGTTGACAATTTGCAATTTATTTCCATCTTCGCTGCTTGCTTCCAATCTCGACAGATGATCGGCAACTTGATTTTTTAACTCTTTTCGGTTCTTTATCTCGATATCAAATTCTTTCAACAATAAGATCCACCGAATCAATCTTGGTTTTGCATCTTTTTTCGCTAAAAGGTATCTCAATGCAAAATGATCAGTAAATACTATAATTTTGCACTCACAAGGTAAGAACGAAACTTATCAAAAGCAAAAATTACTATTAATAGCTCTTTCTCAGTAGTGGTGTAATTAATTTGAGATTCAGTTAGAGTCTTACTAGCATAGTAGATTGCATGAAATACCTTGTCTCTTCTTTGACCTAACACTACCCCCACAATGAAATCACTGGCATCGCACATGAGTTCAAATGGTTGCTCCCAGTTGGGTGCAATGACGATAGGTTTGTTCACAAGATGCTTTTTAATTTTATTGAATGCATCAAGACATGCATCATCAAAGACAAATTTTTTGTTCTACTCCAGCAATAAACATAATGGTTTTGTGATCTTCGAAAAATCACGAATGAATCTTTATAAAATCTAGCATGGCCCAAAAAACTTGGAATACCCTTTACATTAGTTGGTGGAGGCGATTTTTCAATAACATCCACCTTAGCTTTATCAACTTCAATTCCTGCTTTAGATATTTGATGACCCACATTATTCCCTATGTGACCATAAAATGGCATTTCTCCCAATTTAGAACTAGATTTGTGTCTTCACATCGCTGCAATACTTTCTCAAGATTGTCGACGCAATGGTCGAAGTCATTCCTATACACCGAAAATTATCCATGAAGATTTCTAGGGATTTGTCAATCATATCGAAAAATATTGCCATCATGCACCTTTGAAATACGGCTGGTGCATTGCAAAGACCAAAAGGCATGCAAAGAAAGGCAAAAGTCCCGAATGGGCATGTAAACGTAGTCTTTTCTTGGTCCTCCAGTGCAATAGCAATTTGATTCTAGCTAGAATTGTAATTCCCCAAAATTTTCTAAAGTGATTAAGGGTCATTTAGTACTACGATAATAGCTTAAAAGCTAACTTAGTGACTAAAAAATGCAAAAGGTCAGGATTTTCTTAATTATGGGTTTTAGAAAGGAAATTTCTTAGAATTAAAAGTATCATATGATAGATAGTGAACTGAGTTGGGTAATTGCAAAGTTTGGTTAAAATTCAAGGAAAGTTAGAATGGGAATTGAAGGTTAAAGTTTAGTGACCAAAGTTAAGCAGTCAAAACTTGTGTGGTACAAGACTAAATATGAAAAGTTGAAGGACTAAATTTGTAATTTCCCAAAAGTTAGGGGTTTTCATTTCATAAATAGATAGATCACCTAAGGGTGTGGATCGAATGTGGAATTCTGGTATTGAACCGATATTTCAATTATTAGGAAATCACGGTCAAAGTTTAAATGGAATTTGGATACCCGGATCGAACCAAAAAATTATGAGATTTTACCATATGATAAAGGAAGGTTATGAAAGTCCGTTACAAGTGTTGGGAATATTTTTAGTTTGATTCAAGATGAATCCTACGATTTAGTTAGGAGAAAAGGGTTAATTACCAGTATATCAAATTGAATGGAAAATTTTAGAGACTAGACCAAAAGCCATGGAAATTTCATAAAATATTATTTATGAATATTTTATTATAGTTGATTGGATTCTAACTAGATTTAGTTAGAATTTTACAAAATGGAAAATTTGATGAAAAAGTGAATAGTTGAGGACATTTTGGTCATTTGGCCACAATGACAATTTTGAAATATTTGGAAGATATAAAGGCAATTTTGGAAGAAGAAAAATGAAGATTTAATCTTGGCCTTTAATTGATGATAAGATCAATCTTGTAACACCCCAAAGTTGGCCTAGTAGAATGTTACCTTTCGAATGCATCCTTTTATTTATTCTTAATTGTCAATCAAGATTTATACAAGGATATTTGGACCAAATTGAAGAGATTAAAGAAGAGGATAACCTATTTTTTAAGGGATAAAACTGAGAGCTTGTTTTGTTAGGGGATTGCATGTAAAATTCGGAAAAGGTGGGGACTTGTACAAGTGTCACCTTTTTGGGGAGGGCATTTGTTGGGGAAGAGAGGTCTCGGCTCCTTTGGCATTATCACCCAAAACAATTGTTCATATCCTTCCTCTACATTCTACCGAAAACATAGAGTGAGAGAAAGGATTGAGATATGTTGCATGAGTTGCAATACTTGATTCGTTTTGTTCTTGATCGTGCAAGCTTGGAAGGAAGACCAAGAAGGAATGGAATGAGTAAGGGCTAAAATAGATCAAACAGTAGATAAACAAAGAGGATCGTGATTCGTGAGCAAATCTAGCTTGGAACAAACTGTGAGTGTAGTTTAAAGTCTCAGGATAGGATGAACCTATCCCGAGCAATTTCATTGTGCTTTAATTGATTTTGCTTGTTCTTTAAGTTAAATTGTGTTAGTATAGCTAAGCTTAGATACAAGTTAAGTATTTCATTGAAAGTACTATATGAAGTGATATTTGGATGAAAACATGTTATATGGTTAAACTGTATGTACATGAATATATAAGCTTAACATGATAAGATTAAGCCTTGCTGTAAGTATAAGAAATTGAAACTATGCTTGCCTCTGACAAGAAATTAAGATATGCTCTTTTGGTTATATGACTTTGGAGCTAAGCTCAACTTTGATTCTGATAAGATATGATAAGATCGAAAAGTCTTGGTTTCAAGTCAGTATTAGGTATAGTTGGCATGCCATAGAGTTCATAGAGCTCATGTTTAGGGTGGACTACGGTCCTTATTTGGCAACAGTAGGAGGGAAGTGTTGTAGTCACTTGGCGATAGTAGGAGGGATTGACCAGTACTATGAGTACCTTTCTGTTGACGACAGTTGGTTGGGGATTCGAGTACCTAGGTTGATACTTGATTCTCAAGACTATGATAAAGATAGAATATTGAAATTTGCAAGTTAAACAAACGAACTATGTTTGATAAATCATGTGAAAAGTATTTATGTTATATGATACTATGTTTAGTAACTGTATGACAAGTAACTATGTTATGAGATACTATGCTTAATAATTTGGGTGATAAGTATACATGCTTTTGAGATACTATGTTTGATATTTATGTAATATATAAACATAAGTCAATGACATTGTAATACCCCTAAAATCGGGTCAACTATTTTTTATAATTTATTTATTTATTTAAAAGGGAGTTCTTTGAGACAAAACAAATTTGTATGATTTTATTGGTAGTTATTAGAAATTTTCGGAGCTAAATTAAAGTGTGAAATCAATTTGATATATGTATATATACATGTATAAACCTAGATTTATTTAAGGGTTTAGGACTACATTGAAAGAAGAGTAAGAAAGGATAACCTACTTCTCAGGGACTAAATCGAGTGTTAATTGACTAATTTGTGTTGCTTTGTAAATAAGCTAGGATTAATTAAATAATTTAAGGACCCATTTATGAAACTTGGAGAGTATGTTAGCTTATTTGGAATAAAGAAAATTTGAGTAACTAATTAGTAATGTGATTAAATCAAAAGCTTTGTAAATTTCTAGGCTTGCAGGCTAAAGATGAAAAAGATTAAGGATTTGTATATGTGTCTCTTGAATGTGTGTGCAAGTGTTGGGGAGATTTGGTGGGGAGAGAAAGATAACAGCAAATTGAATTATCATCTTCATTTTCCTTTGGTGGAACCGAACACTGTGTGTGTGTGAGAGAGAGAGAGAGAGAGAGAGAGAGAGAGAGAGAGAGAGAGAGAGAGAGACATGAAAGTTGAAGTTGGAGCTTAGATTAGCTTAATTTTTTAGGGTTTTTTTTATCAAATAGCTCAAGGAAGAGGAGCCATAGATTTACACAGCTTAAAATCAAAACAAAGAGGTGAGAAACTTTGATTAAGCAACCACTTATGATTAAAATTTGGGCTTAAATTCTAAGTTGGTGTTGAAGTCAACATATCATTGTTGTGTTGTAGTTGAAAATACACACTTTGATATAAATATTATGCTTCGATGTGTAATATAAGTAATCAGTAATGGCTTAGAATGGTAGGAGAAAACTGCCTAGAATTTTAAGATGATGCGAGCTAATTAATGCTGGAAATTTACTTGAATAATGCAAGAATCAATGACGTGTGTACCAGATTAAAATAAACTATGCTGTGCTAAATTTAAGGGCTCTTTAGTGTTTAGAAAAAAATGGCTAATTAATGCTGTAAAATATGCTCTGTTTAAATGTGATTTGCATGTTTGTTTATGCAGGAAATAAGTGACCTGAATTGTACCAAAATCATATCCCTTGTGTTGCCTTGTTTAGAGAGTTGTTCGACTCAATTTATTCATTAAATGGTTGCAAAATGCTAAGGAAACAACAACAATTTTATGTCTAGCTACATACTGATTTGTATGTCGAATTAGCACCAAAATTTTATTTAAACAGCTTGTTAGCATTTTGCCTTGTCGAGGTTGTTTCTCAATGAATTAGGACTAAAAATATTATGTTTAAAAGCCTAAATCAGTAGCAAGTGAAGTTTCGAACAGGAGTTAACAGTACAACCTCGTTTTGAACATTTTAGTTTCAAAAAATTCCTTAAAATAGTTATGAAAGAACCAAGAAGTTTATGTTAATTCCGTATGTAATTATGATGTTCCGTGTAATTGTGTATATATATGTAATTGAGGCTGTTTTTGCATAAATGTGAACCTTGGTGGACTGTTTTGAACATGTAATTGAGTATATATGTAATTGAGACTGTTTTGCATAAATATGAACCTTGGTGGACTGCTTTGAACATGTAGTTGTGTATATATGTAATTGAGGCTGTTTTTGCGTAAATATGAACCTTGGGGGACTGTTTTGAACATGTAATTGTGTATATATGTAATTGAGATACATAGAAAGCATGTGGACTGTTTTGAATATATCTATGTGTATATGTGTACAATTGGGACTGTTTGTAAACTAAATAAGGACTACTTTATAAAGGTAAAAACAATGGTTGTTTTGTAGTTGATTGGAATAAGGCTGTCTAGTGAAATTACATTGATGGAGATTAGGATTCTTTGATTGATATAAGATTAGTTTGAAGGTGTGAGACTCATGAAATTTGCCATAGACTTTGAATAATTGTACTTTAGAAAATGGCACTAGTTATAAGACTGAAGTGTTTTAAACTTTAATAATTGCTTGTTTTGAGGTACATGGGTTGATAAAGAAGATGTTGCTAAGAGGAATCTAGGAAAGGATTTAGTAAGAAGTTAGTTATAAATTGTGGATTCAGGTATCCCGTAACTTCAGGATAAAAGGTGAGTATAGTTTATTGTCTCGGATGACAAGGTGTCAATCCGATCTTTGTTCTCTATGTATCTAACGTATTTGCCCATGATCATTTTCCATATGGCTCACATAGAGCATCTAGGATTGGGATATATTCATATCATTAAGATTCATGGATAAAGATATGTATCATATATGCATAACGAATGCATTACTTGTCATGTTATGATGCATAATATTTGTTGAATTGAAGTATGTCTATATTAAGTCTTGCTTTGATTAGTATTAAACTTTAATCCTTTGAAAGCTTAATAAACAAGAAACAATGTCAAACTTTAAGATTATAATAACTCATACACCCTAAGGAGCTAAAAGCTCATCTTATGCTATAAGATATTAAGAAAGAAACAAGTTTGTTTACTTGTGTCATAAGATACCCTCCTATTTTACAAAGCATAAAATCTCTAAGTTGCCTACACAATGGAAGCCCTTGGACACTTTGGCATAGTACATGGTATAATTCGGGACTACGGTCCATGAGCTACGGCTCAAGGGTGACGACCCTATATATGTGATATATTGGAGACAGTAGAAGGTAACGGGGGAGATGATAAGGAGATTGGCAACAGTTGGTTGGATAAATGAGAAGTTATGTTTGTTATGTTCTGACACTAGCCATTGCTATGTGCTTTAGGCTATGTGTAACTCGGACCAATACGGTCAAACACAGACAAATGCTACTCATGTCCAAATGTGATCCAAGGCAAATGATTTAAAAGATTTGAAATTGGATACTAAGCTTTAAACTAAACCCTGATAAGTAATGTTATGAAATTCATATAAGCTCTATTATGATCTCCGATAAGTTTTGATAAGTACTCTGATAAGATTTGAAAAGAATTTCGAAAACTCTGATAAGTATTTCGATAAGCCTTGATAAGACTTCAACAAGACAAGTTTTGAACTTTAATAAGTTCGATAAGAAATTTTAAGGAACTCAGTTAAAATCCTGAAGGATTCTAATAAGATTTGAAAGAATATGAACTTCTTTAACACCCCGGTTTTGGGCCTAGAGGTTTTGAGGCTTGTTAGACGGTCTGGTGGTTGGGTTAGGGATTCAAGTCAGATTCGGGAGTAAATATTTTTGGTAAGATAAAAATATGGAAAAATGGTAAAAATCATATTTTAATATATGATTAATATTGGTGAAAACAATTTTGAAAAATGGGTATTAGAAGGGTGGCATTTTGGTAAGTGGCCAAAATGTAATTTTTTAAAACTATTTTTAAAGGTGACTAAAATGAAAAAGCTCAAATTCTTAGAATCCTTAAGGAGCTATATTACCATGTTTTGGCTGATGGTTTCTCCCTCCAATTAAGATATTTTAACATGTGTTTTAAAGATAATTAAAAGAGTTTTGTTATTAAAAAGTTAGTTATTAGATTAAAAGAAATTTCACTTAACTTTTCTCTCAACTTTTTCTCTCCACTTCTTTTCTACCAAACACTCTTATTTTCATAAAATCACGGAGGTGAGAGTCTTGTTTTCTTAATTTCTTATTTGTAAATGATTCTTTATCTTTGATTTGCAAAACCTTATTGAAATATTTTGTTTTCCTAGCTTTAATCAACCAATTGAAGGAGAAATCACACAATAGAGGTAACGCTTGTTTTCTCCTCTATTGAATGGTTCTTTATTGATATTCCCAAATATTTGATCCTTGATTTATGTTTTATAATCTGATTTTATGATTTTGTAATGACTAATTGACTTAATTGGGTAAATTTGATGAAATAGTGAAAGATCCAAATTGGATCTATTTTTCAGTGTTGGAGATTGATTTTAATCATATTTTGGATGTAATATAATGTTGATAAGTTGTTTTTAACAAAAGAATCCCGAAACTCTTGAATCCCTAGTTGTTTAGGTTGTTAGATTTGTGTTGTTGTGGTATCTGTTTAATTGCTAGAAGTATTTGGATGAATTAATCCTATTTTTAAATGTTAATTGATGATTATGGAAGTATTAGATTGTGGTTGGCTTGTGTTTGGAAAGGATTAGATGATGATTTTGGTTGTCGTGTTTTGGGTTTAATTCTTCACAGTTTACTTCGGTAAACCTAATATAGCTCACTCGGTTCAGTCTTGCAACTAGGCCGGGTCGAGGGGTTATATTTGGTGGTATCAGAGCCAGGTTTGCGATAAGTGGGAGTTGGTTTGATTGTTGTGATGTTGTTGTGATTTGAAATCCGTTGTTTGTGATGCACGGTGATTGCAATATGCACGATGATTGTAATATGCACGGTGGTTATTGTATGCCATGTTGGGGGGAATTTGGGAAACTCATTGCCTTATTATTATAGTCTGAAATATTATGATTTTGAAATGGAAGTCTTGGATCCTTGCTTGAAGCTGGCCTAACTATTTTGTATTTGAATGATTATCATGCCTTAGATATATTTTTAGCACAATGGGACCGAGGAGAGAGTTTTGATCGGGTACAATTGCTATTGCCGTTGGGCAAGTAAACGAGGGGGATGATGTACCTCCAGAAGGGTTGTCGCCGCCCCCACCTAATCCACCTGTAAATGTCGAGTAAGTACCACATGTGCCAGCTGGCCAAGGGATGGGTGACATGGCGCCTTTAATTCAGGCCATGACTTGTATAATATCCCAATTTTTGGACTAGTGACCAAAATGTAATTTTTGAAAGTTTAGGGGTTAAAGTGTGAACTTTGGAAAAGTTTAGAGAGCAAAGTGTAATTTCCAAAAGTTATGTAAGTTAACCCCGTAAATGAATAACTCACCCCCGAGAGTGGCATTTCTATGTTACTCAAATTTTTCATACGAGGCTTATATTATTAGAATTTTTAGATCGAAAGAAATTGTTAAGTGTGCTCAAACCAGAGCAGTTCAGGGATGGGTGGCATAATGGAAAGGTCCCATATTCAATATTTTGACTGATAAAAAGGATTTATTTTAATTCAATAATATTCGATATGGATTGTGGAGATAATATTTCTAAGAGGAAATGTATCTAATAAAATTTCTCGGTAATTATCGGTATATCGGATCGAACTGAAATTTTAAAGACAGTTCCAAGAAATTATGGAAAATTCATAAAATATTATTTTATGAATATTTTATTACATTTGGTTGGATTCTAACTAGATTTAGTTAGATTTTTAAGGAATGGCAAATTTCAAGTCTTGTTAGTAAATAAAGTATAGTTGGAGGGCAAATTGGACATTTTCCATGGATGGCATTTTTTAAATATTTTGAAACTTTGAGGGCAATTTTGAAAGGTGAAAAACACATGGATTTGATCTTGTCCATCGATTTTTGATAAGATTAAATCTTGGCCATTGGATAAAAAGGGTAAATTAGTAAATTTACTAATTAAATGAATTTAATATTCATTTAATTATGACATGTGGATTAATTAAAGGAGAGATGAAAAAATATCATCTTTTATCATCCTAAGGCTGTTCGAAACTAGAGAAGAAAGGGGGAAAGAAAACTTTCAAAACTTTAAAGCCAAAAATTGAAGAATCAAGGCAAGTTTCAAGCAAAATTAATTAAGGTGAAGTGATCTATGCTTGATTCTCTTCATTTTGATAGTATTTTTGCATGATAAAGGTCAATTTGGTTCATCTACATGGATGAGGATGGTTATGATTTTGACAGAATATGATGGAATTGGAGTAGTATTGTGTAGAATTGATGATATAGACATGAAATCAAGCTTGAATTTAGATTAATTTCTTGTTTGAAGTTATAAACCCTAACCCTAAGAATTTAAAGATTTTGGTTAGGGAATTAAATTGAGGATGGAATTGAATAGAATATTACGTTGTAAGCTTGATTATGATGTTAGATTAAATAATTTCCCAAAGTTGAAATTTTAGTGACTAATTCGAATTGTTGGAGAAATTAGGGGAAATTATTGAATATTTATTGTAGGATTTGAATTGATGAATTATGATCAAAATAGCATGAATTGATGATTAGGGACCAAACTGGAAAATTTTGGAAGTAGATAGATCAATTCGGCAATTTGAGAAAAATAAAGGATTGAATTTGAATTGATGATTATTTGATAGAAATGATGTTTCAAGCATGATAGGAAGTTAAAAGAATTAAAATGACAAGAAAAGAAATGTGATGGACCATTTCAAAATATTTTGAAATAAAAATTTTAGTGAAGGACTAAATTAGTCAAAGTTGGAAAGTCATAGGAAAATTTCTAGAAAGGTTAGAACTAAATAAATAGTTAGTTGGTACATGAATTTAATGTACAAATGTGGGGTAGTGACCAAAATGTCACTTTTATAAAGTTTAAGAATTAAATAGATATTAGTCTAAAATGTGTTAATAGTAATGGAAATTGCTCTAAATTGAGCTTGAACAATTATTTAATGTTCAAAATGGTCACTAAGAACCATAATGAACAATTGGTAAATGTCTAGAAGAATAATAATAAGGGGATGTTAGAATATTTAAAAAGTTAATTATGGAAGTTGTGTTGGATTCGAATTGTGGCAGTAAGTTTAACAAACTGCCATAAATTTTATTAAAAATGGTAGATGATGAATCTTATACCAATGTAAAGATATGGTTGTCTAGTTTCGTTTCCAACAAACGAAAGTTAATTTCAGAAGTTCCAAGTTAAAATATATGGATATAAAATCTATGCCCAAATAAGTTATTGATGGGCAGGGTACGATTGGAATGCTATAGAATATATCAGTTTAGCATTTTGTGTGGGTATTACAGTGTTAAAAGTACATTTAGTGTATATTAAGCACAACCTTATAAATGTGCGGGAAGAACTTCGGTGCATAATTATCTGGGATAGCCCTATAGTGTTAGTACTTAACACTTAGAGAATGGTCAGCACAACCTAATGTGCAGAATGGTTAGCACAACCTAATGTGCAATATGGTCAGCACAACCTAATGTGCAGAATAGTCAGCACAACCTAATGTGCATTGTGGTCAGCACAACCTAATGTGCAGAATGGTTAGCACAACCTAATGTGCAGTATGGTCAGCACATCCTAATGTGCAGAATGGTCAGCACAACCTAATGTGCAGTATGGTCAGCACAACCTAATGTGCAGAATGATTAGCACAACCTAAAGTGGAGTGTGGTCAGCACAACCTAATGTGCAGTATGGTTAGCACAACCTAATGTGCAGAATGGTTAGAACATCCTAATGTGATGTGCAGAGGAGGACAACCTTATTTTTATTAGCACATTGATGCAGTTTTATCTCGTGTGCTCAAAGTCCTCAAGACTACTTTGGATAATAATTTATAGAATAAATGGTAAATAATTTAGAGAGTATATGAACTCTCGGAGTAAATGGCAAGCATGTTGGTAGGATTTTATATTTGGTTATATTTTGTTAATACATGATTAACATAAGGAAATAAGCATATATGTATATAATGATCACAACGCACGGTTATTATTATCTTGACATGAGATTAAATCAGGTTGTCTTGCATTAATTGTTATAATTGCTTCACTAAGTATATACTTAGCGTATGATGATTTTCATACGTAGGTAAGAACAAAGATCGGAGTAAGGAGTAACAGGCATCATTATCAGGAAGAAAAATAAACAGCATTGGTCATGACATTCTTGAATGCGTTTTGATGTTGCTAGTTGGCATGTATAGGTTATTAGTAGCTCGTTTTGAACTAATTTAGATATGTTTGTAATAAATTATACCTAGATATGTGGTTAACGGTTGACGGATAGTTTTATTAATCTTGGTGATGGTTTAATAGATTTTCTAGTAATGAAAATCAGGTAAATATTAGAAAATGAATTTTTAGAATAGTCGAAAGAATTTTCTATTTTAGGCAGTTTTTAGGCAGTTATGTTATTTATTGATTGTAGTAATAAACTACTAAGTTGCTGCCTAGAATCGGTGTTAAATAGATTGGTGAAAAAAAATAGTAATTGTTGTTACGTGTAAAAGGGAAAAATGATAAATCGTCATTTCTATAGCATATAACTATTATGAATAGTGGTTAAGAAATCATGTGACACTCTATACTAGTGTTGGATATTAAATAATAGTAAGGGTGTTACATTTATTAGTATCAGAGCTACAGGTTTAGCCGGTTTTGGGTATGAATTGAGTTTTTGTAGAGAGTCAAAATTATATACATGCCACTAGGATGTCAAAAATACTGATATTTGTATAGAAATGTGATGATGCCTATTATTTAATATGTTACTCCTTACTTATATTAGATGATTGTGACATTAACTGATGTCAGATCATCGGGAATCTCGTCAGGCAATCGAGCGTGATATGTAGTAGAATGTAGAGCTATGAGCTCAAGGACAAAGAAATGTGTCTGTGCAAGATCAAGATTTATTTCTTTGGGTGTTGGATGCCATTATAAATTGGCAAGTGCTAGTATTAGTTTTGAAGGAATTAAGGGAAATGAAAGCACCAAAAATTCAGAATGATACTGATAAAGATTTAATGGTTGCTGATAATTGGTTGAATGATATCAAAATTATGTTGACCAGAATTCCTAGTGATGAACAAGGAAAATTAGAGGGAATAATATATCTATTGATGGGGCAAACTAGTACGTGTGGTGGAATGCAATCACTACACAAATCCCTCCAAATCAGATTATGTGGGAATTACACTTCCAAGAGTTTGAAGTTATTTTTAGAATGGATTGGTTATCGGTATATAATGCTATTGTTGAATGCCGATTTAAAAAAGGTTAATCTTAAAGAAACAAGATGGCTTAGAAATGATATTTGTGGGCGAAAGGCCAAACAATATGAGCAATGTGATAAGTGCTCAAGAATCAAAAATAAATCTGGAAAATATACCAACAGTACGAAAATTTCCAGAAGTCTTTACGAGATTACCTCTCAATCGAAAGGTGGAATTCGGTATTGTTGTGCTTCCTGGAATAGCACCAATATCGATGGCACTTTACAGGACGGCTCCTACAGAGCATAGAGAGTTGAAAACTCAGTTACAAGAATTACTAGACCAACGTTTTATACGGACTAGTATATCACCTTGGGGAGCTCCAATCTTGTTTGTGAAAAGAAAGATGGATTATTGAGATTATGTGTGAACTAAGTACATAATGAAAATTCGAGGATGAATTTTCTTAAGGGGGAGAAATTGTACTATCCCAATTTTTGGACTAGTGACCAAAATGTAATTTTTGAAAGTTTAGGGGTTAAAGTGTAAACTTTGGAAAAGTTTAGAGACCAAAGTGTAATTTCCAAAAGTTATGTAAGTTAACCCCGTAAATGAATGGTTCATCCCCGAGAGTGGCATTTCCATGTTACCCGGATTTTTCATAAGAGGCTTATATTATTAGAATTTTTGGATCGAAAGAAATTGTTAAGTGTGCTCAAACCATAGCAGTTCAAGGATGGGTGACCTAATGGAAAGGTCTCATATTCAATATTTTGACTGATAAAATGGATTTATTTTAATTCAATAATATTTGATATGGATTGTGGAGATAAGATTTCTAAGAGGAAATGTATCTGATAAAATTTCTCGGTAATTATCGGTATATCGGATCAAACTAAAATTTTAAAGACAGTTCCAAGAAATTATGAAAAAATCATAAAATATTAGTTTATGAATATTTTATTACATTTGGTTGGATTCTAACTAGATATAGTTAGATTTTTAAGGAATGGAAAATTTCAAGTCTTGTTAGTAAATAAAGTATAGTTGGAGGGCAAATTGGACATTTGCCATGGATGGCATTTTTTAAATATTTTGAAACTTTGAGGGCAATTTTGAAAGGTGAAAACACATGGATTTGATCTTGGCCATTGATTTTTGATAAGATTAAATCTTGGTCATTGGATAAAAAGGGTAAATTAGTATATTCACTAATTAAATGAATTTAATATTCATTTAATTATGACATGTGGATTAATTAAAGGAGAGATGAAAAAATATCATCTTTTCTCATCCTAAGGCTGTTCGAAACTAGAGAAGAAAGGGGGAAAGAAAACTTTCAAAACTTTAAAGCCAAAAATTGAAGAATCAAGGCAAGTTTCAAGCAAAATTAATTAAGGTAAAGTGATCTATGCTTGATTCTCTTCATTTTGATAGTATTTTTGCATGATAAAGGTCAAGTTGGTTCATGTACATGGATGAGGATGATTATGATTATGATTTTGATAGAATATGATGGAATTGGAGTAGTGTTGTGTAGAATTGATGATATAGACATGAAATCAAGCTTGAATTTAGATTAATTTCTTGTTTGAAGTTATAAACCCTAACCCTAATAATTTGGGATTTTGGTTAGGGAATTAAATTGAGGATGGAATTGAATAGAATATGATGTTGTAAGCTTGATTATGATGTTAGATTAAATAATTTTCCAAAGTTGAAATTTTAGTGACTAATTCGAATTGTTGGAGAAATTAGGGGAAATTATTGAATATTTATTGTAGGATTTGAATTGATGAATTATGATCAAAATAGCATGAATTGATGATTGGGGACCAAAATGGAAAATTTTGGAAGTAGAGAGATCAATTCGTCAATTTGAGAAAAATAAAGGATTGAATTTGAATTGATGATTATTTGATAGAAATGATGTTTCAAGCATGATAGGAAGTTAAAAGAATTAAAATGACAATAAAAGAAATGTGATGGACCATTTCGAAATATTTTGAAATAAAAATTTTAGTGAATGACTAAATTAGTCAAAGTTGGAAAGTCAAAGGAAAATTTCTAGAAAGGTTAGAACTAAATAAATAGTTAGTTGGTACATGAATTTAATGTACAAATGTGGGGTAGTGACCAAAATGTCACTTTTATAAAGTTTAAGAATTAGATAGATATTAGTCTAAAATGAGTTAATAGTAATGGAAATTGCTCTAAATTGAGCCTGAACAATTATTTAATGTTCAAAATGGTCACTAAGAACCATAATGAACAATTGGTAAATGTCTAGAAGAAGAGTAATAAATGGATGTTAGAATATTTAAAAAGTTAATTATGGAAGTTGTGTTGCATTCGAATTGTGGCAGTAAGTTTAATAAACTGCCATAAATTTTATTAAAAATGGTAGATGATGAATCTTATACCAATGTAAAGATATGGTTGTCTAGTTTCGTTTCCAACAAACAGAAGTTAATTTCAGAAGTTCCAAGTTAAAAGATATGGATATAAAATCTATGTCCAAATAAGTTATTGATGGGCAGGGTACGGTTGGAATGCTATAGAATATATCAGTTTAGCATTTTGTGCGGGTATTACAGTGTTAAAAGTACATTTAGTGTATGGTAAGCACAACCTTATAAATGTGCGAGAAGCACTTCTGTGCATAATTATCCGGGATAGCCCTATAGTGTTAGTACTTAACACTTAGAGAATGGTTAGCACAACCTAATGTGCAGAATGGTTAGCACAACCTAATGTGCAGTATGGTCAGCACAACCTAATGTGCAGAATGGTTAGCACAACCTAATGTGCATTGTGGTCAGCACAACCTAATGTGTAGAATGGTTAGCACAACCTAATGTGCAGTTTGGTCAGCACAGCCTAATGTGCATAATGGTCAGCACAACCTAATGTGCAGAATGGTTAGCACAACCTAAAGTGCAATGTGGTCAGCACAGCCTAATGTGCAGCATGGTTAGCACAACCTAATGTGCAGAATGGTTAGCACATCCTAATGTGATGTGCAGAGGAGGACAACCTTATATTTATTAGCACTTTGATGCAGTTTTATCTCGTGTGCTCAAAGTCCTCAAGACTACTTTTGATAATAATTTATAGAATAAATGGTAAATAATTTAGAGAGTATATAAACTATCGGAGTAAATGGCAAGCATGTTCGCAGGATTTTATATCCGATTATATTATGTTAATACATGATTAACATAAGGAAATAAGAATATATGTATATAACGATCACAACGCACGGTTATTATTATCTTGACATGAGATTAAATCAGGTTGTCTTGCATTAATTGTTATAATTGATTCACTAAGTATATACTTAGCGTATGATGATTTTCATGCGTAGGTAAGAACAAAGATCGGAGTAAGGAGTAACAGGCATCATTACCAGGAAGAAAAATAAACAGCATTGGCCATGACATCCTTGAATGCGTTTTGATGTTGCTAGTTGGCATGTATAGGTTATTAGTAGCTCGTTTTGAACTAATTTAGATATGTTTGTAATAAATTATACCTATATATGTGGTTAACGGTTGATGGATAGTTTTATTAATCTTGGTGATGGTTTAATAGGTTTTCTAGTAATGAAAATCGGGTAAATATTAGAAAATGAATTTTTAGAATAGTCGAAATAATTTTCTATTTCAGGCGGTTTTTAGGCAGTTATGTTATTTATTGATTGTAGTAATAAACTGCTAAGTTGCTACCTAGAATCAGAGTTAAATTGATTTGTGAAAAAAATTAGTAACTGTTGTTACGCGTAAAAGGGGAAAATGATAAATCATCATTTCTATAGCATATAACTATTATGAATAGTGGTTAAGAAATCATGTGACACTCTATACTAGTGTTGGATATTAAATACTAGTAAGGGTGTTATATTTATTGGTATCAGAGCTGCATATTTAACCGGTTTTGGGTATGAATTAAGGTTTTGTAGAGAGTCGGAATTATATACATGCCACTAGGATGTCAAAAATACTGATATTTGTATAGAAATGTGATGATGCCTGTTATTTAATATGCTACTCCTTACTTATATTAGATGATTGTGACATTAACTAATGTTAGATCATCGAGAATCTCGTCATGCAATCGAGCGTGATATGCCTGCTCAGAGTGGAATGTAATGGGATGTCAAAAAATTAGTAACTGTTGTTACGCGTAAAAAGGAAAATGATAAATCGTCATTTCTATAACATATAACTATTATGGATAGTGGTTAAGAAATCATGTGACACTCTATACTAGTGTTGGATATTAAATACTAGTAAGGGTGTTACAACTGGTGTATTCCAGGTAGTAGTTGCAGGTGTTCATGTGCCGACACCAGTGGTTGGGCAAGGTTTTTCGTTAGATCGTCTTCGCAGTTTGGGCGGGGTCGAGTTTCGTGGTTTAGCACCTGAGGCTGCTGAGGATTGATTGGCCAGTACTAAGAGGATATTGGGCCAAATGGGTTGTTCTAATGCCCGTAAGCTGGATTGTGTTGTGCCCCTACTATAGGGTGATGCATATACATGGTGGACTACCACGATATCCGGGATGGTAACCGAGGATGTAACCTGGGAGTTCTTTTGTAGTACTTTCCAGAGGAAGTACCTGGGAGTCTGGTATCAGGACGACAGGAAACGTGAGTTTATGGCTTTAGTGTAGGGCAATATGTTTGTGGTTGAGTACGAGGTGCAGTTTGTGAGGCTGAGCCAGTATGCATATGAGTTAGTTCCTGACGAGCGTACACGATGTGATCATTTTTGCTACGGGCTCGTGCAGGAGGTCAAGACATGCATGCTTGCTGCTGATTACACAGATTTTGATGTGTTGGTGACACGAGCCAAGGATGTTGAGCAGAACCTTGGTTTGGTTTCTGGGTCGCGAGGCTTTAGCTCGGGTAAGAGAGCAGCTGATTCCAGTTTTAGCGGTGGTTAGGCTAAGAGACACCGAGTATGAGGTAGCGCCCTAAATCGAGGCGTGGTGGAGGTGTTGCAAGATGTGGAGCGCAGGGTCAGGGTACCCAGGTTAGAGCTCCTCACAATACTTGTTGGGCTTGTGGATCACGTGATCATTTGAGGTGAGATTGCCTACGTTTGGCTAGAGAGGGTCAGGCACCTTCGACTGTTGTGGCGAATGCTTGTTGGAGTTGTGGGTCTGGCGACCATCTGAGGCGTGATTATCAGCTGATAGTAGGAGGTGGGCAGGGTGCCGCATCTGTTGTTGCTTCGCAGAGAGGCTGTGGTCGTGGCTGTGGGCCATTTTAGCTTAGAGATGGTGGGCAGAGGACTGTGGCTCATACCGTTGCTATCCAGCCTGAGGGAGATAGACCGGCTAGGGTTTATGCACACCGGGAGGGTCACAATGACACCAGTGTTATTGCAGGTACTTTCTCTTTCTAGTCTTTGTCGTTGTATTCGTTGGATGATTCTGGTTATACCCATTCATAAATCTTGAGTGAGCATGCACAGTTGCTTGATATACTTGTTGAAAATCTTAATGTGGGTGTTAGAGTGACTAGTTCTCTTGGGGGGACAGTCGTGGTTAGGAGGTTGTATCGTAGGTGTCCGCTAATGGTTCAAAGACATGAGTTTGTCGTGGATTTGATGGAGTTGTCATTCCATGGCTTTGATGTTATCTTCGGCATGGATTGGTTGACCGAACACAGGGTTGTGGTGGATTTTGAGACCAAACGGATATCCTTGAGGTTATCGGATAATTTTGAGGTGGTAATTGTTGGTGAGATCGATAAGTTCTTGTCTAATGCTGTTTCGGCTTTGGAAGCGAGTCGAACGATAGATTCTGGATGTCAGGCTTTCTTGGCCTGTGTTATGAATCCTGGTTTGAAAGAGTTGAGGGTGCAGGATATTCGCACCGTATGTAAGTTTCTGGATGTTTTTTCGGAAGAGTTGCCGGGGTTGCCACCAGACCGTGAAGTTGAGTTTGGCATCGAGATCCTTGCAGATACGACACCAATGTCTATTGTTCCGTAAAGCATGAACCCGAAGGATTTAAAGGAGTTGAATACGCAACTGCAGGAGTTGCTTGATCGAGGTTTCATTAGACATAGTATTTCACCGTGGGGTGCACCAGTGTTGTTTGTAAAGAAGAATGATGGTACATTGCAAATGTGTATAGACTATCGGCAACTGAAAAAGTTGACGATAGATAACAAGTATCCTTTGCCGCGGATAGATGATTTGTTTGATCAATTCAGGGGTGCTTCGATGTTTTCAAAGATAGATTTGAGGTCTAGTATAGCAACTATTTTTTGCAAAATAATAATTTTATTTGAAAATTTTATTTAAAAAAGTAATTTTAAGAAAACTCGTATTTTTAAAAAAATATGAAATCACCACCGGTTATTCAAAAGGGTAGACCAGACACCAAAAATAAAACTAGAGATTTTAAAAGTTTGAGTTCGGTAGTCGATTACGGATAGGGAAGGGTTAACACTCTCACGACGCCCATAATTGGTACCTAACGAATTCGTATCGTATTTATTAAAAAATATAAAATTTGATTTAATTTAATAATTAATTCCTAGAATACATGATTAAATTTACCTCGATCTTCACAGTACCAAAGGAGATAACACCTAGAGACTGTAATGACACTTCCACTAAAATACCAGAATAAAAGTCCTAAAACTATATACAACAAATATAAACATAGTATATTAAAATAAATGAAATAAGCCTATGCTAGCAAGATGTATGCATGAACAAACAAATATGATGGAGATAATATGCAAACAAATAAAATACATATGTAGACATTATATAATAAAAAATGCTACACATATAACATATATGCGTAACATATAAAACTACGATATATGTAATAAAGTAATATATATATATATATATATAACGATAATATATATATATAATACGCAAGGTAATAATAAACAAATAAAAAAGAAAAGACAATTGAAAAGGAAAGTAAAAGTAACACAGTGAGCAACTTACGCATGAAAAAAAGATAGAAACAAAAGATAGACGCATAAAACTAGGAGCAGACATAGGATAATTGTCCATTACAAATTCATTTTTCAAATACAAAACCCTAGCTCTTATTACCAAAGCACGGCTCTCATGCCGCCGGCACTCTTCGTCGCCGTTTAATGGCGGCCGTTGTCGCTCTGGTGGTCGATCCAGCGAACAAAAGTCACCGCCATGAAGCTCGTCTCCTCATCTCTCTTTTTCTCGGATTAGTTTTCCGAGAAAGCCATCCGATCTTCACAAAAATAATTTTTGAACCATCTAATTTTTTTCTCGTCGAATCTCCTCCGTTCACCGTTAGATCATCGCCGAATCAAGATATATTGTTTCCCTCACCGCCTGGAACGTCTTCACCATTGGGATTCGCCGTTGGTGCCTCCTGGTCGCCAGAAAATTCATTGAGTGCTTCGAACTTCTTCAACGTCGATCTAAAAATCCGGCTGTTGGATCATCATGGATTTGAAGTATGTGTGTCTCTCTCCCAAGATGCTTCAACTGACCGTTGGGATCGTCCGTTTGAAGCTCCGGTCGCCAGAACTTGAGGTGGCCAAAATGGGCACCCTACCTTTTTGTCTTGGTTCGGATATTCAAGTTTCACAAAAATAATGGTTTTAATAAATGGGTGAGCTCGGTTTGTTGGTATTGGATAGTGGAGATGTGACTCAGTAATGAAAGGGTGAAGGAGAGGTGGTGGTGAGGTTGAATATGATGTGTATATATTTGTGTAGTGGTGAAAGACGGCAGTGATGAATAATTGAAAGGGGGAGTGGTGTGTTGGTTTTGTGATAAAAAATGGTGAGGGAAATATTTTTTTGAGCTGGTTTTTTAGTGGATCTCAAAATGAAGGGGTGTTAGTCCGGTTATGGAGGCAAAAGAGAGCGGTTGATGATAGGGCATGGGGTGTGCAGGGCATGGGTTGAAGAAGAGGGGTATGGGGGTGGCGTGGGGTAGCTGGAATATAGGGCATGGGGCGTGCAGCCTTGTTTCCCCTATTTTTCTTTTTTTCATTTTTTTTAATAATAAATAATAATAAAATATAGTAATACTCAGACAAAAATAAGTGATTACAGCTGTCTCTCTTTGTTTGTTCTTGTGAAACGAGAACGAAACATAGATTAAAAGCATTCATTTTTGTTCTACTTTATGTCATTGGCTTCGGAATCACAGGTTCTTCTAGAACTTTTCGCTCTTCCTCGGTCAACTCTTCAAGCTTCAATCTTCTAAATGGAGGATCCATTGAGGAAGACAAAATTTTGAAATCAAAAATTTGAGGTCACAAGTTCTTTCTATATAGAATGTTCTTTCTTCTTCTGACTGGATCCTTGGAAAAGTAAATTCTCCCTATATAGAACTTTGGCTTGACCTCGGTAAATTCTTTAAGTTGCAAGTTCTACCTATATAGAACTTTTTCTCGGAGCTACAGATTCTTCCTGTGTAGAACCTTTTGCTTTCTCTGGATGGATTTTTCAAACTACAAATTCTTTGATGCTTCAATTTCTTGAGATGATGACCCCAATACTAGAAGATTTTCATTGTTTCCCAAAAGGCTGAAGACCAAAAAACCTTGAGACGATGCCCCGATTTTTTATCATCTTGACATCAAAAACTGAATGTCATAACATCATTGTTGGGTGAGTATAGAAAATCCTTGGTTATTTGTTAAGATCCATCTCTACACAGGTGAAGTTGTAGATTGAAATCCTAGATAGGATCTATTCCTCCAAAATGCGAGGTTGCAGATCAAAATCTTTGATGGTCCTTGCATACATATTTTTGGTCGACCGGCTTTGATCATCTCGTTTCTTCCTCCTTTCTTTTTTCTTTCTTTTTTCTCTTTCTTCTTTTATTATTCTTTTTCGTTTTTTTTCTTTTATTCATCTCTTTCACTTTTTTTTCTTGAAATCTAGAGCGCTGAATTTTTCCTATATAAAACTCTCTGTTTTGAAGTCTTTGAGCTACAGGTTCTTCCTATATAGAACATTTCGCCTCGAAGTGTTAAGAGTTGTTGGTTCTCCCTATATAAAACCTTTCACTCTTGGAGTATCTAGTTCTTCCTATATAAAACTATTTACTCTGAAATGATGAAGCGACGGGTTCTTCTTACATAGAACCTTTCGCTCTGAAATCTTGAAGCTGCAGGCACTTCCTATATAGAACATGTTTCGAATCTTTGAGCTACAAGTTCTTCCTATATGGAACTTGACGGGTTCTTCCTGTATAGAACCTCTTGCTCTGAAATCTTGAAGTTACGAGTTCTTCCTATATATAATCTTTCACTTTAAAATCTTAAAAATGCGGGTTCTTCCTATATAGAACTTTTATCTTCGGAAATGGTACCACATTTCCTACAGCGTGAGTATTGAAAAATTTCTATTGCTTCCCAAAAGGCTGAAGACTGGAAATCTCTAAAAGATACCCCGGTTTCTGACCGTCTTGACATCAACGGAGGCTTAACATTATGCTTGAAAGACTTAAGATCTGGATTCATGCCAAAATGGCTACCAATTGGAAATCTTCAATATGATCCACTTGTTCAACATGAAGCTACAGACCAAATAACTGGATTCACTCCAATATGGCTACCAATAGAAATATTGAACTCTAGATTTACGCCAACATGACTACTAATCATAAATCTTGAAATTTGGATTCAAGCCATCATGGCTACCAATCGGAAAACTTGAAATCTAGATTCACGCCAACATGGCTATCAATAAAAAAATCTTGAAATCTAGATTTACGCCAACATGGCTACCAATCAGAAATCTTAAAATCTGGGTTCATGCCAACATGGCTTCCAATCGGAAATCATAAAATCTGGATTCATACCAACATGGCTACCAATCGAAAATCTTGAAATCTGCATTCACGCCAACATGGCTACCAATCGAAAATCTTGAAATCTGGATTCACGCCAATATGGCTACTAATAAGAAATCTTCAATAGGATCCGTCTCTTCAACATGAAGCTGCAGATCAAATTCTTTGCTCGTCTTCAAATATTTTTCTTTCTGTTTCATCTACTTTCTTATTTTTCTTATTTTTCTTCTTTTTTCTTCTCTCTTCTCTTTTCTTCTTTTTTTCTTCAAATTTGTTTTAAAATCATATTCCCTGAAAGATCATTCTTTTGATTTCTTCACTTTCTTTCTTTGAAACATGCTCTTTAATCTTCATCTTCATCAATTGCATGTTCGACTTTCATCTGACTCATGCTTTTAACCTTTTGCGCAAGTAACTCTTTTCTTATTTAGGGTCACTACCTACTTTCACAGATCCTTCTTCTAGTCCCTATTCTACCCTTAGGTAGGGACATTCATCATTCCTCACATTCCACATTGCCTCATTCGATCTCTAGGCTCAACTACTTTCTTCATCTTTGACCCAACAGTCGGAGTCTTCATCTATCTCGACATTGGGATGGGCAAAATGCCTCAACTCCTGGAACTCATCCTTAATCTTCTTGTGTCATCTCAGCGGGAACCAACCCTCGGTCTTTATGCTTTAATAATTTTTGAAAAAAAGGTCAATTATTTTGGAAAATAAGACTTGGAGGAAAATGCCAAACACTTTGAAAGCTAATATTTGGGATAAAAACTATAGATATCTGAAAATATCAAGGTTTAAAAAAATGCCAAATATTTTTTAGAATTGATGTTTGGAGGAAACGAAAGTATTAAAAGAATCGAAATTTGGAGAAAAATGTCAAACATTTTTTAAAATTGATGTTTGAAGGAAATGAATTGAAATTTTGAAAAAAATGTCCAAATATTTGAAAACTAACGCTTGGACCCTAAAATATCAAATGCACCAAAGAATTTGTATGTTTTGACTACTTTGGCGATATATGCATACGTATGATCTACGTTTATAAGCGGAATGTAACCTGAAGAAAGGTGGCTCTCTTAATCTCACCACTCATTATGCCCCCCATCCTTCCCTCATTTGGGTGTCGATCAAGCATTTTGAAGTTTGACGTTCCTTGAAGAAAGGTTGTCCCTTATAAGCGGAATGTAACCTGAAGAAAATCTCAATTAACTTAGATATCTACGAATGATCAAAATGGACTTTGGTGGCTTGTACTATAGACCATGTGTCAAAAATCATACTCTTGAACTCGTTTAATATGAATATGCTCGTGTGAAGTATTTTCTTCTCTTTCTCTCGTCGGATCGCTCCAGGCTGCCCATTTTTGGGTTTTCACCTTAGAGTTCATTTCCTTTCTTTCGTAACTTTAGAACGACTTATATTCGGCACTGATGCTCACTTTCTGTTTAAGATAATCGTTCATCTATAGCTCTTCAAAACTGATATTTACTTGAGCAAAGGATTTCATATAAATTCTCTGGGATTTTTCTTTTGATGAAGGCCTCAACCCTGTGCTTAACTTGCTCAGATGGGATATTCTTTTCTCTTTATTTTCAGGATCACTCTAGACTGCCCATTTTTTGGGTTTTCACCCTAGAGGTCATTTCCATCTTCTGTATCTTCGGATCGATGTATTCTGGTCAAACTTTGATGCCAACATGCTCAAACAGATCATTTTTTCTCTTTACTTTCTGGATCACTCTAGACCGCCCATTTTTGGGTTTTCACCCTAGAGGTAATTTCCTTTTTTTGTACCTTCTGACCGACCTGTATTCTGATCGGCATTAATGCTTGTTTTTGGTTCAAAGGCGACCGGTCTTCCAAAGTTCTTCAGGATTGAGATTTCTTGAAGTCTCTTACTTATTTCTTCCATCTAAGCTTCGTTCTTGTATGCAATGTATTTTTTCCTTTATTTCTCTTTCTTTTATTCTTTTTTTTTCTTTTATTCTTTCATTTCATTTCATTTCTTTTTTTTCTTTTTTCCTTTATTGCCTCTCTCTTTTTTGACTAACTATTTTTGGGTTTTCCATCTCAAATCTCTTTTTTATTGTATCTGCATTAAACCTTGACGCTTATTTCTCCTTGGAAGTAGTTGATTCTCCACGATTCTCTTAAATTGATGTTTGTTGGCTAGTGACTTCGTCATACATCTTTTTTCATACTACACTATTCAACTTGTTGAGTCCATTATGGATTGCTTCAATTGTCTGCCTGGCATTTTTTTTGCTTGGTTTGCTTATTGATCCTAATACCGTCTTCAATCGCTTTCCTCTGATGATTTTATGGTCTTTGTATCTGATATACCTGGTCTCATTGCTTTCTTCTTGGAAAATATAAGAATGCCATTCGTCGTCCCATTTGTAGACATCGGGAGAAAATCTTCAAGGGGTAGAAGTTTAGGGTCAACACTTGATTCAAAGATCTTAAACGACAAGTGCCTGAGAAGGGGAATTTCCTAGAATGGGAACTGCCCATTATCTAAACACTTGTGTTGTTCCTCTGTCGGCCTAAACGGACTAGCGGATACTCGCATTCGCAATATCCATATGGTATTCAATTTAAATCAATGATACTCTCACATTTAAAGTTCAATGTTATATAAAAAATGGTATGTACCTGTGCATAAAAATGTGTATATGTATGGGACAACAAAAAACTATCCCGAAATGAAAATTTTATTCTGACAAAAATAATTACATTCTAAAAAATATGGCTTAGCTCATAGATTTCTTTTGCATTTTTCCCAAATGCACAGGGATCAACGGATTTGAATTGCCTTTACCGATAGTCGTTTGCTCCGGGCTAGTTGTACCATTCCCCTGGGCACAATCTGTTTATACCAATTATGACATTGGATTTTTTTCAAAGGATTTATTTTCCTTTGACAATTCGAAAAAATGGATTTTGAGAAAAAATGATTTAAAAAGAATTTACAGCTTTATTTATAGATTTCTTTTGCATTTTTCCTAAATGCATAGGGATCAACGGTTTTGAGTTGCCTTTACCAGTAGCCGTTTGCTCCAGGCTAGTTGTATCATTCCCCTGGGTACAATCGGTTTATACCAACTATGACATTGGATTTTTCCAAAGGATTTATTTTCCTTTGACCATTCGTAAAAATGGATTTTCGATGGACATTTGAATTATCCATTGTCTTAAACTTTACCGTGTTTAAGCACGTTACGCCTACATTTCTATAGGAATTCTTCAAAAAGATGAGAAACCTAAGCATAGGGACATTCGAGTCATTGTTAGGGCTTCAACTCATTCTGGCCTTCTAGGTGTGGTGTAAGCTTGCCCCATTTCTTTTGTTCTCCAATGCTAGATCAATCCTTGTGTCAAAATTCCATTGTTGGTTAGCTTTTTGATCTTCTCCAGCAACAATATATACGTCCTGATAGGATGCTCCGATGCCTCCTTGAAATCCGGTGAAATGACCAAATCAGGGACTAAACTAAAATCTCTCGTATTGAAAGCGTCTAACTTTTCTTTTTCTTAATTTCCTTTTTCGAACCTATTTTCTAACTGCTCGAGTCTTCGTTTCTTGGTTTGTTTCATTCTTTCTTTCAACTGATTTTCGAATACCCCCATCAAACCCATAAAAAAATTATTATCTAATTCATAAAATGTATCATAAATAAAAAACAAACAGTAAGTATAAACTATCAAAATGAATGCAAATGAAGTGAATGAATGCAAATGAAGTGTTGATCCATTAATAGTCTTTTAGGAGGATTTTTATAGGATAAGGCGTCAGTGTACAAAAGATTGACAATATTCCACATACATATATTAGCCACCCTTTTAGAGCAAAATGGCTTGGTGCCCCACTTCTGTCTTCTCTATATCTGCTTCATGCTCAGATTATTTCCAGCCATAGCATTATCAATCTTTGTACATTACATAACATTTTTTTATTTATAAAAAATCCCATAATATATAATATTTTTTAATCAACGAAATGCAAAAATGAATGCAATAAGGTATTAGTCGTAAAGTAATCATCGCGGAAAGGCTTTCATTGAACAAAAGGCTTATTACATCAGATTCAACCTTGTAATCTTTACAAATACTGGTGAGCTCTAATCCCTAACTTTCAAACGTCATCTAATAAACGAGTTAACCTTCCTTCATGGTCCAATACGGGATTCATATTCTGGCTCAACGGCATAGCTGCATCGGCCACATCTGCTACTTGCTGAGCCACCTTGCGTACCTGTGCGATGACACTCTTCATGTCCTTATTCCTCTCTTTTATTTCTAACTCGGCTTTTCACAGTTGGAGAGTTACCTTTTCGATGCTTTCATAGCCAACTTGTTTGTAGGCTTCGGCACGAATCTCGCTCGTACACAAAGAAATCTTAAGCTCTTCTATTTGTTCCCTGAACGTTGCGTTCTCTATTTAAAATATAAAGGATTCATTCTCACTCTATTGTAAAATTGATTTTAGAATCTCGTTCACATCTAAACTGCCTTCTAACTCATTCTTGAGGATGTCGCGCTGGCTCTCAGTTTATTTCAACTTTTATGACAATAATCGGGCTTTATTTTCACTAGCCTAGCCTTTTTGCTTCTAATGCCCCAAATCGCTCTTCAGTTGTAGGATGCCATTATTCCATTCTTCAAAAGCGCCACCCAAACCAGCATTTTTGAACACGTAGTAGAGCTTATGATGATCATCTTGCAAACTTTGTAATTTCTTGCTCAAATCATCTCTCTCCTACCTGAGCTGATTATAATCGAACAAATGCCCCTCTTCCAGGATGCCCCATTATTTAGTATATGAATTTGACATACTTTTATTCAACCCTTGCCCTGGGTCTTGGCTCATTTTCAACTTTACCCCTCATGCGATTGCTGGCTTATTGTAGAATTGGGGTTGTCCATCTTCCAAACTCAATGCCTTCATATTGATAAGATCCCTAACTCGATCTTTCAAAGCCCTACAATTTTTTGTAGTGTGTCCCGAACTTCCTAAGTGGTAATTGCACTTGGCTCAATTGTTGTAATCTTTCAGGTATGGTGGTTCTTTCGAAATAGACTGAACTGGAGTGATAAGGATTCTCTTGATAAGCATCATGAGTAGGTGTACCTCATAGGAATCAGGATGTTCATCTTTACTTCATTTTCTCTTTGGGTTTCTTCTGGACCTACTTCTATTTTCTGGGAGTTTGACTCAGATGTACCTTCCACTAGTTTGTTGATACAAATTACAAAAGAGTTCGAACTGTTGTATTTACTGGTGTTATCTTGCTTGGGAATAGGATTTTGACCATCAAAATCTTTACCCTGATTCTTGACTGCCTCTTCTTCTGGCTCTACAGACCCCTTGCCTTTAGTCATGGCAATCACCATATTCATCATCTCGGCTATCTGTTTTTCAGTTCTTGCACTTCACCTCGTTCATCCTCAATATGAGTATCAGCCACCCTATCTTGTTCGAATTCTTCAAATGATTCTCCATTTTTACTCTTTCGACAATGCTCTAAATTTGCCTGTTTTATCTGAGTACGAGACCTCTTGTCCATTATGACTGCCTTCTACAGTGATGACCACTTGCGAAATAAATGCATCATTTTATGTCATGAGAATGCAATGCAAAACAAATGTAGGAAAGAATAAATAAACACCAAAGGAAACTGTGTTAGTATGGTAAATGCCATAATTGCGATGATGAATGAGAATGAAGATGTTGATTCTCAAACAGTCCTTAGAAAGACATTTGTTTAACGGAGAAGATGTCTGATTATAAGAAGCTAAAATAATGAATTACAGATAACAGTTAGCTTCTCGTATTGACATCTTGACTTCATAAAGCAAGGCTCACGCTCCATGTCTTAACGTCGCTTTTGGAATGAGGGGTAATCTCACCGTTCTCTGGCTTTCGAAAAGATCATTAACCCATGCAGGCAGAGTGTAGAAAATAGTATCTTCTTTAGGGGCGAATCCTGACAATCTAGTTTGAAGGGGTCTTATTTAAAATTTTGAAAAATTTTGGAGGCTTAAATTAAAATTCTCATATTGTGAAAGGTTTAATTTGAAATTTTTATAACATGTAGGACTTTAACTAATTTTTTTTAAATTGAAAATTTTTTAAGACCCTTCTCTCTTTTTAATTTTTTTGAAAAAAATAATCAAAAAAATAATAATTAAAATTATAACCATATAATAACAATTTTTTTAATTTTAGATGGACCTAGTTAAAAGATTTTTTTTGAAAAAAAGGATAAATGTGAAATCTTTAAATTTTGGGAAAACATGGCCCCTACTGGTTTTGACGGGGATCCGCCTTTGCGTTTACGCTGTCTCCGTATCCGACACGTATTTTCTTGTCAATGTCTCTTTTCTCGACTAATCTTCATTCGACCAAACACGATACTGTAGCATAATAGCTCTTGATATTACATACTTCTCTTTTATTTTCGACTATCTTCTAAATTTGGACTGTTTTTGAATCAATATTTATATATGATGTGAGATGCAAATTGGATGCAAAAAAGAAAAAAAATAAAAAAACAAAAAAAACAAGTCATAATAGTGAAACAATCAAATAAATAAATTAAATACTCAACAATAAATAAAGCAATCAATTCGAAGCGAATAAAAGGTATGTACAACAAATAAAAGCAAACAAAACCTAAAAAGGTTAATTCTAAACGGACAACATAACAGCATGGCTCTAACAGGTGAGCTCCTACGGTCTACTATATGCGGTTAGGTTCTAAAGAAAACGATACTCTAACTGTCGCTTGGACATCGATTCGAAGGAATACCACCCTTATACCATACGGATGAGAAAACCCCACGAAATATAAGGATCGAATTCCGAAAGTGAATTTCAACACTATACAGAGGTGAAAACCCCACGAAGCGAAGTAATCACCCCTCTTAAGGGATCTAAAACTATTGTATGATAGACAATTTTTATCAAACAAGGTCTAGAAATTAAAAATTAAATTAAATCAAATTTAAATTTTCTTTAATAATTACGATACGAATCCAACTAAGGCTTGACTCTTAATTTTTTTTTAAATTTACTCCCCAGCGGAGTCGACATGCTGTAACGACTATTTTTTTTCAAAATAATAATTTTATTTGAAAATTTTAATTAAAAAAGGGATTTTAGGATAACTCGTATTTTTAAAAAAATATGGAGTCTCCACCAGTTATTCAAAAGGGTAGACCGGACAACGAAAATAAAACCAGAGATTTTAAAAGTTTGGGTTCGGGAGTCAATTATGGATGGAGAAAGGTTAACACCCCACACCACCCAAAATTGGTGCATAACGAATTCGTGTCGTATTTATTAAAAAAATATAAAATTTGATTTAATTTAGTAATTAATTCATAGAATACATGATTAGATTTGTCTCGATCTTCACGGCACTAAAGGAGATGACACCCGGAGATCGGGATGACACTCCCACTAAAATACCGGAATCAAAAGCCTAAAACTATATGCAACAAATATAAGCAAGGCATATTAAAATAAATGAAATAAACATATGCTAGCAAGATGTATGCATAAACAAACAAATATGGAGATAATATCAAACAAATAAAATACATATGTAGACATTATATAATAAAAAATGCTACACATATAACATATATGCGTAAGATATAAAACTACGATATATATAATAAAGTAATATATATATATATATATATATATACGCAAGATAATAATAATCAAATGAAAATGAAAGTAAAAGTAACACAGTGAGCAACTTAAGCATGAAAAAAAGATAGAAACAAAAGATAGACGCATAAAACTAGGAGCAGACATAGGATAATTGTCCATTCCAAATTCATTTTTCAAACACAAAACCCTAGCTCTTATTACCAAAGCACGGCTCTCATGCCACCGGCACTCTTCGTCGCCGTTTAATGGCGGCCGTCGTCGCTCTGGTGGTCGATCCGGTGAACAAAAGCCACCGCCATGAAGCTCGTCTCTTCCTCTCTTTTTTTCTCGGATTAGTTTTTCGAGAAAGCCGTCCGATCTTGACGAAAATAACTTTAAACCATCTAATTTTTTTCTCGTCGGATCTCCTCCGTTCACCGTTAGATCATCGCCGAATTAAGATATGTTGTTTCCCTCACCGCCTGGAACGTCTTCACCGTTGGGATTCGCCGTTGGAGCCTCCGGTCGCTGGAAAATTCCTTGAGTGCTTCGAACTTCTTCAACGTCGATCTAAAAATCCGGCTGTTGGATCATCATGGTTTTGAAGTATGTGGGTCTCTCTCCCAAGATGCTTCAACTGACCGTTGGAATCGTCCGTTTGAAGCTCCGGTCGCCAGAACTTGAGGTGGCCAAAATGGGTACCCTACTTTTTTGTCTTGGTTCGGATATTCAAGTTTCACGAAAATAATGGTTTTAATAAATGGGTGAGCTCGGTTTGTTGGTATTGGATAGTGGAGATGTGACTCAGTAATGAAAGGGTGAAGGAGAGGTGGTGGTGAGGTTGAATATGATGTGTATATTTTTGTGTAGTGGTGAAAGACGGCAGTGATGAAGAATTGATATGGGAGTGGTGTGTTGGTTTTGTGATAAAAAATGGTGAGGGAAATATTTTTTTGAGCTGGTTTTTTAGTGGATCTCAAAATGAAGGGGTGTTAGTCCGGTTATGGAGGCAAAAGAGAGTAGTTGATAGGGCATGGGGTGTGCAGGGTGTCACGGACAGGCCCCCTTTGTTCGGTTGGCAAGCCGTGCGGTACTTGAAATGGGTGTTACCCAGACAAGTCAGCCTTCTTCATGCCTCATTGTCCAAGGAGTTATCTCGGTCTAGCCTTCTCAGGGTCACAAGGCCTTAAGGCTTTAGAGTTTCGAATCCCGCAGGGCCTAGCGATAGCTGCACTCCAACCTCGTACTTCAGCCACGAGCGCGATATGGGGCCCTATGGCCCCAAACCGTCCCTAGGTATTTCTCCCGGGGAGACAGTGCGCCAACTACTAGGCCCCGCTGCCCGCACACATAGGCCTCACATGGGCCTAGGAGTAGGTCGCTTACACCAAGGAAGCTCGGTCGCTAGCCCTGGCGAGGGGGATGGTGGAGACCCGACTCCAGACCACTTCCCCCTAAAGAGCTAAATAAACTTACCAGGATTGCCGTGAGTAGACGTTGCTTCGTCCCAAATGAGGACACTTTCTGGATAGGACCTTTATCGTCTTCCTAAAGCTTCTCAACTTGCATCCTTGACTTGGTAGCTCCTTAGGGACTACTCATATCATCACTCGGTCCACCATTGCTCGGTCATGAACGGGCTTGTCAAGGCAGGGTCGTAATATAATAAGAGATGGCCTTGACATCTCTCCCCCACTTACTCTATCGATGGCCTCATCGATGTAGCCCGAGAAGGGATGGTTCTGACATTCTCCCCCACTTCCTCTATCGATGGTTTCGTCGGTGTAGTCCAAGAAGGGATGATTCTGACATTCTCCCCCACTTCCTCTACCGATGCCCTTATCGATGTAGTCCAAGAAGGGATGGTTATGTAATTCTCCCCCACTTCCTCTACCGATGTAGTCCAGGAAGGGATGATTCTCATTGATATTGACACCAGTTCTTCATCACCTGTTGAGCCGATACGAACCCTTGTGGCAGCACATCTTCGATTCGTGCTCGATTTGGTATGTTTTTCTTGTCCCGCCATTTGATCCTTTAAGCAACTAATTCAAGCCTCAATTCTTGGGTTCTTTCTATCCCCTTTTGACTATGTTGTACATCCGTAACCATCTAGACTGACCACAGACTCATTATGACCCAGTTCCACTTCTATCATGTTGAGCTTTAGATTCATGCTCCCCCACTTTTACTCTGATTGTGGCTCGGGCAAAAGACAAGTAACAAACCATCGATCCACTCGAACAAGTGCCTTGTAGTTTCTCTGTGCTCCACGATCTGCCCATTAACCTACACAAATACAAAAGTAACATACCTGATCATGAGCAAACGTGTTATGATTCGTCACTCAATGGCTTGCTCCTCGACGTTAAGCATCTTCGCCAACTTTGCCTCATCTCGTACCGAGACCTCCAAGGTATTGAATGCGTCACCATACATTTGTCATCAACATTAACCCAAGTTTTGCCAGCACATGCTCGCGTTGCACCTGGTTGCTCAATAATGCATAGATTATCTCTAGTTGCCAACACCTTATCGCATTGTACTTGCCTTTTGTTCTCCGCAATACATCCTGTTTTATAAGATATACAAGCAATTTTATCAATGAAAACATATCCACACAAGTCTCGTATGATTACCTGGTTGGCACACATTGCCTTATGCTACCACCAATCATGGTATGCCTTTGTATGTATACCTCAGGTGTTTTGACTATTTGAGAATGCAGTCTCTACGACAAGCTAATATCATCCACTCGTGAGGTTTTCTTCTTACTCAATTATACCTGCACCATTTACCAAATGAATGCCCACCAATATTCTCTCGAACAACCTTGCCCTTGTTCCAGTAGCCAACCAAGTTGCCCCTTTATTTTGTTTCTCCTTCACTCCCTTTGTAATAGACAAAACTGTTGATAAGCACAAAAGTACGCATTTGATCTCTTGACACACATGGCCTATACTTCATGGGTAAGTTAGTTCCCCACATGTCTTCCCCATTATCCACTTACTAGAAAAGTTCATCTTGTTTTTGGGAAAGAAATGAGCCCATTAACTCTCCCCTTTTTAGCTCATCACATATTTTGATAGGACAAACACCATTAATAAACTTGGACCGCCACCACCACTTGACGCGTCCTATTAGATACACCAAGGCCACCGCGACCTTGTCTTTATCTCTGTTTTAGTATCGTATATTGAAAATAATGCTTGACGTCGAACAAGAAATTTTCAAGCTCCCTAGCATCTCTGTTCCCTTCATACCGCTGAGGTTTTGAAACCCTAGTCCTCAGATCCTATCTACTGTCATCGAATTGCTCATAGCTATTTGTATCAGGTTAACCTGAGTCTTGATCTCATCTAGTCTGAACTTCATATGACTTAATGCTTCTTTTGCCTCCATTACCAAAATCTTTGATAGTCTGGGTCAACTCTTGCTGCATTTCCTTTATTGCTCAAAGCCGATCATTTGATGCCATAGCTCTCATGGCAGCCACTCGACCTCAAGTTCCTTAAACCGACTAGGGTCTACCGACCCACCACCTTGTGTTGACGCCGCAACACCTGGGTGTGTTCTCTCTCTGGGCAATACTCGTTCCACGTTTTTGCGTTTGTCACCATTCTTGTCGACACACCCAGAATCATTGTGCCTGCACAGACATCGACTTTTACAAATAGGTGTGATATTTGTATCGTGTCCTTCTTTGTTACATGAAGCTAACATTTATCCCTGTTGCATACGACCAGGGCTTTTTGACACCTGCCAAACCTTCAAACCGTCTTGGTTCTCTAACCGATTGCCCCACATCCTCAAGGAATTGATAGGAACACTGTCTTGAACACACACAAAGAGAAAAAACCGACCACGAAAATTGGTTAGTCAATTACATAACAATAAAATGAAATGTACCTTACAAGTTCAATGGGACTTTCGAAGATTACTCTCTCACCGCAATTCACGCTCTGTATTGCCAAACTCTGGGAAGTGCGTTATAACTTCCTTGACCACCACATTTCTATTTTTGGGTAACACTGACATATCCGTGGTAACCAGGTTTTGCTTTTGGTCTCTTGGTCCATACATCAACTTTGACCTAAGCCTTGGCTTTACTAGCTCGCCCCACCAACTAGCTTGTCGGTAGTAGCCCATATCTCCACTGCCCAAATTGGGGATTTTGTAATACTTGGGTGAGATCTGAATTGTACTTGAATCATCACCATATACCCATCGAGCTTGTCTGTCCCACGCTTACTCTTTGGCTCTGCTTGTGAAGGAACTCCTAAGGAGAGCTTTCCTCAGATGCACCCACATTACCAAGTTGTACCACCCTTGTGTTTCTCACCCAAACGAGTAGCTTTACAAATAGCACTTTGCCTTACCCTTTGTCATCTCATATTGCAATTTATTGCCAAAGAATCTGGTCCAAACTACCACACCGCAACACATTCCTTTTTACCTTAAGACCCAATGTGTCTTAAGAAAATTGCCATTTACAGACAAATCATTAGCTATGAGAAACATTTCCCTTAGGCTCCTTGATTTTATCTGACAATGTAACTTTTCCCCGAGAACCCATGATGTGTCCGTCCGCTATAAGAGTCCACAACAACAAGAGGGAGTATACCAATAACTTTGCACTCCCTTTTACTCCATTTTTGTTTCGAGAGGGGCCACTCCATCTGGCATACAGCGATCGTCGTGATCCTTTGACCACTTCGTTAAATAGTTCGAGGTCCTAAAAGTCTTGTCCTACACCCTTAGACGATCACACTATACCAAAGTACCCCCACAACAAACGAGTTTTATCATACCCCTTTGATTTTATTAATGGGCGAATCCACCACCTTGAAGAACACGACTACGCCGCCTTGAGTCCCCGAACCCGAAGCAATTATGGAACAGTTTCAAGTTGTCTCCAACTCTTTCTTTTAGGGTTAGTCTACGAACCCATGACTATCCGTTGTGTCACTCTACAACCATCTATTCCCACTCCTCTTTTCACCTGGAAAAAGATAGTTAGGCAACAATCAAGCACCACAGTTCCAGGATAAACAATATTGCCATTAACTTCCATCAATCAAGAATTTATCCCATTACCCTGGAAATGACAAGCACCAATATGTTAGATTAACAAAAATAAGCACATTTTATGCTTTAGGCTGCACACGCCCTTGTACTAACAGGACAAAACAAACATCAATAAGCAAGGGTTACCGACACAAGGCAATGTATCAAAATAAGCATCACTATTACCGATAGCCACCATAGGGAATGACTCTCCTCTCGCGTGATGCGTAAGCATCCCCATATTGCTAGAATTCGTGCCCCCATGCTATGAGGAATACACACTTCATCATGTCCCACAGACAGCCTTCAACGAGCCTTTAAAGCAACCCAAAAAAAATATTGCCGGTGTCCCAAATCACGGACATGCACTACTATGCAAAGATCAATCTCATCCACAAAAGTTCTTGCGCTTCTTTGCGCCTTAACTCGATCGCCGTCTCGATCAGCCAACAACAATGTTACGCTCAGAACGAACAAATGAGCACCACATGTGCCTAATTCATACGCCGTCACCGCGCTAATGTAACACATCGACACTACCTTGCCAAACCCACCATTAGACACCTTTGCGCCTTGACTAGGTCTTGATCAATCAGCATAAGGAGTCACCCTGCCTATCCCACTCGCAGAAGCGCTTGGCGTAGGTTCTAGCCACCCTGCCTACCCTCACAAGGCGCTCGGCGTGAAACTAGACCACCCTGCCTACTCCACTAATGGATGCGCTTGGCGTGACATTACACCATTATTCCTACTCCTTGAAGAGAAGCGCTTGGCGTGGGATTAGACCACCCTGCCTACTCCCCACATGGGAACGCTTGGCGTAGTCCCCCACCCTGCCTACTCCACTCCAAAGCGCGCTTGTTTCACTATCATTCGACCCTGCCTACTCCATTTACCGGAGCGCTTGGTGTAGAATCCACAATCCAGCATCTCTGCGCACAGGAAAAAAATAATCTCTCTTTTTTTCCCTGTCATGATGATCCCCCCTGCCTACTCCACCTGTGGGAGCGCTTGGCGTGAGACCAACTAATCCACAAATAGTCTAACTCTCATTTTTGCTACACATCTGTCTGGCGTCACCACGCACCACAGCCACTAAATAAAGCATCATAGTGTTCCAGTTGGTACATGAGTAGTATGGCGTTTGGTTAACAAATACGCACCACTGTATCAAAATCCATAGCCAAACGCCACCGTCACATGAGTACATTATCCATCGTATTCTCGCTCTGATACCACGTGTCACGGACAGGCCCCCTTTGCTCGGTTGGCAAGCCGTGCGGCACTTGAAATGGGTGTTACCTAGACAAGTCAGCCTTCCTCATGCCTCATTGTCCAAGGAGTTATCTCGGTCTAGTCTTCTCAGGGTCACAAGGCCCTAAGGCTTTAGAGTTTCGAATCCTGCAGGGCCTAGCGATAGCTGCACTCCAACCTCGTATTTCACCACGAGCACGATATGGGGCCCTATGGCCCCAAACCGTCCCTAGGTATTTCTCCCGGGAGACAGGTCGCGCAACCACTAGGCCCCATCGCCCGACACCTAGGCCCCCACATGGGCCTAGGAGTAGGTCACTTACACCATGGAAGCTCGGTCTCTAGCCCAAAGAGGGGATGGTGGAGACCCGACACTAGACCACTTCCCCTAAAGAGCTAAATAAACTTACTAGGAATGCCGTGAGTAGACGTTGCTTCATCCCAAATGAGGACACTTTCTAGATAGGGCCTTTATCGCCTTCCTAAAGCTTCTCAACTTGCATCCTTGACTTGGTAGCTCCTTAGGGACTACTCATATCATCACTCGGTCCACCATTGCTCGGTCATGAACGGGCTTGTCAAGGCAGGGTCGTAATATAATAAGAGATGGCCTTGACATCTCTCCCCCACTTACTCTATCGATGGCCTCATCGATGTAGCCCGAGAAGGGATGGTTCTGACATTCTCCCCCACTTCCTCTATCGATGGTTTCGTCGGTGTAGTCCAAGAAGGGATGATTCTGACATTCTCCCCCACTTCCTCTACCGATGCCCTTATCGATGTAGTCCAAGAAGGGATGGTTATGTAATTCTCCCCACTTCCTCTACCGATGTAGTCCGAGGAAGGATGATTCTCATTGATATTGACACCGTTCTTCATCACCGTTGAGCCGTCACGAACCCTTGTGGCGACATCTTCGATTCGTGCTCGATTTGGTATGTTTTTCTTGTCCCGCCATTTGATCCTTTAAGCAACTAATTCAAGCCTCACCTCGGGTTCTTTCTATCCCCTTTGACTATGTTGTACATCCGTAACCATCTAGACTGACCACGGACTCATTATGACCCAGTTCCACTTCTATCATGTTGAGCTTTAGATTCATGCTCCCCACTTTTACTCCGATTGTGGCTCGGGCAAAAGACAAGTAACAAACCATCGATCCACTCGAACAAGTGCCTTGTAGTTTCTCTCTGTGCTCCACGATCGCCCATTAACCTACACAAATACAAAAGTAACATACGATCATGAGCAAACGTGTTATGATTCGTCACTCAATGGCTTGCTCCTCGGCGTTAAGCATCTTCGCCAACTTTGCCTCATCTCGTGCAAGGACCTCCAAGGTATTGAATCGTCACCATACATTTGTCATCAACATTAACCCAAGTTTTGCCAAGACACATGCTCGCGTTGCACTGGTTGCTCAATAATGCATAGATTATCTCTAGTTGCCAACACCTTATCGCATTGTACTTGCCTTTTGTTCTCCGCAATACATCCTGTTTTTATAAGATATACAAGCAATTTTATCAATGAAAACATATCCACACAAGTCTCGTATGATTACCTGTTGGCACACATTGCCTTATGCTACCACCAATCATGGTATGCCTTTGTATGTATACCTCGGTGTTTTGACTATTTGAGAATGCAGTCTCTACGACAAGCTAATATCATCCACTCGTGAGGTTTTCTTCTTACTCAATTATACCTGCACCATTTACCAAATGAATGCCCACCAATATTCTCTCGAACAACCTTGCCCTTGTTCCAGTAGCCAACCAAGTTGCCCCTTTATTTTGTTTCTCCTTCACTCCCTTTGTAATAGACAAAACTGTTGATAAGCACAAAAGTACGCATTTGATCTCTTGACACACATGGCCTATACTTCATGGGTAAGTTAGTTCCCCACATGTCTTCCCCATTATCCACTTACTAGAAAAGTTCATCTTGTTTTTGGGAAAGAAATGAGCCCATTAACTCTCCCTTTAGCTCATCACATATTTTGATAGGACAAACACCATTAATAAACTTGGACCGCCACCACCACTTGACGTCCCCTATTAGATACACCAAGGCCACCGCGACCTTGTCTTTATCTGTTTTAGTATGCGTATATTGAAAATAATGCTTGACGTCGAACAAGAAATTTTCAAGCTCCCTAGCATCTCTGTTCCCTTCATACCGCTGAGGTTTTGAAACCCTAGTCCTCAGATCCTATCTACTGTCATCGAATTGCTCATAGCTATTTGTATCAGGTTAACCTGAGTCTTGATCTCATCTAGTCTGAACTTCATATGACTTAATGCTTCTTTTGCCTCCATTACCAAAATCTTTGATAGTCTGGGTCAACTCTTGCTGCATTTCCTTTATTGCTCAAAGCCGATCATTTGATGCCATAGCTCTCATGGCAGCCACTCGACCTCAAGTTCCTTAAACCGACTAGGGTCTACCGACCCACCACCTTGTGTTGGCGCCGCAACACCGGGTGTGTTCTCTCTCTGGGCAATACTGCGTTCACGTTTTTGCGTTTGTCACCATTCTTGTCGACACACCCGTAATCATTGTGCCTCGCATGGACATCGACTTTACAAATAGGTGTGATATTTGTATCGTGTCCTTCTTTGTTACATGAAGCTAACATTTATCCCTCATTGCATACGACCGGGCTTTTTGACACCGCCAAACCTTCAAACCGTCTTGGTTCTCTAACCGATTGCCCCACATCCTCAAGGAATTGATAGGAACACTGTCTTGAAACACACACAAAGAGAAAATCACCCCGAAATTGGTTAGTCCAATTACATAACAATAAAATGAAATGTACCTTACAAGTTCAATGGGACTTTCGGTTATTACTCTCACCGCAATTCACGCTCTGTATTGCCAAACTCGGGAAGTGCGTTATAACTTCCTTGACCACCACATTTCTATTTTTGGGTAACACCGACATATCCGTGGTAACGGGTTTTTGCTTTTGGTCTCTTGGTCCATACATCAACTTTGACCTAAGCCTTGGCTTTACTAGCTCGCCCCACCAACTAGCTTGTCGGTGTAGCCCATATCTCCACTTTGCCCAAATTGGGGATTTTGTAATACTTGGGTGAGATCTGAATTGTACTTGAATCATCACCATATACCCATCGAGCTTGTCCATCCCACGCTTACTCTTTGGCTCTGCTTGTGAAGGAACTCCTAAGGAGAGCTTTCCTCGGATGCACCCACATTACCAAGTTGTACCACCCTTGTGTTTCTCACCCAAACGAGTAGCTTTACAAATAGCACTTTGCCTTACCCTTTGTCATCTCATATTGCAATTTATTGCCAAAGAATCTGTCCAAACTACCACACCATAACACATTCCTTTTTACCTTAAGACCCAATGTGTCTTAAGAAAATTGCCATTCTGAGACAAATCATTAGCTATGAGAAACATTTCCCTTAGGCTCCTTGATTTTATCGACAATGTAACTTTTCCCGAGAACCCATGATGTGTCCGTCCGCTATAAGAGTCCACAACAACAAGAGGGAGTATACCAATAACTTTGCACTCCCTTTTACTCCATTTTTGTTTCGAGAGGGGCACTCCATCTCGGCATACAATGATCGTCGTGATCCTTTGACCACTTAAATAGTTCGAGGTCCTAAAAGTCTTGTCCTACACCCTTAGACGATCACACTATACCAAAGTACCCCCACAAACAAACGAGTTTTATCATACCCCTTTGATTTTATTAATGGGCGAATCCACCACCTTGAAGAACACGACTACGCCGCCTTGAGTCCCCGAACCCGAAGCAATTATGGAACAGTTTCAAGTTGTCTCCAACTCTTTCTTTTAGGGTTAGTCTACGAACCCATGACTATCCGTTGTGTCACTCTACAACCATCTATTCCCACTCCTCTTTTCACCGAAAAAGATAGTTAGGCAACAATCAAGCACCACAGTTCGGGATATAAACAATATTGCCATTAACTTCCATCAATCAAGAATTTATCCCATTACCACGAAATGACAAGCACCAATATGTTAGATTAACAAAAATAAGCACATTTTATGCTTTAGGCTGCACACGCCCTTGTACTAACAGGACAAAACAAACATCAATAAGCAAGGGTTACCGACACAAGGCAATGTATCAAAATAAGCATCACTATTACCGATAGCCACCATAGGAATGACTCTCCTCTCGCGTGATGCGTAAGCATCCCCATATTGCTAGAATTCGTGCCCCATGCTATGAGGAATACACACTTCATCATGTCCCACAGACACACCTTCAACGAGCCTTTAAAGCAACCCAAAAAAATATTGCGGTGTCCCAAATCACGGACATGCACTACTATGCAAAGATCAATCTCATCCACAAAAGTTCTTGCGCTTCTTTGCGCTTTAACTCGATCGCCGTCTCGATCAGCCAACAACAATGTTACGCCTGTAACGAACAAATGAGCACCACTGTGCCCTAATTCATACGCGTCACCGCGCTAATGTAACACATCGACACTACCTTGCCAAACCCACCATTAGACACCTTTGCGCCTTGACTAGGTCTTGATCAATCAGCATAAGGAGTCACCCTGCCTATCCCACTCGCAGAAGCGCTTGGCGTAGGTTCTAGCCACCCTGCCTACCCTCACAAGGCGCTCGGCGTGAAACTAGACCACCCTGCCTACTCCACTAATGGATGCGCTTGGCGTGACATTACACCATTATTCCTACTCCTTGAAGAGAAGCGCTTGGCGTGGGATTAGACCACCCTGCCTACTCCCCACATGGGAACGCTTGGCGTAGTCCCCCACCCTGCCTACTCCAGTCCAAAGCGCGCTTGTTTCACTATCATTCGACCCTGCCTACTCCATTTACCGGAGCGCTTGGTGTAGAATCCACAATCCAGCATCTCTGCGCACAGGAAAAAAATAATCTCTCTTTTTTTCCCTGTCATGATGATCCCCCCTGCCTACTCCACCTGTGGGAGCGCTTGGCGTGAGACCAACTAATCCACAAATAGTCTAACTCTCATTTTTGCTACACATCTGTCTGGCGTCACCACGCACCACAGCCACTAAATAAAGCATCATAGTGTTCCAGTTGGTACATGAGTAGTATGGCGTTTGGTTAACAAATACGCACCACTGTATCAAAATCCATAGCCAAACGCCACCGTCACATGAGTACATTATCCATCGTATTCTCGCTCTGATACCACGTGTCACGGACAGGCCCCCTTTGCTCGGTTGGCAAGCCGTGCGGCACTTGAAATGGGTGTTACCCAGACAAGTCAGCCTTCCTCATGCCTCATTGTCCAAGGAGTTATCTCGGTCTAGTCTTCTCAGGGTCACAAGGCCCTAAGGCTTTAGAGTTTCGAATCCTGCAGGGCCTAGCGATAGCTGCACTCCAACCTCGTACTTCAGCCACGAGCACGATATGGGGCCCTATGGCCCCAAACCGTCCCTAGGTATTTCTCCCGGGGAGACAGTGCGCCAACCACTAGGCCCCACTGCCCGCACACCTAGGCCCCACATGGGCCTAGGAGTAGGTCACTTACACCATGGAAGCTCGGTCTCTAGCCCAGGCGAGGGGATGGTGGAGACCCGACACTAGACCACTTCCCCCTAAAGAGCTAAATAAACTTACTAGGAATGCCGTGAGTAGACGTTGCTTCATCCCAAATGAGGACACTTTCTAGATAGGGCCTTCATCGTCTTCCTAAAGCTTCTCAACTTGCATCCTTGACTTGGTAGCTTCTTAGGGACTGCTCATATTATCACTCGGTCCACTATTGCTCGGTCATGAACGGGCTTGTCAAGGTAGGGTCGTAATATAATAAGGGTTGGCCTTGACACAGGGCATGGATTGAAGATGAGGGGTATGGGGGTGGCGTGGGGTAGCTGGAATATTGGGAATGGGGCATGCAGCCTTGTTTCCCCTATTTTTCTTTTTTTTTTCTTTATTTTTTGTAATAATAAATAATAATAAAATATAGTCATAGTAATATTAATACCCGAACAAAAAAGAGTGATTACATCTGGGTACTATCAGTTGAAGGTGAAATATGTGGATGTGCCCAAGACAGCTTTTTGTACGAGGTACGAGCATTATGAGTTTCTGGTGATGCCGTTTGGTTTGACCAATGCACAGGCTACTTTTATGGATATGATGAACCGAGTGTTCTATGAGTTTTTAAACCAGTTTGTGGCCGTGTTTATCAATGATATCATTGTGTACTCTCGTACCGAGGAGGATCATGATAGGCATTTGCAAATTATGCTTCAGACGTTGTTGGCTAATCAGTTGTATGCCAAGTTAAGCAAATGTAAGTTTTGGCTTAGAGAGGTTATTTTCCTTGGGCATGTTGTGTCGACCAAGAGAATTTGTGTTGATCCGCACAATGTTGAGGTTGTGGTGAGTTAAAAGGTGCCTAAATCTGTGTCAAAAGTTCAGAGTTTCCTTGGTTTGGTAGGTTATTATCGTAGGTTTGTTGAGGGGTTCTCAAGTTTAGCTGCTCTTTTGACCAAGTTGTTGTAGAAAAATGTTCGTTTTGAGTGGACGGATGATAGGCAACGGGCTTTTGAAAGATTGAAGGAAGTTTTGACACGAGCTCCAGTCTTGGTTCAACCTGAATCAGGAAAAGAGTTCGTTGTTTATAGTGATGCGTCCTATGTTGGGCTTGGTTGCGTGTTGATGCAGGAGGGTAAGATAGTTGCGTATGCATCAAGACAGTTGAAGGTGCATGAGTGTAATTTCCCTACTCATGATCTTGAGCTTGCCGTAGTTGTGTTTGCCTTGAAAATCTGAAGGCATTACCATTTTGGCGAGAAATTCATAAAAGTCTGAAGTATCTGATGTCACAGAGGGAGTTGAATCTTAGGCAACGTAGATGGTTGAAGTTGCTTAAAGATTATGATTTGACCATAGAGTACCATCTGGGTAAAGCTAACTTTGTGGCGGATGCTTTGAGTAGGAAAGCTGCTGTGGAGTTGAGAGCTATGTTGCTCGGTTAAGTGTGACGTATGACGGTGGGCTGTTGGCTGAGTTGCAAGTGAAACCGTCCTTGTCACAGTTGATTAAGGAGAAGCAACCATATGATGAGAGTTTGGTATGTGAATGATATCATGGATGGAAATCCTACGAATTTTTATTTTAATGATGATGGAGTGTTGTGTTTTAAAGGCCGAATTGTGGTGCCTAAAGATGAGGAGTTGAGGCATACCATTTTGACCGAAGCGCATGCTAGTCCTTTTGCTATGCATCCTGGTAGTACTAAGATACATCGTGTGTTGAAGAAAGAGTACAATTGGGTTGGACTAAAGAAAGATGTGGCTGATTTTGTTTCTCAATGCATGGTATGTCAGCGGGTGAAAGCTGAGCATCAGTTTCCATCCAGGTTGAACCGTTGAGGATACCAAAATAGAAGTGGGAAAGAATCACCATGGATTTTGTGTCTGGGTTGCCTTTGACGCCGACCAAAAAGGATTATATTTGAGTGATTGTTGACCGGTTTACGAAGTGTGCGTATTTTGTGCCAGTGCATACAACGTATACCTTAGATAGGTTGGCTGATCTGTACACCTCTGAGATTGTGAGTTTTCACGGGGTGCCCAAGTCCATAGTTTCAGATAGAGATCATCATTTTACAGCAAGATTTTGGGTGAGCTTGCATCGTGCTCTGGGAACTCGGCTGGATTTCAGCACTTTGTATCATCCTCAGACGGATGGTCAGTCAGAGCGTGTGTTTCAGGTTTTGGAGGATATGTTGAGATATTGTATCATTGAGTTTTAGGGAACGTGGGAAAAGCAGTTGCCTTTGGTGGAGTTTGCTTAGAATAACAGTTATCAGGCAAGTATACAGATGGCACCGTACGAGGCGTTGTATGGTAGAAAGTGTCGTACGCCCGTGTGTTATGCTGAGGTTGAGGAAAATCATGTTTCCAAGCCTGATGTCTTGAAAGGCACGAATGAGAAATTGAAGTTGACATGTGAGCGCTTGAGAGCGGCTTCGGATCGTCAAAAATCATACGCGAATTTGAGGCGTAGGGATATAGAGTATGTTGTTGATGACCGAGTGTTTTTGAAGGTGCCGCCTTGGAAGAAGGTGATGCGTTTTGGGCAGAAAGGAAAGCTTAGCCCAAGGTTTATTGGACCATACGAGGTTGTTGAGCGTGTGGGTCCCGTTTCTTATCGTTTGAAGTTACCTCCTAAGTTGGAGAAGATTCATGATGTGTTTCATGTTTCGATGTTGCAGAGGTATCAGTCAGATCCATCGCATGTTATGCCGGTAGAGGATATTGAGTTGAGGCTAGATCTATCTTATGATAAGGAACCGATAGAGATTCTTGATACCAACTGTGAGATTTTGCGTGGTAGGACGGTCGAGCTTGTTAAGGTGTTGTGGAGGCACCGCGGTGTTGAGGAGGCCACGTGAGAACGCAAGTCAGATATGTTGGAACAATTTCCGCACCTGTTCCCTCCAGGTAAAATTTCGAGGAAGAAATTTCTTAAGTGGGAGAGAGTTGTAAAACACCGATTTTGGGCCTAGCGGTTTTGAGGCTTGTTAGACGGTCCGGTGGATCGGTTTAGGGATTCGAGTCAGATTCGGGAGTAAATATTTTTCGGTAAGATAAAAATATGGAAAAATGGTTAAAAATCATATTTTAATATATGATTAATATTGGTGAATCAATTTTTGAAAAGGGGTTTTGGAAGGGTGGCATTTTGGTAAGTGACCAAAATGTAATTTCTGAAAACTATTTTTAAAGGTGACTAAAATGAAAAGAGTCAAATTCTTAGAATCCTTAAGGAGCTATATTACCATGTTTTGGTTGATGGTTTCTCCCTCCAGTTAAGATAATGTAACACGTGTTTTAAAGATAATTAAAAGAGTTTTGTTATTAAAAACTTAGTTATTGGATTAAAAGAAATTTCACTTTCTCTCAACTTTTTCTCTCAACTTCTTTTCTGCCAAACACTCTTATTCTCATCAAATTACAGAGGTGAGAGTCTTGTTTTCTTAATTTATTGATTTGTGAATGTTTCTTTATCTTTGATTTGCAAAACCTTATTGAAATCTTATGTTTTCCTATCTTTAATCAACTAATTGAGGGAGAAATCACACAATAGAGGTAAGGTTTGTTTTATCCTCTATTGAATGGTTCTTTATTGATATTCCCAAGTATTTGATCCTTGATTTATGGTTTATAATATGATTTTATGATTTTGTAATGATTAATTGATTTAATTGGGTAAATTTGATGAAATAGTGAAAGATCCGAATTGGATCTGTTTTCCAATGTTGGAGATTGATTTTAATCATATTTTGGATGTAATATAATGTTGATAAGTTGTTTTTAACAAGGGAATCCCGAAACTCTTGAATCCCTAGTTGTTTAGGTTGTTAGATTTGTGTTGTTGTGGAGTTGTGGTGGCTGTTTAATTGCTGGAAGTATTTGGATGAATTAATCATGTTTTTAAGTGTTAATTGATGATTATGGAAGTGTTAGATTGTAACTTATGCTTGTATTCTTGGAATTTCCTTTAAAATTATTGGCTTCATGCTTTGTTATTTAATGTCACTACCTCACTTAGGTTGTATTAGCCTAATGCATTCATTATTCATGCATGTGCAAGATTATTTAAAGTTTGTGAATTTCAATCGTGGACAAGTGTTGCAAGTCATTGCTTAAAGTTCCAAGTAGAGCTTAGATTTTTCTTAGTTGAAACTCCTAGAATGGTGGCATTAAGCTTGAGTATGATGCAAGTAATTCATCATTTGATTTGTATAAAATGTTTATAAGTTTGTAAATAATTGTAAAGTCACATGCATAATATTGGATATGTCTTGTTTGGTTATATACTAATTTTGCATGCCTAGTTTATATTTATTATGACATTTGGGCGATTGATTTTATGAAGTTGGTTGGATGATCTTTGTAATGTTTGGAAAGGTGTCTTGGATCACATGTATGCTTTCTTAATATCCAGTTTATTTGTATGAATGAACCTAAAATGGTCTTAAGTATAGTAATGGATTTATGTGATTTCGGAACTTTACAAGATCCGAATTTGTTGTTTAGATCAAACTAAATTTTAAAAGCTAAGTTTAATCTATACAGAAAACATTGACCTTGGAGCAACAAAGTGTATAACCTTAATCCTTTTGATCTTTGATGTAAAACAATCGTTGTATATTGCTCGACTGGTTGCTTGTTGGTCAAGTTATGTTAGAATTGATGTCGAATACTTGGTATATATATGGTTACTTGTCTGGTAGTGTTATGTAAATCCCTGATCTTAATTCAAGCATGATTTTTTTTAAAATGTACATTGAGTAAGATCACTTAGTAGTAATCCTATAATTGAATTCTTGAAATCGATAATTTGAAATCGATAAATATAACATTGTTAGGTTCTCAAGACTAAGTTTTAAAGAAACAAAGAAAGTTGTAAGTTGAATAGGTAAACCCTTGTAATACTTGAATGCCAATAAGGAGCTAACATGTTTAGCCTTAATAGATATTAAGATGTATTCGAACACTATCAAGAATTGAATAAGCTTGAACTGTTTGACATTAAGAAGATGAAAATGTTTATAATTTTTTTGAATTACGTTTAAATTCTTAAATCGATTGAGAAAAATTTTATAAGCCTCTTTGATCTAGCTGTTTTGCAATGTATATTTGTGTATACATGTCTAGAGGACTGTTTTGATAGAAATGAATATATTTTGGACTGTTTTGCAGTGTATAATTGTGTATACATGTTTAGTGGACTGTTTTGAGAGAAATGAATATATTTTGGACTGTTTTGCAAGTATATTTCTGTATACATGTCTAGTGGACTGATTTGATATAAATGAATATATTTTGGACTGTTTTGCAATGAATATTTGTGTATACATTTCTAGTGGACTGTTTTGATATAAATGAATATATTTTGGACTGTTTTGCAATGTATATTTGTGTATACATGTCTAGTGGACTGTTTTGATAGAGTGAATATGTTTTGGATTGTTTTGCAATATATATTTTTGTATATATGTCTAGTGGACTATTTTGATATGAATACAAGCATGTAGTGGATTGTTTTAAGCATATGTTTTTATGTACATGAATCTAAAACTAAATTGCATATAAATAAGTATGTATTGAAGTGTTCTGGACATATGCAAGTATCTCTTAAATATGACTTTGATAAACAATTGTTCGATATCTTACAAGACAAGTAATGTATGTCTTTGATATGTTAAGTTTGAGTATCATGTAACAAGCAAAACATAATTATAAGATGCTAAGTTAGATAATTGGAGATATTAGTAAAATAAATCAAAAAAACTTTATATGTGATTCTTGGTGTCTACATTGCTTTGTTATTTGATTAAGCCGGCAATTACTTGGACTCTTATAAACTTTGGATAAAGGAATTATGCTAATTCGAATGCTTTAAACCAAGATAGCTTGATTCATGATCAAGTTAGAAGTATGCCTAATTTGATAATCTTGAGTGAAAGAATAGAAATGGATCATAAAACAGTTTACAACATTACTTACAGTTGTTAGTACTACCTCACTAAGCGTTTGCTTACTCTATTCTTTAATCACTTTTCAGGGTAACATTACTTTTGGTTAACCTTGAGCTTGGAAATGATGACAAGTATCAAGAAGTACGTCTTGTATCTTCTTTAAGAACTCCTAGTTGGTGGCACGTAGTCTAAATGTTTGCATAGTGCATATAGATCATTCATTTTGGTTTTCATGTATATAAGTTTGATAAGTGTCCAAAGTTTTGTAATGGGCCTTTAATTATTTCTTGGTTGTTGTTTGCTTTATATGATTTAATAGTTGGAAAGATTGTGTGGTTGTTTAAATATCTATAAGAGTTTTAAGTTGATAGATCACCTTGATGGCATGTATGTTGCAATCTGAAATATATGTTATCGTGTGTTAAACCCAAATAATAAATAGAAAAAATGGTAAAAATAAGTAAATAGCTAGATGTCAATGAAATTTGTATTTGGTCTTGCTATGCAAAGGTTATATGTGTTTGGTTAGAATTGGTTTAAGTTTTGAATGCTTGTTGCTAATGTATATGTTTGGGTTCTGATATGGGCTGCTCAGTTGGTAACCAATGGTTTAATGTTAACTTGAACGATCTTAATCATAGTTTGATATGTTTTTAAAATGAATAGAGGTATGCAAGCTTATAATCGATTTAAGATTAAAAATATGTATGTATGAAAAGGGAATCTTATGTGTTAGTAGAAATAATGTAATAACTTTGTGTTTTTGAAGAACATAGAAGTATAAGCATACTAAGACCTAGTTTGAGGTTTATAGTCCATGGTATGTAATTACATGTTTGTATATGATTGGAAGATTAAGTTAGATCTTTGAAGCAAAAAAAAAAAATACCCTGTCTTTTTTGAGGGCATGATTAGCGGTTTCCTTTTTGTTTGTCAAGAAAGTACGTTTGTTTGTTTGGTAACACGTCCTAAGCCAATTTATTTCCTAGACCGAGTAGGGAGTGTTACAATTTTGTATCAGAGCCTAGGTTTAGTCGATTCTCGGACTAAATTAGGACTCACTGTATCATCGTAAGTTGTTGTGCCACCTAGGAGTTAAATTTGATAAGTACTTGTGATCTGTGTCTGATAAAGCTCTGTTTTGTGCTAATAATTAGTAGGAATATCTGAAACGCTTTTGGACCGGGATAATGAGATCCCAGTTGGCTCATCCGTTGAAGGAGGTAGTGTAAGGATGAATCGGGAATGGCAAAATCTTCGAATGCTACTGACTAAGTAAGCATTATGTTTGGGTAGATAAGAAACCCTCTAAACCAAGTTATATGGAAATTCGAGGATGAATTTCTTTTAAGGGGAAGAGAATTGTAACACCCCAAAGTTGGCCTAGTAGAATGTTACCTTTCGAATGTATCATTTTATTCATTCTTAATTGTCAATCAAGATTTATACAAGGATATTTGGACCAAATTGAAGAGATTAAAGATGAGGGTAGCCTATTTTCAAGGGATAAAACCGAGAGCTTGTTTTGTTAGGGGATTGCATGTAAAATTTGGAAAAGGTGAGGACTTGTACAAGTGTCACCTTTTTGGGGAGGTCACTTGTTGGGGAAGAGATGTTTAAGCTCCGTTGGCAATATCACCCAAAACAATTGTTCATCTCCTTCCTCTACAATCTACTGAAAACATAGAATGAGAGAGAGGATTGAGAGATGTTGCATGAGTTGCAATACTTGCTTCATTTTGTTCTTGATCGTGCAAGCTTGGAAGGAAGACCAAGAAGGAATGGAAGGAGTAAGGGCTAAAATAGATCAAACAATAGATAAACAAAGGGGATCGTGATTCGTGAGCAAATCTAGCTCGGAACAAACTGTGAGTGTAGTTTAAAGTTTCGGGATAGGATGAACCTATCCCGAGAAATTTGATTGTGCTTTAATTGATTTTTCTTGTTCTTTAAGTTAAATTGTGTTAGTATATCCAAGCTTGGATACAAGGTAAGTATTTCATTGAAATTACTCTAAGATGTGATATTTGGATGAAAACATGTTATATGGTTAAATTGTATGCACATGAATATATAAGCTTACCATGATAAGATTAAGCCTTGTTGTAAGTATAAGAAATTGAAACTATGCTTGCCTCTGACAAGAAATTAAGATATGCTCTTTTGGTTATATGACTTTGGAGCTAAGCTCAACTTTGATTATGTTAAGATACAACAAGATCGAAAAGCCTTGATTTCGAGTTAGTCTTAGGTATAGTTGGCATGCCATAGAGTCCACAGAGATAATGTTTAGGGTGGACTACGATCCTTATTTGGCGACAATATGAGGGAAGTGTTGTGGTTACTTGGCGAAAGTAGAAAGAATTGACTGGTACTATGAGTACCTTTTTGTTGGTGACAGTTGGTTGGGGATTCGAGTACCTAGGCTGATACTTGATTCTCAAGGCTATGATAAAGATAGAATATTGAAATTTGCAAGTTAAACAAATGAACTATGTTTGGTGAATCATGTGAAAGTATTTATGTTATATGATACTATGTTTAGTAACTATATGACAAGTAACTATGTTATGAGATGCTATGCTTAATAATTTGGGTGATAAGTATACATGCTTTTGAGATACTATGTTTGATATTTATGTAACATATAAACATAAGTCGATGACATGCTAAGTTCGATAGCTTTTATAATAAGCAACTTAAGTTCATGACTTGTTAAGCTAATAACTTATTTGATAAATAAAATCATGCCTTTGCTGTGCTTTGACTAAGATATGTTTGATGTCTTATGAGACAAGTAATTCATAATTAGAATAATTTATGTGATAAGTAACCATATTTAAGCGATGCCTTAATTAAGAAAAATTATGAATCCACAAGTTAATCTATTGATTCAACATGAAAAATTGCATATTAAGTAATTAACGTTTGACTGAAGTTGTGTGTAATTGGATTATGAAATAGTGTCATGATTTGAAACCTTTTGGTTACGATTAAAGAATTTATGAAATCTTATAAACTAAATAAATGGCTTGGCGTATAAGTATATATTTGATTTATGGACAGATTTGGATAAAATACTAACATGTCTAGTGGACTGTTTTCATATAAATGAATATATTTTTGACGGTTTTGCAATGTATATTTGTGTATACATGTCTAGTGAACTGTTTTGATCGAAATGAATATATTTTGGACTGTTTTGCAATGTATATTTGTGTATACATGTCTGGTGGACTGTTTTGATAGAAATGAATATATTTTTGGACTGTTTTGCAATGTATATTTGTGTATACATGTCTAGTGGACTGTTTTGATATAAATGAATATATTTTGGACTGTTTTGCAATGTATATTTGTGTATACATTTCTAGTGGCCTGTTTTGATATAAATGAATATATTTTGGACTCTTTTGCAATGTATATTTGTGTATACATTTCTAGTGGACTGTTTTGATATAAATGAATAAATTTTGGACTGTTTTGCAATGTATACTTGTGTATACATGTCTAGTGGACTGTTTTGATAGAAATGAATATGTTTTGGATTGTTTTGCAATATATATTTGTGTATATATGTCTAGTGGACTATTTTGATAGAAATACAAGTATGTCGTGGATTGTTTTAATCATACATTTATATGTACATGAATCTAGAACTAAATTGCATATAAATATGTATTGAAGTGTTCTGGACATATACAAGTATTTCCTAAATATGACTTTGATAAACAATTGTTCGATATCTTACAAGACAAGTAATGTATGTCTTTGATATGTTAAGTTTGAGTATCTTGTAACAAGAAAAACATAATTATAAGATGCTAAGTTAGATAATTGGTGATATTAGTAAAATAAATCAATAAAACTTTATATGTGATTCTTGGTGTCTACATTGCTTTGTTATTTGATTAAGCCGACAATTACTTGGACTCTTATAAACTTTAGATAAAGGAATTATGCTAATTCGAATGCTTTAAACCAAGATAGCTTGATTCATGATCAAGTTAGAAGTATGCCTAATTTGATAATCTTGAGTGAAAGAATAGAAATGGATCATAAAACAGTTTACTACATTACTTACAGTTGTTAGTACTACCTCACTAAGCGTTTGCTTACTCTATTCTTTCATCACTTTTCAGGGTAACATTACTTTTGGTTAACCTTGAGCTTGGACATGATGACAAGTATCAAGAAGTACGTCTTGTATCTTCTTTAAGAACTCCTAGTTGGTGGCACGTAGTCTAAATGTTTGCATAGTGCATATAGATAATTCATTTTGGTTTTCATGTATATAAGTTTGATAAGTATCCAAAGTTTTGTAATGGGCCTTTAATTATTTCTTGGTTGTTGTTTTCTTTATATGATTTAATAGTTAGAAAGATTGTGTGTTCGTTTACATATCTGTAAGAGTCTTAAGTTGATAGATCACCTTGATGGCATGTATGTTGCAAGCTGAAATATATGTTATTGTGTGTTAAACTCAAAAAATAAATAGAAAAAATGGTAAGAATAAGTAAATAGCTAGAAGTCAATGAAATTTGTATTTGGTCTTGCTATGCAAAGGTTATATGTGTCTGGTTAGAATTGGTTTAAGTTTTGAATGCTTGTTGCTAATGATATATGTTTGGGTTATGATATGAGTTGCTTAGTTGGTAACCAATGGTTTAATGTTAACTTGAATGATCTTAATCATAGTTTGATATGTTTTCAAAATGATTAGAGGTTTGCAAGCTTAAAATTGAGTTAAGATTAATAATATGTATGTATGAAAAATGGAGTCTTGTGTCTTAGTAGAAACAATGTAATAACTTTGTGTTTTGAAGAACATAGAAGATATAGGCATACTAGGACCTAGTTTGAGGTTTATAGTCCATGGCATGTAATTACATGTTTGTATATGATTGGAATATTAAGTTAGATCTTTGAAGCAAAAAAAATTACCCTGTCTTTTGAGGGCATGACTAGATGTTTACTTTAAGTTTTACAAGAAAGTACGTTTGTTTGGTAACACATCCTAAGCCGGTTTATTTGCTAGACTGGGTATGGGTGTTACAATTTGGTTTCAGAGCCTACGTTTAGTCGATTCTAGGACTAAATTGTGCCACCTAGAAGTTAAATTTGATAAATACTTGTGATCTGGGTCTGATAAAGCTCTCTTTTGTGCTAATAATTAGTAAGAATATTTCAAAAACTTTTGGACCGGGATAATGAGATCCCGGTTGGCTCCTCCGTTGAAGGAGGTAGTGTAAGGATGAATCGGGAATGGTAAAATTTTCCGAATACTACTGACTAAGTAAGCATTATGTTTGGGCAGATAAGAAACCCTCTAAACCAGGTTCGGTGGAAATTCAAGGATGAATTTCTTTTAAGGGAAAGAGAATTGTAATACCCTAAAGTTGGCCTAGTAGAATGTTACCTTTCGAGTGCATCCTTTTATTTATTCTTAATTGCCAATCAAGATTTATAGAATGATATTTGGACCAAATTGAAGAGATTAAAGAAGATGATAGCCTATTTTTTAAGGGATAAAATCAAGAGCTTGTTTTGTTAGGGGATTGCATGTAAAATTTGGAAAAGGTGGGGACTTATACAAGTGTCACCTTTTTGGGGAGGGCACTTGTTGGGGAAGAGAGGTCTCGGCTCCTTTGGCATTATCACCCAAAACACTTGTTCATCTCCTTCCTCTGCATTCTACCGAAAACATAGAGTGAGAGAGAGGATTGAGAGATGTTGCATGAGTTGCAATACTTGATTCATTTTGTTTTTGATCGTGCAAGCTTGAAAGGAAGACCAAGAAGGAATGGAAGGAGTAAGGGATAAAATAGATCAAACAATAGATAAACAAATGGGGATCGTGATCGTGAGCAAATCTAGCTCGAAACAAACTGTGAGTGTAGTTTAAAGTCTCGGGATAAGATGAACCTATCCCGAGCAATTTCATTGTGCTTTAATTGATTTTGCTTGTTCTTTAAGTTAAATTGTGTTAGTATAGCTAAGCTTGGATACAAGGTAAGTATTTCATTGAAAGTACTCTATGATGTGATATTTTGATGAAAACATGTTATGGTTAAATTGTATGCACATGAATATATAAGCTTAACATGATAACATTAAGCCTTGCTGTAAGTATAAGAAATTGAAACTATGCTTGCCTCTAACAAGAAATTAAGATATGCTCTTTTGGTTATATGAATTCGGAGCTAAGCTTAACTTTGATTCTGATAAGATATGACAATATCAAAAAGCCTTGATTTCGAGTCAGTCTTAGGTATAGTTGGCATGCCATAGAGTCCATAAAGCTCATGTTTAGGGTGGACTATGGTCTTGGACTACAGTCCTTATTTGGTTTACTGTAGGAGGGAAGTGTTGTGGTCATGTAACCCCCTCGACTCAGCCTAGCCGCAAGACCGAACCGAGAGAGCTACATTAGGTTTACCGAAGTAAACCGAAAAGGAGAACTTGGAAAAATGCAACCATTTTTTCTTTTATCTTATGTAGATGCTGGTTATTACCCTACATGTACATACAAACAACGAGTGGATACCCAACTCAATCGGGCATCGAATTGATATCCGATTGGCCACATTTCAAGAATAGGGACCAAAGCATAAATATATAAATCTATAAGTTTTAACTTGTAATTTGCTTTACCAATCTCCAATTAGTCAGGTTACAAGCATACATGCCAAATTTCAACCTAAAACGATCATCTAAACGCATCCAATTGCATACATAACATCAGGGACCAAATTGTAAATTCTGTTATTTCAAAGGGCCAATTCCACAATTAAAGTTACCAAACCCCAATTAAACCAATTACATGCATACTAGTGAAATTTCAGGTCAAAACAATCATTCAAACTCATTTAATTGCAAGTAAAACAATCAGAGACTAAAACGGGAGAAAACAGAAACCTTAAAACATATTTTCAACTAACTTAACCACTGCCCGTATCGATATGCATGAGCATTCACAAAAACTCCGGATTCCAGCAACTCAAATCCGTATCGATACAGCTCCTCGAGTATCGATATGCCATGCTTAAACCGTAGACCCGTATCGATACGGTTATCCGTGTACCGATACGCTAAGCCTGAAAATGTGCTTACCCGTATCAATACGGTCACACGTGTATCGATACGTTGTGCCTAGAAGCACTTACCTGTATTGATATGGGCTAAGGCGTATCGATACGCCCTGACCTATAATGTCAAAATTTGCTAGTTTTTAGCCTCATTTTGGAATTCTAACACTTAAGCATGCTTCTAACAATCAAATAACATCATCATTGGTCATTTACCATCAACTACCATAAACCAAACATCTAGAAACAATCATCATGCTTCAAAGGTAAACTATAGGCATGCTTCCTATTACTCAAGCAACCAAAGGATGAACCATATGCAAAAACCAACAAACCAAGCTTATCACAAGTCCAAAGCAATAACATTAACTTTCTCAAACGAAGAAGTAACCACTCAAACCCTTCCAACAACATTTAAGCCACATTGCCTTTATTACTACTTTAAAACCCAAACATACTTTGGTAAATCAAGTCTTGGAATTCCCTCCTTGCTTGCTAGGCCACTTTCATTCAATCAATCTGCATTGATGATAAAAGAGAGCGTAAGCAATCATTGCTTAGTGAGGAGCGCTCGAGAATATAAAACATCATCCAATGCAATTTAGAACCATTTCAAACCATCATGCCATTCTTTCAAAACATGCACCTAATCTTTATGAAATCAGCATATTAAACTATATGCAACATGTATCACGAATTCCACAGCATAATCCCATATGCAATTCCCTCTACTTAAGCTTTCCCAAGCATAACATCCCATATGAAAAGCTTAAGGGGTATAACACGTATAAATCACGTCATTCAAACCAATCCTTCAACATGATACAATTTAAAATATTATATTGGCTTTCAAGTGATCCATTTCAATATTCATCATTTCCATAAATCATTATTAACATCGGATACACAGATTACCCAAGAGATTTCGCAATCTCTTTTAGCCCATTGGCATGGAGTTGTGCAACACATGCACCACCTCTACACTACCAAGGCTAATCCTCCAACTTGGAGTACACACATTCGACGCATCAACCTCTACAGCTCATGGCTGGAGTAAAAGCCATCTAAGTGTTACCTCAACAACATTGGGGTTCACATGATCAGAGTAAGTACCTCCCGTACTACCTCTACAACCACGGGCAACTTATTACAGTGCACTTTAAATCCTATGGCCGGCCAATTATATCCGATAACATTTTCAATTCATCGAGTTGCCAATATAATCCACTTTTATAACCATACCTCACTGTTTTCTTATGCATCATTCAAATCATTTCATTTTGCATTAAACCATGCATAAGCCATGTTCATAAACATTCTTTAAAATCATGCATTACTTTCCAAATGCATCTAACATCATTTCATATCAATTTCCCGCATTGAACCATGCTTATTTCATGCATAAAACGTGAGGTAAACAATCATTTAACAAGTGCATTCATAAATCATTTGCCAACTGAAATTGATAGAGAAATCCACTTTACTTACTTCCGAGCCTTAGACCAGCGTATCAAGTATAGTCTAGACTCCCATTAAACCTTTTCAAATCTTTGAAAAGCCATTCTTATTTGTTTCGCACACCGACAAAGCAATGCCTCCCTTGCCGATGTCAAATTAAGCTTCCGACAACTCCTCAACACCAAGGTTCACTTCCGAATTAACTTCCCCTATTTCAAACACATCACAACAGAGGATCCAATGCATTATAATGCATCCAAACTCACATCAACCATCAATTAATATTTATCTAACTATAATCCCCTACAACACCATAACCTATAAACCAAAAGCATCATCGATTCACCAAAAACCTCAACCCAGCCCACAACTACGAATCTCAATCTTCTAGAAACATCAATTAACATCAAAACAACAACCTAAAACAACCTTATACCTCCAGCAACCAATAATTAACCTCAACAACTCAAATTCTTTTAACTACCAATTTAACAAACTAGAGATTCAATAGATTCTAGGATTCTATCATTAGAACTCACTTGATTATCATATTAAACATCAAAATCAAGGTATAAACCAATCCTCAACTCAACAAAAACAGATCACTACGAATTTCTTTAATTTTTCATCATAAACTATCAATTAAACCATAAATTCGAGTTTAATTAATCAAAACCCAATGAAAAGCATATAAAATGGACCAGGAACTTAGGAATTTCAATAAAGAACCTTTCATTAGAGGAGAAGAACGAATCCTTACCTCCAATGCTGATTTCTCCCCTCAATTGCATTATAAACCATGAAAATCAAGGTAGAAACAATAAGTATTTGATGTAAAAGCTTTAGAAATCAATTGGAAATCAAAAACTTTTTGAAATCCTAATTTTAGCTGAAGAAATTGAAGCTGGAAATGTGTTTGACTGGAGAGAATTTGAGAGAAAGAAGTTACAAAGTTAGTTACGTGAAATTCTTTTAAAAAGCTTAATTGTGTGTAATTAATTCTCTCCACTATTTATACCTCTTAAAAACTTAATTAAAAATAGTTAATTAAAGGGAGAAATCTGATGAAACCCTTTTGGATTATTAGCTCCTTTAAGATTCAAAGTTTTGACCCATTTTCAAAACAGTCACTAAAAATAGTTTTGCAAACTTTGCATTTTAGTCACTAACTCAAAATGTCCCATTTTCGAATTTCTTTTTCCAAAATTATTTTCACCAAAATCATTTCTATAATTAATAAAGATTTTTGACTATTTTCCCATATTTTTATCCCTTATAAAAATATTCAATCCAATTTAAATCCCGAATCCGACTCGAATCTCTAATTCTAGTCCACCGAACCGACTAAACCATCCCAAAATCCCTAGGCCCAAAATTGGGGTGTTACAACTCTCCCCCACTTAACAAATTTTTTTCCGCTAAATTTACCTCGAGGAAAAAGATGCGGAAATTGCTCTTTCATGTCTGACTTACTCTCTCATGTGGCCTCCTCAACTCCCTGATGCCGTCATAATACCTTAACAAGCTCTATTATCTTCCCACTTAGAATCTTACTGTTGGTACAAGAATCTTTACCAGTTCCTCATCATAGGACAAATTCGACCTCAACTCAACATCCTCCACCGGCATAACGTGCGATGGATCATATCGATATCTCCTCAACATCGAAACATAAACACATTATGAATTTTCTCCAACTCAGGAGGCAACCTCAACCAATATGCTATAGGACCCACACAAGGGTAACATGCACCAGCTTGTCCAAGGTATACGTTGTATGCACTGGCAATAAATATGCACACTTTGTGAACCGGTCAACAATCACCCAAACATAATCCTTTTTAGTCGGTGTCAATGGCAAACCTATTACAAAATCCATGGTGATTATCTCCCATTTCCACTCAGGAATTTTCAGCGGTTGCAACAACCCGAATGGAAATAAATGTTCAGCCTTGACCCGCTGACATACCATGCACTTGGAAACAAACTCAGCCGCATCCTTTTTCAATCCAACCTAGTAGTATGCCTCCCTCAAATCACGATACATCTCAACACTACCAGGATGCATAGCAAAAGGACTAGAGTGTGCCTCCACCAAAATAGTGTGCCACAACCCCGAATCATTCGGTACCATCATCTGACCCTTGAAACACAAAACTCTGTTATCATCAAAATGAAAATCCAACAGATTTCCATCTGCTATGTCCTTAACATGCCCAACCAACGAATCATCATACGGTTATTTAGCTTTAATCAACTGCGATAACGTAGGCTTAACTTGTAACTCGGCTAACAAACCCCCATCACGAGTTACACTCAACCGAGCAAACATAGCTCTCAACTCAACCACAGCTTTTCTACTCAAAGCATCCACCACCACATTTGCTTTACCCGGATGATACTCAATGGTCAAATCGTAATCCTTAAGCAACTCTAACCATCTTTGTTGCCTAAGGTTCAACTCCTTCTGCGAAATCAGATACTTCAGGCTCTTATGATCCGTAAAAACCACACACTTCTCACCATAGAGGTAATGTCGCTAAATTTTCAAAGCAAACACCACAACCGCAAGCTCCAAATCATGAGTTGGATAATTGCGCTCATGAGCTTTCAACTGCCTCGATGCATAGGCCACAACCTTCCCGCCTTGCATCTGCACACAACCTAAGCCAACATACGACGCATCACTATAAACTACAAGCTACTTCCCAGATTCGGGCTGAATCAACACAGGAGCGTGTGTCAAAACCTCTTTCAACTTTTCAAAACCTTGTTGTTGCTTCTCCATCCACACAAAAGGAACATTCTTATGCAACAACTTGGTCAACGGTGCTGCAATACTTGAGAACCCCTCAACAAAACAGCGATAATAACCAACCAACCCAAGAAAACTATGCACCTCTGATAATACTTAGGTTGCTTCCAATTGAGAATAGCCTCAATTTTCTGTGGATCGACGCGAAAACCCTATGCAAAAACCACATGACTAAGGGACATCACCTCCTTAAGCCAAAACTCGCACTTGCTCAACTTAGCATATAACTGATTATCCTTCAGCACTTGCAACACTATCCGCAAATGTCGATCATGCTCTTCCTTGGTACGTGAGTACACGAGAATATCGTCTATGAACACTACTACGAACTGATCAAGGTACTCATGAAACACTCGATTCATCATGTCCATAAATACAGCCGGGGCATTTATCAAACCGAAAGGCATAACCAGAAACTCATAATTCCCATACCTTGTACGAAAGGCAGTCTTTGGCACATCCACATCCTTCACTTTCAACTGATAGTATCCAGACCTCAAATATATCTTAGAGAACACAGAAGCACCCTAAACTGATCAAACAAATCATCAATCCACCACAAGGGATATTTATTCTTAATCGTCAACTTATTCAGTTGCCAATAATCGATGCACATCCTCATCGTGCCATCCTTCTTCTTCACAAATAACACCGGTGCACCCCAGGATGAAACACTAGGTCTAATGAAGCCTCGATCAAGCAGCTCTTCCAACTGCGTCTTCAACTCCTTCAATTCCTTAGGTGCCATGCGATAAGGCGCAATAAACACAGAAGCCATATCAACATACATCTCGATTTTAAACTCTACCTCCCTATCCTGTGGCAACCCTAGCAATTCTTCAGGAAAAACTTCTAAAAAATCACAAACTATACGAATGTCCTGCACACGTACATCCTTAGATCCAGGATTCATAAAATAGGCCAAATACGCTCGACATCCGAGTTTCAACATTCGACTTGTTTCCAAAGCTGAAACGACATTGGCAGGAACTTTGCATTCTCGCCTACCACCACAACTTCATAATCATCGGCAAGACGCAAGGATATCGGTTTGGTTTCAAAATCTACAACCGCCCCATGCTCGAATAACCAATCCATCCCTAAAATTACATCAAAACCATGGAATGGCAACTCCATCAAATCCACGACAAACATATGATCTTGCACTATTAAAGGACACCTTCGATATAACTTCCTAACCACAACCGTTTCACCTAAAAAACCAGTTACTCGAACACCAACATTCAAAATCTCAACAGGTATATCAAGTAACTGTGCATGCTTACTCATAATATATGAATGGGTAGAACCAGAATCAACCAATGAAAACAACAACAAAGATTGCAAAGTAAAGGTACCTACAATCACATCAGTATCGTTGCGTCCCTCACGATGTGCATACACCCTCACGGGACCTTCACCCTCTGGTTAGATAGAAACAGTGTGCCACAGTCCTACGCCCACCAACTCTCAGCTGGAAATGTCCTCGTCCGTGCCTTCAACCTCTCTTCCCATAGTGAGCATATTTAGGTATTCCACCTCCGGAACTCTGCCCTAGTTGACCTGTCCGCCCAAGCTTAGGTCCATGTCTCCGGTCCTGATGCCTTTTATACCGACCACCACCAATATTAGAATCAGCAGCTCTCTTACCATGACCAGATCCTCTAGCACGGGATGTCAAACCCAAACTCTGCTCAATATCCTTGGCTCTCAAAACCAACACATCAAAATCAACATACTCAGCAGCCAACATATATGTCTTAACCTCCTAAGTCAATCCATAATGGAAGCGGTCACAACGGCTCCTCTCATCAGACATAAACTCAAAAGTATACTGGCTTAGCCTCACAAACTTTATCTCATACTCAGATACCGACATATCCTACAGTACCAAAGCCATGAACTCGCGTTTCTTCTCATCTTGGTATCCAGCTCTGAGATACTTCTTCCTAAAGGTAGATTGGAAGGTTTCCCATGTCACATTATCAGCCTCCATACTCACAATCACTGTAGTCCACAAGCTATACACATCTCCCTGCAGTAGAGATCAGCACATCCCAGCTTACGGGCGTTAGAACAACCCATATGATCCAATATACGATTTGTGCTGGTAAACCACTCCTTAGAAGCCTCAGGCGTCAACCCTTTAAACTTGACCCCTCCTAGGCCACGTAAACGCTCTAAAGGTAATCCTGGATTAGCATCAGCAACCAGTGCTGGTGTAGGCACATGCACTCCAGCCATCGCGGCCTGGAACACTTCCGTCATTGCATGTATTAAAGGCGTCATATCACCCAACGCTGGCCTAGCCGGCACAGGTGGTACTTGTTCCACACCTGTAGGTGGATTCGACGAAGGAGGTGGCAGCCCCTAAATAGGCATAACATTATCTTCACCCTCTTGCCTTCCCACATTCGCATTAAAATGTAATTCTCTCCTCGGTGGCATCGTAAACAAAGAATCTATGGCATGATAATACACCAAAACAAAAATGATTAGGCCATCTTCAAGCAAGGGTCCAAGACTTCCATTTCAAATAAAAAATATTTTACATTAGTAGTAATAAGGCAATGTGTCCCAAATCATACCCCAACATGGCATATAACACACAATCAATCACCGTGTATAGAAATCAACTCAATTCAATCTACATACATATCAAACAACTTCCCAACATGCATAAACCAACCATAACCCACTCCCAACAATCATAACCTGGCTCTCATACTGCCAAATGTAACCCTCTCGACCCGGCCTAGCTGTAAGACTGAACCGAGCGAGCTACATTAGGTTTACCGAAGTAAACCAAAAAGTAGAACTTGAAAAACCGCAACCATTTTTTTCCTTTGTCTTATCTAGATGTTGGTTATTACCCTACATGTACATACAAACAACAAGTGGAAACCTAACTCAATCGGGCATCGAATTGATATCCGATTGGCCATATTACAAGAATAGGGACCAAAACATAAATCTGTAAATCTATAAGGGTTAAATTGTAATTTTCTTTACCAATCTTCAATTAGTCAGGTTACAAGCATACATGCCAAATTTCAACTTAAAATGATCATCCGAACTCATCCAATTGCATACATAACATCCAAGGATCAAATTGTAAATTCCATTATTTTGAAGGGCCAATTCCATTATTAAAGTTACCAAACCTCAATTAAATCAATTACGTGCATATTGGTGAAATTTCGGGTCAAAACGATCATTCAAACTCATTTAATTGCAAGTAAAACAATCAGGGACTAAAACGGGCGAAAACACAAACCTTAAAACTTACTTTCAACTAACTTAACCACTACCCGTATCGATACACGGGAAAGTGTATTGATACTCCCGAGCATTCACAAAAACTCCAAATTCCAGTAGCTCAAAACCGTATCAATACAGCTTCTCGAGTATCGATACGCCATGCTTAAATTGTAGACCCATATCGATACGGTCACCTGTGTACCAATACCTGAAGCCTGAAAATGTGCTTACCTGTATCAATACGGTCATTCGTGTATCAATACGCTGTGCCTGGAAACACATACCTATATCGATACGGGCACAGGCGTATCGATACTCCTTGACCTATAATGTCAAAATTTGCTAGTTTTTAGCCTCGTTTTGGAATTCTAACACTTAAGCATGCTTCTAACAATCAAATAACATCATCATTGGTCATTTACCATCAACTACCATAAACCAAACATCAAGAAACAATCATCATGCTTCAAAGGTAAACTATAGGCATGCTTCCTATCACTCAAGCAACCAAAGCATGAACCATATGCAAAAACCAACAAACCAAGCTTATCACAAGTCCAAAGCAACAATATAAACTTGCTCAAATGGAGAAGTAACCACTCAAATCCTCCCAACAACATTTAAGTCACATTGCCTTTATTACTACTTTAAAACCCAAACATACTTTGGTAAATCAAGTCTTGGAATTCCCTCCTTGCTTGCTAGGCCACTTACATTCAATCAATCTGCATTGATGATAAAAGAGAGAGTAAGCAATCATTACTTAGTGAGGAGCGCTCGAGAATATAAAACATCATCTATTGCAATTTAGAACCATTTCAAACCATCATGCCATTCTTTCAAAACATGCACTTAATCTTTATGAAATCAACATATTAAACTATATGCAACACGTATCACGGATTCCACAATATAATCCCATATGCAATTCCCTCTACTTAAGCTTTCCCAAGCATAACATCCCATATGCAAAGCTTAAGGAGTATAACACGTATAAATCACGTCATTCAAACCAATCCATCAACATGGTATAATTTAAAATATTATATTGGCTTTCATGTGATCTATTTCAATATTCATCCTTTCCATAAATCATCATTAACATCGGATACACGGATTTCCCAAGAGATTTCACAAAATCTTGCAGCCCATTGGCATGGAGTTGTGCAACACATGCACCACCTCTACACTAGCAAGGTTAATCCTCCAACTTGGAGTACACATACTCGATGCATGAACCTCTACAGCTCATGGCTAGAGTAAAATCCATCTAAGTGTTACCTCAACAACATTGGGGTTCCCATGATTGGAGAAAGTACCTCTCGTACTACCTCTACAACCACATGTGACTTATTATAGTGCACTTTAAATCCTATGGCAGGCCAATTATATCCAATAACATTTTCAATTCATCAGTTGCCAATATAATCCACTTTTATAACCATACCTCACTATTTTCTTATGCATCATTCAAATCATTTCATTTTGCATTAAACCATGCATAATCCATGTTCATAAACATTCTTTAAAATCATGCATTACTTTCCAAATGCATCTAACATCATTTCATATCAATTTCCAGCATTGAACCATGCTCATTTCGTGTATAAAATAGGAGGTAAACAATCATTTAACAAGTGCATTCATAAATCATTTGCCAACCGAAATTGACAGAAAATCCACTTTACTTACTTCCGAGCCTTAGACCAGTGTATCAAGCCTAATCTAGACTCCCATTAAACCTTTTCAAATCATTGAAAAGCCATTCTTATCTATTTCACTCATCGACAAAGTAACGCCTCTCTTGCTGATGTCAAATTAAGCTTCTAGCAACTCCTCAACACCAAGGTTCACTTCTGGATTAACTTCCCCTATTTCAAAGACATCACAACAGAGGATCCAATGCATTATAATGCATCCAAACTCACAGCAACCATCAATTAACATTTATCTAACTATAATCCCCCACAACACCATAACCTATAAACCGAAAACATCATCAATTCACCAAAAACCTCAACCCAGCCCACAACTACGAATCTCAACCTTCAAAAAACATCAATTAACATCAAAACAACAACCTAAAACAACCTTATACCTCCAGCAACCAATAATTAACCTCAACACCTCAAATTCTCTTAACTACCAATCTAACAAACTGGAGATTCAATAGATTCCGAGATTCTATCATCAGAACTCACTTCATTTTCATATTAAACATCAAAATCAAGGTATAAATCAATCCTCAACTCAGCAAAAACATATCACTACGAATTTCTTCAATTTTTCATCATAAACCATCAATTAAACCATAAATCCGAGTTTAATTAATCAAAACCCAATGAAAATCATATAAAATGGATCAAGAACTTAGGAATTTCAATAAAGAACCTTTCATTAGAGGAGAAGAACGAATCCTTACGTCCAATGCTGATTTCTCCCCTCAATTGCTTTATAAACCATGAAAATCAAGGTAGAAATAATAAGTATTTGGAGTAAAAGCTTTAGAAATCAATTGGAAATCAAAAACTCTTTGAAATCCTAATTTTACCTGAAGAAATTGAAGCTGGAAATGTGTTTGGCTAGAGAGAATTTGAGAGAAAGAAGTTACAAAGTTAGCTACGTGAAATTCTTTTAAAAAGCTTAATTGTGTTTAATTAATTCTCTCCACTATTTATACCTCTTAAAAATTTAATTAAAAATAGTTAATTAAAGGGAGAAATCTGATGAAACCCTTTTGGATTATTAGCTCCTTAAAGATTCAAAGTTTTGATCCATTTTCAAAACAGTCACTAAAAACAGTTTTGCAAACTTTGCGTTTTAGTCACTAACTCAAAATTTCCCATTTTCGAATTTCTTTTTCAAAAATTGTTTTCACCAAAATCATTTATATAATTAATAAAGATTTTAGACTATTTTCCCATATTTTTAACCCTTATAAAAATATTCAATCCAATTTAAATCCCGAATCTGACTCGAATCTCTAATTTCGGTCCACCGGACCGACTAAACCATCCCAAAACCCTTAGGCCCAAAACCAGGGTGTTACAAGTCACTTGGAGACAGTAGGAGGGATTGACCAGTACTATTAGTACCTTTCTATTGGTGATAGTTGGTTGAGGATTCGAGTACCTAGACTGATACTTGATTCTCAAGGCTATGATAAAAATAGAATATTGAAATTTGCAAGTTATACAAACGAACTATGTTTGATGAATCATGTGAAAAGTATTTATGTTATATGATACTATGTTTAGTAACTATATGACAAGTAACTATGTTATGAGATACTCTGCTTAATAATTTGGGTGATAAGTATACATGCTTTTGAGATACTATGTTAAGCTAATAACTTACTTGATAAATAAACATAAGTCGATGACATGCTAAGTTCGATAGCTTTTATAACAAGCAACTTAAGTTCATGACTTGTTAAGCTAATAACTTACTTGATAAATAAAATAATGCCTATGTTGTGCTATGACCAAGATATGTTTCATGTCTTATGAGACAAGTAATTCAGAATTAGAATAATTTATGGGATAAATAACCATATTTAAGCGATGCCTTATTTAATAAAAATATGAATCCACAAGTTAATCTATTGATTCAACATGGAAACTTGCATATTAAGTAATTAACGTTTAACTGAAGTTGTGCATAATTGGATTATGAAATAGTGTCATGATTTGAAACCTTGTGGTTATGATTAAAGAATTCATGAAATCTTATAAACTAAATAAATGGCTTGGCGTATAAGTATATATTTGATTTATTGACAGATTTGGATAAAATACTAACATGTCTAGTGGACTGTTTTGATAGAAATGAATATATTTTGGACGGTTTTGCAATGTATATTTGTGTATACATGTCTAGAGGATTGTTTTGATAGAAATGAATATATTTTGCACTGTTTTGCAATGTATATTTGTGTATACATGTCTAGTGGCTGTTTTGTTTTGGACTGTTTTGCAATGTATATTTGTGTATACATGTCTAGTGGACTTTTTGTTATAAATGAATATATTTTGGACTGTTTTGCAATGTATATTTTTGTATGCATGTCTAGTGGACTGATTTGATATAAATGAATATATTTTGGACTGTTTTGCAATGTATATTTGTGTATACGTTTCTAGTGGACTGTTTTAATATAAATGAATATAGGACTGTTTTGCAATGTATATTTGTGTATACATGTGTAGTGGACTGTTTTGATAGAAATGAATATGTTTTGGATTGTTTTGCAATATATATTTGTGTATATATGTCTAGTGGACTATTTTGATTGGAATATAAGCATGTAGTGGATTGTTTTAAGCATATGTTTATATGTACATGATTCTGGAACTAAATTGCATATAAATAAGTATGTATTGAAGTATTCTGGACATATACAAGTATCTCCTAAATATGACTTTGATAAACAATTGTTTGATATCTTAGAAGACAAGTAATGTATGTCTTTGATATGTTAAGTTTGAGTATCTTGTAGCAAGCAAAATATAATTATAAGATGCTAAGTTAGATAATTGGTGATAATAGTAAAATAAATCAATAAAACTTTATAAGTGATTCTTGGTGTCTACATTGCTTTGTTATTTGATTAAGTCGACAATTACTTGGAATCATATAAACTTTGGATAAAGGAATTATGCTAATTCAAATGCTTTAAACCAAGATAGCTTGATTCATGATCAAGTTAGAAGTATGCCTAATTTGATAATCTTGGGTGAGAATAGAAATAGATCATAAAACACTTTACTACATTATTTACAGTTGTTAGTACTACCTCACTAAGGGTTTGCTTACTCTATTCTTTCATCACTTTTCAGGGTAACATTACTTTTGGTTAACCTTAATCTTGGAAAAGATCACAAGTATCAAGAAGTATGTTTTGTATCTCCTTTAAGAACTCTTAGTTGGTGGCACATAGTCGAAATGTATGCATAGTGCATATGGATCATTCATTTTGGTTTTCTTGTATATAAGTTTGATAAGTATCCAAAGTTTTGTAATGGGCCTTTAATTATTTCTTGGTTGTTGTTTACTTTATTTGATTTAATAGTTAGAAAGATTGTGTGGTTGTTTAAATATCTGTAAGAGTCTTAAGTTGATAGTTCACCTTGATGGCATGTATGTTGCAAGCTGAAATATATGTTATCATGTGTTAAACCCAAATAATAAATAGAAAAAATGGTAAAAATAAGTAAATAGCTAGATGTCAGTGATATTTGTATTTGGTCTTGCTATGGAAAGGTTATATGTGTCTGGTTAGAATTGGTTTAAGTTTTGAATGCTTGTTGCTAATGATATATGTTTAGGTTCTGATATGAATTGCTTAGTTGGTAACCAATGGTTTAATGTTAACTTGAACAATCTTAATCATAGTTTGATATGTTTTTAAAATGTTAGAGGTATGCAAGCTTATAATCGAGTTAAGATTAATAATGTGTATGTATGAAAAGGGAATCTTATGTGTTAGTGGAAACAATGTAATAAATTTGTGTTTTGAAGAACATAGAAGATATAGGCATACTAAGACCTAGTTTGAGGTTTATAGTCCATGGTATGTAATTACATGTTTGTATATGATTGGAAGATTAAGTTAGATCTTTGAAGCAAAAAAAAAATTAAAAATTACCTTGTCTTTTGAGGGCATGATTAGCTGTTTACTTTAAGTTTGTCAAGAAAGTACGTATGGTTGTTTGGTAACACGTCCTAAGCTGGTTTATTTCCTAGACCTGGTAGGGAGTGTTACAAATCTCAACCGTTAGATTTTAATGGCAAAATTGTAATTTCACTATTAAATGAATTTCATATTCTTTTGATAGTTACAAGTGTAAAATAATGGTTAAAAGTTGAACAAATGTTTATCTTTTTCTAGCCATGTATCGTGGGAGCTGGGAAAAGAAGGAAAAAAATAGAGCAAAATCTTTCAAGTTTGATTTAAGCCTCGAATCTCAGTTTTTTAGTCCGAATCAAAGAAGGTTCGAGGTTCTATGAAAGAAAGGATCGAACTAGGACTTAGTGAGGCATTGTGTTAAAGTGGCCAAGGTGAGTGCAACATTTATATGTATGTTAATTATAAAAGGGAAGACTTGCGATAAGTCAACCCTGATCTGAATATGAAAATGCATTGTTTAAAAGTTATAAACTGGTAAAAAATTATAATTTATGTATGCAAGTGGCAAGATAATAGACATGATAAAATTATTAACACTGTATGATAAAAATTACCTGATAAATATGTTGGTATGTTATTCTAAACATAATAGAAAGTGTGTCATATAAAGCACATGGTCACATCTATGATAACTATTTCAGGCATGTTACAGACTTTGATTATGATATACTGGAAGAATCGATGTGATGCATAGTACAGTAATGACGAGAATATATTAATAATTATGTGAAATATGGGATGTGAATTGCTCATTTACATGAATGATGATGATTGATTTATAATGAAATAAAAAGCCCAAGTATTTATTTATGAGAGTCCATGGTATAGTTGGCATACCATAGAGTCCTTACTAGCTGCATCACTCAAGTTATGATATGATTACATGTTTTTGTGACTACGATGGTGTTAATACACCTTGGGGACCCAAGCCCTTGGTGTGCACCCTAGGGATCCATGCCCCATAGTGCTAATGGCACTAACGAGGTGCTTTTATGAGGAGCAAAGAACGTCCTTGAGTACGTACTTTTTTACATGTTCATGTTAGACACTCTGGTGTCTTATTCATGTGACTCGAGTACCTTGATCTTGATACATGTATGGGGGGCTAAAATGATGCCTTGTAGCCAAAGAGTTGAAGCTGTTTTATAAGTCTGGAATTTCAGCCGACTTGCATCGAATTTTCGGATGGGATCCGGGCACTTCTGAGTCTACATGTCTTCTTCAAACATATTCGTATATCTCTTATCTTTCCAATGCATCTTGAAAAGCATCAATTCGACGTCCGGAGCTCAAGTTATGTCCGTTTTAGCGAAGACTATGCGAGCAGAAATCTCTATACGGATTTATTACGGGAAATATTATTTATTAGGAATTTTAAATAATTTTATTGATTATTTGTACTTAAATTTAATCTAGGATTCTTTATGAAGATATTTAGATGATTTAGGATTAGATTTGTTATTTATTTATTAGTTTTTTAGGTTAGATAAAATATGTTTATTTATTTTTTATTATGTTTACTTTTCCTAATTTAAGTTAAACTCTTCATTTGTAGCCTATTTAAAGGCATATTTGCTTCATTAATAAGAAGAACATCATGAAGTTTTGAGTTACAAAAAACCTTTGGCCATGACCATTTTATTTTCAAGGTAGATGGATTTGCCTTGTTATTTTTCATATTAGAAGTCTTCTTCAACATAAGTTCGTCAAGTTCTTGTGATGAAGATCATCTTCACACTCTTGCTTGCCTAGGTAATTGCATCTATGAGGGTGGGTTAGAGCCGCTTGAGGTTGCTTGCTTAGATAATCACGTCTAAGAGGATGCCGAGGACAAAATATCCTACAACTTCTATCTCGTCATCATCCATTCATCGGAGAGATTCGTGCCGTTTGTAGGTGTTTGCCTATTCATAAAGAAAAGTAAACATAATAATAAAATAAATAAACATATTTTATCTAACCTAAAAATCTAATAAATAAATAAAAAAATCTAATCCTAAATCATCTAAATATCTTCATAAAGAATCCTAGATTAAATTTACGTACAAATAATCAATAAAATTATTTGAAAATCCGTAATAAATAATATTTCCCGTAATAAATCCGTATAGAGATTTCTGCTCGCATAGTCTTCACTAAAAAGACATAACTTGAGCTCCTGACGTCGAATTGATGCGTTTCAAGATGCGTTGGAAAGCTAAGCGATATATGAATATGTTTGAAGAAGGCATGTAGACTCAGAAGTGCCCGAATCCCATCCGAATCTTTGGTCCCCCATACATGTATCACCCCCTACTGAAAACGATTCGTCCCAAATCTTAAGATTTGTTGATCACAACCTTCAAGTCTCTTGAGATGTCTCCAGGAATGAAATATTAAAACTAGTATCTATATAGAGAATTATATATTTTTTTATTTTTTCTCAACTACTAAAAAAACAGTAAAAGATAATTGTTTTAAACACCTAAACCAAGGCTCTGATACCAATTGATAGGGAAGCCAGGATCCAAGAATTACCTCAAAATCTAGGAACCCTCTAGATTGCAATTAATCTAGCAAACTCACTAATATGATCCGAGAAAACCCTAAACTCTAAGTTCAGCAAATCGATAATAAAGCATGATCTTGATGTAGAAAACGAGATTGGATGAATTTCACGGTGGCGGTGTTGGATAGATTTGTCCTTGGCCCCCTCCTAATCGCAATTGAATAGGCAAACACCTGCAAACGACACGAATCTCTCCGATGAATGAATGATGACGAGATAGATGTTGTATGACATTTTGTCCTCGGCACCCTCTTAGACGCAATTATCTAAGCAAGCAACCTCAAGCGGCTCTAACCCACCCTCCTAGATGCAATTACCTAGGCAAGCAAGAGTGTGAAGATGATCTTCATCACAAGAACTTGACGAACTTATGTTGAAGAAGACTTCTAATACGAAAAATAACAAGGCAAATCCATCTACCTTGAATATAAAATGGCCCATGGACAAAGGTTTTTTGTAACTCAAAACTCCATGATGTTCTTCTTATTAATGAAGCAAATATGTCTTTAAATAGGCTACAAATGAAGAGTTTAACTTAAATTAGGAAAAGTAAACATAATAATAAAATAAATAAACATATTTTATCTAACCTAAAAATATAATAAATAAATAACAAATCTAATCCTAAATCATCAAAATATCTTCATAAAGAATCCTAGATTAAATTTAAGTACAAATAATCAATAAAATTATTGAAAATTCCTAATAAATAATATTTCCCGTAATAAATTCGTATAGAGATTTCTGCTCGCATAGTCTTCACTAAAACGGGCATAACTTGAGCTCCCAACGTCGAATTGATGCGTTGGAAAGCTAAGAGACATACAAATATGTTTGAAGAAGACATGTAGACTCAGAAGTGCCCGGATCCCATCCGAAAATTTGATGCAAGTCGGCTGAAATTCCAAACTTATAAAACAACTTCAACTCTTTGGCTACAATGCATCATTTTAGCCCCCCATACATGTATCAGATCTCATATTATATACTTTGGGCTATCTTTAAAGAATGTTATACTGTAAATGGTTACTTGATGATTGATGAACACTGATAGCATAATATTTATATTTATTATATGTTATGTTATAAACTGTACTGGGATCGCTTGCCATTTTGCAGAAACTGTATTGCACTGTCACATGACAGAGGAATGACTTTGATAAGTCAGTTTTATACGATTCTATATTTTTATATAATATACACAGTAATTTGTTTATTTATGTTATTTCTATACATTGAAATGCTTTACTTTAATTTATAGTTGCCTCACTAAGTGAATACTTAGCGTGTGCTGTTTCACACATAGGTTATTGGGAACTTACCAGAAGAGGAGTCAAGCATGTTGATCAAGCTGCAATCTACCAAACATCGGTAAGAGATTCTAATTTATTATAATTTCTAGTGGGCATGTATCAATTTATTTGCTAGTTGTTTTAAAGTTATAAGTTTGATTAATACTCAGATAAATACAAATTATTCGTATGGTTAAAGAATTACTGGTAGTGATATTTAATCAGGTAAAATTTTATTTATCGTTTATCGCGTAACAATTTTAAATTTAAGAAAGGGCCTAGGCAGTGTACCTAGTTTTCACCCTCAGTTACTCACTTATTTTAATAACCGACTAAAATGTTTTATAAATCAATTCAGGGTCAAAACTAGCAATCTACAAATAGGCTACGAATACTTCAAAAGTTGAGAAATGGTTATTTTATAAACTAGTTTTATGTCAGATGTTTTAAAAAAAATTTACAAGTCTAGAATTCTGTTAAATAATATTGTGACATCCTTAATGTGTATTAGTACTACGAGTATACGTTAAGGGTGTTACATTTAGTGGTATCAGAGCTACAAGTTTAGTAGATTCTGGATGCTAAACCAAGTTTGTTATAAGTTTGTCAGTAAATATATGCCCCTAGAATGTCATATTACTGGTGTGTTGATTGTATGACTTGAAGCTGCTCCACATTAGCATAAGATAAAATCAGATCATAATAAGGAAAGTAAGACGCTACCAGATTTCTTCAATCGACGAATCTCAGAGGTCAAGAAAGGACTCATTGCGAGTGCAATGAAGTGAAATAAGTATTGTAATTAACTTTAGTTTGAGTTGAGTTACCTGCATTGTAAAGAGTTGATGCAGTAATTATAAGATGTTAGTCCTTAACATCTATATGCACTCATGTTTATAACAACATAGGTTACAAGGAAATTTAGATAGAAAGGATACATTTCAAGATAAAAAGGCAGTCGTAAGACAGTAAGTTTGTGATTAAATGATATTAAGATATTCAAATATGAATAAGTAAGAAGAAGAAAAAGTATCTTTACTTAGGAAATACATGTGCTTGACGGTCGAATATGGCACTCCATAAGACACCATTGATTAAGTTATGAGAAAGAAAGCTAGAAAACTTAGTAGTAGGAAATTATTAGATGAGAATTATACTTAACCTGATAAAGAAAAAATGTTGATGAAAAGAAAATTTTCTCTGAATGGATAGCCAACTTGGTTAATAGAGATCAAGAATTAAGAAATCTGAAGATTTCATTAATAGTGGTTTTCTCAAGGAAATGTAAGATAAAAGAAGTTATTAAAAGGATCAAGGCAAAATTGAAGAAGTAGTAATAAGGTTAGACATTAACCACTTTTCGCCCAATATGATATTAAAGTGCTGGTGAAGTTGGAAATGCCTAGTTAAGCCGAGGTTTATTATTTCGAACCCTAGATATGATTTTAGAGAAAATTCAATCCCAAGTTCCTTAGACTTTTATTACTAGAGAGGTGGGAAGTCTTGAAGTGTTGGACTTCAGGTAGGATATTGAAGGAAAACCAATATCGATAGACTATTGGTTTAATAAATATAAAGATGATGATAGAAGGGCTTCGATGTGACGACTGAGAAAAAGCTTAATATGATGGTAAATTATCCATTGGGACATAGCACAAGGGAGCATGGATTGGTTATATTCCAACCATGCCATTGTGGATTGTCGCTTAAAGCGATTAATATTGAGGAACTCGGAAAGCACAGAGATAATAGTAGTTGGTGAAAGGGTAAATCCCTTATCCAATGTAATTTCAGCTGTTTCTGTCAAGAAACTATTGCTACATGGCTGCCAAGTTTTCTTAGCAAATGTAGTGAATACTCGAGTTTCTGAGATTAAATTGGAAGATGTCTCGATTGTTCAAGAGTATCTAGATGTATTCCTAGATGAGTTACCAGGATTTCCTCCAGATCGAGAGGTGGAATTCAAAATAGAGGTGTTACCAGGTACTGCACCTATTCGATGGCCCCGTATAGAATGGCTCCAACCTAGATTCAGGAGTTAAAGGTACAATTGCAAGAATTGTTAGATCGAGGTTTTATAAGGCCAAGTATGTCACCTTGGGGCGCACCAGTGTTATTTGTGAAAAAGAAAGATGGATCCATGCGATTATGCATAGATTACCGTCAGTTAAATAAGGTGATAGCAAAGAATAAGTATCCTCTTCCGAAGATTGATGATCTTTTTGATCAGTTAAAAGGTGCAACTATATTTTTTAAGATTGATCTCCGATCAGGGTATCATTAGTTAAAGATCAAGGAAGAATATATTCTACAGAAAGCTTTTCGAAGTCGGTATGGACACTATGAGTTTGTAGTGATGCTGTTTGGATTGACAAATGCTCTTACGACATTCATAGAACTGATGAACCAAGTATTTCAACCTTACTTGGATCAATTTTTGGTGGTATTCTATGATGACATTTTAGTTTATTCAAAGACAAAGGAAGAACATGATGCCCATCTTCGCACTGTTCTTCAGACCCTTCGAGAAAAGAAGTTGTATGCTAAGCTTCAAAGTGTAAATTTTGGTTGTCGGAACTTGCTTTTCTTAGCCATGTGGTTTCGGTAGAGGGGATAAGAGTAGATCCCAAGAAAGTACAAGCTATAGTTGAATAAAAAATCTGAAGAATGTTTTCGAGGTTTGAAATATCTTGGGACTTACTAGTTATTATCGAAGGTTTGTAAAGAAATTCTCGATAATTGCGTCCCCACTGACCAAGCTATTGAGGAAAGATGTGCCATTTATTTCGACGGATAAGTGCCAAGAAATTTTTAAGACATTAAAGAAAATCTTAATAGAAGCCCTGGTGCTAGTACAACAAGAATCGGACAGAGATTATGTGGTTTATAGCTATTCTTCTCATAATTGTTTGGGATGCGTACTTATGCAAGAAGGAAAAGTGGTGGCCTATGCTTCAAGGAAACTTAAGATGCATAAGAGAAATTATCCTACTCATGATTTAGAGTTAGTAGCAGTTTTATTTGATTAAAAGATATGGCGCCATTATCTATACGATGAGCGATGCTGCCTTTCACAGATCATAAAAGTTTAAAGTACTACTATCTAAAAAGGAGTTGAACATGAGGCAAATAAGGTGGATCAAACTTCTTAAGGATTATGATGTTCTGATTGACTACTATCTTGAAAAAGTCAATATAATAACCAATGCACTTAGTTGGTAGATATTCTTTACTTTAAGAGCAATGAATGTGCAACTGTATTGGAAAAAGATTGGTATGTTAATTATAGAACTTTAGTTTAGACCTATTCATTTAGTTCAGATTAAATATTTTCAGTTGAAAGATGAAAAATGTTGCCAAGGTTAGAACAAATTGAAAATGGTGAAAATAAAGACTTCAAAGTTAAGTATGTTGGATGTTTGAGAAAAAAATATTATGTTCTTGAAAATGCATCCAGAAAAAAATAAGAATTATCTATGTCTGAAGAGCAAATATTGATGTCCAGAAATAAAAAAAGGACAATAATTGAATTTATGTCTACATGCTTGACCGGCTAACAACTAGAAGTGAAACATCAAGTACCTTCAGAAATGTGGTAACATATTTCCATTTCCTTAGTGGAAGTGGAAATGAACTATGATGGATTTAATAACTAGGTTACCAATGATACTGATTAAAGATGATTCGATTTGCATAATTATGGACGAATTGAATCAATTTGTAATGAATAAATATGCTGAGTGATAAATCTAAAGTACTGTAAAGTGACGTGATGTACCTATTTTCATTGTGTGTGATTAAGATCCAAGATTATCTCTAGATTTGGAGTTCCTTGCATAAGACATTAGAGACTCGACATAATTTCAACACTACTTTGCATCCATAGAAGGACAAACAATCTAAAAGATTAGTTCAGATTTTGAATGATATGTATAGTTTCTAATTGATTGAGTTTGAAGGTTTTTGGGAAAAGTATGTGCCACTAGATGAAATTTCTTACAGTAACAGTTATCAATCGAGTATAAAGATGGCTTTATCAAAAGTGTAGTATGAAACAAGATTGTGATAAACATTTACGAATAGTGCTACAAGCCTTGTGGGAAAGGTAGTTGTATGCAAAGTTTCTCAAATGTGACTTTATCATGAAGTATTGATCAGATCCTTTACATGTCATTACCTCAGAGGAAATAGAAATTCATGCCGAATTTGATTTATGAGAAAGAACCGACAAAGATTCTAGCACATGGAGTCAAATAACTAAAGAATAAGATGATCCCTCTTGTTAGAGTTCTTTGGCGAAACCATGAAGTCGAGGAAACGACTTGGGAAAGAGAAAGCAGTTTCCTCAATTTTTTTGAAACAAGTACATATTGAAAATTCGAGGACAAATTTTCTTAAGGGAGAGAATTGTAATACCCCATAATTTTCTAAAGTGATTAAGGGTCATTTAGTACTAAGATAATAGCTTAAAAGCTAACTTAGTGACTAAAAAAATGCAGAGGTCAGGATTTTTTTAATTATGGGTTTTAGAAAGGAAATTTCTTATAATTAAAAGTATCACATGATAGATAGTGAACTAATTTGGGTACTTGCAAAGTTTGGTTGAAATTCGAGGAAAGTTAGAATAGGAATTGAAGGTTAAAGTTTAGTGACCAAAATGTTAAGCAGTCAAAACTTGTGTGGTACAAGACTAAATATGAAAAGTTGAAGGACTAAAATTGTAATTTCCCAAAAGTTAAGGGTTTTCATTTCATAAATAGATATATCACCTAAGGGTGTGAATCGAATGTGGAATTCTGGTATTGAACCAATATTTCGATTATTAGGAAATCGTAGTCAAAGTTTAAAATAGAATTTGGATACCTAGATCGAACCGAAAAATGAGATTTTACCATATGATAAAGGAAGGTTATAAAAGTCCGTTACAAGTGTTGGGAATATTTTTAGTTTGATTCAAGATGAATCCTACGATTTAATTCTGAGAAAGGGGTTAATTATAGTATTTCAGATTGAATGGAAAATTTTAGAGACTGGACCAAAAGCCATGGAAAATTCATAAAATATTATTTTATGAATATTTTATTATAGTTGATTGGATTCTAACTAGATATAGTTAGAATTTTACAAAATGGCAAATTTGATGAAAAAGTAAATAGTTGAGGACATTTTGGTCATTTGGCCACAATGACAATTTTGAAATATTTGGAAGATATAAGGGCAATTTTGGAAGAAGAAAAATGAAGATTTAATCTTGGCTTTTGATTGATGATAAGATTAATCTCAACCGTTAGATTTTAATGGCAAAATTGTATTTTCACTATTAAATGAATTTCATATTCATTTAATAGTTACAAGTGTAAAATAATGGTTAAAAGATGAACAAATGTTTATCTTTTTCCAGCCATGTACCTTGGGAGCTAGGGAAAGAAGAAAAAATAGTGCAAAATCTTTCAAGTTCGATTTAAGCCCCGAATCTCGATTTTTAGTCTGAATCAAAGAAGGTTCGAGGTACTATGAAAGAAAGGATAGAACTAGGACTTAGTGAGGCATTGTGTTAAAGTGGCCAAAGTGAGTGCAACATTTATATGATTCTTAATTATAAAAGGGAAGACTTGCGATAAGTCAACCCTGATCTGAATATGAAACTTCATTGTTTAAAAGTTATAAACTGATCAAAAATTATAATTTATGTCTGCAAGTGGCAAGATAATGGACATGATAAAATTATTAACATTGTATGATAAAAATTACCTGATAAGTATGTTGGTATGTTATTCTAAACATAATAGACCGCGTGTCATGAAAGTACATGGTCACTTCTATGATAACTATTTCAGTCATGTTACAGACTTTAATTATGATATACTGGAAGAATTGATGTGATGCATAATACAATAATGACAAGTACATATAAATAATTATGATGAAATATGGGATGTGAATTGCCCGTTTACATGAATGATGATGATTGATTGATAATGAAATGAAATGCCCAAGTATTTATTTATGAGAGTCTATGGTATAGTTGGCATGCCATAGAGTCCTTACCAACTACATCACTCAAGTTATGATATAATTACATGTTTTTGTGACTACGATGGTGTCACATACACCTTGGGGAACCAAGCCCTTGGTGTGCACCTTGGGGATCCACGCCCATAGTGCTAATGGCACTAACGAGGTGCTTTTATGAGGAGAAAAGAGCATCCTCGAGTACATACTCATTTACATGTTCACGTTTGACACTCTGGTGCCTTATTCATGTGACTCGAGTACCTTGATCTCATAATATATACTTTGGGCTAACATTAAAGAATGTTATATTGTAAATGATTACCTGATGATTGATGAATATTGATAGCATGATATTTATATTTATTATATGTTATGTTATAAACTGTACTGGGATCGTTTTCCATTTTGAAGAAAATGTATTGCGCTGTTACATGACAGAGGAACGACTTTGATAAGTCAGTTTTATACGATTCTATATTTTTATATAATATACACAGTAATTTGTTTATTTATGTTATTTCTATACATTGAAATGCTTTACTTTAATTTATAGTTGTCTCACTAAGTGAATACTTATCGTGTGCTGTTTCACACGTAGGTTATTGGGAACTTACCGGAAGAGGAGTCGAGCATGTTGATCAAGCTGCAATCTGCCAAACATCAGTAAGACATTTTAATTTATGATATTTTCTAGTGGGCATGTATCAATTTATTCGTTCGTTGTTTTAAAGTTATAAGTTTGATTAATTGTAACACCCTTAACCCGACTTAGGAGTAAACCGAATTAGGAAGTTTTATGGAACAACAATCAAACAAACATATGAGGCTTACTTTCTTCTCAACTAAAAAAACAACTAAAAATCAGGGTGATTCAAAACTTTTTAGGTAGTGGATATGTAACATTCGGAAACTAGGTCCAGAAGAATGATACCACCTTTGATTCTTAGGAAATTATCCTATTAGGCTTTGAGGCAATTAATATATTTATAATAAGGACCAAAATGAATGAAAAGAAAGAAGGGGCGTTTAATGTGCAAGGGACCAAATCGGATGATGTTATAATTTTGAAGTTGCATGCTAAAGATTTACAAGTCTAAGGACTTGAACATTTGTCAAAATCCTAAGGAAAACATGTGTTGGGGGCTAGACAATTAGGGAGAAAATATCCAAAAAATTGCTTCATCTTCCTACCTAAAACCCGAAACCCTCTAAAGATAGCGAGAGAAGGAGTTTGAGAGAAAGTTTCAAAGATTTCTTCAAGTTAGTTCAATTTCTTGAGTTGTGATTGTTTTAGCTTGGAATGGAAGGTGATGATGCTCTTCCTTTATCTTTGTTTATGATTCAAATTGATTAATTGTTTGAAACCATGCATGAATTGTGTAGATAATTTAATGAATGGAGAAATTAAATTTATGATATGCATTTCTTAATGCTTTGCATGGTAACATGATTGTAAAGTTTGTGAAAGAACATGGATGTTGCTGGAAGGACCATTCGAAGAGTGAAAATTAACAAATTTAGTTGTGCTGGTAATCTTACAAAAACAGTTAAGGTGTTAACTTGATTTATCACGTACCCTCTAGTGATTAATTTAGATTGAACTTTCGGTTTGAGTCTTATGGTATAGGTAATTCATGTTTGAATTAGTTTGTTATCATATTGATTGTTAAAAGAAATTCATGGGCTGTTTTGTACTAATTGATTTGTTTGAGGGCTGTTTTAAGTAGTAATTGAGGATTAAGTTGCTTCTTAGGATGCATAAAGGATTAATGAACTTTTGGGGAACTACTTGTAATCTTTAAGAAGAGTTTGGACTGCTTTTAAGTGAATGAATGACCAGTTTTTAATTTCTAAAACAGGGGGGCTGTTTTGTACACGTACTGGACTGTTTTTACAGATTCAAGACTGTTGAGTTATTGTTTTATATTAAAAGGGGCTATTTCGTACACACATATGTATGCATATGTATCATGAATTGTTTGGTGCATACATGAGTGTTTAGTGGACTGCTGTGTGCAACTACATGTATATAAATAATATTTTGAATGTATGTATATTGCTTTTGTGATTTAGACCATGAAATAATAGAGGAAGAAAGGTTCAAAGGGGGTAAAGCTGTAGAAAGGCAATTTGGAATAGTAATTCAGGAACAAACATAACTCGGATATATGGTGAGTGTAGTTTAAAGATTCGGGATAGATTTATAGTCTTTCCGAACACATTTATTTGTTTTAAATACAATGCCAATAATAATATGGTAAGCTATGCTAAAGTTTTGGCTTGGATTTCAAGGTAAGCACTAAATTATAATACATTGCAATTTAACATGTTTATATGGACTGTTTTGAGTGTATTAAACATACACATATATAATGTTGCCCTAATTGGTATGTACATGTTTTATATGGAATGTTTTAAGTGTTTTAAACATACACGTATGTAATGCTGCCTTAATGCTATGAAATGTATACTATGTTCGAAAGTTGTAAGTGTTTGAATTTGTGGATTAGACATATATGTTGATGAAAACTCTTACTATGATACCCTTCGAAATTGGGAAATAAATTATATGGAATTCACATGTGGTGAATACATGTTAATATGAAAAGGACAATAAGTTTGTTGAGATGATATATTGTCAAGGAGCTATGCTCACTCTTTATAAATAAGACTTGATAAATGTGTAAGCCTTGGTTTCGAGTTAGTCTTAGGTATAGTTGGCATGTCATAGAGTCCATAGAGCTCATGTTTGGGTGGACTACGGTCTTTATGAGGCGACAGTAGGAGGGATGTATGTTGGTCACTTGGCGACAGTAGGAGGGATTGACCGGTACTGTGAGTACCATTTTATGGGCGACAGTTGGTTGGGGATTCATGTACCTAGGCTGTAATTCCATTCTCAAGGCTATATTTTTAATAACTCATGGAAATTATAATTACTCAAATGATTATCGAAGTGACTTGCATAATAAGTAATACTATAATCTTAAATAGGGATCATGCTTTTGAAAAGAACGTGAAAGCTGCAATTTGAATACGGCTTCATTGAATGTAAGATATATCCATGCAAATGAATTTTGAATAATTAAGCTTATAAGCATATGCCTGACTCGAATGCTGCTTCACATTATTTAGCTCCTTGTTTATTTTATTGTTTTGCATAATAAATGGAATTGGTGAAATGAAAAATATGATTGATGACATATAAGCTAAGTGATTATTGAAATTTATGTATTATGTTTAATGTCTTGTGTGATAAGTAATATGTGTTAAAGAGACAATATGTCATGTACCTCTGTGTCAATTAACATATGCAATTACAAGCTATATTAAAAAGGACTCACATAAGTTTATACTTAAATAAAGGAACTACGACAATGACTTGTACAATAAGTAAAGTATATATATAAATATAAGTCCTGAATATATTGAATATCCTATTTGGTAAATAGATACCCTTTAAATAAATTGGTTTACATGGTTGTAAATTGAATATTGAGTGTCCTTTTAAGTAAGAAGTTATGCTTGGGAACGTGCATACCTACTTGTGATATACTTGAATACTAAAGTGGTTATGATTTGCCTAGTTACCTTAAAACTTATATGTATATATTCGGTTCCCTATTTGTTAATTAAAGATAAGACAATGTAAATTGTGAACTAAACAAGTGAATTAAGCTTGATATCGTATGTGATAAGTAAGTTATGCCTATTATATGCTATGTTTGGCAATTGATAAGATTAGTAAACCATGTTTATAATATACTAAGCTTGATAATTTATAAAAAAAGGGTAGCTTATTTATATGAAATGCTATATTCAAAAAGATTTGTGGATTAAATATATAAGCAATTTTGCTGGACTATTTTGCATAGATTTAGATATGTAACGGGCTGTTTTATAAGGTGTAAGTGTATATACATATTTTGTGGACTGATTTGATATAATTGATCATATATGGACTGTTTTGCTATGTATAAATGTGCATACATGTCTAAAGGACTGTTTTGACTTGAATTGAACATATATGGACTGTTTTCCTATGTATAAATGTGCATACATGTCTAATGGACTGTTTTGACTTGAATTAAACATATATGGACTGTTTTGCTATGTACAAATGTGCATACATGTCTAAAGGACTGTTTTGACTTGAGCTGAACATATATGGACTGTTTGCTATGCATAAATGTGTGAACATGTCTAAAAGACTGTTTTGTCTTGAATTAAACATGTGTGATCTAAGAACTCCTTTGGATAAACATATATATATATAAATTAATATATATGAATAAGTGTATTTTGAACCATTTCATATATTTAATCGAGTACGCATAAATTAATGATGCTATGGGTGTTTTAAACAAAGATGTACAAGTGAATTAAGGTCTTGGATCATCGAGGCTAGGATTAAAAGAAACCAAGCAAGCCTATAAGTTAATTAATGAATCATGGTATTGACTTGAATAGTAAGTAATGTCTTGATTGAATATCTATTTGGAATAAATAAATAAGTAAGCTCAAATGCAAATAAGTGTAAATATAAGCTATATTTGAATACTTAAAGTATGTACGAACCCACCTAGATCGAACCTTCCTCATATAAGTGAAATTGCATGTTTAAGTGAGGACCTCGTATAATCCATGTTGGGCCTTAACGTAAGGGGTTTGTATAGAATTTATTGATAGATAAATGTATGTATCAAAATTTCTTTAAGTTACCTCACTAAGCTATTGCTTACCCTATTCTTTCCAACATTTTAGGGTATCCTTACCTTCATTTATCTGAAGAGCTTGGACGAGATCACAAGAATCGGGACATATGTTTGTAAATTCTTAGTGTACTCCTAGTTGGTGGCATACAGTGATTATGCATGCATTGATATATTAGATTCCTTTTATGGCTTATTATGTATATAAGCCTAATGAGTTTTCAAGTTTGTATGGGCCCTTATTATCATTATTATTTCTTGGTGATGGCATGCTGCATGTGATTTAATAGTTGGCATGATTTAGCAGTTGCTTGATAGTTAAGTAATACTAGTGTCGTAATTGAGTGTTTAACCATCTTAGAAGCCACGTGATTTATGATGCCTTAAAGAGTTTGGATCATGAATAAATTGAGTAGGACACCTTATAACTTAAATAAGATTAAAAGTAATGAACATGAGAATGATTATGCTAAAACTTAGTGATTTTTATGTATTGAATGTAATCTATTGTTTAGTTTCCTATGATGTTCTTAAGAGCTCAATCATCTTGAGAGTATGTATGTTACAATCTCGATTATGTAAAGCATTGAGTTAAACCTTAAGTAAAAGTAGTATAGTTCAAAGGGCTAGTTTAATGATTGGAACAAGTAAATGTTTAAATGTATATGTCCTATGTTTTAATCATGCTATGCAAAAGTTATATGCTTCTGTCTAGGTTCGAATTAGGCGTCAATTTATCTTGAGGTTTGTAAATAAAAGTGGATAACACTCTTTGTATTTTGCCTCTAATGTCTTGAATAATTATTCATTGATTAAGTTATGTTATGTTTATATGAAGTTCAAATGCTTATCATGATTGCATGTTTGGCAGTAATAAACTCCATGATTTGAAGTACCTAAACTAAAGAGCAAGATATGGGCTGGTTTGATGTGTCTTTGCTTAACATATGTATATTTTACATGCATGTGGTTTAGATTTGAAGACTTATCCAACTTATAAAAAATTTAAATTACCCTTAATTATGTTTGTATGCTTATTTGTGAACTGTTAAATCGTCATATGTTGGTTTCAATGTTGTATGTTTGTTTGAATGTTCGTTCCGCAACACCTTTTAACTCGGTTTACTCCTAAGCTGGGCTAGGGGTGCTTCAGGATAAGTCTACCAATCTCAATAAATCATACTCAACAATTATACACACATTAAGCAAAATACTTCAACCACTAGATCAAAAGCATGCTCTTTTAATTAAGTACCTTAGATCACAAGGTTTATTATTTAAAATTTAAACCAATTATTTAGGATTTCAATCTAAAAATTTATATATCACAACCAAACAAAATAACATAGCAACAAATACTCAAACCTCATTCTAACATAGCTAAATCAACAAATCAATCATTCAAACTTCAAATTTAACATAACTTAATACACCAGCAAACATAATCAGATACATATGTCTTCCGTAAAGCCATACCCTACATGCCCTCGTTGACATGCTTATTGATTAATCATTTTAACTCTTGGTCCAATCATATGATTTACCTTATTAAATTAGGGTTAATACATGTTAATAAATATGTGTATTAGACCACTAACACACATACCTCACGGTAATCTAGTAACTTAAGGCACATAGGATATTTAAGCAACAATACATTCGTACTAAATAATATCACTCCCATAGCAAGCAACTTATGGAATAATTTAAAACCCATTACAAAGTTTTGAATAATTATAAAGCTTATAAACATATGAATTCAAATAGGAAATTATAATGCACGATGCATTCTAAGTGCCACCATCTAGGAGTTCTTAAGGAAAATACGAACATACACCTTGGCACTCGTGATCTCGTCCGGGCTCAGGAAGTATTCAAAATCATATTCTTCCTGAAATGCATTGAAAAGATAGAGTAAGCATAAGCTTAGAGAGGTAGCTTAAGATGACTATTGATATGAAACAATAATCTATCCTTTCACAAACTAGATTTGGACAAAAAGGTTAGTTATTTTAGGACAATACACACACTAACAAGCATTTATTCTTATATGTGTTATTTGTATCAGACATAGACAAAAAACTTATAATGTTCAAACAAGTATACACAAGCATACTCGATTACTTACACCAAGTATATGTATATAAGTAGTTATATACATAATTATAGCTGCACAACAAAGCATTTCATATCTAAACAAAGGAATGATCGATAAATGCATGAACCTAGTAATTCATGAGCATTCTAATAATCACATCTATTCTCCCATTTTGATACCCAATTCGAAACAAAGAATCCATGAGCATAACGGTTCATAGTCATAGTTTCTTACGGCACAAGTTGATCCAACTTAACATATTATAAACATGATTACTTTCATATGCGTCACTAAACATAGCATTTTGTAAACTTTGTTACTTGACGTATAAGATAACAAATATATCAGATCATATTTATGATATACTCATATATGCTAAAAATACTTCGATACATATTTGTTCACATGAAAAACAGTCTCGTTTCATGTACATATATATATATAATTTCATAACAATCCATAGCAAACTTGTATTTATTCAAAACAGTCCATGCCATCTTTATTTCTATTCAAAACAGTCCATCGATCATATATATGTAATTAAACAATCAAAACAGTCCATGACATCTTTATTTCTATTCAAAACAGTCCATTGATCAAGTCAATCATAGCATTATATATATATATATATATATTATTCATCATAATAATTATTAAGCATAGCATATTGTAATTATGATTTATTTATCAAATAAGCTTTCAACCATGACATTTTCAATCATATGTTACTTATCTCATAGGTTATCAAAATAATATGTTAGTTTAATAGCAAATTTCATGTTTTTTCTATAACACAGCCTTGAAAAACAAGTATCTCACAACATAATTACTTATCACATAGTTATTGAACATAAAATCTCATAAGCATGGATACTTTCCACATGAATTATCGAAAATAGTTCGTTTGTTTAACTTACAAATTTCATTAATTCGTATTTATCATTGTTTCAAACGTAGCATAACACAAGTATAATTTACTCGATACATAAAATATCAAACATGGCATATTCATAGTGTATCATATATATATATATAACATATCTTAGACATAATGTATCATAGACAAGGCATGTCTTAAATATAATATCTCATAGTCACAATTTACTTGTCATACAAGTTATCAAGGTAGTCCTTTACTTTATTTTGAAATTTCATTATTTTGCATTTAATATAGCCTTGAAATCAAGTAGTAGCCTAGGAACTCGAATCCCCAACCAACTATCGCCAACAGAAAGGTACTCATACTACTGGTTAATCCTTCCTACTGTCACCAAGTGACCAACATACATCCCTCCTACTGTTGCCTCATAAGGATTATCTTATTTTTAACGAAATAATAGTTGAGCTAAGCTCCATGTCCATTTAGTCATATAAGATGTCCTATTCTTGTCAAATATGAGCATTGCTCCGTTTATTGTTGTCATGAAATAAAGGTTTATTTCAATTGAGTATCATATTATAATCGGTATTGAGCTTTGCTTTTTATCAAAGTATTCGAAAAGCATATCATATATATAGATCATAGACAAGAATAACTTCAGGTATTCGAATAGCACAAAATCCCCACAAAGTGTATAAGTTATCATATCAAGCATATAGGATCTTATGAACACTTCAAATATATATATATCATGCCTTCATCAGGTATTTCATATTATAAGATACTTTTACTAAAGTACTCACCTCGAATCCAAGCTTAAACGCGCAACATCACTTAACTTAACAAACAAGCAATATGAATTAAAGCAAATAAGATGCTAGGGATAGTTTCGATCTATCCCGTGACTTTAAACTACACTCACAGGTTTGAAGATTAATTTCGATCTTTAATTAGAATGCCAAGTTGATTGTCCAAGACTTTATCCTTCTTAGCTCTATTGTGCTCCACTTGATTTTGCACTAGAGTAAGACAATAGTGATATATTATTCTCTTTGAAGCTTAACTTTAAGAATACAACCCATTCAAACATCACATAATCGTGCACATATACTTGATTCTTAGGAGCACCTACTTTTGTTATAGTTTATTACGTCAATCAAAGTAGTCCAGATTTTAATTAAACAAGTTATCTTTAATTCCTAAAAACAGTCTACTAACATTGCAAAAGTGTTTCCCCTTTTGATTTGCAAAACCGTCTAGTTTTGAGCTATAAATTAACCTTTCAATTAAGCTTACAATGCATCCCTTTTTAAGCTATAAAATCAATCCCCAGAGCAAGTTTAAAAAGCAGTCCAGTTAATCCCAAAAATAGTCTCGATTTTATTTAACAAAACAACCCCTAAACAATTTGCAAAACAACCCTTTAGCTGAATTTCTAAATCAATCTATTATGTTACAAACACAGTCCCACTTTGAGTTATAAAACAGTCCTAATTGTTGAACCAACAAACCCATAATTGTATATATATAAATATATCAATCTTTGTGACCACAATCCAAGTTTAAGCATGTGACACTCATTCAACAAGGGCATAGTTCGAAAGTTCCGTTCAACTAAATCAACCATAGAATTTACTTCTAGTGATGATTCATTTAACAATTCGATTTATCTTAACTACCTTAGAACTCACTACCTACCAATTTAACAACTTAAGCTATCATAAAATTCTCAAAAAATAGGATATGTTAGCATTTATACCAATAGAACTTCAAGAATTCTCTAACTTGAATTTGCTCTTCAAACAAATCTAATATCAAGATAACATGTTGAGATTTATAACCCAATTCACCACTTAAACATTAAATCAAAAAGGGCGGAAAAGATTTCTTACCCCTTTACTTAAGTTAATCGATTAAGGACTAAAGGAATGGACCAAGATGAATCAATGTGTGTGTAACTCTCTATTCTCTCTCTAATATAGGATTCGGTTCCTTTTTGTGAAGGAAAAAGATAAAGCTTAATCATCCCCACAATGTTGTGACCTCCAACACATGCCATCACCAAGAAACAACATGTATACAAGCCCTTGAGTTTCTTTTTATTTAGCATGCAATCTTTAAATTATACATGGCGTTCGGTTAAGTCCCTTTTACAATGGCTATCCAATACTTCTTTGCTTCAATTTGGTCCTAAAATTACTTAATTAGTCTAAAATTACTTAATTAGTCTAATAAGTGACAAGTCTATAACAATATAACTAATAATAATTTCTAGCATACTCCTTAACCAATTTTTGGGATATTACAATTCTCCTCCTCTAAAAGAAATTAGTCCTCGAATTTCCTAAGGTGAGTAGATGAGGATCGGGCTCTTATATGGCTACCTTAGATTTTGAGAAATTTTCAACGAGGACATATCATATAAAGGAATGAATTGATTTAAAAAAAATCCAACAAGACATAAATAAGATTGAATACAATTTAATTGTACTCACGAGGGTATAAGCTTTGATACTAGGTTAACTTATCTTATCGAAGTCCTTGGTTGTACAACCAAAGGAAGAACAAGAGGAGTTTGAAAATCTTCTGTCAAAGAAGTGACAATTTTATCGAATGTTTCGCTATATATATGAAACATTCTTACTATACAGGATAAGTTGAAGGAGCTTCTTGTTACTGTTGATAATTATCTGAGAATTCTGCTATTCTTAATTCATCTTACTCTTCTTCCTCCATTGGAAGAACCAGCCGGGATCTCAATATACTGATCCTAACACGTCTCATACGTTTTCTAAGGATTAATAACATATAAAAGAGAGATCTTATCAGACGTAGATCACAAGTACAAATCAAATTTAACTCCTAGGTAGCACAATAACTTGTAATGATGCAATGAGTTACAGTTTAGTCCAAGAATCGACTAAACCTAAGCTCTGATACCAAAATGTAGCACCAATAACCCGGCTTAGGATTAAACCGAATTAGGAAGTGTTATGGAAAAACAATCAAACAAACATACGAGGCTTACTTTCTTTTCAACTAAAAATTAGTGTGATTCAAAACTTTTTGGTTGGTGGATAAGTCTACCAATCTCAATAAATCATACTCAACAATTATACATACATTAAGCAAAATACTTCAACCACTAGATCAAAAGCATGCTCTTTTAATTAAGTACCTCAGATCACAAAGTTTATTATTTAAAATTTAAACCAATTATTCAGGATTTCAATCTAAAAATTTATATATCACAACCAAACAAAATAACATAGCAACAAATACTCAAACCTCATTCTAACATAGCTAAATCAACAAATCAATCATTCGAACTTCGAATTTAACATAACTTAATACACCAACAAACGTAATCAGATACATATGTCTTCCGCAAAGCCATACCCTACACGCCCTCGTTGACATGCTTATTGATTAATATTTTAACTCCCAGTCCAATCATATGATTTACCTTATTAAATTAAGGTTAATAAATGTTAATAAATATATATGTGTATCAGACCACTAACACACATACCTCACGGTAATCTACTAACTTAAGGCATATATGATATTTAAGCAACCATACATTCGTACTAATTAATATCACTCCCATAGCAAGCAACTTACGGCATAATTAAAACCTCATTACAAAGCTTTGAATAATTATAAAGCTTATAAACATATGAAATCAAATAGGAAATTATAATGCACAATGCATTCTAAGTGCCACCATTTAGGAGTTCTTAAGGAAAATACGAACATACACCTTGGCACTCGTGATCTCGTCCGGGCTCAGGAAGTATTCAAAATCATATTCTTCCTAAAATGCATTGAAAAGATAGAGTAAGCATAAGCTTAGAGAGGTAGCTTAAGATGACTATTGATATGAAACAATAATTTGTCCTTTCACATACTAGATTTGGACAAAAAGGTTAGTTATTTTAGGACAATACACACACTAACAAGCATTTATTCTTATATATGGTATTTGTATCAGACATGGACATAAAACTTATAATGTTCAAACAAGTATACACAGGCATACTCGATTACTTACACCAAGTATATGTATATAAGTAGTTATATACATAATTATAGCTGCACAACAAAGCATTTTCACATCTAAACAAAGGAATGATCGATAAATGCATGAACCTAGTTATTCATGAGAATTCTAATAATCACATCTATTCTCCCATTTTGATACTCAATTCGAAACAAAGAATCCATGAGCATAACGGTTCATAGTCATAGTTTCTTACTTCACAAGTTGATCCAACTTAACATATTATAAACATGATTACTTTCATATACGTCATTAAACATAGCATTTTGTAATCTTTGTTACTTGGCATATAAGATAACAAATATATCAGATCATATTTATGATATGCTTAAAATACTAAAATACGTATTTTGTTCACATGAAAAACAGTCCCGTTTCATGTACACATATATATATATAATTTCATACCAATCCATAACAAACTTGTATTTATTCAAAACAATCCATGACATTTTATTTATTCAAAACAGTCCATTGATCATGTATTTAATTAAACAATCAAAACAGTCCATGACATCTTTATTTCTATTCAAAACAGTCCATTGATCATGTATAAGTAATTAAACAATCAAAACAGTCCATGACATCTTTATTTCTATTCAAAACAGTCCATTGATCATGTATATGTAATTAAACAATCAAAACAATCCATTGATTATATAAACATAGCATCTCATATATATATATTTACTCATCATAATAATTATCAAGCATAGCATATTGTAATTATGATTTATTTATCAAATAATCTTTCAACCATGACATTTTTCAATCATATGTTACTTATCTCATAGGTTATCAAAATAATATGTTAGTTTAATAGCAAATTTCATGTTTTTCTATAACACAGCCTTGAAAAACAAGTATCTCACAACATAATTACTTATCACATAGTTATTGAACATAAAATCTCATAAGCATGGATACTTTCCACATGAATTATCGAAAATAGTTCGTTTGTTTAACTTAAAAATTTTCATTAATTCGTATTTATCATTGTTTCAAACTTAGCATAACATAAGTATAATTTACTCGATACATAAAATATCAAACATGGCATATTCATAGTGTATCATATATATATATATAACATATCTTAGACATAATGTATCATAGACAAGGCAAGTCTTAAATATAATATCTCATAGTCACAATTTACTTGTCATACAAGTTATCAAGGTAGTCCTTTACTTTATTTTGAAATTTCATTATTTTGCATTTAATATAGCCTTGAAATCAAGTAGTAGCCTAGGTACTCGAATCCCCAACCAACTATCGCCAACGAAATGTACTCATTGTACTGGTCAATCCCCAACCAACTATGACCAACATACATCCCTCCTAATGTCACCTCATACTCACTGGTTAATCCTTCCACCCTAAACAAGTGACCAACTCTACATCCCAATTATACCTATGCCTCTCAAAACCAAGGCTTATCTTATTTTTTTTTAATGGAATAATGGTTGAGCTAAGCTCCATGTCCATTTAGTCATATAAGATGTCCTATTCTTGTCAAATATGAGCATTGCTCCGTTTATTGTTGTCATGAAATAAAGGTTTATTTCAATTGAGTATCATATTATAATCGGTATTGAGCTTTTCTTTTTATCAAAGTATTCGAAAAGCATATCATATATATAGATCATAGACAAGAATAACTTCAGGTATTCGAATAGCACAAAATCCCCACAAAGTTTATAAGTTATCATATCAAGCATATAGGATCTTATGAACACTTAAAATATATATCATGCATTCATCAAATATTTCATATTATAAGATACTTTTACTAAATTACTCACCTCGAATCCAAGCTTAAATGCGCAACATCACTTAACTTAACAAACAAGCAATATAAATTAAAGCAAATAAGATGCTAGGGATAGTTTTGATCTATCCCGTGACTTTAAACTACACTCACAGGTTTGAAGATTAATTTCGATCTTTAATTAGAATGCCAAGTTGATTGTCCAAGACTTTATCCTTCTTAGCTCTATTGTGCTCCACTGATTTTGCACTAGAGTAAGACAATAGTGATATATTATTCTCTTTGAAGCTTAACTTTAAGAATACAACCCATTCAAACATCACATAATCATGCACATATACTTGATTCTTAGGAGCACCTACTTTTGTTATAGTTTATTACGTCAATCAAAGTAGTCCAGATTTTAATTAAACAAGTTATCTTTAATTCCTAAAAATAGTCTACTAACATTGCAAAAGTGTTTCCCTTTTGATTTGCAAAACCGTCTAGTTTTGAGCTATAAATTAACCTTTCAATTAAACTTACAATGCATCCCTTTTTAAACTATAAAATCAATCCCCAGAGCAAGTTTAAAAAGCAGTCCAGTTAATCCCAAAAATAGTCTCGATTTTATTTAACAAAACAACCCCTAAACAATTTGCAAAACAACCCTTTAGCTGAATTTCTAAATCAATCTATTATGTTACAAACACAGTCCCACTTTGAGTTATAAAACAGTCCTAATTGTTGAACCAACAAACCCATAATTGTATATATATAAATATATCAATCTTTGTGACCACAATCCAAGTTTAAGCATGTGACACTCATTCAACAAGGGCATAGTTCGAAAGTTCCGTTCAACTAAATCAACCATAGAATTTACTTCTAGTGATGATTCATTTAACAATTTGATTTATCTTAACTACCTTAGAACTCACTACCTACCAATTTAACAACTTAAGCTATCATAAAATTCTCAAAAAATAGGATATGTTAGCATTTATACCAATAGAACTTCAAGAATTCTTAACTTGAATTTGCTCTTCAAACAAATCTAATATCAAGATAACATGTTGAGATTTATAACCCAATTCACCACTTAAACATTAAATCAAAAAGGGCGGAAAAGATTTCTTACCCCTTTACTTAAGTTAATCGATTAAGGACTAAAGGAATGGACCAAGATGAATCAATGTGTGTAAACTCTCTATTCTCTCTCTAATATAGGATTCGGTTCCTTTTTGTGAAGGAAAAAGATAAAGCTTAATCATCCCCACAATGTTGTGACCTCCAACACATGCCATCACCAAGAAACAACATGTATACAAGCCCTTGAGTTTCTTTTTATTTAGCATGCAATCTTTAAATTATACATGGCGTTCGGTTAAGTCCCTTTTACAATGGCTATCCAATACTTCTTTGCTTCAATTTGGTCCTAAAATTACTTAATTAGTCTAAAATTACTTAATTAGTCTAATAAGTGACAAGTCTATAACAATATAACTAATAATAATTTCTAGCATACTCCTTAACCAATTTTTGGGATATTACAATTCTCCTCCTCTAAAAGAAATTAGTCCTCGAATTTCCTAAGGTGAGTAGATGAGGATCGGGCTCTTATATGGCTACCTTAGATTTTGAGAAATTTTCAACGAGGACATATCATATAAAGGAATGAATTGATTTAAAAAAAATCCAACAAGACATAAATAAGATTGAATACAATTTAATTGTACTCACGAGGGTATAAGCTTTGATACTAGGTTAACTTATCTTATCGAAGTCCTTGGTTGTACAACCAAAGGAAGAACAAGAGGAGTTTGAAAATCTTCTGTCAAAGAAGTGACAATTTTATCGAATGTTTCATTATATATATGAAACATTCTTACTATACTGAGATAAGTTGAAGGAGCTTCTTGTTACTTTGTTGATAATTATCTGAGAATTCTGCTATTCTTAATTCATCTTACTCTTCTTCCTCCATTGGAAGAACCAGCCGGGATCTCAATATACTGATCCTAACACGTCTCATACGTTTTCTAAGGATTAATAACATATAAAAGAGAGATCTTATCAGACGTAGATCACAAGTACAAATCAAATTTAACTCCTAGGTAGCACAATAACTTGTAATGATGCAATGAGTTACAGTTTAGTCCAAGAATCGACTAAACCTAAGCTCTGATACCAAAATGTAGCACCAATAACCCGGCTTAGGATTAAACCGAATTAGGAAGTGTTATGGAAAAACAATCAAACAAACATACGAGGCTTACTTTCTTTTCAACTAAAAATTAGTGTGATTCAAAACTTTTTGGTTGGTGGATAAGTCTACCAATCTCAATAAATCATACTCAACAATTATACATACATTAAGCAAAATACTTCAACCACTAGATCAAAAGCATGCTCTTTTAATTAAGTACCTCAGATCACAAAGTTTATTATTTAAAATTTAAACCAATTATTCAGGATTTCAATCTAAAAATTTATATATCACAACCAAACAAAATAACATAGCAACAAATACTCAACTCCTCATTCTAACATAGCTAAATCAACAAATCAATCATTCGAACTTCGAATTTAACATAACTTAATACACCAACAAACGTAATCAGATACATATGTCTTCCGCAAAGCCATACCCTACACGCCCTCGTTGACATGCTTATTGATTAATATTTTAACTCCCAGTCCAATCATATGATTTACCTTATTAAATTAAGGTTAATAAATGTTAATAAATATATATGTGTATCAGACCACTAACACACATACCTCACGGTAATCTACTAACTTAAGGCATATATGATATTTAAGCAACCATACATTCGTACTAATTAATATCACTCCCATAGCAAGCAACTTACGGCATAATTAAAGGCTCGTTACAAAGCTTTGAATAATTATAAAGCTTATAAACATATGAAATCAAATAGGAAATTATAATGCACAATGCATTCTAAGTGCCACCATTTAGGAGTTCTTAAGGAAAATACGAACATACACCTTGGCACTCGTGATCTCGTCCGGGCTCAGGAAGTATTCAAAATCATATTCTTCCTAAAATGCATTGAAAAGATAGAGTAAGCATAAGCTTAGAGAGGTAGCTTAAGATGACTATTGATATGAAACAATAATTTGTCCTTTCACATACTAGATTTGGACAAAAAGGTTAGTTATTTTAGGACAATACACACACTAACAAGCATTTATTCTTATATATGGTATTTGTATCAGACATGGACATAAAACTTATAATGTTCAAACAAGTATACACAGGCATACTCGATTACTTACACCAAGTATATGTATATAAGTAGTTATATACATAATTATAGCTGCACAACAAAGCATTTTCACATCTAAACAAAGGAATGATCGATAAATGCATGAACCTAGTTATTCATGAGAATTCGAATAATCACATCTATTCTCCCATTTTGATACTCAATTCGAAACAAAGAATCCATGAGCATAACGGTTCATAGTCATAGTTTCTTACTTCACAAGTTGATCCAACTTAACATATTATAAACATGATTACTTTCATATACGTCATTAAACATAGCATTTTGTAATCTTTGTTACTTGGCATATAAGATAACAAATATATCAGATCATATTTATGATATGCTTAAAATACTTCGATACGTATTTGTTCACATGAAAAACAGTCCCGTTTCATGTACACATATATATATATAATTTCATACCAATCCATAGCAAACTTGTATTTATTCAAAACAATCCATGACATTTTTATTTCTATTCAAAACAGTCCATTGATCATGTATATGTAATTAAACAATCAAAACAGTCCATGACATCTTTATTTCTATTCAAAACAGTCCATTGATCATGTATAAGTAATTAAACAATCAAAACAGTCCATGACATCTTTATTTCTATTCAAAACAGTCCATTGATCATGTATATGTAATTAAACAATCAAAACAATCCATTGATCAAGTCAAACATAGCATCTCATATATATATATATTACTCATCATAATAATTATCAAGCATAGCGGATTGTAATTATGATTTATTTATCAAATAATCTTTCAACCATGACATTTTTCAATCATATGTTACTTACCTCATAGGTTATCAAAATAATATGTTAGTTCAATAGCAGATTTCATGTTTTGTCTATAACACAGCCTTGAAAAACAAGTATCTCACAACATAATTACTTATCACATAGTTATTGAACATAAAATCTCATAAGCATGGATACTTTCCACATGAATTATCGAACATAGTTCGTTTGTTTAACTTAAAATTTTCATTAATTCGTATTTATCATTGTTTCAAACTTAGCATAACATAAGTATAATTTACTCGATACATAAGATATCAAACATGGCATATTCATAGTGTATCATATATATATATAACATATCTTAGACATAATGTATCATAGACAAGGCAAGTCTTAAATATAATATCTCATAGTCACAATTTACTTGTAATACAAGTTATCAAGGTAGTCCTTTACTTTATTTTCAAATTTCACTATTTTGCATTTAATATAGCCTTGAAATCAAGTAGCAGCCTAGGTACTCGAATCCCCAACCAACTATCGCCAACAGAAATGTACTCATTGTACTGGTCAATCCCTCCTACTGTCGCCAAGTGACCAACATACATCCCTCCTAATGTCACCTCATAAGCACTGTATCCCAGGACCGTAGTCCACCCTAAACACGAGCTCTATGGACTCTATGGCATGCCAATTATACCTATGACTGACTCAAAACCAAGGCTTATCACATATTATTGTTTTTAATGGAATAATGGTTGAGCTTAGCTCTATGTACATATAGTCATATAAGATGTCCTATTCTTGTTAAAGATGAGCATTGCTCCGTTTATTGTTGTCATGAAATCAAGGTTTATTTAAATTGAGTCTTATCATATTATATTCGGCATTGAGCTTTTCTCCTTATCAAAGTAGTCGAAAAGCATATCATATCTATAGATCATAGACAAGCATAACTTCAGGTATTCGAATAGCACAAAATCCCCACAAAGTTTATAAGTTATCATGTCAAGCATATAGGATCTTATGAACACTTAAAATATATATCATGCATTCATCAAATATTTCATATTATAAGATACTTTTACTAAATTACTCACCTCGAATCCAAGCTTAAATGCGCAACATCACTTAACTTAACAAAGAAGCAATGTAAATTAAAGCAAATAAGATGCTCGGGATAGTTTTGATCTATCCTGAGACTTTAAACTACACTCACAGGTTTGGAGATTAGCTTCGATCTTTAATTACAATGCCAAGTTGATTGTCCAAGACTTTATCCTTCTTAGCTCTATTGTCCTCCATGATTTTGCACTAGAGTAAGACAATAGTGATATATTATTCTCTTTGAAGCTTAACTTTAAGAATACAACCCATTCAAACATCACATAATCATGCAGATATACTTGATTCCTAGGAGCACCTACTTTTGTTATAGTTTATTATGTCAATCAAAGTAGTCCAGATCTTAATTAAACAAGTTATCTTTAATTCCTAAAAATAGTCTACTAACATTGCAAAACTGTTTCCCTTTTTGATTTGCAAAACCGTCCAGTTTTGAGATGTAAATTAATCTTTCAATTAAGCTTACAATGCATCCCTTTTTAAACTATAAAATGAATCCCCAGAGCAAGTTTAAAAAGCATTCCAGTTTATCCCAAAAACAGTCTCTATTTTATTTAACAAAACAACCCCTAAACAATTTGCAAAATAGCCCTTTAGCTGAATTTCTAAATCAATCTATTATGGTTACAAAAATAGTCCCCTTTGAGTTATAAAACAGTCCTAATTGTTGAACCAACAAACCCATAATTGTATATATATAAATATATCTATCTTTGTGACCACAATTCAAGTTTAAGCTTGTGACACTCATTCAACAAGGGCATAGTTCGAATGTTCCATCCAACTAAATCAACCACAGAATTTACTTCTAGTGATGATTCATTTAACAATTTGATTTATCTTAACTACCTTAGAACTCACTACCTACCAATTTAACAACTTAAGCTATCATAAAATTCTCAAAAAAATAGGATATGTTAACATGTATACCAATCGAACTTCAAGAATTTTCTCTTTAAACAAAACTAATATCAAGATAACATGTAAAGATTTATAACCCAATTCGCCACTTAAACATTAAATCAAAAACGGAGGAAAAGATTTCTTACCCCTTTACTTAAGTTAATCGATTAAGGACTAAAGGAATGGACCAAGATAAATCAATGTGTGTAAACTCTCTATTCTCTCTCTAACATAGGATTCGGTTCCTTTTTGTGAAGGAAGAAGATAAAGCTTAATCATCCCCACAATGCTGTGACCTCCAACACATGCCATCACCAAGAAACAACATGTATACAAGCCCTTGAGTTTCTTTTTATTTTGCATGCAATCTTTAAATTATACATGGCGTTCGGTTAAGTCCCTTTTACAATGGCTATCCAATACTTCTTTGCTTTAGTTTGGTCCTAAAATTACTTAGTTAGTCTAATAAGTGACAAGTCTATAACAATATAACTAATAATAATTTCTAGCATACTTCTTAACCAATTTTTGGGATATTACAATTCTCCTGCCATAAAAGAAATTCGTCCTCGAATTTCCTAAGGTGAGTAGATGGGGATCAGGCTCTTATATGGCTGCCTTAGATTTTGAGAAATTTTCAATGAGGTCATATCATATAAAGGAATGAATTGATTTAAAAAATCCAACAAGACATAAATAAGATTGAATATGATTTAATCGTACTCACGAGGGTATAAGCTTCGATACTAGGTTAACTTATCTTATTGAAGTCCTTGGTTGTACAACCAAAGGAAGAACAAGAGGAGTTTGAAAATCTTTTGTCAAAGAAGTGACAATTTTATTGAATGTTTCATTATATAGATGAAACATTCTTACTATACAGGATAAATTGAAGGAGCTTCTTGTTACTGCTGATAATTATCTGAGAATTCTGCTATTCGTAATTCAGCTTACTTTTCTTCCTCCATTGGAGGAACCAGCCGGGATCTCAATATCCCAATCCTAACGCGTCTCATACGTTTTCTAAGGATTAATAACATGTTTTATAAATCAATTCAGGGTCAAAACTAGCAATATGCAAATATGCTACGAATACTTCAAAAGTCAAGAAATGGTTATTTTATAAACTAGTTTTATGTTAGATGTTTTAAAAAATTACAAGTCTAGCATTCTGTTAAATAATATTGTGACATCCTAAATGTGTATTCATACTACGAGTATACGTTAAGGGTGTTACAAGAATACCCATCTAGAAAACAATAATAATCCTTGCCTGTAAGCCGATCGAGCATTTGATTAATAAAAGAAAGAGGGAAGTGATCTTTCCTTATTACTGCATCGAGTCTCCTGTAATCCATGCGAATCTGTCATCCCATAGGAATACGAGTTGGAATCAATTCATCAGCATCATTACGGACTACAATGATGCCACTTTTCTTGGGAACACAATGGACTGGACTAACCCATGCACTTCAAAAATTGTACAGATAATATATGCATCCAACAATTTGAAAATTTCTTTCTTGACCACTTCTTTCATCTTTTCATTGAGTCGGCACTGCGACTTAATAGATTGTTTGCTATCATCATCCATAATGATCTTATGCATCCACAGAGATGGGCTAATGCATTTAATATCCACAATGGTCCAGGCAATAGCGTGTTTGTTCTACTTCAGAATATTTGTAACACCCTCAACCCGGTTTAGAAGAAAACCGAAATCAAAGGTGTTAAAGAGATACAAACAGAAATCGATCACAATGGTTTGAAAACTTTAGACTTTTTCATTTAAAATTTTCTCCTTCAATTTGACAACTTGGTCACAACATAACAAGATATAAATTCGAAATCTAGTTTCAATGCAAAACTACTACAAAATTTGAGACTTCATATAAAGATTCTGACAAACTTTAATGATCACTTGATACAAGGATAATCATCAATCAATATACGAACAACAAACACAATTATTTAAAACAACAATCAATTATAGATATGCATCGACAAATCATGAAGGGGTCAAAACTAATCAATAATAATGTTTCATTATCAACAATATTTCATATTAACTCTTGTTTAACTTTTATAATTTTATTACTCCATTAGTATTTTAATTCTAGAAGAGACTAGGTACTATTTGTTTGAAGGTGACCAAGAAGTAATTCAAACATCATCCGGTTCATTAGATCTTATTAACTTGCTAGATAAATTCCCAAAATACCAACTAAATAATTACAACTTATTTCTTATTACCTTTTTTCCTTCTACTTAAACAATGTACATATTCACAAACATGTTGACCTCGCCAACCACTTAAATTAGAGATTCTCATTTTCTTGAACATAATAAAAACTCTCAATGTACATAGCATACAAATGTCCAGTCCAAGAGAACATCAATTAAACAATTTCACACATACATAAATTTCATGCATTCGATACGAAAGTAGCCAAAAGGTATCTTATGAACCAGCAATCCGTTAAACTTTGATATCATACTAGACCCCAATTCGAACATGAACTATATTGGTTCATTACTTTTCATAATCACATGTCAAACAGATCCAATCAATATAAAAGCAACTAAAGCTTATCATTACACAACTTAATGCTTTAAAGATTTCAAATAATCATGTCTTAAGCTCACAAGTTATCACTACATGATCAGGTTACTATTTATACTTGCCTACTAGCCTCATTCAAAACTTTTGCTTATTACTTTCATTTTTCTATGATATTAACACAATAATTAACTAAAATGATCAACCAACAATAACAAACTAGACATTACCAAGAAATACATATCCCAATTATAAGCTTTACGATGAATGACATAATACTATCGAGACAACCATGTATATATATATAAACCATTTACAAATTTTGCAATGTCTAATGCCATATTACATCAATATCGATGATATGCTTCTATACACCACTATGCCACCATCTAAGGAGTTCAACTAAAGAAATTCTATATATAGGAGGAACTTTAGTCAGTGACTTACAACTTTCAACACGATCAACACAAGGAGAATCATATAACCTGCATATGTATGAAAATGAATGCATTAGGCTTATTTAGCCTAAGTGAGGTAGTAATCTTAAATGACAAGGTATATTGACAATGATATCAAATGGTAATCTAAAAGATAACAAGCATATGTTAACACCAGGTGTTTATATCTTAATCTTAGCTTAAACATGGCCTTGTTATTTAGAAGCTTTATCCGAGATCATATCCTTTCAAGTCTTAGTCTAAATTCTTTTAGAGTTAACCGAGTTCTTTTGAATTTCTTATTGAACTTATCAAAGTTCACAACTTATCTTTTTGTAGCCTTAATAAGGCTTATCAAAGTACTTATAAGAGCTTTCAGAGTTCTTATTAAAGCTTATCAGAGATTATGACAGAGCATATATGAGTTCATCTCTTTTAAATCATTTGCCTTGGATCACATTTGGACATAGATAACATTGGTCCGTGTTTGACTGTATTGGTCTGTGTTATACATAGCCCAAAGGACATAGCAATGGCTAGTATCGGAAACATAACAATCCTAACTTCTCAACTATCCAACCAAACTATCGCCAATCTCCGTATCATCTTCCCCGTTACCTCCTACTGTCGCCAAAATATCACATATATATAGGGCATCCCCCGAGTCGTAGCTCATGGACCATAGTCCCTAAAATATATACCTCTGTACCATGCCAAATAGTCCAAGGTCTTCCATTACTTAGGCAACTTACGTATCTTATGCTTAAGATTAGGAGGGTATCTTATGTTACAGGCAATCTTACTTGGTTCTTTACTTAGCGTCTTTTGGAAAAAGATAGCTTTTAGCTCCTTAGAGCATGAATTCTTATAACCTTTAAGCTTAATGTTGTTTCTTGTATTTTATGTTTCCAAGGATTAAGGGTTAAAATCAATTCAAGGCAAGGCTCATATAGATAAATACTTCAATTCTACCACCATTCCACATCATAAATGAGCATAGAATGTATTCATGGTGCATATGTAATGCATACCTTAGCCATGAGACTTTAATGCCATGTATGTATCCCAACCCAAATGCTCTATGTGAGCCTTATGCAAGAATGATCATAAATGATCCATACTTTAACAATTAACACAACAATCCAATAGAAACAAAGATCGGAGTGACTCCGTGTCACCCGAAGCAAATGCAACTACACTCACCTCTTATCCGGAAGTTATGGGATACCTAAATCCATAATTTCCCTTAGCTTCCACTAACTCAATTTCCTATTCTTCCTTAACGTGGCATGTACTTCAAAATAAACAACCAATTATCAGTATCAATTTGATTTATTTACCAACAGTCTTATTACACACATCTACATATATACATACTAATCTGTCCATTGAGGTTCTTAACTAAGCAAAATAGTCCATTTTCATAAGTTTACATACTTACGCACAAAGCAATTCTAATTACTTACTTATACATTTTCATACTTCCAAAAACAGACCTAATTATCCCTATACATATACACATACATATACATATAAAAAACAATCCAACATGCTTTCATGTTTATACAAAACTATCCAACAAATGTTCAATGTTCATATACAGCCCTAGCAATCATGTATACAAATTTTCACATATCAAAACAGTCCACCAATTCATGTGTTTACACAAAACAACCCCAATTAACATGTATACATATTTTCACATATCAAAACAATCCACTAATTTATGTGTTTACACAAAACAACCCCAATTAACACGTATACATATTTTCACATATCAAAACAATCCACCAATTCATGTGTTTACACAAAACAACCCCAATTAACATGTATACATATTTTCACATATCAAAACGGTCCACCAATTCATGTGTTTACACAAAACAACCCCAATTAACATGTATACATATTTTCACATATCAAAACAGTCCACTAATTTATGTGTTTACACAAAACAACCCCAATTAACATGTATACATATTTTCACATATCAAAACAGTTTCAATCTCATATTTACTTAACTACATGTTCAAAACAGTCCCAAAACAGTCTATAATTTCAGATCAGTCCTTCAATTTTGCAGAACAACCCTCAATGACTTACAAAACAGTCCCTAAATTTTCAATTTATAAAACAGCTCTTAGATTTATCAAAACAACCCTTACTCAAAATAGTCCCCTATTTTATTTCAAAACAATCCCTTAAACTTTTACAAACAGCCCCCATGTTCTCAGATTTAAAAAATAGTTCCAAAACATTCAATTTCAATGCAAAACAGTTTTAAGTAATACTTCATATGATCGATTCAGTCCCTTAATTCATACATACACATATATGTGCACAAAACAGTCTCATATTGAATTTTAACAAGCAATACCATCCAATTCAAGCTAAAACAGCAAATTCATAGCCATCAAGGACCTATTCGATTAGTCCTTAGCATACCATGCATGACTCCTTTCATGCATTATAATTATATTACCATTTGAAAGTAACAAAATGCATAGCTCTAATTTATAACTCTAATACTTCTAACAACACTCATGATTCATACATATCTCTTCGAATAAGCACTAATTTTACTTGATTAGGAAGAAAAGAATGAGATTACCTTTCTCCAACACCACTCGAATAAAGATTTAAGCTATGGAATTGTATGAGCAAAGCCCCTTGCCAACTTTCTCTCCAATCCCTCTCTATCCTAATGCTTCGGTTATGGAGAGAGTGAGAGGAAGATGATGGATAATTGCTATTTCTTTCCTCATACAAAAATTCCATTTGTTTTTCCCCCTTCACACATGCCTTCACCATCCTCATACATGTGTACAAGACCTTACATTGGTTTTTATTTATCATGCAAACAATAAACTCTTTTAGGCATTCAGTTTAGTCCTTATAAAATTGATGTTCGATTATTCATTGTTTCAATTTAGTCCCAACATACTGAATGTGTCTAATTGGTGACAATTCCATAACGTACTAACATGTGATAAATTTTGTAACTTTCAACTAAGCCCTTATTTGGGATATTACAATATTTATCAACTTAGCTTCTTGAATTGCATCGAGATTTGCAAAGACAATAACTGTAAGTGTATCCGCATCCCCAAGGAATACATATTTGAGATTAGCTGGTAATGGCTTTAGTTCTAGAGTATAAGTTTTCTCAATAAATGGTTTAAAAGTAGGAATTGTATAGTGTGGAAGATCTAAAGATTCAACCTATCATTTGTGTTGAACAACAATAATGAGCACTTCAACAATGCTATAACAATTTGGGAGATCGTCTTCTACCATTGTCAGTGCGGTATCTTTAGAAATGAGAATATGATGATGATTCAAGTCTTCTGGAATAATATTGTCTAGAACATCAATATGATGACATTCTTCTGTATTCCTTCCAAAATCAACATTAAACATCCCAAAAGTAACTTGATCATTATCGACCCGCATTGTGAGTTATCTTTTTGATACATCAATAATCACCTTCTCGATTGTTAATAATGACCGACCAAGAATAATAAGGACTTTCTTGTCTGCCTCACAGTCAAGAATAATAAAATCTACTGGAAATACAAACTTTTCGACACGAACCACATCTTTAATTTGTTCATTTGGATGAGTCAAAGATCTGTCTGCTACTTGCAATATGACGACAGTGGGTTTTGTTTCTCCATTGCCCAACTTCTGAAAAGTTGATAAAGGAATTCGATTAATACTGGCCCCTAGATCACAAAGAGCTTTACTAAAGTAATAATTTCCAATAGAGCAGGGGATGATAAAGCTGCCAGGATCTTTCATTTTTCTTGGTAGAGGGGTTGATATAAGCGCACTATATTTCTTTTTGAGTGCAATGGTCTTGATAGCACTGTGCTTTTTCTTCTTAGATAGATTTCCTTCATGAACTTTGCATAACTAGGAATCTGTGTAAGCGCATCCATCAAGGGGACTTGCACCATAAGCCATTTCCAAGTATCTTAAAAGAATTTAAATTAATTATCAGACTTAACTTTCATGAATCGATAAGGAAAATGTAGAGAAGGATTTTCTGCTGATTGTGTTGACGTCTAAAATGGCCCTGACAACTTAGATTGCAACACAGGTGGTAGAGGAGTGATAACTGAAGGAGCATCATCTGCCATGCCATCCTCCATTCCATCTATCAACATATGATCAGGTTTTGAAGACTCCCCTCGCTCATGTGTAGATATGGGTGCTTGCTGTATCTAGTTAGTAGTTTGCTTGCCACTGCAGAGAGTAATAGCCTTGCAGTGCTCTTTACCCTTGATTACCAGACTCTTAGTATTTCTAGAAAGTATGGCTGGTTGTCGAGAGTTCATGTCATTAATTAACTACCCCATTTGAGCTTCTAAAGTACGAATTGAAGAAGAGTGACCTTATACTGTAACTTCTGTTTGAGAGAGGTGTTCGCGCATCATTTCCTCAAAAAGAGCAAATAGATCAAAGATTGATGATGGAGCATAATGACTAGTGTGTGACTATATTTGAGTTGGTGCTCCATATTATGACTGTGCGCCAAACTGCGATTGTTGAGTTTGTGAAGAAGGATGTTGTGGTTGCATCTTGTTCTGTTGTGACTGTAGTAGAGCCTATGGGGTAAACTGTTGTTACAGATAACTAAAATTCCCTTGACGCACACTAGATTTCCCTTGAAAAGAATTATTCCCAGAGCAAAATACTCCTAAATTTTGCGTAAAATTAGAATTTCCCAAAGATTTTATATAGTTGTGTTGTAAGAATTACCCATGGTATTGCCTCGTATGTTACTAACATAGCTTGCATTTTCTGCATGTTGTGGGAAATCTTTCCATCTTTGGTTCTCACCACAAATCTCACAAGAGAATACGTGAGTAGTGGTTTGTTAAGCTAGCTGAATGGGAGCAACTTCACTTGTGCCCTCCATATTGTTGATTTTGTTCTCCAAAGAAGAAATATGAGCCTTTACAGAAGAGATATCATCCAGCTCGAAAACTCTTGGTGTAGCCTTGCATGAAGCAGCTCTCGAAATAGGATACTGAGAATCATTTTGTGCAAATTGCTCAAACACTCCAACAACAACATTGTAGGTGCAATCAAGTAAAAGTCCAATAGATGACCCGTCAACAATATGTCTTGTGGCCGCATTCAACCTATTGTAGAATATCTCAATTTTTGTAACACCCTTAACGTATACTGGTAGGCCGAATATACATTAAAGATGTTACAGGGTCATTGAAAGAAATCTTGACTTGAATTTTTTTTATTTATTTTTTATACCAAAATTCATCTTGTAGTTTAACACTTTCTCGATTTTTGAATTAAAACTATGTCAATTTATTGCAGCTAGTTTTGACCCTGAATTGGTTTATAAATTCATAATTGAGTTATTGAAATAAAAATATAATTCAGGGTGAAAACTATGTACACTGCCTAGACCCTTTCTTGATTTTAAAATTTTTACGCGATCAGGGTTAAACAACACTTAACTACGTCAAAATTCATAGTTATTAATAGCAAACCATTTCTCTAAGTCCATATTTCCATGACAATGTATAAATACGTTATAAGTTTAGACTTACAAAACAGTTTACCCACTTAAAATATTACATGCCCACTAGTTTATCAAATCACGTTAAAGATGTATGTACTGTACCTACAGATAGTAACTTGATCTTCCCAATCTCCTCATTCCTAGTCTATTTTCGAAGAACCTACGTGTGAAATAACACACACCAAGTACAAACTTAGTGAGGCAATAATCTTATTTATCAAAACATAAAATAAAGCAATACATGTTATACATTAACCTAGCATAGTTTATGTCTAAAGCAGTATCATACTAACAAGGTTTTTTTCATAGTCAGTCCATATTCATGTGCAAATCATAATTTTTCTAACTTAGTCTAGTTCCAATACTCCATCATTATCAAGTAAATCATATACATGGCATAGTTCACATACATGGCATATATTTCACATGCATGACATGATATATATATATATATATACATATGACATAATTCACATACATGACATGCTTCATATACATGTCATAATTCATATATATGGCATGAATTATATACGTGGCAGAATACTTATACATGTCATAATTCATATACGTGGCATGATTTATATATGTGACATCATTCATATACATGACTTAATTCATATGCATAACATGATACATGTACATGTCATAAATCATATGCATGGTATAATTCATATACATAACATAATTTGTATACATGTCATGATTCATCTACGTGACATGATTCATATACATAACTTGATTCATTTACATGACATGATTCTTTTACCTGACATGATTCCCGTATTCATAGCATGGTTCATATTCATGACATATTTCATATACATGGCATGGTTCATATTCATGACATGATTAATATACGTAACATGATTTGTTTACATGACATGATTCTTTTATCATTGCCCAAAGTATGCTATATGAGATCGAGGTACTCTAGTCATCTTGAAATGACATCGTAGTGTCTAACGTGAACGTAAAGATGAGTACGTACTCGGGGACGCTCTTTGCTCCCCATAAACATAAAGCACTTTGATAGTACACTCGGGCACAGTGGGATTAGATCCCCAGGGTGCATGTGACACAAACATTTTGTCACAATATCTATTTGATAACATAAACATGAAGGCGCACCTGTTAAAGACTCATGGCATGCCAACTATACCATGGACTCTCAAACACAATACTTGGGCATTACATTTATCATCCATCAATCATCAAAATCAATTGTATAAATAGACATATCATGACTCATGTTTCATCATAATTGTTTATGGAAACACAAATTATCATATAAATAAACATTTCATGTTTTATGCTTCATCATAAATAGCAATGGCAAACATAGATCATCATCATTTCTCAGAATAATAATTCATACTTCATATTCCATTTAACCTACCTCTATTGCAACATGCAATAGCTCAACATATATATAAGGCAATACTATTTTTAAATTAAGGTCGACTAATCGCTAGTCTTCCTAATTGCAAATTTAAAACATATAAATGCACTCACCTGGGCCATTGATAGTATGCCTCACTAAGCTTACTTGAGATTCTTATCTTTCTTTATATCATTTGGTTATCCTTCAATTTCTTTTGGAACTGTATAAGTCCAATCGAACATATACATTATCATTCTCATATTCGACTAAAATCTAACATTGCTAACTTGATTCATAAACATGACTATTCAAATCTAAAATTTTTCTGAAAATTTCCCCAATATTCTTCAAAGTTTCTGAATTAGCCCCTAGGTCCTTAGTGACCATTTCGAACATTAAACAATTGTTCAAGCCTAATTTGAACAATTTCTATAATTAATTACTCATTTTGGACTATTACCTTTTTAGTCCTTAAACTTTTCTACATTAAATTAATTTACAACTAAACCATTTATTTATTTCTAAAATTCTTAGAAAGTTTCCTTTAACGTTCAAATTTATTCATTTTGGTCCTTCACTAATTCTTTATTTCGAAATAAGTCCCTTATCTTTCATTTCTTGACATTTCAATCCTTTAACTTTTATAACATGCTTGAATCTTCAATTCTATCAATTTTCCATAAATTCAAGACCAATCTTTATTTTTTTCCTAAATTACCGAATTGGTCCTTCAACTTCCAAAAATTTTCAATTTGGTCCCTAATCACCAATTCAAGCTACTTTCACAATAATTCAATGATTTCAATGCTAAAATAAAATTTTCAATAATTTCCCCTAGTTTTCCATAATTTCGAAATAGTTCCTAAATTTACAACTTGGGGAAATTATTCATCATATCATTAAAATAGGTCTCATAACATCATAATTCAATCAATTCCATCCTTAAGTTATCTTCCTAACCAATACCCAAATTTTAGGGTTAGAGTTTACAATCTCTAACATGGAATTTATCCAATTTTAACCTTAATTCCATGTTTGAATAATCAATTCAACTAACTACAACCCTAACTTCATCATAAGCTTTAATTTCCATAATCATCTTCATCAATAACATGAACTAGAATTAACTTTTATCATGCAATATTACTATCAAAATGAAGAAAATCAAGTGTAGAACAATTTACCTAAATAAAATTTGATTGAAACTTGTCTTGATTCTCCAATTTTGAGCTTGAAAATTTGAAAACTTCTTCCTCTCTCTTTCTTGAGCATTTCGAACAGCATAATAATGGATTTTTTAATTGTTTTTAATCCATGCGTAAAGTTAAATGAATTTTAAATTCATTTAACTAGTGAATTTATTAATTTGCCCTTTTAATCCAATGGCCAAAATTCAATCTCATCAAAAATCAATGGCTATGATTAAATCTATGTGTAATTCAGCTTTCAAAATTGCCCTCAAAGTTCCAAAATATTTCAAAAATGCCATCCATGGCAAATGACCAATTTGCCCTCCAACTAGACTTTATTTACTTACATGACTTAAAATTGCCATTCCATAAAAATTTTACCAAATTGGTTCCATTCTAACCAGACTCCTTCCCAAAATATCATAAAATTTTAATTTATGATTTTTATTCGAACCAATTATTCAAATTTCACTCAATACGTTTTCCAAATTTTCTTTCTTTGAGCTTTATAACCACTCCATCATATTCTAACTAAATCTAGTTAGAATCCCACCAAAATTAATAAAATATTCATAAAATAATATTTTATGAATTTCCCATAATCTTTGGAACTGTCTTTAAAATTTCAATTCGATCCGATATACCGTTAATTATAGAAAATTTTTATCTGATACCTTTCCTCTTAGAAATCTTATCTCTACAATCCATTTCAAATATTATCGACTTAAAAATAATTTTTTTATCAGTCAAAATATTGAATATGGGACCTTTCCAATAGGTCACCCATCCCTATACTACTCTGGTTTGAGCACGCATAACAATTTTTATTCGATCCAAAATTCGAATAATATATGCTTCGTACAAAAAATCCGGGTAACGCGAAAGTACCACTCTTGGGGTGAACTATTCATTTACGGGGTTAAATTACATAACTTTTTAAAATTACACTTCGGTCCCTAAACTTTTCCAAAATTTTCACTTTAACCCCTAAACTTTCAAAAATTACAATTTGGTCACTAGTACGAAAATTGGGATACTACAATTTGAGTTTATTTTTGAAGGCCATGGTTGGGACATCAGCGCAACAGGGATTCATATCTTTTCCATGTAGTGTGGAGAGTTTCATCATCCAACTCATAATAGGTGGTAATATCATTCCTCAAGCGCGAGTTCATTGTTGGACGATTAAAGCGCAATACAAATTGCATTGCAAGATCATTCCATGACGTGATGGATTCGGCAGAGAGTCCAAGAAACCACGTGCGAGCTCTTCCCTACAAAGAATATGGAAACAATTGCATGCATAATGCATCATCAGGAACACCTTGTTGACTAAAAGAAGCACATATTAAAAGGAATGATTGAAAATGCTCTCTAGCATCTTCATGTGGAAACCTCGCATTTTGACCATTTGAGTTGAGCATTTGAAACATAACCGGCTTCAACTCAGAATTTCCATCTTGAATAGGTGGTCGAACAACACCCGATTGCAAATTGTCCAACTAGGGAACAACAACCTTGCAGATTGTTCCATTATGGGTTTGTGGGTGCAGTGCTGGGTTTTTAGGATCATGAGGAATACCCTCATTGTTGACCTATCTTGCCATCTCACTTTGTCCTCGAAGTCTACGTCTAAAAGTCCTTTCAACTTCTGGATCCAGTATGAGGAGTGGTGTGGCAGAACTTCTGGTCATGCAACACCTACAAAACTAATAAAAAGAAAAGGAAATAACAAAAAAATATTAGAAACAACTACAAACTAGATAAAGGAAACAAAATTGCAAGCAGAAACATAAAAACCAAATAATGCCATCCTCGGCAACAACACCAAAACTTGATTGGTGAATAATTGTCACAAGAACTGTGCAAGCGTACAATACTGATGCAAGTATAGTGAACAGAGAAATAAAGTGTTGAACAAGAACAAAAAATTATAAGAAGGTAAAAGAAATATTAAGGAAAGATCTGGATCCCCTCGGTTTAGCTTGGCAGATTGTCAAGTATAACAAAGAAATAAAATATGATGGCTTATTTGATAATTAAAAGAATAAGCTCGCTTACTAACTTCCATTCGAATCTTAACTGATGAAGCAAAGATGTAGATTAACCATAACTCTCGTTGTTCGTCAAAACTACAAATCCTTGAACAAGTGGATCAACTCTCATTGTATCCTCATTTAACTTTCGTTGCAATGGCTTGTTAATTTGACTTGTCACTGCATCTCTCAATGTCAGTGACGATGTTAAACACTCTCATCCAAGAAAAGATAAGATCCAACAATTGAAATAAGAAGAAAGCTAATAATAATATATTGAACTTAAAAACCAAGTTTAAACAAGTTCATACAAAGCTCAAAAGTTAAAACATCATAAAATAACATAAGAAATATAATAAAATCTTCAATAAACATCTATCTCTAGAAGGATTTAAAGAAGAAAACATATATTCCTCCTTGTTCGAGCACTTGAATCCTCATTTCCTCAGATATTTCTGCCTTGCTTCACCTTGGATTTCTAGAAATTAAGTTTAATCCATCATGGGACGAGAGCGCGGAAGGTTCAAGATGATAGGAAAAATGAATATCTTATGAGTCTTCTTCTCTCTCCTCCAAAAGTGTCATTTTATAGGATGCTGAGGTAATGACACATGTCCTTCCGGTGATTTACGTGACTTTCTACCTTACACAATTTGTTGAATAGAAAATCCAGTTGGCAGATCGTCCTTATCCTTGGCAGTTTGGATAGCTGGCTGCTACAGTGTTGAACTGGCTGTAGTGGTGAAACTTCCTTTGCAGGGACATTAGTAATACAACGACAACATAGCAAAAAGGCAAAAATATGTACAACAAGAGCAACTAAGACTTCAGTTAAACAAAATGTAAAAAATAAAAATGAAAATGCAGAAATTGATGCATGAAACATTATTGTGGGGACAATTTAATCCATAAATCTAGAGGAAATACTTGCTCGTTAAAGAGCCATCAGCCACTTTTGGTGTCGGCGTATCCCTGCCGTGTATAATCCTCTCAATCAAGGCCTCACTGATTGGGCTCTTATTATCCAAGATCTCATCCTTGTCTTGAGGTCTGATTCTTTTCAAGTTGTACAACTACATGATTAATGAAGGAAAGGCTAAAATTCCTATCTATCTAGTGTTAACTCCTCAAATGTACTACTTTTCATATATATATACTACCATGCTTTTGGTTGACTTTGAGTACATATTTGAGCATTTAGTTAGTAGAATCATGCATTTGCATCTAGGAGTTAAAGAATGCTTCTATTTTCGGAGTGAAGGGGTATTTTGTTGTTTTAGTGGCAGGTTAGGAGCAATTGGCAGACAGAAGCAGTAGAAGAAAGCTAGAGGACTATAAGAGGAATGCTGGGTCGAGTTGGCAAATACATGACGAAGATTTCCAGACTTGGTTGGCAAAAGAAGGATGACAATGTAAACTCAATTAGCCGTTGGTCAAAGCCAAGTCAGCCCTAATTTCAAAAGAGAGGATAATAGGATAAAGATATAACACACTTATCTTATTGCATAACTAACTTTCAAATTCAAAACCCAACCTAGGGTTTTCATGCGTGCCTATATAAAGAAGGCATATGTCGATCAAGGAGGCAACACCGTGGTGAAGAAAGAAGGCAGAGGGCAAACTATGGTTTGACCAGGCTGTGACCGAGAGCTTTAGATCCATTGAAGGGCTGCATCGACAAATCTCCTTCTTAGTCCATTTCTCTTTATCTTAATTCTGATTTTATGATGGTGTTAATTGAGAACAATGATGTATTGATGATTTCCCCAACCATGAACTAATTTTCTTAAGTTGGTTAGGGATGTTTTTGCGATGAATGCTTAGCTATTTTGCAGTTTTTAATAATTGAATGGTTTGACATTTTTTGTCTATCTTGCTAGTGCTTATTTTCATATATTCTTTTCCATACGACAATTGGCATTACATGCCTATTATCCCTTAATATCTTAACAAACTTAGGAGATAACGATTAATTGCAGGTACTAAGGTCAGAAACTTCGACAGAAGATGTTCAAGTAGATGAGCTTACTTCAGAAGTGAGTCTACCCCTTAGGAGTAAAGATTAGATCTTAGTCAAGTTAATTAATTGATAACATCACTATAGACTTATAAGAGTTAATTGTAATTAACTTAGAGAATTGCCATCGATAGAGGCAGTACTACTTAAAATCTGTTCGACAATAAAACCAAGGCTGAAAGTTATTAATTACTACCATAGCTAGCGTGAAATCCAAGCATCCCTTCACAACGTTAACCATCCATTGAATATATTTATTTGCCAAACCGCCTTAATTTTCATTCTATTTGTTGTAACACCCTAAAACCGGGCCTAGTCGAAATTCAATCCTGGTAATTGAAATCTTTGCATCAGAAAGTTAAACTATAGTATTGACCTTTTGACCAAGTGGCCAATTATTGGATCATTGTACTTTAATTAAGTATTGTTATTGATCAAGGGCCTTATTGTGAACCTTTAAAATTGTCTTAGTGACTAAATTGGGAAAATTAAAAGTTTAGGGGCAAAAGTATAAAAACTAAAGAGTTGAGGGACTAACCTTGCAATTAGCCCCTCCTCAAGATTAATCACCACTTACGTGGTCATTTGGGTTGAAGTTTCTTCCCCTAAAAGAAAGCTAAACAAATAAAATAGATGAAAGAAGGAAGGGGCTTACCCGGTTAATGTTGTAAGCTCACACCACTCTTCATCATCTTCTTCCTCTAACCAATTCAAGCACACACCTCCATTGGAGGATAACTTAAGATTTGATTTTCTCAAGTTCCTTAATCCTAGATCATAGATATTGATTTGGTAAGATATAATCTCTTATTGGCTTATTGATTCCATGGCTAATCCATGTTTAAATCCAAGCCCAAGAATGATATGAACCCTAGAATTTCCTAGGGATATCAAGTTCAATCTTTATTTTTTTCATAGCTAATAGGTTGCTATGAATCTATTATCGATATTGAAATCCTTGTGATTCCTATTTCCCTGTAGCTCAAGAGAACCAAGGTGAAGAATCACCAAATCCCTCAAATTCCAACAAGTTAAAGAATAAGGGAATTGATAATCGTGAGTGTAACACCCCCTACTCGGTCTAGGAAATAAACCGGCTTAGGACGTGTTACCAAACAAACATACAAAAAGTCTTGATCAAATTAATACAAGCAATTGAACATGGCTTCGAAAAACAAAGTAATTTAAATTTTTTTAAATGTTTCAAAGATCTAACTTAATCTTCCAATCATATACAAACATGTATTTACGAACCATAAACTATACACACCAATCACTAGTTCTTAGTACGCCTCTATCTTCTATGTTCTTCAAATCACAAAGTTATTACATTAATTCTCCTAACACATAAGATTCCTTTTCATACATACACATTATTAATCTTAACTCGATTATAAGCTTGCATACCTCTAATCATTTTAAGACATCAATCTATGATTAAGATAGATCAAGTTAACATTAAACCATTGGTTAATAATATTTAAACTTCCATGTTGTACCATTTAATATCAAGATTTACTAACCAATATTACCAACTAAGCAACTCATATCACTACCAAACATGTCTTTTTAGCAACAAATATTCAAAGCTTAAACCAATCCTAACCAGACACATATAACCATTGCATAGCCAGATCGAATACAAAATTCATCGACATCTAGCCATTTACTTATTTCTAACCATTAAACTAGCCATTCGAACTACACCATTTTTATTTGGGGTTTATATATTTCAGATTGCAACACACATGCCATCAAGGTGATCTATCAACTTAAGACTCTTACAAATATTTAATCAACCACACAATCTTACTAACTATTAATTCATATAAAGAAAGCAACAACCAAGAAATAATTAAAGGCCCATTGCAAAACTTTGAATACTTATTAAACTTATATACATGTAAAACAGAAATGAATGATCTATATGCACTATGCATACATTTCGACTATGTGCCACCAACTATGAGTTATTAAAGGAGATACAAAACGTACATCTTGTTACTTGTGATCTTGTCCAAGCTTAAAGTTAACCGAAAGCAATATTACCTTGAAAAGTGATGAAAGAATAAGGTAAGCAAACTCTTAATGAGGTAGCACTAATAACAGTAAGCAATGTATTAAACATTTTGTGATCCATTCCTATTCTTTCACCCAAGATTTTCAATTTATGTATACTTCTAACTTGGTCATGAATCAAGCTATCTTGGTTTAAAACATTCGAACTAGCATATTCCTTTTTCCAAAGTTTATAAGAGTCCAAGTAAATGCCGACTTAATCAAATAATAAAGCAATATAGACATAAAGAATCACATATAACATTTTATTGACTTATTTTACTAATCTCACCAATAATCTAACTTAGCATCTTATAATCATGTTTTGCTCGTTACATAAGATATCAAACATAACATATCAAAGACTTATATTACTTGTCTTGTAAGATATCGTACATATCTTATCAAAGTCATATTTAGGAGATACGTGTATATATCTAAAACACTCCAATACATGTTTATATGCAAAGTAGTTCCAAATTCATATACATCCATACGCTTAAAACAATCCACTACATGCTTGTACTTGATCAAAATAGTCCACCATTTATATATATACAATTAGGCATTCAAAACAGTCTACAACATGCTTGAATTCATTCAAACAGTACACTAAACATGTATATATATAAATATACATTGCAAAACAGTCTAAGGCATGTTCTTTTCTATCAAAACAGTCCACTAAACATGTATACACAAATATACATTGCAAAACAGTCCAAGGCATGTTCATTTCTATCAAAATAGTCCACTGAACATGTATACACAAATATACATTGCAAAGCAGTCCAAGACATGTTCATTTCTATCAAAACAGTCCACTAAACATGTATACACAAATATACATTGCAAAACAGTCTAAGGCATGTTCATTTCTATCAAAACAGTCCAGTAAACATGTATACACCAATATACATTGGAAAACAGTCCAAGGCATGTTCTTTTCTATCAAAATAGTCCACTAAACATGTATACACAATTATACATTGCAAAACAGTCCAAGACATGCTCATTTCTATCAAAACAGTCCACTAAACATGTAGACACCAATATACATTGCAAAACAATCCAAGGCATGTTCATTTCTATATACACCAATGTACATTGTAAAATAGTCCAAGACATGTTCTTTTCTATCAAAGCAGTCCACTAAACATGCATACACAAATATACATTGCAAAATAGTCCAAGGCATGTTCATTTCTATCAAAACAGTCCACTGAACATGTATACACAAATATACGTTGCAAAACAGTTCGAGACATGTTCATTTCTATCATAGTATTTCATATACATGTTACTATTCATATAAATTATCAAGCATAGCATATTATAAACATGATTTACTTATCAAATAAGCTATCATACATAACATGTGTTACTTGTCTCATAAGTTATCAAAATAACACACTAGTTTAATTTGCAATTTCATGTTTTGTCTTTAACATAGAATAGCATATCATTACTTATATGAATGATTACCAACATGTCATTAGTAAATCAAATAGTCATGTTTGAGCCATTAATCATAATTTGTGAGAAATTGCAATTGCCATAGCTTATTATGAATCATAAGTTTCTTAACGAAAAAGTTACAAAGCAAAACTTATCCAGATTATACATTATTTGTCTTATAAGTTATCACTTTAATTCATTAGTTGGGTTTCATTATGAAGTCTTAACATAGCCTTGAAATCAAGCATCAGCCCAGGTACTCGAATCCCCAACCAACTGTCGCCAACATAAAGGTACTCAGAGTATCGGTCAATCGCTCTTACTGTCGCCAAGTGACCAAAACAGTTCCCTCCTAATGTCGCCAAATAAAGACCGTAGTCCACCCCAAACACGAGCTTAGTGGACTCTATGGCATGCCAACTATACCTATGACTGACTCAAAACCAAGGCTTTTCAATTAAATCTTATTATATCAGAATCAGAATTTAGCTTAGCTCCTTAATCAGATAATCAATTAACATATCTTATTCATATCATAAATGGGCATAGTCCCACATTCTTACAATCACATGAATAAAGCTTATAAGTTATCACATCATGCCAGAATCTTGTTTGAGTATAATTTCACATTCTTATAATCAAATGGTCAAGGCTTGATTCATAGTGAATCCACAAGTTTAATTTACATGTAACTTTCGAATATAGTATGCATTCCATAGCTTCTTGAACATATTCAATCACATAAAGCTTTCGAAACTAGCATGGATTTCATAACATCTCAAACATATTCAAGTACATATAGCTTTCATAGCATCTCAAACATACTCAATCACATATAGCTTTCATAGCATCTCAAAATATTCAATTACATATAGCTTTCATAGCATCTCAAACACATTCAAATACATATAATTTTCATAGCATCTCAAACATATTCAAGTACATATAGCTTTCATAACATCTCAAGCATACTCAATTACATATAGCTTTCATAACATCTCAAACATATTCAAGTACATATAGCTTGTAATTTTTGTACTTAGCTTGGAATCTAAGCTTATTAGTACGGGCAAATCTTATCCTAATGAGTAAGCAAAATTAAACAAAGCAAATAGAAATGCTCGGGATAGTTTTAATCTATCTTGAGTCTTTAAACTACACTCACCTTATATCCCGAATTTACGGGATATCCTGATCCACTAACACATCCAAGCTTCCTCCATTTGATATGTGGTTCATCCGAGCCCTTGATTCCAAACTTTCCTTCTACTTTGACCTTACTTGTAGTTTCTTCTTCCAATCTTTAGCTCAAATGATCAAAAATACATCCATTAATATACATTCTCCTCAACACACATTAACTCAATAAACTTGACCAATGTTGTCATTCAAGCAATAGCTATACATATACTAGTCATTTCTCAATTCCATTTTCAAGATAAGTCCTTATTTCTAACTTTTAGCGGCTTGAGCTATCATCAAAGAACTGTTTCTCCATAATATAATATACATTGGAATTTAAAGCTCTTTACATCTTTATAAACTAGATTTAACCACGGTTTTAACGGTATAAGCCTCATAATTTAACAAGTTCTATAACAACTAGGATAATTTTTAGAAGTTTCAAAACAGCAACTGTCCAGAGCAGAATCTACCTCCAGAATTTTTGCGCTACCTCCACTTAAAATTCATAACTTTTGATTTAGAGCTCAAAATCAATCACAGTTTGTTGGAGATTAAACTAGACTCACACATGGTTTTACACATATAAAATTCATCTTTTATCTCAACAGATTCAAATTTTTATGAATTTCTAAACTTACTGGCAAAATAGAGCTTGTAATGCCCCAGTTTTGGGCCTAGCGATTTTAAGGGCTAGTTAGACGGTCTGGTGGACCGAGTTAGAGATTCGAGTTAAATTCAGAAATAAATATTTTTGAGTAAGATAAAAATATGGGAAAATGGTTAAAAATCATATTTAAATATATGAAAAATATTGGTGAAATCAATTTTGGAAAATTGGATTTGGAAGGGTGACATTTTGGTTGGTGACCAAAATGTAATTTTTGAATTTTTTTTAAAAGGTGACTAAATTGTAAAGGATCAAATTCTTAGAATCCTTAAGGAGCTATTTACCAACTTTTGGCTGGTGGTTTCTTCCTTCAATTAAGACTTTTAACATGTGTTTTAATTATTAATTAAAAGGGATTTTATAATGAAAAGGTAGTTATTGATTTTAAAGAAATTTGACGTAAACTTTTCTCTCAACTTTTCTCTCCACTTCTTTTCTGCTAAACACTCTTGTTTTCATTAAAATCCAGAGGTGAGAGATATATTTTCATGGATTCTTGTTTTATAATTGATTCTTTATCTTTGATTTACAAAACCTCATTGAAATCTTATATTTTTCAAGCTTTAATCAATAAATTGAGGGGAAAATCACACAATAGAGGTAAGGTTCATTCTTCTCCTCTATTGATGGTTCTTTATCGATATTCCCAAATATTTGATCATTGATTTATGATTTATAATCTAATTTTATGTTTTTGTGATGATTAATTGATTTAATTTGAGATTAATTGGTGAAATTGAAGAAGATCCATATTGGATCTGTTTTCTAGTGTCGTGGATTGATTTTAAACATGTATTGAATGTTTTATAATGTGCATGAGTCGTTTTTAACATTGGAATCCCGAATCTCCACGAATCTTTAATTATTTAGGTTGTTAGATTTGTGTTTTTGAGGTGTTGTGTTGGCTGTTTAGTTGCTGGAGATATAAGGATGATGTAATCCTATTTTTAAGTTTTTATTGATGTTAATGGAAGTGTTAGATTGATAGTTTGTGGCTGGGTTGTGTTTAGAAAGAGTTAGATGATGATTTCAGTTGTTGTGGTTGGGTAACTGTGAAAGGATTGTTGATGTTTGTGAGGAATGTTGCTGTAGTGGTTTGAATGCATTGAGATGCATTAATCCTCTGTTGTTATGTGGTTAAAATAGGGGAGGCTGGTCTGGAAACTATCGGTGAAGCTTTGGAGGCTTCGGACACTTGAATTTGCGTTGGTGAATTGAGGTTTCGCGTATCAGTGTGTGAGAACGTGGATTTCATCTTTGAAATGGTTTAAAGGTGGTTTATTGGAGTTTTAAGATTAGCTTGAAATGCTGGTTTGAACTCGAAAGTAAGCATAAAGTGGTTTTCTCTCTCGGTCGTGCTTTATGAAATGGTTTTATGCACTTGTTTTGCATCACATGATACCTACTGTTTAAGCATGTTTTTAAGTATGTGAGATACTGTGTTTAATAATGAAATGTTGAAGGATGCACATAGTAAGTGATCCTTGTAAGTGTGTGGAAATACTTGTTGAAAAGCATGGGTTGTTGCTTTGGAAAAAGGTTTGGTTTAATGCATATAAAAACACTGAGGTATGTGGTAATTGTGAATTATATTGGCAAGTGATGTGGTTTAAAAATGTTATCGGATATAGTTGGTCGGCCATAGGATTGCTAGTGCAGTATAAAGAGTAACCTTGAATGTCGAGGGGTTTTATACGGTGCACTAAATACTCCATCCAAGTACCCTAACGGTCGAGGGGTTATATAGTACCGTAAACTCCCGTTAGTGGATTAAGCATCTAATCGAGGGTTGGGGTTCGTGTCCCTGTGGGTTGTAATTGTACCTGGTTGTAATGTACCGTGATTATGATTGTATCACTATTCTGGTTGAGATGGCTTGAAGCGTTGTAAGGACACTTGTTGAATCCGTTTATCCGATGAACTATTTTCTTAATGGAACTTGGTTAATGATCACTTGTGAGCCAATATAATTGTGGATGTGTCATGTAATGGTTTATGTTGTATAATGTGATTTATACATGTTTACTCTTTAAGCTTTGCATATGGTTTGTTATGCATGGGAAGGCTTAAGTTGAGGTTTAGCAATGGGATTTGCTGTTGGTTAATGCCACATGTTGCATATGGTTTAATATGTTGGTTTTTGAAAGTGTTAAGTGCATGATTTTCAAGGAATGATATTTTAAATGTTGATTTAAGCGATGTCTAAAAGATGATTGAAATGAGATTTCAATGTGTTGACGAGAAATGGTTTTAAATGCATTGATGGTGTGTTGTTTTTGAGCACTCCTCACTAAGTCTATTGTGCTTACGCTCTCTTTGTCCATCAATGCATAGAATTAAAGATTTGGAGGTAGCGAGGAAGCAAGGGATCGTCAAAGACTTGATGCTAATAGTATGTTTTGAACTAGACTATAAGTAATATGGGCAATGTGGTTTCCGTTGTTGTTTTGGGAGGTGTTTTGTTAAACTCCCTATTTGAGCAATGTTGTTTTGCTGCTCTTGGTTTGTAATTGGCCGTTATGGATTGTTTGTGGTGATGGTTTATGATTTCATGCTTTGCTTGGCTTGATTTCTAGGAAGCATGCATCTACATTTACATTTGAAGTTTGATGCCACGAAAGGTTGATGAATCTGTGATGTTTTGTTGTGGTTTGTCTCTTAAATGTGTTGGATTCATGTTAGAAGCATGTTAGGGTGTTTTGGTATGTTTGAAAGCATGCTAAACCAACAAAATAGGACATTTTAGGTCCAGACGTTGTTACACGTGTCCCTGTTTCGGTCGGGTAAGCCATTTCTGTAATATCCCAATTTTTGGCTATTGACCAAAATGTAAATTTTGAAAGTTTTGTGGATAAAGTATAAACTTTGGAAAAGTTCAGGGACTAAATTATACTTTTCAAAAGTTATGTATTTTATTCTCGTAAATGAATAGTTTACCCCCAAGAATGATGTTTTTGTGTTACACGATTTTTTCGTACGGAGTTTGTATTAATGGCTATAAAGCGATAAAGTTTAGAAAAATATTCAGATAATGGGATCGAATGAATATCCAGGATATTTTGAAGGATGATAAGGCAAGGTTAATTATGTCATTTTACATGTCTAAGATAGTTTCTTTGTGTTGGAAGAATATGAACTCTTCGATTTAAGTTGATTTTCCATGTTAAATATGAGCCGTTGGATCAAAAATGGCAAGATCGTAATTTTGGAAAATTATAAGGGCAAGGTTGGTAACTACTAGCTCAAGATTAAATCTAGGCCATTGGATGAAGGATGATGACATGAGGTACATTATGGAAATATATAATTTTCGGAATAGATCCGATAGCTCGGTAAAGGTAAAATCGTAGTAGAAGTATTTAGTGAATATCGGGAAATCGGATTGAATTGAAATTTCAGAGAGTGTTTCATAAGCCATGGAAAATCATAAAATGATATTTATGGAATAGTGGTCAGTTGAGAAGGAACAAGTTTAGTTAGACTATAATGGAATGGAAATTTTAAAACAAACTAGTAAATAAAGACTAGTTGGAGGGCAAATTGGTCATTTGGCAAGGATGGCAATTTTGAAATAATTTTGAAATGTTGAGGACGTTTTTTGAAGATGAAATATATTTGCATTTCATCTTGGTCCTTGATTTTGGATGAGATTAAATTAGCCATTGGATTTAAAGGCTAAATTGGTAATTTCACTATTTAAATGAATTTAAAATTCATTTAATAGTTACACGTTTAATTTAATAGTAAAAAGATGAAAAAAATGTTCATCTTTTCCAGCCATAAACCATAGAGAAATAGGAGAAAGAAGAGGAAAATTTCCAAGCTCGATTTAAGCCCCGAATCTCAATTTTTAGGTAATCTTTCGAACTACAAAGTTGTTCTAATCTTCGAGCTCTATCTTTTGATGTAAATAATTTATACAATACTTGATTAGTTGATGAAATTTGATATGTGGAAGAAATTAGGGTTTATGGACAAATTGGGGCTTTATGATTTTATGAATCCATGGTTGATTTTAAGTTAGAATCATGCTTGTATGATGCTGGAATCATATTATTGAGTTGGGTTTTAAACCCTACATATTTTGGTTTGCATAGAGAAGATTATGGTTTATGGATTCAAGTCTAACTTAGGGTTTGTGATGTTGGATTAATGATCTAGTAAGCTTGATTTGTTGTTTGGAAGGAAAACCCTAAGTTAAATGCATAGGGACCATTTCGGCAAGCTTCAAAGTTAATGGACCAGATCTGATTTTTTATTGAATTAGATGTTTATTTATATTACTAATAATGTTAGAGACATGAAAATGAAGTTAGAATGCTAAACCGACGATTAATCACATTAGTGACCATTTTGACAAAGGATGGCAATTTTAAAATATTTTTGAAATGTTGAGGACGTTTTTGGAAGATGAAATATATATGGATTTCATTTTGGCCCTTGATTTTGGATGAGATTAAATTTCCAAGCTCGATTTAGGCCCCGAATCTCGGTTTCTAGGTAATCTTTCAAACTACAAAGTTGTTCTACTTTTCGAGCTCTATCTTTTGATGTAAATAATTTATAGAATACTTGCTTGGTTGATGAGATTTGATATGTGGAAGAAATTAGGGTTTATGAACAAATTGGGGCTTTTATGGTTTTATGAATCCATGGTTGATTTTAAGTTAGAATCACACTTGTATGATATTGGAATCATGTTATTGAGTTGGGATTTAAACCTTAACATATTTCGGTTTGCATAGAGAAGATTAGGATTTATGGATTCAAGTCTAAAGTAGGGTTTGTGATGTTGGATTAATGATCTAGTAAGCTTGATTTGTTGTTTGGAAGCAAAACCCTAAGTTAAATGCATAGGACCATTTCGACAAGCTTCAAAGTTAGGGGACCAAATCTGATTTTTTTAATTTAATGTGTATTTATATTATTAATAATGTTAGAGACATGAAAATGAAGTTAGAATGCTAAACCGACGATTAATCACATTATTGACCATTTTGACAAATTGTTAAACTTGAATGGTCTATTTGACAAAGAGGATATGTAGACGGAGTAAATCTATTTTTTAGTTAAAATGATGGAATTAAGGTAGTAATGTTGATTGGAGGACTAAATTGCAAAGTTAAGAAGCTTGAATCCTTATATTTGAAATTTGGTGACCATCTCGACAAATCAAGAGAAATTAGAGAAGTAAAGGTTTGAGCCTATTTTGATGAAGGATGTAAATAGAACATATGAATACAAGCTTTATTCTAGCCATTTGAAGTAAAGTGATGGGACTAAATTGACAAGTAGAGAAATAAGGAGAAGTTGGTGTAAATTAGAAGTTATTAACGAAAAGTTATGTTGGAATTGAATTATGGCAGTAAGTTTAAAATTTCACCATAAATTCTAAAAAAATGGTTAGATGATGAATTTTATACCGTCGGAAAGAATTGTTAGTCTAGTTTCGGTAGTGTTTCATGATAATTGGCATTTCTGGAAAGATACAAAGTTAAGAGTAAACTCAGGTGATGAGTTGTATGCTAAGAAAATTGATTTATGATTGGAACTTGAATAAATAATTTATTTTGGTTTTAAATAAATTTAAGCATGATTGGGCCAGAGAAATTTTAGGATGGGTGACCATTGAGAAGTTTTCCTAAAAATTTTAAATTGTCCCAATTTTTTATCAAAGAAGTCGTAATATTTTCGACTTGTACCTGGTGTACGGATTGGGGAAGGGGATGTTACATTTATTGGTATCAGAGCTATAAGTTTAGCCGGTTCTGGAGTTAAACGAAGTATGGTAAAGGTCAAAAGTGTATACATGCCACTAGGATGTCAGAATTACTGATGATTTTACTTGTTTGAATTGATGCAATTGCTTACTTCATTATGATAATAATGTTAAATTCCAATGTGTGAGGATAAAAGAATTGTGTCGGATGTTTAGGCGAGTGGATCAACAAGAGATTCACGAGAGTGATAAGGTTAATGATAATATTCTACCCTCACCTTAGCATGGTGCAGAAGCACCAGAGTAACATGATATGCATGTTTTGGATTAAGAGCTTTTCTTCCAGACATTAGGTTCGATTATTTACCAGCCTGCTTAGGCACCTATTGCAAAAGAATTAAGTGTTTTAATACGCTAGATTTTCAGAGAGATATTAATAGAGATCCTATGATTGTTAATCTATGGTTTAATGATATAAAAGTTATGTTGAATGAACTCTGCATTGATGGTTAGAGAAGACTCAAAGAAAAAGTATTATCTTATCTGAAAGGATTAGACCTGTATTTGATAAAGTAATGTTACAGTACATATTCAAAAGTCTATTAGCTAGAAGTTCTTTCTTTGAGGGTTCCATAACACAGTTTATCCTAGAGATGCAACGAAGTTTCTTGCATTTTTATTAGGGCAATTGGATTATTTACAGGTATGAGTGCAAGTTTAATAAACTGAGTTGATTTGCTTCTTAACTGCTTCCTACAGACAGAAAGAGAGCATGTTATGACAGCTCATAGAGGGCTAGAGGTCAGGTACATAGAAGTACTGACTGTCCTATGTATTTCAAAATTCTATGAAGCAGTAAATTATGCCAAATGCAATGCAAAGGGTTCAAAATGAGAAAATATCTAAACAGATGTCATAGCTCGTAAAAGAGGAATAGTGAATCATTACGTATTTCACCACTTCTAAAAAGTGGTGAGGATTCTGGGCAAAGATATCAAGATGAATTTATTACATAGTTTCGCTAAGAGATCAAGATATGGAAAATTAAGAACTCTCTGACATTTATAATTAATGTTGGAGATTCAAGAAAACCATAAAAACAATCATGTGAGGGTTGTGATATTTGGCATGCATAAGCATGCAGAGTTTTTATTGGAATTTGTTACTAAAGTGAAAATTATTTAACTTATGCTATGGATACCGAGCATTAAGGGTAAGCTGAGAGAGTATTCCTATTGTTTGTGAGTTTTAAATAGGTTGCCCAAGAGGAGCTGTCAGGCTTGAAGCTTAATCGAGAGGCTAAGTTTAGGATTGGATTTTAATCTAATATTGGACCTATATCGATTTCACCCTACAGAATAGCTCGTACTAGATTAAGAAGCTAAAGGCCTAGTTGTAAGAATCATTGGATTGAGGTTTTATACGACCCAGTATATCACCTTAGGAAGCTCCAGTGATGTTAGTCAAAAGAAGCAGTAATATTCCTCTAAGATTAAATTACGATTATATTATCACCAATAGAAGAAGATTTGATAGTAGCACTAGTATTAGTGTAGTATGAATCTAGTACAGATCCTACCTTATTCAATAATACGTCCCATAATAGGTTGGGATGTGTATTGATGTAATAAGGCTAATGTAGTAGTTGATGTATTTAGCCAAAAATCATTCTTTCTCTTATAAGCATTAAATGCCCAATTATCTTTGGAGGAAAATAGTGTATTGATTACACAACTTCAGCTCAAGCCTACTTTGACAAATCAGATTAATGATTTATAAATGAAAGATAAGATATGCCTGGAAAGAATTCAATAAGGTGAAAAGGGAAATATTAAAGGTATCGATGTTTAGTCTAAAGAATGTTCATATTATCAAAGGGTAATTTATATCCCCAATGATAATGAGTTAAAAAGAGAACTAAGAGGTGATTGAATCTGATTTGATTCAGTTCAAGATGTGGAGAATAAAGTAAGAATAGTTTGAAGAAATCTAGAATTGCTTTAGAATGGTGGATATTATCTGTTGATCTTGAAAGAAAAGACATTTAATATGAAGTTAAGGATAAAGTATTCCGTAAAAGTTCCACCTTGGAAGGAGGTGTTATGGTTAGGAAAAAAAGGGAAGCTGAGTCCACGAGTTATTGGACCATATAAGATTGTGAAAAGAGTTGGTCCGGTGGCTTATTAGCTAGCTTTACCTTCGGAAATGGACAAGATTCACAATATATTTCATGTATCTATGCTCAAGAAGTATCGATCAGACCTTTACATATCATTACCTGGAAGGAATAGAGATTCAACCAGATTTGATTTACGAGGAAGAATCAGTAAAGATTCTCGCACTTGGAGTCAAAGAACTAAGGAATAAGATGATCTCGCTTGTTAAAGTTCCCCATTATTTTTTAATCAGGTATGTGTTGAAAATTCGAGGATGAATTTTCTTAAGGGGGAGAATTGTAATATCCCAATTTTTGGCTAGTGACCAAAATGTAAATTTTGAATGTTTTGTGGATAAAGTATAAACTTAGGAAAAGTTTAGGGACTAAATTGTAATTTTCAAAAGTTATGTATTTTAGTCCCGTAAATGAATAGTTTACCCCCAAGAATGATGTTTTTGTGTTACCCGAATTTTTCGTACGGAGTTTGTATTAATGGCTATAAAGCGATAAAGTTTAGAAAAATATTAGGATAATCAGATCGAATCGAATATCCAGGATATTTTGAAGGATGATAAGGCAAGGTTAATTATGTCATCTTACATGTGTAAGATATTTTCTTTGTGTTGGAAGAATATGAACCCTTGGATTTAAGTTGATTTTCCATGTTAAATATGAGCCGTTGGATAAAAAGGGCAAGGTCATAATTTTGGAAAATTATAAGGGCACGGTTGGTAACTACTAGCTCAAGATTAAATCTAGGCCATTGGATGAAGCATGATGACATGAGCTACATTATGGAAATATAAAATTTTCGGAATAGATTCGATAGCTCGGTAAAGGAAAAATCATAGTAGAAGTATTTAGTGAATATCGGGAAATCAGATTGAATTGAAATTTCAGAGACTGTTCCATAAGCCATGAAAAATCATAAAATGATATTTATAGAATAGTGGTCAGTCGAGAAGTAACTAGTAAATAAAGATTAGTTGGAGGGCAAATTGATCATTTGGCAAGGATGCCAATTTTAAAATATTTTTGAAATGTTGAGGATGTTTTCGGAAGATGAAATATATATGGATTTCATCTTGGCCCTTGATTTTGGATGAGATTAAATTAGCCATTGGATTTAAAGGCTAAATTGGTAATTTCACTATTTAAATAAATTTAAAATTCATTTAATAGTTACAAGTTTAATTTAATAGTAAAAGGATGAAAAAAATGTTCATCTTTTCCAGCTATAAACCATGGAGAAAGGGGAGAAAGAAGAGGGAAATTTCCAAGCTCGATTTAAGCCTCGAATTTCGGTTTTTAGGTAGTCTTTCGAACTACAAAGTTGTTCTACTCTTCGAGCTCTATCTTTTGATGTAAATAATTTATAGAATACTTTCTTGGTTGTGAGATTTGATATGTGGAAGAAATTAGCATTTATGAACAAATTGGAGCTTTTATGATTTTATGAACTCATGGTTGATTTTAAGTTAGAATCATGCCTGTATGATTTTGGAATCATGTTATTGAGTTGGGATTTAAACCCTACATATTTCGGTTTGCATAGAGAAGATTAGGGTTTATGGATTCAAGTCAAACTTAGGGTTTGTGATGTTGGATTAATGATCTAGTAAGCTTGATTTGTTGTTTGAAAGCAAAACCCTAAGTTAAATGCATAGGGACCATTTCGGCAAGTTTCAAAGTTAAGGGACCATATCTGATTTTTTATTGAATTTGATGTGTATTTATATTATTAATAATGTTAGAGACATGAAAATGAAGTTAGAAAGCTAAACTGACAATCAATCTCATTAGTGACCATTTTAACAAATTGTCATACTTGAATGGTCTATTCGGCAAAGATGATATGTAGAAGGAGTAAATCTAATTTTTAGTTAAAATGATGGAATTAAGGTATTAATGTTGATTGGAGGACTAATTTGCAAAGTTAAGAATCTTGAATCCTTATATTTGAAATTTGGTGACCATCTCGACAAATAAAGAGAAATTAGAGAAGTAAAGTTTTGAGCCTATTTTGATGAAGGATGTAAATAGAACATATGGATACAAGCTTTATTTTGGTCATTTGAAGTAAAGTGATGGGACTAAATTGACAAGTAGAGAAATAGGGAGAAGTTGGTGTAAATTAGAAGTTATTTATGGAAAGTTATGTTGGAACTGAATTATGGCAGTAAGTTTAAAATTTCGCCATAAATTCTACAAAAATGGTTAGATGATGAATTTTATACCGTTGGAAATCAATTTTAGTCTAGTTCCGTTTCCAACAAACGTAAACTAATTTCGAATTCCGAGTTAAAAGATATGAATTTTTATTCGAATGAAGGTCAGAAAAATTATAGAGCAATTTTCTGCCTGGACGGTCTGTGACATGAATTCAATGATTTTTAATAATTTTTGTGGATTTTATTAATTTATGTGGCTTATACTGTTAGAACCGTTATCGAATCTAGTTTCTCTAAAATAAAGGAAATTAAGATCCAGTATGTATTCTGCCTTGTATATGTAAATATTTGAAGGTAGCGCAAGCTGTCAAAAAATGAAATTTGAAACATTTTGTATTCAAATGTTAGTTAGCAAGCTAGGAAGAATTAATTGAAGTTCAAATTGGTCACTAAGGACCATAATGAGTTTTCTAACAGTACAAGGAAGAAAGGAAAAATATTTGGAAATTTTATATTCGAATGATTATATTAGACAACATGTTTAAGGTATTGTTAGATTTGAATCTAACAAATATTTTATTTTATTCACGTGATTAATAAAGTCAAGTCCGAATCAAAGAAGGTTCGAGGTACTATGAAAGAAAGGATCGAGCTAGGACTTAGTGAGGCATTGTGTTAAGTGGCCAAGGTGGGTGCAATCCATACATAACATGATATTTATGTCATAATCATATATTTGACATGTTCTAAACACGTCAAAAGTTGAATATAAATGCATGGATCACTAGTTATATATGATGTTATATTATGAATGTTATTTCGGGTATGAACTGCCCAATTTAAATTATGTTGATATACATTGCCAAGGATGCAATAAATATGGAAAATATGCCCAAGTCATTGAGGGACATGGTATAGTTGGCATGCCATAGAGTCCAGCAGCATGCTGCATACTCGGTTTAGGCACTATCGTGTATATAAAGGACACTTAGTGTACATGGTTAGCACAACCTTATAAATGTGCGGATGGTTAGCACTGCCTTATAAATGTGCGGATGATTAGCACTGTCTTATAAATGTGCGGATGGTTAGCACTGCCTTATAAATGTGCGTGTAACACCCCTTACCCGATTTAGGAGAAAACTGGACTAAGAAGTGTTACCAAACAGAAAAATCAGCAAGACATATGATGTCAAAACGCTTCCCAGGCCAAATAAGAAATATCTTTTAACTGGTGAACAAACAAGTATACATTTATTAATCAATACTCATCAAATACTAGCTTGTAGTATGCCCAAAACTTTAGGTATATCATATTACCAAGTTTAGTATAACTAAACACATAAGCATGGAACAATATTCATAGATAACATCTAGTATTGCTTATCCAACAAGCGAATATGATACATCATTGGTCATTTATAAAATTCTTGTTATCTATCCATCTATTTATTCTAACCATTAAACAGACCATTCTAATAATACTATTTCTAACTTGGGTATATCTCTTGTTAACGTACACATTTAGTTTTGCAACTTACTTACATCAAACTGATCAATCAACGTAAGACTCTTACAGGAAATTGATCAATATGCCATGCACCATACATACCAATCACTAGATTTTCATATAACATTCACTCCTTCAAGATTTAATCAAATATATAACTCTACTAAAACTTAGCTATCAACAGCTACTCGATCATGCAAATTATTAAAGCATATAAACAAGCAATCATAATTACTATAAGCAATTTACAGCAGGTGATAGTTACACTCAAATACTAAGAATGTATATCAAGCTTGAACTAATCATATCTAGATACATATAATTGACACAAAGTAATACCTTAATTGTATTTGTTGGTAAACCTTCCAATTAATTTAACCGTCATTCTAATCATACGTATACATTACCATTTTAGGGTTAACATAAGTTACTATAGAAATATGTATATCAGCCCACTTACATACATGACATTAAGGTAGTTGACTAGCTAAAAGCACATTTACATATTTGAACAAACATACCATCATACGAACTATTATAACTTATATAGCAAGCAACCATAGAATAATTAAAGGCCCATTACAATGCTCTGAATAATTATAAAATTTATAGACATATCAAATCAAGAAGGAGTTTATAATGCACAATATAATCTTAACAACTATGTGCCACCATCTAGGAGTTCTTTAGGAGTGTACTAACATACACCTCAACGTTTGTGATCTCGTCGGAGCTCAGATAATACTCATAAACAAGCATAACCTGAAAAGGATAGAGTAAGTAAAAACTTAGTGAGATAACTTAAAGTGACTATTACTATGAAATAATAATCTATCCTTTCACATACTAAACTTGGAAAAAAGGTTGATCATGGAAGAACAAGACACAACAAGTACTTATTCTTATACAAAATATTCGAATCAGGCATAAACATAAACACTCATAATGCACAAACAAAGCATACTCAAATATACACGATTGCTCACACAGTACATATCTGATCCCTCAGTTTAATACTCGATTATAAATAGAAAGGAAATGAGCATAACATATCATGTTCAGAAGTTACTTAACACTTAAGGTATTACAATCAACATATCTAAGTCATGGTTTCATATCACACGAGTTATCCCTCTTAGCATATCATAGACAGAAACTACTAGTCACACAAACTGTTTAACATAAAATATCATAGACAGACAATGCTTACCACCCAAGATATCTAACATAGCATATCATAAACAGATTATACTTGCCACACAAGCTATCTAACACAACATATCATAAACAGATGATACTTGCCACACAGCTATCTAACACAACATATCATAAACAAATGATACTTTTCTTGTGAATTATCAAATATTGCATTTTATGAATATTGCTTCTTATCTCACAAGCTATTAAATTAACATATCATCTCTTATCATAACAACCTAATATATTTCGAATGTTATGTCCTACATATATGCGTTACTTATTAATTAAATTTCAAGCATAGCATTTCATAGTTAAGGTACTTGATCCTAATATGAACCCTTAGCTTAAGGTACATACCAAGTTTCCAATGTAAGTTTATTACTTATCATACGATTTTTAGACCAAAATGGTTATATAATTAGACATTACAATAACACGGTATAACTTAATCAAGAACTTGTCCAAAGACACATAGGTTCATTTTGCCTATTAAATCTTATTGTTAGAAATCACTAATTGAACTTAAGGCTTTCATTATTTCCCCTTTTTGCATAGCGCTTATCATAGCATATGCAAACATAAATTACTTGTCATATAAGGTATCTACCCTAACATCTTAAATGAAAGTTACTTGTTACACAAGGTATCATAGTAGTCCTCTAATTTATTTGAAATTTCTTTATTTTTATCTTTATCTTAGCAAGTCACGTACTTAATTTACTTAATATAGAAGTTATCAAACTTAGCATGCCATTGACTTATGTTATGTGATATACAAAATATCAAACATAGAATCACAAAAGCATGTATACTTATCATATAGTTATTAAACAAAATCTCTTATAACCCAAATACTTTTCACATGATTCTTTATTCATAGTTTCATTTTGTTACTAACAATTTCGTTATTTTGTCCTTTTACATAGGATCAACTTATCATATCATAAACATAACCTACTTGACACCTAATATATCAGACATGGCACATTTATAGTATATCATAGATATAACGTATCTTAAACATAATATATCACAATCACAATTTACTTGTCATGTAATTTCATTATTTTGTTTTTAATATAGCCTTAAAATTGAACATCAGCCTAGGTACTCGAATCCCCAACTAACTGTCGCCCTTTTAACACATAATGGTACTCGCAGTACCGGTCAATCCCTCCTACTGTCGTCAAGTGACCACAAAACTGCCCTCCTACTATCGCCAAATAAGGATCGTAGTTCACCCAAACCTGAGCTCTATGGACTCTATGGCATGCCAACTATACCTAAGACTGACTCAAAACCAAGGCTCTCATTTTAATCTTTTCACATCGGAAACAATGTGAGCATAGTTCCTTAATCGATTATCATATGAACAAAATCTATTGTTCTTCCATATCAAGCATGTATTCAATTCATGCATTTCTCATTACATCATTCTTTTTATTCGAATAATAACATGGCATAGGTTACTATTCTTCATGCATAAATACGTATAGTTTCCATTATAAGCATATAATCACAATCAAGTGAATATATCATGTATATTCTTTTCTTAACCATCATGAATTTACTATACATATCAAACCAAATGCATATTCAATCCATTCATGACCCTAATTTCATATCTAGTTCTTAATCAAATTGTACTTGTATATTGGTTTACTTATTAAGCAAGAAAAATCATATAAACAAGGTTCTCATCACCCATGACTTCAATCTCAAGTCAAGTAACATGTCTTATTCTCGTAAGTTGAGCATGGCCCCGCCATTTCTTAAGCAAAGATCGAAAGTATTTCATGTTCCAAATAATCCATACGTAACACTATCATTTCAATACCCTCTTATAAGCATTTGAATAATTGTTAAGGTATATCATGCATTCTTTCAAACAAATTATATCATAAGGTAATTCTTATTTCAGTACTTACCTCACGTCTAAGCTTAGAGCACAAGCATACTTAGCGAAAGACAAGAAACAAGAATATAAACAAATAGCATGCTCGAGATAGCTTCAGTCTATCAGCTATCTCGAGACTTTAAACTACACTCACAAATTATTCCATGTTACTTTTGTTCCCGAATAATGATCATCTTTTTGCTTATCTACGGTTTGTTCTACCTTAACCCTTACACCTTCGCTTGCTTCTTGGTCCAATGTGACAAGAAATGCAACCACGTATTAGAACAATTCCAAATGACTATATACATTTTAACACATTCAAAACAGTCCCATAAGTGTTTCTATACTTTCAGATCAATCCCCTAATCATACACACATTTTTATATCATATAACAGTCCCTCAATATTTATACATATATACAAAGCAAATCCAGATTTCATATATATACATCTAAATATATACTCAGAAAGTTAACTAGGTTTGTATCCATGCCATAATGATTCATTAAATTTACCTATATATTTCTATATGTCAGAACAGTCTCCAATATTTTTATTTTCAAGTAGAACAGTCCCTAACATACATTTATCCACATTTATGTTTACCAACATTAATATCAACACAAAACAGTCCCTATATATATATATAAATCAGTCCTTAATAATACAAAAACAGTTCTTAACATGTTTGTATCTTCAAAATAGTCCCCATGTTTCCATGTATGTACAAAACAATCCATGACACTCTCAACATTCAAAACAATCCTTATTTCATAAATATACAAATATAGTACTTAATTGTTCAATGCAGTCCAACATTCTTATAAAAATAGTTCCTACAAATACATAACAGCCCCTAAGATTTATGTAATTACATTTTGGTGTCCTATTTCCATGTATATTCATTTATTTATTCACAACAGTCCAATTGTACATACATATGCATCAAGTCGACTTCTGTTACAATTACATATATTCAAGTCACCTAAACATACATTTATGTTTATGTAGACATCAAAGTAATCCATTTCACATTCACACCTACAAAACGATCCCTTTAATTACACACATATGCATGGCAGTCCTTACTTCAAGAATTTCATTTATTTCCTTAGCAAAACAGTCCTTACACATTAACAGAATACTCCCCTATTTTAATTACTTAGAACAACCTCTAAATCTAGCTTATAATCAGTTTAATTATCTAGAAATGGTCCCTAATTCGATTCATAACAGAACATATTCATGGCCAATTTAAACACTGCTAATCCAGCATATTAGACCCCAATTCAACCATTAATTACATTACCAATCAAGTTTGCTATATTAATTTTCGTTGCAAGATCATATAGCATAGCAATTTCAGCAACCATATCATTCGAATGGATCAAGATTTCACCATAGAATATGTTCAATTTTCACATCTCCAAATAGAAATTTCAGCATACTATTTGTGTAGTCTCAAAACCTACATAAACCAAGACTTATCTCTACAAAATCTAACAATCTAAAAACACAAAGATGTACTACTTATTTTCCTCAATTTAACAATCTTGATAAAAATATGAAGAATTCTTACCCTCAACCACCAGCTATTTGAACAGACTAAAATATGTCCTAAGGATTTAAGCTCAACATGAAGATTCATTCTTCCAACTAAATGCCTCTCTCTAAACTAAATGGATTTATTTAGGGAGGAAAAAGATGATGAATTGAATGCTGATTTCTCTCCAACAAATGCCTTTATCCGTGCATTACATGTGTACAAGACCTTAGGCTATTAGTTATTTAGCATGCAAGTTTTAAATGATCCCTATATTTCGATTTAGTCCTTTTTCTAAAAGAGTTGTCCATTTCTTCTTTTCTTCAATTTAATCCTAATACTTCTTATCTAACAAATCAAGTGTTTTATTTGAACAATTACATTAACTATCAAATTCTGAGTATACTACTAGGCTAATTATGGGGTATTATAGTGCGGATGGTGGGCACGGCCTTATGTGTATTAGCACTTCGGTGCATATTTGACTCGTGTACTCAGGGTCCTCATAGGCTTATATTTGGGCTATGGTTTATTGGTTAGTAAAAAATAAACAGGTGAACAAGCTTATGAGTTTTTGGAATAAATGGCAAGTATATTGGTAAGAAATTTATATCCGGTTTATATTATGTTAATCTATGATTAACATGATGGTAATACATGTCTAGTGATCATGATGCATTTATGCATATATGGCATATTATGACAAATGGACAAGCATGAAAGTCTTATGACATTAGCATGTAGTAAATCATTACTAATGCAATGTGAAAGTTGATGCTTTGGCATATACATCATGTTATATAAACATAGCCTTGAAGTCGAATAAAGTTTAAATTATTGTTATTAATTTCCTTTATTGCCTCACTAAGTTCGTACTTAGCGTGTGTTTGATTGTGCTCACATAGGTAAATCAAGATAAGAGTGAGAAGAGCATTGCATCAATATTGTAAAGCTCAACAGGTAATCATAGTAATGACATCCTAATTGAGGTTTGATTATTATAGTGACATATATACTTGCTAAACCTATTTGAGCTGTGATTAGCCTTTAAAGTTCGGTAGGGTTTCATGATAATTGGCGTTTTTGGAAAGATACAAAGTTAAGAGTAAGCTCAGGTGATGAGTTGTATGCTAAGATAATTGATTTATGATTGGAACTCAAATAAATAATTTATTTCGGTTTTAAATAAAGTTAAGCGTTCTTGGGCTAGAGAAATTTTAGGATGGGTGACCATTGAGAAGTTTTCTTAAAAAAATTTAAATGGACCCACTTTTTAATTAAAGAAGTCATAATATTTCTGACTCGTACCCGGTGTACTGATACGGGAAGGAGATGTTACAGTTTCAGGCTTAGAGTATCGAAACACAATCAAGTGTTTCAGTACGAGTAAGCCTTTTTAGGCATGGCGTTTCGGTACGCTAGGACCGTTTCGATACATGGTATGTGCATTTGGCTAGGCATATATCGAAACGAGATTCGACTATTAGAATTTGGGGTTTTTAAAATAACAATACCGTACCGATACACGTGTAAGCGTACCAATACGGCTACCGTTAATTCAATTATTTGGATGTTTTGAGGTTCCGTTTTCTTGCGTTTTAGTCCCTGGATGTTGTGGATGCAATTGAATGAGTATGGATGAGTATTTTGAGCTGATTTTCAACATACATGCATGAAACCTGACTAATTGAAAGTTGGTAACATAAAAATGGGAAAAGTTCTTGTAATTTTTTGGAATTGCAAATTGGTCCTTAAATTGCAATTTTATCAAATTGGATGTCAATTCGATGTCCGATTTAGTTGAGTTTTCACCTTTGGTTAGCATGAACACATGGGATAATAATTTTCATCTAGATAAGATAAAAAGTAAAAAATGGATGCATTTTGAGTTTTTCTTCTTAGTTTACCTCGGTAAACCTAATGTAGCTCGCTCGGTTTGGTTGTGCGACTAGGCCGGGTCGAGGGGGTTACATTTGGTGGTATCAAAGCCAGATTTGTGATATTCTGGAGTTGGTATGGTTGTTGTAATTTTGTTATGGATTGTAACTGTTGTTTGCTATGCGAGGTTGTTGTGATATACACGTTGATTGCTTTATGCTATGTTGGGGGGAAGTTTGGGAAACCCATTGCCTTATTATTATAGTTTGAAATATTTGTTGGCTTAATCGTTTTGTTTTTGGTAAAATATCATGCCTTAGATATATTTCTAGCACGATGGGACTGAGGAGAGAGTTACGATCGGGTATGATTGCTGCTGCCATTGAGTAAGGAGCTGATGAGGATATCGTACCTCCTAAGGGGTTGCCGCAGCCCACACCTAATCCACCTACGAAAGTGGAGCAAGTACCACCTATGCCAGCTGGGCCAGGGATGGGTGACATGGAGCTGTTGATTCCGGCCATGACCGTTGCGTTTCATGCAGCAGTTGTTGGTGTTCATGTGTCAACACTAGTGGTTTGGTAGACGAGATTACCGTTAGAACGTCTTCACAGTCTGGGCAGAGTTGAGTTCTGCGGTTTAGCACCAGAGTCTTTTGAGGATTGGTTAGCCAGTACAGAGAGGATAATGGGTCAAATGGGTTGTACGGATGTCCGTAAGTTAGGTTGTGTTGTGTCCCTATTGTAGAGAGATGCATATAGCTGATGGACCACTATGACAGTTGGGATAGAATATGAGGATATAACCTGGGAGTTCTTTTATGAAGCTTTTCGAAAGAGGTACCTGGGGGTTCGGTATCTGGATGAGAGAAAGAGAGAGTTTATGGCTCTAGTGTAGGATGGTATGTCTGATTCTGAGTACGAGGTGCAGTTTGTGAGGTTGAGTTGGTATGCACCTGAGTTGGTTCCTGGCGAGCGATAGCGATGTGATCATTTTCGCCATGAGCTTGTGCAAGAGGTTAAGACATACATACTTGCTACTGATTATACAAATTTTGACGTGTTGGTTACGCGAGCCAAGGATATTGAGCAGAATCCTGGATTGGCTTCTGGTCTCGAGGCTTTAGCTCTATAAGAGAGTGGCAAATCTTAGTTTTAGCGGTGGCCAGGCCAAGAGACACCATGATAGGAGGTATCGCCCTGAGTAGAGACTCGGTGGAGGTGTCATTAGGCGTGGAGCACAGAGGCAGGGTACCCAGGTTAGAGCTCCACATAATACCTGTTAGGTCTACAGATCACGTGATCATCTAAGGCGAGATTGCACATATTTGGCAGAGAGGGTCAGACACCTGCTGCTGTTGTGGCTAATGCTTATTGGAGTTGTAGGTCTGGCAACCATCTGGGGTGTAATTGTCCTTTGTTAATTGGAGGTGGGCAGGGTGCTGCACATGTTGTTGCTCCACAGAGAGGCCGTGGTCGTGGACGTGGTCAGTTTCAGTGCATGGATGATGGGCAGAGGACTGTGGCTCATACGGTTGCTATCCAGCCTGAGGAAGGTGGACCAACTAGAGTGTATGCGCACTGTGAGGGTTGCAATGACTCTGATGTAATTGCAGGTACATTCACTTTATAGTCTTTGTCGTTGTATTCATTGGTTGATTCTAGTTCTACCCATTCATATATCCTGAGTGAGCATGCACAATTGCTTGATATACCTGTTGAAATTCTTAATGTGGGTGTTAGAGTGACCAGTTCTCCTGGGAAGACAGTCGTGGTTAGAAAGTTGTATCGTTAATGTCCACTGATGGATCAAGGACATGTGTTTGACGTGGATTTGATGGAGTTGCCATTCTACGATTTTGATGTCATATTGGGGATGGATTGGTTGACCGAGCATAGCATTGTGGTAGATTTTGAGGCCAAACGGATATCCTTGAGGTTGTCTGATGATTTTGAGGTGGTGGTTGTGGGTGAGAATGCTAAGTTCTTGTCTAATGTTTTTTCAGCTTTAGAAGCGAGACGAACGATGGATTCTGGATGTGAGGCATTCTTAGCATATGTTTATAAATCCTGATTTGAAGGAGATGAGGGTGGAGGATATCCGTACGGTGTACGGGTTTTTGGGTGTTTTTCTAGAAGAGTTGCCGGGGTTGCCACCGAATTATGAGGTGGAATTGGTATTGAGGTTTATGCGAATACGACACCCGTGTTAATTGCTCCGTATCGCATGGCCCAAAGGAGTTGAAAATGCAACTGCAAGAGTTGCTTGATCGAGGGTTTGTTAGACTAAGTATTTCATCGTTGGGTGCACCGATGTTGTTTGTGAAAAAGAAGGATGGTATGTTGTAGATGTGTATAGATTATCAGCAAATGAACATGTTGATGATAAAGAATAAGTATCATTTGTCGTAGATTGATGATCTGTTTGATCAGTTTAGGGGTGGTTCTATGTTCTCTAAGATAGATTTGAGTTCTAGGTACTATCAGTTGAAGGTGAAGGATGTGGAAGTGCCCAAGATAGCTTTTCGTATGAGGTACGACCATTATGAGTTCTTGGTGATGCCGTTTGGTTTGACCAATGCACCGGCTACTTTCATGTACATGATAAATCGGGTGTTCCATGAGTTTTTAGATCAGTTTCTGGTTGTGTCTATCGATGATATTCTTGTGTACTCTCGTACCGAGAAGGATCATGATAGGCATTTGCGGATTATGCTTCAGACGTTGTTGGCTAATCAGATTTATGCCAAGTTAAGCAAGTTTGAGTTCTGGCTTAGGGAGGTTGTTTTCCTCGGGCATGTAGAGTCAACCGAGGGGATTCGTGTTGATTTGTACAAAATTGAGGCTGTGATGAGTTGGAAAACATCTAAGTCTGTGTTAAAGATTCAGTTTCCTAGGGTTGGCTGGTTATTACCGTATGTTTGTTGATGGGTTCTCTAGTATATCTGCTCCGTTGACCAAGTTGTTACAAAAGAACGTTCTCTTTGAGTGGGTAGAGGATAGGAAACGGGCTTTTGAAAGGTTGAATGAAGCTTTGACACAAGCTCCGGTCTTGATTCAGCCAGAATCAGGGAAAGAGTTTGTTGTCTATAGTGTTGCGTCCTATGTTGGGCTCGGTTACGTGCTGATGCAGGAGGGTAAGGTAGTTGCCTATGCATCTAGACAGTTGAAGGTGCATGAGCGTAATTACCATACTCATGATCTTGAACTCGCCACAGTTGTTTTTGCCTTGAAAATCTGGAGGCATTACCTTTATGGTGAGAATTGTGTAGTTTATTCAGATCATAAGAGTTTGAAGTATCTTATGTCGCAGAAGGAGTTAAACCTTAGGAAACAAAGATGGTTGGAGTTGCTTAAAGATTATGATCTTACCATCGAGTATCACCCGGGTAGAGTTAACATTGTGGCTGATGCTTTGAGTAGAAAATCTATTGTGGAGTTGAGGGCTATGTTTGCTAAGTTGAGCGTGACGTGTGACGGTGGGTTGTTGGCCGAGTTGCAAGTGAAATCGTCCTTGTCACAGTTGATTAAAGAGAAGCAACCGCATGATGAGAGTTTGGTACCACATATGAAAGATATCATAGATGAAATTCCTACAGATTTTCATTTTAATGATGTGGGGTGTTGTGTTATAAAGGTCGGATGGTGGTGCCTGATGATGAAGAGTTGAGGCGTACCATTTTGACCGAAGCGCATACTAGTCCTTTTGCTATGAATTCAGGTAGTACTAAAATGTATCAGGGTTTGAAGGAAGATTAATATTAGGTTGGTTTGAAGAAAGATGTTGCTGATTTTGTGGCTCGATGCATGGTATGCTAAAGAGTAAAAGCCGAGCACCAGTTTCGTTCTGGGTTGTTACAGCCGTTGAGGATGCCAGAATAGAAATGGGAAAGAATCACCATGGATTTTGTGTTTGGGTTACCTTTGACTCCGACCGAAAAGGATTCCATTTGGTTGATTGTAGATCGTTTACGAAGTGTGCACATTTTGTGCTAGTGCATACGACGTATACCTTGGATAGGTTGGCCGATCTTCACATCTCTAAGATTGTGCATTTGCACGGGGTGCCCAAATCTATAGTTTCGAATAGAGATCCGCTTTACAACAAGGTTTTGGGAGTGTTTGTATCGTGCTTTGGGAACATAAGTGAATTTCAGTACTTCGTATCATCCTCAGACAGATGGTCAGTTGGAGTGCGTGACTTAGGTCTTGGAGGATATGTTGAGATGTTGTATCATTGAATTCCAAGGAACATGGGAAAAGTAGTTGCCTTTGGTAGAGTTTGCTTATAATAACATTTATGAGGCTAGTATACAGATGGCACCGTATGAGGCTTTGTATGGTAGGAAGTGTCGTACACCGTTGTGTTGGGCTGAGGTTGGAGAAAAACAAATTTTGATGCATGATGTGTTGAAAGACACCAATTAAAAAGTGAAATTTGTATGTGATGGCTTGAAAGCGGCTTCGGATCGTCAGAAATCCTACTCGGATTTGAAGCGCAGGGATATAGAATATGTTGTTGGTGATCGAGTGTTTTTGAAGGTGTCACCTTGGAAGAAGGTAATGCGTTTTGGGCGAAAAGGGAAGCTTAGCCCAAGGTTTATTGGACCATACGAGATTGTTGAGCGTGTGGGTCTAGTTGCTTATCGTTTGAGGTTACCTCCGGAGTTGGAGAGGATTCATAATGTGTTTCATGTGTCGATGTTGCGGAGGTATCGGTCGGATCCATCGCATGTTATGTCGGTAGAGGATATTGAGCTGAGATCAGATTTATCTTATGATGAGGAACCGATATAGATCCTTGACACCAGTAGTAAGGTTCTGCATGGTAAGATGGTTGACCACTACCTACCCATGAACATGTGACATTCGAATAGCATACAATGGCTAGCAAGTGTTCACTTAATCTCAGAGTTCCTATATGCGCAGCTTACTATTCCATTCACAAGAAAATTAGGTCATTATATACTTCAAATTTAAGCAATCAAGCCTTTGCACATTAGAGGCCAAATTCATAATCATATACAAGCTTTCAAAATATCAATTGCATGGCCTAGCTTAACTATATACAAATCTACGTGCACCAACTAGGAGAATTACAAACAAGTATGGATTCATACTTGTGCTTTTGCTTGTGCCTTACTTCAAGCTCAAGGAATCTGACTTTAGGATCAAGCAAACGATCGAATCCTTTATCCTGTAAGGTGGGAAGAATGGAGACAAGAGTGATAAGTACAAAAATGTACTTAGTGAGGTAGCCCTAATTCTAACCAAATATTTGTCCAAGATCCATTTAAATGGAGTTTGACCCCAGATAAGGTTTGCAAGCATTTCGAGTAATAAAACAAGAAATTATGAAGAAGCATGTTATCAAGTCATTCGAGTGGTATTCAAGCATACCAAGCAATTTTCAAGTAACCAACTATCAAGTCATTTGAGTAGCATTCAAGCATAACAAGCAATTGTCAAGTAACCAATTATCAAGTCATTTGAGTAGCATTCAAGCATAACAAGCAATTGTCAAGTAACATGTTCTCAAGTAGCATTCTTACACAAGACAGTTCAAGTATGAACATTAACATTTCGAGCCCTTATCTCAAGTAACAAGTACACATAATTCCCAATGCCAAAACAGTCCATATATCATGTAATCTAACCAGTTCAGTCCATATCTTCATGTACAAAGTATATATGACAGCAACACATATGTATACATAATTAGCATATAGAAAACAATCAAATTCGAGTATTATTCAGGTTATTCCGAGCAGCAACTCATGTATACACAAAACATTTCAATTCGAGCATTATTCATATTATTTCGAGCAGCAACGCATGTATACATAATTAACATACACAAAACAGTCCAATTTGAGCATTATTCATGTTATTCCGAGCAGCAACGCATGTATACATAATTAACATACGCAAAATAGTTTAATTCGAGCATTATTCAAGTTATTTTGAGCAGCAACGCATGTATACATAATTAACAATCATGTAACAAGAAGGTCGAGTATACAAGACAAGTAATATGTTCAAGTAATTCAACTTTGCATGTCAAGCGATTCAAGCAAACCAATCAAGTAAAATTAGCTCAAGTGAGACCATAAGCCATTCCAAGTAGCAAATCATCAATACAAGGTCCAAGCATAGGTAATTATCATTTCAAGAGTTTTATGTCAAGAATCAAGCAATTGCATGTCAAGCAATTCGAGTATTTCAAGGATTCATGTCAAGTGATTCAAGTGTTCAAGATTTCTTGTCAAGTCATTTAAGTATTTCAAGATATAATTCAAGTATTCAAGATTTTCTTTTGAATTTCTTATTCAATTTCTCAATAAGGTTCATATCTTTTTAACATGTTTGCCTTGGATTACAATTGGTCATGAATAACATTGGTCCGTGTTTGACCATAAAGGTCCAAGAGATACTTATCTCAAAGCACATAGAAATGGCTAATATTGAAAACATGTAATCCTATACTTCTCACTATCCAACCAACTGTCGCCAATCTCCGTAGAACTCCCCCGTTACCTCCAACTATAGCTAATAACATATTTCATGTAATGGGGCGTCCCCCCTAGCCGTGGCTCATGGACCGTTGTCCCAAGATACCATGTATCATACCATTGTATCCAAGGACTTCCATTTTCGGCAACTTAAGTATCTTAGCTCCTATTAAAAGTTGGAGTGTATTTTATACTTTAAAGCTTGTTGTTGTTTCTTATGTTCCATGCTTTCATGTTCAAGGCAAGACAATTCATGTTCAAGGATTATATTCAAGCAAGTGTTTCAAGATCAAGTTTAGCCCTTAGGCTAGTTGAGCCTTAGCTCTTCATTTCACGAGTTTACTTGTTATTTAAGTAAGCAATTCGAATTATATGCCATTTTTAGGCATCTAGCCATGTCTTTATATTCATGGTTTATATCACTTTTATAAGTATTTATATCATAAGAGCAATTCTAAACAAGAAATTCGAATGAATACATCCAAGACACGGAATCAAGCATTTCGAATAGGTCACGTTTAAAGTACAAGAATTCAAGCATTTCAATTAGATCACACTTCAAGTACAAGGATTCAAGCATTTCAATTAGATCACATTTCAAGTACAAGGATTCAAGCATTTCAATTAGATCACATTTCAAGTACAAGGATTTAAGCATTTCAATTAGATCACACTTCAAGTAGGATTCAAGCATTTCAACTAGATCACATTTCAAGTACAAGGATTCAAGCTTTTCAATTAACAAGCATTTCAAGCACTTCAAGTAACAGGCTTTTCAAATATTAGCATTCGATTAGGTCAATCCAAGGCATGGATTTGTACATTTGTCTTCACTTTTCTTTCTACTTAATTTATCAATTTTCATGCTATCACTTAAACACAATTTTAGTTTAGTCCAATCTTCCCTTGCTATTCATATCCAATTTAATTTAAACTCATTATCATGGCATATCAGTAACAAAAATATATATATATTTGGTTAGAACCTAAGTCCTAATCCCACAATAACTACACTCACAAGTTAATCCATGCTATGCATGTTCCTGAATCCTCGCTTCCTTCGCCAATTCATGGTCTAATACAATGGCAAATATACACATATATCAAAATCTTTTTCCATTGTTCTATAAGCAAGGTCATGCATCCTTATATACACTAAAACAGCCCCATAAACTTACAAACACATTCATACACATACTTATTTACATCATAACAGACCTCTTTTCCACTTATACATTTCCAAGACAATATCCACATTCAATTTTTTTTTCAATTACATGCTCAAACAATTCGGAACAGCCCCCTATTCCCACGCAATCAATCCATTTAATATGAGCAGCCCTTGATTAATTCTAAACTTCTACTTTCGATACATAACAACAATGGAACTCTAAGGCTCAAATGTTACCGTAATTGATGCCTTCCTACAAATTATTAAAGTTATTCGAATCCTCATAAAATAGAATATTTTCCTAGCATCAACTTTATGTTTCAATGTAATTAATTTCCAGCTCCAATTACTTTCCTATGTGACCGAAGCAGTTCAATTTTATTTACACACACATATATATATATATATATATATATATATATATATATATATATATATATATATATATATATATATATATATATCCTTATATATACTCTAGCAATCCCATATAATGTTTATACATTATTCGAAATTCATCAAAACAGCATATTGTCATACTTGGTCGAAACAATCCATCTATGTTTCCACGTTTGCAAAAACAGGGCAGATTATTAATCATCACAAATGAGCCGATTCTACAGCTATACATTGATCTATATACACTTTTAGCTATAAATGATTCATAGCATTCTTTAAAACTGATTTTTACCTTATTTTAGTTCACTAAAACAGTCCCTTACTTCACTTGTTTATACTTATATCTATCTTAATTCTCATGTACACATGTATATCATATATGTTCACCAAAACATATCCTAGATGCTTCTTAAACAATCCGATTTAAAACCCTTTTAAACAATCAAATTTCGTATCAATGACAAGCTTGATCATCACATTTCAGTTTCAATTACACATTCAAACAAAACTTATCACCAAACAATTCTACATTCAAACTATGTTACAACTTTACAAGATCTAACAACATCCAGCATGCATGAATCCCCCCAAATATCCAATTTGTTAATTGAATTAAAGAAAGGAAAAGATTGCTTAGCTTCTCCTCGATTTATTTGATCGAACATGCAAGGAATTTACTAGCAAATTTTATCATTATCTCTTCCTCTCTCACTAGCGTAAACCTCAGTCAATTACCATGGAGAAAGGAAGAAGATGCAAATTTATACCATTCTCCCACAAACCGGTCCAAACATTCCCCCTTCCATACACGTTGGTCATCTTACTTAGACAAGCGTCTAAGTCCTTCAATTCTTATAAGTTTTGCACGCAAAATCCAAAGTTTGCATTAATTACTTCTGAGTTCTAAAAAATGTAGCTCTCAACTTGCTAAACTCTCAATTTAATCCTACATTAATTATTTGATTATTCTAGAAAACAATTCAATTAATTTAAACCACCTTCGGTTCATATTTAATAAAATTCTAAGTTATTATTTGGGGTATTACATAAACCATCAAAAGTGGACATTTCAAGTCTAGGCGAATCGGTACGCGTGTCCCTGTTTCGGTACGGGTAAGCCATTTCAGGCTTAGCGTATCGGAACATGGGCAAGTGATTCGGTACAGGCAAACCTTTTTAGGCCTGGCGTTTCGGTATGCTAGGAATCGTTTTAGTACGGGGTATGTGCATTTGGCAGGGCGTATCGGTACGCGAGGGCATATCAAAGCGATATTTGGCTATTGAAATTTGAGGTTTTTGAAATAATAATACTATATCGATACGCGTGTAATTGTATCGATACGGCTACAGTTAATTCAGTTATTTGGATGTTTTGAGGTTCTATTTTCTTTCGTTTTAGTCCCTGAATGTTGTGGATGCAACTGAATGAGTATGGATGAGTATTTTGAGCTGATTTTCAGCATGCATGCATGAAAACTGACTAATTGAAAGTTGATAACATAAAAATGGGAAAAGTTCTTGTAATTTTTTAGAATTGCAATTTGGTCTTTAAATTGCAATTTTACCCAATTGGATGTCGATTCGATGCCCGATTGAGTTGAGTTTTCACTTGTGGTCAGGATGAACACATAGGATATTAATATGCATCTAGATAAGATAAAAAGAAAAAAATGGACGCATTTCAAGTTTTTTCTTCTCGGTTTACCTCGGTAAACCTAATATAGCTCGCTCGGTTTGACCTTGTGACTAGGCCGGGTCGAGGGAGTTATAGAGCTTTTCTGGGCAGGTTGCATTTGACCTTCATTACAATGACTCTATGTGCTTCAAAACAACATGTGACTTGAATCAATTGTAGGATCCATTCAAAAACCTCCCTAAACTTAAATTTCTAGTATCATTTAACACTATTTCTCATAATGAACAGCAAGATTTTATACTTTAAACAACATTAGTCCATTATGAAAATCCTTGAAACAACATTGCACTCACAATCGGCTCACCTTAAGCTTAAGTCTCCCTTGTATTTCTAGCTCAAAAACTTCAATTTCAGTTCCAATCTAAGCCTCCATTGTTCTTGCAATTCAATCCAAGACAATATATAAATTTCCAAGTCAAAAACTATAGACTTAAGCTTTACCAATTACTCAAGAAATAATTACCATCCATTGTTGAAATCACTTGAATCATAGGACTTTCTTTCTTTAGTTCCCACCGAATTCCTTATGCCTTACATGAATCCATCTCAAAATTTCCTCCCTTCATCCATGGAATAATCGGTCAAATGGAGAAAAATTCAATGAAGGAAGACAAAGCTTAGGAGAAAATGGTTCTCCATTCTTCACAACTTGGCCGAGCATCACTCCTTCCTTAGCCATGTGTAACATGGCTTTGCCACATGTGTTCCACTAACCATTAGTGGTCTAATTACACATGCAAAAACATTGTTTTACTCTTGTTTCAATTTGATCCTTTGTTCTCAGCTTTAAACTTCTTGCATTTAGGTCCTTCAAGACTAGTTACATCTCCAATCATTCCATTCTCACATCTTACAATTCAATCCTTAATAATTCAAGTCACATACTAATTAACCTCTTAATACTCATATATGCTCCTTCATACTCCTTGAAATATAATTACTTTACTTATTTGCTAATTGATTTTTAGCTTAATTAGCTCTTTCATTCTCAATTCCATTGACTTACTTATTCAATTAACTTGAATTGAATCTTTATTAATTCAAAGATAACATTATCAAGCATGTGATAACTTTGTAAAACTCCTAGCCCAATTTTAGGGTATTATAAGGAGCCCTAAAAGCTTCGAGAGCATGGTGAGTGTAGTCGAAGTCTCGAGATTGGCTAGGTGCATTTCCCGATTTCATTAATATTGATTATTGCATTTCCATCAATGATGTCAAGGTATGGTTACATTGAAACCTCGTAGGAGGTACTATTGGTAAACTTGGGTAAGCTTATTACATTGATCATTGAATCATTGAATCATTACATTGTCATTGATATCATCGAAACATTGAAAAAGGCCATATTGATCATTGTATATTGTTATTGCTATATCGTTATTGTTATCGCTACCATTATTGCTATTGTTATTGTTACTGGCTTAAGTATTGAATCCTTCGATACGAATGGACATGGGATGTAACACCCCTTACCCGTATCCATCACTGAATACGAGTTAGAGATGTCACATGACATTTGTACAATGGTTCTTATTTCAAAATCGGTAAAATTTTGTTTCTTTCAAATATAAATAATTTACCATTTGTAATACCCCAATTTTTTTTTAGTGACTATTTTGCAAAGAATTAAAAGTTAGTAGTTTTAGTTTAGTGACTAAAATGTTAAAATTCAAAGATTAGTGACAAAAGTGAAAAGTTGGGCAAAGTATAAGGACCAACATGGTAATTTTCCAATAATTATTTTTATGGCAAAAGTGAATAGTTTATTCTGGTACAAGATTTTTGGTGAGAATCGGATTTTTGGTACGGGATTTGTGTAAAAAGCTATAAAAGGAATAAGTTTCGGAATTAATTCGGATGACTATTCGAGCTCAAAAAATTATGAAAATTTGATGGGAGTCTTAGATAGACTAAAGAAAGATGGTGTTAAGGTTTGGAATCGTTTTGATTCGATTTGGATTCGATTCTATACAATACTTGTGTAAATAGGGGATAATGGCATTTTTGAAGATATCAAGATTCATTAATGGCATTTTGGTCATTTTGCCCTTACTTTTTATATTAAATTGATTATTTTGGATAAAATAATACAAGTGTTGTGATCCTATTGCTCATAACTAATGGGCAAATTGGTCATTACACTATTAGTAGAGATTTTTATATTGGATTTTTAAGAATAAAATGCCATTTGTCCTTATAATTAAATGAAGAAAAGCTAGAAATTTCTCCATCATCTTCCTCCATTTTCGAACACTATAGCAAAGGTAAGAGATAATTTTTGATTCAATTTTTTTAAGATTGAGTTGGTTTTTGGATTATGATGTGAAATAGAGAATTGATCACCATCAAATTCTCTTTCATTTGGTATAAGTTTTGAATAGTTTCCATGTTTATATGTTGAGTTTGGGAGTTAGGGTTTATGAAGGACAAGTTGATATGTTGAGTTTTATGGATTGTTTTGATTAAATATGGTGTTGTGATGTTGTTTCAAGCATGAAAATAGTGAAATTTCTATGTTTTGGTTGTTAGGTGATTTTTGGGAAAATTTAAAAATTAGGGGAAACTCTTGCAAAATTTTTATTTGAAGGGGAAATGATGTTAGAAGCTTGAGTATGTTGTGTAGAAGTTAAAAACATGTTTGAATCAAGTTAGAAAGTTAGGATAAAGTGACCATTTGTATTCGGCTAAGTGAAGAAATTGGGGGAATTTTTTTTGGAAAATTTTCCTAAGCTTGGAAATGATGTAAGGATGATTTTGTAAACTTTAGAATGTCATTTGGACTAATATGGAAGGTTGTGAAGTAATAAGGACTAAGTTGTAAATTTTGGAAGGTATAAGGACTTAGTTGTTAAACTTGTTATTGGAGTGTATTGTGATGGAAAAATCAAGGTTAGTGATTAAAAGGTTGACTTTGAAGTTTAGATAGAATTTGGGGACCAAATTGTGATTTCGGCAAATTTAAGGATTAAATGTAAATTTTTAAAGTTTGGGTCCTCAAGTGTAAAGAATGAAGAATGTGAGGTTTAGAGTTGGAAATAATGGTTGGAAGCTTAAAAAGAGTCTTTAGGACTGAAATGAAAATTTTGGGAATTTTGAAGAATTATTAGAAATATTCTTCCTAATGTGTATTAATGTTAGTAAGATACTAACATGTATTTTGAATGGTATGTGTTGTTGTAATGTTGTGTAGATCGTAATCGTGATCAGACTCGTGATTTGAAAAAAGCAGTTGGTAAGGAAAAAGTTCAAGAATAAGGTCGAAGGTGATTGTACAGCTTGCTAAGTTACTGGTAAGGCAAAGGTGAGTGCATTCTACTTACTCTATTTATGAAATGAGAAAGACTTTCGATAAGTCAATCTCAATTACTGAAGGAAAAGGATTTAAATTTTATTAAATGATTTTGAAATGCTTTATGAATGATCTTCGGGTATGAACTGCCCAATGCATATTTTTATATATATTGAAGTGATTATCTTGATCCATTGATATTATCGCAAATGAATGAAAATGTTCATAGTAGTAAATTATTTGAAAGCCCATTGTATAATTATTGAGAGTCTTGGTATATTGGCATGCCAAAGAGGTGGAGTATATTAATATGATATTACTGTCAAGTACAGTAATGAGACAGTGAGCTGTGTTCTACGACTATGACCTATTGGTTAATACTATTGTTAAGTTACGGCGGTGATATAGTGAGTTGTGTTCTACAACAATGACCTACTATAATTATAGATGCCGTTAAGTTACGGTAGTGTTTACAGTGTTACACTAACATTGATACATTGGTATTGATACATTGATGTCAATACATCGATACATTGATACATTGTTTTATTAATGGCACAACTAAAGAGTTGTTGTCGGGCACATGTGCATACTCAACATTGACTCGCATACCATGTATTCTCATCCATATTACATTGGGCTATATTGATATGGAAAGTGAATTATAATGGATTAAATCGATATAACCTGTATTGTATTATATATATGAACATTGAGATTGTTACAGGTTACGAAAAAGGGAATGGTTTGACAAGTTAGTTTTATGATTTCCAAATCCTTTTTGAGATTTATAATTTTTGCTATCTAATTGTTTCTTACCATTATTTTACTATGGAATGTTTTAAATATTTTACATTGCCTCACTAAATTTATACCTAGTGTGTGATTGTTTCACGCGTAGGTAAAGATCGTAAGGAGTAAGGAGTTGTGATAGGAGACATCATCTGTTTTGAAGAGGTACATCATTATCAGTAAGACATCCCATATGTCCCTTTTTGATATTATTAGTTGGCATGTATCTTATAAATGTTTTGGTTACTCTGATATGAAAATATTGGAAATGAATGTAATGTTATAAACATGAATATAAATATTTTAGTGGATATTATTAATTAAATATGTTGAAATTGTATTTTATTAGATAATCAAATGATTTTTAAATTAGGCAGTTTTAGGCAATATTATTATTTATATAATAGAGAATCGAACTGCCAAGTTGCTACCTGAATCTAGGTTCAGATCGAACTTAGAAATATTAGTTTTAAATTTTATGCGATTAAATATTATTTTGATTAAAGAGTTAATTGTTAATATTTTAAAGAAACAAAAATTTATCGATTTTGAACTGAGTGCTATTGTACAAGTGCCATGTGACATCTCTAACTCGTATTCAGTGATGGATTCAGGTAAGGGGTGTTACATGGGATACAATAGTCATGCCATTGAATTCATGAGCTCATTGGTACGGAGTGGACTGCGGTCCCTGAGCTAAGGCTCTATTTGGCGATGTTGGCAGGATGTGTTGGTTTTGGCCTTATTGGCAATGTTGGAGGATATTGACCATTTATTGTTAGAGATGTTGGTTGGGAATTTGCGTATCCACATTTACATGTCGATCCAAGGAATTATGATATGGAAATTATTGTTAAAATATGATATGAGATGAATTTACATTGATATACATATTATTGATGTTATTGGCATACATGCTATTGTTGTTCACTACCTTAGTAGGCTATATGTAATGTAAACCTAGCCTTTGAACTCCTATAAGTGTTTTGAAGCAAGTCACACAAAATACCACTATGTTGAAGGGACTAAAATATGAAATATGGCTTGTTGGTATTTTGGTAAAAGTGGTAAAATGGACTAAAATACTCTAACAAGGGAAAACATAGTAAATGGATTCATATAGGTATGGAATTGGGCATACACTTAGATTTGATGATTATAAACTTGCTGGCAAAATTTGGAAACCATTGGATAAGATTAAGGCCCTTAATTTGACTAAAAACTACACTAAATATGTCATTACAGGTCTGTTCGTACTGATACAGGTGATGGTGTATCGGTACTGTAACCCCCTTGACCCGGTCTAGTCGCATGACCGAACCAAGTGAGCTACATTAGGGTTTGCTGAGATAAACATGAAAAATTTACTTAGAAACGGTCCATTTTTCTTTTATCTTATCTAAATGCATATTTTAGTCTGAAGATGATCATGCTGGTTATGGTGAAAATTACAACTCAATCCGGCGCTGAATTGATGTCCAATTGTACGAATTCGCGTTACAGGGACTAAAATGTAATTTTAGATAACTGAGAGGACTTCCTTGAAATTAAAGTTACCAATCCTTAATTAGTCATATTACATACAATCAGGTTAAATTTCAACTTAAAATAATCATTCAAACTCATCCAATTGCATGAACAAGATACAGAGACTAAATTGCAAAGGAAACAAACTTTAGAAGGCATCTTAACAGAAATAACGGATGGCGTATCAGAATGGGCACTTCTCGTATCGTAATGGGTGCAAAATACAAAGGCGTACCGATACGGTTCTTAAGCATATCGGTACAGGTATGCTGTAACACCCCGATTTTGGGCTTAGATGTTTTAAAGTTGGTTCGAGGGTCTGATAGACCGGTATTAGAGTTTCAGGTCAATTTCAAGGTTAAATTAGTTTAAATAATTTTGAAGGTGATAAAATTGTGGGAAAATATTTTAAAATCATCATTAATTATATTAAGGATAATGGTGAAATCAATTTTGGAAAATAAGATTTGGAAATTGGACATTTTGGCTAGTGACCAAAATGCAATTTTCGAAAACTATTTTTAAAGGTGACTAAAATGAAAAGGGTCAAATTCTTATAATATTTAAGGAGCTATTTTACCAAGTTTTTTCTGATGATTTCTCTCTTAATTAAAGATATTTTAACATGTATTTTAAAGTTAATTAAAAGGGGATTTTAGTTAGAAAGTTAGTTAAGCTTTTTAAAGAAAATTCACGTAACTTTTCTCTTCATTCTCTCCTCAGCCAAACACTCAGGTTTTCATCAAAATCTAGAGATGAGAAGTCTTTTTAATTTGTATTTATGATTTGTAATTGATTAATTAACATTGTTTTTGCAAAATCTCATTTAAATCTTGTGTTTTCTTAGCTTTTATCAAACCAATTGAGGAGAAATATCACAATAGGGGTAAGGTCAGTGATCTCCTCTATTGCATGGTTCTTTACTGAAATTCCCAAGTATTTGATACTTGATTTATGAATTGTAAGCTGGTTTTAATGATTTATCAATGTTTAATTGAATTAATTGAGTAAAATTTGATGAAACAAGGTAATATTCGAAGTGGATCTAATTTCCAGTGTTTAAGATTGATTTAATACATATTTTGGATGCATTATGATGTTGATAAGTTGTTTTTATCAATAGAATCCCGAAACTCTTGGATCTCTAATTGGTTAGGTTGTTGGATTTGAGTTTTTGTGTTGATAATCGAGTTTAATCTTTGCTAGAAGTAAAAGTATGTTGGGAAAGGGTTTTTGCATGTTAATTGATGTTGTTTGCTGGTTGGAATCGTTGTTTTATGGCTGGGTTAAGTTTCAAAAACATTTGACGATGATTTTGGTATGTTTCAGATGGTTTCTAAGTGGGCAACTTGATTGTTGAGGGGGTTTTGCTTTGAGGAAGTGGTTTGAATGCATAATGATGCATCTATCCTCTGGTTTTCTGTTGAAAACAGGGGATAATCGAGGCGACGAAGCTTGACGTTGTTTTGTTGCTTTCCGGGAGCTTCTTTCGCGTTGGTGAGGAAGACGAGGCATAGCAGTGAGTGGAAACTGGTTTTAAATGTTTTACAAAGGTTTGTAAACGTTGTTGGGAGTTTATGGTAAGCATGAAACACTTACCTAAGCTCGAAAGTAAGTTTCCCTTATTTTTGTTCTTGAATATCGGCTTGGATAGGAGCATTTGTTTTCATGTTTTGGTGATAAACATGGTATGATTTACTTACTGGAAATGCATGATTCTAACTACGTATGCATGGTTTAAAAGTATGATAAATGCTAGTGAGCATTGGCTTTCATTCCGGTTTGGAATGGTGTTATTGCTTCGGTAATGTGAATTTGCATATATGGTGTTTATGTATAATGGATTGTAAAACAATAAGTAAATGGATTTGTAAATGATATATTGGCTATGTGACAAGGTGGGAAAACAATCGGATATAGTTGGCATGCCATAGGATTAAAAGTGCACTATAAAACATGAACAAAATTGATCGTGGCCATGGGTCCTTAAGGTATGGCAGTTTAACAAGGCCGCTCGGACTATTGGGGACCTCATTTGGGGTAAGCGGTTTAACTAGGCAACCCAAATTGATGGCGATCTTGCGGATTAACTAGGCAAGGGTGGAATATCGCGGTTTAACTAGGCGAGGGTGTCAAATCTTTAGGTTTAACTAGTCAAGGTTTGGGATATCGCGGTTTAACTAGGCATGGTGTGAGAGATTCGTGTATCCGATATGTATAGGATAGAGATAGTCTTTCCGGGTTACTATAAATGCCAATATATGTGATAGTTCATGTGTTGAGCCTATATTTAATGCTTTGGGATTTAAGCATGATTTATGATATAACGCCTTGGGATCTTGTCATGGAAAATGTATATGATGTTGCATAGAGGCTGTTATGCATTGATTTCGTTGGAATCATAGAAAATGCTTTGGTTGTAAGCATGTTTTTGGAAAACAAGTGTGACACCCCGGTTTTAGGGCTTAGCGGTTTGGTGGTTTATTAGACGGTCCGATGGACTAGAGTAGAGATTCGAGATTTGAGTTGATTTCGGGATCGTATATTTAATAATGATGATATTGATTTTGTAAAACGAGCTTTGGAAGAAGGACATTTTGGTTAGTGGCCAAAATGAAAGTATTGAAAACTGTGATTTCCTAGTGACTAAAATGAAAAAGGGTCAAATACTTCAAATCTCTAAGGAGCTATTTTACCAATTGGTTTCTGATGATTTCTCCCTTAATTTGACTTATTTTAACATGTGTTTTAATTAGTAATTAAAGAGAATTTAGTTAAAAAGTTAGTTATTACTTTCCTAAACAAAAATCACGTCATTTTTCTCTCCACTTATCTCTCCATTCTCTCCTCAGCCAAACACTCAGGCTTTCACCAAATTTCCAGAGGTGAGGTGGTTTCTAACTTGATTTTATTGTTTCAAATTGTTTTATAAAGATTGTTTACACAAAGTCTTAGAATAATCCTGTGTTTTCTTAGCTTTTCACCAATAAATTGAGGGAGAAACGTCACAATAGGGGTAAGGTTTGAGATCTCCTCTATTGTATGGTTCTTTACTGAAATTTCCAAGCATTTGATCCTTGTTTTTGTGTTTCTAATCTGATTTTGATGATTTCCTAATTTTAATTGAGTTATTTTGGGAAAATGAGTTAATTCATGGATTGGATCTAATTTCCAGTAATTAAGGATGCTTTGATTTATATTTTGGATGTTTAATAATGTTGATAAGTGATTTTTATCAATGGATCACGAAACTTAAGAATCTCTATTTGTTTAGGTTGTTAGTTTTGAGGTTTTGTGATGTTTTTGTGGTTGTAAGGTTGCTGGAGGTGGTAGGTTGTTTTGGATCTGTTTTTAGAGGTGTTTTGATGTTGAAAAATGATGTTAGATTGATAGATGTTGGTTGAGTTGTGAATCAAAGTGTTTTGGTTATGTTTTCGGTTGTTGTGGAGGGTTAATTGTGAAGGTTTTGCGGAAATCTGAGAAGGATTGTGGTTACTGTGTTTAGAATGCATTATGATGCATTAATCCTCTATTGTTTTGTGGTAAAAACATGGGAGGTTGATCCGGTAGTGATTGGAGAAGCGTTGGAGGCTTCGGATACTTGATTTTGCATCGGCGAATCGAGGTTTTGCGTATTAGTGAGTGAAAACATGGTTTAAAGCGTTTTGATGTTTTGGAATAGAGTTTTGGGAGTTAAGGTAGAGCTTGAAATGCTTACCTAGACTCAGAAGTAAGTATAAAGTGGTTTTACTCTATCGGTCGTGCTTGTTCGAATGATCTTATGCACTTGGTTTTTAATGTTCATATTCCTACTATTTAAGCATGTTTTAAAGTATTCGATATACTGTTTTAAGCATGTTTTGCTGGAGGATGCACATGGTAACTGATCCTTGTAAGTATGGTTTATACTTGTGGGTTAAAGCATGATTGTTGCTTTGGAAAAGTGTTTTGGTTAATGCTTGTTTAAAACAGTGAGGTAAATGTTAAATGGTTAATTATATTGGCAAGTGATGTGGTTTTAAAATTGTTATCGGATATAGTTGGTCGGCCATAGGTTTGAGTGCACTATAAATAAGTCGCCTTGGATGTTGAGGGGTTTATACGGCGTACCAAATACTTCATCTGAGTACCCTAATAGTTGAGGGGTTATATGGTACCAAAAACTCCCGTTAGTGGATTAAGCGTCTAACGATGATTGGGTTGGTGTCCCCGTGGGTTGAAAGTATACATGGTTGTTAATGTACCGCAATTGTGATCGTATCGCTATTCCGGTTGAGATGGCTTGAAGTGTTGGGTTAACACTTATTGAATCCATGTATCCGATGAACTCTTTTGTTATTGGACTTGTCCAATGATTACTTGTAAGCCAATATAATTGTTAATGTATCATTGAAATGTTTTATGTTGTATAATGTGATTTATACATGTTTCTCCTTGAGCTTTGCATTTGGTAGTAATGCATAGGAAGGCTTATGTAGAGGGTTAACAATGTGACTTGCTGTTGATTAATGATACATGTAGCATATGGTTTAATATGCTGGTTTTAATGATGTAATGTGCATGTTTTAAAAGGGACATGATGTTTTAAATGATGATGTTGAGTAAATGGTTTTAAATGCATTGATGGTTTTGTTTTGAGCATTCCTTACTAAGCCTTGTGTGCTTACACTCTCTTTGTCCATCAATGCAGAGAATTAAAGTCCATAAGGCAGCAAGAAGCAAGGGGATATTGTCAAGACTTGTTTCCAAAGTATGTTAGAGACTAGATTATAATGAATAAGGGCAATAGGGTACTTGTTGTGTTTTGGGAGATGTTTTGTGGAACTCCTTGTTTGAGCATGTTACATAAGTTGCTCTTAAGATGTAAATAGCCTTAAACGTTTGGTTTTGGTGCTGGTTTATCTTTTGATATGTTGGTTGGTTGCATAATAGGGAGCACGCCTATAGATCATCTTTTGACTCATGATGCTATGTTGAGATGTTGATCTTGTGAAGCTTGAATGCTTGTAATATGCTTGGCATGTTGGTGTTGTGTTATAAGCATGTAGGAATGGTTTGGGAATGCTTTTGGGGTGAAAAAACAGCAAGATATGACATTATAGGTCCAAGCGTACCGATACATTGGGGACCGTATTGGTACGTCTAGACATCATTTGGCGTGGGGAATCGTTACGTGTATGTATGTACCGGTACGCCTAGGAAATTTTGGCCTGGCATACCGATACGGGTAAGAGAGTATCGGTTCACGTTCTAGCCTCTGGAATTTCACTTTTTCAACCCAAACCCGTGTACTGAAACCCACATAAGCGTACCGGTACAGATGTTTGAAAATTCAAAAGTTAGGTAAGTTTGTTATTACGTTTTAGGTAAGTTTGTTATTACGTATCGGTACGGGCCGTGGTGTATCAGTACGGTGCATTTTTAGGTGTATTGGTACGGTAACGCCATTACCGATACTCGAGGTCGATTTCTATTAATTTCAGCTTGGCAGTTTTGCTTTCTTTGTATTTTAGTCCCTGAATCTTGTTAATACAATTGCTTGTGATTGAATGGTTAGATTAAGCTAAAATTTGAGATGGGTGTTTGGAACCTGACTAATTAAAGGTTGGTAACTTAAAAGTGAGTTTTATTCCTACAAATTTCTATATTTGCAATTTGGTCCCTAAAGTGCTAGTGTGATCAATTGGATGTCAAATTATGCCCGGTTGAGTTGGGGTTGCACCTGATGTCTGCATGAACATGTAGGATTAATAATTGGCATCTTGACAAGATAAAAGAAAAAAATGGATCGGGTTTCATTTTTATCTCTTCGGTTTGCTGCGACAAACCTAATGTAGCCTTCTTGGTTCGGTTGGGCGTCTAGGCTTGGTAGAGAGGGTTACATTCGGTGGTATCAGAGCTAGGTTTGGTTCGTTTGGGAGGTTGTTGTATTATTGTCGTGTTTGATTTGTACGGTGATTGTTGTATGTACGCTGGTTGATATGCACGGTGATTGATATATGAATATTGGCTGTTGTATGCTATGTTGGGGAAGTTTTGGGGTACCCATTGCCTTATTATTATAGTCTAGAAAGTTTTGATTTTTGAAATGAAAGTCTTGGATCCTTGGTTGAGGCTGGCCTGACTGTTTTTGTTTTGAAATGATTATCATTCCTTAGATATATTTTAGCACGATAGGACCAATGAGAGAGTTGTGATCGGGTACGGTTGTTGCTACCACTGGGCAGGATGCTGAAGGAGAAGTTGTACCTCCGGGAGGGTTGCCACCACCCCTACCTAATCCACTAGAAGGAGTAGAGCAAGTATTACCTACGTCGGCTAGGCTAGGGATGGGTGATATGGCACCGTTGATTCAGGCCATGACCGGTGCTTTTCAGGCAACAGTTGCGGGTGTTCATGTGCCAGCACCATCGGTGGTTGGGCAAGGGTTGCCACTCAAGCGTCTTCGAAGTTTGGGCAGAGCTGAGTTTCGAGGGTTATCGCCTGAGGCTTTTGAGGGCTGGTTGGCCAGTACTGAGAGGATACTGGGCCAGATGGGGTGTACCGATGCTCGTAAGCTGGGCTATACTGTTTCCCTGTTGCAGGGTGATGCCTATACATGGTGGACTACCACGATATTCGGTATGGCGATGGATGACGTAACCTAGGAGTTCTTCTGTGAAGCTTTTCGGAAGAAGTTTTTGGGAGTCCGATATCAGGATGATAGGAAGTGCGAGTTCATGGCTCTTGTGTAGGGCAGTATGTCTATTGCGGAATATGAGGTGCAGTTCGTGAGGTTGAGTCAGTATGCACCTGAGTTGGTTCCTAACGAGCATACACGATGTGATCGTTTCCGCTATGGACTTGTGTAGGATGTTAAAACATACATGCTTCCTGCTGATTATACCGATTTTGATATGCTATTTCTCGGGCCAAGGATGTGGAGCAGAATTTGGGTTTGGCTTCTAGAATGTGAGGTTCTAGCTTGGGTAAGAGCTGCTGATGCAGGTTATAGCGATGGTCAGGCTAAGAGACACCATGATAGGAGGTTTTGCCCGAGCTAGAGCTCCGTTTAACACTTGTTGGGTTTGTGGATCCCGTGATCATATGAGGCGAGATTGCCTGAGTTTGGCTAGGGAGGGTCAGGCACTTGTGCCTATGGTGGCTAATGCTTGTTGGAGTTGTGGGTCAGGCGACCATCAGAGGCGTGATTGTCCATTGTTTGCTCGAGGTGGGCAGGGTGCTGCACCTGTTGTTGCTCTGCAGTGTGGTCGTGGCTGCGACCACAGACCGTTTTAGCATCGAGAAGGGGGACAGAGGACTGTGGCTCATACCGTTGCTATCCAGTCTAAGAGAGGTGGACCAGCTAGGGTGTATGCGCACCGTGAGAGTCGCAATGACACTGATGTGATTGTAGGTACTTTTACCATATAGTCTTTTTTGTTGTATTCATTGGCTGATTCTGGTCCTACTCATTCATACATTTTGAGTGAGCATGTTAAGTTGCTTGATATATTTGTTAAAATTCTTAAAGTGGGTGTTAGAGTGACTAGTTCTCTTGAGGAGACAATCGTGGTTAGGAGGTTGTATCGTAGGTATCTGCTGATGGTTCAAGGACATATGTTTGCCGTGGATATGATGGAGTTTCCATTCCATAGTTTTGACGTGATTTTGGGTATGGATTGGTTGACCGAACATCGGGCTGTGGTGGATTTTGAAACCAAACGGATATCTTTGAGGTTTTCAGATGATTATGAGGTGGTGGTTGTTGGTGAGAGTGCCAAGTTTTTGTCTAATGTTGTTTCGGCTTTGGAAGTAAGTCAAATATTTGATTCGGGATGTCAGGCTTTCTTGGACTATGTTATGAATCCTGGATCGAAGAAGTTAAGGGTGCAGGATGTTCGCACTGTATGTGAGTTTTCAGCTATTTTTCCATAAGAGTTGTCGGGGTTGCCACCAGGCTGTGAGGTTGAGTTTGGTATCAAGGTCTTTACGGGTACAGTGCCAGTATCAATTGCACCGTATCACATGGCCCTGAAGGAGTTGAAGACGCATTTGCAAGAGTTGCTTGATCGTGGGTTCATTAGACCCAGCATTTCACCGTGGGAAGCACCGGTGTTGTTTGTTAAGAAGAAAGATGGTACATTGCAGATGTGTATAGATTAGCGGCAGCTGGATAAGTTAACAATAAAGAACAAGTATCCCTTACCGCGGATAGATGATCTTTTTGATTAGTTCAGGGGTGCCTTGGTGTTTTCCAAGATAGATTTGAGGTCGGGGTGTTACCAGTTGAAGGTAAAGGAGGTGGATGTGCCCAAGACAGCTTTTTGTACGAGGTACGGGCATTATGAGTTTTTGGTGATGCCTTTTGGTTTGACCAATGCATCTGCTGCTTTCATGGACATAATGAACTAGGTGTTCCATGAGTTTTTGGACCAGTTTGTGGTTGTGTTTATCGATGATATCCTCGTGTACTCTCGTACCGAGGAGGATCATGATAGCCATTTGCGGATTGTGCTTTAGAAGTTGATGGAGAATCAGTTATATGCCAAGTTAAGCAAATGTAAGTTATGGCTTATGGAAGTTGTGTTTCTCGGGCATGTAGTGTCGGCCGAAGGGATTCGTGTCAATCCGCATAAGGTTGAGGCTGTAATGAGTTGGAAGGAGCCCAAGTCTGTGATGGAGGTTAGGAGTTTCCTTAGTTTAGCGGGTTACTACCGAAGGTTTGTGGAAGGGTTCTCCAGTTTGGCTGCTCTGTTAACAAAGTTGCTACATAAGAATATTCAGTTTGAGTGGATGGATGATAGGCAGCGAGCTTTTGAAAGGTTGAAGGAAGCTTTGATGCGAGATCCAGTCTTGGTTCAACCAGAATCAGGAAAAGAGTTCGTTGTTTATAGTGATGCATCGTATGTTGGGCTTGGTTGCGTGTTGATGCAAGAGGGTAAGGTAGTGGCGTACGCGTCTTGGCAGTTGAAGGTGCATGAACGTAACTACCCTACTCACGATCTTGAGCTTGCCACAGTTGTGTTCGCCTTGAAGGTCTGGAGACATTATCTTTATGGTGAGAAATATGTGGTTTATACAGATCATAAGAGCTTGAAATATCTGATGTCACAAAAGAAGCTGAATCTTAGGCAACATAGATAGTTGGAGTTGCTTAAGGATTATGATCTGACCATTGAGTATCATCCAGGGAAAGCCAATGTTGTGGCTGATGCTTTGAGTAGAAAAGCGGCTGTGGAGTTAAGAGCCATGTTTTCTTGGTTGAGTGTGACAAATGACGGGGGTTTGTTGGCCGAGTTAAAGGTGAAGCCGTCCTTGTTGCAGATGATTAAGGAGAAGCAACCGTACGATGGGACTTTGGTACCTCATGTGGAAGATATTAGGGATGGAAATCCTACGAATTTTCATTTCAACGATGATGGGGTGTTGTGATTTAAAGGTCAAATAGTGGTACCTGAAGACGAGGAGTTAAGAGGTACTATTTTGATCGAGGCACATGCTAGTCCTTTCGCTATGCATCCCGATAGTACTAAAATGTATCGAGGGTTGAAGGAGGGGTACTATTGGGTCAGACTGAAGAAGGATGTGGCTAATTTCGTTGCACGGTGTATGGTTTGTCAGCGGGTAAAGGCTGAGCATCAATTTCCTTCTGGGTTGTTGCAACTATTGAGGATACAGGAATGGAAGTGGGAAGGAATCACCATGGATTTTGTGTCTGGGCTGCCTTTGACGCCGACCAAAAAGGATTCCATTTGGGTGATTGTTGACCGATTTACGAAGTGTGCGCATTTTGTGCCAGTGTATACTACGTATACCTTGGACAAGTTAGCTGAACTGTACATATCTGAGATTGTGCCTTTGCATAGAGTGCCCAAATATATAGTTTTGGATAGGGATCTGTGGTTCACCAGAAGGTTTATGGTGAGTTTGCATCATGCTTTGAGAACCCGGTTGAGTTTTAGTACCTCGTATCATCCACAGACGGATGGCTAGTCAGAGCTCGTGAGTCAAGTTCTCGAGGATATGCTGAGGTGTTGTGTTATTGAGTACCAGGGAACGCCGGAGAAGCAGTTGTCATTGGTGGAGTTTGCTTACAATAAAGTTATCATGCTAGCATACAGATGGCACCTTATGAGGTGTTGTATGGCACAAAATGTCCTACGCCATGCTTTTGAAAGGCACAACCGAAAAAGTAAAGTTGATATGCGAATTCTTGAAAGCAACTGCAGATCGCCAGAAATCCTGTGCGAATTTGAAGCGTAGGGATATAGAGTACGCTGTGGGTGATAAATTGTTTTTGAAAGTGTTGCCCTAGAAAAAGGTGTTGCATTTTGGGCGGAAAGGGAAGCTTAGTCCGAGGTTCAATGGACCATACGAGGTCATTGAGCGTGTGGGACATGTTGCGTACCGCTTAAGGTTACCTCCAGAGTTGGGAAAGATTCATGATGTGTTCCACGTGTCGGTGTTGCGGAGGTATAGGTCAGATCCATCGCATGTTATGCCGGTGGAGGAGATTGTTTTGAGACCAGATCTATCTTATGAGGAGGAACCGGTAGAGGTTCTTGATACCAGTAGTAGGGTGTTGCGTGGCAAGACGGTTGAGCTCATTAAGATGATGTGGAGGCACCGCAGTGTTGAAGAGGCCACATGGGAGCGCAAGTCGGATATGTTGAAATAGTTTCCGCACCTATTTCCTCTAGGTAAATTTTAGGGATGAAATTTCTTAAGTGGGGGAGAGTTGTAATGCCCCAATTTTAGGGCTTAGTGGTTTGGTGGTTTATTAGACGGTCCGGTGGACCGGAGTAGAGATTCGAGTCAGTTTCGGGATCGTATATTTTTTGTGTTGGAAAAATGCTCTAAAATCATTATTAATTATGTATTTATAATGGTGATATCGATTTTGTAAAATGAGCTTTGGAAGAAGGACATTTTGGTTAGTTGCCAAAATGAAAGTTTTGAAAACTATGATTTCCTAGTGACTAAAATGAAAAGGGTCAAATACTTAGAATCTTTAAGGAGCTATTTCACCAATTGGTTTCTAATAATTTCTCCCTTAATTTCACTTATTTTAACATGTGTTTTAATTAGTAGTTAAAGAGAATTTTGTTAAAAAGTTAGTTATTACTTTCTAAAACAAAAATCACGACATTTTTCTCTCCACTTTTCTCTCCATTCTCTCCTCAACCAAACACTCAGGTTTTCACCAAATTTCCATAGGTGAGGTGGTTTCTAACTTGATTTTATTGTTTCAAATAGTTTTATAGAGATTGTTTACACAAAATCCTACAATAATCTTGTGTTTTCTTAGCTTTTCACCAATCAATTGAGGGAGAAAATTCACAATAGGGTTAAAGTCCGAGATCTCCTCTATTGTATGGGTTTTTACCAAAATTCCCAAGCATTTGATCCTTGTTTTTGTGTTTCTAATCTTATTTTGATATTTCCTAATGTTTAATTGAGTTATTTGGGGAAAATGAGTTAATTCACAGGTTGGATCTGATTTTCGGTAATTAAGGATGCTTTGATTTATATTTTGGATGTTTAATAATGTCGTAAGTGATTTTTATCAATGGAATCTCGAAACTTAAGAATCTCTATTTGTTTAGGTTGTTAGTTTTGAGGTTTTGTGGTGTTTTGTGGTTGTAAGGTTGTTGGAGGTGGTAGGTTGTTTTGGATCTATTTTTAGAGGTGTTTTGATATTGATAAATGTTAGGTGGGTTTGTGAATCGAAGTGTTTTGGTTATGTTTTCGGTTGTTGTGGAGGGTTAATTGTGAAGGTTTTGTGGAAATCCAAGAAGGATTGTGGTTGTTGTGTTTAGAATGCATTATGGTGCATTAATCCTCTGTTGTTTTGCGGTAAAAATAGGGGAGGCTGATCCGGTAGTGATTGGAGAAGCGTTGGAGGCTTCAGATACTTGATTTTGCGTTGGCGAATCGAGGTTTCGCCTATCGGTGAGTGAAAACGTGGTTTAAAGCATTTTGATGTTTTGGAACAGAGTTTTGGGAGTTAAGGTAGAGCTTGAAATGCTTACCTAGACTCGGAAGTAAGTATAAAGTGGTTTTACTCTCTCGGACGTGCTTGTTCGAATGATCTTATGCACTTGGTTTTTAATGTTCATGTACCTTCTATTTAAGCATGTTTTAAAGTATTCAATATACTATTTTTAATCATGTTTTGCTGGAGGATGCACACGGTAAGTGATCCTTGTAAGTATGGTTTATACTTGTGGGTTAAAGCATGGTTGTTGCTTTGGAAAAGTGTTTTGGTTAATGCTTGTTTAAAACAGTGGGGTAAATGTTAAATGGTTAATTATATTGGCAAGTGATGTGGTTTTACAATTGTTATCAGATATAGTTGGAAGGCCATAGGATTGATTGCACTGTAAATAAGTCGCCTTGGATGTTGAGGGGTTTATACGGCATACCGAATACTCCATCCAAGTACCCTAATGGTTGAGGGGTTATATGGTACCGAAAACTCTCGTTAGTGGATTAAGCGTCTAACCGTTGATTGGGGTTGGAGTCCCCGTGGGTTGAAAGTGTACCCGGTTGTTAATGTATCACGATTGTGATCGTATCGCTATTCCGGTTGGGATGCTTGAAGTGTTGGGTTAACACTTTTTGAATCCATGTATCCGATGAACTCTTTTGTTATTGGATTTGTCTAATGATCACTTGTAAGCCAATATAATTGTTAATGTATCATTGAAATGCTTTATGTTGTATAATGTGATTTATACATGTTTCTCCTTGAGCATTGCATTTGGTAGTAATGCATGGGAAGGCTTAAGTAGAGGGTTAGCAATGTGACTTGCTGTTGATTAATGATACATGTATCATATGGTTTAATATGCTGGTTTTAATGATGTAAAGTGCATGTTTTAAAATGGGGCATGATGTTTTAAAGGATGATGTTGAGTAAATGGGTTTAAATGCTTTGATGGTGTTCTGTTCTAAGCATTCCTCACTAAGACTTTTGTGCTTACGCTCTCTTTGTCCATCAATGTAGAGAATTAAAGTCCCGGAAGGTAGCAAGAAGCAAGGAAATCTTGGCAAGACTTGTTTCCAAAGTATGTTAGAGACTAGACTATAATGAATAAGGGCAATGGGGTACTTGTTGTGTTTTGGAAGATGTTTTGTGGAACTCCCTGTTTGAGCATGTTACATCAGTTTCTCTTAAGATGTAAATGGCCTTAAACGTTTGGTTTTGGTGCTGGTTTATCTTTTGATATGTTGGTTGGTTGCATAATAGGGAGCACGCATTTAGATCATCTTTTGACTCAAAATGCTATGTTGCGATGTTGATCTTGTGAAGCTTAAATGCTTGTAATATGCTTGGCATGTTGGTGTTGTGTTATAAGCATTTAGGAATGGTTTGGAAATGCTTTTGGGGTGAAAAAACAGCAAGATATGACATTATAGGTCCAGGCGTACCGATACGCTGGGGACCGTATCGGTACGTCTAGACATCATTCGGCATGGAGGATCGGTACGCGTATGTGTGTACCGATACGCCTAGGCAATTTTGGCCTAGCGTACCGATACGGGTAAGAGAGTATCAGTACACGTTCTAGCCTCTAAAATTTCACTTTTTCAACCCAAACTCGTGTACCAAAACCCACGTAAATGTATCGGTACGAATGTTTGAAAATTAAAAAGTTAGGTAAGTTTGTTATTACGTATCGGTACGGGCCGTGGTGTATCAGTACGATGCGCTTTCAGGCGTATCGGTACGGTAACGTCAGTGCCGATACTCGAGGCCGATTTCTGTTAATATCAGAGGCTGATTTTTGGTGGAATCAATTTTAGGAAAAGGAATTTGGAAATATGACATTTTGGGTTAGTGACCAAAATGCGATTTTTGGAAACTATTTTTAAGTGACTAAAATCACAAAGGTCAAATCCTTAGAATCATTAAGGAGCTAATCTACCAAGTGTTTGCTGGTGGGTTTCTTTCTTCAATTAAATCATTTTAAACGTGTGTTTTAAAAGAGTTTTAATAAGGATTAATTATCTAAAGTTGGTTATTAGCTTTTAAAAGAAATTCACGTAACTTTTTCCTAAACCTTTTTCTCTCAACTCTTTTCTTCTAAACACTCAGAATTTCATCAAAATCCAGAGGTAAGGAACTCTTTTCACTCAGATTATTGATTTTAATTTGTTCCTTTAACTTTATTTTGCAAAATCTCATTGGAATCTTGCATTTTCTTAGCTTTAAATAAGCCAATTGAGGGATAAATCACATAACAGGGTACGGTCCATGATCTCCTCTATTAAATGGTTCTTTATTGATATTCCCAAGTATTTGATTCTTGATTTATAAGTTGTAATGTGGTTTTAATGTTTTATCCATGTTTAATTGGGTTATTTTGGAAATATTGATGAAACATGGTGATTTTTGAAGTGGATTTGATTTCTAGTAATTGAGATTGATTTAATATAGGTTTTGGATGTGTTTTGATGTTGATGAGTTGTTTTTATCAATAGAATCATGAAACTCTTAAATCTCTAATTATTTAGGTTGCTAGTTTTGAGTTATTGTTGTGATAATTGGGTTTAATCTTTGTTGGAGATAAAAGATGTTAGGAAAGGGTTTTTGGATGTTATTAGATGTTGGTTGATGGCTTCAATTGTTTTTTATGGCTAGGTTAAGTTTCGAAAACATTTGATGTTGATTTAAGAATGTTTTGGATGGTTTTTGAGGGGGCAACATGGGAGTTGTGGGAGATTGCTGTTAGGCAATGGTTTGAATGCATTTGTCCTCTGGTTTTATGTGTTGAAAACAGGGGATAGTCAAGGTGACAAAGCTTGATGTTGTTTGGTGGCTTGTCGGGAGCTTCATTTGCGTTGGCAAGGAAGGCGAGGCATATCGGTGAGTGGAAACTGGTTTTAAATGATTTACAAAGGTTTGTAAAGGTTGTTGGGAGTTTAGGGTAAGCATAAGACACTTACCTAAGCTCGGAAGTAAGTTTCCCTTATTTTGTTCTTGGATATCGGCTTGGATATGAGCATGTTGTTTGCATGTTTTGGTAATAAACATGGTATGATTTACTTACCGGAAATGCATGATTTTGAGTACATATGCAGGGGTTTGAAAGTATATTAAATGCTAACGAGCATTGGTTTTCATTCTGGTTGGGTATGGTGTTATTGCATTGGCAATGAGATTTGCATATGTGGTGTTTTATGAAATGCATTGTAAAATAGTAAGTAAATGGTTTTGTAAATGATATATTGGCTATGTGACAAAATGAGAAAACAATCAGATATATTTGGCATGCCATAGGATTAAAAGTGCACTATAAAATATAAACAAAATTGATCGTAGCCATGGGTCCTTGAGGTATGGCAGTGTAATGAGGCCACTCGAACTGTTGGGAACCTCATTTGGGGATTTACGGTTTAACTAGGAAACCTAAATTGATGGTGATCTTGCAGATTAACTAGGCAAAGTCGGTATACTTGCAGTTTAACTAGGCAAGGGTGAGATCTCACATTTAACTAGGCGACGGTGTCAAATCTTGCGGTTTTACTAGGCAAGGTTTGGGATATCATGTGGTCTAACTAGGCATGGTATGAGACATCCGTGTATCCGATATGTGTATAGGATAGAGGTAGTCTATCCGGGTCACTATAAATGCCAATATATGAGAAAGTTCATGTGTTGAACCTTGTTTGTAATGTTTTGGGATTTAAGCATGGTTTGTTTAAAATGCTTTGTGAATTAAGCATGGATTGCATATGATGTTAAATGTTGTTTATTATGTTTTGATTCGGTTGGAATCATGGGAAAATGCTTAGGTTGTAAGTATGTTTTGGGAAAATTAACATTGCGGTTTTAAAATGGTTTTAGTGCATCATTGATTCTGAGCATCCTCACTAACCATGTGTGTTTACGCTCTCTTTTTCCTAATGATGCACAACATTAAAGTTTGTGGCAAAAAAGGCAAGGTTTGCAAGGATCCAAGAGATAAACTACTTTTGAGTATGAAATCGGTTTATATTTCCAGTTAATAAGGCAATGTGTTCTTCATTGTTTTTGGGAGTTGTAAATCCGTTGGTTGTTGGTTCTTTAGAATGATTCTATGCTAGTTTTTGGATGATGGTTATATGTTGTTTAGCTTGGCATTGTTATTTGCCCACGGTTGAGGTTGAATGGATGTGTACGTATGCATCTAGAGTTTCCTTGTGGATTGCCATATCGTGCTGGTTTGATCAAGTTTAGTATGCTATGTTAAGGGTGTTGGCATGCTGCTTATGCTGAGAATGGCATAATTGTGCATTTTGGTATGTTTGGCAAGGTGGACTAGGAATCATGCCTCTAGAGTGGTCCTTTGGAAGCTTGATGTTGTTTTGCTTGCCTAATCTTGGCATAAATGTTAGATTATGTGTATTGAGGTGTTATATGCATGTTTGAAAGTTGATAGGGGCCTATTGCATCTAGAATTGAGTGAAAAACCAGGTAATCTTGACATTACAGGCCCAATGTTCCGATACGCGAGGAACTGTATTGGTATGGCTAGGCAATTCTGGGCAAGGCATTTCGGTAGAGGCAGAGGTGTTTCGGTACAGACAAGCAAACAAGTCCAGAGTGTATCGGTACGAGCAATGGCATTTTGGTACGCCTAGTGGTCACTGGAATTTTACTTTTTGGAGATCAGATCGGGTACCAAAACACCAAGAGACCGTATCGATACTATGTGAAATGATTTTAAACCATATTTTAACTCGAAGTAGCGTATCGATACGACCCTCACCGTATCGAAATAATGTGTTCACAATCGTATTGATACGGGTCTCAGCATTGACAAGGAAGGCAAGGTGTATGGGTGAATGGAAATTGGTTTTAAATGCTTTACAAAGGTTTGTAAAGGTTGTTGGGAGTTTAGGGTAAGCATGAGACACTTACCTATGCTCCGAAGTAAGTTTCCCTTATCTTGTTCTTGGATATCGGCTTGGATATGAGCATGTTGTTTGCATGTTTTGGTGATAAACATGGTATGGGATATCAAATCTTGTGGTTTTACTAGGCGAGGTTTGGGATATCATGTGGTCTAACTAGGCATGGTATGAGAGATCTGTGTATCTGATATGTGTATAGGATAGAGCTAGTCTATCTGGGTCAATATAAATGCCAATATATGAGAAAGTTCATGTGTTGAACCTTGTTTGTAATGTTTTGGGATTTAAGCATGGTTTGTTTAAAATGTTTTGGGAATTAAGCATGGACTGTATATGATGCTAAATGTTGTTTTTTATGTTTTGATTCAGTTGGAATCGTGGGAAAATGCTTAGGTCGTAAGCATGTTTTGGGAAAAGCAAGCATGTGGTTTTAAAATGGTTTTAGTGCATCATTGATTATGAGCATCCTCACTAACCATGTGTGTTTACGCTATCTTTTTCCTAATGATGCGTAGCATTAAAGTTCGGGGCAGCAAAGGCAAGGTTTGCAAGGATCCAAGAGATAAACTACTTTTGAGTATGAACTTGGTTTATATTTCTGGTTAATAAGGCAATGTGTTCCCCATGGTTTTTGGGAGTTGTAAATCCGTTGCTTGTTGGTTCTTTAGAATGATTCTATGCTCGTTTTTGGATGATGGTTATATGTGGTTTAGCTTGACGTTGTTATTTGCCCATGGTTGAGGTTGAATGGATGTGTAGGTATGCGTCTAGAGTTTCCTTGTGGATTACCATGTCGTGCTGGTTTGATCAAGTTTAGTATGCTATGTTAAGTGTGTTGGCATGCCGCTTATGCTGAGAATAGCATAACTGTGCATTTTGGTATGTTTGGCAAGGTGGAGTAGGAAGCATGCCACTAGAGTGGTCCTTTGGAAGCTTGATGTTGTTTTGCTTGCCTAATCTTGTCATAAATGTTAGATTATGTGTATTGAGGTGTTGATATGCATGTTTGAAAGTTGATAGGGGCCTATTGCATCTAGAATTGAGTGAAAAGCCAGCTAATCTAGACGTTACAGGCCCAGGCGTATCGATATGCAAGGGATCGTATCGGTACGGCTAGGCAAATTCTGGGCAAGGCATTTCGGTACAGGCAGAGGTGTTTCGGTAAAGACATGCAAACAAGGCCAGAGTGTATCGTTATGAGCAGGTCATTTTGGTACGCCTAGTGGTCACTGGAATTTTACTTTTTCGAGACAAGATCGCGTACCGAAATACCAAGGGTCTGTATCGGTACGATGTGAAATGATTTTAAACCGTATTTTAACTCAAAGTAGCGTACTGGTACAGGCCTCACCGTATCAAAATGATGTGTTCACAACCATATCAATACGGGTCTCAGCGTATCGATACGGATGTCGTTAAATCTGTTAATGTCATGGAAGGCCAGTTCTATTTTCTTTCGTTTTAGTCCCTGATTCTTATTTTGTCAATTATTTAAGCATGGATGATTGTCTGAAGCTGATTTTTGACATTTAAGCATGAAACAAACTTAATTAAAGCCTGGTAACTTTAAAATTGGAAAAGCCCTTTTATATTGCTAAATTTACAATTTGATCCCTAAATTGTGTTGTGTCCAATTAGATGTCGTTACGATGCCCGATTGAGATGAGTGCTCACCGATGAACAGTATGATCATGTAGGAAAACGTTAATGCATCTAGGCAAGATTAAAAGAAAAAAATGGATGTGTTTTACATTTAATCTTTTCGGTTTACTTCGGTAAACCTAATGTAGCTTGCCTAGACTAGTCTTGTGACTAGGCCGGGTCGAGGGGGGTTACACTCCAGTTGATGTTGGGGCGGGCTTGACCCCGTTAGTTCAAGCAATAATGGGAGCTTTCCAAGCAGCGATGGTTTGAGTGCAGACACAAGCACTCTAATATCCCAATTTTGGGCTAGTTACCAAAATGTAAAATTTGAAAGTTTTGTGGCTGAAGTATAAACTTTGGAAAAGTTTAGGGACCAAAGTGTAATTTTCAAAAGTTGTGTATTTTAACCCCATAAATGAATAGTTTATCCCGAAGAATGACGTTTCCGTGTTACTCAGATTTTTGGTACAGAATTTGTGTTAATGGCTATAATACGATAATGTTCGAAAAAAATATTTGAATAATCAGATCGAGCTAAAATTTCAAAGATGGTTCCATAAACCTTAGAAGAGTCATAAAATATTATTTTATGGATATTTGGATGTTAAAAAGGTCGGGAAAAATTTAAATCGATTGAAATGACATGGAATGACAATTTTGTGAATAAGTTGATCGGTAAAGGGCTTTTTAGTCATTTCACCCAATAGGGACATGGAATGAATTTTGATATTTCTTTTATGGATAAATAGTGGCTGATTAGAATCCAACTAATTTTAGTTCGAATGTTACAAAATGGCAAATTAGAAATATAAATCTAGTTGGAGGGTATTTTTGGAAAGTGGAATTTATTGAATTAAAATTTCATTTTTAATTATACAAGTGGCTTATATATATGAAATATGAAGGTTTATCAATGAAATTTCATCTCAAAAATCGTGGAGAAAGAAGAGGGAAATTTTCCAAGCTCTATTTAAGCCCTAAATCTCAATTTTAAGGTAATCTTCTAAACTACAAAGTTGTTCATCTCTTCGATCTCTATCTATTGATGTAAATTATTCATGGATTTCATGCTTAATTGATGAGACTTGATATGTGAGAGAAATTAGGGTTTATGTTCAAATTGATGGTTTTATGATTTTATGCATCTATGTTCGATTTTATGTTGAAATTAAGCAAGAAGAATGTTGGATTTATGTTTTGAGTTGTGATTTAAACCCTAAAAAATTCAACAACCTTTATGAAGATTAGGGTTTAGGGATCCAACCTTAAATTAGGGGTTATGATGATGAGTTAGTAATCTTGCAAGCTTGATTTGTTGTTTGGAATCAAAACCCTAAATTTAAACCCTAATGGACTAATTTAGCAAAGTGTTAAAGTTAGGGGTTCAATTCTGATTTTTAGAATTTGAAATGTATTTATGTTATTAATGATGTTAGAGATATGAAAATGAAGTTAGAATGCTAAACCAACGATTAATCGCTTTAGTGACCATTTTGACAATTTGTCAAACTTGAATGGTCTATTCGGTAAAGAGGATATGTAGAAGGAGTAAATTTGATTTTTAGTTAAAATGATAGAATTAAGGTAGTAATTTTTATTTGAGGACTAATTTTCAAAGTTAAGAAGCTTGAATCCTTGTATTGGAAATTTGGTGACCATTTTGACAAATCAAGAGATATTAGAGGAGTAATGGTTTAAGCTTATTATGATGAAGGATGTAAAGAGAAAATATGAATGCGAGCTTTATTCTAGCCTTTTTAAGTAAAGTGATGAGACTAAATTGACAAGTAGAGAAATAAGGAGAAGTTGGTGTAAATTAGAAGTTATTCATGGATAGTTGTGTTGGAATTTGAATTATGGCAATAAGTTTAAAAATTTGCCATAAATTCTACAAAAATGGTTAGATGATAAATTTTATATTGTTGTAAAGATTTTTTTGTCTAGTTTCATTTCCAACAAATGGAAACTGATTTTTAGTTCTGAGTTAAAATATATGAATTTTTAATAAAATAAAGATCAGAAAAATTACAGAACAGTTTCTGTCTGGATAGCTTTGTGACGTGAATGTAAGGAATTTTCAAAATTTTTGTAGATTTTATTAATTTATGTTGTTTATATTGTTAGAATCCTTATCGAATCTAGTTTCTGCGGTAGAAAGGAAATTGAGATCCAGTATGTATTTTTCCCTGTATAAGTAAATCTTTGAAGGTAGCGCAAGCTGTCAGAAAATGGAATTTGAAAAATTTTGTATTTAAATGTTAGTCAGCAATCTCAACAGGAAATCACAGTAATTAAGGACCATAATGAGCTTTTGAACAGTACAAGGAAGAAAGGAAAAATATTGGAAAGCTCAACAAGTAATCACCGTAATGCATCATAATTGAGGTTTGATTATTATAGTGGCATGTATACTTGCTAAACCTATTTGAGTTGTGATTGGCCTTTAAAGTTCGTTATGGTTTCAAGATAATTGGCGTTTATGGAAAGATTCAAAGTTAAAAGTAACCTCAAGTGATTAGTTGCATGCTAAGATAATTGAGAGCATGTATGTTTTATGATAGTCAATTGTTCCCTATAAGCATACATAACATTTGAAGACATTTGGAAATTGAATTAGGATGAATTAGAAATATGAAAAATTCAAGAATGTGCATTTTGGGACAGAGTGTACCAGTACTCAAGATTTGGGTTCAAAATTATCAAAACTTGAATTTTGTTTCAAATATCATTAATATTTAAGGATAGTAAAGTTGTGACATTCATGATTCGTATTCGCCGTATGGATACGAAAAGGGGTGTTACATTTATTGGTATTAGAGCTATAGGTTTAGCCGGTTCTGGAGTTAAACGAAGTACGGTAAAGGTCAAAAGTGTATAATGCCACTAGGATGTCAGAATTACTGATGATTTTACTTGTTGGAAAGGATGAAATTGCTTACCTCATTATAATAATAATGCTAAATTCCAATGTGTATGGGTAAAAGAATCGTGTCAGGTGTTTAGGCGAGTGGATCAACAAGAGATTCACGAGAGTAAAAAGGTTAGTGATAATATTCTACCCTCAGCTTAGCATGGTGCAAAGGCACCAGAGTAACATGATATGCATGTTCTGGATTAAGAGTTTTTCTTTCAAACATTAGATGCGATCATGAATTAACCTACTTAGGCACCGATTGCAAAAGAAGTGAGAGTTCTGACACACTAGATTTTCAAAGAGATATTAATGGAGATCATATGATTGTTAATCTATGGTTTAAGGATATAAAAGTTATGTTGAAGGAACTCTGTATTGATGATTTGAGGAGACTCAAAGAAAAGTATTATCTCATCTAAAAGGATTAGACCCGTATTTGATAAACTAATGTTACAGTACATAGTCAAAAGTCTATTAACTAGAAGTTCTTTCTTTGAGAGTTTCGTAACAAAGTTCATCCTAGAGATGCAACGAAGTTTCTTGCATCTTAATTAGGGCAATTGAATTATTTACGGGTATGAGTGCAAGTTTAATAAACTGAGCTGATTTGCTTCTAAACTATTTCCTACAGACAGAAAGAGAGCCTGTTGTGACACCTCATAGAGGGCTAGAGGTTAGGTACAAAGAAGTACTAACTGCCCTATGTATTTAAAAATTTCATGAAGCAGTAAATTATGCCAAATGCAATGCAAAGGGTTCAGAATGAGAAAATATCTAAAAAAAGGTCACAGCTCGTAAAGAGGAATAGTGAATCATTATTCATTTCACCACTTTTAAAAAGTGGTGAGGATTCCCGGCAAAGATATCAAACTGAATTTATTACATAGTTCCATTAAGAGATTGGGACAAGGAAAATTAAAAACTCTCTGACATTTATAATTAATGTTGGAGATTCAAGAAACCACAAAATCAATCATGTGAGGGTTGTGATAATTGGCATGCATGAGCATTCAAAATTTTTATTGGAATTTGTTACTAACGTGAAAATTATTTAACATATGAGCATCAAGGGTAAGTTGGGAGAGTATTCCTATTGTTGGTGAGATTTAAATGGGTTGCCCAAGAGGAGCTGTCAGGCTTGACGCTTAATTGAAAGGCTAAGTTTAGAATTGAATTTAATTCATTATTGGACCTATATTGATTACACTCTACAGAATAGCTCTTACTAAATTGAGAAAGCTAAAGATCTAGTTGCAAGAGTCATTAGATTGAGGTTTTATACGACCCAGTATATCACCTGAGGAAGCTCTAGTGATGTTAGTCAAAAGAAGCAGTAATATTCCTCTAAGGTTAAATTACGATTATATTATTACCAGTAGAATAAGATTTGATAGTAGCACTAGTATTAGTGCAGTATGAATCTAGTAAGGATTCTACCTTATTCAATAATGCATCCCATAATAGGTTGGGATGTGTATTGATGTAGTAAGGCTAAAGTAGCAGTTGATGTATTTAGCCAATAGTCATTCTTTGTCTTATAAGCATTAAATGCCCAATTACCTTTGGAAGAAAATAGTATATTGATTACATAGCTTCAGTTCAAATCTACTTTGAAAAATCGGATCAAAGATTTACAGATGAAAGATAAGATATGTCTGGAAAGAATTTAGTAAGGTGAAAAGGGAAAATTAAAGATTTTGATGTTAAGTTTAAAGGATGTTCATATTATCAAGGGGTAATTTATATCCCCGATGATAATGAGTTAAAAAGATAACTAAAAGGTGATTGAATCTGATTTATTTCATGATGCAGAGAATAAATTAAGAATGGTTTGAAGCAATCTAGAATTGTTTTAGAATGATGGATATTATCTGTTGATCTTGAAAGAAAAGATATTTAATACAAAGTTAAGGATAAAGTATTCCTTAAAAGTTTCACCTTGGAAGAAGTTGTTATGGTTTGGAAAAAAAGGGAAGATGTGGGCCATATAAGATTGTGAAAAGAGTTGGTCTGGTGGCTTATTAGCTAGTCTTACCTCCGGAAATGGACAAGATTCACAATGTATTTCATATATTGATGCTCAAGAAGTATCGATTAGATCCTTTACATATCATTACTCGAAAGGAATAGAGATTCAATCGAATTTGATTTATGAGGAAGAATTGGTAAAGATACTGGCACATGGAGTCAAAGAACTCAGGAATAAGATGATCTCGCTTGTTAAAGTTCTTTGGCGAAATCATGAAGTCGAAAAACAATATGGGAAAGAGAAAAAGATATGAGAAAACAGTTTCATCATTGTTTTGAATCAGGTATGTGTTGAAAATTCGAGGATGAAATTTTTTAAGGGGGAGAATTGTAATATCCCAATTTTTGGCTAGTGGCCAAAATGTAAATTTTGAAAGTTTTTTGGCTGAAGTATAAACTTTGGAAAAGTTCAGGGACCAAAGTGTAATTTTCAAAAGTTGTGTATTTTAACATCTTAAATTAATATTTAACCCCAATAATGATGTTTCCGTGTTACTCAATTTTTTGGTACAAAATTTGTGTTAATGGCTATAATGCGATAAAGTTCAGAAAAATATTCGAATAATCAGATCGACCTAAAATTTCAGAGATGGTTCCATGATCCTTAGAAGAGTCATAAAATATTATTTTATGGATATTTGTATGTTAAAAAGGTCGAGAAAAATTTAAATCGATTGAAATGACATGGAATGGCAATTTTGTGAATAAGTTAACCTGTAAAGGGCATTTTGGTCATTTCACCCAATAGGGACATGGAATGAATTTTGATATTTGTTTTATGTATGAATAGTGGCTGATTAGAATCCAACTAAGTTTAGTTGGAATGTTACAAAATGGCAAATTAGAAATATAAATCTAGTTAGAGGGTATTTTTGGAAAGTAGAATTTATTGAATTAAAAATTCATTTTTAATTATAAAAGTGGCTTATATATATGAAATATGAAGGTTTATCAATGAAATTTGATCTCTAAAACCGTGGAGAAAGAAGAGGGAAATTTTCCAAGCTCGATTTACGCCTCATATCTCAGTTTTAAGGTAATCTTCCGAACCACAAAGTTGTTCATCTCTTCAATCTCTATCTGTTGATGTAAATTATTCATGGATTTCATGCTTAATTGATGAGACTTGATATGAGAGAGAAATTAGGGTTTATGTTCAAATTGGGGGTTTTATGATTTATGAATCTATGTTCGATTTTATGCTGAAATCAAGCAAGAATTATATTGTATTTATGTTTTTGATTTGTGATTTAAACCCTAAACAATTTAGAAACCTTGAAGAATATTAGATTTTAGGGATCCAACCTTAAATTAAGGGTTATGATGATGAGTTAGTAATCTTGCAAGCTTGATTTGTTGTTTGAAATCAAAACCCTAAATTTAATCCCTAAAGGACTAATTCAGCAAAGTGTTAAAGTTAGGGGTTCAATTATGATTTTTAGAATTTGAAATGTATTTATGTTATTAATGATGTTAGAGACATGAAAATGAAGTTAGAATGCTAAACCAACGATTAATCGCTTTAGTGACCATTTTGATAATTTGTCAAAATTGAATGGCCTATTCGGTAAAGAGGATATGTAGAAGGAGTAAATTTGATTTTTAGTTAAAATGATGGAATTAAGGTAGTAATGTTGATTTGAGGACTAATTTGCAAAGTTAAGAAGCTTGAATCCTTGTATTGGAAATTTGGTGACCATTTTGACAAATCAAGAGAAATTAGAGGAGTAATGGTTTAAGCTTATTATGATGAAGGATGTAAAGAGAACATATGAATACAATCTTTATTCTATCCATTTGAATCAAAGTGATGGGACTAAATTGACAATTAGAGAAATAAGGAGAAGTGGGTGTAAATTAGAAGTTATTCATGGAAAGTTATGATGGAATTTGAATTATGGCAGTAAGTTTAAAAATTATCCATAAATTCTACAAAAAATGGTTAGATGATAATTTTATATCGTTGTAAAGGTTTCTTAGTCTAGTTTCGGTTCCAACAAACGGAAACTGATTTCGAGTTCTGAGTTAAAAGATATGAATTTTTAATCGAATGAAGGTCAGAAAAATTACATAATAGTTTTTGCCTTGACAGCTTTGTGACGTGAATGTAAGGAATTTTCATAATTTTTGTAGATTTTATTAATTTATGTGGTTTATACCATTAGAATCCTTATCTAATTTAGTTTCTGCGGTAGAAAGGAAATTGAGATCCAGTATGTATTCTGCCCTGTATAAGTAAATCTTTGAAGGTAGCGCAAGCTGTTAGAAAATGGAATTTGAAACATTTTGTATTTAAATGTTAGTCAGCAAGCTCGGAAAAATTAATGGAAGTTCAAATTGGTAATTAAGGACCATAATGAGCTTTTAAACAGTACGAGGAAGAAAGGAAAAATATTGGAAAGCTCAATAGGTAATCACAGTAATGACATCCTAATTGAGGTTTGATTATTATAGTGGCATGTATACTTGCTAAACCTATTTGAGTTGTGATTGGCCTTTAAAGTTTGTTATGGTTTCAAGATAATTGGTGTTTCTGGAAAGATTCAAAGTTAAGAGTAACCTCAAGTGATGAGTTGCATGCTAAGATAATTGAGAGCATGTATGTTTTATGATAGTCAATTGTTCCCTATAAGCATACATAACATTTGAAGACATTTGAGAATTGAATTAGGATGAATTAGAAATATGAAAAATGCAAGAATGTGCATTTTGGGATAGAGTGTACCAGTACTCAAGATTTCGGTTCAAAATTATCAAAACTTGAATTTTGTTTCAAATATCATTAATATTTAAGGATAGTAAAGTTGTGACATTCATGATTCGTATTCGCCGTATGGATACAAAAAGGGGTGTTACAAGCACCGGTACCTACTATGGTGGCAAATTAAGGGTTATCCTTGGAGCGTTTAAAGAGTTTGGGAGGTGAGGAATTTTGAGGTTTGAGCCCTGAGGCAGCTAAGGGTTGGCCGAAAAAGCCGATTCGCATCTTGAATCAGATGGGATGTAATGAGGAGCGCAAGTTGGGTTGCACCGTGTCACTGTTGCAGGGAGATGCATATCATTGGTGGGTGACCACAATTGCTGGCGTTCCAGAGGTAGATATTACTTGGGAGTTCTTTTGGAGAGCTTTCAAGAGAATGTATCTTGGAACCCAGTATTTGGATATGAAGAAGCGTGAGTTCATAATGTTGACCCAAGGTGGCATGTCTGTTGCTGAATACAAGGTGGAGTTTGTCCGCCGGAGTCATTATGCTCCGGAGTTGGTTCTAGATGACCAGCAAAGATGTGACAGGTTCCGTTATGGTCTTGTTAAGGACATTAAGACGTATATCTTGGTTGCAGATTACACAAATTTCGATGTGTTGGTCAACCGGGCCAAGGCTATCGAGCAGTCTTTGGGTGCACCAGTTCAGGCTATGGGTGCGAGCTTGGGTAAGAGAATGGTTGATTCTAGCTATTTTGGGAGGCAAAACAGAAAGTTCAGGGACAAGAGACATAGGCCAGATCACAGGTGTGGTGGCGGAGTTTTCCAATGTGCCAGGGAGCTCGTGTTGTAGCGGAGTGTGAGTGATGTGGTAGGCGCCACACGGGTATGTGCTGGGGAAATGGTGGGGGCGAGCTGTGAGGGATGCACCAGCACAGGTTCCTGCACCTTCTAGGGGCCGAGGCCGTGGCAGGGGTAATTTTCAGAGGCGCGTGGATGGTCAAAGGATTATGGCTGATTCTACAGCGGTGAAACTAGAGGGTGGTGGACTGGCTCGGGTCTTTGCTCATCGTGAGGGTCGTAATGACACAGATATGATCGCAGGTACCTTTACTTTGCAATTCTTGTCATTATTATCTTTGATTGATTCGGGGTCTACTCATCCATATATCTTGAGTGAACATGCATCATTGTTGAATGTTTCTGTTGAGATCCTTGATGTTGGTATGTTAGTAACTAGTTCTTTTGGTGAGACGGTTACTACTAGAAGGCTGTATAGGCGGTGTCCTTTGGTTGTGCAAGGTCATGAGTTTGCCGTGGATCTAATAGAGTTGCCATTCCATGGTTTTGATTTCATTTTGGGTATGGATTGGTTGAGTGAGCACAAGGCAATTGTGGATTGTGAATCCAAAAGGATTTCTTGAGGTTGGCCGATGATTATGAAGTTGTGGTGGTTGGCGAGAATGTAAAGTTCTTATCTAATGTTGGTTTGGCTACCCGGGCGAAAAGAATGATGCAAGGAGGTTTCCAAGCCTATTTAGCTATTGTGATGAATCATGAAGCCAAAGATGTTCAAATGCAGGACATTCGAGCTGTTTGTGATTTTTAAAGGTTTTTTCCTGAAGAGTTGCTGGGTTTACAGCCAAATAGAGAGGTAGAATTCAGTATTAAATTGTTTGCGGGTACGACACCAGTGTCCATTGCTCCTTATAGGATGGGACCGAAGCAATTGAAGGAGTTAAAGTCACAACTTTAGGAGTTGTTGTATCATGGGTTCATTCGAACGAGTGTTTCTCCTTGGGGTGCTCCTATTCTCTTTATGAAAAAGAAGGATTGTACGATGCGTATGTGCATTAATTATCGGTGATTGCATAAGTTAACAGTGAAGAACAAGTATCCGTTGCCGCGAATTGATGACTTGTTCGATCAGTTCGTAGAGTAACGGTGTTTTCCAAGATAGATTTGAGATCGGGGTATTATCAGCTGAAGGTTAAGGATGAGGATATGCATACCACGTTTCGTACGAGGTATGGGCATTATGAGTTTATGGTCATGCCTTTTGGTTTGACAAATGCCCCGACTGCGTTCATAGATATGATGAATAGGGTGTTCCATGAATATCTTGATCAGTTTGTCGTGGTGTTCATAGATTATTTTCTTGTGTACTCTCGTTGTCACACCCCAACTTTCCCCCAAATTAAAAATTCCCAAATCATAAAATCCTTAATTCTTAAACACTAATTTTTGGGGAAATTTAAATCTGAAATCCTAATTGAATTCAATGACCTAATTGAGAAAATTGGAACTTTAGGTGCCATTGTGTAATGCGGGTGAAGTTGGGGGCCTATGGTGGTAGTTTAGCCTTTTCCCTAGGGTATTTATACCCCATTATGAAACCCAAAAAAACCCTTCAGCTACATTTTGGAACCCTAGCCGCACTCCCTCACCCGAAAACCCTCTGAAATCTCATAACCTCTCTTTCGTGCTTCATCGGTGAAGCTCCGACGAGCTCTAAATGCCATCCGTGAGCAACATAGACGCCATGTTCGACCTCCTTATCCTCTCGCGTACAAAACCCGTACCGCCGTTTACCTTTGTGGGCTGTCCTTTGCTCAGAAATCATGGACAACCGTTCGTGCTTCTCCTTCTTCTTCGTCGTCATTTGCGTTTGTGGTAGGGTAAGATTTTGAGTAGGTTTTGTTATTTTCGTGCATATGTGTGGGTGTTCCATGCCGTTGTTCTGGTCGAAATTTGACCACATAGGTCACTGGAGATAGCCAGAAACGAGCCTTGTTTCCAACGGTGTTTGGAAACCCTAGTTTGCAGCAGTTAAGGGGAGGGTTTGGTGATAGGAGTGGGTCCTGGGGGTTCTGTGAGCCCAGATGCCAACCAGTGTGGGATTTGGGTTTAACCCAAAAGTAAGAGAGGGGTCGGACATGGTCTATTATGTGGGAAGCAGCCGGACCGAATTAGGGACCCAAATAAGGTCAGCTTCAGACCAGACCAGTGAACCGAACTAGAAGGACCGACCCATCCCGTTGACCGACCTAAGCCGTTAACCTGACCCGAGCTGACATCATCATTGACTTTTTGATGACGTCAGCGTTAACTTTTGATGACGTCAGTGTTTACTTTTTCAGCCAAAGTTGACTTTACGTTTTTTTATGTTATGATTCCAAATCTGCTACTCGTTTTCCCAAACTCAAACCCGAAAGACTATTTTGCTATCTAGAATTAATTATAGTTAGTATTTTAAGAATTTTTAATATCAGGATCTGGTCGAATATTATTGCGTTCAGTTGACGTTGACTCGGAGCCGGAAAATCTTACTCCTCCTCCACCTGTTCGACCTCCTTCTGCATAGCCTGTGAGTTATGCACGTGAGTATGATTTCTTTTAGTGGTTATGTTAGTTTGGCATAGTATTCGTAAATAATTATGTTTGTTAACCTCGTAGGTGTTGACTCTTTCCAACCTAATACTAGAGATGAGCTTGGGAGACGTCACTCTCAACGTTGAGTTATTAGCTGCCTAAGGTTTATCTCTTCTTGTGCTATATCATTTTTGTGCTCTCTGTTATGCGTGCATGTTGCATATGTGACTGATTGAATGATTTGTGAATTATGGTATGTTTTGTATGATGGCATGTCACGCATCAAATATCAGAATCAGATTAAATTAATATCGAATATATATCATTTGCTACTTGAATAATAGATCGAATATATACTCAGATTCGAGAAATGAAAATCAGAACATGTCATATCATTTGGGTTGGAAAATTGTACGGGGAAGTTCAGTGGGTTCACTCTTCGGACGGTGTATAGAGATGGGTGCATGACATTACATTTATGTTTATGACTTTTGTTAAATGCATATGTGTATTGAGATGATTATTAAACTATGCTTGCTGTTCGAATTTCTGTTATGTGTTTTATCTCCACTTTAGAGACACACTGAGCTTCATAGCTTACTCCCCCTAGTTCTTCTTTCAAATACTCAGGCTTGTGCATACGGTACTTGGAGGATTTCATATCATCAGACTTACCTTATTTTACAGTATGATTATTCAAACATTTGAAATTTTCTATTATTATTATTTCGGACGATTTTGTGTTTGGGACTTAGGACATTACTATTATTTTGAGACTTATTGGTTTGACATGTATTATTTGAACTTCCTTCAGATTTTATAATAACTTTTGAAATTTTTGCTAAATGATTTCATTTATTTAATTTGATATAGTTTTGCTAAATGATTTCGTTTATAACTAATTTGTAGTTTGAATTAATAAATCTAATAACCTTTCTTGAGGGACAAGTTTTTCGAACTTAACTTCCAAGTTTCGACTTAAGAAATTAGGTCAAATTTAGGAGGTTACATTTAGTGGTATTAGAGCCTAGGTTCAACCCTCAGACTGTGTGGCTCGAATGAAATTTTAAACTGAAAATAATTTTGCATGCATACTAAATATTTTTTGGGCAAAACGGGTATTTCTAATGAATATAATATTTTAAGGATTATGTTTATTTTAAATAGAAACTCGAAGTACCGACTCTAACTTAGGATTAGCTTCTTTGTGATAGACTACTATGCCACCTCGTAAGAGTTCTAGATTAGCGACCGGATGTTGTCGTGGCTGAGGCCATGGCCAAGGTCGTTCTACCGCTGTTGAGAGTGATGCTCCGCCTCCTGCGGATCTGCCACAGGATCAGGATGAGGTACACGATACTGATGTAGAGGAACAACCTGGAATCAAGATGAAGCTCAAAATGCAACACCTAGCCAGCGGACGCAGAGTGCTGGTCCACGTGATTTTGGGGATAATGAGACAGTGAGTATGGATTATGTTACAGTGCAGAGGGAGTTGCTTCATTACCTCCGCCCGTCTGAGGGTGTAAGGAAACCTATATCTATCGAGTTCTTAGCTGCTAGGATAACCATGTTTGATGGCAAGTTGCGTACGAACCCAGCTAATATGGAGTATTTGCTGAAGAAAATTCAGCGTTTGTTTATTGAGATGGAATATCTTGCCATGAGATAGTGTTTTTAAGGCTTCTCCAGTATGTTTCGGGGCTGGTTACTACAAAACAAAAGAGAAGTGTGATTGGTTTCTTAGAGGGTTGCGTTTTTCTATCAAGATCGAGGTTGCTTTACATTAGGATAAGGAATATAAGGAGATCACCCAACGGGCCAGGACTACTGAGCGGATAGAATTAATGAAGAAACAACAGGATTCTCAGGGTACTGATAGGGCTAGAAATTAGTCGACCGTATCATTTCAGCACAGTTAGGGGAATCAGTCTAGGAAGAGGACTGGAGACGAGTATGACCATCAAAGTTACTCCAGAGCTAGATCAGTGACATCTATTATTCCGACCGCCAGTGTTGGAGGATCGTCTAATTCTCGTGGGGTGCCATAGTGTTCTTTTTGCAAGAAATGGTATCCAGGCTAGTGTAGGAGGCAAAGTGGGGCTTGTTTTCGATGTGGTTCTTTTGAGCATCTTTTTAGAGATTGTCTGGTAGCACCTTCTTAAGTATATGTTCCGAGTCAGTCACATGCATCGGTTCAGACTCCTAGTAGAGGGAGAGGTCATGGTAGATATGTTGTTGTTTCGGGTACTACTAGTAGGGGTAGGCCTGCTTAGAGTAGAGGATCAGTTGGTTCAGGGGCGAGACAGCCTGGGTTAGTTTATGCTACCAGGAGGCATTAGGATCGAGATGAGGCAGATGTTATTGTTGGTACCTTTTCTATTCACTCTATCTCTTACTTTGCACTATTGGATAATGGTTCTACTCATTCGTATGTTGCGAGTTCTGTATCTAGGGGTCTTGAAATTCCTGTTGAGGATGTTACTAATGCTGTTATCGTACATAGTCTGGTAGGTAATCCTGTTGTGGTTTCTAAGGTGTATAAAAACTGTCCTTTGGAGATTCAAGGGGAAATCTTTTTGGCTAATCTGATGGAGTTACCTTTTGGGGAGTTCGATCTAATTCTCGGCATAGACTGGTTGTCTACTCACCGAGTCAATTTGGACTATGAGAAGAAAAGAGCAACTCTAAAAACTTCTGATGACCGAGAGATGGTTCTTTTTGGAGAATGTCGGGGCTTCCTATCTAACGTAATATCGGCTCTCAAAGACGAGAAGATGATCAAGAAAGGGTCCATTGCGTACCTTGCTTACATTCTTGACCCGAGACAGTCCGATTCTGGGATGGATAAGATCTGGGTTGTAAGAGACTTTCCTGATGTATTTCCAGAAGAATTGCCAGGTGTTCCGCCAAAGCGTGATGAGATTGAGTTTGGTATCGAAGTTTACTAAGGCACAGCTCTTGTGTCTATGGCACCTTATTGGATGGCACCGAAAGAGCTTAAAGAATTGAAAGTTCAGTTGCAAGAACTGCTAGACAGAGGATTTATCCGACCCATTGTTTCTCCGTGGGGAGCCCTTGTTCTTTTTGTTAAGAAGAAGGATGAGACACTTCAGTTGTGCATCGATTATCAAAAGCTAAACAAGCTGACAATCAAGAACAAGTATCCCCTTCCTCGTATTGATGATCTCTTTAATCTGTTTTGGGAAGCTACAGTGTTCTTTAAGATAGACCTGAGATCTGGTTCCTACCAACTCAAGGTTAAGGATTTTGATATTTTCAAAACAACTTTTCGGACACGGTACGGTCATTACAAGTTCCTTGTGATGCCCTTCGGGTTGACTAACGCTCTTGCCGCCTTTATGGATATGATGAATAGAGTGTTTCAACCCTATCTCGATCAGTTTTTTGTAGTCTTTGTAGACGATATCTTGGTTTATTCTAAATTTAAGGTTGAGCATGAGGAACATCTTCAGATTGTTTTACAAACTCTGAGGGAGAAATAGCTTTATGCAAAATTCAGTAAGTGTGAATTATGGCTGTCTGAGGTGATTTTTTGGGGCATATCATTTCTGTTGAGGGTATTCGGGTTCATCCGAAGAAGATTGAGGCTATCATGAGCTGGAAACAACCCAAGAATATTTCTGAGATCTGAAGTTTCTTAGGTTTAGCCGGCTATTATCGGAGGTTTGTTGAGGGTTTCTCAATCATCACAGATTCGTTGAATAAACTTCTGAGAAAGAATGTTCCTTTTGTCTGGTCTGAGGCTCAGCAGACTAGTTTTGAGAAGCTTAAGACCGTGTTGACTAAAGCACCGGTCCTAATTCAGCCTGAGCTGGGGAAGGCTTACACCGTTTACAAGGATGCTTCTCACACCGGATTGGGGTTTGTCCTAATGTAGGATGGTAAGGTAGTAGCTTATGCTTCCAAGCAGTTGAAACTGCACGAGTGCAACTACCCTACCCATGACCTTGAGCTTGCTGCTGTGATCTTTGCTCTAAAGATCTAGAGACACTATCTCTATGGAGAGAAGTGTTATATCTTCACGGACCATAAGAGTCTGAAGTATCTTCTAACTCAGAAAGAGTTGAACCTGAGACAACGCCTTTGGTTAGAGCTTCTTAAAGACTATGATTGTGAAATTGAGTATTATCCAGGCAAGGCCAATGTTGTTGCCGACACCTTGAGTCGTAATGCCATTTCAAATTTGAGATCCTTGTTTGCTCGGATGAGTTTGTATGAGGATGGCAGTCTCTTGGCAGAACTGCGGGTTATTCCTACTCTGATTTCTGATATTCAAGCTGAGCAGCCTAGTGATCCGTTCTTGATGCACCTTATATGGGAGGTTGAAGAAGGTACATCTTAAGATTTCTCTATTGACCAGGATGGTGTATTGTGTTTCTGGGGCCGATATTGTATTCCGAGGAATTATGGCTTGAAGCAGGTATCCTTCCTGAAGCCCATGACAGTCCCTACTCTATGCATCCCGGTGGGGACAAGATGTATAAGAATCTACGTGAGAGATACTGGTGGAAGGGTCTGAAGAGGGATGTTGTTGGGTTTGTGTCGAAGTGTTTGACTTGTCTGAAGGTAAAAACAGAGCATCAGCGTCCGTCTGGGTTACTTCAGCACATTGAGATTCCTCAGTGGAAATGGGAGCGTATGACTATGGATTTTGTTAGTGGTCTTCCTTTGACTCCCTCAAAGAAAGACTCTATTTGGGTTATTGTTGATCGGTTGACTAAGTCTGCACACTTCATTCATGTTTGAGTTAACTATTCCTTGAGTAAGTTAGCTAAGCTTTACATCTCGAAGATTGTTAGACTTCATGGGGTGCCTTTTTCTATCATTTCTGATCGGGACATAGGGTTCATAGGGAAGTTCTAGAGGTCGCTTCACACTGCTTTGGGTACTCGGTTGAATTTTAGCACTGCTTATCATCTGCAGACCGATGGCCAGTTTGAGCGGGTAATCCAGATTCTTAAGGATATGTTGAGAGGATGTGTTGTGATTATAGTGGCAGTTGGGAAGATTTCTTACCGCTTGCGGAGTTCGCCTACAATAATAGCTACAGGCTAGTATCAAGATGGCATTGTATGAGGCTCTGTATGGGTGTAAGTGTCGTACACCTATTGGCTAGACCGAGCTTAATGAACACAGATTGTGGGGACTGGATATCGTACATGAGGCTGAGCAGACTGTTAGATTGATTCAGGATCAGCTTAAGGTTGCTTTTGACAAACAGAAGTCTTATGCCGAATTGAGATGTCGAGATATTGAGTTTGATGTGGGGGATGAGGTTTTCTTGAAATTATCTTCGTGGAGGAAGGTGCTTCGTTTTGGTCAAAAAGGCAAGCTGAGTCCTCGTTTCATTGGCCCTTACCTTATTATCCGTCGAGTTGGCCAGTTGCCTATCAGCTTGAGTTACCACCTAAGCTTAATCGTATTCATGACGTCTTCTACGTCTCTGTGTTGAGACGCTATCATGTTGACCCGTCTCATATTATTCCTGTCAGGAGATTAAGATTCTTCCCGACTTGCGTTTCGAGGAAGAGCCTATTGAGATTCTTGATCAGGACAAGAAGGTTCTCCGGAGGAAGACCATTAAGATGGTCAAGGTCTTTTGGCTTAATCTGGTCGTGATGAGGCTACGTGGGAGCCCAAGGCCGTTGTCTAAACTTAGTATCCACCTCTCTTTGATCCAGGTAAATTTTGAGACCGAAATTTCTTTTAAAGAGGGGAGAGTTGTCACACCCCAACTTTCCCCCAAATTAAATTTACCCAAATCATAAAATCCCTAATTCCTAAACCCTAATTTTTGGGGAAATTTAAATCTAAAATCCTAATCAAATTCAGTGACCTAATTGAGAAAATCAGAACTTTAGTGGCCATTTTGTAAGGCGGGTGAATTTGGGGCCCTATGGTGGTAGTTTACCATTTTTCCCTAGGGTATTTATACCCCATTATAACACCCAAAACCCCCCTCAGCTACAATTTGGAACCCTAGCCGCAGTGCCTTACTCGAAAACCCTCTGAAATCTCATAACATCTCTTTCATGCTTCACCGGTGAAGCTATGGCGTGCCCCAAACGCCATCCGTGAGAAACACGGCCACCATCTTCGGCCTCCTTGTCCTCTCTATAATATCCCAATTTTTGCTTAGTGACTAAAATGTACTTTTTGAAAGTTTAAGGGTTAAAGTGTAAACTTTGAAAAAGTTCAGGGACCAAAGTGTAATTTTAAAAAGTTATGTAATTTAACCACGTAAAAGGATAGTTCACCCCCAAGAGTGGTATTTCCATGCTACCCAAAATTTTTAGACGAGGCTTATATTATTCAAATTTTGGATCGAATAAAAATTGTTAAGTGTGCTCAGACCAGAGTAGCACAATGATGGGTGACCTATTGGGAAGGTCCCATATCAATATTTTGAATGATAAAAAGGATTCAGTTTGAGTCAGTAATATTCGTAATCGATTATTGATATGGGATCTATAAGAGGAAATGTATCTGATAAAAATTACCGGTAATTATCGGTATATCGGATCGAATTCAAATCTTAAAGACAGTTCAAAAAATTATGGAAAATTCATAAAATATTATTTTATGAATATTTTATTAATATTGGTGGGATTCTAACTAGATTTAGTTAGAATATGATGGAGTGGTTATAAAGCTCAAAGAAAGAAAATTTGGAAATCGTATTGAATGAAATTCGAATATTTGGATCGAATAAATATTATCAATTAAAATTTATGATATTTTAGGAAGGTGGCTGGTTAGAATGGAACCAATTTGGTTCAATTTTTATGGGATGGAATTATTTTAGACATGTGAGTAAATAAAGTTTAGTTGGAGGGCAAATTGGTCATTTGCCATGGATGGCATTTTTGAAATATTTCAAAACTTTGAGGGCAATTTTGAAAGGTGAAAAAACATGGATTTGATATTGGCCATTGATTTTTGATAAGATTAGTAATTTCACTAGTTAAATGAATTTAAAATTCATTTAACTTTACACATGGATTAAAAACAATTAAAACATAAGAAAAAAATTCTCAGCTATTTTCATGCATTTCGAAAGTAAGAAAGAAAGGGGAGAAAGGAGTTTGCAAATTTTCAATCTCAAAATTGAAGAATCAAGACAAGTTTCAAGCAAAATTAATTAAGGTAAATTATTCTACACTTGATTCTCTACATTTTGATAGTAATATTGCATGACAAAAGTCATGTTTAGCTCATATTATGGATGAAGACGATTATGGAAATTGATAGTAGATGATGAAATTAAGGTTGTTTTGTGTAGAATTAATGTTGTAAACATGGAATCAATCTTGAAATTGGATAAATTCCATGTTAGAGATTATAAACCCTAACCCTAAAAATTTGGGGCATTTGGTTAGAAAGCTAAATTAAGGATGGAATTGAATGAATTATGAAGTTATGGGTCTTATTTTGTTGATATGTTGAATAATTTCCCCAAGTTGTAATTTAGGGACTATTTCAAAAATTTGGAAAATTAGGGCGAAATTATTGTAAATTTTATTTTAGCATTGGAACCATTGAATTATGGTGAAAGTAACTTTAATTGATGATTAGGGACCAAAATGGAAAATTTTGGAAGTTGAAGGACCAATTCAGCAATTATTAAAGATTGGTCTTGAATCTATGGAAAATTGATAGAATTGAAGATTCAAGCATGTTATGAAAGTTAAGGGATTGAAATGACAAGAAAGGAAAATTTAAGGACCTTTTCAAAAATAAAGAATTTAGTAAAGGACTAAGTTAAATAAAGTTGAAAGTTGAAGGAAAATTTCTAAGGATGTTAGAAATAAATAAATGGTTTAATTGTACATGAATTTATGTACAAAAGTGAAGTAGTGACTAAAATGTCACTTTTATAAAGTTTAAGGACTAAAAGTTAATAGTCCAAAAATTAGTAAATGATTATGGAAATTGTTCAAATTAGGCTTGAACAATTGTTTAATGTTCAAAATGGTCACTAAGGACCTAGGGACCAATTCAGCAACTTTGAAGAATTTTGGGGAAATTTTTGGAAAAATTTTATATTCGAATAGTCATGTTTAAGAATCAAATTAGCAATGTTAGATTTAAGTCGAATAAGCTTAGTGAGGCATACCATTAGATGGCCCAGGTGAGTGCATTTACATGTTTTAAAATGCAATTAGGAAGACTTGTGAATAGTCGTGTAACACCCTCAGCGTATATTCGATGATTAAATACACATTGAAGATGTTACTAAATTATTTAACTGATTTCCTGACTTGTAATTTTTTATACTATTCTTACATAACTAGTCCAGTGGTTAACCCTTTCTCGGTTTCTAATTTAAAACAATGTCAACCAGGCACACCTAGTTTCGACCCTGAATTGTTTTATAAAACATATTAGTCAGTTATTAAAATAAGTATGTAACTCAGTGTGAAAACTTGGTACACTGCCTAAGCCCTTTATTGAATTTAAAAATCGTTGCGCGATAAACAACAATTAAAATTTTACCTTTAAACAACTAACAAATAAATTATTACATGCCCACTAGAGAATATCATAAAATTAGAATGTCTTACTGATGTTTGGCAGATTGCAACTTGATTAACATGTTTGACTCCTCTTCCGGTATGTTTCCAGTAACCTATGTGTGAAACAGCACACGCTAAGTACTCACTTAGTGAGGCAACTATCATTTAAAATAAATCATTTCAATGTAAAAGAATCATATAAAATAAACTTATCAAAGTCATTCCCCTGTCATTTAACAGTGCTATACATTTCACGCAAAATGGCATGTAATTCCCAATACAATTTATATCATATCATAGAGCAATTATAGATTTCATGTTATCAATCATCATGTAATCATTTACAATATAATCTTCTTTTAAAGATAGCCCAAAGTAAATAATATGAGATCAAGGTACTCGAGCCACATGTATAAGACACCTGAGTGTCTAAATTGAACTTGTAAATGAGTACGTACTCGAAGACGCTCTTTGCTCCTCATTTAAGCACCTCGTTAGTGCCGTTAGCACTATGGGCTTAGATCCCAGGGTGCACACCAAGGGCTTAGGTCCCCAAGGTGTATGTGACATTTGCTCGTCATAAAAACACTTCTTTAGTGCACTTGGCACCATGGGCTTAGGTCCCCAAGGTGGGTGTGACACCGTAGTAGTCACAAAACAAGTAATCATATCATCTTGTGTGATGCAGCTGCTAAGGACTCTATGGATATCCAACTATACCATGGACTCTCATAACATATTACTTGAGCATTTCAATATTCCATGTTCAGAGTATCAATATAAATCATATAAGTCGATATTGGGCAGTTCATACCCAATACCTAAAATCCGATTTATCATATATAAATCTTTATGACATATCAATGTATCACATATGCCATTTAATAATTCATGCATTTCTTATAACTTTGATCAACATACTTTTTCATTAATATCATGGTTGACTCATCGCAAGTCTTCCTCATATCATATATAAAATAGGTAAAAAAATGCACTCACCTTGGCCACTTAACATGATGCCTCACTAAGTCCTAATTCGATCCTTTCTTTCATAATACCTCGAACCTTCTCTGATTCAAACTTGACTCAATTAATCATATGAATAAAATAAAATATTTGTTAGATTTAAATCTAACAATACCTTAAACATATAGTCTAATATAATCATTCGAATATAATTTTTTCCAAATATTTTCCTTTCTTCCTTGTATTGTTCAATAACTCATTGTGGTCCTTAGTGACCAATTTGAACTTCCAATAATTCTTCCGAGCTTGCTAACTAACATTTAAATACAAAATGTTTCAAATTCCATTTTTGACAGCTTACGCTACCTTCAAAGAATTACTTATATAGAGCAGAAAACATGATGGATCTTAATTTCCTTTATACTGGAGAAACTAGATTCGATAATGGTTCTAACGGTGTAAGCCACATAAATTAATAAAATCTACAAAAATTATGAAAATTCCTTACATTCACGTCACAAACTTGTCCAAGCAGAAACTGCTCTGTAATTTTTCTAACCTTCATTCGATTAAAAATTTATATCTTTTAACTCATAACTCGAAATCAGTTTTCGTTTGTTGGAAACAAAACTAGACTAACAAATCTTTATAACGGTATAAAATCCATCATCCAACCATTTTTTTGTAGAATTTATGGCGAATTTTAAAACTTAATGCCATAATTCAAATTCCAACATAACTTTCCATAGATAACTTCTAATTTACACCAACTTCTCCTTATTTCTCTACTTATCAATTTAGTCCCATCACTTTACTTCAAATGGATAGATTAAAACTTGTATTCATATGTTTTCTTTACATCCTTCATTAAAACGAGCTTAAACCTTTACTCCTCTAATTTCTCTTAATTTGTCAAAATGGTCACCAAATTTCCAATATAAGGATTCAAGCTTTTTAACTTTGCAAATTAGTCCTCAAAACAACATTACTACCTTAATTCCATCTTTTTAACTAAAAATCAGATTTACTCCTTCTATATATCCTTTTTGCCGAATAGACCATTCAAGTTTGACAAATTGTCAAAGTGGTCACTAATGCGATTAATCATCGGTTTACCATTCTAACTTCATTTTATGTCTCTAAATTCATTAATAATATATATACACATCAAATTCATAAAAATCAGATCTGATCCCTTAATTTTGAAGCTTGTCGAAATGGTCCCTATGCATTTAACTTAGGGTTTTGCTTCCAAACAACATATCAAGCCTACTAGATCATTAATCCAACATTTTAAAATTTTCTCAAAATTTTCCATCTATTTTAGCCCTTGACCGAATTGGTCACTAGACCTGTAACGCCTCGGTTTTAGGGCTTAGCGGTTTGGTGGTTTATTAGACGGTCTCGTAGACTAGAGTAGAGATTTGAGATCGTATATTTTTGGTGTTGGAAAAATTATGGAAAATGTTCTAAAATCATTATTAATTATTTATTTAATAATGGTGATATCGATTTTGTAAAATGAGTTCTGGAAGATGGACATTTTGATTAGTGACCAAAATGAAAGTTTTGAAAACCGTGATTTCCTAGTGATTAAAATGAAAAAGGGTCAAATACTTAGAATCTTTAAGGAGCTATTTTACCAATTGGTTTTTGATGATTTCTCCCTTAATTTGACTTATTTTAACATGTGTTTTAATTAGTAATTAAAGAGAATTTTGTTAAAAAGTTAGTTATTACTTTCCAAAACAAAAATCACGTCATTTTCTCTCAACTTTTTCTCTCCATTCTCTCCTCAACCAAACACTATGGTTTTCATCAAATTTCCAGAGGTGAGGTGGTTTCTAACTTGATTTTATTGTTTCAAATTGTTTTATAAAGATTGTTTACACAAATTCTTACAATAACCTTGTGTTTTCTTAGCTTTTCACCAATCAATTGGGGGAGAAACTTCACAATAGGGGTAAGGTCCGAGATCTCCTCTATTGTATGGTTCTTTACTGAAATTCCCAAACATTTGATCCTTATTTTTGTGTTTCTAATCTGATTTTGATTATTTTCTAATGTTTAATTGAGTTATTTGGGGACATGAGTTAATTAACGGATTGGATTTGATTTCCCGTAATTAAGGATGGTTTGATTTATATTTGTTTAGGTTGTTAGTTTTGAGGTTTTGTGGTGTTTCTGTGGTTGTAAGGTTGCTGGAGGTGGTAGATTGTTTTTAGAGGTGTTTTGATGTTGAAAATGATGTTAGATTGATAGATGTTGGCTGGGTTGCGAATCGAAGTGTTTTGATTATGTTTTCGGTTGTTGTGGAGGGTTAATTATGAATGTTTTGTGGAAATCCGAGAAGGATTGTGGTTGCTGTGTTTAGAATGCATTATGATGCATTAATCATCTGTTGTGTTGTGATCAAAGTAGGGGAAGTTGATCCGGAGGTGATTAGAGAAGCTTGGGAGGCTTCAGATACTTGATTTCTCATCGACGAATTGAGGCTTCGCATATCGGTGAGTGAAAACGTGGTTTAAAGGTTTTTGATGTTTTGGAACAAAGTTTTGAGAGTTAAGGTAGAGCTTGAAACACTTACCTAGACTCGATAGTAAGTATAAAGTGGTACTACTCTCTCGGATGTGCTAAGTTGAAATGATTTTATGCACTTGTTTTGATTACATGTTACCTACTGTTTAAGTATATTTTTAAGTATTCGATATACTGTTTTTAAGCTTGTTTTGCTGAAGGATGCACATGGTAAGTGATCCTTGTAAGTATGGTTTATACTTGTGGTTTAAAGCATATGGTTTATACTTGTGGTTTAAAGCATGGTTGTTGCTTTGGAAAAGTGTTTTGGTTAATGCTTGTTTAAAACAGTGATGTAAATGTTGAATGATTAATTATATTGGCAAGTGATGTGGTTTTAAAATTTTTATCGGATATAGTAGGCTGGCCATAGGATTGAGTGCACTGTAAATAAGTCACCTTGGATGTTGAGGGGTTTATACGGCGTACCGAATACTCCATACAAGTACCCTAACGGTTGAGGGGTTATATGGTACCGAAAACTCCCGTTAGTGGATTAAGCGTCTAACCGATGATTGGGGTTGGTGTCCCTGTGGGTTGAAAGTTTACCCGGTTGTTAATGTACCATAATTATGATTGTATCGCTATTCCGGTTGAGATGGCTTGAAGTGTTGGGTTAACACTTGTTGAATCCGTGTATCCGATGAATTCTTTTGTTATTGGACTTGTCTAATGATCACTTGTAAGCCAATATAATTGTTAATGTATCAGTGAAATGTTTTATGTTGTATAATGTGATTTATACATGTTTCTCTTTGAGCTTTGCATTTGGTAGTAATGCATGGGAAGGCTTAAGTAGAGGGTTAGCAATGTGACTTGCTGTTGATTAGTGATACATGTAGCATATGGTTTAATATGCTGGTTTTAATGATGTAAAGTGCATGTTTTAAAAAGGGCGTGATGTTTTAAAGGATGATGTTGAGTAAATGGTTTTAAATGCATTGATGGTGTTTTGTTCTGAGCATTCCTCACTAAGCCTTGTGTGTTTACGCTCTCTTTTTCCATCAATGCAGAGAATTAAATTCCAGGAAGGCAGCAAGAAGAAAGGGGATCTTGTCAAGACTTGTTTCCAAAGTATTTGGAGACTAGACTATAATGAATAAGGCAATGGGGTGCTTGTTGTGTTCTGGGAGATGTTTTTTGGAACTCCCTGTTTGAGCATGATATGTTAGTTGCTCTTAAGTTGTAAATGGCCTTAAACGTTTGGTTTTGGTGTTGGTTTATCTTTTGATATGTTGGTTGGTTGCATAATAGGGAGCATGCCTATATATCATCTTTTGACTTATGATGCTATGTTGCGATGTTGATCCTGTGAAGCTTGAATGCTTGTAATATGCTTGGCATGTTGGTGTTGTATTATAAGCATGTAGGAATGGTTTGGGAATGCTTTTGGGGTGAAAAACTAGCAAGATATGACATTATAGGTCCAGGCGTACCGTATCGGTACTTCAAGACATCATTCGGCATGGGGGGATCGGTACGCGTATGTGTGTATCGGTATGCTTAGGCAATTTTAGCCTGGCGTACCGATATGGGTAAGAGAGTATCGGTGCACATTCTATCCTCTAGAATTTCACTTTTTCAACCCAAACAAGTGTACCGATACCCACGTAAGCGTACCGGTTTAGATGTTTGAAAATTCAAAAGCTAGGTAAGTTTGTTATCATGTATCAGTACGGCTATGGTGTATCGGTACGGTGCATTTTCATGTGTATGAGTACAGTAACGCCAGTACCGATACTCGAGGCCAATTTCTGCTAATGTCAGCTGGGGATTTTTGCTTTCTTTGCAATCTAGTCCCTAAATTGCTAGTATGATCAATTGGATGTCAAACTGATGCCTGATTGAGTTGGAGTTGCACCTAATGTCTGCATGAACATGTAGGGTTAATAATTGGCATCTAGATAAGATAAAAGCAAAAAAATGGACCGGGTTTCGTTGTATCTCTTCGGTTTGCTATGGCAAACCTAATGTAGCCTTCTTGGTTCAGTTGGGCATCTAGGCCGGGTCGAGGGGGTTACAAGACCTTCCCAAGGTTATTTTCCATTCAACCAACATTCTAATATGCTCAAAATAATTTTTCCAACATGTATTCTTCATTTCCAAGAATTAACACTTAAAACCCCAATTTATTCCTACATGCCGAGTTGGGCGTATAAGCTTTTCAAGGACTTTATTTTGATCCTAATGCCATAACCAAGCTTGTAGAATCATAAATCTTCCATATTCATCCTTAATTTCAAAACCCTAAATAAAATCTCAAATTCTAGGGTTAGGGTTTATGTCTTCAATCATGAAATTAATCTAAATATAAGCTTGATTTCAACTCCACAACACTTGATTCACTTAAATCAATCTTCAACCTCAACAAAGAACATGAAACCCTATTTTCTCTCTCATCAATAATATGAATAAATCTTCATAACTCTTTGTAAAATTACTATCAAATGAAAGAAAAATTAAACATAGATTAATTTTCTATCAAAAACATACCTTGAATCTTGTTTGGAAGCCTTCAAAATGCCTAGGAAAAATTTTGTATATTTTTCTCCTTTCTCTTCTTGTATTTTCGAAAATAAAGAAGATGATGAACATTTTTGTTCATCTTTTATCTTATAATGCCATGTGTATTTAATTAAATAAATATTAAATTCATTTAATTACTTGATTCCAAATAACCCTCCAACTAAGTCTTATTTTCTAATCGCCATTTTGTAAAATTCTAACTAAATCTAGTCAGAATCCAACCAACTATAATAAAATATTCACAAAATAATATTTTATGAATTTCCATGGCTTTTGTTCCAGTCTCTAAAATTTTCCATTTAATCCGATATACTGGTAATTAACCCTTTACTCAGAATTAAATTGTAGAATTCATCTTGAATCAAACTAAAAATATTCTCAACACTTGTAACGGACTTTTATAACCTTCCTTTATCATATGGTAAAATCTCATAATTTTTTTGTTCGATCCGGGTATCCAAATTCCATTTAAACTTTGACTGCGATTTCCCAACAATTGAAATATCAATTCAAACCAGAATTCCACACTCGATCCACACCCTTAGGTGATCTATCTATTTATGAAATGAAACCCCTAACTTTTGGGAAATTACAACTTTAGTCCTCCAAGTTTTCGTATTGTCTTGTACCACACAAGCTTTGACTGCTTAACGTTTTGGTCACTAAATTTTAAACTTCAATTCCCATTCCAATTTTCCTCAGACTTCGACTAAACTTTGCAAGTACCCCAATTAACTTGCCCTCTATCATCTGATGCTTTTAAATCTCAAAAAATCCTTTTTCATAACCCATAATCGAAGAAATCATAACTTTTGCATTTTTGTCATTTTAGTCACTAAGATAACTTTTAAGCTATTATCTTAGTAGTAAATGATCCTTAATCAACTTAGTAAAAAATTCGGGGTATTACAAGTCGACCTTAAATTAAAATGATATTACATTATCTATATATACATTAATTGATGTTTGCCATGACTAGTTATATTGAAGTATGAGATATGAAATGGTTATTTATATGATGATCTATGTTTACCATGAACATTTATGATGAAGCATGAAATATGAAATATCTATATGTATGATTGATTATGATGTTGAGCTGATGATGAAAGAAATGGTATTGTGTATGAGAGTCCATGGTATAGTTGGCATGCCATAGAGTCTTTAGCAGCTACACCCTTATGCTCATGTTATCAAACAGATATTGTGACAAAATGATTGTGTTACATACACCCTGGGGATCTACGCCCACTGTGCCCGAGTGCACTGTCGAGGTGCTTTATGTTTATGGGGAGCAAAGAGAGTCCCTGAGTACGTACTCATTTTTACATTATGTTTGACACTACGGTGTCATTTCAAGATGACTCACGTACCTCGGTCTCATATAGCGTACTTTGGGCAATGATAAAGGAATCATGTCACGTAAATGAATCATGTCATAAATATGAACCATGCCATGTATATGAAATATGTCATGTATATGAACCATGTCATGAATACGAAACAAGCCATGTATATGAATTAAATCATGTATATGGATCGCCTTAGGTAAAAGAATCATGTCATGTAAATGAAACAAGTTATGTATATGAATCATGTCACGTATATGAATTATAACATGTATATGAATTATGCCAAGCATATGAATCATGCCAAATGCATGAATTATGCCATATATACGAAGTATGTCGCATATATATGAATATGTTATGCATATGAATCATGCCATGCATACAAATTATGTTACGTATATGAATTATGCCATGCATATCAATCATGCCATGTGTACGCATTATGTCATGTATATGAATCATGTCATGTAAATGAATTATGCCACGTATGTGAATTATGCCACGTACGTGAATCATGCCATGTATATGAAATATGCTATGTTTATGAACTATGCCATGTATATGATTTATTCGTTGATGATAGAGTATATGAAGCATGTCTAATGTAGAAGAATATGACAAGCACATGAATATTTACTGGTTTGGGACTCTTCATAGTACAATTCTACCTTAGACAGAAACTATGCTAGGTTAATGTATACATGTACTGCTTTATTTTATGTTTTGATAAATAAGATTATTGCCTCACTAAGTTCGTACTTAGCGTGTGTTATTTCACACGTAGGTTCTCCGAAAATAGACTAGCAAGGAGGAGATGTTAATTGGGAAGATCAAGTTACTATCTGTAAGTATAGTACGTACATCTTTAACGAAATTTAATAGATTAGTGGGCATGTAATATTTTAAGTCGATAAACTATTTTGTAAGTCTAAGTTTATAATGTAATTATACATCATCATGGAAGTATGGACATAGAGAAATGGTTTGCTATTAATAACTATGAATTTTGACATAATTAATTGTTGTTTAACCATGATCGCGTAAAATTTTAAAATTAAGAAAAGGTCTAGGCAGTGTACATATTTTCACCCTAAATTATATTTTTATTTCAGTAACTCAATTATGATTTTTATAAACCAATTTAGGGTCAAAACTAGCTGCAATAGACTGACATAGTTTTTAATTCAAAATCGAGAAAAGGTTTAATTGCAATAATGAATCTTGGTAAAAAAAAATTTACAAGTCAAGATTTCTTTCAATGACTCCGTAACATCTTTAATGTATATTCTTCTTACGAGTATACGTTAAGGGTGTTATACTCTCACGTAAAAAACCCGTACCGCCTTCTACCTCCGTTGGTCGTCTTTTACTCCGAAATCATGGACAACTGTCCGTGCTTCTCCCTCTTCTCCACCGTCGTTTGCGTTCATGGTAGGGTAAGATTTCGAGTGGGTTTTGTTATTTTTGTGCATATGTGTGGGTGTTCCATGTCGTTGTTCGGGTTGAAATTTGACCATAGTGGTCACCGGAGATAGCCGGAAACGAGCCGTGCCGCCAAGGGTGTTTAGAAACCCTAGTTCGCACCAGTTGAGGGGAGGGTTTGGTGATAAGAGTGGGCTGTGGGAGTTCTGTGAGCCCAGATGCCAACCAGTGTGGGATTTGGGTTTAACCCAAAAGTGAGAGAGGGGTCGGAACGGGTCTAGAATGTGGGAAACAGCTGGACCAAATTAGGGACCCGAACTAGGCCAGCTTCAGACCGAATCAGTGAACCAAACCAGAAGGACCGACCCGACCCAACCTGACCTATTGACCGAACTGACCCGTTGACTATTGACCCGACCCATTGACCATTGACCCGACCCAAGATGATATCAGCGTTGACTTTTTGATGAGGTCAACGTTAACTTTTGATGACGTTAGCATTGACTTTTTGGCCAAAGTTGGCTTTATATTTTTTGATGTTCTAATTCCAAATTCACTACACGTTTTCCCAAATTCAAACCCAAAAGACTAATTTGGTATTTACAATTAATTATAGTCAGTATTTTAAGAATTTTGAATATTAGGATCTGATCGAATATTATTGTGTTCAGGTGACGTTGACTCAGAGCCTGAAAATCTTCCTCCTCCTCCACCTGTTGGACCTCTTTCTGCACAGCCTGCGAGTTCTGCACGTGAGTATGATTCCGTTTAGCGGTTATGTTAGTGTGGCATAGTAGTAGTAAATAATTATGTTTGTTGACCTCGTAGGTATTGACTCTTTCCGGCCTAATACTAGAGCTGAGCATGGGAGACGTCACTCTCGACGTTGAGTTATTAGGTGCCTAAGGTGTGTCTCTTCTTGTGTTATATCATTTTTGTGCTCTCTGTTATGTGTGCATGTTGCATATGTGACTGATTGAATGATCTGTGAATTATGGTATGTTTTGTATGATGGCATGTCACGCATCAAATACCAGAATCAGATTAAATTAATATCAGACATATATCATTTGCTAGTTGAATAATAGATCGGATATATACTCAGATTCAAAAAATGAAAATCGAAACATGTCATATCATTTGGGTTGGAAAATTGTATGGGAAACCTTACTCTTCGGACGGTGTATGGAGATGGGTGTATGACATTACATTTATGTTTATGACTCTTATTAAATGCATATGTGTATTGATATGATTATTGAACTATGCTTGTTGTTCAGATTTATGTTATTTGTTTTATCTGCACTTTCGAGACACGCTGAGCTTCATAGCTTACTCCCCCTACTTCTTCTTTCAGATACACATGCTTAGGCATACTGTACTTGGAGGATTTCATATCATCAGACTTTACCGTATTTTACAGTATGATTATTCAAACATTTGAATTTCTCTATTATTATTATTTCGGATGATTTTGTGTTTGGGACTTGGGACATTATTATTATTTTGAGACTTATTGGTTTAACATGCATTATTTGAACTTATTTCGGATTTTATAATAACTTTTGGAATTTTTGCTAAATGATTTCATTTTATTTAATTTGATATAGTTTTGTGGTTTCGATCTTGTATAACTAAATTGTAATTTGAATTAATAAACCTAATAACCTTTTTTGAGGGACAAGTTTTTTTAACATAACTTTCAAGTTTCGACTTAAGAAATTAGGTCAAATTTAAGAGGTTACACTCGTACCGAGGGGGAATATGATTGGTATTTGCGGATTGCGTTGCAAGTGTTAAAGGATAATAAGTTGTATGCCAAGCTGAGCAAGTGCAAGTTTTGGCTTAAAGAAGTAATGTTCCTTGGACATGTGGTTTCCGCAGAGGGTATACGTGTTGATCCACAGAAAATTGAGGCTGTTCTAAATTGGAAGCAACCTAAGTCTATAACGGAGGTGCGTAGCTTTCTTGGGTTGGCTGGTTATGATTGCCATTTTGTTGAGGGGTTTTCGAGTATTGCAGCACCGTTGACAAGCTGTTACAAAAGAATGTTCCTTATGTGTGGACGGAGAGGCAGTAGCACATTTTGAGAAGTTGAAGGAGGTTTTGACACATGCTCCTGTGTTGTTCAACCGGAATCGAGGAAGGAGTTTGTGGTTTATAGCGATGCGTCATACATTGGATTAGGTTCTGTGTTGATGCAAAATGGTATGGTTGTGGCCTATACATCGAGACAGTTGATGGTTCACGAGTGCAACGATCCAACTCATGATTTGGAGCTTGCGGCTGTGGTTTTTGCCTTGAAAATCTAGAGGCGTTACCTTTATGGAGAAAAATGTGTGGTTTTTACGGATCACAAGAGTTTGAAGTATTTGATGTCTCAAAAGGATTTGAATCTTAGGCATTGTAGATGGTTGGAGTTGCTTTAGGATTACGACTTGACAATTGAGTATCTTCCTAGTAAAGCCAATATGGTTGCAGATGCATTGAGTCGTAAGGTTACGGTTGAGCTTAGAGCTATGTTTGCAAGATTGAGTGTGACGTGGAAAGGTGGGTTGTTGGTTGAGTTGCAAGTTAAGCCTACGTTGTCACAGTTGATTAAACTTAAACAACAGTACGATGATTCATTGGTTGAGCATGTTAAGGACATATTGGAGGGTAATCCGACGGATTTTCATTTTGATGATGATGGAGTTTTGTGTTTCAAGGGTTGAATAGTGGTGCCGAATGATCCGGAGTTGAGGCACACTATTTTGGCGGAGGCATATTCTAGTATTTTTGCTATGCATCCCGGTAGTAGCAAGATGTATCATGATTTAAGAAATGTGTACTATTGGGTTGGTTTGAAAAAGGATGTGGCAGAGTTTGTCTCTAAGTGTATAGTGTGTCAGTGGGTTAAGGCTGGACATTAGATTACATCCGGGTTGTTGCAACAGTTGATAACTCCGGAAGAACTGGGAAAGAATCACCATGGATTTTGTGTCAGGGTTACCTTTGACACCGGCTAAAAAAGATTCCATTTGGGTGATTGTGGATCGGCTAACGAAGTGTGCACATTTTTTGCCAGTGCGTGCGACTTACACTTTGGATAAGTTAGCAGATTTGTACATTTCTGAGATAGTGCGACTACACGGAGTACCAAAGTCCATCATTTTGGATAGGGATCTGAGGTTCACAGCAAGGTTTTGGGTGAGTCTGCACCAAGCTTTATGTATGAGATTGAATTTTAGCACCACATATCATCCTCAATCAGATGGACAGTCTGAACGGGTTATCTAGATCTTGGAGGATATGATGAGGTGTTGTATTATTGAATTCCAGGGAACCTGGGAGAAGCATTTACTTTTGGTTGAATTTGCTTATAATAACAGCTATCAAGCGAGTATTAAGATGGCACCATATAAGGCATTGTATGGCTGGAGGTGTCGTACGCCCTTGTGTTGGGCTGAGGTAGGAGAAAAACATGTTTCTTTGCCACATATGTTGAAGGACACGGATGAAAAAGTAAAGCTTGTGTGCGATTGCTTGAAAGCGACAACGGATCGACAGAAATTATATGCGGATTTGAAGCGTAGGGAAATTGAATATGTAGTGGGCGATCGTGTATTCTTGAAAATGTCACCATAGAAAAAGTTGATGAGGTTTGGATGTAAGGATAAGCTTAGTCTGAGGTTTATTATACCGTACGATGCTATTGATCATGTAGGTCTTGTGTCTTATCGGTTGAGGTTGCCTCCCGAGTTGGAGAAAATATATAATGTGTTCCATGATTCTACGTTACGGAGGTATCAGTCGGATCCTGTGTATGTTATGCCGGTGGAGCATATTGAGTTGAGGCCGAATTTATCCTATGATGAGGAACCGGTGGAAATCCTTGATTCCAGCAGCAAAGTTCTTCGTGGTAAGACGATTGAGATTGTAAATGTCTTGTGGCGACACCGAGGTGTTGAGGAAGCCACTTGGGAAAGCAAGGCGGATATGGTGGAGCAATTTCCACATTTGTTTCCTCCAGGTAATTTTGAGGATGAAATTTATTAAGTGGGGGAGAGTTGTAACACCCCGGTTTTGGGCTTAGATGTTTTAAAGGTTGGTTCGAGGGTCTGATGGACTGATATTAGAATTTCGGGTCAATTTCGGGGTTAAATTGGTTTAAATATTTTTGAAGGTGATAAAATTGTGGCAAAATATTTTAAAATCATTATTAATTATATTAAGGATAATGGTGAAATCAATTTTGGAAAATAAGATTTGGAAATTGGACATTTTGGCTAGTGACCAAAATGCAATTTTTGAAAACTGTTTTTAAAGGTGACTAAAATGAAAATGGTCAAATTCTTAGAATCTTTAAGGAGCTATTTTACCAAGTTTTTTATGATGATTTCTCCTTTAATTAAAGATATTTTAACATGTTCTTTAAAGTTAATTAAAAAGGGATTTTAGTTAGAAAGTTAGTTAAGCTTTTTAAAGAAAATTCACGTAACTTTTCTCTTCATTCTCTCCTCAGCCAAACACTCAAGTTTTCATCAAAATCTAGAGATGAGAAGTCTTTTTAACTTGTATTTATGATTTGTAATTGATTAATTAACATTGTTTTTGCCAAATCTCATTTAAATCTCGTGTTTTCTTAGCTTTTATCAAACCAATTGAGGGAGAAATCTCACAATAGGGGTAAGTTCCGTGATCTCCTCTATTGTATGGTTATTTACTAAAATTCCCAAGTGTTTGATCCTTTATTTATGAATTGTAAGCTGATTTTAATGATTTATCAATGTTTAATTGAGTAAAATTTGATGAAACAAGGTAATATTCGAAGTGGATCTGATTTCCAGTGTTTAAGATTGATTTAATACATATTTTAGATGTATTATGATGTTGATAAGTTGTTTTATAAATAGAATCCCGAAACTCTTAGATCTCTAATTGGTTAGGTTGTTAGATTTGAGTTTTTGTGTTGATAATCGAGTTTAATCTTTGTTGGAAGTAAAAGTATGTTGGGGAAGGGTTTTTGGATGTTAATTGATGTTGTTTGCTGGTTGGATTCGTTGTTTTATCGCTGGTTAAGTTTCGGAAATGTTTGATGATGATTTTGGTATGTTTTGGATGGTTTCTAAGTAGGCAACCTGAGAGTTGCGGGGGTTTTGCTTTAAGGCAGTGGTTTGAATGCATAATGATGCATTTATCCTCTAGTTTGATGTGTTTAACAAAGGGGATAATAAAGGAGTTGAAGCTTGACGCTGTTTTGTTGCTTGCCGGGAGCTTATTTCACGTTGGCAAGGAAGGCGAGGCGTAGCGGTGAGTGGAAACTATATTTAAATGCTTTACAAAGGTTTGTAAAGGTTGTTGGGAGTTTATGGTAAGCGTGAAACGCTTACCTAAGCTCAAAAGTAAGTTTCCCTTGTTTCTGCTCTTGAATATCGGCTTGGATAGGAGCATGTTGTTTTCATGTTTTGGTGATAAACATGGTATGATTTACTTATTGGAAATGTATGATTCTAAGTATATATGCAGGGGTTTAAAAGTATGATAAATGCTAGTGAGCATTGGTTTTCATTTCGGTTGGGAATGGTGATATTGCTTCGACAATGAATTTGCTTGTGGCGTTTATGTATAATGCATTGTAAAACAGTAAGTAAAAGGATTTGTAAATGATATATTGGCTATGTGACAAGGTGGGAAAACAATCGGATATAGTTGGCATGCTATAGGATTAAAAGTGCACTATAAAAGATGAACAAAATCGATCGTGGCCATAGGTCCTTGAGGTATGGCGGTTTAACAAGGCCACTCGGACTGTTAGGGACCTCATTTGAGGTATGCGGTTTAACTAGGCAACCCAAATATCATCATGACATACTCTTGACCCCTCAATTGCTGCGGTTCTCATGGTGGAGCATGACACACTCTTGACCCCTCGATACACATGAGGCAACTTATTATAGTGCACTTTAAACGCTATGGCTAGCCAACTATATCCGATAACATTTTACCTCAGCCACTTGCCAATATACTCAATACAAACCACATTAACTTACTATTTTACATATGTAGCGATTCAAACCTTTTCCCAATACATTAAACCATGTATTCTAGCATTCTCAAAATACTTCCATAAAATCATTTGCTACGCTCAAATCTCATCATGTATAATCATTTGCATCATCTTTCATTTCTAAAACATGCATATAACAGTAAGTAATCAAATCTATAAACGTGTGCATGAGATTGTATTTTGCAAAACTGAAAACGAGAGAAAGATCAATCAATACTTACTTCCGAGCTTAGATAAGTGTTTCAACCTTATTCTAGACTCCTAAAAATTCTTGGAAACCTTTTAATAGCAGTAAAACACGTTTCTACTCACCAACAACCCAAAGCGTTCTTGTCATTGCAAGAATCACGTTTCCGAAACTTCCACAACCTCTCCAAAAGCTAAAGGATCCAACTCCCCTGCTTTACCCAATCAAAAACAGAGGATTAAGACACTTCGATGCATCTCTAAGTTCCAAAAACCTACAACACAACTTCGCCTCTCTAAAAACCATCAAACGACTCTCTAAAACAACCAAAATCATCATCAAACTTCATCTAAACAAAGCCCAACCAAGACCTATTGATTTCAACATCTTAACAACATCAATTAACACCTAAAAACATACTCAAAATGTCTTTATACCTCAAGAAACCTCAAACACCAAGATCACTTCAAAATCTAACTATTCACAACCTAGAAAATTAGCAATTCACATAGTTTCAGAATTTCTTTAATTAATCTTTTCTTGCAACATTAAAACACATCTTATGAGAGATCTAAATTAATTATTTTCAATACAAAACAGACCCAAAATAGTGTTTATCCAATTTTCACATCAAAACTCAATTTAATCACCATATTCATGTTTTAATCATAATTTCATAACAAAAATCGGTTGTAAAGGATCAAGAACTTGGGAATTTAATAAAGAACCTTTAATTAGAGGAGAAAAACAAAAGCAACCTCGAATTACTGATTTCTCCCTTAATTGGAAAATATTGGTTGAAATCCAAGTAGATTTTGTCGTAGGAATCAAAGAAATCAAGTAGGAAATCAAAGGAAATCATAAGAGATTGATTCCTGGGAATTTTATAAAGATAAAGATGGTTTGGCTGCTAAGAAAGTTGAGAGCAAAAATTAGTTACGTGAGAAACTGAATTGTGTAAATAAAAATCTCTTTTATTAATTCTATTTTATTTTAATATTAAATCCAATAAAAACACTTTAAAAATAGCCTAATTAAGGGAAAAATCTGATGGAAAATTTGGTTAATTAGATCCTTAAAGATTTAAAGTTTTGACCCTTTTACGATTTAGTCACCAAAAACAGTTTTTGAAACCTTACATTTTAGTCACCAGACCAAAATGTCCCAAAATCAGATTTAATTTCTTCAAATTGAATTTACCAAAATACTTAAAATATTAATTATGTATTTTCCAGCATTTTCACATATTTTATTTTAGCCAAAAATAATTTATTAATATTTAATTCTTGAAACTAACTCGAATTACCTAATTGGGTCTCCCGAACCGTCTATTCAATCCATCTAACATCTAGGCCCAAATTCAGGACGTTACAGGTACGAGTATGCAATTTGGAACGTAGGTATAAATTCGTACCTGTAGCGATATCTGGTTTTGCTAAAAAATGAGTTTTCGAAGTGTTTGTGGTTTTTCGGGTATTAAAATATTTATTCCGCGGGGTTTTAAAAATACCGTATTTTATTTAAAGAAAGGGAGTCGCCACGGGCCACTTAGGTAGGCCGGACACCATAAAAAAACCAGAGATTTTGAAAACTTTGGGTTCGGGATTCGGTTACGGATGGGGAAGGATTAGCACCCCTACACCGCCCAAAATTGGTACTTTAATAATTACCGCTTTATTAAAATTAAACTTTCCGGATTAAAGTGGCAATTAAGTTAAGATTTGGTTATAAGTGCGAGTAGATTTTAAAGGCCCCGTTATCCGAGAGTGAATGCCCAACCACTATCACTACGCCTGACACTGGCCCCGTTTATGCTCGGATAAAAGGGCACCACATTGAAAATTTATATATCTCGAGATGCAATCTTAGGAAACAAAATATAAAACAAACAAATCACATTAACATGACAATTTAAGGGACATAAAAATATGAATATTACAAAATTTAAACAAAATAATTAAATGCATGAACATAATATATCACAATAATAAAAAACATGTGCATAAACACAAAAAAGGAAGAACATGCTTTCCAAAATTAATTAATTAAATCTAACATGCCTAGCTACATAAATACAATACACAACTAAAACACGTGCATGATATAAATAACATGATGCTAGATTAATGGAACATCAATGTCATGATAATACAATTAAAACATACACATGGCATTTTTTTACCCGTCACAATACAATAAAACAACACATTGTAAAAAAAAAACTAACATATAACCTAAAGACAAAAGAGATAAAAAAGGGTACGCACAAACATACATACTAACTAAACCGAAAACATAGCACAAGACAAATGTATATACGACATGAATAGATAAAATAAGACATGGAAACGAGATATACTATACTTTAATACACATGTTACAAAGCATAAATTAATCATGCTATAAAACATATACAAGCACCAAATGAACGACAAGAACGTGTTAAAACATGATAAAAAAGACATAAACATCTAAACATGAAAGAGGACCGAATTGCATTAACAAGAAAAATATAGGGCAAAAATTAAAAGAGCAAAAGGCACATTTAAAGATCGAATTGTAAAATAGAATCAACTTGCAAGGACCAAACTTGTAATAAACCCATGCGACACGATAGCTTTGAAAACATTGAAAACGCAGAATGACTGATGCGGTAATTTCACCATTCAAACTCATAATCTGCTTAATTTAAGGACTAGATTGAAAAGTTTTAAAAAGAAAGAGGGATTAAGGCTGTAAATATACCGGGGGAAGACAGAATTGAAAATACCAGCTGTAAGGGAGGATTTATGAAGTAATTTGACCAGGAAAAAAATTATTTCTGATCTATAAAACTCAAAAAATCAGTTCCCCCTTTCATTTTTTCAAGTTTTTTCTAACCCTAAAGAGAGAGAGGCCTCTCCCTTCTCATTTTTCCAGAGAGACGGCCGCCCAAAAGAATATGAACCGCCGCACTCTGCCGGTCTCAAGTGAGGTTCGACGGCATGACCACCTCAACCCGTCCCAAACCGCGGCGGTTCAACTACAAAACCCCCCCAAAACAACGACTCCTTTTGTTTTAAAACCCCTAAAAATAGAACACGTTTCGTTATTTTGAATCCAACCGTGGCTCACCCCTTTAGGGCTTATCGCCAGCGAGATACACACAACAAAGGTAAAAACTTCTCTTTTTGCTTTTTAAGAACGTTTCTCTTACATGTATGAGATGAAGGAGAGAAAGAAGACAGAAAGTTACCATTGAAACTTAGTTCCCTTTTTTATTTCGAATGTGGTTTCTTTTTTCTGGTAAAAAAACCCTTTTTTAAAAGAGGGTAGATCTGATTACATCTATGCTCCCCTTTTCCTCTAGTTTTTCGGTAGAATATAAAATACAATACATGTCTTGTTCGATTTGGTACTGACACCCTGTATTTTCATTTTTGGTGCATCTGAGCATGGTGGTTGGTACGGCGTCGTGGAGGAGGTATGGTGGTGGTGTCTTCGGCCAGATGCGTTCCTGGCCGTTAGATCAAATCTGATCCAACGGTTAGGATTTCCTGCAGATCGACGGCCCTGATACGTTTTACAGGGTGAAGTGATGGTCTCTGATCATGCCACATGGCAGGGGAAAACGAACGGTCTCGTGCGTGACGAGCAGCCTTAGGGGTGAATTACACGCGCGCTAGCTGTATCATCTTAGTGTCATCTGGACCGTTGGATCAATATTTGATCCAACGGTTGGGAGGGTGACGGCTGCAAGGAAAATAAGGGGTATCAGACTTGGTTTTTTAGGGTTTTTAAGATATTGGGTCAGGCCAAAATGGGCCTTGTAAACTACAATAGACCTTGTAATATATTGGACTGGGCATTTAATAATAACTTATATGGGTTTTTATATTTACAGATCCATTTTAACTCTAACCCAATAATACCACTAATAATAACTAATATTGCTAATAATAATACATATACATACAAATAACAACAACAATGGCATTAAGCTAAATACATATAGAATGACATACGTGTATACAAATCAACATACATTTTTATCCGACTCCCCTGCTCACGACTTCGGAATCACGTGTTCTTCTGGAACTCTCCGCTTTTCCTCGGCTGAATCTTCAGGCTCGTAAGTTCTCCTTGTATAGAACTTCTTCACCTTTAGTTCTTTTTTTTTGAGATTCTGGAGTTAGGGCTCTTCCTATATGGAACCTTTCACTGGGGCTTGAAAATGTAGGCTTCTCCTTTATATAACCTTTGTCTTCGATTTTTCTTTCCTCTTTTTCTTCTTTTTCCCCGTTTCTTCTATTTCCTTCTTGCTCTGTTCTTTTCCCCTTTTTTTGTTTTCTCTTTTTTTCTACTTTTTTCTTTTTTCTCTGTTCTTTTCCTTTTTTTCTTTTTCTCTTCTTTTTCTACTTTTTCATTTTCTTTTTTCCTCTTTTTTCTCTTATTTTTCTAATTTTTCCTTTTTTCTCTATTCTTTTCCCTTTTTTTCTTATTTTTCTTCTTTTTCTACTTTTTCCTTTTTTACGAGGATGTTGACATTTTTGGACCTACACTACTAAGGCTGCCGCATCATTCCCGAAGGACTTACTGATGGCCCGAAGGACTTATCACCATGCTCGAAAGACTTATTGGTGGCCCGAAAGACTTAACATCGTTCCCAAAGGACTTACCGATGACTCGAAGGATTTAACATTTGGGCCTCTTGCCGCTATGGCTGTCGATCTTTCTGGACTCACGCTACTAAATGCTGTCGCATCATGCCCGAAGGACTTACTGATGGCCCGAAGGGCTTATCACCATGCTCGAAAGACTTATTGGTGGCCCGAAGGACTTAACATCGTGCTCGAAGGACTTACCGATGACCCGAAGGATTTAACATATGGGCCTCATACCGCTATGGCTGTCGATCTTTCTGGACTCACGCTACTAAATGCTGCTGCATCATGCCTGAAAGACTTACTGATGGCCTGAAGGACTTAACATCGTGCCCGAAGGACTTACCGATGACCCGAAGGATTTAACATCTGAGCCTCATGCCGCTCTGGCTGCTGATCTTTCTGGACTCACGCTACTAAACGCTGCCGCATCATGCCTGAAAGACTTACTGATGGCCCGAAGAACTTATCACCATGCCGAAAGACTTATTGGTGGCTCGAAGGACTTACCGATGACCCGAAGGATTTAACGTCTGGGCCTCACGCCGCTATGGCTGCCAATCTTTATTTTCTTTAGTAAATTCTTTGACAATTCTTCAAATATCTGTCTAGGAACAAGCAAAAATTGACATGCCTCTATCTATATGATGCATGCAGTGTCGTGCTTTCTTTTTTTTCTTCTTCTTCTTTTTTTTGTTTCTTTTTTCTTCTTCTTTTTTATTTTTTCTTCTTTTTCTTCTTTTTTCTTCTTTTTCTTCTTTTTCTTTTCTCTTTTTCTTCTTTTTTATCATCATTTTCTCTCACTCTCTTTTCTTTTTTCTTTTTTCTTTTTATTTTTTAGACTTGTTTTAAAATCTTATTTCCTGAAAAGTTATTCTTCGGATTTATCTGTTTCCTTTCTTTTTGCAGTATGCTCAGTTTTGATCTTCATATCTGTCAAATTTTGTTAAATGAGTACCCGCTCTTGTTCTTTAGCACGAGCACTTGCCTTTCTTCTTCAGGGTCTCTGCCCGCTTCACCAATAAACTCTATATCATGCATGTGCAGAGATTCTTACCATTCTTTCTGTTCTGCATTGCCCCACTCGATCGTGCTCGGCTACCTTCCAACTCTTTTGACCCAACATTCTGAGTATTTGTTAGTTTCGTCATCAGGGTGAGCAAAATGCTTCTTAACCTCAATCTTCTTGTTGCCTCCTGACGGGAACCATTCATCGATCTCTGTACTTTAATTCTTTGGAGACTCGATGTTTACCTCTTACCGTCCCCGTATTTTATAATCTCATTCTCGTCCTGGTTCGTCCTTCACTTTCTTGAACTAACCAAGGCATCGTAGTTGAAACCCGCTTCTTGTTCTTGAGCTGTCTGACACATACGCTCTTGTCATCACCTTCATCCTATACATTGTGGGGTCATTTCTAGTTAGGTGCTACAATAATATCCGCAACCTTGTGTTCTGGATCTTATCTCTGAAGTAATACATGGGAATCTTTGTTGCTTTAACTTGTCAATTTGTTGATTGGTATTCCACTGAAGGGTATCATTTAGATTAACATACAGGATCTTGAAAACACAACATAGAAGCTCTGGATATCAAGTGCAAGAGCGGCTTAGATTCAACCACTTAGTAATTCAAGGATGTAAAGTCTTCCCTGGTGACTCAGTTCATGCTCATGATTACCGCGTTGCTGCAAAATACTACTCTTTCTCAATTCTTATTATCTGCTCCACCCCCAAAAAGGGTGGGCTTGTATGACCACTCGAGCGCAGAAATATTACTCTATGAATAGAGTTCTGGGTGGTGTGAGTCTTAATTTTTCCTATGATATCGTCTATTTTCTCTATTTTCTTCTCTCTTCCTTTCTCCTTCTTTTTCTTTTTCCTTTTTTCTTCTTTTTTTCTCTCTTTTTCTTCTTTTCTTCTTTTTTCTCATATTTTTCTTCCTTTTTTGTTTTTGATTTTTTTTTCGCTTTTATCATTATTTGAGGAAATCAATTCGTCACAGTCTTTTGTCTTGAGGACAACGATGGATCAAACAACACTGCCCCAAGTTACTCGGCATAGTCACGATTTGAAAATATTACCATCACTCATGAAGCTAAGGTTTCTTGAATTGGATGATGTGTCTCCACCTTATCGCCTCAGCGGAGTACCGCAAAATTCCTACACTCTTATCCGAACAAGCCTATTACCAGGTTTCGAACAGAGGAGAACTTTTTATTATTCTTTTCTCTTTCTTTCTTTTTTTTCTTCAATTCTTTCTCTTTTAATTATTATTTTTACTTATTTACTACCTAGAAGATTATGCCTAGAGTTTCAATTTCAAGCGACTCTACATGGTTGACATTTGGAGCTTTTTCGTCCTTGAACATCATCGAGAGAGTAGTAGTCTCGCTTTGCTGACCAGAGTCTAGTAGGGAAGATTACACCCCACCATTGTCAAAACATCTATCTAATGTCACATCTTGCAATTGATATCCAGTGTCCTACAACGGCGAGAAAATATATATCTATGTACTTTCAAGAACATTATATGTTAAGCGAAATGTGTTCTTCATTGGAATAAAAATCAACAAACATGCCCCATCACAAAAGATCTTTACCACATGTGGGCCACATGTAGTAAAGTTGATTCCTTGTATTACTTAAGGAAGGTCTTTTAATGTAGAGACATCTCTGGCTTCTTCAGCACTATGCAGACTTGCCCCTCATCCTTGGTCCTCCACTGCTGGATCAACTCTCGTGTCAGAGTTCCATCATTGATCAGCTTCTTGATTTCCCCCAATAAAGGTCTACATTTCTTGGTGGGATGCCTCGGTGCCCCCATATGGAATTCGCATGTGCTACTCGAGTCAAAACTATGGGCAAACGGATCAGGTGCAATCTTCATCGGCCTAGGAGCAAGATAGTGACCCCCTACCAGATGAGGCCAAATGTATGAGATAGATGTTCCAAACACTTCCAAATTTGCGCTTGTTCGAGGAATTTTCCTTGATGACTTTGAGGTGTCAGTCTTTCTTTTTCTTTTACAGCCACGCGAACCCTGGAGATGACACTCATTTACCTCTCTATCTTTATCTATCGTATCTTCGATTCGTTCCTTAGACTTATACCCCAAATTTCCTTCTTTGATTGCGTATTCTATCCTCTATCCAATCGTCATGAAATCTTCAAATCTGTTTCTCGATTTCTCCAACATCACATCGAACAAAGGAGAAGGAAGCGTTGCATGGAACAGGGGAGTTAACTCTTCTTCCGCTATAGGAGACTGGACTTGGGTCGCCAAACATTGCCACCTTAGTGCATATTCCCTGAAGCTTTCACTTGGTATCATTTTCCCATTCTGAAGAAACTAACGACAGGGTGCTAAATCTAAAGCATATTTGTATTGACCCAAGAAGGCATTAGCGAGGTCACTCCTTGAGCTAACTTGGTTTCTGTTCAAACGGTTATACCACGTTGTTGCAGGTCCCGTCAGGCTATCATGGAAGTGGTGGATTAACAACTCTTCATTCTTCATTTTTCCTTCCATTTTTCTACAGAACATGGTTAAGTGAATCTTCGGGCAGCTGGTTCCGCCATACTGCGCAAATCTGGGAACCTTGAAATCCGGAGGAATGACCAAATCAGGGACTAGGCAGAGTTCCCTCGTATTGAAAAAATTTATCTTTTCTTTCTTCTTAAGCTCTTTCTCAATTTTTTCCTAGCTGGTCAAGCCTTGACTCTTCGGTTCTTTCCATTTTCCAACTAATTCTGCCATCGAACCCCGAGTATTAAATGATGAAGTGCCATGCGATGATAAAATTATTAAACAATGCAAAAGACGTGATGCAAATGCAATGCATGAATTCAATAAATCATCGATTCCGAAAGTGATTTGTCCCTATAGGACATCTTTCATTCAGACTAAAAGGTTTCATTACATTCGGTATTAGGGTTTTACAGATAACGGTGAGCCCTGGCACCTAATGTCTTGACCTCATTCAACAGTCATGTCAGCTTTCCTTCGCGGTCCCACGCTGGATCCATATTCTGGCTTATTGATGCTGTTGCATCTGCTAAATCTGATACCTGTTGAGCTACTTGTCGGGCTTGAGTCGTAACCATCTTCATGTCCCGATTTTTCTCCCGTATTTTTTTCTCGGCCTTTTGTAGCTTAACGGTCATTGCCCCAGTACGGATCTTACTGGTACGTAAAGAAGTCTCGAGCCTCGCTACCTGTTCTTTGAGTGTTGCGTTTTCCATTTGAAAGGCTTGTGATTCATTCCTTTCCTGCTGCAGACTTGATTTCAGGATATCTTCCACGGCCAAACTGCTTTCCAACTCACTTTGGAGAAGGTCGCATTGGCCCTCAGCTTCTTCCAGCTTTTGTGATAATGATCGGACTTTATTCTTACTATTCTTGCATTTCTGCTTCCAGCGTTCTGAACCGTTCCTCAGTTGAATCATACCATTGACCCACTCTTCCACAGTGTCACCCAGACCGACATTCTTGAATTCAAAGTGCAGCTTCTGGTACTCGTCTTGTACATTCTTTAATTTCATGCTCAGATCGTGCCTCTCATGCTCGAGATAGTCGCACTTGCGTGCAAGTTCATCTTCTGAGACTCTTTTATTCTTGACTCCTAAATTCATCCTGCTTGAGTGACCCACTTCTGTGTTACCCGAACCTTGGGCTGGGTATTGACCCTCCTTCGACTTTGCCCCTCGGGCAACGGCTGGCTTGCTGTAGAACCGGGGTTGTCCGTTTTTGAAACCCAAAACTCCCATTCTGATAAGATCTTGAACTCTGTCCTTCAGGGCCCTACAATTTTCAGTGTGATGACTCGAATCGCCTATGTGGTATTGCACCAGACACGACTGTTGTAACCTTTCGGAAAAGGAGGTTTCCTTGGTACAGACTTCACTGGTATGATAAGGCTCCTTTCGGTAAGCAACGGAAGTAGCTCGGTGTATCTCATGGGTATAAGATAATGCCTTCTAATGTTATTGGATTCTCGAGCTTCCCTTGGTTTTGCCTCTGTTCCCTTGGTATCTTCCCTATATATGCTACTTGTCTGCTTCTTGAGATTGATCACAAAGGGATTCGATTTGTCATATTTAACGGTGTTGTCTGTCTCGATATTCTAACCATTATTTTCCACATTCTGATCCTCGATCGAATCTTTTCTGAGTTCGACATGCTGCTTGCCTTTCATCATAGCATTCATCTGGTCCATCATATCGGACATCTGCTTTTTTAGTTCTTGTATTTCATCTTGTTTGTCACCATAATTGACACTGCTTACCGAATCTATTCTGGAGTCTTTGAATGATTCTTCTTCAGCTGTCCCTGGCCTAGTCTCGGGATGGCACTCTGGAATTGGACCCCCTTCCTTTAGGTCAAAGAACCTTTGGTCCATCATGAACAATCTTCTATTATGGGAGAAATCACTCGGGAATCAATGCCCTGTGTAATGCGAATGCGATAATATGCAAAAACAAAGCAAAAAGAAAACAAGTCAGTACCAGACAAAAATGATAAGTACGTAATAAAAGGGCAAATTAAATGCGATAAGCAAACAAGGCAATCTTATTTACATTCCATCTAAGACACCTAGGCTATTCGCATGGCTCTAACAGGGTGGGTTTCTATGTGTTCTCTACATGCAGTTTTGGTTCTAGGAGGTACCCGAATTGTCCTCGCTGTCCTCTACTAAGGGTAGCAAGGCCCCCGATCATCACCCATTATAGGCTCATTTCAACCGGGTTCAATTCAAGGGGACCCATTCGCTTATGCCCGTACGAAGGAACAATATCCTTACGAAAGCATAAGGTACTCAAGCCCCGAAGGTACTTGCTAGGCCCATACGGGAGAACGATATCTCCACGAAAGCATTAGCGTTTTTCCCCCCACTAAAAAAACGGGCTTATAAGCCATATTTTAAATGCGTTAAAATAAACGCGCAATTATAACTGAATGTTAATTTAATAGTTACTTTACCCTGGAATTTCTAATATTAATAAAGCGGTAGTTATTTTAAAAAGCTTGACTCTCTCCTTGTTTTCGAAAAACAAAAAAAATTGTCCCCAGCGGAGTCGCCATCTGTAGCGATATCTGGTTTTGCTAAAAAAATGAGTTTTCGAAGTGTTTGTGCTTTTTCGGGTATTAAAATATTTATTCCGCGGGGTTTTAAAAATACCGTATTTTATTTAAAGAAAGGGAGTCGCCACCGGCCACTTAGGTAGGCCGGACACCATAAAAAAACCAGAGATTTTGAAAACTTTGGGTTCGGGAGTCGGTTACGGATGGGGAAGGATTAGCACCCCCAGACCGCCCAAAATTGGTACTTTAATAATTATCGCTTTATTAAAATTAAACTTTCCGGATTAAAGTGACGATTAAGTTAAGATTTGGTTATAAGTGCGAGTAGATTTTAAAGGCCCCGTTATCCGAGAGTGAACGCCCAACCACTATCACTACGCCTGACACTGGCCCCGTTTATGCTCGGATAAAAGGGCACCGCATTGACAATTTATATATCTCGAGATGCAATCTTAGGAAACAAAATATAAAACAAACAAATCACATTAACATGACAATTTAAGGGACATAAAAATATGAATATTACAAAATTTAAACAAAATAATTAAATGCATGAACATAATATATCACAATAATAAAAAAACATGCGCATAAACACAAAAAATGAAGAACATGCTTTCCAAAATTAATTAATTAAATCTAACATGCCTAGCTACATAAATACAATACACAACTAAAACACGTGCATGATATAAAGAACATGATGCTAGATTAATGGAACATCAATGTCATGATAATACAATTAAAACATACACATGGCATTTTTTTACCCGTCACAATGCAATAAAACAACACATTGTAAAAAAAAACTAACATATAACCTAAAGACAAAAGAGATAAAAAAGGGTACGCACAAACATACATACTAACTAAACCGAAACATAGCACGCGACAAATGTATATACGACATGAATAGATAAAATAAGACATGGAAATGAGATATACTATACTTTAATACACATGTTACAAAGCATAAATTAATCATGCTATAAAACATATACAAGCACTAAATGAATGACATGAACGTGTTAAAACATGATAAAAAGGACATAAACATCTAAACATGAAAGAGGACCGAATTGCATTAACAAGAAAAATATAGGGAAAAATTAAAAGAGCAAAAGGCACATTTAAAAATCGAATTGTAAAATAGAATCAACTTGCGAGGACCAAACTTGTAATAAACCCATGCGACAAGATAGCTTTGAAAACATTGAAAATGCGGAATGACTGATGCGGTAATTTCACCATTCAAACTCATAATCTGCTTAATTTAAAGACCAGATTGAAAAGTTTTAAAAAGAAAGAGGGATTAAGGCTGTAAATATATCGGGGGAAGAAAGAATTGAAAATACCGGCTATAAGGGGAGGATTTAGGAAGTAATTTGACCAGGAAAAAATTTATTTCTGATCTATAAAACTCAAAAAATCAGTTCCCCCTTTCATTTTTTCAATTTTTTCTTAACCCTAAAGAGAGAGAGGCCTCTCCCTTCTCATTTTTCCAGAGAGACGGCCGCCCAAAAGAATATGAACCGCCGCACTCCGTCGGTCTCAGGCGAGGTTCGGCGGCACGGCCACCTCAAGCCGTCCCAAACCGCGACGGTTCAACAACAAACCCCCCCCAAAAAAACAACGACTCCTTTTGTTTTAAAACCCCTAAAAAAGAACCCGTTTTGTTATTTCAAATCCAACTGTGGCTCACCCCTTTAGGGCATATCGCCAGCGAGATACACACAACAAAGGTAAAAACTTCTCTTTTTGCTTTTTCATAACGTTTCTCTGACATGTATGAGATGAAGGAGAGAAAGAAGACAAGAAGTTACCATTGAAACTTAGTTCCCTTTATTATTTCGAATGTGGTTTTTTTCTGGTAAAAAAAAACCCCTTTTTAAAAGAGGGTAGATCTGATTACATCTATGCTCCCTTTTTCCTCTAGTTTTTGGTAGAATATAAAATACAATAGATGTCTTGTTCGATTTGGTACTGACACCCTGTATTTTCATTTTTGGTGCATCTAAGCATGGTAGTTGGTACGACGACGTGGAGGAGGTATGGTGGTGGTGTCTTCGGCCAGATGCGTTCCTGGCCGTTGGATCAGATCTGATCCAACGGTTAGGATTTCCTGAAGATCGACGGCCCTGATGCGTTCTACAGGGTGAAGTGGTGGTCTCTGATCATGCCATGTGGCAGGGGAAAACGAACGATCTCGCGCGTGACGAGCAGCCCTGGGGTGGATTACACTCGCGCCAGCTGTATCATCTTAGTGTCATCTAGACCGTTGGATCAAATCTTGATCCAACGGTTGGGAGGGTGACGGCTGCAAGGAAAATAAGGGGTATCAGACTTGGTTTTTTAGGGTTTTTAAGATATTGGGTTAGGCCAAAATGGTCCTTGTAAACTATAATGGACCTTGTAATATATTGGACTGGCATTTAATAATAACTTATATGGGTTTTTATATTTACAGATCCATTTTAACTCTAACCCAATAATACCACTAATAATAACTAATATTGCTAATAATAATACATATACATACAAATAACAACAACAATGGCATTAAGCTAAATACATATAGAATGACATACGTGTATACAAATCAACATACATATTACATGCGTTTAAACACAAACACATACTTTTGTTCATATATATTATACATGTGCAAACAATACATGTACAAAATATAAACATACATATGGTACACATATACCAACACCTACACACATACACATACATAATATGTATAATACGCATGCGCTTACACATATCACATACATGTTTTACACTCATTAATCACATATAATATGTATAATACGCATGCGCTTACACATATCACATACATGTTTTACACTCATTAATCACATATCACAATATTTACAAACCGGATAAAAATGAGTGATTACAGTATCGATACAACTATTGAAGTATTGGTAAGGATATTTGAATTTGGAAAATTACTGTAGCACCGTATTAACACCGTACCGATCCCTATTGTTGACCAATTTGGTATTGACTATGCGTACCGATACCCAGTATCGGTACGAGTTTAAAGAACTTAACCGTTGTAATGGTCATGATAAGCGTATCGATATGGCCTAGGGCGTATTGCTACGGTAATTTGTCACTCGAATTTTGGTATAATTGAGTATCGGTACGAATATAGGGCGTACCAATCCACTCTCTTGTGTAGCCAGCCTCGTACCAGTACGGCTATAGGCGTACCAATACACCCTTATGTTACTGGAATCTAATTTTAAGTAATATTAGTTTTGCATACCGGTACGACCTCTTTGAGTATCAGTACCAAGGTAGGTAAATTAGGTAAAAGATGGTTAAGGAAATTTTTGATTGTTATAATTTGGTCACCAAATGTTATAAGGCTTAATTGAAGGTACAAACGAACTCTGATTGTACTAAAAATTTGTAAGCAATATATTCCTACATTGAATTTCACATTGGTAACCCTAACTATTGATAAGCACCTGTAATTTTTAGGAGTTACAATTTAGTCCCTATATTTGTATAAGTTACCAAATAACCCTTTAATTATAAATTGACTAAGTTTACATTGATCATATTCTTTCATGACATTGAAGTAACAACGTTATTTCATTGTTTATAGTACAAGTTATCAAAATTAATAAACCGATCATCGTATTGTTCACCGATAACACTTTCTGACCTGGATTTCTACCAAACCAAGAAGGGGGTGTTACGTTTGTGGTATCACAGCTAGAGTTTAGTCAATTATAGGACTAAACCGAAGCCTATTGTATGCCTATTGCATTGCATATGCCACTAGGAGTTTATTGTTGTGTATATTGTGACTTGCGATTAATTCGATCCTTTTTATTTTTATAGTATAAGATGTCTAATTTCGAGAAAACTAATGAAGAAGTTGAGCATACTATTGGCTTGTGACGCCCTAAAATTGGGCCTAGATGTGGGCCAGATCGGGTAAGTGGTTTGGGAGAACTGGTTTAGGCAATTCGAATAGTTCGGGAAAATAAATTTATAAAATTGATTTTGGGATAAAATAAAATATGGGAAATGTTTTAAATTACTTAATTAATATATTAAGTAATTTGGTGAAGTCAATTTGAGGTAACTAAATCTAATTTTTAGACATTTTGGTCTAGTGACTAAATTGAAAGATTTCAAAACTATTTTTGGTGACTAAATCGAAAAAAGATCAAAACTTAGAATCTTGAAGGAGCTATGTATCCAATCTTTTTCAACAGATTTCTCTTTTAATTTAGGCTAGTTTAAGTATTTTTAAATGGTTTAATAATTGGATAAACGAGGATTTATTAAAAAGATCTTTAATTTGCCAAAAATATTTTCTTACGTAACTACTTTTCTCCAAACCTTTTCTCTCAACTTTCTCAGCAAACAAACTAGGATTTCTACTTCAAAATCTCCAGGAATCAATCTCCATTCATTTCCTTTTGATTCCTTATTGATTTCTCTAAATACCTTTTCAAAATCTCTTTGGATTTCATCAAAGCTTGGCCAATTAAGGGAGAAATCAGCAATTAGAGATGATTTTCATTTCTCTCTTCTAATTAAAGGTTATTTATTAAAATTCCCAACTTCTTGATCATTTGTTGTTGATTTATGTTAAGAAATTATGATTTTAATATGGATTTATTGGTTAAATTGAGTTTTCCTAGAAATTTGTTGGAAACTGAATTGGATCTATTTTGATGATGGATTTAATTGATTTATATCTCAATTTGGATGTATTTTAATTTTGACATAGTTGATTAATCAATGTAATCCCGAAACTATGTGAATTGTGAGTATTCTAGGTTGTGTATATTTGTTTTTTGGCTTGATCTTGTGGCTGTAGTGTTGCTGGAGGTATAAGGACGTGTTTAAGATGTTTTTTGGATGTTAATTTATGTTGTTAACGTGTTAGAAACATTAGATGTTGGTTTTAGGAGGGTGGTGGTGTTCTTGATGGTTTTAGGAGGGTGTTGAGTGGATTCTTGTGAGGCGATGTTGTGTTTGTTGGTTGCTGGAGTTTAAGGTACAGAGATGTGTTTTAATTCTTCACTTTTTATTGGGTAAAGTGGGGGAGTTGAATCTTTGGCTTTTGAAGAAGGCACGAAAGTTTCGGAAGCTTGATTCGCGCATCGGCAAGCAATAGTTGGATTGTTGGTGAGTGGAAAAGTGTTTTACTACTGTTAAAAGGTTTGACAAGGAGTTGTGGGAGTTTAGATAAAGTTTGACACACTTATCTAAGCTCAAAAGTAAGTATCGGTTGAGCTTTCTCTCAATTTCGGTTTTGCAAAATGAAATCTCATGCACATGTTGTTGGTTTTACTTACTCACTGTATTATACATGTTTTGAAAGAGAATGATGTTGCAAATGATCATAGATGATGATTCACGAGAATGACATATGGTTTATAAATGTGTTTCTGGAGATTGTTAAATATATGGCTTAATGTATTAGTGTTAGATTGATTTGATGCATATGTAAAACAGTGAGGTAATGTTGTTTATTGAATATATTGGCAAGTGGTTGCATTTAAAATGATATCGGATATAGTTTGCATGTCATAGGGTTTAGAGTGCACTATAAAAAGTCGCCTCATGTTTGTCGAGGGGTGTTAAGTGTCTGTAATCTCCAACATGAGAACCGCAGTGGTTGAGGTGGATAAATGTTCCGCTTACTCTCGCTAGTGGATTATACATCCAAACTGTAAAGGCGGCTAAATGTTTTGTTACTCTGGTTTGAACCATTGAGGTGGGCAAGTGTGCCGGTACTCTGGTTGAGGTATGTATGTGAAGTGGTTGTGAGAACCACTTGAGAAATCCGTGTATCCGATAAGTTTTGAGAAATGAAAGGTTGCTGGTTTTGAGCCACTTGAAAGCCAATATATGAGATAATGTATCATGTGAAATGGATTATATTTGTATAATGAGATTTATGCATGCGTTACTCTTTAAGCTTGTAATAAAGGTGTTGTGGTGTGAAGCTTAAATTGAGGTAGAGATTGAATCCATGACACAAGCGTCGGAAAATGATTTAAATGTGCATATTTGAGATGTTGTGAAAAGCATGAGATGTTTTGCCATGAGATAATTATATGTGATTTGATAGAAATGGTTTTAAATGCATTGATGAGTGTTTTTGCAATTCCCTCACTAAGCTTATAGCTTACGCTCTTTTTCCCTCATCAATATAGAGAAATAGCTTTCTCAGACAGCACGTGAGCAAGGAAGGATCCAATGAACATTTCGATACAAAATATGGTTTTATATACGTTAAGTAGTAATAAGAAGGCAATGTGACCGGGTTGTTTTTGGGAGATGTATTTTGAGCTACTCCCTGTTGTAATAGTTTGGATTGATTTTTTGGTTTGGTATGATGCTTTTACATTTGGTTTTGAGGGGTTGGGAGACATTAAGCATGGTTGGGTAGAAATCATGATCATAGGTGATTGCTTGAGTATGCCATGCTTAGTATAGCCCCAATATATGTTGCTAAGGTTTATGATTGAATGCCTATATGTCATATGATGATTAGAGGTTGAATGGAGAGTGTTAAATTGAGCCAAAGTGTCATATGTTGGGCCTAAAGGTCAATACAGGTTGCCCCGTATCACTACAGGCCCTTCAGGTTTTGGTATGCGGGGACTCATCCAGGCTCAAAATGTTTAAAATAGCCTAGGTGTACTGATACGCCTGGTAACCGTATCGGTACGCATAGTGTTGAAATATTGCTCATTTCGGTACACAGGTTACTGTATCGATATAGTTCTTAGCTATTGGAATTCTGGTTTTTGAAATACACAAGCCCGTACCGATATGCCTAGGGACTGTATCGATACACCTTTGTTTTCTTGTACTGTATCGAAATGCAGGTCACCTGTATCGGTACACAGACCGTTAAATCTATTGAGATGCTATATGAAGTTTGAAATCTTTGCATTTTGGTCCTTGTTTCTTAAATGTGCAATTAAATGTGTATGAATGACTATTCTGGATTGAGATTATCATGAACGTATATTACATGACTAATTCAGGATTGGTGAATTTAATTTCAAGAAAGTACTTGTAAAAATTGGAAATTACATTTTAGTCCTTAAGAGCTAAATTCGAGCAATTGGATGTCGAAATGACGCTCGATTGAGTTGTAATTTTAACCATGACTTATATGAAGACTATAGAACCTAATAATGAATTTATATAAGATAAAAGAAAAAATAGACCGTTTATGTTGTAATCTTTTCGGGGTTTGTTCCGATAAACCCTAATATAGCTCGCTTAGTTAGGTTTTTCGGCTAGACTGGTCAAGAGGGTTACATTTGGTGGTATTAGAGCTAGGTTATGATTGTTGGGAGGTGGTTTATGGTTGTTTGAATAAGTTGTTTGACATGTACGGTGATTGAATTTGTGAATTGTATTCGATATGTGGTATGTTTGGGGTGTTTAAACTTGCGACACATTGCCTTATTACTACTTGAGTTAAATGATTTTGTTTTTAAACAAAAGTGACTTGGGTTCTTGTTGCGAGCTGGCCTAATTGGTTTGTTTGTTTAGACTCAAATTTTCACGTATGGGACCGAGACGAGAGGGTAGAGCTCACATGGGTAATGTGGTGGATACACACGATGATAAGTTGCCTCCTCCTCCACCAAATCCTCATGCTGGTGTTAGAGTAAAAGGAGGGGTGCCTCGGGCACCCCAAGCACATGTTTTTGTTGATATGGCACCGTTAGTCCAGGCGATAACGAGAGTTTTCCAGGTGTCCATAGCTAGGGTGCATGAACCTGCACCGACGCCTACTGATGTTAATACCGGGTTACCTTTGGAGCTTTTGCGTAGCCTTGGTGGTGTTGAGTTCAGAGGATTGATTCCTGAAGTAGCCGAGGAATGGTTTTCTAGTACTAAGAGAATCTTTGACCAGATAGAGTGTACGGATGTACGCAAACTAGGATGCATTGTGTCATTTCTCCAGGGTGATGCTTACAGTCGGTGGACAACTGTGATTGCAGCAATGGAACCTATCAATGTTACATGGGAATTCTTTTGTGAGGCTTTCAGGACGAAGTATTTGGGAACCCGATATAGAGATGAAAAGAGAGTTCATGGCTTTGAAGCAAGGAAACATGTTTGTTTTTTAGTATGAGATCCAGTTTGTACGGCTGAATAAGTATGCTCTTGAGTTGGTTTCAGATGAGCAACATAGGTGTGAATGGTTCCGTTACGGGCTGATCAAGGAGGTGAAGACATACATGCTGGGCATCGACTACGAAGAGTTTGATGTCCTGGTTTCTTGAGCAAAGGACATAGAATAATAATTTGCCATATTTTATGAACATAAGATTGGTTTAAACGAGTATGTGTGTTGCACTACCATTGGTTTAAATGATATGAGCATGATTTGAATAAAAGAGATAAGATGAATAAATGTGGCAGCTTGATGAAAATTTCTGAACTTGATATAACTCTTTGCTTCGTCCAATGATTCGAACCACCTACGTGTGCACAATCAACACACTCTAGGTACGAACTTAGTGAGGCAATAAACGAAGTTAATAACAATAATTTAAACTTATTCAACTTCATGACGACATTTATATAACAAGATATATGCCAGTGCATCAACTTTCACATTGCATTAGTAATGATTTACTACATGCCAATGTCATAAGACTTTCATGCTTGTGCATTTGTCATAATCTGCCATATATGCATCATGATCACTAGATATGTATTACGATCATGTTAATCACATATTAACATAATATAAACCAGATATAAATTTCTTACCAATATACTTGCCATTTATTTCAAAAGCTCATAAGCTTATTCACCTATTTTTTTTTAACCGATAAACCATAGCCCAAATATAAGCCTATGAGGACCCTGGGTACCGAAGTGCTAAACCGAGTATACAGCATGCTGCTTGACTTTATGGCATGCCAACTATACCATGTCCCTCAATGACATACTTGGGCATATATTCCATATTTTTTTCATCCATGGCAATGTATATCAACATAATTTAACATTGGGCAATTCATACCCGAAATAACATTCAAAATATAACATCATATATAACTAGTGATCTATGCATTTATATTCAACTTTTGACATATTTAAAATATGTCAATCATATGCTCCATGAAATAAATATAATGATAATAAAATTTGGGTAGGCTCATCGCAAGCCATCCCAATGATGTATAAAACATCAATGTATCATGATATGTATGCAATTGCACTCACGTTGACACTTCTTATCTCAAACTAAATTGAATAACTTAAGAGAACTCCAAGCTTGATCCTTTGCCTTATCTATTGAATTTTTTATTTCTTGGGTTTACTTGAATGATTCACATTCATCCCTTACATGCACAAATTAATAACACCAGTAAGGTACTTATTTTATAATCTGTCAGTATGCGCTACCTTCAAAGAAATATTTATATAAAATTCGATTCTACTTATTTTGAAAGAAACTAGATTCGATAAGCTGTTCAACCATATAAACTAATAGCCCAAATTCAAATTGTATGATTTATGACGAATTTTTAAAGTTGAATTCCAATGCTGAATTTCGGAGCAGACTGGTATTCTGTTTTCTAACCTTTCATCACTTAAAAATTCATATCTTTTGATTTACCAATAAAAATTCATATCTTTCTAGCCTTTCATTTTATTCATTTTGGTCACTTCACCTTGCACATCAAACTTTCAATCTTATCATTTCAGTCACTAACCAAACTTTGGGGTATTATAGGTACCCTCCGTATCGATACACGGGGTCTAGCAATGACTTGAAGAGTGATTTTTAAGCTTGGGTATCGGTACGATGCATGCCATATTGATACCAAATTAAGCTACTGGAATCACCATATCAGTACGGAGTTCTGAGTATTGATACACGCCACCACCTTGTAAGCATAGGATCTCGCGTACCGGTATGCATGTAGTTTTGACTGTTGGAATCATGTTATAGTTTAGATTCCTTACAAATGGTCACTGACTGTTCTCATATCATATGAGTTTGGATGAACCGTTTGAGCTAAAAATTGACATGCTAGCATGAAATATGGCTAATTAACTATTGGTAACTTGAAATTTGAATAAGCCCCTGTATTATGGACATTTATGATTTGGTCCCTAAAATGCTAGAATTTGCAATTGAGTGCCTTTTTAGAATATGTTTCGAATGTAACTTTAACTGTTGCTTGTATGTTCACCATAGTACTTAATTTTGCATCTAGATAAGATAAAATAAAAGTGGGTTTAATTTCAGTAAGTTTGGGTTTACTTCGGCATACCTAATGTGATCTCCTTGGTTCGGGTCTAGCGACTAGACCGGGTCATAAGGCAATATGGGCTATTAAGTAAGTGAACATGGATTATGATGCTGCTAGAAAGAAAAAGTTGCTAGACCTTACAGAGTTAGAAGATATTGGGCACAATTTCTATGAAAATGCTTCAATTTATAAGGACAAGAGTAAAAGATGGCATGACAAGATCATATTGCAGCGATAGTTTACTGTTGGTCAACAAGTCTTGCTATTTAACTCAAGATTGAAACTACATCCTAGTAAATTGCGGTCACGTTTGTATGAACCTTTTGAAGTAGTCGAAGCTTTTCTGAACGGTGCAATCACAATAAAAGAATTACAAAATGTACATCAATTCAAAGTCAATGGACAACGGCTCAAGTATTACTTTGGAGATGTTGACAAAAAGCTGGTTGAGACCATTAAATTGGTCAAATTTTTTATGATTAAATATTTTGTTTTTGCTTGTACATATTCTATTTTCTTTTGTTTTATTGGTTCACGCTTTATTTTTTTTTTTTTTTGCAGAATTAAAGGAAGCCTTTGCCGTTACACTTAGTCCTTATCTCATACAAGGATTGCAAGAATGTACTATGCACACCATGCCTCAGCACAAGTTTGGGGGCATTTGAGGAATTCCTTATCGTACCGATTGATCAAAGGAATCATAGCCATCTGATTTATTTTGATGATAGACATTGTGATTGGACACAATTCTTCGCCACATATTTCACCTTTGGTCCTAACGCATCTGATAGGGAAAGAATGCGCCTTTACATCTTTCCCCATTGACTCACTATTTACTCTCTTTCTCTTTTGCAGACTCAACTCATTTCAAGCTCAAGTTTTTATAAGTTTTTTCTACCCAAGTTCAAGACTTTACATTTGCTTACCTCTTTCCCTTCAACAGCAATGGCTAAGACGCGTGAATAAGATGTTGACAAAAATTAGACACTTAAATACTTACTTTATAGTTAATCATTTATTTTATACAGGCCATGTTTGACAATTAGTGGATAGTTAATAGTTGATAGTGATTGCTTTAGCCAATAGCTTATAGCTGATTGCATTAGCTGATTTGGCTAGTTGATTGTATTAACTGATTGTATAGAAGTGTTTGGTAAAATTAAGTGACAATTGTTTGCTTATTTAAACAAACAAAATGACGTATAAGGACATGATTATGTTTAATACTTGTTCGAATAGTTTATTTGCTATCAATATTTACTAAGCATATTTGAAGGATGTAAATATTAATTCATTGTTTATAAAATTTTCTTTTTAAAATAATATTATTAATTATTAAATTTAGATGTGTATATTAATTTTTTATTTACGAAATTATCTTTTTAATCTAATTTTATTAATTATTAAATTTAAATGTATAAGTCAATTTATATATTAATTATCTATTTATAAAATTATCTTTTTAATTTTATTAGTTATTCAAATTTAGGTTATTTGAGAAACCCACTTTGTAATTGTCAATGACAAAAGAGACTTTACAATTCTTTCATCTAATCCTCTAACTTAAAAAGTTCTTAATACGAACTCTTTTTTCAAATTTAGAGAATTCACCACAATCCCTTGTTACAATCTTATGTTTATCAAACAATTAAATTAGAGGATTTAACTAGTCAAATCCGTAAAAGTAATTTAAACTTTTAATTTTGGTTAAAAATCTCTTCACCAAATATTGCCATAATATTATTATATTGGACTTGACACTCATAACGGGCAGCCCAGAGCACATAAACTTTGTCATTTAAGCGGTTGATATTAAATTTCAAATAAGAAACAGAGATGCATTATTACTGCATTTCTATTTTGATTATCATTTTTATGATAAAATTATTATTGATATTATGTTTTTTTTATTTAATCACATGTCATTAAAAATTTAATAGAAATAATAATGTGATTCAGTATAATAAAAATTTTAGTCTCATATTGACATATTCATTCAATTTAAATTTAATTTGAAATAACTCACTAAATTTAATCTTCATTTTAAATATTTATATCAAACTCTAAATTTTCAATTTCTTATCTCTTATTATGCTTTTTATTGAGATAATTGATTTTAAAAAAAGATTGAGGAAATTTGAAAAGATTTTAACCGAGGGACATAGATACTCTTGTATTGGGGGAGAAATTATATCATAGGTCCAGCTCGCCACGTCATCCATGGTCCCAACTAATAAAAACAATCATTAATTTTTTCCATGTAATCTTTTTATCAAGTGACTCTTCACTCATATTTAGTGTAAATTAAATTAAAGAAACAATTTTTATGAAGTGAAGATTTACTTGGTAAAAAGATTACATAAAAAAAATTAATAAAATTGATTGTTTTTATTGGTTGGGACCATAGATGACAGCGAGCCGGACCTATGATATATTTTCTCCTTGTATTGGGAGGGGTTGTTGCCCCCAACCTCTATTTTTTTACCTTTAGATTATATAATAAATTTAAAAATTTTATGGGATAATTATAGGTTGCCCCATAATTTAAAAAATATATATATACTTTACCTCCATCGAGTTAGAATTCTGATATTGTCCCTTTTTTAATCTAAACCCAGAAAGAACCTGATAGGCTCCTATGCTTTTCCAATCGCTTAAAATCGAGTGAAAGAAAAAACTTAAAAAGACCAACACTCACTTATAAATAAAAAATTAAATCAAACACATGGAGAAAAAAAACCAACACCCACCTATTCATGCGATTCAATTTGGTGAAGATTTCAAAATTACTATTTGGACAATGTTTCCACATATTTCTTTTAATTTTTTTCGCGTCTATTGGTAATCTCATGTTAATCATATTATATTAAGGGTATCATCTTGAAGAGAACGATTGCCATTCTTTTAATTTTTTTCACGTCTATTTGGACAATGTTTCCACATATTTCTTTACATTGTCCCTGTTTTAATCAATTCAAAATCGTTACTATGAGAACATCTTGAAGAGAACGATTCACCCAGATCATGGTATCATCTTGTCCACAAAATAAAAGCCAGGGAAGCAAAATTGCTAAACTATCTCCTCCACAAATGGAATGAATTCTGCACTCATCTTGGAAATTACAACCCCACTTTGGTAAGGGAATTTCACTCAAACCTTTATGAACCTGCACTAAAAATGATTTTTGTTCGAGAAGGTTCAATCCCTTGGAGTGCTGTGACTGTTAATAATCTTTTCAACACGAGTGTGGACAAAGATGAACATTCAATGTTTATCGAAAATGTCGATGATGCCAAGATGGATGTTTTGGTGAAGGATTTGTGCATTGTATGAGCAATTTGATCGAGGACCAATGCAGGAATTTTACCATGCATAGAAGATTCTTAAATCCTCAAGCAAAAATTTGGTTTCACTTTGTGAACTGCAGGTTAAAACCCTCTACTCACAGCATCACAGTCACATTGGATTGAATGTGTTTGATACATTCGATTATCAAGTGTAGAAAGATTGATGGCGGCGCAATTATTCTTCAAGAGATGGTAGAATGTGCTACTAGAAATACAAGAATTTTAGCCTATCAATGAAGCCTCTATCGAGAGAATGACTAGTGGCAGGGACACCAAAGGCTGCGACAACAAGCAAGTCAAGAAAGGGCAAGGCCAAGGTTGAAATTATTGAGGATGATTTACCTCGTGAATTTGCTACCTAGTTGAAAATTAAGGCGGTAGAGAACAAAATCAAGGCCAACAGTAGCAAGTTGATGAAACTTACTACCACAATTGAGAACATGGATCGAGCTCATAACTTGTTCTATGCTTTTGTCAAAACTGAAGAGTTCCATTGTCGCCACATTGAGCCACATGAGTCCACTGCCACTCCCTGAGTTCCCATTGTTCCCTCATATTATTCGGAGTTGCGAATTTTCCTCCTATAAAGCTAAGGTAAGGGAACAAGCCAAGTCTGTTAATTCCCCTCCTGAAGTGCAAGTTCAAGATCATGATGTTGAAGAAGCTGCACTAGAAAAGGATGAGAGCAAAGTCTTCAAGGAATGCTTGCTCCAAATCATTAAATGATTGATGATGATTTGGCTAGGAGAAAGGAACTTGTTGCTAATGAGAAGATTGTTGACGCTATGCCTGAGCGGCCGGATCTGAGACTGTCGATGCATCTACTAAAGAACCCGCGATGGAGCTAAATTCAAGAATATCGACGGAAGTTACTAAGGAGACTGACGGATGAGAGGACAATCCTCTAGTTTTAGTGGTCTACACTGGACCGTTGAAGATTATCCTTCCGACACCTGAAGCAACCGATGAAGCCGCGATTGAGTCGAACAACCAAGAACTATATGAGGAGGCTCCCAAGCCCAAAGAAAAAAAGAGAAAGCACGCCAAGGACAAGCAACACAAGATGGGGGAGAAGAAGTGAAGGAAGAAGAAGCACCATGTTGATTCTTCCAAGACAACGAAAACTGAGTTAGTTTGTTTTTAGTTTTTAGGAGGCATGCAATGCATGTAGTTGTATCCACTGAAAGTGTATCCACTGAGCTTGTTAGCTCAACGATCGAAATCATTGTTTCCGTTCGTAGGTTAGTAGGTTGGCACGTTGATTTGGAAGGGCACCATCAAAGAAAGATTCCAGCATTGCCTCATCATACTACAATACTTAGAATTGTTGGACTATGTATTTGTATTGTAACTTGAATTTTGGATTTTAAATGTGAGTCGAAGGTTTATAATGTAATTTTAAATGGAGCTCCCTTGTAAATGTTTTCAAAACTATTATCTACGTTTAAGGTATTGGACTAAATGGTTTTTATGAAACTTGGATTGTGCATTGGGTAAAACTAGGTTGAAACTTTATGGTAGTGGTTTGGGTTGAGGCCCAAATGTGACATCTGGGTCGAGGGTGTTACAATACCTATCTCAAGTGCATGTATTTCCACCTTACTTATCGATTATTTTGTCCCCAAAATGCTATATTTTGTATGCAAATGCCATTTTTGCACTATTAATGTTCATGCAAATGTCTTCCAATATTGCAGCCAAGACTATCATTGTATCTTACAGCTGTATAGAAGCTTTTAAGGATAAGGATGGACACACATGAGCTATACAATCTGTTATAATAGACTCTGTACAGAAGAATGAAGCGTAATTCTCATGCAAGGACACATGTCCTCTTTTGATCAGACTATAAAAGGTTGAAGAGAGTGAAAGTATACGAAGACTATTTCTTCTTCTTTTCTATTTTCAAAACTTCATCCATGGCGGCTTGAGCTTTCTTTTGGGTTAACCAATGTGAAGACTAAGCAGACCAGCTCCATAGGACAATAACCAAGTGCAACGTAAGGGAAATTAATGAGATCATTTCAAGACTATCTAGGAATGGAGGTTTCCATTTTCTTTTATTAATTTTTGTGTTAAAACGATGATGATTTCTGTTTTCTTTCTTCTAGTATGGAAATACCGTTTGAATGTTGACTTGAAGTTTGTTTTCATAAAGCTTTCTTTCTTATTTCGATTATTGGGTTTGAAGGACCTTTACACAGAAGTGTCGATTGCTGCCAATGTCACTAAATGGTGTAGTGATAATTCAAGTTAACGAGCACATCAATAGAAGTTGAGTGAGAACACAAAGGGTTTCAGTTCACTCGTTCTTTTGCATGCTTTATTTGCTATCATTGGAAGATGTAGTAAAATTTCATGTGTAAGTCTGGAAGAAAGTGAGTAAAATAAACTTGTTCTTTGTAGCTTAAAAATTATCTATTATTTTGTCCTTGCAATATTTGGTAATCTGCTAAGTTCACAAAGGGCATCCCAATTTTACCATTCATATATTTCAACTCAATACTCTTGAGTTATTGCTTTATTATCGCTTCTCACAACTTTCTATCTTTTCATTTTATTACTTTGACAACTACTCTCACATTACATCTTATTTACAGTATTGTTGCCCTAGCAATTCTTGACATCCAAAGTCTCATCCTCGTGGGATCGATATCTAATAGAGTTAAACCTATCAACTATACTTTCTACGACTCGTGTACGCTTGCACAATCATTGTGTTAGTATACAGCTGATCAAGTTTAGGCACCATTGTCGGGGACGATGATCATTAGGTGTTTATGTTTTGTTTTTGCAATTTCCTTTACTCTTTATTATCTTGTAGTTGTTACTATCTTTGTTTCTTTTCATTGTTGTTTTCCTTGTTTGTTTTTTGTGTTTTATGACCAATAATTCTTTGGAACACATCATTGATCCTGATCTAGAAATTGAAAGGACTGCTAGAAGAAGACTTCACGAACAATGAGAAATGGCAAGACTAGGTAATAATGTTGTCATACCTTCGTTGCAGCCACAAGACCCGAATGTCCTACCGTTGCATCAGGGTGTTCCACCTCCGAACAACACAATACATGATGTTGTTGTACCTGTTTTGGATGATTTACAACCATGAGTTATAAGACAAGATATTCAAGCTGGGAATTTCAAACTTAAACATGTCATGTTACAAATACTAAATTCTAATGTGTAATATTCTGGTTTTCTTCAAGAAGGCGCTAGGGAGCATTTTCAATCATTTTTATTAATTTGTGCATCTTTTAGTTAGCAAGGCGTTCTTGATGATGCCTTGATAATGCAATTATTTCCTTATTCTTTGCAGGGATGAGCTCACACATGGTTTCGTAGACTTGCTGGATCTATCACATCATGGAATGATATGGTAACGTAATTTGTGCTGCGCTTTAATCCACCTACACTGAATTCTCATTTGAGAAATGATATTATAGCTTATTACGAATTGGATGATGAAAATCTTCACACCACATAGGAACGTTACAAGTCATTACTGTGATGTTGTCCCAAATCATGGTATTCAACAAGAAACTCAAATTTAGATCTTCTACAATAGGTTAAATGCACACTCACGGAATCTTGTAGATGGATCATCAAATTGACCATTGCTTGATTGTACTTACTATGACATTGTTGGTGTTTTGGAGAGGTTTACTCAGAATGACTACCAATATCCTATTTCTCGAGATGCCAAAAGCAAGGCTACTCCTGGATTCATAGAGTTGGATGATATTTCAGCTCTTCGAGCCCAAATTTCTTCTTTGGAGAACAAAATCAAAAACTTGCAGCGCACTAGTGAAGTTTCACCTATTCAGTTTGCTCAACAAACTAATGCCCTTGTGTTCTCTTGTGAAATTTGTGGTGACAATCATAGTTATGGGAATAACCTGTCTCAAGGCACTTTTAATCCAAGGCAAGGGAATTACACTCCTATGCATCCCCATTTCAATCAACAAGCTCAATTGAATCAAAAACAAAATCAGATGCAACCACAAAACATTCAAATGTCATAATAGAAAGCTCAGACATCTAAGCAACAACATTTTCAAGCTTCTACATATGATCCCATCGCTGCTCTTGAAGCTATGATGAGACAACACATGTCTCGAACCAAAGTAATTATGCAAGGGAATTCTTATTCCATTTGTGCTTTGGAAGCGTAATTGGGAAAACTTGCATCTAATCTGAACTGTAGACCACCAGGTACCCTTCATAGTGATACAGAAAACCCTGTTATCAAGGGGAAGGCACAATGCAAAGTAATCACTCTTAGGAGCGGTAAACAAACTAGTGAGAAAGTTTAGGAATTTGCGGCAACAACTCAAGTCCGTGTTGAATCATCTTATAGTGATCCAGTTGTATAAGATGAGGTTGTTAATATCTCAAAAGACACATCCCACAACTTGTTATTTCTTTGCCTAAGGCGTTTCAATCTAAATTGTCGACGCAACCCCAAGTGTCAAAGCAAACTGAAGTAGCCCTATCTCTACCTTTTCCTCAATGATTTAAGGATAACGAGAATGATAAACAATATCAAATATTCTTGGGTACTTTGTAAAAACTTCATGTGCAAATTCCTTTCATGGACGCTCTTACACAAATTATGAATTATGAGAAATTCATGAAGGAGCTTTTGGCTAAAAAGAAGAACCTGAACGAAATAGAGACTATTTCACTCACAGAAGGTTGTAATGTTATCCTTACCAATAGCTTGCCTCGAAAGATGAAAGATCTTGAAAGTTTTATTATCCCATTTATGAATGGGGATCACTATTTTAGCAAGGCTTTGTGTGATTTAGGAGCTAACATCAACTTAATGCCATCGTCTACTTTTTAGAAGATAGACATCAGGAAGATAAAACCCACTTCAATGACATTGCAACAAGTTATCAGATCTATGGCTCAACCTGAAGGAAAAATCAAAGATGTCTTAATTCGTATAGATAAATTCATTTTCCAGCTGACTTCATTATACTTCATTGTGAGGCAGATAAGGAAGTTCCTATAATCTTGGGACGACCATTTCTAGCTACTGGAAAAGTAATTATTGATGTTTCCAAGGGAGAACTGATCATGTGTATGGACAATGATCATGTTATATTTGGTATGTTCGATTATATTCTATGGAAACACAAAGAAGAATGTCATCCTGTAGATGTGCTAGAAGATTTGATTCAGGAAGACTTTGATAGAAACGACATGTTTCTGTCTGAAAGCATTGCACTGACATTTGATGATGATATCTTCACAGAAAGTGATATCATAGCTAAAACACACAATGTTTAAGTACAACATGGATGGCAGATCGAATCTTTAGATCTTGCAAATTGAACACAACCAATCTTTAAGCCTTCTATTGAGGAAGCTCCTAATCTGGAATTGAAACCGCTTCCTACTAATCTTAAATATGCTTTCTTGGGTGACAATGATACACTTTCTGTCATTGTCTCTGCCACATTGACGTAACTGAAGAAGAGAAATTGCTTGAAATTTTCAAGCAACCCAAAAAAGCTATTGCTTGGAGCATTGCTAATATCCAAGGAATTAGTCCTTCTTTTTGTATGCGTAAGATCAAGTTGAAAGATGAAAAAAAGCACTCAATAGAACCTTAGAGGCGACTAGACGAAAAGATGAAATAAGTGGCCAAGAAGGAAATTATCAAATGGTTGAGTGCTGGAATCATTTATTCTATTTCAGATAGTACATGAGGTAGTCCAGTTCATTGCTTCCCAAGAAAAGTGGCATTACTGTTGTTAGTAACGAAAATAATGAGTTGATTCCTACAAGTAATCCCACTGGTTGGCGTGTATGTATGGATTATCGGAGACTTAATGCGGCCACAAGGAATGACCATTTCCCACTTCCTTTCATGGATCAAATGTTGGATATACTTGCTGGCAAAGCTTATTATTGCTTTTTTGACTAATATTCAGGCTACAATTAGATTGCTATTATGCTAGAAGATTAGGAAAAGACAACTTTTACTTGACCATTTGGTACATTTGCTTTCCGTTGTATGCCTTTTGGTCTTTGCAATGCTCCAGCTACATTTCAAATATGTATGATGGAAATATTTTCTGATATGATTGACAATTCTTTAGAGATATTTATGAATGATTTCTCTATCTACAAGACTAATTTTGATCATTGCATCGACACTTTGGAAAAATTCTTGTAGCAATGTGAAAAAACTCAACTCGTAGTGAAAAATGTCATTTTATGGTAACTAATGGCTTGTGCTAGGTCACAGAATTTCTAGTGCAGGTATTGAAATCGATAAAGCTAAAGTGGAAGTTATTAAAAAATTGCCTCCACCGACAAATGTGAAAGGAATTCCTAGTTTCTTAGGGCACGCAGGTTTTTACCAATAATTTATTCAAGATTTTTCAAAAATCTCAAAGCCCTTATGTTCACCGCTAAAACAAAATCAGAAATTCTTCTTCGACGATGCATGTCTAGATGCATTCATTCAAATTAAGAAGCAGCTTTCAAACCTTTTGAAGCCACGTGTGATGCATTCATTCAAATTAAGAAGTTATTGAAAAATTTTCATTGCATCAAATTGGTCGCAACCTTTTGAAGTTATGTGTGATGCGAGTGATTTCACTGTTGGTGTTGTTATAGGGCAAAGAAAGGAGAAAGTATTTCATGCTATCTATTATGCCAGTAAAACTCTAACAGAGACTCAAATAAATTATAAAACCATATAAAAAGAGTTGTTTGCTATAATTTTTGCTTTTGACAAGTTACGTCCATACCTTGTTGGCGTAAAAGTTATTGTTTATACTAATCACTCTGCATTGCAATATCTTTTTGCGAAGAAGGATGCTAAACCAATACTGATAAGATGGATTCTAATCCTGCAAGAGTTTGACATTAAGATAAAGGGCTAAAAGGGTTCAGAGAATCATGTTGCAAATCATTTATCTAGATTAGAATTTGGCAGTGAAGATTTAAATCAAGCTCAAATTGTTAACATATTCCCAGATGAAAAACTGTTCGTTGTCAACGCAACATCGTGGTATGTAGATATTCTCAACTATCTAGTGAGTGGAAAGACTCCACCTGGTGTCATAGTCCATAGAAAAGAAAGATTTCTCCGCGATGCAACAAAGTACTAGTGGAATAAGCCATATTTGTTTAACTCGTGCAATGACAACATCATTAGGCGTTGTGTTCCAGAAGAAGAAATGTTGCCTATCTTGAAGCATTGCCATGATGCCCCTTATGGAGGACATTTCGACAGCATGAGAACTGCTGCAAAGGTACTTTAATCTATTTTTTACTGGCCTTCATTATTTAAGATCGCTCATGATTTTTTGCAATATAGTGATCGTTGCTGTTCAGCTCAATGAATCAACCGAAATTGCTTGCCAAGTATTGGAGAAGTGGCTATTGGGTGATTTTTGTGGGAAGCAAAATGATAGAAAATGACACAAGAATTTTATAGTGGTTCGGCTTTCTAACGAAAGCCTACATCCACTACCTTAGGTTCCCAACTAAGGATTTCTCAAATCCACTAAGAATTTCTTCCCCTTTTAACAGGCTTAGGAAGCAACCTTTACAACCTAGACTCAATTACCAAGCCTAGCATCCAAAGCTTGCAACCCAAGCTTTGGGAATCCTCTCTAACAAGAGAAAACAAAACAAACAATAAATTCCTCTACAAGGTATGTGTTTTCACTCTTGCTCTCACCCAATATCCGAATACACTTGAGCATACATAAATATTTTGGCTCACATGTGTATTCTATACAAAGAATAGGAATTAAAGCACAAAAGACTTAATTACAATCATAGACATGTTGGCATATTGATCATTGGTTGTTCTAGGTGTTTGAAAGGTCATTTTATCCTCCCAAATGTGTTCCTAGCCATTGGAGACCGTTGGGGATGATTTGAAGCCGTTGGAGACTTTATTTCCCATAATAAATGCAGTTCTGGAGATATTTGTATCAATACACGAGTAGCCGTATCGATACTCGTTCTTCAGAAACTAGCCTTTATGCTTTTCACAGCCTTAGCATATCGATACGCCTTTGGACCGTATCTGTACGGGGGTTCAATCCTCTACAGTCCGTATAGAAATGGGGGATCAATATGGGGGTTCGTTATGCTGCAGGGAAATAGCCGTTGGGGGTTTTAAACTAGCCATTGGGGATTTGAAAAACTAGGATCGGTACTCCTATAGGCGTATTGTTTTGACCCTCTCCGCATCGGTATGCATAAACCTATAATGGTACGGGTTTTTGGTTCTTGAAAAATACTGTAGCTGAAACCCTAAAGTGCATTGATACGGGTGTAACTGTATCGGTACAATCGTGCTGAAAACTTGAGTTTGGCTACTTAAAAACATTTCAAACACTTCCAAAACCTTTTGAAAATACCTCAAATTTATTTTCAAGTTGTTTGGACTTAAAAAAAATTTTGAAATCTTTTCAATTTAGGTCAAAACTATATTTTAATTATTATATCAAAACAAAGATTCTAACAATCTCCCCCTTTTTGATATAATAAAACCAACTTGAAAATTTATTTTTAAGGTTCTCCCCCATAGTAAAAATAAATTTTGAATAAGATTTCTAAAATATAAATATAGTTAAAGCTCCCCATGATTCTCTTGAAAATTCAATTTTTTCAAAACATTAGAGAAATTGTAGGGCTCGATGAATCAATCGAAATTGCTTGCCAAGTATTGGAGATGTTGATATTGGGTGATTTTTGTGGGAAGCAAAAAGATAGAAAAATGACACAAGAATTTTAGAGCGGTTCAGATTTTTAACGGATGCCTACATCCACTACCTTAGCTTCCAAACTAAGGATTTCCCAAATCCACTAAGAATTTCTTCCCCTTTTAACGGGCTTAGGAGGCAACGTTTACAACCTATAATCAATTACCAAGCCTCGCATCCAAAGCTTACAAGCCAAGCTTTGGGAATCCTCTCTAATAAGAGAAAACAAGGTAAACAATAAATTCCTCTACAAAGTATGTGTTTGCACTCTTGCTCTCACCAAAATCCTAATACACTTGAGCATACATAAACATTTTGGCTCACAAGTGTAGTCTATACAAAGAATGGGAATTAAAGCGCAAAAGACTTAATTACAATCATAGACATGTTGCCATATTGATCATTGGTTGTTCCAGGTGTTTGAAAGGTCATTTTATCCTCCCAAATGAGTTCCTAGCCGTTGGAGACCGTTGGGGATGATTTGGAGCCGTTGGAGACTTTATTTCCTTCAATAAATACAGTTTCTGGAGACATCTATATCGATACATGGGTAGCCATATCGATACTCGTTCTTCAAAAAACTAGTCGTTATGCTCTTCACAGCCTTAGCATATCGATATGCCTTTGGACCGTATTGGTACGGGGGTTCAATACGCTACAATCCTTATCAAAATGAGGGATCGATACGGGGTTCAGTACGCTGCAGGGAAAAAGCCGTTGGGAGTTTTTAAACTAGCCATTGGGGATTTGAAAACTAGGATCAATATGCCTATAGGAGTATCGGTATGACCCTCTCCATATCGGTACGCATAAACCTGTACTGGTATGGGTTTTTTGTTTTAGAAAATACTGTAGCTGAAACCCTAAAGTGTATCGATACGGGGTATAACTGTATCGGTACGTTTGTGCTGAAAACTTAAGTTTGGCTACTTTAAAACATTTCAAACACTTCCAAAACCTTTTTAAAATACCTCAAACTTATTTTCAAGTTGTTTAGACTTAAAAACATTTTTGAAATCTTTTCAATTTAGTCCAAAACTAATTTTCAATTTCTAGGCGCAATGAAATGTGACAGGAACAAATTATGGAGGTTAAGTTGTTTGATGTCTGGGGACTGGATTTCGTTGGAACTTTTCCAAACTCTTTTGGTAATCTGATATTTTGGTGGCTATTGATTATGTTTCCAAATAGATTGAAGCTGCTACAGTTCCTAACGATGATGCAAAGACAATGCTCAATTTTTTCCACAAGTATATACTTTCTCATTTTGGGACTCCTAAGGCATTGAGCAGTGATCAAGGAAAGCGCTTCCATTGCAACCAAGTAGCAGCAACATTGAAACGATACAGAGTTAACCATAGACTTGCCATCACTTATCATCCTCAATCAAATAGGCATGCCGAGATATCAAACGATGCGATTAAAAATATCTTGGAAAATATGGTAAACACCACTAGAAATGAATGGTCTTCATGGTTGGGCGATGCTCTTTGGGCATTGCGAACAACCTACAAAACACCTCTTGGGATGTCATCGTATCAACTGGCATTTGGAAAGTCATGTCACTTGCCTTTTGAATTAGAACAAAAAACAATATGGGTTATTAAGCAAGTGAACATGGATTATGTGTAATACCTCAAAATTTGGGTTAGTGACCAAAACGAATAAAATGAAAGTTTGGTGACCAAAATGTAAAATTTAAAAAGTTTGGTGCCAAAGTATAAAATAAAAAAAAGTTTAGGGACTAAATTGTGATTTTAAAAAGTTATGTATTTGGTCCCGTAAATGAATAGTTCACCCACAAGAGTGGTATTTTCGTGATACACGGATTTCTAGATATTTGGATCGAAATAAAAATTGTTAAGCGTGCTCAGAGAAGAGTAGCATTAGGATGGGTGACCTTATGGGAATGTCTCATTTCAGTAGTTGAGACTGATAAAAAAGGGAATTAGTTCGAGTTGAAATTTTATTTTATGGATATCTGACCAAGGATTAGTAAGAGAAATTTATCCGATAAAGATTTCGGGTAAATTATCAGTATATTGGATCGAGTCAAAATTTCAAGATTTTGTTTTTTACAAAATTATGGAATATTTTGTATGTAAAAAATATTTACATATGGAGATTGGAATTATGAGAATTTCAGATTTTACCCGATAATTAGAAAGTGGAAAAATCGTAGAAAGTGAATATCGGGTAATCGAATCGAGTTGGAATTTTAAAGACAGTTCCAAGGATTATGGAAAAATCAAAAAAATTTATTTTATGGATATTTTATTACATTTCGTTGGATTCTAACTAGATTTAGTTAGATGGTGATGTAATGGCAATTTTCAAGCCTTGTTAGTAAATAAAGTATAGTTGGTGGGCAAATTGGACATTTGCCATAGATGGCATTTTTGAAATATTTTGAAATGTTGAGGGCATTTTTAGAAAATGAAAAACACATGGATTTAATCTTGGCCCTTGGTTTATGATAAGATTAAATTTGGCCATTGGATTTGAAGGCTAAATTAGTAATTTTACTAATTAAATGAATTTAAAATTCATTTAATTATCACATGTGAATTAAAAGGATAAAAGATGAACTAATTTGTTCATCTTTCTTGGGATATTTTCGAAACACAAGAGGGAAAAGGAAAGAAAATTTTCTTTGGCAATTTTGAAGGTTTTAAAGTTAGAATCTAGGTATGTTGCTTTGAAATAAATTGATCTATGCTTCATGCTCTTTCTTTTGATAGTAATATTGTATGCTATTATGAAGAATATTTCATGTTCTTGAAGAGAGAGAAATTGGAATTTCATGAACTATGCTGGAATTAAGGCTTGATTTAAGTAACTCAAGTGTAGTAAACATGAAAACAAGCTTGAATTTAGTTTAATTCTATGTTCAAGGTTATAAACCCTAACCCTAGAATTTGGGGATTTGGTTAGGGAATTTAATAAAGGATGGAAATGAATTATTTATGATATTAGAAGCCTTAATTTGATGTTAGAATAAAAATTTTCCCTTAGGAAAAATAATGGACCAATTCGGTTAGAATTGGAAATAAAGGGGAAATTATTGTGAAAATTATTCTAGCATTAGAAATGATGAGATTTTGATCAAATTAGCCTGATTTGATAATTTAGGACCAAAATGGAAATATTGGAAAGTAAGGGACCATTTCGGTTAAAGAAGAAAAATTAGAAGAAATTATGGAAAAATTTCCATAAGATTGGATATGATGAAATTATGATTTTACAAGCTTTAAAATGTCATTTGGACCATTTTAGAAGTTTGTAAAAACATAAGGATCTATTCGGAAATCTTGGAAAGATTGGGGACCAATTTGGCATTTTGGAGAAAATTAAGGAATAATTGTAGGAATAATTGTAGGAAAATTATTCCTATTGTATTTATGTGCTAGTACGATACTAACATATAATTTGAAATGTATTTGTGGCATGTTAATACACATGTAGATCGTGATCAAAACCGAGATCGAGCTAACAATCGAGGAAATGACATAGATCAAAGCTGAAGCTTAGTGAGGCTAAGTATATATTGGCAATTTATAAAGTGTCAAGGTCAGTGCATTTTTATGCATGGATAATATTATGATTATCATTTGGAAGACTTGTGATAAGTCTACCTTATTAATAATTACTTGATAATTATATGTTTATATCATGAACTTATATATGACATATTGAGAATTGTAAAAGGAAGAACTACGATGCATTTGATCACTAAATATACATGGTATGTATGGTTATGTTATATTTAGGGTATGAACTGTCCAGTATTTAATTATACTGCCATGGATGAATTGAATATGGAATTGGAAAGTATGCCCAAATAAGTATTTGAGGTATAGAGTATAGTTCGCATGCCATTGAGTCTAGCGGTTTATTAACACTTAGGTGTGGTTTTTTAGCACCTATGTGCGGTCTCTTAGTACTTCGGTGTATTTTATTAGCACTTTGGTGCGGTTTTGACTCGTGTACTGAAGTCCTCAAACTATGTTGGGCAATAATCTATTTGGTAATAAATTAGAGAGTAAGTGAACTCTCGGATAATGATAATAAATGGTTAATAAATTAGAGAGTAAGTGAACTCTCAGATAATGGCAATAAATGGTTAGTAAATTAGAGAGTAAGTGAACTCTCGGATAATGGCAATAAATGGTTAATAAATTAGAGAGTAAGTGAACTCTCAGATAATGGTTAATAAATTAGAGAGTAAATGAACTCTCGGATAATGGCAATAAATGGTTAATAAATTAGAGAGTAAGTGAACTCTCGGATAATGGTAATAAATGGTTAATAAATTAGAGAGTAAGTGAACTCTCGGATAAAGGTAATAAATGGTTAATAAATTAGTGAGTAAGTGAACTCTCGGATAATGGTAATAAATGGTTAATAAATTAGAGAGTAAGCGAACTATCAGGTAATGGTAATAAATGATAAATAATTTAGAGAGTTGGTAAACTCTCGGATATTGGCAAGGATAATAATAGGATTTATGAATCCGGATTATATTATGTTAATTTGATTAACACAAGGGAAATAAAGGAATAGTGACCAAACTGTATGTTTATTATATTATTGATATAATTCAAGCATGTTGATTAATATTAAATAGTTATAATGCCTCACTAAGTATATACTTAGCGTGTGATGATTTTTCACGCGTAGGTAGGAAACTCGGGTCGGAGTAAGAAGTAAGGCATCATTATCAAAGAAGGATATATACACAATATCGGTAGATACATCTTTGATGTATTTTGATATTTTCTAGTTGGCATGTTTGAATGAATATTAGCTCTTTTAAACTAGTTTAGATGTGGATTATAATATTAACATCTAGATAAGTGGTTAATATATGATGTTGGATTTTATTAGACTTGATGCTAGTTTAAGGAAATTGCTAGTAAAGAAAATCGGGTAAGATTAAAAAAAATTAGAGTAATCAAAACGATTTTTGTTTTAGACAATTTTTAGGCAGCTCTGTTAATCGTAAAGTATAGTTATAAATTGCCAAGTTGCTGCCTGAAATTGGGGTCTATATGATGGATTAAAAATTGGAAATATATTTTACGCGATTAAAAGGAAAAATTTTAAATCAACATTTTGATTTGTACGGATAGCATAAAATGTGGTTTAAACATCATGTGACACTCTATACTAGTATTGGGTAATAATTACTGGTAAGGGTATTATATTTAATGGTATCAGAGCTACAAGTTTAGCCGGTTCTGGATAGTAAATGAGTCTCTATAGAAAGTCAGAGTTATATACATGCCGCTAGGATATCTAAAAATTACTGATATTGTGTAGGATTATGATGATGTCTGATGTTGAGTAGATTACTCCTTACTTATTTTAGATAATTGAGACATAAACAGATGTCGGGTTATCGAGAATCTCGACAGATTGTTGAGCAGGATGTGCCTGCTCGAAGCGGAAGTAATGAGGTGAATCAAAATCCACCTCAGGTTCAGCAAAATGTAGAGCAATTGGCTCAGCAGAATGTAGAGCAACAGCCTTAGGAACAAAGAAATATGCCGGTACAAGATCCAGGCTTATTTCTGCAGTCTTTGGAGGCAATCCTAAATCGACAAGCACCAGTATCACTCCCAAAGGAATTAAGGAAAATTGGGGCACCAGAATTCTGGGGTGATACTGATGCAGATCCTATGGTTTTCGATTATTGGTTAAATGATATAAAGAACATATTAAGTAGGATTCCTTATGATAATCAAGGAAAATTAGAAGGAGTAGTATCCTTATTGATGGAAAAGCCAGCGTATAGTGGAATGTGATAACTACACAAGTATTACTTGGGAATTCTTTCTACAAGAATTCAAGGAAAAATATATTGGAGATGTATTTGTCGAGGAAATGAGACAACAATTTCTGCAGCTGAAATGGTACGACATATCGGTTTATGAATATGAATGCGAGTTCAATAGATTAAACCAATTTTCAACCGAATTTCTTCCAACCGAGAAGTCCAGAATAGACAGATTTATAGCTGAGTTGGATCCTCAATATAAAAAGATTTTGGTTTCTCGTAACTTCACTTCTTTTCAAGAAGTGGTACATTGAGCCAAGGCTATGGAGAAAGTTGACCTTGAGGAAAAAGGTAAGAAGTAGATTCAGACCAGAAAAAGGTCTATAGGTTCATTTGCTGCATCAGCATTTAAACGCAATAAAGGAATACCACAACAGTATCCTACATTATCAACCTCTTCAGTTAAGAAGGGGTATGCAGGAGGAAAATTGAAGCAATCACAGACGAGTACTATGGGTACTCGAGATTCTATAATTCACCCTATTACAGAATACGAGCATTGTGGCAAAAGGCATCATAGTCAGTGCTGGTTGACTGGGGCATGTTTCTATTGTGGGCAAGCTGGTCATATCAAGAAGCTTTATTCAGAACTTCACCCAAATTAGCCTATTGTAGCACATCAGGCTGGTAAAGGAAATAAAGGTAGTGACCCGGGAACATCTGTATTTACGTCTAATCAGGAGAGCAAGGCTACAGTTCGGGTATACCACATCAAAACTGTTGAGGATTAGGATGATGTAGAGATCGTAGCAGATGTGATCGAACTCATTGGCGGACATATCTTTGCATTGATTGATCTAGGCTCTACTCATTCTTACATTAGTTCTTAAATAATAGTCTAAAGAAATATCCCAATATAACCAATTTTGAATAAAGTAGTTACCGTCAATGTAATAAGACAAAGTGCCAAAGTGAGTCGAATATGCAAGAAATGTCCTCTAAAGATTCAAATAGTAGAATTTCTTGCTGGTTTTATGGAAAATATAAATTGGTTAATCTTGAAGAAGCCAGACGGTTCAAAGATGGTATTTATAGGTGAAAAACCAGATAATCTGAACAATGTGATAAGTGTTTTAGAAACAAAAATAAATCTGGAAAATGTAATGACAGTACAAGAATTTCCATATGTTTTCTGGATGAATTACTGAGATTACCTCCCGATTTAGAGTAAGAATTCGGTATCAATGTGCTTCCTAGAATAACATCAATATCGATAGCACCTTATAGGATAACTCCTACAGAGCTTAGAGAATTGAAAGCTCAGTTACAAGAATTATTAGACCGAGGTTTTATACGGCCTAGTATATCACCTTGGGGAGCCTCAGTCCTATTTATATAGAAGAATGATGGATCAATAAGATAATGTGTAGATTATCGTTAACTTAATGAAGTGACGATCAGGAATAGGTATCTTTTACCGAGGATTGATGATCTCTTTGATCAACTTAGGGGAGCAACCGTGTTCTCTAAGATTGATATTCGATCGGGGTATCATTAATTAAAGATCAAGAAGGCGAATAGACCAAAGATAGCTTTCAAAATCAAATATGGGCATTATGAGTTGTAGTAATGCCCTTCAAACTTACAAATGCACCGGTGGTATTTAAGGATTTAATGAATCAAATCTTCTAGTTGTATATGGAATCGATTTGTTGTAGTATTTGTTGATAATATATATTGGTTTATTTGAAAACCAAGGAGGAGTATGATACTCATCTCAAGTAGTTCTCCAGATCCTACGAGAAAAGAAGTTGTATGAAAAGCTGTCAAAATGTGAAATTTTGGTTATTGGAAGTAATTTTCCATGGGCATATAGTTTCAGCCGAAAAAAATTGAGTTGAACCTAAGAAGGTTCAACTAATCCTTGAATGGAAAGTTCCTAAGAATGTCTCTGAAGTAAGAAGTTTCTTAGGATTAGTTGGTTATTATTGGCAGTTTGTGAATTTTTTTCAATGATTACCCATCTGATAAACAAGCTGTTAAGAAAGGATATGCCTTTCGTTTTGAACGGAAAGGTAAACTCAGTCTAAGGTTCATTGACCTTTATGAAATACTAAAGAGAGTTGGATTAGTGGCATGATAGCATTGCCACCCAAGATGAATCAAATTCACGATGTATTTCATGTATCCATGTTAGACAGGTATAGATCACATCTTTCGCATGTCATTACTCCAGAAGAATTTGAAATTTAACCGGATTTGACATACGAAGAAAAACCTGTGACGATCTTAGCTAGGGAAGAAAAGCAGTTGAGAAATAAAAAAAAGGATTCCTCTAGTCAAAGTTTTGTAGAGAAATCACAAAATAGATGAAGCTACTTGGGAATTCGAGGAATCAATGAAAAAACGACATCCGTATCTTTTTGAACTTAGTACATAAGGAAAATTTGAGGACAAAATTTCTTAAGGGGAGAATTGTAATACCTCAAATTTTGGGTTAGTGACCAAAATGAATAAAATGAAAGTTTGGCGACCAAAATGTAAAATTTAAAAAGTTTTGTGCCAAAGTGTAAAACTAAAAAAAGTTTAAGGACTAAATTGTAATTTTAAACTGTTACGTATTTGGTCCCGTAAATGAATAGTTCACCCCCAAGAGTTGCATTTTTGTGATACACGGATTTTTGATACGGAGTTTGTATTAAGAGCTATAAAGCATTAAAGTTCGAGAAAATTTCCAGATATTTGGATCGAAATAAAAATTGTTAAGCGTGCTCAAAGCAGAGTAGCATTAGGATGGGTGACCTTATGGGAAGGTCTCATGTCAATAGTTGAGACTGATAAAAAGGGGAATTAGTTCGAGTAGAAATTTTATTTTATGGATATCTAAACAAGGATTAGTAAGAGAAATTTGTCCGATAAAGATTTCGAGTAAATTATCAGTATATTGGACTGAGTCAAAATTTCAAGATTTTGATTTTTACAAAATTATGGAATATTTTGTATGCAAAAAATATTTACATATGGAGATTAGAATTATGAGAATTTCAGATTTTACCCGATAATTAGAAAGTGGAAAAATCGTAGAAAGTGAATATCGGGTAATCAAACCAAATTGGAATTTTAAAGACAGTTCCAAGGATTATGGAAGACTCATAAAATATTATTTTATGGATATTTTATTATATTTGGTTGGATTCTAACTAGATTTAGTTAGATGGTGATGGAATGACAATTTTCAAGCCTTGTTAGTAAATAAAGTATAGTTGGAGGGCAAATTGGACATTTTCCATGGATGGCATTTTTGAAATATTTTGAAATGTTGAGGGCATTTTTAGAAAATGAAAAACACATGGATTTAATCTTGGCCCTTGGTTTATGATAAGATTAAATTTAGCCATTGGATTTGAAGGCTAAATTAGTAATTTTACTAATTAAATGAATTTAAAGTTCATTTAATTATCACATGTGAATTAAAAGGATAAAAGATGAACTAATTTGTTCATATTTCTTGGGATATTTTCGAAACACAAGGGGGAAAAGGAAAGAATTTTTTCTTTGGCAAATTTGAAGGTTTTAAAGTTAGAATCAAGGTATGTTGCTTTGAAATAAATTGATCTATGCTTTATGCTCTTTCTTTTGATAGTAATATTGTATGCTATTATGAAGAACAGTTCATGTTCTTGAAGAGAGAGAAATTGGAATTTCATGAACTATGCTGGAATTAAGGCTTGATTTAAGTAACTCAAGTGTTGTAAACATGAAAACAAGCTTTAGTTTAGTTTAATTCTATGTTCAAGGTTATAAACCCTAACCCTAGAATTTGGGGATTTGGTTAGGGAATTTAATAAAGTATGGAAATGAATGATTTATAATATTAGAAGCCCTAATTTGATGTTAGAATAAAAGTTTCCCTTAGGAAAACTAATGGACCAATTCGGTTAGAATTGGAAATAAAGGGGAAATTATTATGAAAATTATTCTAGCATTAGAAATGATGAGATTTTGATCAAATTAGGTTGATTTGATAATTTAGGACCAGGATGGAAATATTGGAAATTAAGGGACCATTTCGGTCAAAGAAGAAAAAATAGAAGAAATTATGGAAAATTTTCCATAAGATTGGATATGATGAAATTATGATTTTAAAAGCTTTAAAATGTCATTTGGACCATTTTAGAAGTTTGTAAAAACATAAGGATCAATTCAGAAATCTTGGAAAGATTAGGGACCAATTCGGCATTTTGGAGAAAATTAAGGACTAAAGTGAAAATTTGTCTTCATATAAATTTTTATTAGAAAGAAGTTTTGATCATTCTTTGAATAAAAGTTGAGGAAAATTCAAGGAGTTAAAGGTATAATGACTTATGTCATGGAACTAAGATTGGACAATTATAGGAATAATTGTAGGAAAATTATTCCTATTGTAATTATGTGTTAGTATGTTACTAACATATAATTTGAAATGTATTTGTGGCATGTTAATACACATGTAGATCATGATCAAAATTGAGATCGAGCTAACATTCGAGGAAATGACATAGATCAAAGCTGAATCTTAGTGAGGCTAAGTACATATTGACAATTTATAAAGTCTCAAGGTGAGTGCATTTTTATGCATGGATAATATTATGATTATCATTTGGAAGACTTGTGATAAGTCTACCTTATTAATAATTACTTGATAATTATATGTTTATATCATGAACTTATATTTGACATATTGAGAATTGTCAAAGGAAGAACTATGATGCATTTGATCACTAAATATACCAGGTATGTATGGTTATGTTATATTTAGGGTATGAACTGCCCAATATTTAATTATATTGCTATGGATGAATTGAATATGGAATTGGAAAGTATGCCCAAATAAGTATTTGAGGTATAGAATATAGTTGGCATGCTATAGAGTCCAGCGGTTTAGCATTTTGGTGCGGTTTATTAACACTTAGGTGTGGTTCTTTAGCACTTATGTGCGGTCTCTTAGCACTTCGGTGTATTTTATTAGCACTTTGGTGCGGTTTTGACTCGTGTACTGAAGTCCTCAAACTATGTTGGGCAATAATCTATTTGGTAATAAATTAGAGAGTAAGTGAACTCTCGGATAATGGTTAATAAATTAGAGAGTAAGTGAACTCTCGGATAATGGCAATAAATGGTTATTAAATTAGAGCGTAAGTGAACTCTCGGATAATGGCAATAAATGATTAATAAATTAGAGAGTAAGTGAACTCTCAGATAATGGTAATAAATGGTTAATAAATTAGAGAGTATGTGAACTCTCGGATAATGGTAATAAATGGTTAATAAATTAGAGAGTATGTGAACTCTCATATAATGGTAATAAATGGTTAATAAATTAGAGAGTAAGCGAACTATCAGATAATGGTAATAAATGATAAATAATTTAGAGAGTGGGTAAACTCTCGGATAATGGCAAGGATAATAATAGGATTTATGAATCCGAATTATATTATGTTAATTTGATTAACATAAGGGAAATAAAGGAATAGTGATCAAACTGCATGTTTATTATGTTATTGATATAATTCAAGCATGTTGATTAATATTAAATAGTTATAATGCCTCACTAGGTATATACTTAGCGTGTGATGATTTTTCACGCGTAGTTAGGAAACCCGGGTCGGAGTAAGGAGTAAGGCATCATTATCAAAGAAGGAAATATACACAATATCACTAACTACATCTTTGATGTATTTTGATATTTTCTAGTTGGCATGTATGAATGAATATTAGCTCTTTTAAACTAGTCTAGATGTCGATTATAATATTAACATCTAGATAAGTGGTTAATATATGATGTTGGATTTTATTAGACTTGATGCTAGTTTAAGGAAATTGCTAGTAAAGAAAATCGGGTAAGATTAAAAAAAATTTAGAGTAATCAAAACGATTTTTGTTTTAGGCAGTTTTTAGGCAGCTCTGTTAATCATAATGCATAGTTATAAATTGCCAAGTTGCTGCCTGAAATCGGGGTCTATTTGATGGATTAAAAATTGGAAATAAATTTTACGCGATTAGAAGGAAAAAATTTAAAATCGACATTTTGATTTGTGCGTATAGCATAAAATGTGGTTTAAACATCACATGACACTCTATACTAGTATTGGGTAATAAGTACTGGTAAGGGTGTTACATTATGAAGCTGCTAGAAAGAAAAGGATGTTAAACCTTATGGAGTTAGAAGAGATTAGGCGCAGTGCCTATGGAAATACTTCAATTTTCAAGGACAAGAGTAAAAGATGGCATGACAAGATCATATTGCATCGACAGTTTACTGTTGGTCAACAAGTCTTTCTGTTCAACTCAAGATTGAAACTATATCCTGGTAAATTGTGGTCATGTTGGTCTGTACCTTTTGAAGTTGTCGAAGCTTTTCCACATGGTGCAGACACAATAAAAGACTTACAAGATGCGCATCAATTCAGATTCAATGGACAACAGTTTAAGCATTATTTTGGAAACATTAATCAAAAGCCAATTTGGACCATTAAATTGGTTGAATTTTTTTGATTAAATATTTTATTTTTATTTTATTTTATTTTATTTTATTTTGTTGGTGCACGCTATATTTTTTGTTTTTAGTTTTGTAGACTTAAAGGAAACCTTTGTTGTTACACTTAGTCCTTATCCCATACAAGGATTGTACGCATGTATTGTGCACACCACGACTCAACACAAGTTTGGGGGTATATCTGGAATTCCTTATCGTACCTATTGATCAAAAGAATCATAGCCATCTGATTTATTTTGGTGGGAGACATTATGATTGGACGTGATTCTTCGCCGTATTTTTTACCCTTTGATCCAAACGCATCTAATAAGGAAAGATCACACCTTTACACCTTCCCAATTCATTCATTATTTACTCTCTTTTTTGCAGATTTACTTATTCCAAGCTCAAGTTTTTATCAGTTTTTCTACCAAAGTTCAAGACTTTGCATTTCCTTACCTCTTTCTCTTCAACAACAATGGCCAAGACACATGGTGTGATGAAAAAAAGTACCAATTCTGCTGATGAAACCCAAGCATCTACCTCCACACTAAGAGATGCTAAATCTGCTACCCCATGGCAAACCAAGAACAAGCAATCTTTCTGACCACGATGGCTAAAAACCATTACTATAAAAATATCATAAAAAAGGTGATTCATTCAGAACAAGGTGTCGTCTTGTCCTCATAATAAGATCCAGAGAAGCAAATTTGAAAAACTATCTCCATCCACAAATAGAAAGAGTTCTACACTCATCCTAGAAATTACAGCCCCTCTTTGGCAAGGGGATTTTACTCAAACCTTTGTGGACCTACATTAAAAATGGTTTTTGATCGAGAAGGCTCGATCCCTTGGAGTATTGTAACTATTGATAATCTTTTCAACATGAGTGTAATATCTCAAATTTTTGACTAGTGACCAAAATATAATTTTTGAAATTTCGGGTTAAAGTATAAACTTTAGAAAAGTTTAGGGACTAAAGTGTAATTTTCAAAAGTTATGTAATCTAACCCCGTAAATGAATAGTTCACCCCCAAGAGTGACATCTCCGTGTTACCTGGATTTTTCGTACGAAGTTTATATCAATGGCTATAAAGCGATAAAGTTCAGAAATTTGGAAATCGTATTTTGGGTCTAATAAAAATTGTTAAGCGTGCTCAGCCCAGAGTAGCCCAAGGATGGGTGACCTACTGGGAAGGTTCCATGTTAGTGTTTTTGATTGATAAAAAGGATTCAGCATGAGTCAACAATATTCGTAATATATTATTGTTATAAGATTTTCAAGTAGGTAATTGTACCTGATAAACTTCTCGATAATTATCGGTACATCAGATCAAGTTAGATTCTAACTAGATTTAGTTAGATTCTAATGGAGTGACTATAAAGCAATAAAGCTCAAAGAAAGAAAATTTGGAAATCGTATTGAGTGAAGTTCGAATATTTCGATCGAATAAATGCCATAAATATAAATATAAGATATTTTGGAATGAGGCCGGTTGAAATGGAACCAATTTGGTTCAATTTTAATGGGGTGAAAATCTTTAAGACTTGTTGTAAATAAAGTCTAGTTGGAGGGCAAATTGGTCCTTTAACATGGATGGCATTTTTGAAATATTTTGAAACTTTGAGGGAAATTTTGAAAGGTCAAAATACACATGGATGAGATCTTGGCCATTGATTTCGATGAGATTAAATCTCAACCATTGGATTAAAAGGGCATTTTAGTAATTTAAATATTTAAATGAATTTATAATTCATTTATGTTTACAAGTGGCATAATTGTAGAGATTGAAAGTTAAAGAACCAAAAGATGAAGACTACTCTTCATCTTCTTCATTTTGAAAATAAAAGGGAAAGGGGAGAAAATTTCCATGTTCGATTCAAGCCCCAAAACTCAATTTTCAGGCAACATTTTCAACTACAAAGTTGTTATACTCTTCAAGTTCTATCTTTTGGTGTAAATAATTCATGGAAAACATGCTTGATTGATGAGAATTTTGCATGTGACGAAATTAGGGTTTATGGAAAAAGTTGGGGCTTTTGGAATTTTATGATTTCATGATGAAATTCAAGCTAGTATAATGTAAAAATCATATTATTGAGTTGAGATTTAAACCAACATATTTTAGTTTGTATACAAATGATTAGGGTTTATGGATTAAAGTTTGATTTAAGGTTTGTGATGTTGGATAAATGATCTAGTAAGCTTGAATTGATATTTGGAAGCAAAACCCTAAATTAAAGGTATAAAGACCATTTCGGCAATTCTGAAAGTTAAAGGACAAATCTGAATTTTTATGATTTTGAGGTGTATTTATGTTATTGTTGAAGTTGGAGATGTGAAATTGAAGTTAGAATGTTAAACTGATGTTGAATCGAATTAGTGACCATTTTGACAAAATTGACAAAGTTAAGTGACCAATTCAGAAATGAGGTTTTAGAGAAGGATTAAATATGAATTTTAGTTGAAATAATAGAATTCAAGTAGTAATGTTGATTTGAGGACTAATTTGCAAAGTTAGGAAGCTTGAATCCTTATCTTTGCATTTTTAGTGACTATTTCGGAAAGAACTAAATATTAGAGGGAATTATTTTTGAATAGTTATTTGATGAAGAAAGTGACACATTAGTGGTTTGAATTAAGTAAGGGGACCAAATTGACAAATAGCAAAGTAAGGAGAAATTAAAAAAAAGTTTGAAGTTATTTATGGAAATTGGGTAGGAAAACTGGATTTGGCAGTAAGTTTGAAAATTCAGCATAAATTCTATAAAAATGGTTAGATAGTGAATTTTATATCGATGTAAATATTTATTCGTCTAATTTCATTTAAAACAAACGGTGATTGATTTCAATTCATATATCAAAAGATATGAATTTTTAAGTGATGAAAGGTTAGAAAACATAATAGCAGTCTGTTCCGAAATTCAATATTTGAATTTGACTTTGAAAATTTTCCATAAATCGTACAAATTTAATCTGGGTTATTAGATCATATGGTTGAAAAGCTTATCGAATCTAGTTTCGTTTCCAACAAACAAAAACTGATTTCGAATTCCGAGTTAAAAGATATTAATTTTTAATCAATTAAAGGTCAGAAAAATTACAGAACAGTTTCTGTCAGGACAATCCTGTAAACGGGAGTTTCATGAATTTTCATATTTTTTGTAGATTTTATTAAATTCTTTGGCTTATACCGTTAGAACCGTTATCGAATCTGGTTTCTACGGTATAAAAAAGATTAAGATTCAATATGTATTCTGCCATGTAGAAGTAAATCTTTGATGGTAGTGCAAGTTGACTAAAAATGAAAATGGAGACAATTTGTGTCTAATGTTGGTTAGCAAGCTTAGAGGAATTATTTGAAGATCAAAATGGTCATTAAGGACCAAAAATGAGTTTGTGAACAGTATAAGGAAGGAAAGAAATTTATGGAAAATTTTTATGTTGAATGATTAAATAGCTTAATTGAAATATTGTTAGAAGTGAATGTAACAAATGTTTATTTATATTCATGTGATAAATGAAGTTGGATCCGAATCAAAAGAAGGTTCGAGGTACAATAAAGGAAAGGATCAATAGAGCTTAGTGAGGCATATTAATAAAAGGCCAAGGTGAGTGCATTTCTAATTGTTTGCATTACATTGAAAATGGCATTGCATTTCTCTATAATATATGATATGATACATTGCTCGACATGGCAAGCTTGACGAAGTACCATGTACGAATTATTGTTTGCATAAATGATGATGCATTATGCATACATGAAATATGGATGATGACAAGACTAAAATGAAACAAGATACACCTGGGGATCCACGCCCATAGTGCAAATGCACTAACAAGGTGTTTATATAAGGAGCAAAGAGCGTCCTTATATGAGGAGCAAATAGCGTCCTCACGAGTACGTACTCTACAAAGCACTACGGTGCAGATAGACTACGAGGTTTCCATTGGCCTCTAGCCAGACATGATGATAATATAACAAGATGATTACATGAAAGAACATGATACATGATAGAAATGTTACATGACAGAGATGTTACATGATACATGATAGAGATGTTAGATGGTACATGATATAGATGTTACATGATATATAATTCCGATGTTACATGTTACTTGCTATATATGTTATATGACACATGATACAAATGTTACATGAATACATGATACATGAAAAAGAGGTTACATGTCACAAGACCGAGAAGGACATGACATACATGATAGAATACCTGTTATGCAAATGATGGCATAATGAAAACATGACCATGATAGAATACATGTTATGCAAATGACGGCATAAAGGAAGCATGATCATGATAGAGTACATGACATGTAAATGATTACTTGATGAAAACATGTCCATGATAGAGAACATATTATGCAATAATAACATGATTTATATGATAGTTATGATACATGACATATATACATTGTGATATACATGCCATGTTATAGAGAAAATGAAATGCACTTTTATATATGACACATTGTATTACATTATTCAATGTTTTTAAAATAAATAAGTTTAACTGCCTCACTAAGTTCGTACTTAGTATTTGTTTTAGTTCACACTAGGTTCTTCAGATCGGAATTAGCAAGGAGGAGTCACTCATTTGGAAGTCAAGTTATCGGTAAGTGAAAGTACGTACATCTTTAAAATAAATAGGAACTATTGGGAATGTAATTATATTTTCAAGAAAACTGTTTTGCAACCTTTAAATTATATATATTTTCGAAGTATGATAGTACAAGGATACATGAAGTATGAAAATGAACTAATGTTACCAATAAGGTAAAAGTATAATGGTTTAACCAGAATATAAATCTTATCGCGCAGAATTTTTATAATCAAGAAAGGGTCTAGGCAACAAGCGACGTTTTCACCCTGAACAATATTTTCTTTGAAGTAACTAAATTTTATGTTTTAAAAACCAATTCAGGGTTAAAACTAGCTACAATTGTCTAGAATTGTTTTCAGTTGAAATTTATAGAAAATGTTGTTTACCGAAGAGTAAAAAAAGTTCCAGTATATGTTTTCAGTAACATCTATAATGTATATTCGTATTACAGATATACGTTATGGGTGTTACATTTGTTGGTATCAGAGCAAAGGTTTAGCCGATTCTAGAAGCTAAATTAAGTCATAAATGATTTGTTAATAAGTGCATGCCCCTAGGATGTTATGATAAAGATGTACAACTTGTATAACTTGACATGGCTCCTCACTAGTTTTAATTGGTTTGAATAACTTACAGATAATGATAGATAATATTAGATACTGCTGGATCACGGTACAAAGTTAAGTGTGATGATCAGGAGGAGTTTAGAGAAAAGTATTGAGGTATATTATGTTTTACCTCCAGCTCTGATAAGGGCATTAATGATCAAAGAGCTTAAAAGTTAGAAGTTCTTGAATATTGCGGTGAGAGTGGTCTAATGGCTGCCAATTTATGGCTAATAATGTAAAGATTGCGATAAAATAAAATTTTTTCATGGTACAGAAAAGTTAGAGGGAGTTGTATCCTTGTTAAGGGAACATGCTTGAGTTTGATAGACGAACACCATATAGATAGTATTCGTTGCTAAGGTGACATGGATATTTTTTTTGAAGAAGCGTTTAAGCTGATTTGATGTCAACCGAAAGGCACACATGTTAGTAATTATGATGTGATTGCCAGTAATCTACCTGAGCATAGTACAATAGTGACATAAATATATAAGAATTGTTTGTAAATGATCCAAAGGATTGAGTTTCCAACAGATTTGATGGAACTTTCATTCTATAAATTTGAAATTATTCCTGGGATAGGATGGTTATATGTTTGTGGTGCAAAGATAAAGTGCAAGAAGAAATGACTGATACTTTCAAGATTGAATGTTTTTGAAGTGATAGTTGTAGGAAAAAGGAAATGATTTCCTCAATTCAGAGATCTCTGCAACAAAGGCTCAAAGAACGGTATGTAATGGATATGAGGCTTATTTAGCCCATGTGGTGGATATGCAAGTAGTAGGTAATAAGATAGAGAATATTCCCAATGTATGGGAATTTTCAGATATGTTACTTGATGAATTGTCAGGACTACCACCTGATAGAGATGTACAATCTAGAATTGATATTTATTCGGAAACATAATTAGCGGATGGAACCGTATAGAATGACGCCAACTAAATTAAGAGAGTTAAAAGACTCAATTATAAAGAGTTTTTAATCTGAGGTTATACTCGACTGAGTGTAACATCATAGGGTGCTATGGTATTAATTGTAAAAAGAAAGATGGTTCATTAAAATTAAGTACAAATTATCAACAGTTAAGTAAGATAACTGTTAAGAACAAGTACTTGTTATTGAGAATTTATGATTTGTTTGATCAGCTCAGGGATACTACATTATTTTTAAAGATCGATCTTCGATCGGGCTATTCTTAGTTAAAGGTTCAAGAAGAAGATATTCCTAAGATATTATTTAGAACTCGTTATGGATACTACGAGTTTATAGTAATGTCTTTCGGATTTACAAATGCGCCTGCTACATTTATGGATTTAATGAATATGATGTTTCAACCCTTTTTAGACCAAATTGTAGTAGTTTTCATAGATGATATTTTGGTATATTCAAGGATAAAAGTTGAACATGATTATCATATCTGAATAGTACTACAAATATTGAGAGACAAATAGTTATATGCCAAATTCTCTAGGTGTGAATTTTGGTTAACAGAAGTTATATTTCTTGGACATGTAATATTAATAGAAGGAATAAGAGTTAGTCCTAAAAGGTTACAAATTATTACAAAAAGAAGTCCCGGTTGAATGGATTGAAAATTGTCAAGACAGTCTTGACAAGTTAAAGAAAGCTTTGACAGAATTATCAGTTTTAACATAGCCAGAGCATGAAAAGGAATATATTTTATATAGTAATGCATCTCATTGTGGTTTGAGATGTGTATTAATGCAAAAGGATCATGTAGTAGCTTATGTTATGAACCAGCTTAAGACCCATGAAAGAAATTACTCGACACATGATTTAAAGATGATGGCTATAATTATGGTTTTAAAGATATGGCAATATTATTTATATGGTGAAAAGTTCTATATTTATATGGATCACAAAGGTTTAAAGAAACTAATGATTAAAAAAAATTGAACCTATGGTAACAAAGATAGGTTGAGTTCCTAAGAGACTACAATGCAGTTATAGATTATCATTTAGAGAAGATTAATGTAGTAGCTTATGCATCAAGGCAACTCAAAACTCATAAAAAGAAGAGAAAATAAAAGAAGTAAGTTGAAACAAGAGAAAAAAGGACTATGAAATTAAGTCAAATGGTTTCTTATATTATCAAGAAAAAAATTATTTTCCGGATAATGGTGATTTGAAGAAAGAAGTTTTGACTGAAGTTGTCATAGTCCATTGACTATGTACTCTAGAATTAGCAAAATGTATTAAGATCTAAAGACTCGGCATTGGTGGCCAGGAATGAAAAAGGATAATTTTGGAATTTATGACAAAGTGCTTGACATGCTAACAAGTAAAAGCCAAACATCAAGTAGCTTCTAGAATGATTCAGCCTATTTCTATTTCCCAATGGAATCGAGAGTGAGTGACAATGGAATCCGTAATATGATTGCCAGTAATAATAGTTATCAGACAAATATTAAGATGACACCATTTGAGACATTGTATGGAAGAATATGCTTAAATCTTCATTATTGGTTTGAGGTACATGATCGAAATGTTTGGTATAACCCAAAAGTTGGAGGGATTGATTTGACATGAGAAATAGAGGATAAAGTACTAATTATTTAATATAAGCTCAAAGCTGTCGCAGATCGACAAAAAGGCTTATGCAGACAAGAAGAGAAGGATATTAAGTACAAAGTTGAGGACAAAGTGTTTCTGAAGGTTTCACCTTGGAAGAAGGTGTTACGTTTTAGTCAAAAAGGAAAGCTTAGTCCAAGAATTATTGGGCCATACAGGATTCTAAAAGGAGTTGAACTAGTAATTTATCAACTGGTGCTACTTCTAGATATGAGTAACGATTAGTGAAAATCTTGGCATATGAAGTCAAAGAGTTAAGGAACAAGAACATTCCACTGGTTAAAGTCCTTTGGAGAAATCATAAAGTGGAAGAAGTCACATGGGAAACTGAAAAGATAATGTAGTTGTAATACATGAAATTGTTTGAAACGGGTAAACATTGAAAATTCGAGGATGAATTTTCTTAAGAGGGGGAGAATTGTAATATCCCAAATTTTTGACTAGTGACCAAAATGTAAGTTTTGAAAGTTTAGGGGTTAAAGTATAAACTTTGGAATAGTTTAGGGACCAAAGTGTAATTTTCAAAAGTTATATAATCTAACCCTGTAAATGAATAGTTCACCCCCAAGAGTGACATCTCCGTGTTACCCGAATTTTTCGTACGAAGTTTATATTAATAGCTATAAAGCGATAAAGTTTAGAAATTTGGAAATCGCATTTTGGATCGAATAAAAATTGTTAAGCGTGCTCAGCCCAGAGTAGGACAAGGATGGGTGTCCTAATAGGAAGGTTCCATGTTAGTGTTTTTTATTGATAAAAGGATTTACCATGAGTCATCAATGTTCGTAATAGATTATTGTTATAAGATTTTCAAGTGGGGAATTGTACCTGATAAACTTATCGGATCGAGTTGAAATTTTAAAGACAGTTCCAAAGGTTATGGAAAATTCATAAAATATTATTTTATGAATATTTTATTATTTTTGGTTGGATTCTAACTAGATTTAGTTAGATTCTGATGGAGTGACTATAAAGCAATAAAGCTCAAAGAAAGAAAATTTAGAAATCGTATTGAGTAAAATTCGAATATTTGGATCAAATAAATGCCATAAATTAAAATCTAAGATATTTTGGAATGAGGTCGGTTGGAATGGAACCAATTTGGTTCAATTTTAATGGGGTGGCAATCTTTAAGACTTGTTGTAAATAAAGTCTAGTTGGAAGGCAAATTAGTCCTTTGACATGGATGGCATTTTTGAAATATTTTGAAACTTTGAGGGCAATTTTGAAAGGTCAAAATACACGTGGAAGAGATCCTGTCCATTGATTTTGATGAGATTAAATCTCAACCATTGGATTAAAACAGCATTTTAGTAATTTCACTATTTAAATACATTTAAAATTCATTTATATTTACAAGTGGCATATTTGTAGAGATTTAAAGTTAAAGAACCAAAAGATGAAGACTAATTTTCATCTTCTTCATTTCAAAAATAAAGGGGAAAGGGGAGAAAATTTCCAAGTTCGATTCAAGCCCCGAAACTCGATTTTCAGGTAATATTTTCGACTGCAAAGTTGTTCTACTCTTCAAGTTCTATCTTTTGGTGTAAATAATTCATGGAAAACATGCTTGATTGATGATAATTTTGCATGAGAAGAAATTAGGTTTTATGGAAAAAGTTTGGGGCTTTTGGAATTTTATGATTTCATGATGAAATTCAATTTGAAATCAAGCTAGTATAATGTTAAAATCATATTATTGAGCTGAGATTTAAACCCTACATATTTTAGTTTGTATGAAGATGATTAGGGTTGATGGATTCAAGTTTGATTTAGTGTTTGTGATGTTGGATAAATGATCTAGTAAGCTTGAATTGTTATTTGGAAGCAAAACCCTAAATTAAAGGTATAGGACCATTTCGACAATTCTGAAAGTTAAAGGACTAATCTGAATTTTTATGATTTTGAAGTGCATTTATGTTATTATTGAAGTTGGGGATGTGAAATTGAAGTTAGAATGTTAAATCGATGTTGAATCGAATTAGTGACCATTTTGACAAAATTGTCAAAGTTAAGTGACCAGTTCAGAAATGAGGTTTTAGAGAAGGATTAAATCTGAATTTTAGTTGAAATAATAGAATTCAAGTAGTAATGTTGACTTGAGGACTAATTTGCAAAGTTAAGAAGCTTGAATCCTTATCTTTGCATTTTTAGTGACTTTTTTGGAAAGAACTAAAAATTAGAGGGAATTATTTTCGAATAATTATTTGATTTGAATCAAGTAAGGGGACCAAATTGACAAATAGCAAAGTAAGGAGAAATTAAAATAAAGTTTGAAGTTATTTATGGAAACTGGGTAGAAAAACTGGATTTGGCAGTAAGCTTGAAAATTCAACATAAATTCTATAAAAATGGTTAGATAGTGAATTTTATATCGATGTAAATATTTACTCATCCAGTTTCGTTTAAAACAAACGGTGATTCATTTTGATTCATATATCAAAAGATATGAATTTTTAAGTGATGAAAGGTCAGAAAACAGAATAGAAGTATGTTCCAAAATTCAATATTGGAATTCGACTTTGAAAATTTGCTATAAATCGTACAAATTGAATATGTTGTTATTAGCTTATATGGTTGAAAAGCTTATCGAATCTAGTTTCATTTCCAATTAACAGAAACTGATTTCGAGTTCTGAGTTAAAAGATATTAATTTTTAATCAAATAAAGGTCAGAAAAATTACAGAATAGTTTCTGTCAGGACAGCCCTGTAAACAGGAGTTTCATGAATTTTCATATTTTTTATAGATTTTATTAAATTATTTAGCTTATACTTCAGAACCGTTATCGAATCTGGTTTCTACGGTATAAAGAAGATTAAGATTCAGTATGTATTCTGCCTTGTAGAAGTAAATCTTTGATGGTAGTGCAAGTTGACTGAAAATGAAAATGGAGACAATTTGTGTCTAATGTTGGTTAGCAAGCTTGGAGGAATTATTTGAAGATCAAAATGGTCATGAAGGACAAAAAATGAGTTTGTGAACAGTATAAGGAAGGAAAGAAATTTATGGAAAATTTTTTATGTTGAATGATTAAATAGCTTAATTGGAATATTGTTAGAAGTGAATCTAACAAATGTTTATTTATATTCTTGTGATAAATGAGGTTGGATCCGAGTCAAAAGAAGGTTTGAGGTACTATAAAGGAAATGATCAATAGAGCTTAGTGAGGCATATTAATAAACGGCCAAGGTGAGTGCATTTCTAATTGTTTGCATTACATTGAAAATGGCATTGCATTTCTCTATAATACATGATATGATACATTGCTCGACATGGCAAGCTTGACAGAATACCATGTACGAATTATTGTTTGCATAAATGATGATGCATTATGCATAAATGAAATATGGATAATGACAAGACCAAAATGAAACAAGATACACCTGGGGATCCATGCCCATAGTGCAAATGCACTAACAAGGTGTTTATATAAGGAGCAAAGAGCGTCCTTATATGAGGAGAAAAGAGCGTCCTCTCGAGTACGTACTCTACAAGGCACTACGGTGCAAATAGGCTACGGGGTTTCCATGGGCCTATAGCCAAACACGATGATAATATAACAAGATGATTACATGAAAGAACATGATACATGATAGAAATGTTACATGACAGAGATGTTACATGATACATGATAAAGATGTTACGTGATACATGATATATGATTCTGATGTTACATGTTACTTGCTACATATGTTATATGATACATGATACATGAAAAAGAAGTCACATGTCACATGACCGAGAAGGACATGAAATACATGATAGAATACATGTTATGCAAATGACGGCATAAAGGAAACATGATCATGATAGAGTACATGATATGTAAATGATTACATGATGAAAGCATGTCCATGATAGAGAACATATTATGCAATAATAACATGATTTATATGATAGTTATGATACAAGACATATATACATTATGATATACTTGCCATGTTATAGAGAAAAAGAAATGCACTTTTATATATGACACACTGTATTACATTATTTCATGTTTTTAAAGTAAATAAGTTTAAATGCCTCACTAAGTTTGTACTTAGAGTGTGTTTTAGTTCACACGTAGGTTCTTCAGATCAGAATTAGCAAGCAGGAGCCACTCATTTGGAAGTCAAGTTATCGGTAAGTGAAAGTACGTACATCTTTAAAATAGTAAGGAACTAGTGGGCATGTAATTATATTTTCAAGAAAACTATTTTGCAAGCTTTATAGCATATATATTTTCGAAGTATGATAGTACAAATATACATGAAGTATGAAAATGAACTAATGTTGCCAATAAGGTAAAAGTATAATAGTTTAACCGGAATTTAAACCTTATCGCTCGGAATTTTTATAATCAAGAAAGGGTCTAGGAAACAAGTGACATTTTCACTCTGAACAATATTTTCTTTGAAGCAACTAAATTTTATGTTTTAAAAACCAATTCAGGGTTAAAACTAGCTACAATTGTCTAGAATTGTTTTCAATTGAAATTTATAGAAAGTGCTGTTTACCGAAGAGTAAAAAAAATTCCAGTCTATGTTTTTAGTAACATCTGTAATGTAAATTCGTATTACGGATTTACGTTATGGGTGTTACAATGAGTGCCGACAAATATGAACACTCAATGTTTGTTGAAAAAGTTGATGATGCCAAGCTGGATGTTTTGGTCAAGGATTTGTGCATTGAATGGGCAATTTGGTCGGAGACCAATGCACGAAATTATACAATGTATAGAAGATTCTTAAATCCTTAAGCAAAAATTTGGTTTCACTTTGTGAACTACAAATTAATGCCTTCCACCCATAGTACCACAGTAACTCTCGAGCGAATGTGTGTGACACATTCGATTGTCAAGGGTAGAAAGATCGATGTCTACATAATAATCTATCAGGAGATTGTGAACTCTGCTGCTAGATGTTGACTGACTAACGCTTGGCAAACAATTGAAAAATTAATGTAAATATGCCAGAAAATAATTCCAAGTTTAGGTCTTTTAGCTTCCACGTATACACGGTTAGTAAGTAATACAATAGTGAGCTGAGTATTGTATCCACGGGGATTGTCTAGGAATTAAATGCCACAATTTTACTTGTGAAGTGGAACAAATGAGTTTGAATTGGAATTTGGGTTTTGGATTAAGAAAAATGACTAAGGACAAATGTAATGAAAGTTCAGCTGTTTGGAAAACAAATGTATTCAATGGATGGTAGGCATTGGCAAAGGATTCTTGGATTTCACACTAGCTATGGCAGCAATTAATACCTTTCAACCTTGGTTTTATTGGCGAGCAGATTTTAAGTAGTATTGTCTGTCGATGGCAATACCTAAGTTAATTACGATTAAATCCTATATGTCTATAGTGATGTTATCGGTTAATTAACTTGACTAAGCTCTAATCTTTACTTCTAAGGGGTAGACTCACTTCTGAAGTAAGCTCATCTACTTGAACATATTTTGTGTAAGCTTCTCACCTTGGTACCTGGCAATTAATTGTTATCTCCTAAGGATGTTAAGATATTAAGGGATAATAGGTATGCAATGCCAACTGTCGTGTGGCAAAGAATATATGAAAATAAGTACTAGCAAGATAGATAAAAAATGCCATAGCATTCAACTATTAAAAACTGCAAAATAGCTAAGCGTTCATCGCAAAAAAAAAATCCCCAACCAACTTAAGAAAATTTGTTCATGGTTGGGGGAACCATCAACACATCATCGTTTTCAATTAACACCGTCATAAAAACTGAATTAAAATAAAGAAAAATGGTTCAATAGATCCAGAGCTCTCGGTCACAGCCTGGTCGAACCACGGTTTGCCATTTGCCTTCTTTCTTCACCACAGTGCCGCCACCTTGATTGATCATAGGCCTCCTTTATATAGGCAAGCATGAAAACCCTAGGTTGGGTTTTGAATTTGAAAGTTGGTTACGCACTAAGATAAGCGCGTTATCTCTTCATCCTCTTATCACCTCTTTTGAAATTAGTGCTAACTGGGTCTTTGACCAACGGCTAATCGACCTGGCATCGTCATCCTTTTTTGCCAACCAAGTCTGGCTTTCTTTTACTACTTTTGTTTGCCAACTGCTCCTGACCTGCCACTAAAACAAGAAAATACCCTTTCACTCCAGAAATGGAAGCATTACTTAACTTCTATATGTAAATACATGATTCTACTAACTAAATGCACAAATATGTACTCAAAGTCAAGCAAAAGCATGGTAGTATATATATGAAAAGTAGTACTTTTGGGGAGTTAACACACTCCCAAACCTAGCTCATTGCTTGTCCTCAAGTAATGCAACTAAAAACTATAAAAACAGAAAAAAGAAAATTACCTCAGCAAATTTTCATGATTAACAACACGAGCTAGCAAGTACAATATGGTCCTAGCTTTGTCCTCAAATATCCTAGTGCAATATTGCCAACAGATAAGCAAATTCAAGTTCAGCAATCTAACTCTAGTCTAAGGTCATGAAGTGTGCATGAAGTGGAGGCAATTTGCATCAAGTATCCCAAAATTCCCTTAGCAAAATTACTACCCAACTTAGAAATTTATTTAATTTTTTTTACTGCCAAGGGTTTATTTTGTCGGCTTTAAATTTTGGGTTTGTATCATAATGTTGTTTGGCGTGAGAAGTAAGAGGGAGCATACCACGAACCCTCATGTTAATCCAGACTTTATCACTAAGCTAACCCATTGCACTCATACCCTAAAGTTTTTGTTCGCTTGAGAACTAAGAGAGAGCAAACTACGAAGCCCCAAGTAACATATTATCTCTAAGGCAGAGGAGTATTCTTAAATTTTTTTCATGCCTTTGGCAAAATATTGATGCCTTATTTTTTTCTTTTTACCCTGGCAATTTTTTTTCTGAGTTCAGTTTCAAAAGTCCTAAGTTTGTCTTGGGAACTAGACGCATATTGTGTGTTAAGTGAAACTACAGTTTCCTAAACTAAAGATCAATTGCCAAGCTACCTGGCATTACTAATCTACTGGCTCATGCTAACTAAAGATTCTAATTTCATCATCGAATAGAGTATACTAGTACAAACCGTAGCTAAGCTAGCAAATGTGTTGGCAAAATTATCAGATCAATCAAGCCTTAGAAAAAACAATTAATGGTTTTGTATGAATGTTATACCTAATCTACATGGCATTCTACATGGCAACAAAATGCAAACATAAACATAAAAATGAATGCATGTCATGGAAAAAGATGCGAGGCACCACACACACCCAAACCAAAGATGTGAATTGTCCTCAATGAATGAAAACACATATATACAAAATGAAATGCATGATAAAAATGGAGAAAATGAAATAAAGGAGTTAAAGGGAAGAAGACTCCTATTCAGAGTGTTTCGACCGTGAGACGCGGGCCTTTCTCTTGACAAAGCTTCCTCGACTGGGAGCCATTTGCTTCTTTCTTTTCAGCGTGGGATTCGAGACAACAATGGAGGCCTGCACATAGTGGAGGACCTCCTCTATTATTCTCACCGACTCAGATGCAGCGGTGGCTACAGGAGTAGCGGGCGAAGCAGGTGTAGGTGTTGCATCAGTCTTGGTAAGGACTTCCTCATCGGACTCTTGTGAAGTCTCAGTCTTGGTAGATTTAACTTGGACAGGTGAAACAAGGACAATGGCATTAGATTGCTACGTCAAAGTGTGAACAAACTGTGGGCTAGGCGGCATTCCTTCTAGTTCAATGAACTCAGCTGGGAATTTTAGGAACTATGGCAAAGGATGGTGGCGATGCCCTCAAGTGTTAACTTAAGGGCTCTATCCCTAGCTCCAACATATTGCCAGAGCACTGCATTAAGCTCTTCAGTCTTCTGTAGCTTCTGGAGAATAAGCTCTTATCGCTAATAAATTTGGGAAAATAATACCAAAGCATCAACTAGAATTGGTGTTATAGGGTTTACCTTTGGCGTCTTGGCAGCAGACACCAGCTCAACAACTTTCCCTTTGCCTTTCTCGTTGGCCTCCCTGGCAATTAATTGGCTCCATTGTGCAGGGTGATGGCTCCTTTACATTTTTAATATTGTCAGAGTCGAGTTTTGGCACCTTCTACAACCTGCAAATCTTAGAAATTAATGAAGTAAAAACCAAACTGCTATTTCCCTTACCAGCACACTTGTAGGTTTCATCTATGATGAGACGTCCCATATTGATTTTCCTCCCCACCATGATTGAGTGGAGAAAAGCCATCCGCTCCTCTGACACGGTTTCGTTATACGTGGTTGGCATTAAGTTTTCCTTCAAGAATTTGTTTTAACCCCTTGGCTGCAGTTTCAATGCCAGCCATTCACAGTCCATTTACCCTTGGATGAAACATTATATTTTGTCTTTGGTTCACACAAGTCCTTCAGCAGCAACTGCCTTTTGGCAGCATCCATGGATTCAACGAAAGACACGTGTTCTTCTTTTGTACCATCCAACTTAAACAAGCCATTAATGTATCCTTCATCGTATTGAACACAAGTATCTCACACAAAAAGAAAAGGCGAATCTTTGTAGTGAGGTGAGCGTATAATTCGTGAACAATAGTAGAATCAACTTTCCCAGGTTGTTGGCAAAAGGTTTCCCATTTGTACTTCTTGACAATGGAAACAACTTCCAGCGAGAACCCCAAGTTAGGTTCGTTCTTGAACTCAGATCCCTTATTATAGCAAAAAGTACGAGGAGCAAAATTTTCTTCATATTTCTTCTTGATTTCATCTTTGAAGAAGATCTTGAACGTTGCTGAAGAAGATGCCATTGCAAAAGATTGAAAAAAGAAGATGATGATCAGAAAAGAGATTTTGGAAAACAAGGTTGGTTCTTGATTTTCTTTGCCGTGCGAGAGAGTGAAAAAATAGTAAATATTTTTCTAAGTGAAAAGAGGGGGTTTAATAAAGGGAAGGAGAAACGGTTGGGCTGGCTTAAGAATGAAGTTAGTGAAGGTAATGATGGTTATGGCAGTTATACGTGCATGGGGGAGTGGGATGATGATGGGTTTTGGAGTTAATGGAGGTGACAGTGCGGGAAAAAAATGGGTAAAAAGTTAGGGTAAAAATTCAAAGTTTGAAGATTTAACCTAGGCGGCTAGGTTTTTCCCGCTTCAGTCAAAAATCTCTCTCCCTTGGGCCTAATTTGTATAAGGTCCACATGTTGTATGATCTTGTGATGATAGGTGTCCAAATGTCAGCTTGTCTTAGCTTACTGTCCTGTACTAATAGTCGTAAAAAACTTTCAAAGAAAAAAAGAAAATAAAAATAAAAATAAACTAAAATACCAAAAAGAAAAACAACTATCCTAACTATTTACAATGACCAAATGATAGTGACAAAATTACCTAATTTTTTCCAAGAGAATAATCTCATTGGTATTCTTTTGACTTTCTTATCAGTAATGCTTCAATCTCTGGCCATTTACCTTGAACGTTGTCCCCGTTTTATGTACTGCTCCATAAGCATAGGGCTTGACAACTTCAAATGGCCCTGACCATCTGGATTTGAGTTTACCTGCAGCCCTCCATTCCATGTTCAACTGCTTGCTTGCCCAATAAGCTCGATGTTCTAACTCTACTCACAAATGGCATGACTTCCCAAATACAAGCTTGTATGGGGAAGTTCCTAACGGTATTTTGAAGGCTCTTCTGTATGCCGACAAGGAATCATCTAGCCTCAAGGACCAGTCCTTCCTCATTGGGTTCATTGTCTTTTCCAATATGTTCTTAATTTCTTTGTTTGAAATTTTTGCTTGGCCATTTGTTTGAGGATGGTAGGAAGTGGCAATTCTTTGCTGGATTCCGTACCTACATAGAGCTTTAGTGATTAAATGGCATTTAAAATGAGTACCTTCATCATCCATGTTGGCTTTGGGGCACCAAATCTTGCAAAGATATGCTTGTGTAAAAACTTGTTAATTACCTTGGCATCATTTGCTGGCAAGGCAACAACTTCAACCCACTTCCAGATATAATCGACTGTCAAAAGAATGTAAATATTATCGAACGATGCAGGAAAAGAACCCATAAAGTCTAGCCCCCATACATCAAATAGCTCCACAGGCATGATGTTCTGTAGTGGCAATTGACGTTTGCTAGAAATGTTTCCAGTATGCTGGCATCGGTTGCATGCCTTGGCCAAATAATAATCGTCTTTGAGCAGTGTAGGCCAGAAAAATCCTGACTATAACATCTTGGTCGCTGTCTTCATTCCAGCAAAGTGTCCTCCATATGGTGCTGCATGGAAAAGTTGGAGAATATTCTGTTGTTCATCGTCTAGCACACAATAATGAATGACTTGGTTGGCACATTGCTTGAATAAGAATGTATCGTCCTAATAATATCACCGGACATCCCTCAGAAATCGTTTCTTGGCATTGCTTGCCAAGCCTGGTGGCAATATTTTGTTGACCAGGTAGTTGAGTATATCAGCACACAATGGAATAGGGGTGATCGTAAGAAAATATTCATCAGGGAAATTATCTCTAATGGCAGCTGTGTATTCTCACTCTCATTCTTATCTCAAATCTCGAGATTAAACTCTTGCAATAAGAGTATCCATCAAATCAGTCTGGGCTTGGCATCCTTTTTGGCCAAAAGGTACTTGAGTGCCGAGTGGTCTGTTTACACTACAACATTACTACCCACCAAGTAGGATCTGAATTTGTCAAACGCAAAGACAGCTACAAGGAAATTGTAACACCCCTTTCCCGGCCTAGTAGGATACGGGTCAGAAAGTGTTATAGAAGAATAAAATAGTAATTTGTGTAATACTATACTCAAAGATTGATACAACATTAATGAAGTAAGGAGAGTACGATAAAGCAATACATCGTGAATTGGGCCAAATTAAAACTTTTATAAACTTAAGGGATCTAAATAATAGATTCTAGGGACTTGCTAAGGGTAATTAACAAAATTTTGGACATGGGTATCGATACGCCCAAGGGCCATATCGATACGCTATGGCAAAATTAACTCCAAAAAATTTCCAGTGACAAAAGCCCGTACTGATACACTTCAAGCCATATCAGTACGCTCAACAATGATCATTAAAACAGTTATGTTCAATAGCCTCATACCGATACAGGTTCAAGTTGTAACGATACGCAATGTTGTTTTCAATTAATTTTGTTTTATAGATTCAAATAGGGGTATCGATACTCACCTATCCGTATCGATATCAAGCTACACTAAATTTTCTAGATTCAAATTATCGTACCGGTACAGCTCGAGCCATATCGGTACACCCACTTAATCCGATTCCAAATATGTAAACTCGTACCGATACGCCATCACTCGTATCGGTACGGCAGGGCCTGTAATGCTAGTTTTTATATGGTTTATTAGCAATTTACTCATCCAAACTATGTCCAAATTCAATGAAAATTTACCAGCAAGTTTATTTAAACTAAATCTATTAGCATGTCAAATTTTAGGGTCAATCGAATCCGTTTACACTGTTTTCCCCTATATGTTTTAGTCCATTTTTAACCAATTTCATAAGTCCCATTTTAGCTTCTTAAACTTACTAAAATCATACACTTAATACATGCATCCATAGGGCCATAGGTGACTTATACACCCATTATTCCACCCTTCTAGGAGTTTTTAGGATTAACATACTTTATTTTAGCAGCTTTGTGACTTGCCAAAAATCTTTAATACCTCGATCTCCCACTCGAAACCTTGCTAACATGAAATGCATGGAAAATGAGTGCATTAGGCATACTTTGCTAGTGAGGTTGTCATAAACAATGGATACATCGGGGAATGCATTCTAACATGCTTCAGTATTTTCAATGACAATAATGACACGAACATGTACTTCAATGGCAACTTCAATACAATATCAATGATCAACACAAAAACAATAATAATCTATACAATAGCTATAATCAATGGCATTTTATATTGTATATCAATAAGTTTCCTTGGATCAATGTAAGGTATATGGATACACGAATTCCTACGCCGTACCAAAATCAATAGTGGTCTAGTCCCTCCGCCGCACCAATATAACCATAACACATCATACCTCTGCCGCACAACAATACAGGTCGTAGCCTAAGGACTTTAGTCCACCCATATTAATGAGCTCATGAATTCTATGACCTGCTAATTGTATGCAATCCTACTAGAATCCAAGGTTCAATAACAATAGTCCAGTAACAATAATTTCAATGGCAATGATTCGGTACAATAAATCGATAGCAATATCTCAATAGCCAATACTTAATATCAGTGTTTCAATGGAAATAAATCAATATCAATAACAATGATCCAGTGACAATATTTCAATAGCAATATTTCAATATTTCATTAGCAATATTCAATGCTCAATAATCAATAATTCTATATGTCAATGCTTCTATGATTCCGATGACAATAACAATGATGCAACGGACAGTGAATCAATGAAGTACTTATTAATACTTACCAATATAGCCATCAACAATGTTTTATGCAATATCCTTAATTCACAAGGTTAGCAATGCAATAATCAATATTAAGTGGTTCGGGAAAGGTACCTAGCCTACTCCTGAGACTCCGACTACACTCACCTCAACTTCCGAAGCTCTCAAGGCTCTCAGATAATGATTCCCTTGTTCCTAGCTTTTGAAAGAGATGATGGCTCTTCTTCCTCCAATACTTGCGCTAGGTAAAGCAAAGGGAGATGTTAGAATCCATATTTATGGATTAAAAATCAATACTTAAGTTTAGAAGAGCTTTTAGCCAGTACGACTTCCATTGATTCACGCTTTAAAAGCATGGGCTCAACTATGGTCTTCAAAGCTTAAATCTTGAAATTGAACTCTTTAACTATCTATGGATTCTCAAAATTATTTGAGGTGCTTGCTTGAGCTCGATGTAGAAGATGACAATGGAGGTGCTTGCTTGGTACTTGAGAGAAAAATGAGATGAAGTGAAATGGGAGGCTCGACACACTTATGCTATCTTAAATCATTTCCTATCCTTGGAAAAGTAAACCGATGAGGTTTCCCTTCAAGGAGGGTAAGCTATACTATACTTATTTTATTCTTTTCTTTCCTATCAAAGATAATTTTGCCACCCAGATCATCATCTTTTCAATAACCAAGCCAACACTTGACATCATCTCCTAGAAATCCCACGTGAAGATGGTGGCAAGATAAGAGGTGAGTCACCATTCAAATGGGAAATTTACAAGGGTAGTCCCTCAACTTTCCTTAGTTCACACTTTTATCCCCAAATTTCCAATTTTTACTATTTAGTCACTAAATTGTTTCTAAAGGATTCAATTAGGTCCAGAGTCTTTAAATTGACTCAATTAGAGTCCAATACGGTATAATTGATTTCTTAATTAGGGTTGATATAATATTTGGACCTTTTCGATATATATTTTTTGATCACCGAAACCTAATTCTGACTAGACCGATTTTCGGGGTGTTACAATTCTCCCCCTTAAGAAAAATTCATCCTCAAACTTTACCTGAATGGAAAAGATAAGGGTGCTATTGCTTTGTTGTTTCACTAACACGGTACTTATAAAGGAGTAGGTAGATGCAGGATAAACTATGCATAGACAGGACACGAATATAATTCAATTGTACCTGCAATAATGTCAGGATCATCTTCTTCTTCCTTGCTCCTCAAGTGGTACAATTGTGCAGGAGCCTTAGATTCAGGTCTGTATTATGCCTTGGATGAGCCGCTAGGACTCTTTGAAGATACTTGCTTTCCTCCTTTGCATAGGAAGAATTGAACAGGGGATAAAGGATTAGCTGGTGCAGAAGTGGACCCGACGATATTCTTGGGGCAATCACGAATAAGACGTCCCATCTCACCACAAAAAAAGCATGCTCTAGACTTCTTACGGCATTGCCCCACAGTATGCTTGTACTGGCAGAAATTGCAAACTGAGAATAGTGTCTCTTGTCTAGAAACACTAGTGCTATCAATAGAATTGGTATTAATGAAGGATTGGGTTACGGCTTGAGGCCTAGGAATATATTCGTAACGGGAAGGCTGTGAATACACATTTTACTTCAGACTATGATACTTCCATATCTTGAAAGGCTTAGAAGAATGGAAGTCATCTCGATATCTCTTTCTCAAACTTGTCTGGTCCACTGACCTTCTGAGCTTTATGTGCAACTTTAGTAGCTTTAGCCCTATCCACAAGATCCTAGAAATAGATAATGCCCAATGCTATGAACATAGGGCGTAGGACATCATTCAATCCATTGATGAACATTCTACACTTCTCTTCCTCTTTCTTGACATATTCGGTCTATATCTGCAGTACTTGCAGAAATCATGGATGTCATGTTCCACAGGCTGTCCACCTTGCTTCAAGTGGAGGAAGATGTCACGCCTCTTAGTGAGGTAATACTCACTAATATATTTCTTTCAAAATTCACGAAGGAAGAACTCCCAAGTCATAGCTTCTTCAGGGACTGCAAGAATGGTAGCCTCCCACCAATACAATGTTTCATCAGCTAGCAATCAAGGGAACATTCAAGCTTGTGTTCAGCGGAACACTACAGCTACTTAGTTGGGATTCTTAGAGTACTGTCCAACCAATACTCAACAATTTTTGGATCATCATCTTCACGATCGATAAAAGAGTAGGCCCGATGCTGAGGTAGCTTATCAATAGGATTTTTAGCATTTAGAACAACAACGGTAGGGGGTTGAAAGGTCTACTCAGCCTTCATTGAGGTCATAAATATTTTGAACATGTCAGCCATGTTCCTATAGCATTCAGCTTGAGCATATTGTACCTCGGGCTCAGGGTCTTGTGCTGGAGGATTTTGGAGAATTAGAGGGTCTCCTCCTAATCTGCTCACCATGAGTTGAGGAGTCTATAACATGCTCATCTATACGAGCCTCACTAAAGTCAGACATCTATAAATAAAGAGACCAAGTTAGTCAGCAAGTCACAAAATACAATAAATAAATCCTAGGTGGCATAATGCAATGACAATACAATAAACTTCAGTTTAGTCCTAGAATCGACTAAACTCTAGCTTTGATACCACAAATGTAACACCCCTTTTCCCGACCTGGTAGGAATCTGGGTTAGAAAGTGTTCCAGGAGAATAAAACGGTAATCGGTGCGATACTATACTCAAAGATTGATATAATATTAATGAAGTAAGATGAGAACGATAAAGCAAAGCATTGCGAATTGGGCAAAATTAAAACTTTTATAAAAATAGTACATTCTAGGGACTTGCTAAGGGTGATTAACAAATTTTTGGACATGGGTATCGATATGCCCAAGGGTCGTATCGGTACGCTATGGTGAAATTAACTCCCAAAAATTACTAGTGACAAAAGCACGTATCGATACAATTTAAGCCCTATTAGTATGCTCAGCAATGATCATTAAAACAATTATGTTCAATAGCCCCATACCGATACGGGGTCAAGTCGTATCGATACACAATGTTATTTTCAATTAATTTTGTTTTACAGATTCAAATAGGGTTATCGATATGCACCCATCCATATCGATACCAAGCTACACCAAATTTTCCAAATTCAAATTACCGTACCGATACGGATCAAGCTGTATCGGTACCCCCTTAATTCGATTCCAAATATGGAAACCAATACCGATACGCCAACACTTGTATCGGTATGATAGGGCCGGTAATGCAAGTTTTTATCTGGTTTATTAGCAACTTATCCAACCAAACTATGTTAAAATTTAATGAAATTATACCAGAAAGTTTATTTAACCTAAATCTATTAGCATACTAAATTTTAGGGTCAATCGAATCCGTTTACTATGTTTTCCCCAATTTAGGTCAAATATACGTTTTATTCTATTTTTAACCAATTTCAAAAGTCCCATTTTAGCTTCCTAAACTTACTAAAAGCATACACTTAATACATACATCCATAGGGTCATAAGAGACTTATACACCCATTATGCCACCCTTCTAGGAGTTTGTAGGATTAACATACTTTACTTTAGTAGCTTCGTGACTTGCCAAAAACCTTTAATACCTTGATCTCCCACTTAAAACCTTGCCAACCTAATATGCATGGAAAATGAGTGCATTAGGCATACTTTGCCTAGTGAGGCAGTCATAAACAATGGATACATCGAGGAATGCATTCTAACATGCTTCAGTATTTTCAATGACAATAATGACAAGAACATGTACTTCAATGGCAACTTCAACACAATATCAATGATCAATACAACAACAATAATAATCGATACAATAGCAATAATCAATGGCATTTTATATTGTATATAAATAAGTTTTCTTGTATAGATATAAGGTATATGGATACACAAATTCCTACGCCGCACCAAAATCAATAGCAGTGTAGTCCCTCCGCCGCACCAATATGACCATAACAAATCATACCTCGGCCGCACCACAATAAAGGCCGTAGCCTAAAGACCTTAGTACACCCGTACTAATGAGCTCATGAATTCTATGGCATGCTAATTGTATCCAATCCTACATGAATCCAAGGTTCAATAATAATAGTCTGGTAATAATTATTTCAATGATAATGATTCGGTACAATAAATTGATAGCAATATCTCATTAGCCAATACTCAATATCAATGTTTCCATGGAAATAAATCAATATCAATAACAATGATCCAATGACAATATTTCAGTAGCAATATTTCAATTTCAATATTTCATTAGCAATATTCAATGCTCAATAATCAATAATTCTATATGTCAATGCTTCTATGATTCTGATGACAATAACAAGGATGCTACAGACAGTGAATCAATGAAGTACTTATTAATACTTACCAATATAGCCATCAACAATGTTTTATGCAATATCCTTAATACACAAGGTTAGCAATGCAATAATCAATATTAAAAGGTTCAGGAGAGGTACCTAGTCTACTCCTGAGACTTCGACTATACTCACCTCAACTTTTGAAGCTCTCAAGGCTCTCGAATAATGATTCCCTTATTCCTAGCTTTGGAAAGAGATGATGGCTCTTCTTCCTTCAATACTTGTGCTAGGTAAAACAAAGGGAGATGTTAGAATCAATACCTATAGATTCAAAATCAATACTTAAGCTTAGAAGAGCTTTTAGCCAATAAGACTTCTATGGATTCATGCTTTAAAAGCATGGGTTCAACTATGGTCTTCAAAGCTTAAATCTTAAAATTGAACTCTAACTATCTATAGATTCTCAAAATTATTTGAGGCTTTGGCTAACGAATTCTAGGGCTATCTAATGGTGTAGAGAAATAAAGAAAAGCTTAAGTAACCATGGGAGGTGCTTTCTTGAGCTCGATGTAGAAGATGACAATATAGGTGCTTGCATGGTATTTGAGAGAAAAATGAGATAAAGTGAAATGGGAGGCTCGACATGCTTATGCTATATTAAATCATTTCATATCTTTTGAAAAGTAAACCGATGATTTTTCCCTTCAAGGAGGGTGAGCTATACTATACTTATTTTATTCTTTTTTTTCCTATCCAAGATAATTTTGCCACCCAAATCATCATCTTTTTAATAACTAAGCCAACACTTGACATCATCTCCTAGAAATCCCATGAGAATTGGGTGGCAAGCTAGAAGGTGAGTCACCCTTCAAATGGGAAATTTATGAGGGTGGTCTCTCAACTTTCCATAGTTCACACTTTTATCCCCAGATTTCCAATTTTTATAATTTAGTCACTAAATTATTTCTAAAGGATTCAATTAGGTCCAAAGTCTTTAAATTGACTCAATTAGAGTCCAATACGGTATAATTGATATCTCAATTAGGGTCGCTATAATATCTTGATCTTTTCGATATAGATTTTTTGATCACCAGAACCTAATTCTAACTAGATCGATTTTCGGGGTGCTACAGAACTCTTTCTCAGTTGTTGTGTAGTTAAGCTGGGCCTCATTCAATGTGCAAATGGCATAATAAATGGTATGAAAAATTTTGTCACGCCTCTGTCCTAACAAAGCTCCAATGGCATAGTCGCTAGCATCATACATGAGCTTGAATGGCTCATTCCAATCTAATGCCACAACTATAGGGGCATTAATTAATCTATTTTTTAGTTCCTGGAAAGCTTTGTAACAAGAACCATCAAACGCAAAAGTGGTATTCTGTTCCAAAAGCAAGCATAAAGGTTTAGAAACTTTTGAGAAATCTTTAATAAAGCAATGGTAAAAACCTACATATTCCAAGAAACTTCTAATACCTTTGACACATGTGGGTGGTGACAATTGTTTGATTACCTCTACCTTTGCTTTGTCAACTTCCAGACCCTTCGTAGTTACTTTGTGTCCGAGAACTATGCCTTCCTTCATCATGAAGTGGCACTTTTCCCAGCTCAGGACTAGGTTGGTTTTAATATATCTCCTCAGAAAAAGTTCCAAACTCTAAAGACATTCCTCGAATGTTTTGCCAAACACCGAGAAGTCATCCATGAATACTTCTACGTTGCTCTTAATCATGTCTGAGAAAATTGAATCATGCAATGCTGAAATGTTGTTTTGGCGTTACACAATCCAAAGGGCAATTTTCTAAAAGCAAATGTCCTATATGGACAAGTGAATGTAGTTTTCTCCTGATCTTATAGAGAGATGGCAATTTGATTGTAACCCGAGTAGCCGTTTAGAAGGTAATAAAATACCTTACTTGCCAACTTGTCCAACATCTGATCGATAAAGGACAGTGGAAAATGGTCCTTCTGCGTGGCATTATTTAACTTTATGTAATCCATGCACACCCTCTAGTCTGACTAGTTCTTGAGGGGATTAGTTCATCTTTGTTATTCCGGATCACGATCATTCCACCCTTCTTTGGCGCATATTGCAATAGGCTGACCCACGAGCTATCAAAAATAGGATAATTTATCCCAACATCTAGCCACTTTATGGCTTATTTCTTGACTACGTTTTCCATGCTTGGGTTTAGTCTTCTCTAGGCCTTGATTGTTTTGCCATGGTAATCCTCCAAAATGATTTTGTGAATGCATATTGTTGGGCTTATCCCTCTAATATCAACCAATGTCCATCCTAAAGCTTGCTTGTAAATGCCCAATGTCTCCACTAATCTCCCCTCTTGGTCATTAGTCAAATTAGCAACAATGATAACTGGAAGGCAAAGGTGTCTCCTAAGCAAGCATACTTAAGGTGGCTTGGCAAAGGTTTTAGTTCCAGTTCCGGTGGCTTCTCAATGGATGGTTTACGTGCCTTGATTTCTCTTCCAGCCAACTCAAATGGCTCAGGTCTACTAAAATAACTCATCACTTCATTCATCATGGTCGGTTCTTTTGATTCTTCACTCATTATATCTTCATCATCCAGTTCTATGGCACCATCATTAGTATATTGGCAAATCTGTTCCATGTCCATAGTGAAAATGGATTCCATCATCTCAACAGCTTGGCTTTCTTCAGGTTCATCTGCACACTTAAGAGATGGAAAAATGTTAAATGTAACATGTTGGTCATTCATACGCATAATAAGCTCGCATTTTTTAAGATCAATTAAAGTCCTACTTGTGTTAAGGAATGGTCTTCCTAAAATTATTGGGATATTATCATCAGCCTCATATTCTAAAATAATAAAATCAACAAGGAATACGAATTTATCTACCTTTACTAACACATCCTCAATCTCACCCTTGGGATGTGCATAAGATTGATCTGTTAGCTGAAGTATTACTGTGGTGGGTCTAGCTTCAATTCCAAGCATTCTAAAAACTAAAAATGGTATCAAATTGATGATGGCTATCTATTGGTTATCGTTGCACAGCATCCCTCAGTGAGAGCAACAATCTCAAAATCACCCAGCTTCCTCTTTTTGGACAAGATGTCTTTCATGAATTTAATGTAGTTTGACATTTGTTCGAGAGCTTCTACCAATGGAATGTTGATATGTAATTGTTTAAGGACTTATAAGAAGCGCTTAAACTGTTGGCCTTGCTTGTGTTTCTAGAGTCATTCTGGAAAAGGTGGTGGTGGATAAGCAAATGCTGGCTCCACTAGTTTTGCAAAAGTGGCGCTGGCATTAGATTGAGGTATGGCATCATCAGTGCTTGCCTTTTTTTTCTCTAATTCTTTGTGTTTATCTACTGGTTCCACCTTTTCGTCCGGCCAAGTAGTTGATTGTTTGACGGGTGTCTCAGTCTCACATTGTTTTCCACTCCGAAGAGTAATTGCTTTGCATTGTTCTCAACCTTTTTGCCAAGCATCCTCCGTATCGCTTGGCAATTTCCCCTGGGGTCTATTACTGAGTGCATTAGCAATCTGCCCTACCTGAATATCCAAGTTTCGTATAGCCGTTGCTAAACTCTAGACAATTGCATCATTGTGCTCCATGTAATCAATTAAAGTGTTCCCCTAGGTAGATCTCTACCCTTGTTGGAAATTGTTTTACGCTCTCTGTGGCATTGCATTCTAATTTAAGTTTGGCAGTGCATTGTTGTTCTAACATTGAGCATTAAATTGGTTACCTCTCTGATTTGCCCATGAAAAGTTGGGATGCTGCTTCCAACCTGCATTATAAGTATTGGGGTGTGGGTTAAAGTTGCGATTGAAATTGCCAATAAAATTTACCAATTCGGGGTTGGATGGGCAGTGATCCACATGATGATCCTCTCCATAAATAGTTTAGAATGGATCTAGTGCCTTTACTTCGTGGACTTTAGTAGGCTTTTGCATAGTCTTCACTATATTGGTAAGACTGGAAATTTGAGAATTAATAGATGATAAGGCATCAAGCTCTAATGTTTCAGCAACTTTTGTTCTGGTCCCCAGTCTGGCAGTATGATACTGGAGGTCATTGGTGGCAATCCTTTCTAGGATGTCAAATGCCTTAGTATAATTCTTGTCTAGCAACGGACCATTTGCCAAAGCATCAACCACAGTCCTGGCTTGAGCATTGGAATTCAAGTTTTGGATTAAGAAAAATGACTAAGGACAAATGTAACACCCCCTTCCCGGTCTGGTAGAAATATGGGTCAAAAAGTGTTATCGATGATTAGTTTATTAATTTCGATGACTTGTACTATAAACAATGAATTAACGTTGTTACTTCGATGTCATGAAAGACTATGATCAATGTAAACTTAGTCGATTTATAATTAAGGATCATTTGGTAACTTATATAAATTTAGTGACTAAATTGTAACTCTTGAAAATCACAAGGGCTTATCAATAATTAGGGTTAACAATGTGAAATTCAATGCAGGAATATCTTGCTTACAAATTTTCAGAACAATCAGAGTTCATTTGTACCTTCAATTAAGCCTTATAACATTTAGTGACCAAATTATAACAATTAGAACTTTCTTTAACCATCTTTTACCTAACTTACCTACCTTGGTACCGATACTTGAAGTGGCCGTATCGGTACGCTAAAGTAATATTACTTAAACTTAGATTCTAGTAACATAAGGGTGTATCGGTACGCCTATAGCCGTACTGGTACGAGGCTGGCTACACAAGAGAGAGGATCGGTACGCCTTATATTCGTATCGATACTCAATTATACCAAAATTCCAGCAACAAATTACCTTACCAATATGCCCTAGGCCATATCGATATGCTTATCATGACTATTAAAACGGTTAAGTTCTTTAAACTCGTACCGATACTAGGTATTGGTACGCACAGTCAACGCCAAATTGGTCAACAATAAAGATTTGTACGGTGTCAATACGGTGCTATAGTAATTTTCTAGATTCAAATATCCGTACCAATACTTCAATAGCCGTATCGGTACACCTTTATACCTACGTCCCAAATTGCATACCCTTACCGATACACCACCACCCGTATCGTTATAGACAGACTTGTAATGAAAGATTTAGTCTAGTTTTTAGTTAAATTAAGCACCTTAATCTTATCCAATGGTTACCAAATTTTACTAGCAAGTTTATAATCATCAAATCTAAATGCATGCCCAATTTCATACCTATATAAATCCATTTACTATGTTTTCCCTTATTAGAGCATTTTAGTCCATTTTACTACTTTTACCAAAATACCAACAAGCCATATTTCATATTTTAATCCCTTCAACATAGTGAGCAATATATATACACACAAAATGGGGATAAACCAACATGTGTAGACCCTATGCCACCATGCTAGGAGTTCAGAGGCTATGTTTACATTACAAATAGCTTGTGTGACTTGCTTCAAAACACTTCTTGCTCCGATCCTTGATCCGACTAACCTTTAACTTGAAAATGCATGAAAATAAGATGCATTAGGCTTATATATCCTAGTGAGGTAGTCAACAACAATAACATGTATTCCAATAACATCAATAATATGTATATCAATGTAAATGCATCTCAAATCATATTTTAACAATAATTTGTATATCATAATTCCTTGGATCAACATGTAAATATGGATACACATATTCCCAACCAACATCCCCAACAATAAATGGTCAATATCCTCCAACATCCCCAACAAGATCAAAATTGACACATCCCACCAACATCACCAAATAGAGCCTTAGCTCAGAGACCATAGTCCACTCCGTACCAATGAGCTCATGAATTCTATGGCATGCCAATTGTATCCCATGTCCATTCGTATCCAATGATTCAGTACTTAGGACATTAACAATAACAATAGCAATAACGGTAGCAATGATAATAACGATATAGCAATAATAATATACAATGATCAATCTGGCCTTTTTCAATGTTTTGATGATATCAATGAAAATGTAATGATTCAATGATTTATATATCAACGTAATAAGCTTACCCAATCTTACCAACAGTACCTCCTATGAGGTTTCGATGTAACCATACCTTGACATCATTTATGGAAATGCAATAATCAATATTAATGAAATTGGGAAAGCCACCTAGCCAATCCCGAGGCTCCGACTACACTCATTGATGCTCCCGAAGCTTTTAAGGCTCCCGGATGACAATTCCCTTGTTCTTTAACTTGTTGGAATTTGAGGGATTTGGTGATTCTTCACCTTGGTTCTCTTAAGCTACAAGGAAATAGGAATCACAAGGATTTCAATATCGATGATAGAATCATAGAAACCTATTAGCTATGAAAAACAATAAAGACTGAACTTGATATCCCTAGGAAATTCTAGGCTTCATAGCATTCTTGAGGTTGGATTTAAACATGGTTTAGCGATGGAATCTATAGGCCAATAAGAGATTATAGCTTCCCGATAAATATCTATAATCTAGGATTAAGGAACTTGAGAAAATAAAAGCTTGAGTTATCCTCCAATGGAGGTGCGTGCTTGAATTGGTTAGAGGAAGAAGATGATGAAGAGTGGTGCGAGCTTACAACATTAATCGTGTAAGCCTCTTCATTCTTTCATCTATTTTATTTGTTTGGCTTTCCTTCAGGTGAAGAAACTTCACCCCAAATGACCATATAAGTGGTGATTAATCTTGAGCAAGGGTTAATCACAAGGTTAGTCCCTCAACTCTTTACTTTTTATAGTTTTCCCCTAAACTTTTAATTTTCCCAATTTAGTCACTAAGACAAGTTTTAAAGGTTCAAAATATGGCCCTTGATTAATAACAATACTTAATTAAAGTTTAATAATCCAATAATTGGCCATTTGGTCAAAAGGTTAATACTTTATATGACTTTACAATGCAAAGATTTTGATTACCTAAATTGAATTCTGGCTAGGCCCCGTTTTGGGGTGTTACAACTCTCCCCCTTAAGAAAAATTCATCCTCAAATTTTACCTGAATCAAAGAGATGAGGATATTGATTTCCAATGGTTTCTTACAGTTTCCATGTAGCTTCTTCGATCTTGCGGCTCCTCCAGAGCACCTTGACTAGAGGAATGTTCCTGCTTCGAAGTCTCTTAACTTCCCTTGCCAGTATCTGTACTTGTTCTTCCTCATACCTCAGATTAGGTTGAAGTTCTAATAATTCAGGCTCAATAACATGAAATGAATCGGATCTATACTTGTGGAGCATTAATGCATGGAATAAATCGTAAATCTTGCTTAGATCCTGAGGAAAAGTTAGTCGGTGAGCCACAGGACCAATTCTTTCAATCACCTCGAAAGGTTCGATGAATCGAGGACTTAGCTTCCCTTTTCTACCAAAATGAAGAATCTTCGTCCATGGGGAGACTTTCTAGAAAACTTTATCACCAACTTCAAACTATATATCTCTACTCTGGAGATCAACATAGCCTTCTTTCGGTCAAAGGCGGCCTTCAAACGATCGTGAATGATGGTAACTAGTTCTTTAGTTTCTCAAAGTAAGTCAAGGCCCAACATTTTGCTTTCACTAAGTTGAGACCAACATAATGTTGTTCTACATTTTCTACAATACATGTTTCATACGGTGCCATTTCGATAGATGATTGATAACTATTATTGTAAGGAAATTCGATAAGGGGTAGGGATCTCTCCCAAGTTCCTTCAAAGTCAATGACACATGCACAAAGCATGTCTTCCAGTATCTGAATCACCCTTTCTGATTGACCATCTAACTGAGGGTGAAAGGATCACTTACCATGTGCATCCTTCAGCATAACATGCTTAAAAACAGTATATCGAATACTTTAAAACATGCTTAAATAGTAGGTACATGAACATTAAACCATGTGCATAAATTCATTTGAATAAGCACAACCGAGAGAGTAAAACCACTTTATACTTACTTCCAAGTCTAGGTAAGCGTTTCAAGCTCTACCTTAACTTTCAAAACTCTGTTCCAAAACATCAAAATGCTTTAAAACACGTTTCCACTCACCAATACGCGAAACCTCAACTTGCCGATGTGAAATCAAGTATCCGAAACCTCCAATGCTTCTCCAATCAACTACGGATCAACCTCCCCTATTTTTACCACAAAATAACAGAGTATTAATGCATCATAATGCATTCTAAACAAAGCAACTACAATCTTTCTCGGGTATCCACAAAACCTTCACAATAACCCTCCACAACAACCGAAAACATAACCAACATACTTCGAATCAGAACCCAGCTAACATCTATCATTCTAACATCACTTCCAACATCAAAACACATCTAAAAACATATCCAAATCAACCTACCACCTCCAGCAACCTTACAACCATAGAAACACCACAAAACCTCAAAACTAACAACCTAAACAAATAGAGATTCTTAAGTTTCCGAATTCGATTGATAAAAATCTCTTATCAACATTATTAAACATCCAAAATATAAATCAAAGCATCCTCAATTACTGGAAATTAGATCCAATCCGTGAATGAACTCATTTTCCCCAAATAACTCAATTAAACATTATATGATCATTAAAATCATATTCGAAACACAAAAACAAGGATCAAACACTTGAGAATTTCAATAAAGAACCATACAATAGAGGAGATCTCAGACCTTACCTCTATTGTGAAGTTTCCCCTCAATTGATTTGTGAAAAGCTAAGAAAACATAAGATTTTAATGAGATTTTGCAAAACAAAGTTAAAGAATCAAGTTAAAATCAATAATCTGAGTGAAAAGAATCTCTCACCTCTGGATTTTGATGAAATTCTGATTGTTTGGTAGAAAAGAAGTTGAGAGAAAAAAGTTACATAAATTTTCTTTAAAACCTAATAACTAACTTAGAAATTTTAACCCCTCTTAAACCACCTTTAAAACACATGTTTAAAATGATTTAATTGAAGGGAGAAACCACCAGCAAAAACTTGGTAATTTAGCTCCTTAAGGATTCTAAGAATTTGACCCTTTTCATTTTAGTCACTTTAAAATAGTTTTCAAAAATTGCATTTTGGTCACTAACTAAAATGTCACATTTCCAAATTCCATTTTCCAAAATTTATTCCACCAAAAATCAATATATATTGAAAGATGATTTTTAACTATTTTCCATATTTTTATCTTACCGAAAAATATACAGACCCAAAACCGACTCGAATCCCTACTCCAGTCCACTGGACCGTCTAATAAACCACCAAACTACTAAGCCCTAAAACCGGGGCATTACAAGATCGGTTAGGATGCTGATGGTATTGTTGCTTAAACCCTTGTTGCTTGCCTTTCTTATACGACAAAGGAGGACGAGAATCATCTTAGGGCCTCTTTTCAAATTGGGTTGTCCCACTAGCCCTCTGCGACCTTTGTGCAGCTTTGATAGAAATAGCTCGATTTACGAGCTCTTGGTAATCTGTAATCCCCAATACTATGAACAAATGTCAAAGTTATGGATGTACTGCTCCACCGGTCTCCCACCTTGCTTGAGATGCGGAAAGATATCTCGTCTTTTAGCCAAATAATACTCACTGGTATATTTCTTTCTGAAATCACGCAGAAAGAACTCCCAGGGTACAACTTCTTAAGGAGTAGTAAGTATAGTGGTTTCCCACTAATGGAGAGCCTTGTCTGCCAACAAAGGTAAGGCACATTCAAGTTTGTGCTCATCTGAGCATTGTAACTGCTTATTCAATATTCTTAAGTTGTTCAACCAATACTTCACCACTTTAGGGTCCTCACCAGCCCTGCCTATAAAGGTAGTAGCTCGATGTTATGCCAGTTTATCAATAGGGGCCCAAGTAGTAGAAGTAGCAGCGAAGGAAGATTGAGCAGATTGCTTGGACTTAAGAGCAGCCATGAACTGTTTGAACATCTCAGTCATGTTCTTATAACATTCAAATTGAGCATTCTGCAGTATAGGTTCAGGAATCAGTGGTTCTTATTGAGGAACTTATGAGTTCAGAAGGTCTTCCCCACTTTTCTCCTTGCCATGTGCCGAGGAGCTGTGTAACCTCCTTGACTCGGTCTAGCCGAAAGACTGAACCGAGCGAGCTATATTAGGTTTTACCAAAATAAACCCCAAAAGATTACAACTAAATGGTCCATTTTTTCTTTTATATCATCTAAATTCATTATTATATCCTATAGTGTTCATACAAGTCATGCTTAAAATTACAACTCAATCGGGCGTCATTTCGACATCTAATTGCTCGAATTTAGCTCTCAAGGACTAAAACATAATTTCCAATTTTTACAAGGATTTTCATAAAATTAAAGTTACCAATCCTCAATTAGTCATGTAACTACCTTCATGATAAATCTCAATCCAAAATAGCCATTCATACACATTTAATTGCACATTTAAGAAACAAGGACTAAAATGCAAAGATTTCAAACATTAGATAGCATCTCAACAGGTTTAATGGTCTACGTACCGGTATGGGTGACTTGCGTTTCGATACGGCATAAGAAGACAAAGGTGTACTGATATGGTCCCTAGGGTATCGGTACAAGCTTGTGTATTTCAAAAATTAGAATTCTAGTAGCTAAGAATCGTATCGATACGGTAACCTGTGTACCGAAATGAGCACTATTTCAACACTATGTGTATCGATACGTTACTAGGCGTATCGGTATGCCTAGGCTATTTTGAACATTCTGATCCTGGACGAGTCCCCACGTACCGAAACTTGAGGAGCCTGTACCGGTACGGGGCAACCTGTATTAACCTCTAGATCCAACATATGACACTTTGTCTCAATTTAACACTTTCCATTCAACCTCTAATCATCATAGACATTCAATCATCAACCATAGCAACATAGATTGGGGCTATACTAAGCATGGCATATTCAAGCAATCACCTATGATCATGATTTCTACCCAAGCATGCTTAATGTCTCACAACCCTCAAAACCAAATGTAAAAGCATTATACCAAACCAAAACATCAATCCAAACTATTACAATAGGGAGTAACTCAAAATACATCTCCCAAAAACAACCCGATCACATTGCCTTCTTATTACTACTTAATGTATATAAAACCATACTTTGTATAAAAATGTTCCTCGGATCCTTCCTTGCTCACGTGTTGCCCGAGAAAGCTGTTTCTCAGCATTGAGGAGGAAATGAGAGCGTAAGCAATAAGCTTAGTGAGGGAATTGCAAAAACACTCGTCAATGCATTTAAAACCATTTCTATCAAATCACATGTAATTATCTCATGGCAAAACATCTCATGTTTTTCACAACATCTCAATATGCACATTTAAATCATTTTCTAACTCATGTATCATGGATTCAATCTCTACGTCGATTTAAGCTTCACACCACAACACCTTTATTACAAGCTTAACGAGTAACACATGTATAAATCTCATTATACAAACATAATCCATTTCACATAATACATTATCTCATATATTGGTTTTCAAGTGACTCAAAACCAGCAACCTTTCATTTCTAAAAACTTATTGGATACATGGATTTCTTAAGTGGTTCCCACAACCACTTCACATACATACCTCAACCGAAGTAACGACAGACTTGCCCACCTCAACGGTTCAAACCAGAGTAACAGAACATTTACCCACCTCTACGGTTTGGATATATAATCCACTAGTGGGAGTAAACGAAACATTTACCCACCTCAACTGCTGTGATTCTCATGTTGGAGATTACATACACTTAACACCCCTCGACAAACATGATGTGACTTTTTATAGTGCACTCTAAACCTTGTGGCATGCCAACTATATCTGATATCATTTTAAACACAGCCACTTGCCAATATATTCAATAAACAACATTACCTTACTGTTTTACATATGCATCAAATCAATCTAACACAAATACATTAAGACATGTATTTAACAATCTCCAAAAACACATTTATAAACTATATGCCATTCTCATGAATCATCATCTATGATCATTTGCAACATCTTTCTCTTCCAAAACATGCATAATAGGATGAGTAAATAAAACCAACAACACATACATGAGTTTTATTTTGCAAAATTGAAATCGAGAAAAAGCTCAACCGATACTTACTTCTAAGCTTAGATAATGTAACACCTTGATTTTGGGTTTAGTTGTTTTGGGGTTCGTTTTAAGGGTTCAGTGGACCGGTATTAGGGATTTGAGTCAGTTTTGAGATTAAATCAAATTAAATATTTTTGAAGGTGATAAAAATATATAAAAATGTTCAAAAATCATTACTTAATATATTAATGATTGCGGTGAAATCAATTTTGTAAAATGAGGTTTTGAAATTGGACATTTTAGACTAGTGACTAAAATGTAAACTTTGCAAACTATTTTTAGTGAATGTTTTGTAAAGGGTCAAAACTTTGAATCTTTAAGGAGCTAATTGCCCAAAAGTCTAATCTCAGGCTTTATCCCTTAATTGGCTATTTTTAAAGTGGTTTTGGAAAATATAAATAGGTTGGAGAGAATTAATTTGATAAATAATTCTTTAAACAAAAATCACGTAACTAACTTTCTTTCAAAGTCTTTTCTCTCAAAATATCTCCAGCCAAACACCAATCTCTTCTTCTAAATCTCCAAGCAAATCTTTCTTTTATTAAATCTTTTGTTTTCAAATGGTTCTCAAACAAAACCTTATTGTTTTAAATTTGTTTTCTCATGTAAATCATCTAATAAAGGGAGAAAGCATTCATTAGAGGTAATGTTCGTTCTTCTCCTCTAATGAAAGGTTCTTTACTGAAATTCCCAAGTTATTGATTCTTTACAATTTTTTTCTAATGTGTTTTGATAATTTAATTTAGGAAAATTGGTTTTAATCATGTTGTGATTGAGGAAATTGATATATTTTCGAATTATATCTGTTTTGCTGGGTTCTTGATCAGATTAGATCATGATTTTAGTGTTTAATAATGTTGAAGGCTTGGTTTTATCAATATAATCCCGAAACTAGTTGAATCCCTAATGTTAAAGGTTGTTAGTTAAGGGTTTTTGTGATGTTAATGGAGTTTAATCATTGGTGGAAGTAAAAGGATGTTGAAGAAGGGTTTTTAGATGTTAATTGTTGAGGTTTGATGTATTGAACCGTTGTTTTGGGGCTGGGTTAGGGTTGGAAGGATTTTGAGGTTGATTTCGATAAGTTTTGGATGGTTTTTTTATGTGGCCAACTTGTGAGTTGCGGGTGATTACTTTGAGGCAGTTGTTTGGATGCATTTTGATGCATGTTTCCTCTGGTTTTGTGTGGTCAAAATAGGGAATAATCAAGGAGAAGTAGCTTGAGGTGGATCGTTGCTTGCCGGGAGCTCGATTTGCATTGGCGAGAAAGGTGAGGTGTAATCTGTGAGTGGAAATGGTTTAAAAAGTCTTTCAAAGGTTGAAAGTGGTTTAGGTTAAGTTTGAAACACTTACCTAAGCTCGAAAGTAAGTTTCCCTCTTTTTCTTTTTAATATCGGATTGGATATGAGCATGGTTTGTAACCCCCTCGACCCGACCTAGTCACAAGACCGAACCGAGCAAGCTACATTAGGTTTACCGAAGTAAACCGGTAATATTAAACCTAAAACACGTCCATTTTTATTTTATCTTGTCTAGATGCATTAATTCATTCCTACATGTTCATACTATACACAGGTGAGCACTCATATCAATCGGGCATCAAATGATATCCAATGGCCACAACACGACTTAGGGACCAAAATGTAATTTCAGCAATATAAAAGGACTTTTCTAATTTTTAAGTTACCAACCTTTAATTAAGTACATTTCATGCTTATGTGTCAAAAACTAGCTTCAAATGATCATCCAAGCTCAAATTATTGGCAAAACAAGATTCAGGGACTAAAGCGAAAAATACCAGAACTGCATTTCTAGGACATTAACAGAAACAACAGTATCTGTATCGATACGCTTAGTCCCGTATTGATACGATTGTGAATTCATCGTTTTGATACGACAAGACCCATACCGGTACACCACTTCGAGTATAAAATATGTTTTAAATTCCTTACACACCGTAATGATACGGTCCCCTAGTGTTTTGGTACGCGACCACTCTCCCAAAAAGTAAAATTCCAGTAACCATTAGGCGTATCAAAACGCCCTTACCTGTACCAAAACACTCTGGCCTTATTCGCCTAGTCGTACCGATACGGTCCCCCGCGTATCGGTATGCCTGGGCATGTAATGTCAAAATTAGCTGGTTTTTCACACAATTCTAGATGCAATTGACCCCTAGCAACTTGCATACATGTTAACCAACACTTGAATATACACAAACTACCATTTATATCAAGGTTAGGCAACCAAAACAATCTCACACTTCCAAAAGACTATTCTAGAGGCATGCTTCCTAGACCATTTTGCCAAACATACCAAACTGCACAATTAAACCATTCACAGTATAACTGTAGACTCTCTAAATGAATGCTGACACAAGGGGCAGAAGATATGTATTGGAAAAGTATAAAACAATGCCAAGATGAGTCTTTTGTGTGCAAGTATACACTATCTGCAAGAAATACAATGGTTAAGCTGAGTATCAATCCCACGGAGATTGACTTGGAATTCAATTGCTTTTGATTGTTACTTGACTTGAGAAAAAGTTGTTTTGTTTTGAAGTTAGTTTGGAAATAATTGAATAAAAAAGAAATAAAAGTAAAGTAAAGACGTTGGCAAGGAAGGTGTTTTAATGAATGATGAGCGTTGGCAGGGAATGACTGGTTTTCACTCTATTCATGTTGTGCCAACCTTTAATAACAACCTTTCCTGGCATTATTTGCCGAGCAGATTCAAAATTAGCAAAGCCTCTCTCGGTGGTCATTGCCCTAAATTGATCATGTAAAAACCCCTATATCTCTATAGTGCATGCTTTTAAATAAACCAATTTGATTAAGATCTAATAAGGGGTAGATTTCACTCCCGAAGTAAGTTCATCTACTTGAACGACTTCTCTCGAAGCTTCTCTCCTTAGTATTCAACAACTTAATCCCTGCCACCACAAGTCTGTTAAGATATTGAGGCGCAATAGGCCAACAATGCCAGCTCTCGCTTGGCGTAGTATTTAAAAAACATTAAAGTATGCTAAATAGATAAAACATTGCAGATTTATTATTAAAAACTAAACATGAAAACAGTGTTTCAACACAAACATCCCCCACCAACTATTGAATTAGTTCATGGTGAGGGATTTAACCGAAGAACCTAAACATTTTCAAAATACATCATCATTAAAAAATAAAAATAACTAAACAAAGAGAATAGGCAAGAAGGGGTCACTTGATGCAGCCCTTCAATGGCTCCAAGTCCTCGGTCTATCTGGTCGAACCACACAGCCTTTCTCTTCTGATCGTCAATGAAATCCTCTCCAAGTTCTCCCCCAAATGCTTGCTTGATCATTTTTAAAATAGGCATGAGAAGAAGCCCTAGGATAAGCCTTGGGATCATTTTATCCAGATTTGAAGTGATAAGCTAATAAGGTGAGAACCTGATCAGGTTTTCACTAGGGCTAACATCATATGACGTCTATCCTTTAGCAGCCGTGCTTGGCATCGTTTGATCCATATGTGCCAGACAGAATTGGCATCCTATTTTTTCACCTTCCTATTTTTTCGGAGTTTGATCAAATGCTATTTTTTTGTAGCCTAATCTAGTCCTATTTTTTTTAGGATGGCATTGCCAAGGGTTCTTGGCATAACTCTTCTGGCATCCTATTGCCAATGGTGCTTGGCATTTCCCTTCTGGTCCTTCGCTGCCAACAGCAACTCGGCATTCTCTCTGGCATTCTTTCTTGTGTTTCATTTCTGGGCCAAATACTATGCCAAACCTGCAAAATTGCCAACAAAATGACCATTCACACTAGCATAGACAGAATTCTAAACTCCTTATGCAAATGCATGATTTTAACAACATTATGCAACTAAATGTACCTAAAAACTAGCAAAAGTATTGTAAGATTGGCATTAAAAATAGTACTTTTGGAGAGGCAACACACCCTAAACCTAACTGATTGCTTATCCTCAAGTCCTCAAGTAATGCAAACAAATAAAAACAAAAACTATGAAAATGTTACCTCGACAAAAATTTGGTTAGAATGCCAACAAGTACTGGCAAGCAGATTTTGGCTCTATTTCTATCCTCAGTATCTTAGTGAAATAATGCCAAGCAGGTAGTAATTCAAGTGCAACAATATAACTCTAGTCTAAGTTCATGAAGAGTGCATGATGTGTAGGCAATATGCATGAAGTATCCTTTCACTCCCTTAGTCAATTTTACTAGCTAAACTCATATTCTTATTTTTATCATTTTTTTCTTTGCCAAGGGTTTCTGTCGGCATTAATTTAAGCTTGCTTCGTGACACTATTTAGTGTGAGAGATAAGAGGGAGCATACCACGAATCCCCACCTTAATATAGACATCACTAGGCTTTCTCTTCAACTCATACCCTAAAGTTTTGGACTTGAGAACTAAGAGGGAGCAAACCACGAAGCCCCAAGTAGCTTATTATCCCTAAGGTAGAGGAGAGTTCTATTTTTTTCTTGCCTTGGCAGAGCATTGCTGCCTTATTTACTTCTTTTACCCTAGCATCATTTTTTTTAAATCTGAGCATAGTTTCAAAAGGTCTAAGTTTGCTAAGAAACTAGATACATACTACGTGTAAAGTGTAAGTTTAATTCCCTAAACTAGAGATCAATTACCAAGCAAACCTGGCATAACTATTCTGCTGGCATGGCATTGCAACTAGAGATTAAAATTTCTTCATTGGACAGACACCTAGATCAAATTAAACTTGCCTAACAAGTGTTAACATTCTTCAAAATTAAACCGAGGCAAAATTTTCTTTTTTTAGTGGTTCGGTATACATCTATTCTAGGTGACCTAGATGTCTTGGCAACAAGAATTAAACATGAAATGCATAGCATAAATGCGAAGAAATGCACACCCCAAACCCAAGATGTGCATTGTCCTCAATACATGAAAACAACACATATATACAAGAAAACATAAAAATAACATGCATGATCATGCAAATGCAATGGAATAACATGTAAAAGAGTTTAGGAAGAGGAGGACTCCCCTTCGTAGACTTAATCTCGTATGGATTGGCTGGCATGGCATCATCGCTGGTAAAGGGCTTGCTAGGGAAATCTGGAAATGCTGTCATAAAATGGGACATTTTATTCAAGAACCTCCCTGATGATAGCATCCCTCTCATTTGTGTAGTGTCTTATCTTATCATTTAGTTCCTCGGCTGTCTTTAACTTTTAGAGAATGATCTCTTGGTGATGGTAAATTTGAGACAACACTGCTAGTGAACTGGTTGGCATGGTCACTGGCACTGCCTTTAACACCTTTGGCTTTGGCGTGGGCACTTTTTCCTTCTCTTTGCCTTTGTCTTTTGGCTCGGCAACGGTGAGGTTTCTCCAAATAGCAAATGCGATTATTGTTCCCTTGATCCTTTGACCTTTATCTATATCAAGCTTTGGCACACCATTGAGCATGTAAATGTTAGAAATTAACAAAAGAAAAAACAAACTGCCATTACCTCTTGCTGCACATTTATAAGTTTCATCGATGATGAGCTTGCCAACGTTAATTTTGTGCCCCATCATGATCGAGTGCAATAAAATCAGCCTTTCTTTCGAGATAGTCTCATTATGGGTTGTAGGAATCATATTGGCCTTTAAAAACTGATTCCATCCTTTCGGTTGATGTTTCAATGCCAATTGTTTCACCTTTTGGTGGACTTTCGATGACACTGTCCATGTTGTGCCAGGCTCCCACGAATCTGCCAACAACTTTTTTCTCTTGGCAACATTCATCGAATTGGCATACTCAAATTATTCATCCCCTGCACCATCTAAATCAAACATAGTGTTAATGTATTCTTCATCAAAACACACACGCGTACCTCTAATCATCAAGAAGGGTGAATCTTTGGTCACAAGATGGACATAGAATTCTTGAACAATGGTGGCATCAGACTAGGTTAGTGCATGGACAGAGTGTGGTCTGGCTGGCATGTCATCCTTGGCAAGGAGGTTTGTAGGGAACTCAAAAATGCTGGCAGTGTGTGGACAAACATGTTCTTACGTGTTTTCTTCATGGCATGGTCCCTGACATGAACATACTGCCGAAGAATCGAGTTTCGCTCCTTGGCTTTCTTTAATTTCTGGAGGATGACCTCCTAGCGTTGATAAATCAGGGAAAGCATTGCCAATGAACGAGATGGCAACGGAGTATCAAGCACTGCCTTTGGCATCCTGGCCTTACCGACGCATTTATAAGTTTCATCAATAATGATACAGCCGATGTTGATCTTGCGGCCCATGATGATTGAATGTAACAATGCCAGTCTTTCAATGCAAGTTGCTTCACTGTCTGATGGCATTTTGATGACACAGTCCACTTAGTGACAAGTTCACAAAGTTCCTTCAACATCATCTTCCTCTTGGCATCGTCCAAGGCTTCCGAAAACTTGGTGTGTTCATACTCTACAACAAGTTCATTCTCCGTATTTTGTTCAATCACCCCATGCCAGTCCTTGCCTTGGAATTTTCCTTGGCAACAAAATAATGCATTCACTCAAAGGAACCTTTCAAAATAGAAAAAATAAACGAAAAACTAAAAATTTAAAACTGAGATATCTCAAGTACTGAAAAAATAATTCTCCTAAATCATTCATAATGATCAAACTGAGTTGGCAAAGAGTTGCTGAATTTTCGTAATGAGAATGGTCTCTTTGGCATTATTATGATTTCCTTCCTGGTAGTGCTTCAGTCTATGGCAATCTTTTGTTTGAATAACCAACATAGAAAGCCAAAGAATTACTTACCTTTAAGTATGCCGAACTCTAGATTGCTCAACAAGGGAGAATGATTTGCTAGGGGTTTTTGAATAACCACCTAAGAAAACCAAAATACCTATTCCATGTAGGCCTATCAAATCTTTGATTGAATTCAGCACCCAGTAGTGCTTAAGCTATGGTCTTTCTATTTCGTTTGATGCCAAGGTGTATGTATCCTCAACCGGTTCCAGACTTGCCACAACATTCTTAGTAAATCTTTAATTTCTGGCAGCACCATCTCTGGCATTATTGTCATGGCCAAATTCTCTTGCTTCAGCTTTCATTCTCAGTCAATTGGCATCCACTTTTCCGTTAGCAGCAAGCTATTTTAGCACACCTCGCTTCATGGAATCAGTCCTGACCAGAATTGATCTTCTATGTGGCTCAATTGTTTTGCCATTGCACTATTGTTTTATGGCATCAAATTTCATTCCTTGGCAAGTCAATGCCAGGTTCTCATCCAAAATGGATTCCATTGGCTCAACTATATGGCATTCTTCAAGTTTATCTGCACACTTAAGAGCTTTGTCGACATTAAAAGTAACATTAATTTGTCTCACCAATGTAGGGTTGGCAATTACTGGTTCCACTGGTTTTGCCGAAGTGGTGTTGGCATCAAATTGAGATCTGGCATTACTGGTGCTTGTTTCCTCTTTCTCAGCTTCCTTAGTTTCTTCCGCTGGCACTGATTTATTCGTATGGCAAAAAATTGGCTCTTCTCCATGCGTTAAAATATTGACTTGGTTGCCACTTAGGGGAGTGATAGCTTTGCCTTTTTGCCGAGCATCATCCGTATCACATGGCAGAGCTTCTGGAGGTCTGGCATCAGATAGTTGTATGGCATCATCAGCCTCTGCCTCTTCTTTCTCTACGTCCTTGGGTTCACCTGCTGGCATTGATTCGGCTTCCTGGCTAACAATCGAATGCTTACTTTCGTCTTCTTGGTTTAGAACTTCAGGATACTCCCTTCTGCCCTGGCAATGAACTTGGTAGCAATATCTAGCTTTGCCTCGATGTTGTTGTGTTTAATATCATTGCCTTGAAATTGTTCCTCACACTCTATTAGCACAAATGAGTCCAATATACCTGTTGTGGATTACTCTTCATCGGTATAATCTATTGATTCAAATGTGTTAGGAAAAACTTGATACTCGTAATGTTGATTCTGAATTCCTTGAGGTGCAAATGAAGGAAGAAAATTGCCAGCTTGTTGATGTAGCGTTGCCATGGCATTTTCATCATTATCACTAACTGAAGCGTTTGCGACCTCCTGCTGCCTTGATGGAAGCTCTATCTTGTTCTCTTGAGGCATACCATTCACGACATTTGCAAACCTGCTGACTTGTTATTCCAAGCCTCTAATAGCATTCGTGGCTTATTCAAATGTGTCTCCAATGTAATTTGTTTTCTCTTGAGGTGGATTATTGTGCATTGGCATTTCTGAAGGCAATTTTGCCATGCCAAACGATCTGTTGGATCGATAAAGATCTGTCGCTGATTTCTCATGAAGAATGCTGCCTTGGGATGGCATTTGTTCGAAGTTTGGTGGTGCAGCAAAGTTGTTAGATGCATAATAATCATCGTCTTGATTATTCCAAAAAATATTTTGCAGCCGGTTCAATCCTTGGTTGAAGTTGTAGGAGAAAGGGTTGTTCACATTACAATGCCCCGTGTAACAATAGAAATTAGTGTTGAAGGAGCAATTGTCAAATGAGTGGCATCCTCTACAATATCACAAACAACGGGTGTTGCTTGCCTTTTGCTGAACTTGTTAGGCACTTGCATTGATGTAATCATGTTTTTCAATTCAGAAATCTGTGTCGTTAGTGTTGTATAGGCATCCTCTTCATGCTTTTCATATCGTCTTTGCTCATGGACCACTCCTGGAGTTGGACATTGGTAGTCATAAGTGGGAAAAATGTAATCATCATCATACCATATGCGGCTTCCCATACTCTTCTTTGTAGCTTCCCTAAAAAAGAAAAAAATGATCAAAACAAAAAAACAAAGCTAGTAAAATAAAAACAAAAAAAAACAAGTAAAAATTAAAGAAATAAATTCCGTCGCAATCCCTGGCAACGACGCCAAAAACTTGTAGACTCTCTAAGTGAATGCTGGTAAAAGGGGCAGAAGATATGTATTGGAAAAGTATAAAACAGTGCCTAGATAAGTCTTTTGCGTGCAAGCATACACGGTCTGCAAGTAATACAACAGTTAAGCTGAGTATCGATCCTGCAGAGATTGACTTGGAATTCAATTGCTTTTGATTGTTACTTGCCTTGAGAAAAAAGTTGTTTTGTTTTGAAGTTAGTTTTGGGAATAATTGAATAGAAAATAAATAAAAGTAAAGACGTTGGCAAGGAATGTGTTTTAATGAATGATGAGCGTTGGTAGGGAATTCCTGGTTTTCATGCTATTCATGTCGTGCTAGCCTTTAATAACAACTTGTCTTGGCATTGTTTGCCAAGCAGATTCAAAATTATCAAAGCCCCTCTCGATAGTCATTGCCCTAAATTGATCACGTAAAAACCCCTATATCTCTATAATGCATGCTTTTAAATAAACCAATTTTATTAAGATCCAATCTATACTCCTAAAGGGTAGATTTCACTTCCGAATTAAGTTCATCTACTTGAACGACTTCTCTCGAAGCTTCTCTCCTCAGTATTCAACAACTTAATCACTGCCACCACAAGTCTGTTAAGATATTGAGGCGCAATAGGCCAACAGTGTCAGCTCTCGTTAGGCATAGTATTTAGAAAACATTAAATTATGCTAAATAGATAAAACATTGCCAAGGCAGATTTATTATTAAAAACTAAACATGAAACAGTGTTTCAACGCAAACATCCCCCACCAACTATTGAATTAGTTCATGGTGAGGGATTTAACCGAAGAACTATAAATATTTTCAAAATACATCATCATTAAAAAATAAAAATAACTAAACAAAGAGAATGGGCAAGAATAGGGTCTTTCGAGGCAGCCCTTCAATGGCTCCAAGACCTCGGTCTAGCTGGTTGAACCACGCAGCCTTCTTCTTCCGATCGTCAATGAAATCCTCTCTAAGTTCTCCCCCCAAATGCTTGCTTGATCGTTCTTCAAATAGGAATGCGAAGAATCCATAGGATAAGCCTTCACGTTTGAAATTTGAATGCGCCAAGGGATAAGGGATGTGATCATCTTATCCAGATTTGAAGTGATAAGCTGATAAGGTGATAAGCTGATCAGGTTTTAACTAGGGCTGACATCATATGCCGTCGATCCTTTGGCAGCCGCGCTTGGCATCGTTTGATCCATATGTGCCAGACAGACTTGGCATCCTATTTTTTCACCTTCCTATTTTTTATGAGTTTGATCAAATGCTATTTTTTCACAGCCTGATCTAGTCCTATTTTTTAAGGCTGGCATTATCAAGGGTTCTTGGCATAACACTTCTGGCATCCTATTGCCAATGGTGCTTGGCATTTCTCTTCTGGTCCTTCGCTGCCAACAGAAATTGGCATTCTTTTATGTGTTTCATTTCTGGGCCAAATACTATGCCAAACCTGTAAAATTGCCAACAAAATAACCATTCACCTGACATAGACAGAATTCTAAACTCCTTATGCAAATGCATGATTTTAACAACCTTATGCAACTAAATGTGCCTAAAAACAAGCAAAAGCATTGTAAGATTGGCATTAAGAACGGTACTTTTAGAGAGGTAACAATAAGCTACATGCCAACACACTCAACATAGCATATTAAACCTGGTCAAACCAGCACAACATAACAACCCATAAAGAAACTCTAGTTGCATACCAAATCATCCATTCAACCTCAACCATAGGCAAATAACAACATCAAGCTAAACAACATATAACCATCATCAAAAACCAGCTTAGAATCATTATATAGAACCTCAATGCAACGGACTTACAATTCCTAAAAACCATGGCGAGCACATTGCCTTATTAACCGTAGTTTATCTCTTGGATCCTCTCAAACCTTGCCTTTGCTGCCCCGAACTTTAATGCTCTGCACCATTAGGAAAAAGAGAGCGTAAGCACACATGCTTAGTGAGGATGCTCATAAAACAATGATGCATTAGAAACCATTTGAACACCATATGCTTAATTTTCCCAAAACATGCTTACAACCTAAGCATTTTTCCATGATTCCAATCGAATTAAAACATAATAACCTTTGTGCAACATCATGTACAGTCCATACTTAAATCCTAAAGTATTTTGAACAAACCATGCTTAAATCCCAAAGGATTATGAACTATCCGTGCTTAAATTCCAAAACATTAAATCATAAACTTTGCTTAAATCTCAAAGCATTAAAAAAATAAGTTCAACACATGAACCATCATATATATTGGCATTTATAGTGACCCCAATAGACTACCTCTATCCTATACACATATCGGATACACGGATTTCTCATATCATGCCTAGTTAGACCATATGATATCCCAAACCTTGCCTAGTTAGACAGCAAGTTTTGACACCCTCGCCTAGTTAAACCGCGAGTTTTATCTCTTTGCCTGGTTAAACTGCAAGATGTTATTACCTCGCCTAGTTATACCGTGAGTTTTACTTCCTTTCCTAGTTAAACCGCAAAATTACCATCAATTTGGGTTGCCTAGTTAGACTGCACGCCCCAAATGAAGTCCCAACATTCCAAGTGGCCTTGTTAAACTGCCATTCCTCAAGGACCCATGGCCACGATCGATTTTGTTCATATTTTATAGTGCACTTTTAATCCTATGGCATGCCAACTATATCCAATTGTTTTCTCACCTTGTCACATAGCCAATATATCATTTACAAATCATTTACAACCATTTACTTACTGTTTACAATGCATTAAACAAAACATCACGTATGCAAATCTCATTGCTAATGCGATCACACCATTCCCAACCAGAATGAAAACCAATGCTCAATAGCATTTAATATACTTTCAATCCCCGACATGTGTACTCAAAACCTTGCATTTCCAGTAAGTAAATCATACCACGTTTATCACCAAAACATGCAATCAACATGCTCATATCCAAGCCAATATTCAAGAGTAAAATAAGGGAAACTTACTTTCAAGCTTAGGTAAGTGTCTCACGCTTACCCTAAACTCCATCAACCTTTACAAACCTTTGTAAAACATTAAAAACTAGTTTCCACTCACTGATACGCCTCGCCTTCCTTGCCAACGCGAAACAAGCTCCTCGGTAAGCAACAAAACAACGTCAAGCTTCGCCGCCTCGATTGTCCCCTATTTTTAACACATAAAACTAGAGGATAAATGCATTAAAATGCATTCAAACCATTGCCTAATAGCAATCTCCTGCAACTCCCAAGTTGCCCACTCGAAAACCATCCGAAACATACCAAAATCATCACCAAACGTTTTCGAAACTTAACCCAGCCATAAAACAACAATTAAACCCATCAACCAACATCTAATAACATCCAAAAACTCTTTCCTAATATCTTTTTACCTCCAACAAAGATAAAACTTGATTATCTCCACAATAACTCAAAACTAGCAACCTAAATAATTACAGATTCAAGAGTTTTGGGATTCAATTGATAAAAACAACTATTAACATCAAAACACATCCAACACACATTAAATCAATCTCAAACACTAGAAATCAGATCCACTTCAGAAATTACCATGTTTCATCAATATTTCCAAAATAAGTCAATTAAACATTGTAAAACATTAAAATCACATTACAACTTATAAATAAAGGATCAAGTACTTGGGAATATCAATAAAGAACCATTTAATAGAGGAAATCATAGACCTTACCCTTGTTATGTGATTTCTCCCTCAGTTGGGTTGTTTAAAGCTAAGAAAACATAAGATTTCAATGAGATTTTGCAAAACAAAGTTAAAGAATCAAATTAAAATCAATAATCTGAATGAAAAGAGTCCCTCACCTCTAGATTTTGATGAAATTCTGAGTGTTTCAAAGAAAAGAAGCTGAGAAAAAGGTTTAGAAGAAAGTTACGTAAATTCCTTTTAAAAGCTAATAACTAACTTTAGATATTTAATCCTCTTTAACACCTTTTAAAACACATGTTAAAAATGATTTAATTGAAGGGAGAAACCACCAGCAAACACTTGGTAGATTAGCTACTTAAGGATTCTAAGGATTTGACTCTTTTTATTTTAGTCACTTTAAAATAATCTTCAAAAATCGCATTTTGGTCACTAACGCAAAATGTCATATTTCTAAATTCCCTTTTCTAAAATTGATTCCACAAAAAATCAATATATATTAAAAGATGATTTTTAACTATTTTCCATATTTTTATCTTACTGAAAAATATACAGTCCTGAATCTGACTCGAATCTCTAACTCGGTCCACCAGACCGTCTAATAAACCTCAAATCTGCTAGGCCCAAAACTGAGGTGTTACATGGTTGATTACATGTTTTGGTTTCAAACATGGTTTGTTTTATTTACTGTAAATTCATGGTTTTGAATACACATGCAATGGTTTTAAAGTATATGAAATGTGAGTGAGCATTGGTTTTCATTCCGGTCGGGAATGTGGTATTGCTTTGGCAATGTGGTATGCATATGTGGCGATTTTGTATAATGCATTGAAAAATAGTGAGTAAATGATATATTGGCTATGTGATATGATGAGAAAACATTCGGATATAGTTGGTATGCCATAGGATAAAGTGCATTATAATATAAGTTTAAAATCAATCGTGTCCATGGGTTCTTGAGGTATAGCGAATTGCCTACTCAGACAATTGGATTCTCACCAGAGGTTATGCGAACTGGCTAACCTACGTGAGGGTAAATCTTTCGGATTGGCAAGGTTTGAGATATCATGCAGATTGGCATGGTATGAGAATGGTGGAGGATTGTCCATCATGAGTTATCCGTGTATCCGATGTATGGATGGAGGATTGTTTATCCAATGGTAGAGGATTGTCTATCCAAGGGTAAAGGATTATCTACCCGAGGTCACTATAATTGCCAATATATGAATGTTCATGTGTTGAACCTACTTTTTAATGCTTTGCGATTTAAACATGGTAATATGATTTAATGCTTTGGGATTTAAGCATGGTAATATGACTTAATGATTCGGGATTTAAGCATGAGATGGTTTAATGCTTCGGGATTTAAGCATGTGATTTGTAAATGTTTTGCATATAGACGATATGCATGTTTTGATTTGGAATCAATGAGAAAGCTTTGGTCGTAGGCATGGTTTGAAAACAAGTGTTTAGTTTTCAAAGGATTTTAAATGCATCATTGTTTTATGAGCATTCTCACTAAGCATTTGTGCTTATGCCCTTTTTTTCCTAATGATGCAGAGCATTAAAGTTTGGGGCAGCAAAGGCAAGGTTTAAAGTGATCCAAGAACAAAGACTACTTTTGAGTATGAACCCGATTTAAGTTTTCGGTTATTAAGGCAATGTCTTCGCCATGTTTTTGGGATTTGAGATTCTATTTTCCCTTGGTTTTTGAGCATGGTATATGATGTGTTTTGGAGTTGGATTGATGTTAATAAGCATGTTGTTAATTCTTGCTTATGGTTGATGATAGGTGGTTGCTTAGGTATGCATCTAGTTAGCCTTGGTTGAATGCCATGTTTTGATTATTATAGCATGTTGTTTTTGATGCAATTGATATGTGTGTAAGTGGAATATGCTGGAGAATGTTCAATTCAGTGTTTTAGTATGTTTGGAGAAGTGTTTTAGGGAGCATGCCTATAAGTTGATCTTTTGAAAGCATATGATTTGTTGTGGTTGCTAAATCTTGGTGCAATTGATGGAATATGAATGGATGGTTGATTGTATGCATGAATGTGAGTTGCTAGGATCTAAATGCATTTAGATTAGATTGAAAAACCAGCTAAAAATGACATTTCAGGTCCAGGCATATCGGAATGAGTCCCCTCGTACAGGTACGACTAGGCCATTTTAGGCTTAGCGTTTCGATACGCGAGGTAGTGTTTAGATACAGGTAAGCCCTTTTAGGCATAACGTTTCGATATGAGGGGCAGTGTTTCGGTAAGGGTAAGAGCAAATTGGCTTAGCGTTTTGATACACGGGGCCGTATCAGAACAGATTTGAGCTACTGATACGGGCTGCAATTAATTCAGTTATTGAGATGTTTGAAAGTTTCTGATTGCTTCATTTCGGTCCCTGATTGTTGTGAATGCAATTGCTTGAGTTTGGATGGTCGGTTTGAGTCGAGAATTGACATGCAAACATGTAATTTGACTAATTGAGGATTGACAACCCTAATCTCTTTAATGATCTATTAATTTAACAATTTTACATTTTAGTCCCTAAAATGTATTATATGTAATTAGTTGCCTTTCTATGGTCCATCTCCTTTGTAACTTCACCCGCTGCAAGTATGATCACTTAGAATTAATAATATTCATCTATACAAGATAAAAGGAAAAAAATGGACTAGTTTTCGTAATCTTTCTTTGGTTTACCTTGGCAAACCTAGTGTAGCTCACTCGGTTTGATCGGGCGTCTAGGCCGGGTCAAGGGGGTTGCATTTGTTGGTATCAAAGCAATGTTACGAAAGGTTGGGATGTTGTTGTTAGATTGATTGTTATTGTGTATATGTACGGTGATTTTTTTAATGTTGGGGTGCGAATTGGGAACATATTGCCTATTACCGAGGTTTTAAAATGTTTTATAAGGTTGTCTTGGATTCGTTGTTGAATGCTAGCCTGATTTTAATGTGTTTTGATGCTTTTGTTAGCATGGCTCGACGTGAGACTCATTCGACGGCTGGTAATGCTGGATCTAGGTAGAGTAATGTTGAGGAAGGGAATCCTCCTAATGTTTTACCTCCTCCTCCTCCGTTGGTTCCTCTTGTTGATGTTGGGATATGTGATGTACCTCAGGTTCTACAAGGGCCAGTTTTTAGTGATTTGGCTCCATTGATCCAAGCAATGACGAGAGCTTTACAAGCAGCGATGGTTGGGGTGCAAGCACTGGCACCTACTGTGGTGGTTAATCAAGGTTTACCTTTGGAACATCTTTGTAGTTTGGGAGGTGAGGAATTCAAGGGTTTGAGTCCTGAAACAGTCGAGGGATGGCTGGAAAAGACAATCTTTATCTTGAACCAGATGGGTTGCAACGATGAGCGCAAGTTGGGTTGCACTTTATCCTTGATGCAAGGTGATGCTTATCACTAGTGGGTGACTATGATTGTAGGTGTCCCAGAGGCAGATGTGACTTGGGAGTTCTTTTAGAGAGCTTTCAAGAGAAAGTATCTTGGTCCTCAATATTTGGATGCTAGGAAGCACGAGTTTATGTTGCTATCGCAGGGATGCATGTCAGTTGCTGAGTATGAGGTAAAGTTTGTTCGCCTAAGTCAGTATGACCCAGAGTTGGTTCCAAATGAGCAACAGAGGTGTGATAGATTTTGCTATGGTCTCGTGAAGGACATCAAGACGTATCTGTTGGCTGCGGATTACACAGATTTTGATATGTTGGTCAACGATGCCCAGGATATCAAGAAGTCCCTGGGTGTGATAGGACAAGTTCTAAGCATGGGCTCGAGTAAGAGACATACTGATTTTGGCTATTCTAGAAAGCAGAATGGGAGGTTTCATGATAAGAGGCACAAGCCGGATCATAAGCGTGGTTGCAGTGTTGGCCAGGGTAACTAGAGAGTTCGAGCTATAGCTGAATGTGAGCATTGTGGTAGGTGCCACATGGGTGCGTGTTGGGGAAATGCCAGTTTTTACTGGGTATGTTGACCTCCCAATCACATGAAGCATGATTGTCCCCGTGTTGTAAGGGACGGACCGGTTGCGTTTGAGCTTAGGGCTATGTTTGCAAGGTTGAGTGTGACACAAGAAGGTGGGTTGTTGGCAGAGTTGCAAGTTAAGCTGACAATGTCACAGATGATTAAAGCTAAGTAATCGTTTGATGATTCTCTTGTTTCGCATGTTAAGGACATAATGGATGGTAATCCAACGGATTTTCATTTTTATGGTGATGGGGTTTTGTGTTTCAAGGTTCGAATAGTGGTGTTGGATGATTTGGAGTTGAGACACACTATTTTGACAGAGGCATATTCTAGTCCTTTTGCTATGCATCCCGGTAGTACCAAAATATATCGTGGGTTGAAAGAGGTGTACTATTGGGTTGGTTTGAAGAAGGATATGACTGAGTTTATTTCTAAGTGCACGGTGTGTCAGCGGGTTATGGTTGAACATCAGTTTTCGTCCAATTTGTTGTAACAGTTGAGAATTCCATAATGGAAATGGGAGAGAATCACCATGGATTTTGTGTTAGGGTTGCCGTTGACACTAGCTAAAAAATATTCCATTTAGGTGATTGTTGATCGTTTTACGAAGTGTGCAATTTTCTGCCAGTGCATGCGACGTATACTTTGGACAAGTTGGCGAACTTATATATTGTTGAGATTGTGCGTTTGCACGGGGTACCTAAGTCCATTGTTTCGGATAGAGATCAAAGGTTTACAGCGAGGTTTTGGGAATGTTTGCATCAAGGTTTGGGTACAAGGTTAAGTTTCAGCACCGCGTATCATCCTCAGTCGGATGGTCAATCTGAGCGTGTTATCCAGGTTTTGGAGGATATGTTGAGGTGTTGCATCATTGAGTTCCAAGGAACTTGAGGGAAGCTTTTACCTTTGGTTGAGTTTGCGTATAACAATAATTATCAAGCGTGTATACAGATGGCACCGTATGAGGCTTTATATGGCCGGAGGTGTTGTACGCCTCTTTGTTGGGTTGAGGTTGGGGAAAAGCATGTTTCCTTACCGAATGTGTTGAAAGACACGGATGAGAAGGTAAAGCTTGTGTGTGATCACTTGAAAGCGGCTACGGATCGACAGAAATCTTACACGGATTTGAAGCGTAAGGAGATTGAATATGCGGTTGGTGATTGTGTGTTCTTGAAAGTGTCATCGTGGAAGAAGGTGATGCAGCTCGGTCGTAAGGGTAACTTAGTCTGAGGTTTATTGGACCATATGAGGTTGTGGCGTGTGTTGGTCATGTGGCCTATCGGTTGAGGCTGCCTCCTGAACTAGAGAAAATACATGATTTGTTCCATCTATCTATGTTGCGGAGGTATCGGTCGAATCCCTCGCATGTTATGCCGGTAGAGCATATTAAGTTGAGGCCGAATTTATCTTATGATGAGGAGCCGATAGAAATCCTTGATTCCAGCAGCAAAGTTCTTTGTGGCCAGACGATTGAGCTTCTTAAGGTTTTGTGGCGACATTGTGGTGTCAAGGAAGCCAATTGGGAAAGTAAGACGGACATGTAGGAGAAATTTTCGCATTTGTTTCCTCCAGGTAAATTTCGAGGATGAAATTTCTTAAGTGGGGGAGAGTTGTAATGCCTTGATTTTGGGTTTAGTTGTTTTGGGGTTCATTTTAAGGGTTCGGTGGACCGATATTAGGGATTCGAGTCACTTTCGAGATTAAATCGAATTAAATATTTTTGAAGGTGATAAAAATATAGAAAAATGTTCAAAAATCATTATTTAATATATTATTGATTATGGTGAAATCAATTTTGTAAAATGAGGTTTGGAAATCAAACATTTTGGACTAGTGACCAAAATGTAAACTATTTTTAGTAACTGTTTTGTAAAGGGTCAAAAGTTTGAATCTTTAAGGAGCTAATTGCCCAAAACTCTAATCTCAGAATTTATCCCTTAATTGGCTATTTTTAAAGTGGTTTTGGAAAAATATAAATAGGTTGGAGAGAATTAATTTGATAATTAATTATTTAGACAAAAATCACGTAACTAACTTTCTTTCAAAGTCTTTTCTCTCAAAATCTCTCCAGCTAAACACCATTCTCTTCTTCTAAATCTCTAGGTAAATTTTTCTTTTCTTAAATATTTTGTTTTTGAATGGTTCTCAATGTTTATCAAACAAAACTTTATTGTTTTAACTTTGTTTTCTCATGTAAATCATCCAATTAAGGGAGAAAGCATCCATTAGAGGTAATGTTCGTTCTTCTCCTCTAATGAAAGGTTCCTTACTAAAATTCCCAAGTTAGTAATTCTTTACAATTGTTTTCTAATGTGTTTTGATAGTTTAATTTAGAAAATTTTGTTTAATTGTGTTGTGATTGAAGAAATTGATATATTTTCAAATTAGATATGTTTTGCTGGGTTATTGATCAGATTAGATCATGATTGTAGTGTTTAATAATGTTGAAGGCTTGGTTTTATCAATATAATCCCAAAACTAGTTGAATCCCTAATGTTAAAGGTTGTTAGTTAAGGGTTTTGTGATGTTAATGGAGTTTAATCATTGCTGGAATTAAAAGGAAGTTGAAAAAGGGTTTTTAGATGTTAATTGCTGAGGTTTGATGTATTGAATCGTTGTTCTGGGGCTGGGTTAGGATTGTAAGGCATTTGAGGTTGATTTCGACACGTTTTAGATGGTTTTTTATGTGAGCAACTTGTGAGTTGCGGCTAATTGCTTTGAGGCAGTGGTTTGGATGCATTTTGATGCATGTTTCCTCTGGTTTTGTGTGGTCAAAATAGGGGTTAATAAAGGCGAAGTAGCTTGAGGCGGAACGTTGCTTGCCGAGAGCTCGATTTGCGTTGGCGAGCAAGCCGAGGTGTAATCGGTGAGTGGAAACGGTTTAAAAAGTCTTTCAAAGGTTGAAAATGGTTATGGGAGTTTAGGTTAAGTTTGAAACACTTACCTAAGCTCGGAAGTAAGTTTCCCTCTTTTGCTCTTTAATATCGGATTGGATATGGGCATGGTTGATTACATGTTTTAGTTTTGAGCATGGTTTGTTTTATTTACTGTAAATGCATGGTTTTGAAGACATATGCAATGGTTTTAAAGTATATGAAATGCTAGTGAGCATTGGTTTTCATTCTGGTCGTGAATGTGGTATTGCTTTGGCAATGTGGTATGCATATGTGGCGGTTTTGTTTAATGCATTGAAAAACAGTGAGTAAATGGTTTGTAAAAGATATATTGGCTATGTGACATGATGTGAAAACATTTGGGTATAGTTGGCATGCCATAGGATAAAGTACAATATAATATATATTTAAAATCGATGGTGTCCATGGGTCCTTGAGGTATAGCTGATTGGCTACACAGACTATTGGGTTCTCACTAGAGGTTATGCGGATTGGCTAACCTACGTGAGGGTAAATCTTGCGGAATGGAAAGGTTTGAGATATCATGCGGATTGGCATGGTATGAGTATGGTGGAGGATTCTCCATCATGAGTTATCAGTGTATCCGATGTATGAATGGAGGATTGTTCATCCAAGGATAGAGGATTGTCTATCCAAGGGTAGAGGATTGTCTACCCGAGGTCACTATAATTGCCAATATATGAAAGTTCATGTGTTGAACCTATTAAAATTTAAGCATGGTAATATGATTTAATGCTTTGGGATTTAACCATGCTAATATGATTTAATGCTTTGGGATTTAAGAATGAGATGATTTAATGCTTTGGGAATTAAGCATGTGATTTGCAAATGTTTTGCATATGGTCGATATGCATGTTTTGATTTGGAATCAATGAGAAAGCTTTGGTCGTAAGCATGGTTTGAAAACAAGTTTGGGCAGCAAAGGCAAGGTTTAAAGTGATCCAAGAACAAATACTACTTTTGAGTATGAACCCGGTTTAAGTTTTCGGTTAATAAGGCAATGTTTTCCCTATGTTTTTGGGATTTGAGATTCTGCTTTCCCCTGGTTTTTGAGCATGGTATATACTGTGTTTTGGAGTTAGATTGATGTTGATAAGCATGTTGTTAATTCTTGCTTATGGTTGATGCTAGGTGGTTGCTTAGGCATGTATCTAGTTAGCCTTGGTTGAATGCCATGTTTTTATGATTCTAGCATGTTGTTTTTATGGAAATAGATATGTGTGTAAGTGGCATATGCTAGAGAATGTTCAATTGAGTGTTTTGGTATGTTTGGTAAAGCGTTTTAAGGAGCATGCCTATAGGTTGATCTTTTGAAAGCATATGATTTGTTGTGTTTGCTAAATCTTGGTGCAAGTGATGGAATTTGAATGGATGGTTGATTGTATGCATGAATGTGAGTTACTAGGATCTAAATGCATCAAGATTTGATTGAAAAACCAGCTAAAAATGACATTTCACGTCCAGGCGTAGCAGAACACATCCCCTCGTACCAGTACTGCTAGGCCATTTCAGGCTTAGCATTTCGATACGCGGGGCAGTGTTCCGGTATAGGTAAGAGCAAATTGGCTTAGCATTTTGATACGCGGGGTTGTATGAGAACAGTTTTGAGCTCCTAGAATCTGGGTTTTGTAAACTAGCCAAGTCGTACCGAATCACCTGTACGCGTACCGATACGGGCTGCAATTAATTCAGTTATTGAGATGTTTGAAAGTTTTTGATTCTTTCAACTTGGTCCCTGATTGTTGTGAAGTAATTGCCTGAGTTTGGATGGTCGGTTTGAGTCGAGAATTGACATGCAAGCATGTAATCTGACTATTTGAGGATTGGTAACCCTAATTTCTTTAATGGTCCATTAATTTACCAATTTTACGTTCTAGTCCCTAAAATATATCGTATGTAATTGGTTTCCTTTATGTGGTCTATTTCCTTTGTAATTTCACCCGCTGCATGCATGATCACTTAGGATTAATAATATACATCTAGACAAGATAAAAGGAAAAAATGGACTGGTTTTCATAATATTTCTTTGGTTTGCTTCGGCAAACCTAATGTATCTCGCTCAGTTCGGTCGGGCGTCTAGGCCGGGTCGAGGGGGTTACAGATAAGTGTATCAAACTTTATCTAAACTCCCACAACTCATTTGAAACCTTTTAACTGCAGTAAAACACTTTTCCACCAACCAACAATCCAACGCTTGCTTGCCGATGTGCGAATCAAGCTTCTGAAACTTTCGCTCCTTCTTCAAAAGCCAAAGGATTCAACTCCCATACTTTACCCAATGAAAAATATAGGATTAAAACACATCTCTGTACCTCAAACCTCCAGCAACCAACAAACACAACATTGTCTCACAAGAATCCACTTAACACCCTCCTAAAACCATCAAGAACACCACCAATTCTTACCTAAACAAAGCCCAACCAACATCTAATGTTTCTAACACATTAACAACATCAATTAACATCCAAAAAATCTTAAACATGCCCTTATACATCCAGCAACACTACATCAACAAGATCAAGCCAAAAACCAACTATACACAACCTAGAAAACTCACAATCCACATAGTTTCAGGATTACATTGATTAATCAACTCTTTCAACATTAAAATACATCCAAAATGAGATATAAATCAATTAAATCCATCACCAAAATAGATCCAATTCAGTTTCTAACAAATTTCCAAGAAAAGTCAATTTAACCAATAAATCCATATTAAAATCATAATCTCTTAACATAAATCAACAATAAAGGATCAATAACTTGGGAATTTCAATAAAGAACCTTTTAGAGGAGAGAAACGAAAATACCTCTAATTGATGATTTCTCCCTTCATTGGCCAAGCTTTGATGAAATCCAAAGAGATTTTGCAAAGGTATTTAGAGAAATCAAAAAGGAAATCAATGGAGATTGATTCTTGGAGATTTTGAAGTAGAAATCCTAGTTTGGTTGCTGATAAAGACGGTTGGAGAAAAGTAGTTACGTGAGAAAATAGTTTTGGCAAATTAAATATCTTTTTAATAAATCCTCATTTATTCATTCATTAAACCATTTAAAAATACATTAAAATAGCAAAATAAAGAGGGAAATCTGTTGAAAAAGATTGGATAAATAGTTCCTTAAAGATTCTAAATTTTGACCCTTTTTCAATTTAGACACCAAAAATAGATTTGAAATCTTTCAATTTAGTCACTAGACCAAAATGTCTAAAAATTAGATTTAATTACCTTAAATTGACTTCACCAAATTACTTAAAATATTAATTAAGTAATTTAAAACATTTTCCCCATATTTTATTTTATCTCAAAATCAATTGTATAAATTTATTTTCTCGAACTATTCGAATTGCCTAAAGCGGTTCTCCCGAACCACTTACCCGATCTGGCCCACATCTAGGCCCAATTTCAGGGCGTTACAACTCTCCTCCTCTTAACAAATTTTGTCCTCAAAATTTACCTGACTGAAAAAGATGAGGGAACTGCTTCAACATGTCTGTTTTGCTCTCCTAGGTAGTTTCCTCTACACCGCGGTGCCGCCACAACACCTTTACCAACTCAATGGTCTTCCCGCGGAGAAATTTTCTACTTGAATCCAGAATTCTCACCGGTTCCTTAGCATAGGTCAAATCCGGGTTCAACTCAATCTTACATTGATCATATGGAATCTATCATTTTCTAAATTCTATTTTTTGTAACATTGCCCTCACTCAACTTGGACTCAACTGTTATTTCTTCTACGACTCTTCACAACGAGCCTTCTTTTACTTTAACATTGGGGTGAACACCATGTCACCAATTTCCTAAATTTTCCTTAATTTTCAATAAGGTCCCAAATCTTTATTAGTCTGAACCATACAACACACTAAGGCAAAAAACTCACTTCAAATTTATGAATTGTCTAGCGTATAAAATCTTGCTACTATTCTCATTCCACCCACTGGTAAATTATTCCTTTGTGCTAGGTCGACCACGTAGATCCTTGACCTGAAGATCTATTCTTTAAGCCATGCAAAAATATTCTTCTTTTTCTTGATCCTGATAGTTTTCCATCCCACCCTTAGGTTTAGCTGTCATTTTTTCCTTTGGTCATTGGGAAGATCTTTCTTCTATCTTAGCGGTAGTCTAAAAACATGCCTCCTAAGTCTCCGAAATTTCATTTCTTCAATTAGACTCAATCTTTATTTTTCTGATCCAACTAAGGTACTACGTTAGACACTCGCTTTGAGTCCTTGAACTGTGTAGCATACAAAGTTTTGCTATTATTCTCTTCAGAATCACTGACAGGTTTTGTATTTAGGTTGATCATGTACATCCTTGACCTTGCATTCTAAACTCTATTCTAACAACAATATAGAGAAACCTTATTTTTCTATTTCTCTTACTTTTTTTCTTTCCTCTCTTTCCTTCTATTTTTTTCTTTCTTTTTCCTTTTCTTTTTTCATCTATGTCAGTTTGCTGACAATCATTTCAACAAAGGATGCTTTTTGCTTTATATATATACATACAAAATCAAAAGAAAAAGAATAGAATTCCCCAGATATCAGTGCAAGAGCGTCTTAGATTCGATCCTCTAGTGATCAACGTCTTACCATCGAATGTTGTGTTGATATTTAAAGTTGTGAAATTCCTGCCAGATTGCTCGGTTCATCCTTATGATTATGGTATTTGCTTGATCTGTTCGAAAACTACTCCTTCTAGTTCTCATTGTTTTTCTCCGTAATATGTTGAAGCTTTCTGATTTTGTTTAACCCATGGAGTGTAGAAAATATCATTATGAGAACTTTTAGTACAACTGTGTGTTTTTGGTTGCAATTAATATAGTGTCAGTGTCTTCGAAGATTCATATTTCGCGCTAGGGTATTGAACAGGTGAAGTATAGCTCCTTATTAGATTTGTTCTCCCCCACAGCTCCATCAGGATGTTCCGAGACTTATTTGATTGTCCATTCATTTCTTAATTTTTCAAATTTTCTCTTTTTTTCAAAATTCAACTCATCACAGTCCTTTGTCTCGAGAATAATGATGGAGCATATGTAACGCCCCGATTTTGGGCCTAGTGGTTTTGAGGTTTATTAGACGGTCTGGTGGACTGGGTTAGAGATTCAAGTCGGGTTTAGGACCGTATATTTTTCGGTAAGGTAAAAATGTGGAAAATAGTTAAAAATCATCTTTTAATATATATTGGTTTTTGGTGGAATCAATTTTGGAAAATGGAATTTGAAAATGTGACATTTTGGTTAGTGACCAAAATGTGATTTTTGAAAACTGTTTTGAAGTGACTAAAATGAAGAAGGTCAAATTCTTAGAATCCTTAAGGAGCTAAATTACCAAGTTTTTGTTGGTGGTTTCTCCCTTCAACTAAATCATTTTAAAGATGTGTTTTAAAGGTGGTTTAAGAGGGATTAAAATATATAAGTTAGTTATTTGCTTTTAAAGAAAATTTACGTAACTTTTTCCTAAACCTTTTCTCTCAACTTTTTTCAGCCAAACACTCGGAATTTCATCAGAACCCAGAGGTGAGAGATTCTTTTTACTAGGATTATTGATTCTAACTTGATTCTTTAACTTTGTTTTACAAAATCTCATTAAAATCTTATGTTTTCTTAGCTTTAAACAAGCAAATTGAGGGAGAAACCACATAACAGGGGTAAGGTCCATGATCTCCTCTATTAAATGGTTCTTTATTGATATTCCCAAGTATTTAATCCTTGATTTATGGTTTATAATCTGATTTTATGTTTTTATATAGATTTAATTGGGTAAAATTGATGAAATGATGAAAGATTCAAATTGAATCTGATTTCTAGTGTTATGAAATATTTTTGAACATTTTGGATGTTTAATGATGTTGATAAGTTGATTTTATCAATGGAATCCCAAAACTCTTGAATCTCTAATTGTTTAGGTTGCTAGATTTGTGTTTTTGAGGTGTTTTGGTGGCTGTGTGGTTGCTGAAGGTGTTAGGTTGATTTGATTCTATTTCTAGATGGTAATTGATGATAAAAGTGGTTTTAGATTGTTAGGTTGTGGCTGGGTTGTGTTTGGAAAGGATTAGTTGAAGTTTTCGGTTGTTGTGGTTGGGTAATTGTAAGGTGAATGCAAGAATCTGTGAGAATCTATTGTTGCAGTGTTGTAAATGCATGGAGATGCATTAATCCTCTGTTGTTATGTGGTTTAAACAGGGGAGGTTGTTTTGGAAGCAAACAGTGTGGCATTAGAGGCTTCAGACTCTTGATATTGCATCGATAAATCAAGGCTTCACATATCGGTGAGTGAGAACGTGGATTCTAGCATTGGGATGTTTTAAGGTGGTTTATGGGAGTTTAAACTTATCTTGATACACTGGTTTAAAATCAAAAGTAAGTAAAAAAGGTTATTCTCTCTCGGTCGTGCTAGTGTTAAATGGTTTTATGCACTTGTTTTGATTTACATGTTACCTATTGTTCAAGCACGATTTAAAGTGTTTGATATACTGTTTATAAGCATGAAATGCTGAAGGATGCACATGGTAAGTAATCCTTGTAAGTATATGGTTTATACTTGTGATTTAAAACATGGTTGCATCTTTGGAACAATGGTTTGGTTAATGCTTGTTAAAAATAGTGAGGTCAATGTAAGTGGTTAATTATATTGGCAAGTGATGTGGTTTTAAAATTTTTATCGGATATAGTTGGCCGGCCATAGGATTGAGTGCACTATAATAAGTTACCTTGGATGTTGAGGGGTGTAGATTCGTGTACCAAAAACTCCATCTGAATACCCTAACGGTAGAGGGGTTAAACAGTACCGTGGACTCCCGTTAGTGGATTAAGCATCTAACCGATGATTGGGGTTGGTGTCCTTGTGGGTTGAAAGGTGTACCCGGTTGGCAATGTACCGCGATTGTTATTGTATCGCTATTTCGGATGAGATGGCTTGAAGTGTTGGTTGAGCACTTGTTGAGTCCATGTATCCGATGAACTCTTTTGTTAATGGACTTGTTTAATGATCACTTGTAAGCCAATATAATTGTTAATGTATCATTGAAAGGTTTATGTTGTATGATGTGATTTATACATGTTTACTCTTTAAGCTTTGCATATGGTAGTTATGCATGGGAGGGCTTAAATTGAGTTTGAGCAATGGGACTTGCTGTTGGTTAATGATACATGTTGCATATGATCAATATGCTGGTTTTAAAGATGTTAAGTGCATGGTTTTAAAGGCATGATAATGTTTTAAAGGTTGTTTGAAATAAGTTTCAATGTAATGTTGAGAAATGTTTTAAATGCATTGGTGGTGTTTTGTTTGTGAGCGATCCTCACTAAGCCTTGTGTGTTTACGCTCTTATTGTCCATCAATGCAGAGAATTGAGAGCTTTGGAGGCAGCAAGGAGCAAGGGATCCTAGCAAGACTTGTTTACCAAAGTATATTTGGACGAGACTATAAGTAATAAAGGCAATAGGGTACTTGATTTGGTTTTGGGGGATGTTTTGATAAGCTCTCTGTTTGAGCAAGTTAGTTTGGTTGTTCTAAAGTTGTAAATGGCCTTTATGGTTTGTTTTTGGTGATGGTTTGAGGTTTCATGTTTTACTTGAATGGTTTTCTAGGTTGCATGCCTATAGATTTACGTTTGTTGCAAAATGCCATGAATTGATGTTGAATCTGTGATATTAAGTTGTGAAATGTATCCTAAATATGTTGGATGTATGTTAGAAGCATGTTAGGGTGTTTTGGATAGATTTAAAGCTTGTTAAACCAACTGAATGTGACATTACAGGCCCAGACGTACCGATATGCGGGGGACCGTATCAGTACGGTTAGGCAAAATCAAGATTATTTGTTCGTTACGGGCTTGTATGTATCGGTACGGCTAGGCAGAAATAAGCATGGTGTTTCGATACGGGCTTGAGTGTTTCAGTACAAATTTCCTTTACTGGTCTCTGCTTTTTAGGACAAAACTCGCATACGGAAACACTACCATACCGTACCAGTATGATTATCAAACACTTTCGATCTGCCAGCTAGGCGTACCGAAACGGGTTACAATGTATCAAAACAGTACAGGCTTGTGTAAGGCACCGTATCGATATGGTGGCATGCGTATCGGTACGGTTGTCTATTAATTCAGTTAATGTCATGGAAGTGAAGTTCTATTTTTTTAGCGTTTTGGTCCCTGAATGTTATGGATGCAATTGAATGAGTTTGAATGTTCGAATCGAGCTGATTTTTGACATGAAAACATAAAACCTACTTAATTAAAGGTTGGTAACTTAAAAATATGCTAAGTCCCTGTAGTTTGATCAAATTGCAATTTGGTCCCTAATTTGTAATTAAGCCAATTAGATGTCAAATCGACGCCGAATTGAGTTGTGTTTTCACCTTATGTTAGTATGAACATATAGTTTAATGATTTTGCATTTAGACAAGATAAAAAGAAAAAAAATGGTCGCGTTTCAGGTTCGTTCTTAATGGTTTACCTTGGTAAGCTTAATGTAGCTCGCTCGATTCGGTCTTGCGACTAGGCCGGGTCGAGGGGGTTACAGCATACAACAATATCCTGAGTTACACGACATAGTCATGATTTTAAAACTTACTCATAAAGCCAAGGCTTTTGATTCAATTAGAATAAGTGGAGCTGTAATACCCCAAATTTCAGTTTAGAAGAATATCAGTATATTAGTTGCTAATTTAAGTATTTAATTGGTGGATATTCCTACATATAATAATTTGTAGGATGATGGGTATTTAAAATTTTAAGTAAGATGTAATGAGTCTAGGACTTTTAATCATAAAAAGAAAAGAAGTGGTGACAAATTTTGAGGACTAAACCGATTTGGTGGGAAGGTAGGAAGCTTGCATGTAAAACAAAGATTATTTGAGGGTAATGCACACATGTCGTGCAATTTCAAAATACATGTGTAAGTGAGAAGGGTGTTGTGATCAGCCATCTTCTTCTCCAATTTGAGAACCGAAACATTAGTGGTTTGAGAAAGAAACTTGAGAACCTTGCATGGTGAGGTGGTAGCTAAAATTTTGGTTGCAGCAAGCTTAAGATAACCCTGATGTTTGTGTGTAAAGAGGGTAAGTAGTTGCTTCTTTCCTTGAAAGCTGATGAAAGTTTAGAATACAATATCATTCTTGTTCGATTATAGGAACTATTGAATTCAAATGATTGAATCTTTGTAGAAATAGCATATTGTATAGGAGATTAAATCTGGTTGGCATGTAATTCTTTTTATTGTTTATGAATTACAGGTTTGATTGAACAAACAAATGTTGACATGATTAGTGCCCTATTTTTTTAGGGAGCTTTAGAAAGCCATAAATCGATGTTTAAACAATTGATAGATTGTGTTAATTTGCTGGAATTATGAATCAGATTCATTGTTTGTAATAGTTAAATGAGGGTTTCGAACACATTAAGAGTTAACTTGCTAATTTAAAACTGGAGCAGGGGACTGCTTTGCAATTATTGGGGGCTGTATTACAAGCAAAATCATGGTTGTTTTGTAGAAGTAGAGAATGTTTGGGGGCTGTTTTAATACATTAAGATATGTGTATAATTACAAATGCCCTTATTTGTATATGTGTGATTTTAGTTATGAAGCTATTAGAGTTAAATGAAGAACCGAACCTTTGCTGTAAATTTTCTTGGTTGTTTTGAATGATATACATGTCAATTGCTATGCTCATGTGAGAATAAAAGAGTAATTTAAGATGTGTATGGTTACTGGAAACTTGATTGTATATGCAAGAAATTTCTGGAAATTTAGGTACTAAATTGATATGATTTGAATGTAACAATGAATGAAACTGTTTTGATCACATTGCTAGTTGAAATGTGTAAACTTGCTTGGTTGGACATAATGCCCTGTTTTGATCACATTGGTAGGAGAATAAAACTGACCTAGACTTGTATGAATATGTATATAGGTTGAATTAACATGTTTAAAATGTTATCTAAGTGATTAAAGAAGCTAGAAACTTAACCTAGTGTAATCTGCCCAGAATACCTTATTTTTGGCAGTAACTTTGAAAAATCACCAAAAATTGTACAAACGGAATTTAAGGCTGAAAATTTTATGGACAATGCCTTAATATTTGTAAAATCATTAGGAGACAAACTAAATTCTGGATTGTAGAATGAATTGTAGAAATGAAACACTAAGGACAGTGCAAGCTGTCCAGTGTTGTATTTACCCTATCTTTAAGTAAAAAAATGTATTAATTGGTAAAAAATTAAAATGCAAGGACTATATGGTTAGGAAGAAAATTAAGTTATCTTTCCAACGGTGTAAACCAATTGAAATTCTAACGTACGGAATGAAAGATATGGATGTTTTAGTGAACAGTGCACATGCTGCATGGCAGTAGCAGCAGCCTTGATGTCTTGGAATGAATGATAAATGAATTAATTGTATTGTTGCCTTGTTTTGAATAAATGAATGTACTTGCCTTGATCATGATTTACTTGTATGAAATGTTAGAACGAGAAGGGAACATTTGAGAAGGGTCTAAGGAAGAGCATTCGAAAGCTAGAAACAAAGGAGTTTGGATCCAAGACTAGCTAAGCTTGGAGTATTGTGAGTGTAGTTTAATATAGGGTTAGGACTTAGGTCCTAACCAAAGATGCATGTTTACTTCTTGTTATTTGATTCCAAGTTAATATGTATGATTTAAGTTTGGTTGTGATGAAAAAAAGGGAAGAATGGTTTAAGCTAAAACTGGAAATAATAGTAACATGTATGATGTTAAATTACCTAGGAAGAAAAGTGAAAACAAATACTTGAGCCTTGATGCCTTGACCTTGATCCATTCGAATGAATGCTTAATGTATCTCTATGATTTGAATACTTGTTAATATGTTATAAATCATGAGTTTAAGATCTTGCTTGATGCCTAAGAAATGGCATATGTTAATTGCTTGCTTGAATGACAAGATTGTCTTGCAAAGTGTCGAGCTAAGGCTCATTTGGCCTAAGGGCTGTATATACATGTATGATCTTGTAATGTATCACTTGAATTGATCCTTGAATAAGATATTGCTTGACTTGAACATGAAATCCTTGAATAAGTGATTCATAATTGAACAAATTGTTAGTGGTCATAGGTAGAAGGGCATGCCTTAAAGTCTAGAGCTCATTGTGTCAGGGTGGACTACGGTCCAGGGCTAAGGCCCCTAATTGGCGACAGACAGCGGGTACGTATGTGTGGTCTTTGGCGACAGTAGGAGGGTTGACCAGTGCTACGGCACATCTTGTACCGACAGTTGGTTGGAGACTCGATTACCTGGACAACTAAATACCAAGGGCATAAACTAAAGAAAGCAAATGAGAAATAATTAAAGAATAATGCTTACATGATACTTGAATTACATGATACTTGAGATTACTTGATTCTTGAATTACTAGATACATGAATTACTTGATTCTTGAACTACTTGATACTTGAATTACTTGATATGCAAGCTTGGATTACTCGAATTTCTTGACATGTAATGCTTGATTCTTGACATGGAACACTTGAAATGATAATTGCTTATGTTTGAACCTTCTATTGAATAACTTTATACTTTGATTACTTTATATGTATTCTTGAAAAGACAAACATGTAAACTTGAACTAATATGTACTTGACTTGAATGGAAATGTGTATATTGCTTGAGTATGCTAAATGGCTTGAAATAAAGATTGAGCAAAGCTTGAATTGAATTGCTTCCAACTTGGACTAAGCAACTTAGTTAAGTGATACATGTTAATAAAATGGTTAGACCTAGATGCTACCTCACTAAGTACATATCTTGTACTTATCACTCTTGTTTTCATTATTCCCAACCACCGGATAAAGGATTTGATCGTTGCTTGATCCTGAAGCCTGATTTCTTGAGCCAGAAGCAAGACACAAGCATAGCTAAAGTATGGTTCGTACTTGTTTTGTACTCCCCTAGTTGGTGGCACTTAGTTGTATATAATGTTTAGTGCATGCATTTTGAGCACTTGAACTTGTATATTTATATATGTCTTGAATGGGCCTACTATTTTGTGAACTTGGTTACTAATATGAAATAAGTAATGAACTAGAATTTCATGTAATGTAAGTATTTGCTGCGCATATGGTTACGTAAATAATGAATGTTCAAAGTGATCATCTAGTCTTGTACTATTCGAATGCCTTGTGAGATGATATACTCACTTGTATAAGCATAACATGTTGAATTTGTATTTTTATATGCTTGAATGGTAAATGCCAAATGGCAAGGTTGGCATATGCTTGCGTGGAATCAAGATACGTGCAATGGATCATGATTTTTAAGTTATGCATGAAATGATACATGTAATCAAGTTAATGAACAATGAAATGAAATGGAAACATGATTGCTCTTAGGATATTCGAATGATAGTTGTAAGATAATATTAACCTTGATTGATCAATTGTTTGGAAACCTATTATGTCTTGAATGATGATTGTATGATAATATTAATTGAAATTTTTGGTAACCTATAATGTCTTGTAAACAAAGTACGAGATAACTTACATGTTAAGTAATGAATATTTTGTTGCTTGTTAGTTAAGTAACTCATCTAATAGGGATGTTACAGGAGCAAAGCATCATTATTTAGCCTTTTTGCTATAGCGGAGTACCCTTTTTGATTTTTTTTGTCAAAAGAATTCTCACATTCAAGAACTCCAATGGGCTTTCCTATGAGATTTTCTTATCATCGAACATTATTGAAGGAGTAATAATCTTACCTCTCGCTCTTTACCGACTAGAGCGGGCTGAGCAAGAAATCATACTTTATCGTGATCACAACATTTGATAGATCTTTTTATTAAAATCAATGTCACATCATGTACGTGATATCTGGGGATCTACGAGGGTAAGAAATAATATACACATATATATTTAATTAAAAGATGCATCCTTTCACTGAAATGAAAAAAATAGCAAACATAACATATGCCCTTACAAACAGATCCTTGCTACTTTCGGACAAAGAGTAGCAAAGTTGGTTCCACGCATTACTTCAAGAGAAAATGCAAAATGCAAGAAAATGTAAGCAAATGAACTCCTATGAAGGAAAATTGGGAAATTAGCACCTCCGAAAAATCATGTTCACCATTCTTTCTTCTTAAAACTTTAAAAGGTCATTTTCAATCAGACTTTGAACCTTGTTTTTTAGGGCCCCACAATCTTCCGTAGTATGGCCTGTACTTCCCACATGGTAGTCACATATTGCATTAACATCACCCTTGATTCACGCAGGGATGTATTGTCAAGGCATGCACAACTAGCTAGAGTTTCGACTTAGGGATAAGAAGAAACCATTGAAGAATGATCTACCGAACCTTGAAGTTGCTGCCCAACCGCCCAAACAGTTGCCCAGGCAACCCCTCGATTAGTTGCCAAGGCAACCTAGCTGCGCAAGTTGCCACGACATCTGAGTTGCCCTTGCACTCTTTTGCCAAGTCGATCCAATTGGCTATCACTCCTCAACTCACAATACCCTGGCCTACTCTCTCTTGTTTGATCTCATCTATTCTTTTAGTTTATTGCTCTTACTTTACTAGTTAATTAGAACTCCTATTATAAATTGTGTTTTTATTTTCACATTGTAGTAACTTAAGCAAATTGGCCCAAACCAATCCCTGTGGAGACGATACTCGTATCACTTTATTACTTGTGACGTGTATACTTGCACCGTTTGTGTAGCACTCAATACGCACAACAATATGGAGGACCTTTTGGTTTGGACTGAACCGGGGTCAAAAGTTGGGAGCAAATCAGTATACAAGATCGGAATGGGATGAAGAAACTTTGGAGGCTTTGCAGACCATAATGATTGATTACTTTAGTGGACTTGAGGCTGATTGGTTGAGTGAGAATCCACAATATGAACGTGAGAGTCATCTCCCTTCTAAGGGGTTGTTTATTTTTCCCTTTCTTATAGCATCCTCGAGGCGCTCACCAGTCACGACCAATTCCCTAAAGCTAGCGGTAGGGTGGCATATCAAGCGATTGTACAACATTCCCTTTAGAGTATCGACAAACATAGGAATGATTTCTTGTTCCTAAATTGGGGGGTTGAACCAGAGCTACCACGTCTCTCTATCATTGAGCGTATTGGCGAAAACTCTCACCAGATGTTTGTTCCAAACTTTGCAGTAGGAATCAGTTCGGATCATCTCTGTTATATGTTTGTACTATTCTATAAAGGCTCTGGCTAAATCCTTCAAAGACTTGATTTGAGCCTGTGTTAACTAATTATACCACCTCATGGAAGACCCTACCAAACTCTCTTGGAAACAGTGAATCAGCAACTTCTCATTGTTAGTATACCCCGCCATCTTCTGACAAAACATGGTTATGTGAGCAGTGGGACAAGTCATCCCGTCAAACCTTTCAAATTCTGGAGTCTTGAACTTATGCAAAATTTCCAAATCTGGGACCAAACTAAGCTCCTCAGCATTCAATCCGTAGGATCCTTCTTCATCCTCCTTTGCTCAAAACCTCTCTTCAAGATTATTCTTGGTTTCTTCTAATTGCTTGGAGAACTCTTACTTGACCTTGTTTAATCCCTCCAATTTGTTTGGATCCGAAATACTATCTTCGACATTTTCTGCATTACTGAAGGCCAGACCCGGTGGACCATGAGTGGAGGCACTGACATGATGTGATGAAGTTATTCCTTGTGGAGGTTTTAGGGTAGTGTTGACAAAGATCAGGGAGTATGAAGGATCTCCCAAGTTTTGAGCGAGATTTTCAACAGTACCATTTCCGTTTGGGTTCTCATTTCGTTTTAGCTCTAATAGCTGAGACAACTCCTTCATCATATCTTGTTGGGATTTGACTATGGTCTCCCTCAATTCTAACTAAGCCTGCTCTAATGGCCCCCTTAGATTAGCTTACGTAACACCCTAATCAGTATCCTATATTAAATACTAATTAGAGTATCACATGAAATTTTTTATTGCATAGAATCACATTCTGAATTTTTATCCTATCACATTAATTTCGATTTCAGGCAGCAACTTAACAATTCTTTTCTATAACATATTAGGAATATAACTGCCTAAAAGAAAAATTTACCCGATTTCTCTATTTAACTCTTTTCTAGTCGTTACTCGATTTTAACTTTAATATAACTACTCATCATCCCTTATAAACATAAACTATTTTATAAGTTAATACAAACCATGTAAAACTAGTATGTAACCGATTAATTTTAACATATACATGCCATCTAGAAACATCAAAACACATCAAAGGATGTTATTACTGATACCCTTATTATACTCTGGATAAGTAGGAAGCCCGCTCCTTACTCCGATCTATGCTTTTTACCTACGCGTGAAAGGCATCACACACTAAGTATATACTTAGTGAGGCAATAATAATATCCAATGCAATATAACATAACCATAACTAAAAATATGTAACTGTATTCATGCATTTCGAATCACTAGATATGTTTACCCTCATTTTAATTATACATCAATATGATATAAACCAGATATAAATTTTCTTACCAATATACTTGCCATAATTTTAAGAGTGTATAAACTCTTTAACCCGTTTATCAATTATTTACCAATTTCATAGCCCAAGTAACACCCCTAACCTAGTTTAGGAGAAAACCGAATTAGAAAGTGTTAAGGAACAAACATACAACACTAAAACAAACACATGTGACAATTTGGCGCCTTACAAATAGGCATGCGAAAAAAATTCAGGGTAATTTAAAACTTTTAAAAGTTGGATAGGTTTTTATCTTTAAACCATTTGTAGGCAACCAAACATAAATTAAACAAAGACGTTTCAATCATCAGTCCATAGCTTGCATTAATAAAATAGGTACTTCATACCATAACATTTACTACTACCAAGCATGCAATCACTGTAAACATTTGAACATTATATGTATAGCATGACTTAAATCAACGAGTTAATAATCGAGACATTAAAACTTTATATAAAGAGTGTTAGCCACCATTATCTACAGTTCTCAAGATAATTCGACGTTTAATTCCATCCTAAACAGACACATAAAACCTTAGCATAGCACAATAAAAAATGTAACTCATAAACATCTAAACGATTAATTATTCTAACCGTTAATCCAACCCTTTTTAACTTTACTACATTCTCTTGAGGTTTAACTCGATAATTTACATATTCAAATTTTATAACTCACATATCATCAAGAGGATTAATCAGCTTAAGGCTCTTACAGGTAATAAATCATCATATCATATTCATTACACAACAACCACTAGTTTTTAGTATAACAATTACTTGTTATCTTTTAATATTATTTGAGTTATAAGGTATCCTACCAAAACATTCACGATCCAACCCATTAAAGCATCTTAAATCACGTGACTTTTAAGATGAGTAGGCATTCAAGTATAAAACTAGCGTTACTTAGCTATTAAGCAACTACTAAATCTTGCTAAGCATTAAATCATTTGCAGCATGCAATCACCGAGAAATAATAAAGGCTCATTACAACTTGAATACTCATTAGGCTTACTTTCATGATAAGCCATAAAAGAAATCTAAAGACTCAATGCATGCTTAACCATAATGTGCCACCAACTAGGAATATACTAGAAGATTACAACATACATCCTGATCCTTGTGATCTCGTCCAAGCTCTCAAGATGAACGAAAGCAAGATTTCCTTGAAATATTAGAAAGAAAAGGGTAAGCAATTGCTTAGTGGGGTAGCTTAAAGAAACTTTCATACATACATTTATCTATCAACAAATTTTATATAAATCCCTTATATCAAAGCCCAACATAGACTATACGAGGTCCTCACTTAATTAGGCAATCTCACTTATACAAGGGAGATTCAATCTAGGTGTGTTCGTACATACTTTAAGTATTCAAATATGGCTTATATTAATACTTATCCACATTTGGGCTTACTTATTTATTTATTCAGAATAGATACTCAATCAAGACATTATTTACTATTCAAGTCAATACCATGATTCATTAATTAACTTATAGGCTTGCTTGGTTTCTTTTAATCATAGCCTCGATGATCCAAGACCTTAATTCACTTGTACATCTTTGTATAAAACACCTATAGCATCATTAATTTATGCGTACTCAATTAAATATACGAAATGGTTCAAAATACACTTATTCATATATTTATTTATATATATTTATACAAAGGAGTTCTTAGATCATACATGTTCAATTCAAGACAAAACAGTCTTTTAGACATGTTTATACATTTATCCATAGCAAAAACAGTCAAACATATACAATTCTATCCAAAACAATCCAATTAACATGTACACATTGCTTATACATTGCACAACAGCCCAAACATAATCAATTCTATTCATAACAGTCCAATTAACATGTATACATTGCTTATACATTGCACAACAGCCCAAACATAGTCAATTCTATTCAAAACAGTCCAATTAACATGTATACATTGCTTGTACGTTGCATAACAGCTCAAACACAATCAATTCTATTCAAAACAGTCCAATTAACATGTATGCATTGCTTATACATTGCACAACAGCCCAAACATAGTTAATTCTATTCATAACAGTCCAGTTAACATGTATGCATTGCTTATACATTGCACAACAGCCCAAACATAGTTAATTTTATTCATAACAGTGCAATTAACATATAAACATTGCTTATACATTGCATAACAGCCCAGACATAGTCAATTCTATTCATAACAGTCCAGTTAACATGTATACATTGCTTGTACATTGCATAACAGCTCAAACACAATCAATTCTATTCAAAACAGTCAAATTAACATGTACACATTGCTTATACATTGTACAACAGCCCAAACATAACCAATTCTATTCAAAACAATCCAATTAACATGTATGCATTGCTTATACATTGCACAACAGCCCAAACATAGTCAATTCTATTCATAATAATCCAGTTAACATGTATATACCAATTAGGGCAGCATTACATATATACTTATATATATACACATGTCTGTGTGCTATCTAACATGTAAGTTTTTTTTAAGCATGACTTATTCTTAACATAATTTTCTTTTCATAATAGATGTTTCCATAAGAAACAAATAAAAGACAGTCCAAAGTGTTTTTCTACCCAAAGCAAGTAAACATGAGATTCTACTTCCATCAAGCTAATAATACTGTTAATTAGAGTCAATCGAACAAGTAATGAATTTAAATATTTTTATAGTATTTGAACAAACAATTTAACTAGGAGAGTCTAATCATCTTCTTAATCATATGGCATTCTTACAATTTACACATCTTTACTCGAAATAACGTGCAAGGGTTCATAGGTGAACTGGCTTATGATGTAAGTTATTCTAAGGTTCCTTTCTTTCTAAAACATAGACTTTCATGTTTTTTTATCATATCCTACCAATATGTAAGTTACTCATCTAGTACCTATCAAACATGGTATCTAACATAGCATGTCTTGATCAAATATTACTTATCATAAGATAGTAAACATAACATATTATAGACATAGGTTTTGCCATAAGAGATACTAGATTAAATCCTTGAATTCAAGCATAGCATAATATAGTCAAGGAATTTCAATTAGAAATAATATTTAGATAATTCTTTAACTTGATTTACAAGCTTCATTATTGTATTTAATATAGCCTTGAAAATCGAATTACAGCAAGGTACACGAATCCCCAACCAACTGTCGCCCATAAAATGGTACTCACAGTACCGGTCAATCTCTCCTTCTATCACCAAATGACAACAACACTTCCTTCCTAATGTCGCCAATTAAGCACCATAGTCCAGGATCGTAGTCCACCCCAAACCAGAGCTCTATGGACTCTATAGAATGCCAACTATACCTATGAATGACTCGAGACCAAGGCTTACACATTTTTCATATCTTATTAGCACGAGGGTGAGCAAAGCCCCTTTTCAAGATATCATATCAATCATATCGTCTTACTTATTGCCTTTCTCATCTTATCATGTATTCACCACATGTGAATTTCTCCTTAATTCACTTCTCTCATTCGAAGAGTATCATAGCAAAGACTAGCATCGATAACTATTATATATATAGTTTCCATTGTAAGCTTATTCACAAGTTCACATACACATAATCTGTCAAGCTTATATAAAAAAATCTTATGTATGTCCCAAACATGTATCATATCCTCATCAAGTATTTCACATATAATAAAGTACTTCTATTAAAGTACTCACCTCGAATCCGAGCTTAATGTGCAACATTAAGTAAATTAACAAGCAATCAATGTAAATTAAAGGTGCTCGGGAAAGTTTTAGTCTATCCTGAGACTTTAAACTACACTCACTGGTCGCTCCAAGCTAGTTTCATTTTCGAACCACGATCCCATTTTTGCTTGTATACCATTTGGTCTAATCATAAAACAATACACATGTATTAACATTTTACTCATACACATATGAGGGTACAATATCAGTTCACTAAGCACTCATGTAAACGTCAAATAGGGCAGCATACATACATGCATTTTCATATATATCAAAACAGTCCTCTAGGATTCATTTAATTAAAATTCTGCCCTGCTTTCAACTATACTCTAATTCATGTTCAATCAGTCTATTTTGTTAGCAAAACAACCCCTAATGACTTGTAAAATACCTCCGAAACATTCAAGTTTTATTTAAACAGTTTCAAACATTATTTGCATGCTCAAATCAATCCACACATTACTATGTTATCACAAAACAGTCCCATTGTGACATATAGTCATAATTTCATATCGAATCAATCCACACATTATAATGTTACCACAATACATTCCCATTTTGGCATATATTCATAATTTCATATCAAATCAGTGGTGCTAATCGAATGATCAAGGAAAATACATGACATGCATTTATCTTTACATCAATACATAGCATGTATAAGAAATCTATAAACCAAATTCTTAAGTCAATTCTGATTAAGGGAATGAGAGGAAGTATTTTTACCCTTCTCCAATGCTTGTACGAGTTAATAAATAAGGAAATTGGTTAGAAATGGTCTAGTTTTTCCTTAAACCTCCATGGATGAGTTTTCCTTTCTCACTCTCTTGAAGTTTCGATCATTAGTGGGAAAGGGGGAAGAAGATGAGTGTTTAACTCATCCTACATTTTCCAATTGTGTCGAGATTGCTTCTCCCTTCTCACACTTGCCTTAGCTTTTGAAGGACAAGTGTACAAGTCCATACACATAATTTCTTTTAACATGCAAAACTCTATTTTATGAAGACTCTCATTTTGGTCATTCTTTAATAGCTATTACACTTTCCAAACTTTGCAATTTAACTCGTAAGCCATTTAATTAACCATTCTCATAAAATATCTTTTAATCAAATCGAACTGGTTTCACTTAATAACTTATTTATTCAATTGGCTCGATTTTAAGCTTTAGAAATTTCAAGATGACATCATCAATCACGTGACCACTTTGTAAAACTCCTAGCCTAGTTTTAGGGATATTACAATTCTCCTCCCCTTAAAAGAAATTCGTCCCCGAATTTCCCCAGAACTTGATTTAAAGGTTTCTTATCTTATCCAAATATAGTGCTTACTTAATCAGTAGCATTCAGAAGTTTTATTACGCTTGATTCATCCTTACTCTACTTCCTTCAACGAAGAAGACAACCGAAATTTCATTATCCCAACTGAATTGTATTCCAGAAATTCTTACTAATAATTAACACATAAAAGGGCTTTTATCAGACGTAGATCACAAGCTCTTACCAAATTTAACTCCTAGGTGGCACATGTAACAAATAATGACACAATGAGTTCCAGTTTAGTGCGACAATCAGCTAAACCTAAGCTTTGATACCAAATTGTAACACCCCTAACCCGGTTTAGGAGAAAACCGAATTAGGAAGTGCTAAGGAACAAACATACAACACTAAAACAAACACATGTGACAATTTGGCGCCTTACAAATAGGCATGCGAAAAGAATTCAGGGTAATTTAAAACTTTTATAAGTTGGACAGGTTTTCATCTTTAAATCATTTGTAGGCAAGCAAACATAAATTAAACAAAGACGTTTCAATCATCAGTCCATAGCTTGTATTAATAAATTAGGTACTTCATACCATAACATTTACTACTACCAAGCATGAAATTACTGTAAACATTTGAACATCATATGTATAGCATGACTTAAATCAACGAGTTAATAATGAGACATGAAAACTATATATAAAGAGTGTTAGTCACCATTATCTACAACTCTCAAGATAATTCGATGTTTAATTCCATCCTAAACAGGCGCATAAAACCTTAGCATAGCACAATAAAAAACGTAACTCATAAACATCTAAACGATTAATTATTCTAACCATTAATCTAGCCCTTTTTAGCTTTACTACTTTCTCTTGAGGTTTAACTCGATAATTTACATATTCGAATTTTATAACTCACATATCATCAAGAGGATTAATTAGCTTAAGAGTCTTAATGGTAATTAATCAACATATCATATTCATTACACAACAATCACTAGTTTTTAGTATGACAATTACTTGTTATCTTTTAATGTTATTCGAGTTATAAGGTGTCCTACCAAAACATTCACGATCCAACCCATTAAAGCATTTTAAATCACGTGGCTTTTAAGATGGCTAGGCATTCAAATATAACACTAGCATTACTTAGCTATTAAGCAACTACTCTTGCTAAGCATTAAATCATATGCAGCATGCAATCACCGAGAAATAATAAAGGCCCATTACAACTTGAAAACTCATTAGGGTTATTTTCATGATGAGCCATAAAAGAAATCTAACGACTCAATGCATGCTTAACCACATTGTGCCATCAACTAGGAGTATACTAGAAGATTACAACATACATCCTGATCCTCGTGATCACGTCCAAGCTCTCAAGATGAACGAAGGCAAGATTTCCCTGAAATATTAGAAAGAAAAGGGTAAGCAACTGCTTAGTGAGGTAGCTTAAAGAAACTATCATACATACATTTATCTATCAACAAATTCTATATAAATCCCTTATTTCAAATCCCAACATAGACTATACGAGGTCCTCACTTAATTAGGCAATCTCACTTATACAAGAATTAGTTAGGCAATATCACTTGTACAACGGAGATTCAATCTAGGTGTGTTCATACATACTTTAAGTATTCAAATATGGCTTATATTAATACTTATCCGCATTTGGGCTTTCTTATTTATTTATTCCGAATAAATACTCAATCAAGACATTACTTACTGTTCAAGTCAATACCATGATTCATTAATTAACTTATAGGCTTGCTTGGTTTCTTTTAATGCTAGCCTCGATGATCCAAGACCTTAATTCACTTGTACATCTTTGTTTAAAACACCTATAGCATCATTAATTTATGCATACTCAATTAAATATATGAAATGGTTCAAAATACACTTATTCATATATTTATTTATATATATATTTATCCAAAGGAGTTCTTAGATCATACATGCTCAATTCAAGACAAAGCAGTCTTTTAGATATGATTACACATGTATACGTAGCAAAAATAGTCAAACATATTCATTCTATCCAAAACAGTCCAATTAACATGTGCACATTGCTTATACATTGCACAATAGCCCAAACATAGTCAATTCCATTCATAACAGTCCAATTAACATGTAGACATTGCTTATACATTGCACAACAGCCCAAACATATTCAATTATATTCATAGCAGTCAAATTAACATGTAGACATTGCTTATACATTGCACAACAGACAAACATATTCAATTCTATTCATAACAGTCCAATTAACACGTATACATTGCTTGTACATTGCATAATAGCTCAAAACAATCAAATCTATTCAAAACAGTCCAATTAACATGTACACATTGCTTATACATTGCACAACAGCCCAAACATAGCCAATTCTATTCAAAACAGTTCAATTAACATGTACACATTGCTTATACATTGCACAACAGCCCAAACATATCCAATTCTATTCAAAACAGTCCAATTAACATGTACACATTGCTTATACATTGCACAACAGCCCAAACATAGCCAATTCTATTCAAAACAGTCCAATTAACATGTATGCATTGCTTATACATTGCACAACAGCCCAAACATAGTCAATTCTACTCATAACAGTCCAATTAACATGTATGCATTGCTTGTACATTGCACAACAGCCCAAACATAGTCAATTCTATTCATAACAGTCCAATTAACATGTATACATTGCTTGTACATTGCATAACAACTCAAACACGATCAATTCTATTCAAAACAGTCCAATTAACATGTACACATTGCTTATACATTGCACAACAGCCCAAACATAGCCAATTCTATTCAAAACAGTCCAATTAACATGTATGCATTGCTTATACATTGCACAACAGCCCAAATATAGTTGATTCTATTCATAACAGTCCAATTAACATGTATGCATTGCTTATACATTGCACAACATCACAAACATAGTCAATTCTACTCATAACAGTCCAATTAACATGTATGCATTGCTTATACATTGCACAACAGCCCAAACATAGTCAATTCTATTCATAACAGTCCAATTAACATGTATACATTGCTTGTACATTGCATAACAACTCAAACACAATCAATTCTATTCAAAACAGTCCAATTAACATGTACACATTGCTTATACATTGCACAACAGCCCAAACATAGCCAACTCTATTCAAAACAGTCCAATTAACATGTATGCATTGCTTATACATTGCACAATAGCCTAAACATAGGCAATTCTATTCATAACAGTCCAATTAACATGTATGTAGTGCTTATACATTGCACAACAGCCCAAACATAGTCAATTCTATTCATAACAGTCCAATTAACATGTATATACCAATTAGGGCAGCATTACATATATACTTATATATATACACATGTCTGTGTGCTATCTAACATATAAGTTTTTTTTAAAGCATGACATATTCTTAACATAATTTTCTTTTCATAATAGATGTTTCCACAAGAAACAAATAAAAGACAGTCCAAAGCGTTTTCTACCCAAAGCAGGTAAACATGAGATTCTACTTCCATCAAGCTAATAATCCTTTTAATTAGAGACAATCGAACAAGTCATGAATTTATATATTTTTTATAGTATTTGAACAAACAATTTAACTAGGAGACTCTAATCATTATCTTAATCATGCGGCATACTTACAATTTACACATCTTTACTCGAAAGAAAGTGCAAGCGTTCATAGGTGAAGTGGCTTATAATGTAAGTTATTCTAAGGTTCCTTTCTTTCTAAAACGTAGACTTTCATGTTTTCTTTTATCATATCCTACCAATATGTAAGTTACTCATCTAGTACCTATCAAACATGGTATCTAACATAGCATGTCATGATCAAATATTACATATCATAAGATAGTAAACATATCATATTATAGACATAGGTTTTGCCATAAGATATACTATATTGAATCCTTGAATTCAAGCATAACATAATATAGTCATGGAATTTCAATCGAAAATAATATTTAGATAATTCTTTAACTTGATTTACAAGCTTCATTATTGTATTTAATATAACCTTGAGAATCGAATTATAGCATAGGTACACGAATCCCCAATCATCTGTCGCGCATAAAATGGTACTCACAGTACCGGTCATTCCCTCCTACTGTCGCCAAATGATCACCATACTTCCCTCCTATTGTCACCAATTAAGCACCGTAGTCCAGGACCATAGTCCACCCCAAACATGAGCTCTATGGACTCTATGGCATGCCAACTATACCTACGACTGACTCAAGACCAAGGCTTACACATTTATCATATCTTATTAGCACGGGGGTGAGCAAAGCTCCTTATCAAGATATCATATCATATCATATCGTCTTACTTATTGCCTTTCTCATCTTATCATGTATTCACCACATGTGAATTTCTCCTTAATTCATTTCTCTCATTCAAAGAGTATCATAGCAACGACTAACATAAATAAATATTATATATATAGTTTCCACTGTAAGCTTATTCACAAGTTCACATACACATAGTATGTCAAGCTTATATAAAAAATCGTATGTATGTCACAAACATGTATCATATCCTCATCAAGTATTTCACATATAATAAAGTACTTCTATTAAATTACTCACCTCGAATCCAATCTTAATGTGAAGCATTACTTAAATTAACAAATAATCAATATAAATTAAAAGAATTAAAGGTGCTCGGCATACTTTCAGTCTATCCCGAGACTTTAAACTACACTCACTGGTCACTCCAAGCTAGTTTCATTTTCGAATCACGGTCCCCTTTTTGCTTTTCTACCATTTAGTGTAATCATAAAACAATACACATGTATTAACATTTTACTCATACACATGTGAGGGTAGAATACCAGTTCACTAAGCACTCATGTAAACATCAAACTGGGCTGCATACATACATGCATTTTCATATATATCATAACAATCCTCTAGGATTCATTTAATTAAAATTCTGCCCTGCTTTCAACTATACTCTAATTCAAGTTCAATCAGTCTATTTTGATAGCAAAACAGCTCCTAATGACTTGTAAAATAACTCTGGAACATTTAAGTTTTATTTAACCAATTTCAAACATTATTTGCATGCTCAAATCAGTCCATACATTATGATGTTATCACAAAATAGTCCATTGTGACATATATTCATAATTTCTCCACACATTATAATGTTACCACAAAACAGTCCCATTTTGGCATATATTCATAATTTCATATCAAATCAGTCCACACATTATAATATTACCACAAAACAGTCACATTTTGGCATATATTCATAATTTCATATAAAATAAGTGGTGTTAATCGAATGATCAAGGAAAATTCATGACGTGCATTTATCTTTACATCAATACATAGCATGTATAAGAAATCTATAAACCAAATTCTTAAGTCAATTCTGATTAAGAGAATGAGAGGAAGTATTTTTACCCATCTCCAATGCTTGTACGAGTTAATAAATAAGGAAATTGGTTAGGAATGGTCTAGTTTCTCCTTAAACCTCCATGGATGAGTTTTCCTTTCTCACTCTCTTTAAGTTTCGATCATTAGTGGGAAAGTGAGAAGAAGATGAGTGTTTAACTCATCCTACAATTTCCAATTGTGTTGAGATTACTTCTCCCTTCTCACACTTGCCTTAGCTTTTGAAGGACAAGTGTACAAGTCTGCACACCTATTTTCTTTTAACATGCAAAAACTCTATTTTATGAAGACTCTCATCTTAGCCATTCTTTAATAGCTATTACACTTTCCATACTTTGCAATTTTATCCATAACCATTTAATTAATCATTCTAATAAAATATCTTTTAATCAAATCGAACTAGGTTTCACTTAATAACTTATTTATTCAATTGGCTCAATTTGAAGCTTTAGAAATTTCAAGATGACATCATCAAGCATGTGATCACTTTGTAAAACTCCTAGCCTGGTTTTAGGGATATTACAGCCCAAATATAAACTTATGAGGACCCTGGGTACTCGAGTCAAAGATCCACCGAAGTGCTAATACACATAAGGTCGTGCCCATCATCCACACATTTATAAGGTAGTGCTAACCATACACTAAGTGTCATTTATAGACACTATAGTGTTAACCCGGATAACCGAATATGCAGTGTGCTGCTGGACTCTATGGCATGCCAACTATACCCTGTCCATCAATGACTTATTTGGGCATAATTTCCATATTTATTTCATCCATGGCAATGTATATCAATATAATAGAACATTGGGCAGTTCATACCCGAAATACCATTCATTGTATACCATCATATATAACTAGTGATCCAGACATTATGTTCAACCTTTGACATATTTAAAATATGTCAAATATATGATCAATGACATAAATATCATGTCAATATATAAACTAGGTAGACTTATCGCAAGTCTTCCCAATAATGTATAAAGCATCCATGTATCATGTTATGTATGCATTGCACTCACCTAATGCCTCACTAGTAAACCTTACTATAGCTTGTAGCTTTACTCTTGAAACTTTTCCTTATCTTTAAATTTGATTGTACTATGATCTTGATCACAATCAAGATCTATCAAATCATCGTTTAACGAATACATACATTTCAAAGCGTATGTTAGTATCATTCTAACATAAGCACATATTAGGAATAAAATTCCTAAAAATCCTTCATTATCCATATCCATCACAATTACACAAAACAATCTCAAATCTCACAAAATAACCATAAAATGAATTCTTTTAGAATTCACCTCAACTTTCCAAATTATTCAAAATGGTCCCTTATCATAAAACTTCAAATTCAAACACTTAACAACATATTTAAACATTCCAAGAATACATTCAAGCTTAACACATTAATTTCTAATCACTTTCCATATCATTCCCAAATTTCCCTTAATATGCCATTTTGTCCTCAATACTTTAAAAACTTAAAAAATTGATCCAAACAACATTCTAAGCCTTGTAGAATCATTCTCACATCATTTCTAGCCTTAGGAAAATTTTCAATAATTTTCTATAATTTTTCCCTTATAGGCCAAATATGAAAGGTCACTACATCCAAACTTTCCAACTTGATGCAAGCATGAATTCAACTTCTAAACCTTATTTCCAAGCTTCTATAATTATTCCCATGTCAAAATCAATCCAAATTCAACTTCCTATCAAAATCATAACTTTAAACAAATTAGGATTTAGCTACTTCCAAGTAGTTTCAATCATCATACAAGCTTGGATATGATTCTACAACAACAACTTCATCAAAACCTAATCTTAAATCATCATATTTAAACATCCCCTTCGTCCATAAATATCATAAAACTAGGGTTTCAAGCAAGGAAAGCATGAATAAGTGGTGCCAAAAGATAGAAAATTTCATGGAGATCAATTTCATATTTCATGCTTTCATCCAAACTCCAACTAAATAAGCTTGAAAATCAAGAAGAAAAATTTTTTCCTCTTACCTTGGGTAGTATTCGAACAGGAGGAGAAGATGAAGAAATGTCTTGAAGTTTCATTTGTTTCCAATTTGCCCATTTGTCATGTATTCTAAAAATCCAAATAAAAAACTCTTTTATGATAAAATGACCAAATTGCCCTTTTAATCTAATGCTTCATATCTTGCCACGTGTCTACCTACTCATCCAAGGGTCATCTAATGGCTCATATTTAACATGGAAAACCTACTTTAATCCAGTGGTCCATGTTAAATCCTACCATTTTAAGACATGGAAATGACATTTTTAACATTACCTCATCATAAAAATATCTAAAATTTCTGATTCGATCTGATTATCTGAATATTTTTCTAAACTTTTCGCTTAATAGCCAAAAATACAAACGCCATACAAAAAATTTGAGTAACACAAAACCGTCATTCTTTGGGGTAAACTATCCATTTACGAGACTAAAATACATAACTTTTGAAAATTACAATTTAGTCCCTAAACTTTTCCAAAGTTTATACTTTGACCACCAAACTTTCAAAACTTTCATTTTAGTCACTAACCAAAAATCCAGGATATTACAATTCTCCCTCCCCTTAAGAAAATTCGTCCTCGAATTTTCCTTACCTACTTGGTTCAAAAAGGTACGGATACTGCTTTTTCATTACTTCCTCTATTTCCAAAGTAGCTTTTTCCACTTTGTGATTTCTCCACGTGACATTAACTAGAGGAATCGTTTTATTCCTTAATTGCTTTTCTCCTCACACTAAATTTTTTACAGGTTGTTCATCATAGGTCAAATTCGAATGAATCTCGATCTCCTCTGGTGTAATAACATGTGAAGGATCTGATCGATATCTCCAAAGCATGGACACATGAAATATATCATGGACCTTGCTCAACTCTATGGTAAAGCTAATTGATACGCCACTGAACCCACCCATTTTAAAATTTCATAAGGGCCAATAAATCTTAGACTAAGCTTTCTTTTTCGTCCAAAGCGTAATATCTTTTTCCCGGGTGAAACCTTCAAGAATACTTTATCTCCAACTTCGAACTCAATATCTTTTCTTTTCAGATCTGAATATGACTTTTGTATGTCAGAAGTAGCCTTGAGATTATCTTAAATTATTTTTACCTTATTCTCTGTTTCTTGAACAAGATCTGGTCTGATGATTTTTCAATCCTCCAACTCGAACCAATTCAACGGTGTTCTGCATTTTCTACCATATAATTCCTCATAATGTAACATCTTTGTACTTGATTGATAACTGTTGTTGTAGGCAAACTCAGCTAATGGAAGATATTTTCCCAAGAACCTACAAAGTTAATTATACATGCTCTGAGCATACCTTCGAGTATTTGAATAACTCTTTCTAATTGTCCATCTGTTTGAGGATGGAAACCAGTACTAAAGTGCAGCCGAGTTCCCAATGCTTCATGCAATGCACTCCAAAACCTTGAAGTGAACCTTGGATCTCTATCAGATATAATAGACATAGGAAAACCATGCAGTTTAACAATTTCCTTAAAATATAACTCCACCAACTTGTTAAAAGAGTGTTACATTTATTGGTATCAATGGTAAACCTGTAGAATCTTTCTTACTTGGTGTCAATGGTAAACCTGTTACAAAATCCATTGTAACTTTTTCCCATTTCCACTGTCGAATTGAGATCGGTTGGAGGAACCCTGATGGAACTTGATATTCTACCTTTACTTGTTGATATGTTAAGCATCTAGCAACGAACATAGAAATATCTCGTTTCATGTCAGGCCACCAAAAACGACTATTTACATCTTGATACATTTTTTGCCTCCCGGATGCATAGTTAAAGGACTGAAATGTGCCTCCAAAAGTATTTCTCTCTTTAAATCCTCATCTTCAGGAATGTATACACCTCCCCTATAGTATAGGCATCCATTTGATTTTATTTCAAAGTCTTTAGATTCACCATGCTTAACTTGCTCATTCTTTTACAAGCATTCTTTATCCTTTGTTTGTAACTCTTTAATCATTTCTATAAAAGTAGACTTGATTTGAAGCTCAGCCATTATTGGACCATTTTCCTGTAACCTTAACTGAGCATTCAATGATCTTAAGGCAGAAAATGTCTTCCAGCTAAGTGCATCTGCTACCACATTAGCCTTCCCTTGATGGTAATCAATGATTACATCATAGTCCTTGATCAGTTCTACCCAACTTCTTTGTCTCAAATTAAGCTCCTTTTGAGACAACAAATATTTCAAACTTTTATGATCTGTGAAAATGTAGCACTTTTCACCATATAAGTAGTGACGCCATATCTTCAAAGCGAACACCACTGCATCCAATTCTAAATTATGAGTAGGATAATTCCTCTCATGAGTTTTGAGTTGTCTTGAAGCATACGCTACAACCTTTCCTTCTTGCATCAATACACATCCTAAACCATTATGCGATGCATCACTATATATAGTTAAATCCTTCTTGGATTCTGGTTGTACCAAAACAAGAGCTTCTGTTAATATATTCTTCAATTTTTTGAAGCTTTCATGACATTTATCTATCCAAACAAATGGCACATCTTTTCTTAATTGCATAGTTATTGGAGCGGCAATCATTGAAAAATCTTTTATGAACCACCGATAATAACCAACTAATCCCAAGAAACTTCTCACTTCAAAGACATTTTGAGGAACTTTCCATTCGAGTATAGCTTGAACCTTCTTAGGATCAACTCGAATTCCTTCCGCAGAGACTATGTATCCAAGGAAAGCTAAATTGGACAACCAAAATTCACACTTTGATAGCTTTGCATATAACTTCTTTTTTCAGAGGATCTGAAGAACTACTCGCAGATGAGTATCGTGATTCACGTTGGTTTTTGAATAAACCAATATATCATCTATGAATACCACCACAAACTGATCCAAATATGGCTGAAATATTCGATTCATCAAATCCATAAAAGCTGCCTCTGTATTTGTAAGTCCAAAAGGCATTACTACAAACTCATAATTCCCATATCTAGTTCTGAATGTTGTCTTTGGTATATCTGCTTCTTTGATCTTTAATTGATGATACCCCGATCGAAGATAAATTTTAGAAATCATCGTTGCTCCTTTAAGTTGATCAAAGAGGTCATCAATCTTTTGTAAAGGATATTTGTTCTTCACCGTCACCTTATTAAGTTGATGGTAATCCACACATAACCTCATTGATCCATGTTTCTTTTTCACAAATAAAACTGGAGCTCCTCAAGGTGATATACTTGGTCAAATAAAACCTCGATCTAATAATTCTTGCAATTGAGCCTTCAGCTCTGTGAGTTCTGTAGGAGCCATTCTATAAGGTTCTATTGATATTGGTGTTGTTACATGAAGAACATCAATACCAAATTCCACTTCTCGACAGGAGGTAATCCTGGTAGTTCATCCAGAAAAACATCTGGAAATTCCCATACCGTGGGTATATTTTCCAAATCTATCTTTGTCTCCGGAGTATTTATCACATGAGCTAAATAAGCTTCATACTCACGTGATAATAACTTTCTAGCAATTACAGTTGCAAACTCATGGCTTAAATAATTTCTCCTTTCTCCCTCAAATATTATTTCTGAACCATCTGGTCCTTTTAAGACTACCTTTTTTTAATCAGCATTCAATCGTAGAATCATATGGTGATAGCCAATCCATTCCAAGAATGACTTCAAACTCTTGGAAAGGCAATTCTATAAGAATGGCTAGAAATTCTCTTACTTGGATCTTTATAGGGCACTTTTTACATAATCGAACTACTTTGGCACTTTGTCCTAATGGATTAGTAGCAACTACCTCACTCAAAATTGGTTCTACTGGAATATTTCATTCAAGTACTACTTTAGAACTAATATACAAATGGGTAGAGCCTGGATCAATTAATGCAAAAATAGGTCTACCAAAGAGTTCCATCATACCTGCTACGATCTCTAAATCATCTCGATCGTGAGCAGTCTTGATATGACTAATCGATCGGAGTAAAGCTTTGGACACTCCCTTTTGAAATGACCAACTTGTCCACAATAATAACATACTCCACCAGCGAACCAGCATTGACCATAATGCCTCTTTCCACAATGTTCATATTTCGGAAGAGGACGAATTCTGGAGCCTTGAGTACTCACAGTAATAGTCTGAGCCTGCTTTGATTTTCCTCTAGAATATCCTTTTTTAGCAGAAGAAGCTGATGCAGTTGGATGTTGTTGTGGAAATCCTTTACTGCGTTTAAATGACGACACAACAAAAGAACTTCTAGGTCTTTTTCCTGACTGGACCTGTTTTCCTGCTTTTTCCTCAAGGTCCTATTTCTCCATAGCTTTTGCTCGATTCACCGCCTCTTGAAAAGTGGTGAAATTGCAAGAAACCAGTACCCTTTTATATTGAGAATCCAACCCAGCTATAAATTTATCAATTCTAGATTTTTCAGTTCGAAGAAACTCTTCTACAAACTGACTCCACCTATTGAATTCACATTCATATTTATAGACTATCCTGCCTGATTGCTTCAAATCCAGGAAATGCTACCACATTTCTTCAATGAATAGGTCCCCAATATACTTTTCTTTGAATTCTTTCAGAATGAATTCCCATGTAATCTTTTCTGAAGGAACTCTTGCAGAGACTACATTCCACCACACGCTCTATTGCTCCATCAGAAGGGATACTACTCCTTCCAACTTTCCTTAGTCATCACAAGGAATCCTACTCAACATGATATTAATATCATTCAACCAGTAATCAGCAGCCATAGGACCAGCATCAGTGTCACCTTTAAATTCTGGTGCTTTCATTTTCCTTAATTATTGTGAAACTGATATTGATGCTCGCCAATTTATAATAGTATCCAATGTCTGAAGAAATAAGCCTTGACTTTCACATGCATATTTCGTTGCTCCTGAGCTAATGGCTCTACATTCTGCTGCCCCTGAGGTGGATTATGATTCACCTCATTACTTCCACTTTGAGCATGCATATCTTGCTCGATTGCCTGATGAGATTCCCGATGATCTGTCTTATGTTAATGTCACAATCATCCCTTATAAGTAAGGAGTAATAATACTAATTACTGGGCATCCAATTATATTCATACAAATATCAGTAACCTTAACATCCTAGTGGCATGTATAATTTCGACTATCTATATACCCAATTTTTGTCCAGAACCGGCTAAACTTGTAGCTTGGATACCAATAAATGTAACATCTTAATTAGTAACCTATATTAAATACTAATCAGAGTATCACATGAATTTTTTTATTGCGTAGAATCACATTCTAAATTTTTATTCTATCATATTAAATATGTTTTCAGGCAGCAACTTAACAATTCTTTTCTATAAACATATTAGGAATATAACTACCTAAAACTACCTAAACAAAAATTTACCCGATTTCTCTATTTAACTCTTTTCTAGTCGTTACCTGATTTTAACTTTAATATAACTACTCATCATCCCTTATAAACATAAACTATTTTATAAGTTAATACAAACCATATAAAAACTAGTATGTAACCGATTAATTTTAACATATACATGCCATCTAGAAACATCAAAACACATAAAAGGATGTTATTGTTGATACCGTTATTATATTCCGGATAAGTTGGATGCTCGCTCCTTACTTAGTGAGGCAATAATAATATCCAGTGCAATAAACATAACCATAACTAAAAATATGTAACCGTATTCATGCATTTTGAATCACTAGATATGTTTACCTTCATGTTAATTATACATCAATATGATATAAACCGGATCTAAATGTTCTTACCAATATACTTGCCATAATTTTAAGTGTGTATAAACTCTTTAACCCGTTAATCAATTATTTACCTATTTCAAAGCCCAAATATAAACCTCTGAGGACCCTGGATACTCGAGTCAAAGATGGACCGAAGTGCTAATACACATAAGGTCATGCCCACCATCAGCACATTTATAAGGCAGTGCTAACCATACACTAAGTGTCCTTTATATACACTATAGTGCTAACCCGAATGACCGAATATGTAGCGTGCTGCTAGACTCTATGGCATGCCAACTATACCTTGTCCCTCAATGACTTATTTGGACACAATTTCCATATTTATTTCATCCATGGCAATGTATATCAATATAATTGAACATTGGGCAGTTCATACCCGAAATAACATTCATAGTATACCATCTTATATAACTAGTGATCCATGCATTCATGTTCAACCTTTGACATATTTAAAATATGTCAAATATATGATCAATGATATAACTATAATGTCAATATATAAACCATGTAGACTTATCGCAAGTTTTCCCAATGATGTATAAAACATCCATGCATCATGTTATGTTTGCATTGCACTCACCTGATACCTCACGAGTAAACCTTACTGTAGCTTGTAGCTTTACTCTTGAAACTTTTCCTTATCTTTAAATTTTTCTTGTACTATGATCTTGATCATGATCACGATCTATCAAATCATTGTTTACCGGATACAAACATTTCAAAGCTTATGTTAGTATCATTCTAACATAAGCACATATTAGGAATAAAATTCCTAAAAATCCTTCATTATCCATATCCATCACAATTTCACAAAACAATCTTAAATCTCACAAAATAACCGTAAAATGAATTCTTTTAAAATTCATCTCAACTTTCCAAATTATTCAAAATGGTCCCTTATCATAAAACTTCAAATTCAAACGCTTAACATATTTAAACATCCCAAGAATACATTTAAGGTTAACACATTAATTTCTAATCACTTTCCATATCATTCCCAATTTCCCCTTAATATGCCATTTTGTCCTCAATACTTTAAAAACTTACAAATTGATCCAAACAACATTCTAAGCCTTGTCGAATCATTCTCACTCATTTCTAGCCTTAGGAAAATTTTCCATAATTTTCTCTAATTTTTCCCTTATATGCCGAATATGAAAGGTCACTACATCCAAACTTTCCAACTTAATGCAAGCATGAATTCAACTTCTAAACCTCATTTCCAAGCTTCCATAATTATTCCCATGTCAAAATCAATCCAAATTCAACTTCCTATCAAAACCCTAACTTTAAACAAATTAGGATTTAGCTACTTCCAAGTAGTTTCAATCATCATACAAGCTTGGATATGATTCTACAACAACAACTTCATCAAAAACTAATCTTAAATCATCATATTTAAACATCCCTTTCATCCATCAAAATCATAAAATTAGGGTTTCAAGCAAGGAAAGCTTGAATAAATGGTACCAAAAGATAGAAAATTTCATGGAGATCAATTTCATATCCCATGCTTTCATCCAAAATCCAACCAAATAAGCTTGAAAATCAAGAAGAAAATTTTTTTCCTCTTACTTGGGTAGTATTCGAACAAGAGGAGAAGATGAAGATATGTCTTGAAATTTCATTTATTTCCAATTTGGCCATTTGTCATGTATTTTATAAATCCAAAATAAAAATCTCTTTTATGATAAAATGACCGAATTGCCATTTTAATCCAGTGCTTCATATCTTGCCACATGTCTACCTACTCATCCAAGGGTCAAAAATAATCCAAGTAGTTTGTGATTACCAACTTTTCCCTTGGAATTTCCCAAATTTACCATCTTGCCATTTTTCATCTAATGGCTCATATTTAACATGGAAAACCTACTTTAATCCAATGGTCCATGTTAAATCCCAAAATTTTAAGACATGGAAATGACATTTTTAACCTTACCTCATCATCCATTAAAATATCTAAAATTCCTGATTCGATTCGATTATCCAAATATTTTTCTAAACTTTATCGCTTAATAGCCAAAAACACAAACTCCTTACGAAAAATCTGAGTAACACAAAAACGTCATTCTTTGGGGTAAACTATCCATTGACAGGACTAAAATACATAGCTTTTGAAAATTACAATTTAGTCCCTAAACTTTTCCAAAGTTTATACTTTGACCACCAAACTTTCAAAAGTTTCATTTTAGTCACTAACCAAAAAATTGGGATATTACAATTCTCCCTGCCCTTAAGAAACTTCATCCTCAAATTTTCCTTAGCTACTTGGTTCAAAAAGGTACGGATACTGCTTTTTCATTGCTTCCTCTGTTTCCCAAGTAGCTTTTTCCACTTTGTGATTTCTCCACATGACTTTAACTAGAGGAATCGTTTTATTCCTTAATTTCTTTTCTCCTCGCACTAAAATTTTTACAGGTTCTTTATCATAGGTCAAATCTGATTGAACCTCGATCTCCTTTAGTGTAATAACATGTAAAGGATCTGATCGATATCTCCGAAGCATGGACACATGAAATACATCATGGACCTTGCTCAACTCCGGTGGTAAAGCTAATTGATACGCCTCTGGACCCACCCATTTTAAAATTTTATAAGGGCCAATAAATCTTGGACTAAGCTTTCCTTTTCGTCCAATGCGTAATATCCTTTTCTAGGGTGAAGCCTTCAAGAATACTTTATCTCCAACTTCAAACTCAATATCTTTTCTTTTAAGTTCTGAATATGACTTTTGTTTGTCAGAAGCAGCCTTGAGATTATCTTGAATTATTTTTACCTTATTCTCCGTTTCTTGAACAAGATCTAGTCCGATGATTTTTCAATCCTCCAACTCGAACCAATTCAATGGTGTTCCACATTTTCTTCCATATAATGCCTCATAAGGTGCCATCTTTATACTTGATTGACAACTATTGTTGTAGGCAAACTCAGCTAATGGAAGATATTTTTCCCATGAACCTGCAAAGTTAATTATACATTCTCTGAGCATATCTTTGAGTATCTGAATAGTTCTTTCTGATTGTCCATCTGTTTGAGGATGGAAAGCAGTACTGAAGTGTAGTCGAGTTCCCAATGCTTCATGCAATGCACTCCAAAACCTTGAAGTGAACCTTGGATCTCTATCAGATATAATAGACATAGGAACACCATGCAGTCTAACAATTTCCTTAATATGTAACTCTGCCAACTTGTTCAAGGAGTAGTCTGTTCGAACTAGTATGAAATGTGTCATTTTAGTCAAACGGTCCACAATCACCCAAATCGAATCTTTCTTACTTGGTGTCAATGGTAAACCTATTACAAAATCCATTGTAACTTTTTCCCATTTCCTTTGTCGAATTGAGATCGGTTGGAGGAACCCTGATAGAACTTGATGTTCTGCCTTTACTTGTTTACATGTTAAGCATCTAGCAACGAACATAGAAATAGCTCGTTTCATGCCAGGCCACCAAAAATGACTCTTTACTTATTGATACATTTTGTTTCCTCTTGGATGCATAGTTAAAGGAATGAAATATGCCTCTGAAAGTATTTCTCTCTTTAAATCCTTATCTTCGGGAATGTATACGCGTCCCCTGTATTATAGGCATCCATTTGATTTTATTTCAAAGTCTTTAGATTCACCATGCTTAACTTGCTCCTTCTTTTCCAAGCATTCTTTATCCTTTGTTTGTAACTCTTTAATCCTTTCTATCAAAGTAGACTTAATTTAAAGCTCAGCCATTATTGCACCATTTTCTAGTAACCTTAACTGAGCATTCAATGATCTCAATGCAGAAAATGTCTTCAGACTATGTGCATATGCTACCACATTAGCCTTCCCCGGATGGTAATCAATGATTACATCATAGTCCTTGATCAGTTCTATCCACCTTCTATGTCTCAAATTAAGCTCCTTTTGAAATAGCAAATATTTCAAACTTTTATGATCTGTGAAATTGTAGCACTTTTCACCATGTAAGTAGTGACGCCATATCTTCAAAGCAAACACCACTGCAACCAATTCTAAATCATGGGTAGGATAATTCCTCTCATGAGTTTTTAGTTGTCGAGAAGCATACGCTAAAACTGTTCCTTCTTGCATCAATACACATCCCAAATCATTATGGTATGCATCGCTATATATAGTGAAATCCTTCTTGGATTCTGGTTGTACCAAAATAGGAGCTTCTGTTAATATCTTCTTCAATTTGTCGAAGCTTTCTTGACATTTATCTGTCCAAACAAATGACACATCTTTTCTTAATAGATTAGTTATTGGAGTAGCAATCATTGAAAAATCATTCATGAACCACCGATAATAACCAGCTAATCCCAAGAAACTTCTTACTTCAGAGACATTTTGAGGAACTTTCCATTCAATTATTGCTTGAACCTTCTTAGGATCAACTCGAATTCCTTTCGTAGAGACTATGTGTCCCAAGAAAGCTACTTCGGGCAACCAGAATTCACACTTTGAAAGCTTTGCATATAACTTCTTTTCTCGGAGGATCTAAAGAACTACTCGCAGATGAGTATCGTGATCCTTTTTTTTAATAAACCAATATATCATCTATGAATACCACCACAAACTGATCCAAATATGGCTAAAATATCTGATTCATCAAATCCATAAAAGTTGTCAGTGCATTTCTAAGTCCAAAAGGCATTACTACAAACACATAATGCCCATATCTAGTCCTGAAAGTTGTCTTTGGTATATCTGATTCTTTGATCTTTAATTGATGATACCCCAATCAAAGATCAATTTTATAAAACATCGTTGCTTCTTTAAGTTGATCAAAGAGGTCATCAATCCTTGGCAAAGGATATTTGTTCTTCACCGTCACTTTATTAAGTTGACGGTATTATATACTCGAGCAACACTCTTATCTTCTCGACCGGGTGTAGACATAGATACTCCTAGTTTGCCCCTTTATTTCCTCTACTTTTCTGAGGCGCTGCAGCTGATCGATCAAAGTGAAGCTCTGGACACTCCCTTTTGAAATAACCAGCTTGTCCACAATAATAACATTCTCCACCAGCGAGCCAGCATTGACTAGAATGCCTCTTTCCACAATGTTCACATTCCGAAAGAGGATGAATTCTGGAGCCTCAAGTACTCGCAGTAACAGTCTGAGCCTGCTTTGATTTTCCTCTGGAATATCCATTTTTAATAGAATAAGCTGATGCCGCTGGATGTTGCTGTGGAAATCCTTTACTGCATTTAAATGACGATGCGGCAAAAGAACTTCCAGGTCTTTTTCCTGACTAGACCTATTTTCTCACTTTTTCCTCAAGATCCACTTTCTCCATAGCTTTTGCTCGATTCACCGCGTCTTGAAAAGTGGTGAAATTGCGGGAAACCAGTACCCTTTTATATTAAGAATCCAACCAGGCTATAAATTTATCAATTCTGGATTTTTCAGTTGGAAGAAACTCTTCTGAAAATCGACTCAGTCTATTGAATTCACATTCATATTTATAGACTGTCATGCCCGATTGATTCAAATCTAGGAACTGCTGCATCATTTCTTCAATGAACAGGTCCCCAATATACTTTTCTTTGAATTCTTTTGGAAAGAATTCCCATGTAATTTGTTCTGAAGGAACTCGTGCAGTGACTACATTCCACCACACGCTCGCTTGCTCCATCAGAAGGGATACTACTCCTTCAACTTTCCTTGGTCATCAAAAGGAATCCTTCTCAACATGGTATTAATATCATTCAACCAGTAATCAGCAGCCATAGGATCAACATCAGTGTCACCTTTAAATTCTAGTGCTTTCATTTTCCTTAATTTCTTTGAAACTGATATTGATGCTCGCCGATTTATAATAGCATCCAATGCCTGAAGAAATAAGCCTTGATTTTTCACAGGCATATTTCGTTGTTCCTAAGCTAATGGCTCTACATTTTGCTGCCCCTGAGGTGGATTTCGATTCACCTCATTACTTCCACTTTGAGCAGGCATATCTTGTTCGATTTCCTGACGAGATTCCCGATGATCTGACATTTGTTAATGTCACAATCATCCCCTATAAGTAAGGAGTAATAATACTAATTACTTGGCATCCAATTATATTTATACAAATATTAGTAATTTTGACATCCTAGTGGCATGTATAATTCTGACTATATATATGCAAGATTTATGTCCAGACCTATAGCTCTGATACCAATAAATGTAACACCCTAATCAGTATCTTATATTAAATACTAATTAGAGTATCACATGAAAATATTTTTTATTGCTTAGAATCACATTCTAAAATTTTATCCTATCATATTAAATCCGATTTCAGGCAGAAACTTAACAATTCTTTTCTATAACATATTAGGAATATAACTGCCTAAAACAAAAATTTTCCCGATTTCTCTATTTAACTCTTTTCTAGTCGTTACCCGGTTTTGACTTTAATATAACTACTCATCATCCCTTATAAACATAAACTATTTTATAAGTTAATACAAACCATATAAAACTACTACATAACTGATTAATTTTAACATATACATGCCATCTAGAAACATCAAAACACATCAAGGGATGTTATTACTGATACCGTTATTATACTCCGGATAAGTAGGATGGTCGTTCCTTACTCTGATCTCTGCTTTTTACCTAGCGTGAAACCCATCACACGCTAAGCATATACTTAGTGAGGCAATAATAATATCCAGTGCAATATAACATAACCATAACTAAAAATATGTAACCGTATTCATGCATTTTGAATCACTAGATATGTTTACCATCATGTTAATTATACATCAATATGATATAAACCGGATATAAATTTTCTTACCAATATTCTTGCCATAATTTTAAGAGTGTATAAACTCTTTAACCCGTTTATAAATTATTTACCGATTTCATAGCCCAAATATAAACCTATGAGGACCCTGGGTACTCGAGTCAAAGATACACCTAATTGCTAATACACATAAGGTCGTGCCCACCATCTGCACATTTATAAGGTAGTTCTAACCATACACTAAGTGTCATTTATATATACTATAGTGCTAACCCGGATAACCGTATATGCAGCGTGCTGCTAGACTCTATGGCATGCCAACTATACCATGTCCCTCAATGAATTATTTGGGCATAATTTCCATATTTATTCCATCCATGGCAATGTATATCAATATAATTGAACATTGGGCAGTTCATACCCGAAATAACATTCATAGTATACCATCATATATAACTAGTGATCCATGCATTTATGTTCAACCTTTGACATATTTAAAATATGTCAAATATATGATCAATGACATAAACATCATGTCAATATATAAACCGGGTAGACTTATCGTAAGTCTTCCCAATGATGTATAAAACATCTATGTATCATGTTATGTATGCATTGCACTCACCTGATGCCTCACTAGTAAACCTTACTATAGCTTGTAGCTTTACTCTTGAAACTTTTCTTTATTTTTAAATTTGCTCGTACTATGATCTTGATCACAATTACGATCTATCAAATCATCGTTTACCAGATACATACATTTCAAAGTGTATGTTACTATCATTCTAACATAAGCACATACTAGAAATAAAATTCCTAAAAATCCTTCATTATCTATATCCATCACAATTTCACAAAACAATCTCAAATCTCACAAAATAACCGTAAAATAAATTCTTTTAGAATTCACCTCAACTTTCCAAATTATTCAAAATGGTCCTTTATCATAAAACTTCAAATTCAAACGCTTAACAACATATTTAAACATTCCAAGAATACATTCAAGCTTAACACATTAATTTCTAATCACTTTCCATATCATTGTTAGTTTTCCCTTTATATGCCATTTTGTCCTCAATACTTTAAAAACTTACAAATTATTCCAAACAACATTCTAAGCCTTGTAGAATCATTCTCACATCATTTCTAACCTTAGGAAAATTTTCCATAATCTTCTCTAATTTTCCCTTATAGGCCGAATATGAAAGGTCACTACATCCAAACTTTCCAACTTGATGCAAGCTTGAATTCCACTTCTAAACCTCATTTCCAAGCTTCTATAATTATTCCCATGTCAAAATCAATCCAAATTCAACTTCCTATCAAAACTCTAACTTTAAACAAATTAGGATTTAGCTACTTCCAAGTAGTTTCAATCATCATACAAGCTTGGATATGATTCTAGAACAACAACTTCATCAAAAACTAATCTTAAATCATCATATTTAAACATCCCCTTCATCCATCAAAATCATAAAACTAGGGTTTCAAGCAAGGAAAGCATGAATAAATGGTACCAAAAGATAGAAATTTTCATGGAGATCAATTTCATATTTCATGCTTTCATCCAAAATCCAACTAAATAAGCATGAAAATCACGAAGAAAATTTTTTCCTCTTACCTTGGGTAGTATTCGAACAAGAGGGGAAGATGAAGAAATGTCTTGAAATTTCATTTGTTTCCAATTTGGCCATTTGTCATGTATTTTAAAAATCCAAAATAAAAATCTCTTTTATTATAAAATGACCAAATTGCCCTTTTAATCCAATGCTTCATATCTTGCACATGTCTACCTACTCATCCAAGGGTTAAAAATAATCCAAGTAGTTAGTTATTACCAACTTTGCCCTTGGAATTTTCCAAATTTACCATCTTGCCATTTTTCATCTAATGGCTCATATTTAACATGGAAAACCTACTTTAATCCAATTGTCCATGTTAAATCCTACCATTTTAAGACATGGAAATGATATTTTTAACCTTAGCTCATCATCTTTTAAAATATCTAAAATTTCCAATTCGATCTAATTATCCAAATATTTTTCTAAACTTTATCGCTTAATAGCCAAAAATACAAACTCCGTACGAAAAATCCGAGTAACACAAAAACGTCATTCTTGGGGGTAAACTATCCAGTTATGTGACTAAAATACATAACTTTTTAAAATTACAATTTAGTCCCTGAACTTTGACCACAAACTTTCAAAACTTTCATTTAGTCACTAACCAAAAATTTGGGATATTACAGCTTCTATCTTGGCAAAACTTTCTTCCATTTACCTTTTCTGAGGTCGGGCGAAGTATGAATGCAGAACTTTTAATTACTGAGACAAAATCTCCCATAATTGACCTTATTGTTTAATTACTTAATGCATGATATATGCTTTATGCAGTGCATTGAACAAATAAAGTGTAAGGATGTATGAAAATAAAGGCATTGATTCCTTAGGTGGTCACCCTAGAGCAACTCTCATTGGCTTGAAAAAGGTTCTCGATGCAAAGGAGGCACCAATACGTTTAGACCCTAACTTCTAATTCTTCACTGGCTCCGTATAGCCGAAAGGATCTTGATATCTAGTCCATCTTGGGGCCATAAAAGAAATAAAGTGCTTCGGCTTCCGAGGTTGATGTCTTCACATGCTGGGCTATCTTTTGCACCTGAATTGTCAAAAAAATATGTTGTACCGATCTAGGTCTTGAATAGATCGGCTAGCATCACGAAGACGCGTGAATAACTTCAAACTGCAGCTTTAAGTCTCGATTGGAATTTGAAACATCTCCTTCTAATGCTGACTGGCCTGAAGCTCGAGGAATCCATTCTGATTGCGATATTCTTAGAAAGACTAAAAAAATCTCCTGTATGTCTTTCGAATCCCAAACAGTCATCTTAATGTAGGCCTACTGGTTTATACTACGTTATTATGCGCTTACTTGGAAGACTGTCACCTTGAACCCTTTGGTTAACCTCGGACCACTGTCTCGTTGATGAGCTGGTATCCTCCTTCTTGAGATACCTCTCATCTATAATGAAAGATATCACCTTGGGTAAGCCACTCGAATCAATACTTTTCATTAGAACTTGAAACATCTCCTTCTAATGTTGACTGGCCTGAAGCTCGAGGAATCCATTCTGATTGCAATATTCTTATAAAGACTGACAAAATCTCATGTATGTCTTTCGAATCCCAAACGGTCATCTTGTTGTAGGCCTAATGGTTTATACTCCGTTATTATGCGCTTACTTGGTAGACTGTCACCTTGAACCCTTTGGTTAACCTCGGACCACTATCTCGTTGATGAACTGATATCCTCCTTCTTGAGATACCTCTCATCTATAATGAAAGACATCACCTTGGGCAAGCCACTCGAATCAATACCTTTATGTCATGCAATGTAAAAGCAAAAATATGTGCAGACAAGGTAGCGTAACAAGAAATAAGTTAGTACCGGATAAAATTAACAAATATAAAAAGAAAGCGGGAAATTAAATCAAGCATCAACCCTATTTACATCATTTCTAAAAACCTAGGTTTAACCGCATGGCTCTAAATGGGTGGGCTTTCTATGTTCTTTACAAACAATTTTGGTTCTAAACGGTACCCGAACTGTCCTTCTTGTCCCTCCTAAGGGTAGCAAGGCCCTCGGTCATCACCCGTTATAGGCTCCTCTCAACCGAGTTCAATTCAGGGAGACTCATTCGCTATGTCCATACGGGGAAATAATATTCCCATAAAACATAGGGTACTCGAGCCCCGAAGGTACTTGCTAGGTCCATACGGAGGAACAATATCCTCACGAAAGCACAAGTGTTTTCCTCCCACTTAAAAGAGAAGGGTTTAAATGCCAAATTTTAAATGCGTTAAAATAAACTCGCATTTATAAACAAATATTAATTGAATCATCACTTTAATTCACAACTTTTGATATTAATAAAGCCGTAATTATACTTTTCCTTTTTAAAAAAAATAGACTGACTCGCTTTAGTTTTTAAAATCAAAACTGGTCCCCCAGCGAAGTCGCCAGCTGTAGCGACCTAATCTTTTTCAAATTTCAAAATTTCGAAGTGATCGCTAAAAAGAGAGTAATAGGTTTCCTATTATTTTTTTGGAAAATATTTGGAAAATGGGGAGTTCTTTAAAAATTCGTGTTTTTTGAAAAACAATAAAACTTGGAGTCGCCGGCGGCCACTGAGGTAGGCCGGACACCATAAAAAACAAAGATTCATTTAAAAGCAAGTTTGGGAGTCGGTTATAGATGGGGAAGGTTTTGGCACCCCCACACCGCCCAAAAATTGGTACCAAAAAATATAATTACCACTTTATTAATATTAAATTTTCTGAATTGAAGTGACGATCAAGTTAAGATTGGGTTATATGTGCAAGTGAATTTTAAGGGCCACATTATTAGGAGTAAACCAAAAAAACCACCACCACTACGCTTGGTACTGACCACGTTTACTCCCGAATAAAAGGGCACCGCCTTATCAATTTAAGTTCCAATATGCATCTCAAACAACATGGTAAAACAAAGAGATAAACAAAACATAATTAAAGTGAAAAAGACAAAAAGGAAAATAAATATAATAATAATAAACAAAAACCAACCAGGCAATATTTTTAGAAATGCATATTAAAATGATACGCAAATAATATATTAAAACCATATATACTCATACATCATAATAACTATAGCTATATATATGCATATATTAAAACCATATTATATATAGTATATCAAACATTAACAAAGATCCAAGACACACATTCAAACTAACAAACAAAACAGGTAAACAAGCAAGTGTGAATAATTACAAATAAGGACTGAAATTAAATTAACAGGGCAGAAAAAAAGCATGCAAACAACAGGGGGCAAAAATAAAACAAATCAAAAACCATGGGGCAAATATGGGATTAAACCACTTAAAAAGGGCTAAATTAAAAGAAATTGGAAAAACTTGAAGGGCCAAAAGGGGTTTTACCATTTAAATTCTGATTTAAATAGATCGAAGGACGAGATTGCAAAATAGTTTAAAATCACAGGGATCAGTGGTGTGATTTAAAAAGACTGAATGGCCAAAGTGGGTAATTTTGACGGGGCGGAGGGTTTTAAGTAACAAATACACCATTTTTAATTTTTGAATTAGTATAAAACCCAAACTTTTAGAAGAACCGACCCATTTTCCCATTCTTTTTCAGATTTCCTTTAAAAACTCTAAAACCCTCTAAAATGATAAACCCGAACCCAAAAAAACCACAACACTCAACTTTTCTCAGCCGTGTTGACCGTCGTCATACGACAATAGAAACCAAAAAATAAAAAAGTCCCTTTTCGAAACCCTTTCTTCTTCTGAAACCGAAACCTAAGCTTGATCGTCCGAAAACAAAAGATGATCCCTTCTTTTTTGCAAAAAAATAGAAACAAAGATCCCTTTTTTAGTTTAAAAATAAACCTTTTTTTTGTTCTGAAATCAAAAGGATGTCGTCCTTCTTCGGCTCACCCTAAACGGCTGGAAAGCCACGGGATTATCACCGGAAAAAGAGCACGCAAATGACCGACGGTCGTGACTCCTCCTAGGTAAAAAATAAACCAAACCCTAACTTTTATTTTTTTCTATGCATGCAAATAAGGTGTACCTCGAAATGCTTTCTGAAATTCTTTTTTTCCTTTGTATTGATATTGTGAAAAACATCCCCCTCCCCTTTACATCTCATCTTGGGTTTTTGTTTATGCCCCGTGATATTACATGAATAATAAAAACAAGAAAAGGAAAAAAGCTTTGATTGGTTCCACTTGCTGATATTTGCTACCATTTGTTTGTATACACTTGCATCTTCTGCCATGTTAGTTTATCTCTAATTATGTTTCGTTTGTATTCATGCACAACCTGTCATTTCTGATATCTGCTTTTTGCTTTGCCGGTTGCTAGAGCGGAGGGGACCTGAGGAGGGAACCGGTCATGGCATAGACTGTTAGGAGTCATACTATTATTTGAAGAGTTAGACGTGGGGCGCGTGGCAGAGATGAAAAGCTGAACGGTATTGTGCACACGTGTGGGAAGAGATCTTGGCCGTTTGTTGCACTTCTAATCCAAAGGTCACGATGAAACGGCGCTTGGGCACAAAGGGGAGAGTCTAGGGTATCCTTTAGTGGAATGATCTGGACCGTCAAATCTCGCCAGATCTGACAGTTGGCATGTGACTCCGCGAGAGATAGAGGGGCAGTTAGGGTTATTAGATTTAGGGTTCAATTTTGGGCCCTATCGGGCCACTTGTAATAATTTTTTTGGGTTTTAAATATGTAAATGGATTGTTAAATATATTAAAAACTTGGGCTTGTTTATTTATTGTTTAATATCAGTTTTTTTTGTTTAATAATAATATAATATTAATAATAGTATAATAATATTAATACAATAATAGTATAATAATATAATAAACTAAAATAATAACAGATCCAAAAATCGAAATGATAGTGACAAACTACTCGTAATAAACATAATAATTCCAATCAATAATACTAACAATGTTTTGAGGTTTTTAAACATAGTGATACATACCATATAATGTGACATTAGTGGTACTACTAATAAGAGTAATATATTAACAATAATACTACTAGCTATAGTATATTACTAATATTTTTTGGGTTTTACATAATAATAATAATAAAAAAACGAATAATAACCAAAGCCCATTATTTCAAAAGCTAATAGAATCGTAAAAATAGATTAACATCCCGGATAAAATTAGTGATTACACAACTAAAACACCACTATCTTTTATTTTTATCAATCTCATATATATTGTTACCTTCCAATTATTATGTAAACATAGCCGGACGCACAAATATATTACCAAAACATTTTTTATTATTCTATCCACTACATTACTACTTTTCAAAAGAACATCTGTAACGTTCACAAGCATATAAACACACACCTTCGCCGTTTTTGGCTAATATAGAAACAAAAAAACATGTCATATGTCAAGTTTAAAAAATTAAAAATCTTGCATCAAACATGCTCATCATTAGTTTTGGGTGGCATATATATCGATGTAATTTGTCTATTAGGTTTTCTAATTAATTTGTTCACAGTTCAAACGAATATGTTAGTCATAGATTGTTTAATAGATTAAAATTATTTTTTTTAAATTTTTGTCTCTTTTGATTTGTGGTTAAGTTTTTGGGGTGTTTTTTTTAAGGATTTTATTCATCAACATATTAGAATTAATATATGGGGTATGAGGAAGAAGATGTGTAACACCCTTAACGTATACTCGTAGACCGAATATACACTAAAGATGTTACAGAGTTGTTAAGAAAACTTGGCTTGAAAATTTTTTTTATCAAACTTTATTTTGTAGTTTAACCATTTTTCAGTTTTGAATTAAAAACTACGTCAGTCTACAGCAGCTAGTTTTGACCTTGAATTGTATTATAAAATTTATAAATGTGTTATTGAAATAAAAATATAATCCAGGGAGAAAACTATGTACCCTGCCTAGACCCTTTCTTGATTTTAAAATTATTACGCGATTAGGGTTAAACTATACTTAACTATATCGAAAAATATAACTACTTATAGCAAACCAATTTCTAGATTCATACATTGTAATAGTGCATAAACACATTATAAACTTAAGATTACAAAACAGTTTGTCTCTTAAAATCCACTACATCTATGTACATGCCCACTAGACATCAAACTTACAACTTAAGATGTACATACCGTGATTACTAATGTAACTTGATTTTCCAATTTAATAGCTCCTTCTTGCCATTCTACTTAGGAGAACCTGCGTGTGAAATAACACACGCTAAGTATGAACTTAGTGTAGCAATAATCTTACTTATTAAAACATAAAATAAAGCAATACATGTTATACATTAACCTAGCATAGTTTCTGTCTAAGGTAGTATCGTACTAACAAGTTTTCATAGTTAGTCAATATTCATGTGCAAGTCATAATTTTTATAACTTAGTTTAGTTTCCAATACTCCATCATTATTAAGTAAATCATATACATGGCATAGTTCATATACATGGCATGATTCACATACATGGTATGATTCACATACATGGCATAATTCATTTATATGACATGATTCATATACATGACACAATACGTACACATGGCATGATTCATATGCATGGCATAATTCATATACGCAACTTAATTTGTATACATGACATGATTCATATGCATAGCATATTTCATATATATATATGACATTCTTTGTATACATGGCATAATTCATGTACTTGGCATGATTCATATACTTGGCATAATTCATATACATGTCATGATTCATATACGTGGCATGATTCATATACGTGACATCATTCATATACATGACTTAATTCATATACATAACATGATTCACATTCATGATATGGTTCATATACGTAACATGATTCATATTCATGGCATGATCCATTTATATAACATGATTCTCATACGTGGCATATTTCATTTGCATGACATGATTCATATACATAACTTGATTCATTTACATGACATGATTCTTTTACCTGACATGATTCATATACGTGATTTAATTCATATGCATGGCTTGTTCCGTATTCATGGCATGGTTCATATACATGACATATTTCATATACATAGCATGATTCATATTCATGACATGATTCATATACGTAACATGATTCGTTTACATGACATGATTTATTTACGTGACATGATTCTTTTATCATTGCCCAAAGAACGCTATATGAGATCGAGGTATGCAAAACACTTGAAATGACACTATAGTGTCTAACGTGAACGTGAAGATGAGTACGTACTCAGGGACGCTCTTTGCTCCTCATAAACATGAAGCACCTCAACAGTGCACTCGGGCACAGAGGGCGTGGATCCCCATGGTGCATGTGACACAATCACTTTGTCATAGTATATGTTTGATAATATAAACATGAGGGTGAAGCTGCTAAAGACTCTATGGCATGCCAACTATACCATGGACTCTCATACACAATACTTGGGCATTTCTTTTATCATCAATCAATCATCATAATCAATCATATAAATACACATTTCGTGTTTCATGCTTCATCATAAATAGTCATGGTAAACATAGATCATCATCATTTCTCAGAATAATAATTCATACTTCATATTCCATTTAATCTACCTTTATTGCAACATGTAGTAGCTCAACATATATATATGCGGCAATACTATTTTTAAATTAAGGTCGACTATTCGCTAGTCTTCCTAATTGCAATTTAAAACATATAAATGCACTCTCCTGGGCCATGAATAGTATGCCTCACTAAGCTTACTCAAGGTTCTTATCTTTCCTTTTATCACTGGTTCTCCTTTGATCTCTTTTAGAAATGTATAAGACCAATCGAACTTATACAATAGCATTCTCGTATTCGACTTAAATCTAACATTACTAACTTTATTTGTAAACATAACTATTCGAATATAAAAATTTTCTAAAAATTTCCCCAATATTCTTCAAAGTTGCCAAATCTGTAACACCCCAGTTTTTGGGCCTAGCAGTTTTGGGGGTTATTAGATGGTCTGGTGGACTAGGTTAGAGATTCGAGTCAGATTCGGGACAGTATATTTTTTCAGTAAGATAAAAATATGGAAAAATAGTTAAAAATCATCTTTTAATATATAATGATTTTTTGTGGAATCAATTTTGGAAAATGAGTTTTGGAAGTCAGACATTTTAGCTAGTGACCAAAATGCAAGTTTTGAAAACTGTGATTTTCTAGTGACTAAAATGAAAAGGGTCAAATTCTTAGAATCTTTAAGGAGCTATTTTACCAATTTGTTTCTTATGGTTTGTCAATTAATTAGACTTATTTTAACATGTGTTTTATTATTCAATTAAAAGAGATTTTTGGTTAAAAGGTGGTTATTGGTTTTGGAAAATAAATCACGTTATTTTTCTCTCCATTTTCTCCTCAGCCAAACACTCAAGTTTTCATCAAATTTCAGAGGTGAGTTGGTTTCTAACTTGATTTTATGGTTTAAAATTGTTTAACTAAGATTGTTTATACAAAATCTTACATTAATCTTGTGTTTCTTGGCTTTTATGAAACCAATTGAGGGAGAAACTTCACAATAGGGGTAAGGTCTGAGATCTCCTCTATTGTATGGTTCTTTACTCAAATTTCCAACCATTTGATCCTTGATTTTGTGTTTCTAAAATGATTTTAAAGATTTTTTAATGATTAATTGAGTTGATTGGGGGAAATAAGTTGATTCACGGATTGAATCTATTTTCTGTTAATTAAGGATGTTTTAATTCATACTGTGGATGTTTTATAATGTTGATAAGTTGTTGTTGTCAAAGGAAACCCGAAACTCTTGAATCTCCAATTGTTTAGGTTGCTAGATTTGTGTTCTTAGGGTGTTTTGGTGACTGTGTGAATGCAGGGGGTGTTAGTTTTGATTCTATTTTTATGTGTTGATTGTTGATAAAAAATGTGTTAGATTGTTAGGTTGTGGCTGGGTTGTGTTAGAGAAGGTTTTGATGATGATTTCGGTTGTTGTGGATGGGTAATCTTGAGAGGATTGTGGAAATGTGAAAGGATTTGTTAATGCAGTGTCTTGAATGCATTGAGATGCATTAATTCTCTATTGTGTTGTGGTCAAAGCAGGGGAAGTTGATCCGAAAGTGATTGGTGAAGCATTGGAGGCTTCAAACACTTGATTTCGCGTCGGTGAATCAAGGTTTCGCGTATTGGTGAGTGAGAACGTGGATTCCAGCTTTGGAATGTTTAAAGGGTGGTTTATGGGGTTTAAACTTAGCTTGATACGCTGGTTTAAACTCAGAAGTAAGTAAAGTGGATTTTCTCTCTCGGTCGTGCTATGTTGAAATGGTTTATGCACTTGTTTTAATTCACATGTTACCTATTGTTTAAGCATGTTTTAAAGTATTTGAAATATTGTATTTGAGCATTAAATGCTGAAGGATGCACATGGTAAGTGATCCTTGTAAGTAAGTGGTCTATACTAGTGGTTTAAAGTATGGTTGTTGCTTTGGAAAAAGGATTGGTTAGTGCTTGTTAAAAACAGTGAGGTAAATGTTAAAATGGTTAATTATATTGGCAAGTGATGTAGTTTTAAAATTGTTATCGGATATAGTTGGCGGGCCATAGGATTGACTGTACTATAATAAGTCACCTTGGATGTTGAGGGGTTTAGATCCGTGTACCGAAAACTCCATCCGAGTAACCTAACGGTAGAGGGGTTACACAATATCGAAAAACTCCCGTTAGTGGATTAAGCGTCTAACCGATGGAAGGGGTTGGTGTCTTTAAGGGTTGTGTACGTACCGGTTGGTAATGTACTGCGATTGTTATTGTATCGCTATTCCGGTTGAGATGGCTTGAAGTGTTGGTTGAACACTTGTAGAATCTGTGTATCCAATGAACTCTTTTGGTATTAGACTTGTTTAATAATCACTTGTAAGCCAATATAATTGTTAATGTATCATTGAAAGGTTTATGTTGTATAATGTGATTTATACATGTTTACTCTTTAAGCTTTGCATATGGTTGTTATGCATGGGAAGGCTTGAATTGAGGTTAGCAATGGAATTTGCTGTTGGTTAATGATACATGTAGCATATGGTTTAATATGCTGGTTTTGAAAGTGTTAAGTGCATGGTTTTTAAGGCATGATGTTCAATATGGTGAAAAGTATGACTTAAAAAGGGATTTTTAGTGTGTTTTGGACAATGGTTTTAAATGCATTGATGGTATGTTGTATTTGAGCACTCCTCACTAAGCCTAGTGTGCTTACGCTCTCTTTGTCCATCAATGCAGAGAATTAAGGTCTCGAAAGGCAGCAAGAAGCAAGGGGATCCTAGCAAGACTTGGCTAACAAAGTATGTTTGGATTAGAATATAGGAGTAAAGGCAATGAGGTACTTGTTTTGGTTTTGGGAGATGTTTTGTTGAACTCCCTGTGTAAGCATGTAGCTTGTATGCTCTTGAGTTGTAAAAGGCCTTTAATGTTGGTATTTTGGTGTTGGTTTACATTTTGGATTATTGCTTGGAAGAAAACTAGGATGCATGCCTCTAGCTTTTCATTTGATGCAAAGATGCCATGTTAGGATGCTAAGTTTATGAAGCTTGGATGCTTGTGGTATGCCTAGTATGCTGGTGTTATGTATTAAGCTTGTTGGAATGATTTAAGTGTGTTATTTGGAGGAAAATCAGCAAAAAGTGACATTACAGGTCCTAGCGTACCGATACGAGGGGGACCATATCGGTACGGTTGGGTATTTTCAAGCTTGAGAGATCGGTACGGGCCATGAGTGTTTCGATACACCAAGGCAATTTTGGCCTAGCGTACCGGCACAGAGAAGGGTGTTTCAGTATGGGCTTTAGCCTCTGGAGAATGCTTTTTCAACCCAAACCCGTGTACCGAAACACATGAACCCGTATTGGTACGGTCATTAAGGATTCAAAAGTTTGGTAAGTTAGTTGGGCGTATCGGTATGGCATGGAGGTGTATCGAAATGGGGTGTTTCACACCGTATCAGTACGGACGGTAGTTAAAGCTGTTAATGTCACTATAGCTCAGTTTTGGTTATTTGCATTTTAGTCCCTAAGTTTTGTATATACAAATAAAATGCCCTTGAGTGATCGGATTGAGCTGAAATTTGAGATGTATGATTAAATCCTGATTAATTAAGGTTGGGTAACATAAAAATAAGCTTTAATCCCGTAATTTTTTAGAATTGGAATTTGGTCCCTATATTGCATTTGAGATCAATTGGACGTCAAATCGACGCCCGATTGAATTGGGTTCCATCTGTTGTCAGCATGAACATGTAGGATATTAATTAAGCATCTAGACAAGATAAAAGAAAAAATGGTCACGTTTTGGGGTTTCTTCTCTCAGTTTACCTAGGTAAACCTAATGTGCCTCGCTCGGGTCAGTCTGGCGACTAGGCTGGGCCGAGGGGGTTATATTTGGTGGTATCAGAGCCAGGTTTGTGAAAGGTTGGGATGTTGTATTTGATTGTTGTTGTTGTTTGTTATGCATGATGCTTGTTTCGGGAAATAGACATGATCATTGTATGTTGTTTTATGCTAAAACCTGATGTTGATATGCATGGTGATTGAGATATGCAAGCTGATTGTTTATATTATGTTGGGGAAATTTTAGGGACCAATTGCCTTATTATTATAGTCTGAAAAGTTTTGATTTTTAGAAATGATTATCATGCCTTAGATATATTTTAGCACGATAGGATTGAGGAGAGAGTTACGATCTAGTACGATTGCTGCTGCCACTGGGTAGGGTGTTGAGGAAGATGTTGTGCCTCCTAGAGGGTTGCCACTACCCCCACCTATTCTACCTGAGGGAGTGGAACAAGTACCGCCTGTGCCGGCTGGGCCAGGGATGGGTGATATGGTGCCCTTAATACAGGCCATGACCGGTGCTTTTCAGGCAGCAATTGCGGGTGTTCTTGTGCTAGCACCACTGATGGTTGGACAAGGGTTTCCGCTTGAGCGTCTTCGTAGTTTGGGCGGATTTGAGTTCCGCGGGTTATCGCTTGAGGCTTTTGAGGGCTGGTTGGCCAGTACTAAGAGGACATTGGGCCAGTTGGGGTGTTCCGATGCTCATAAGCTGGGCTGTGTTGTTTCTCTGCTGTAGGGTGATGCCTATACATGGTGGACTACCACGATATCTGGTATGGTGGCGGATGAGGTGACCTAGGAGTTCTTCTGTAAAGCTTTTAGGAAGAAGTTTTTGGGAGTCCGATATCAGGATGATAGAAAGTACGAGTTCATGGCTCTTGTGCAGGGCAGTATGTCTGTTGCAGAGTATGAGGTGCAGTTTGTGAGGTTGAGTCAGTATGCACTTGAGTTGGTTCCTGACAAGCATACGTGATGTGATCATTTTCGTTATGAGCTTTTTTAGGATGTTAAGACATGCATGCTTGCTGCTGATTATACCGATTTTGATGTGTTGGTTTCGCGAGCCAAGGATATGGAGCAAAATTTAGGTTTGGCTTCTGGATCGTGAGGTTCTAACTCGGGTAAGAGAGCTACTGATTTAGGTTATTTTGGTGGTCAGGCTAAGAGACACTGTGACAGGAGGTTTCATCCAGAATCGAGGCATCACGGAGGTGCTGTTGGACGTGGTGTCTAGGGGCAAGGTGCCTAGGCTAGAGCTTCGTTTAACACCTGTTGGGTTTGTAGATCCCGAGATCATTTGAGGTGAGAGTGCATGCGTCTATCCAGGGAGGGTCAAGCACATGCGCCTGTTATGGCTAATGTTTGCTGGAGTTGTGGGTTGGGTGACCATCAGAGGCATGATGTGTCGCACCTGTTGTTGTTCCACAGAGAGTTCGTGGTTGTGGCCACAGACCATTTCAGCATTGAGATGGTGGACAGAGAACTGTGGCCCATACTGTTGCTAACCAGCCTGAGTGAGGTGGACCGGCCAGGGTGTATGCGCACTGTGAGGGTCGCAATGACACTGATGTGATTGCAGGTACTTTTACCCCACAGTCTTTGTTGTTGTATTCATTGGTTGATTCCGGTTCTACTCATTCATACATCTTGAGTGAGCATACTAAGTTGCTTGATATATCTGTTGAAATTCTTTATGTGGGCGTTAAAGCGACTAGCTCTCTTGGGGAGATAGTCGTGGTTAGAAGGTTGTATCGTAGGTGTCCGCTGATGGTTTAGGGACATGAGTTTGTCGTGGATTTGATGGAGTTGCCATTCCATGGTATTGACGTGATTTTGGGTATGGATTGGTTGACCGAACATCGGGTTATGGTGGATTTTAAAACCAAACGGGTATACTTGAGGTTGTCAGATGATTATGAGGTGGTGGTTATTGGCGAGAATACCAAGTTTTTGTCTAATGTTGTTTCAGCTTTGGAAGCAAGTCGAATGTTGGATTCGGGATGTTAGGCTTTCTTGGCCTATGTTATGAATCCTAGATCAAAGGAGTTGAGGGTGCAGGATGTTCGCACCGTATAAGAGTTCCCGGCTATTTTTCTGGGAGAGTTGTTGGGGTTGCCACTAGACCGTGAGGTTGAGTTTGGCATCGAGGTCTCTGCAGGTACAGTACCAGTATCGATTGCCTCGTATCGCATGGCCCCGAAGGAGTTGAAGACACAGTTGCAGGAGTTACTGGATCGAGGTTTTATTAGACCTAGTTTATCACCGTGGGGTGCACCGGTGTTGTTTGTAAAGAAGAAGGATGGTACGTTGCGGATGTGTATAGACTATTGGTAATTGAATAAGTTGATGATAAAGAACAAGTATCCCTTACTGCGGATAAATGATATGTTTGATCAGTTCAGGGGTGCCTCGGTGTTTTCTAAGGTAGATTTGAGGTTGGGATATTACCAGTTGAAGGTAAAGGAGGTGGATGTGCCCAAGACAGCCTTTCGTTCGAGGTACGGGCATTATGAGTTTTTGGTGATGCCTTTTGGTTTGACCAATGCACCAGCTGCTTTTATGGACATGATGAACCGTGTGTTCCATGAGTTTTTGGACCAATTTATGGTTGTGGTTATCGATGATATCCCTGTGTACTCTTGTACCGAGGAGGATCATGATAGCCATTTGCGGATTGTGGTTTAGAAGTTGATGGAGAATTAGTTGTATTCCAAGTTAAGCAAATGTGAGTTCCGGCTTAGGAAAGTCGTATTTCTCGGGCATGTTCTGTTGGCCGAAGGATTTCATGTCGATGCACATAAGGTTGAGGCTGTAACGAGTTGGGAGGTGCCCAAGTCCGTGACAGAGGTTAGGAGTTTCCTTGGTTTGGCGGGTTACTACCGAAGGTTTGTGGAAGGGTTCTCTAGTTTGGCGGCTCCATTAACTAAGTTGCTACAGAAGAATGTTTGGTTTGAGTGGACGGAAGATAAGCAGCGAGCTTTTGAAAGGTTGAAGGAAGCCTTGACACGAGCTCCAGTCTTGGTTCAACCAGAATCGGGAAAGGAGTTTATTGTTTATAGTGATGCGTCGTATGTTGGGCTTGGTTACATGTTGATGCAAGAGGGTAAGGAAGTGGCGTACGCATCTAGGCAGTTGAAGGTGCATGAATGTAACTACCCTAGTCACTATCTTGAGCTTGCTGCGGTGGTGTTTGCCTTGAAAATTTGGAGGCATTACCTCTATGGGGAGAAGTGTGTGGTTTTCACATATCATAAGAGTTTGAAGTATTTAATGTCTCAAAAAGAGTTGAACCTAAGACAGCGTAGGTGGTTGGAGTTGTTGAAGGATTATGATATGGCTATTGAGTACCATCTGGGTAAGGCTAACGTGGTTATTGATGCTTTGAGAAGGAAGGCATTGGTGGAGTTGAGGGCTATGTTTGCACGTTTGAGTGTGACACGAGACGGTGGGTTGTTAGCTGAGTTGCAAGTGAAGCCGTCCTTGTCACAGATTATTAAGGAGAAGCAACCATATGATGGGAGTTTGGTACCTCATGTGGAAGATATTAGGGATGGGAATCCTACGAATTTTCATTTCAACGATGATGGGGTGTTGTGTTTCAAAGATCAAGTAGTGGTGCCTGAATACAAAGAGTTGAGGCGTACTATTTTGACTGAGGCACACGTTATTCCTTTTGCTATGCATCTCGGTGGTACTAAAATGTATCGAGGTTTGAAGGAGGAGTACTATTGGGTCAGACTGAAGAAGGATGTGGCTAATTTCGTTGCATGGTGTATGGTTTGTCAGCGGGTAAAGGCTGAGCATCAGTTTCCTTCAGGGTTGTTGCAGCCATTGAGAATATCGGAATGGAAGTAGAAAAGAAACACCATGGATTTTGTGTCTGGGCTGCCTTTGACGCCGACCAAAAAGGATTCAATCTGGGTGATTGTTGACCAGTTTACAAAGTGTGCGCATTTTGTGCCAGTGTATACTATGTATGCCTTGGACAGGCTGGCTGACTTGTACATCTCAGAGATTGTGCGGTTGCATGGGGTGCCCAAATCCATAGTATCAGATAGGGATCCGCTGTTCACCACAAGGTTTTGGGTGAGTTTGCATCGTGCTTTAGAAACCCGGTTGAGTTTCAATACCTTGTATCATCCTCAGTTGGATGGCCAGTCGGAGCACGTGATTCAGGTTCTCGAGGATATGCTGAGGTGTTGTGTTATTGTGTACCGAGGAACGTGGGAGAAACAGTTGTCGTTGGTGGAGTTTTCTTACAATAACAATTATCATGCTAGTATACAGATGGCACCTTATGAGGCGTTGTATGAAAGGAAATGTCGTACGCCTGTGTGTTGGGCAGAAGTGGGGGAAAAGTTTGTGTCGATGCTGAATGTTTTGAAAGGCACAACTGAAAAGGTAAATTTGATATGTGAGCGCTTAAAAGTAGCTGCAGATTGTCAGAAGTCCTATGCGGATTTGAATCGTAGGGATATAGAGTATGTTGTGGGTGATAAAGTGTTTTTGAAGGTGTCGCCTTGGAAAAATGTGTTGCGTTTTGGGCGAAAATGGAAGCTTAGCCCAAGATTCATTGGACCATACGAGTTTGTTGAGGGTGTGGGTCTTGTTGCGTACCGCTTAAGGTTACCTTCGGAGTTGGGAAAAATTCATGATGTGTTCCACGTTTCGGTGTTGCGGAGGTATAGGTCGGATCCATCGCATGTTATGTCGGTAGAGTAGATTGAGTTGAGACCGGATCTATCTTATGATGAAGAACCGGTAGAGATTCTTGATACCAGCAGTAAGGTGCTATGTGGAAAGACAGTAGAGCTTGTTAAGGAGTTATGGAGGCACCGCAATGTTGAGGAGGCCACGTGGGAACGCAAGTCTGACATGTTGAAACAATTTCCGCACTTGTTTCCTCCAGGTAAATTTCAGGGAAAAAATTTCTTAAGTGGGGGAGAGTTGTAACACCCCGGATTTTGGGCCTAGCAATTTTGGGGGTTATTAGACGGTCCGGTGGACCGGGTTAGAGATTTGAGTTAGATTCGTGACAGAATATTTTTCGGTAAGATAAAAAATATGGAAAAATATTTAAAAATCATCTTTTAATATATAATGATTTTTGGTAGAATCAATTTTGGAAAATGAGTTTTGGAAGTCGGACATTTTGGCTAGTGACCAAAATGCAAGTTTTCAAAACTGTGATTTTCTAGTGACTAAAATGAAAAGGGTAAAATTCTTAGAATCTTTAAGGATCTATTTTACCAATTAGTTTTTGATGGTTTCTCCCTTAATTAGACTTATTTTAACATGTGTTTTATTATTCAATTAAAAGAGATTTTTGGTTAAAAGGTGGTTATTGGTTTTGGAAAATAAATCACGTTATTTTTCTCTCCACTTTTCTCTCCATTCTCTCCTCAGCCAAATACTCAAGTTTTCATCAAATTCCAGAGGTGAGATGGTTTCTAACTTGATTTTATGGTTTCAAATTGTTTAACTAAGATTGTTTATACAAAATCTTACATTAATCTTGTGTTTCTTAGCTTTTATCAAATCAATTGAGGGAGAAACTTCACAATAGGGGTAAGGTCCAAGATTTCATCTATTGTATGGTTCTTTACTGAAATTTCCAAGCATTTGATCCTTGATTTTGTGTTTCTAATAAGATTTTAACAATTTTTTCAATGATTAGTTGAGTTAATTGGGAGAAATGAGTTGATTTAGAGATTGAATCTATTTTCTGGTAATTAAGGATGATTTAATTCATATTGTGGATGTTTTATATTGTTGATAAGTTGTTGTTGTCAAAGGAACCCCGAAACTCTTGAATCTCTAATTGTTTAGGTTGCTAGATTTGTGTTCTTGGGGTGTTTTGGTGACTGCGTGAATGCAGGGGGTGTTAGGTTGTTTTGATTCTATTTTTAGGTGTTGATTGTTGATAAAAATGGTGTTAGATTGTTAGGTTGTGGTTGGGTTGTGTTAGAGAAGGTTTTGACGATGATTTTGGTTGTTGTGGATGGGTAATCTTTAGAGGATTGTGGAAATCCGAAAGGATTTGTTAATGCAGTGTCTTGAATGCATTGAGATGCATTAATCCTCTGTTGTATTATGGTCAAAGTAGGGGAAGTTGATCCGGAAGTGATTGGTGAAGCGTTGGAGGCTTCGGACACTTGATTTCACATCGGCGAATCGAGGTTTCGCGTATTGGTGAGTGAGAACGTGGATTCCGGCGTTGGAATGCTTAAAGGGTGGTTTATGGGGGGTTGAACTTAGCTTGATACGCTGGTTTAAACTCATAAGTAAGTCAAGTGGATTTTTTCTCTCGGTCATGCTATGTTGAAATGGTTTATGAACTTGTTTTAATTCACATGTTACCTACTGTTTAAGCATGTTTTAAAGTATTTGAAATACTGTATTTGAGCATAAAATGCTGAAAGATGCGCATGGTAAGTGATCCTTGTAAGTAAGTGGTATATACTAGTGGTTTAAAGCATGGTTGTTGCTTTGGAAAAAGGATTGGTTAATGCTGGTTAAACCAGCGAGGTAAATGTTAAAATGGTTAATTATATTGGCAAGTGATGTGGTTTTAAAATTGTTATCGGATATAGTTGGCCAGCCATAGGATTGAGTGCACTCTAATAAGTCACATTGGATGTTGAGGGGTTTAGATCTGTGTACTGAAAACTCCATCCGAGTACCCTAATGGTAGAGGGGTTAAACAGTGCCGAAAACTCCCGTTAGTGGATTAAGCGTCTAACCAATGGAAGGGGTTGGTGTCCCCAAGGGTTGTGTAAGTACCCGGATGGTAATGTACCGTGATTGTTATTGTATCGTTATTTCGGTGAGATGGCTTGAAGTGTTGGTTGAACACTTGTTGAATCCGTGTATCCAATGAACTCTTTTGGTATTGGACTTGTTTAATGATCACTTGTAAGCCAATATAATTGTTAATGTATCATTGAAAGGCTTATGTTGTATAATGTGATTTATACATGTTTACTCTTTAAGCTTTGCATATGGTTGTTATGCATGGGAAGGCTTGAATTGAGGTTAGCAATGGGGTTTGTTGTTGGTTAATGATACATGTAGCATATAGTTTAATATGCTGGTTTTGAAAGTGTTAAGTGCATGGTTTTTAAGGCATGATGTTTTATATGATGAAAAGTATGACTTAAAAAGGGATTTTTAGTATGTTTTGGACAATGGTTTTAAATGCGTTGATGGTATGTTGTATTTGAGCACTCCTCACTAAGCCCAGTGTGCTTAGGCTCTCTTGTCCATCAATGCAAAGAATTAAGATCTCAGAAGGCAGCTAGAAGCAAGGGGATCCTAGCAAGACTTGGCTAACAAAGTATGTTTGGATTAGACTATAAGAGTAAAGGCAATGGGGTACTTGTTTTTGTTTTGGGAGATGTTTTGTTGAACTCCCTGTGTAAGCATGTTGCTTGTTTTCTCTTGAGTTGTAAAAGCCTTTTAATGTTGGTATTTTGGTGTTGGTTTACATTTTGGATTATTGCTTGGATGAAAACTAGGATGCATGCCTCTAGCTTTTCATTTGATGCAAAGATGCCATGTTAGGATGCTAAGTTTATGAAGCTTGGATGCTTGTGGTATGCCTAGTATGCTGGTGTTATGTATTAAGCTTGTTGGAATGATTTAAGTGTGTTATTTGGAGGAAAATTAGCAAAAAGTGACATTACAGGTCCTAGCGTACCGATATGTGGGGGACCGTATCGGTACAGCTTGTATTTTCAGGCTCGAAGGATCGGTACGGGCCATGAGTGTTCCGATACGCCAAGGCAATTTTGGCCTAGCATACCGGTATGAAGAAGGGTGTTTCGATAGGGGCTTTAGCCTCTGGAAAATGCTTTTTCAACCCAAACCCGTGTATCGAAAAACATGAACCCGTATCGGTATGGTCATTAAGGATTTCAGAAGTTCGGTAAGTTAGTTGGTCGTATCGGTACGACATGGAGGTGTACCGAAACAGGACGTCTCATATCGTATCGGTACGGCTATAACCGTATCGGTACGGACGACAGTTAAAGCCTCGTATGAAAAATCCGGGTGACACAGAAATACCACTCATTGGGGGTAAACTATTCATTTATCGAGTTAAATTATATAACTTTTTAAAATTACACTTTGGTCTCTAAACGTTTCCAAAGTTTACACTTTAACCCTTAAATTTCAAAGATTACATTTTATTCACTGAGCAAAAAATGGAATATTACAATTCCTCCCTTAAGAAAATTCGTCATCGAATTTTCAATGTTTACCAGTTTCAAACAACTTCGTATTTTGCTTATTCATTCTTTCTTCTGTTTCCCAAATGACTTTCTTTACTTTTTGATTTCTCTTAAGGACTTTAACCAGTGGAAGTTTCTTGTTCTTTAATTCTTTGACTCTGTATGCTAGGATTTTCACTGGTTTTTATTCATAAGTCAAATTTGGTTGTAGTTCAATCTCCTTGGAAGTAATTACATGTGAAGAATCTGACTGATACCTCTGAAGCATGAATACGAGAAACACATCACGAATCTTGCTCAAATCTAAAAATAAAGCCAATTGGTAAGCCATTTGTCCCACTATTTTTAGAATTTCATATGGCCTAGTAAATCTGAGACTAAGCTTTCCCTTTCGACTAAAACGTAATCACCATCTTCCAAGGTGAAACCTTTAAAAATACTTTTTCTCTAACTTCATATTCAATATCCTTTTTCTTCTTATTTGTATAGACCTTTTGTCGATCCATGGCGGCCTTGAGATTTTGCTGAATAATCTTTACTTTATCCTCCCCGTCTAGTGTTAAATCAACTCCTCCAACATTTGAGTTATTCTAAACATTTCGATCTTGTAACCCGAACCAATTTAGAGAAGTTCGGTATTTTCTTCCATATGTCATCTTGATACTTGCTTGATAACTATTATTATAAGCAAATTCGGTTAAGGGCAAGTACTTTTCTCATGATTTTGCAAACTCAATTATACAAGCTCTTAACATGTCTTATAGAATCTGTATGATCCTTTCAAAATGCCCATCTTTTTACGAATCGTACCTAAAGCTTCAAATAACGTACCCCAATACCTTGAAGTAAACCTTGGGTCTCTTTCTAACAATATCGATACTGAGACACTATGTAGTCTTAATATCTCTTGAACATAGAGTTCTGCATATTTATCTAGCGAATAATCCATTCAAACCGGAATAAAGTGATCAAACTTGTCAAACAATCCATAATGACTCATATTGAATTCTTTTTAATTGGTGTAGCTGATAATCCCGTTATAAAATCCATCGTTACTCGTCCCCACTTCCATTGGGGAATAGAGATAGGCTAAAGCAATCTAGAAGGTACATGGTGTTCAGCTTGTCTCCTCTTTTCAATAGATCATTCATCCAGGACTACAAATCCTTGATTTGATCCAATAAAGTTGACTTTAACTGACATTCAACCGTTAAGGAACCATTTCGTCCCACAGACAATTGTGCATTCATCATGCCCAAGACAGACAATGTCTTTCGGCTAAAAGTATTTGCTAATACATTAGCCTTTCCAGAATGATAATCAATAACCACATCATAATCCCTTTAAAATTCAACCCATCTTCGTTGTCCCAGATTCATATCTTTTTGTGTCATCAGATACTTAAACTTTCATGATCCGTATAAATATGACACTTTTTACCATATAAATAATATCGCCAGATTTTCAAGCAAATCATAGATGCCATTACCAAATCATGTTGAATAGTGCCTTTCATGAGTTTTGAGCTACCTTGATACATAGGTTACTACCTAATCTTCTTGCATAGATACGCATTCCAAACCACAATGAGATATATCATTGTACATAGTATATTCCTTTTTTCTAGTTATGGTTGCATTAGAACTGGTGCTTCAATCTGAACTTTCTTTAATCTTTTGAAACTTTCCTGAAAACTAGAACTCACATTTAGAAAACTTGGCATAAAGCTGCTAATCTCGTAAAGTTTGTAGTACCACACGAAGATGGTAATCGTACTCAACTTCGGTCTTTGAATAAACTAAAATATCATCTATGAATACCAAACAATCCAGATAGGGTTGAAATACCCTATTCATCAAATCCATGAATATAACAGGGGCATTTGTAAATCCAGACAACATTACCAGAAACTCGTAATGTCCATAACGAGTTTTGAATGTTGTCTTTGGTGCATCTTCTTCTTTAACCTTGGGTTGATAATAACCCTGATTGAAGATCTATCTTTTAAAACATTACTACACTTCTAAGCTGATCAAATAGATCATCAATTCTTGACAGGTAATAGTTGTTCTTTACAATTGATTTAAGATTAATCTTTTAAAACATTAGTACACATTATTCAACTGCCGATAATCTATACATAATCATAGGGAACCATCCTTCCTTTTTACAATTGATACCGGAGCACCCCATGGTAATTCACTTGGTCAAAAGTAACCCATATCTAGAAATTCTTTTAATTGAGCTTTTAGTTCCCTTAACTCAGTTGGTGCCATCCTATATAGTACATTGATACCGGCTTAGTTCCAGGATAGACATCAATCCCAAACTATATTTCCCTATCAGGGGGTAACCCTAGTAACTCATCCGAAAATATATCAGGAAATTCCTTTACAGTCAGGATGTCTTCAATCTTTTTAGGTAACTCTTGTGTATCTTTCATACAAACCAAACATGTTTCACATCCATTGTATAACAGCCTTTGAGCTTTCGTTACAGAAATTACTAACTCTAAACAGTCAGTTCTTTCTCCCACAAGGATTACTTCAAAACCGTTGGGTCCTTGAAGTACCAACCTTTTTTTTCTTACACTTCATATCTGCATTATATGCAGATAACCAATCCATTCCAAGAATGACTTCATATTCACAAAATGGAAGTTCCATTAAATCTGCCGGGAACTTAATTCCTAATAAACATTTCTTGCATATTCTAATTACTTGTGCATTGTGTCCAAGAGAATTATTGATGATCACATTACTAAATGTTCTCCATAGAAATCTTTCTTTGGGATACTATCATAGTACCAATATATATTAATCGACCCCAAATCAATTAAAACAATTACAGGTTCTTTCCATAGCCTTCACTCTGTTCATAGCTTTTTGGAAATTTGATAAGTTTACTCATAGTAGAATCTCCTTGGGCCTTGTACGAAGCATCTCTATAAACCATTCACATCGAGACCTTTCAATCGACATCAATTTAACTGCGTACCGACTTAGTCTATTAAAATCTAACTCGTACTCATAGACAGTATGAGTACCTTGTTTCAAACTTAGGACTACTGCACATTTCTTTTTTAACTAGTTGCCAACATACTTGGCTTTAAACATTATTCTTCCTTCTCTTGGTTCCCATAATTAAACATTTAACGCAATCCATCAGTATTTAACATCATCTATTTCTACTGAAACTTATTCATGTTATTGGGGAACATAATCAAGTTACACAGTAGTGCATCAGTAACATGACATCCTAGGGGCATGTACTTAACATTAAATCCCATTAAATTTGATTTAACCTCCAGAATCGGCTAAACTTGTAGCTATGATACCAATAAATGTAACACCCTTAACGTATACTCGTAGACCGAATATACACTGAAGATGTTACAGAGTTGTTAAGAAAACTTGAATTCAAACTTTTTTTATCAAACTTTATCTTGTAGTTTAACCCTTTTTCGGTTTTGAATTAAAAACTACGTCAGTCTATAGCAGCTAGTTTTGACCCTGAAATGTATTATAAAATTTATAAATGTGTTATTGAAATAAAAATATAATTCAGTGAGAAAACTATATACCCTGCCTAGACCCTTTTTTGATTTTAAAATTATTACGCGATTAGGGTTAAACTATACTTAACTATATCAAAAAATATAACTACTTATAGCAAACAAATTTCTAGATTCATACATTGTAATAGAGCATAAACACATTATAAACTTAAGATTACAAAATAGTTTGTCTCTTTAAATCCACTACAAATATGTACATGCCCACTAGACATCAAACTTACAACTTAAGATGTACATACCATGATTACTAATGTAACTTGATTTTCCAATTTAATAGCTCCTTCTTGCCATTCTACTTGGGAGAACCTACGTGTGAAATAACACACGCTAAGTACGAACTTAGTGAGGCAATAATATTATTAAAACATAAAATAAAGCAATACATGTTACACATTAACCTAGCATAGTTTCTGTCTAATGTAGTATCGTACTAACAAGTTTTCATAGTCAGTCAATATTCATGTTCAAGTCATATTTTTTCTAACTTAGTCTAGTTTCCAATACTCCATCATTATCAAGTAAATCATATACATGGCATAGTTCATATACATAGCATATTTCATATACATGGCATGATTCACATACATGACATGATTCATATACATGACACAATATGTACACATGGCCTGATTCATATGCATGGCGTAATTCATATACGTAACATAATTTGTATACATGACATGATTCATATGAATAGCATATTTCATATATATATGTGACATTCTTTGCATACATGGAATAATTCATGTACTTGGCATGATTCATATACTTGACATAATTCATATACATATCATGATTCATATACATGGCATGATTCATATACATGACATCATTCATATACATGACTTAATTCATATGCATAACATGATTCACATTCATGACATGGTTCATATACGTAACATGATTCATATTCATGGCATGATCCATTTATATAATATGATTCTCATACGTGGCATGATTCATAGACATAACTTGATTCATTTACATGACGTGATTCTTTTACCTGACATGATTCATATACGTGATTTAATTCATATACATGGCTTGTTCCGTATTCATGGCATGGTTCATATAAATGACATATTTCATATACATAGCATGATTCATATTCATGACATGATTCATATACGGAACATGATTCGTTTACATGACATGATTTATTTAGGTGGCATGATTCTTTTATCATTGCCCAAAGTACGCTATAAGAGATCGAGGTACGCGAGTCATCTTGAAATGATGCCGTAGTGTCTAACGTGAACGTGAAGATGAATATGTACTCGAGGACGCTCTTTGCTCCCCATAAACATGAAGCACCTCGACATTGCACACAGTGGGCGTGGATCCCCAGGGTGCATGTGACACAATCATTTTGTCACAATATCTGTTTGATAACATGAACATGAGGGTGCAACTGCTAAAGACTCTATGGCATGGCAACTATACCATGGACTCTCATACACAATACTTGGGCATTTCTTTTATCATCAATCAATCATCATAATCAATCATATAAATAAACATTTCATGTTTCATGCTTCATCATAAATAGTTATGGTAAACATAGATCATTATCATTACCCAGAATAATAATTCATACTTCATATTCCATTTAATCTACCTTTATTGCAACATGTAGTAGCTCAACATATATATATAGGGCAATACTATTTTTAAATTAAGGTCGACTATTTGCTAGTCTTCCTAATTGCAATTTAAAACATATAAATGCACTCACCTGGGCCATGAATAGTATGCATCGCTAAGCTTACTCGAGGTTCTTATCAATCTTTTTATCACCGGTTCTCCTTCGTTCTCTTTTAGAACTGTATAAGATCAATTGAACTTATACATTAGCATTCTCGTATTCGACTTAAATCTAACACTACTAACTTGATTCGTAAACATAACTATTCGAATATAAAAAATTTTCTAAAATTTCCCCAATATTCTTCAAAGTTGCTGAATTGGTCCCTAGGTCCTTAGTGACCATTTTGAACATTAAGCAATTGTTCAATCCTAATTTGAACAATTTCCATATTCATTTACTAATTTTGGACTATTACCTTTTTGTCCTTAAACTTTATAAAAGTGACATTTTAGTCACTACTGTACTTTTGTACATAAATTCATGTACAAATAAACCATTCATTTATTTTCTAACATTCTTGAAATTTTTCCTTCAACTTTCAACTTTATTCAACTTGGTCCTTCACTAAATTCTTTATTTTTGAAAAAGTCTTTAAATTTTCCTTTCTTGTCATTTCAATCCCTTAACTTTCATAACATGCTTGAATCTTCAATTCTATCAATTTTCCATAAATTTAAGACCAATTCTTAAATTTTCCTAAATTGGCAAATTGGTCCTTCAACTTCCAAAATTTTTCATTTTGGTCCCTAATCATCAATTCAAGCTAATTTCATCATAAATCAATAATTCCAATGCTAAAAATAAATTTTCAATAATTTCCCTTAATTTCTTAAAAATTCCGAATTGGTCCCTATAATTTCAATTGGGGAAATTATTTAATCTAACATGAAAATTAAGCTTCCAACATCACAATCCATTCAATATCATCCTTAATTTAGCTTCCTAACCAAAACCCCCAAATTTTAGGGTTAGGTTTTATAACCTCAATCATGGAATTAATCCAAATTCAACTTGATTCCATGTTTTAAATCATCAATTCAACTAACTACAACCCTAATTTCATCATACCCTAATTTCATCATAAGTGTAACACCCCATACCCGGGTTGGCAGCAAACCGGTTCGAGAACGTTACTAACGTACATTACAAGCAAGAACAAGCAAGAATAGGTTAACTCATCCCTATTAGATGAGTTACTTAACTAGCAAGTAACCAAAACAATTATTACTTATCATATAAGCAATCTTATTTACATACATTATAGGTTACCAAAATTTCACTTTACATTGTCATTCAAGCATCACATTTCGAGACCTATAAGCAAATAAGTTTCCATTTTTATTTCATTGTTCATTAACTTGATTCATGTATCATTACTTACATAGCTTACTAAACATGATCATTTGAACGTACCTTGATTCCAAGCAAGATTATGCCATTCTTACCATTCAACTTATAAAATACTTATTCAACATGTTATAATTATTCAAGTGACTATATCATCTCACAAGGCATTCAAATAGTACAAGGCTAGATGATCACTTTGAACATTCATTATAAACATAACCATATGTGCAGCAAATACTTACAATACATGAAATTCTAGTTCATTACTTAATTCATATTAGTAACCAAGTTCACAAAATAGTAGGCCCATTCAAGACATATATACATATACAAGTTCAAGTGTTCAAAATGCATGCACTAGACATTATATACCACTAAGTGCCACCAACTAGGGCAGTACAAAACAAGTATGTCCATACTTTAGCTATGCTTGTGTCTTGCTTCTAGCTCAAGAATTCAGGCTTCAAGATCAAGCTATGATCGAATCCTTTAACTTCTGGTTGGGAAGGATGAAAACGAGAGTGATAAGTACAAGAATGTACTTAGTGAGGTAGTATCTAGTTCTATCCAATTATTATATCGAGTTAAGTGTTAATTAATCAAGAATGATCCTAACTAAGGATTTCAAGGCAATCGAATAGCACAAGATGCAAAAGACAATAAATCACAATTCATACTTTGTCCACTTCAAGAAATCTGACTATTCATGGTCACATATCAAATAGTTCAAGTAGCAAGTTTTCAAGACTAGTAATTCAAGTAGCAAGATTTCAAGACAAGCAATTCAAGTAGCAAGGTCTCAAGACAAGTAATTCAAGTAGCAACATTTCAAGACAAGTAGCAAGATTTCAAGACAAGTAATTCAAGTAGCAAGGTCTCAAGACAAGTAATTCAAGTAGCAAGATTTCAAGACAAGCAATTCAAGTAGCACGATTTCAAGACAAGTAATTCGAGTAGCATGTTTTCAAGACAAGTAATTAATCAATTCATACTTATTAGCTCATTTATATTCTTTTAAAACAATCATTGGTTCTTAGATTGACTAGATAATCAAGTCTCCAACCAACTGTCGCCACAAGATGTACCGTAGTACTGGTCAACCCTCCTACTGTATCCAAAGACCACACAAACGTACCCTCCGTCTGTCGCCAATTAGGGGCCTTAGCCCTTGACCATAGTCCACCCTACACAATGAGCTCTAGACTCTAAGGCATGCCCTTCTACCTATTCAACTAGCAACCAAGTTTGTTTGATTACACTTTATTGATTCAAGAATTATCAAGCTTATACAAGTTCAAGATCATGTAGTCAAGAATCATTTCAAGCAAGTATAGCAATATTATGCTTTAGCCCTTAGGCCAATTGAGCCTTAGCTCTTAAATTTCATTTCACATTTCATGTGTTTCATGGTCAAGGCAAACCATTCTTGTTCAAGGCAGTACATTTCATGTTTCAAGCAATCCATTTCATGTTCAAGACAATACATTCAAGTGGCATTCGATAATCTACACCCAAGGCATTCAAGTAGCATTCATGTAGACAAGTTTCATATATTATCATATTTCATACTTCCCTTAATATTTATATTCAAGTTAAATTAGGTTCATTATCATGGCATATCCATAGCAAGAAAATAATCATGCATATTTGGTTAGGACCTAAGTCCTAACCCTATTTATAAACTACACTCACAATACTCCAAGCTTAGCTAGTCTTGGATCCAAACTCCTTTGTTTCTAGCTTTCGAATGCTCCTCCTTAGACCCTTCTCCAATATTCCATTCTTGTTCTAACATTTCATACAAGTAAATCGTGGTCAAGACAAGCACATTCATTTATTCAAAACAAGACAACAATACACATAATTCATTCAACATACATTTCAAAACATCAAGGCTGCTGCCTGGCAGCTTGTGCACTGTTTACTTAAACATGCATAACTTTCATTCCGTACGTCGGAATTTCAATTGGTTTACACTATTGGAAAGCTAACGTAATTATCTTTCTAACTATATAGGCCTTGAATTTTGATTATTTACCAATTAATACAGTTTTTTACTTAAAGACAGGGTAATTACAACACTGGACAGTTTGCACTGTCCCTACTGTTTCATTTCTACAATCCATTCTACAATTCCGAATTCAACTCCGTTTTCTCCTAATGAATTTAGACATATTAAGGTACTACCCATTAAATTTTCATCCCTAAATTCCATTTGTACAATTTATAGAGATTTTTCAAAGTTACTGCCCAGAACAAGGTATTCTGGGCAGATTAATCTAGCTTAAGTTTCTAGCCTCTTTAATCACTTAGATGACACCTCTAACATGTTAATTCAACTTATATACATGTTATTACATGTCTAGGTCAGTTTCATTCTATTACCAATGCGATCAAAACAGAGAATTTTATAAAATTAATCATGTTTACACAATCTTCCCTAGCAATGTGATCAAAACAGGGCAGCATCTATAATTAAGCATGTCCACACATATATATACATATTGGCATTCAACACATAAAAATTTCCAGCATATACAATCATATTTCCAGCATGTATTACACTTCATTTTAACACTAAATCTTCAGTTTTAAATCCAACATTGTAACCAAATTTTCCAGCAAAACAATCATCCAATTTCCAATTCAATTTAGACGACAAGAACATCTCTAACTCAAGATTCAAACATGAAATTAAAGTGAGAATCAAGCATTTACCTTCTCCAATATGAATTCCTATTCAATTTGATCCTAACCGTTGCAATTTTCTCAAGAATTCTATGGTTTTCATTCAATCTTTCTCTCAAATTCTCCCTCTCTTTCAAGTTGGTAAGCCAGCTTATGGAAGAATAATGGAGAAGATTTATTTAAACCCATGTGGCCAACCATTATCTTATTTGGTGGACATGTGGAATGTCCACAATTCAATTTAGTTTTATCATGCAATAATTAAATTTTGCATGTTATTCAAAATAGTCCCTTGATTTCGAGCACTCCAACTTTATTTCTTTTCAAATTGATCCTTAACTTATCTAATTATCTATTAAAAAGGTATTTTGTAACAATTTAATTAGCAATTGATTCGGTACTTATTCCTAAGCCACGTTTTGGGTACTACAAAAGCTTCAATTTCCATAATCATCTTCATCAATAACATGAACTAGAATTAACTTTTATCATGCAATATTACTATCAAAATGAAGAGAATCAAGTGTAGAACAATTTACCTAAATTAATTTTGCTTGAAACTTGTCTTGATTCTCCAATTTTGAGCTTGAAAATTTGAAAATTCCTTCCCATTTTCTTTTTATGAGTTTTGAATGGCACAAATAATAGATGAGAAAGATTTTTCTCATCTTTTTAATTGTTTTATCGATGTGTAAAGTTAAATGACTTTTAAATTCATTTAACTAGTAAAATTATTAATTTGTCCTTTTAATCCAATGGCCAAGATTCCATCTCATCAAATCAATGGCCATGATTTAATCCATGTGTAAATCTTCTTCCAAAATTGCCCTCAAAGTTTCAAAATATTTCAAAAATGCCATCCATGGCAAATGTCCAATTTGCCCTCCAACTAAACTTTATTTACTAACAAGACTTGAAAAAATGCCATTCCATAAAAATTGAACCAAATTGGTTCCATTATAACCAGCCGCCCTCCCAAAATATCATAAATTTTAATTTATGATATTTATTCGATCCAATTATTCAAATTTCACTCAATATGATTTCCAAATTTTCTTTCTTTGAGCTTTATAACCACCCCATCATATTCTAACTAAATCTAGTTAGAATCCCACCAACATTAATAAAATATTCATAAAATAATATTTTATGAATTTCCCATAATCTTTGGAACTGTCTTTAAAATTTCAATTTGATCTGATATACCGATAATTACCGGGAATTTTATCGGATACATTTCCTCTTAGAAATCTTATCTCAACAATTCTTTACGAATATTACTGACTTAAACTGAATCCTTTTTATCAGTCAAAATATTGAATATGGGACCTTCCCAATAGGTTACCATCCCTGTGCTACTCTAGTTTAAGCACGCTTAACAATTTCTATTCGATCCAAAATTTGAATAATATAAGCCTCGTATGAAAAATCTGGGTAACACAAAAATACCACTCTTGGGGTAAACTATTCATTTGCGGGGTTAAATTACCTAGCTTTTTAAAATTACACTTTGGTCCCTGAACTTTTCCAAAGTTTACACTTTAACCCCTAAACTTTCAAAAATTACATTTTAGTCACTAAGCAAAAATTGGGATATTACAAGATGATAATTTATAAATTTTAATTTATAAAAAAATATTATGTGGAAAATAAAGATGACGTGGTCTTATTTAATTGGATAGGACCATGGATGAGGTGGAGATAATGGTTCATGAAATAATTTCTTCTAATTTTGTTTTGAAATATGATTAATTCTATGTTGAACCTTTGAGATTTTTAATAATCATTTAAAAGTCATTTAAAAATTAAATATGTTCAGCGGTGTATTGCGTTAGTGGTGTTCAGCGGTGTGTGTTGCCCATTCTAGAGTCATCCAAAAAGTTATATTCTCCCATTTATTTGTCAACAAAAATACTTTGTCGCTTTTTAGTGCCCTTATCTATCTCTCAACACTAAAAAATTACACCCTAAGTCCTAACTTTAAATCTTAAAAAATAAACTATACATTCTATGCCTTAACTATATACCCTATCCTTAAATCTTAATTTTAAATCCTAAATCTATTTTTTATGTTAGGTCATTGATAGAAATACTAAAAAGATAGAGTTTTTGTTCTCTATTTATTCTTCTTCATATATTTCAATAAGTATATAAACAATGATTAACATGGGCCTTAGTTTTGAGTGTATTAGTTAAATTTATCAAATTTATCCTTAGAATCCCTCACGAGAACTAATTGGGAAAAATAAATATTATTCATAAGCTTTTGGTACAATATAAAGAATAAAAGAATGGGTACCTACCTATACCTATCAAATGATTTTTTTTATTTTTATTCATAAGCTGAAAACCTTTGCAACAATAGTAATTTTAATATGTTATACCCGAGGCGATATCTTAGGAAATTAATCATCATCTTTTTTTGCCCTTCTTCATCATCTTCTTCTCCTTCTCCTTCTCCCACTCTTTCTCGTACTCTACCTTTTCCTTCTCTTTCTCCACTTCCAGTCACTCTTCCAGTTGTTTCTTTTTTCTTTTTATCCAAGACCACATCAGTCTTTCGTCCTTTGGCTTCGAAACTGCCGAAGGTGTTGGTGTAGGGAACTCCGGTATGCTTGATCCAGGCGTCAACCACGGCGAAGAACATGGGCAGAAGGAATTTAGCAGCTTCCTCCTCCGTAAGCATTTTATCGCCAGGCCATTTAACACGTTTGGATGTGGAAGAACCAGGCCCACGGTTGTTGAACTCAAGGTATGTGCAAGTTTGGGCACCCGAAGAGGATGACCAGCCTGTCCATCCTTCTGGGTGCACTATATCATCGATGCAAGTTTCCATTATAATTGTTGTTGCTATAGCCCCATATGGGCGACCAACGTATACCGAGATCTGGCCCTTAGCACCAGCAAACTCGGGAGCAGGAATGATTTTGCCGCCGTGGATTACAATCCCTGTCGGCTATTTATCGTCGCTTCTCTTTTGTGCTGTAACAATGTTTTGCTGTCCATATCTTAGCTTTCGGACGAGGAATGTGCAGTTTTGGAAAATCACCGATGCATCACCAAATACGAAATCGATTGTTCCGGAGATGGTGCAGTCCCGATAGAATTGTCGTTTGGTGAAAGCCTAAAGCGTGTCTTGGTAACCGTCTATGGAGCAATTGAAGAACACCGAGTCTTCTGACTGTACCCTCAACGCCACCGCTTGCGCTTTCAATGGCCCTGCTTTATTTTCAATCGCAATATTTTTGGCAACGAAGTTGTTTCCATCAATACCTACGACGCAATATATACAATGACGAGAAATTCTTACCTGGTTTCGGCTCACCACGTCATTCATGGTTCCATCGAATGAGATTCATTCATTTAATGACATGTAGGAAAGAGGTGAAGATTCACCTTGGAAAAAAATGAGATAAAAAATTATTATTGGATTGGACCATGGATGACGTAGTGAGCCAAGCCCATCTAATAATTTTTCATACAATGACGGTCTCTCTGAATAATCATGAACCAATGTAAAATTATTTGCGCTTTATGTAGTGTAGGCCGATCCTATCTTATATATAATTACTTTGTAATACCTCAAAATTGTGGTTAGTGGCCAAAATGTAAAACTTGAAAAGTTTGGTAACCAAAATGTAAAATTTGAAAAGTTCAGTGCCAAAGTGTAAATTTTGAAAAGTTCAGAGACTAAGTTGTAATTTTCAAAAGTATTTAATTCAGTCCCGTAAATGAATAGTTCACCTCCAAGAGTGGCATTTCCTTGTTACCCGGATTTTTGATACGAAGTTTGTATTAAGAGCTATAAAGCTTTAAAGTTCGGGAAAAATCTGGATAATCGGATTTAATCGAATAAATGAGAAATCTTTTATGAGATATTTTAGGAGATATTTTAGTAAAATGAGGCAAGGGTAAAGGGGTCATTTTCATGTCTTATTTTAATGGAAATTATTGTGGACCATTGGAGTAAAGATTACTTTTTCATGTTTAATCTTAGCCATTGGATGAAAAATGGCAAGATGGTAATTTTTGAAGATGGCAAGGACAAAGTGGGTAATCACTAACTCTTTGAATTGTTTTGAACCCTTGGATTGGTAGGTAGACATGTGGAAAAATTTGAAACATTGGATTAAGAGGGCAACTTGGTCATTTTTATCATAAAAGAGATTTTTTTAGGATTATTAAATTAGTGGACAAATGGCCAAATTGGAATTAAGTGAAACTTCAAGACAACTCTCCATCATCTTCCTCTTGCTGGAACCATGCATCCAAGGTAAGAGGAAATTTTATTTTGCTTTTCCAAGCTCATTTCTTTGGATTTTGGATGAAAGCATGAAACAAAGAATTGATCTCCATGAAATTCTCTATCTCTTGGTACCATTTATTCATGCTTTTCTTACTTAAAAACTTAGTTTTGAGAATTTGATGGACGAAGGGGATGTTGAAATAGGATGAATTAAGGTTAGTATTTGATGAAGATGATGTTGTAGAATTGTATTAAAGCTTGTATGATGATTTAAACTATATGGAAATAGCTAAACCCTAAATTGTTCAAGGTTAGGGTTTTAGTATAAAAGTTGATTTTGGATTGATTTTGATTTGGGAATCATTGTGAAAGCTTGGAAATGATGTTTAAGTGTTAATTGGACCAATTTGGAAACTTGGAAAGTTACAAGGATGATTTCGGCAATTTGTAAGAATTAGGGGAAATTATGGAAAATTTTCCATAAATTTGGAAATGTTGAAATTATGATTTTACAAGCTTTCAAATGTCATTTGGACCATTTTAGAAGTTTGTAAAAACATAGGGACCAATTCAAAAATCTTGAAAAGATTAGGGACCAATTCAGCAATTTGGAAGAATTTAAGGACTAAAGTGAAAAATTATTTTCATGGAAGCATTATGCTGGAATAAATATTAGAATGAGTCATAAATCATTCTTTGAGTAAATGTTGGAAGAAATACAAAGTATTGAGGATGAAATGACTTATGTCATGAAACTAATATTTGGAAAATATTAGGGTGTTTATAGGAAAATTATTCCTATATTGTTTATGTGTTAGTAAGATACTAACATATATGTTGGAATGTACTTATGATATTTTTAATACACTTGTAGACTGTGAAAAAAATCGATATCGAATTAGCAATTGAGAAAAGGAACGAGACCAAAGTTGAACTTAGTGAGGCTAGTTGGATATTGACAAAGTATAAAGTGTCAAGGTGAGTGCATTATATGCATGGAAAAATATTATGTTCATTTTGAAAGACTTGTGATAAGTCTATTATAATTACATGCTTGATGATTATATTAATCTTGATATTTGACATAGTAGAAATTGTCAAAGGTAGAAGAATTACATGCATTGGTCATAGGTAATTTAATTTTAATATGTTTATGTTATATTTAGGGTATGAACTGCCCAGTATTTAATTATATTGCCATGGATGAATCGAATATGGAATTGGAATATATGCCTAAATAAGTGATTGTGGTAAAGAGTATAGTTGGCATGCCATAGAGTCCAGCGGTTTAGCACTTCGGTGCGGTTTATTAACACTCAGATGTGGTTTTCCTAACACTTATGTGCGGACTCTTAGCACTTAGGTGCGGTTTATTAGCACTTTGGTGCATTTTTGACTCGTGTACTCAAGTCCTCAAACTATGTTGGGCAATAATTTATTTGATAATAAATGGTTAATAAATTAGAGAGTAGGTGAACTCTCGGATAATGACAAGGATATTAATAGATTTATGAATACGGATTATATTATGTTAATATTTGATTAACATAAGGGAAATAAAGGAATAGTGATCAAACTGCATGTTTATTATATTATTGTTATAATTCAAGCATGTTGATTTATGTTAAATAATCATAAAGCCTCACTAAGTATATACTTAACGTGTGATGGTTTTCACGCGTAGGTAGTAATCCCGGACAAGAGTAAGGAGTATCGGCATCATCATCCAAAGGGATAATAGTCGTATCGGTAATTTACATCTTTGATGTATTTTGATTATCTCTAGTTGGCATGTATAAAATAATAGTAGCTCGTTTTAACTGGTCTAGGTATGGTTTGTAATATTAATATCTAGATGAGTGGTTACTTTATAATGTGGATTATACTAGTTTAAAGAAATTACTAGTAATGGAAATCGGGTAAAGTTATAAATTTGATTTTTAGAGTAATCAATATCATTTTTATTTTAGGCAATTTTCTTAATTAAAATGTGTAGTTACAAACTGCCAAGTTGCTGCCTGAAAACGGAAACTATTTGACAGGTTAAAAATTAGTAATTGGTTTTACGCGATAAATTGAAATTTTTGAAAATTGTTGTTTTTGAATTAATTGAGTAGTATAAAATACGGTTAAATATTAGGTGACTTTCCTTACTAGTATTAAGAATTAAATACTGGTAAGGGTGTTACATACCCAATGTACAAGTGAAGTAGGTCGTGGGATTTCCACTGGGACCGCTTTTGATATTTCGAGTGATTCGGGTATTCTCTTTACCATCTCCGACCAGCACAAGGTGCGTGATATGGGAACTGATGAGCACATTCTGAGCGTAAATTCCTTTCTTGACGTGTACCACAAAAGGCTTGGTAGATCTGCGGGGGATTTTTTGTTTGGCTTCATTTAGGTTTTTGCAGTCTCCACTACCGTCCTTGGCTACAACAAGATCCGGTTTCAATTTCAAATGAAGCGAAAGCAGTCTCCGATGGCGATTCCATCATTGATTCCTTTCTCTAAAAGAAGTCCAATGAGAATGGCCGAGAACTGGAAGTCCATCCTCATCTTGGAGTAGGCGACGATTCCAATTCTGATTCTTTTCTCTAAAGGAAGTCCAATCAGAATGGCCGAGAGCCAGAAGTCCATCCTCATCTTGGATTAGTCGAAGACAAGAGAAGAGCCCGGCACCCTCCAACTGCTGAAGTTGCTCCTGTAACTCACATGCGATTGCAAGGCCATTTCTACTGAGTTGCATCGTGATGTTAAGAAACTTCTTCATTTTTTCGAAAGCATGGGTTTTGAATTTGTTTTTTTTTTTAACCCATCTAAACAAGCTTGTTGGTTAGCAATGGTAGCACTCATCCAAATCTTCAAATCGGCCAACAGTTTAATAATGTTGGTAACTTGTAGCTTCTCAACCAGATCAAAAGACTTTTCAAGTTCGTGTGCGGTAAAGTTCAATAGAATTTTGCATGCATATAACACACTTTTGGTCCCTTTATCTTTCTCAAGTTCCCTCAAGGTGGTAGAGCTGTGAATAGCTTGATTCACATGCCTCATGGTTGCCTTGAACGCTGCTTGAACCAGGTCCTTCACGTCCGTCTTATTTCCAGCCTCTTCTTGGAGTTGTTCTTCGCACGTATCCTTGAACTTTTTTGGCTCGCAAATCAATTCTATTGCCTTCTTGGAGGAAGAGATCTGATTATGAGCATTTTTGTTCGCATTTCCAGTTTCTGTTAGAACTAAACCATAATAGATATGAAATCTAAACCCAGGATCTATCATGTCAAATCATCAAGAACAATAAACTGAATGTAAACTGAATGCGGAAGCGTACCTAAATTTATTGATGGCCTGAAAACCTTGAATCCTTTGATGAAGATTGCCTAAAATGTGGTTGTGATCTTCCAAGAAGATAGGTTAGTCCTTGTCGTAAAAACTCTCTGACGGAGACAAGAGAAATACAAGTTAACCTATTTCTTGGGGACCACTACCTCTTTATATAATTGATTATTAAATCAACTATTAAATATTTGTAACCCTGCCCCTCATTGAATTATAAATATATCTTACGGTATCTACACTTTTATTTCCATGACACTTTAATACCTATGACAAGCCTAAATAATTGGTCACTTGATTTTGTGTCATACTTTATAATAGCATCATACATTTTACATATGTGCCCACAATTGCGAATTTTAATCCAACAATCTCTCACTTAGGCAACATATGTTTCCTGATAAATGTGCAACCTTATGAACTCAAAAAATTGCTATTATATAATAGGTATTCTATAACAATCTCGTCCATTAACTATATCCATATAGGATCAAAGCAGCCATTGTCATATCAATCATGACTAGACCCATCAATGGTCACGTATACAAATATAGTCAAATGACATAGATCAATCATGGATGCGTAGCATAGAAAATTACATGAAATGTGAACCGAAGATGTCTATTTTCATCTGGTCCTCCTAAACCTTAGTGCGATCAAACTTCACTGAATTCAGAGTGTGCCTAAACCAAAAGAACTTTATTGCTACAGAAAATAATCTTAAAATAACTTTATACTGAAGTAACCGAAATTGTGTCTAAACCAAATGAGCATTTTTCAAAATTACATACTCCCACTAAAACTGAATATCTTTAAATAATATTACACTCACATGAGTAGTGTGCTCATGAAAGACCTAGGGTGATAGTTTCTTAATAACAACTATGAAGTTTGTACCAATATGCTCTATAGACACACAACCACTCTGAATTTTCTTTAACAACTAGGAACTTAATATTTATGCGTTGTTCTTATTGTTTATAGAATAAATTAATGCATGTTTATTGTCACGGAATAACTGAAGTGGTTTTTCTGTTCAATCTATAATTAGTAGCTCATGTGACAAAATTCTTTTGCATCAATATTCTATTAGAATCGAAGTCTGTAAACCTGGTGATATCTAACTTACCAGAACTCCGATATATGAGCATGTAATTTTTATTCTTTAAAGATATCCCATAACCCTATTTGCTGCTATCCAATAGTCCATACTAGATTTTCTTAAATATTTGTCTAACATTCCAAAATGTACGCAATATCCAAACGCATACATGCTTGAACATAAATTAGATTCTCAATAGCTTATGCATATGGAATCATTTGTATTTTCTAAATTTCAAGGTTACTTTTAGGGCATTGAGTAAGACAATATTTATCTTCTTTAACGATATGAGTATCACTTTGTTTACTCCCACTGAACTTGTAGTACATACAATTGTCAACCAAATTTATCTTAAAACCAAATGAGATAATCAATATGAAATTTATAATTTCATTAATGGGAGTCCTACTTAAGCTCATAGATGGATTTCTTTAATTTACATATTATTGATATTGTATCATAAGACACAACTATATGATTGTACCATATAAATAGTTTCTTCAATGTCGTCATTGAAAAAACAAGCTTAACATCTATCTAATTTAGCTTAAGACTAAAACGAGCAAAAAGTGTAATAATTATCTTGAAAGAGTCTTTCAATGAAACTTGAAAGAAAGTCTTTACAAAATCAATGTCTTTTTTAGAGTATATCCTTTAGATACATGACGTGCTCTATACTTATCCACATTACCATTTCCATCCCTATTGGTTTTAAATATTCATTTACAACCAATTGGTTTGCACCTTAAGGTAATGAGACTAGTTCATAAACTTTATTGTCTTGCATAAAATTATACTCTTCTTGAATGACATCAATCCACTTTTGAGAGTTAGAACTTTTATGGTCTGATAGAAAATAATTGAGTCACTTTCTATCATTCCATTGTTATCCTTATTTTCTTGAGGAAATACAATATAATAATCTCGAATAGTATTTATCCTTCCTTTCATGGACCTCTTTAATGACACTTGTTCTTTTTCTTTTGAGGTTGTTGAGTTTTTTCTTTTGAAACAATTATCTTATCTTGAATGAGAGTTGTTCAACATTGTTTTGTTGAGGTACTTGATTCACTTCTTGATAATGATAGGTGTGAAAACCTAAACATTGTCAAAAGTGATAGTAGGAATTAAATTATAATCCAATTCCTCCTCAACAGCAATGCATCTAACCTTATTCCTCCCTCCAAACTCAACATCCTAAAAAAGTTATAAATCTCTCCTTAAAATAATCTTAATTGTGGGATCATAAAATTTACAGCCCAAGGATCACTCAAAATAACCGAAGTAGTTGTTCACTTTTGAAGTTTAATTACTTCACATGTGTCCTAACTTGTTACAAAAGAAATAAACCATTTGTAACTTATTGTTATTTCTTTTGAGTTGGACCTTATCAACTTTATTCTAATATTTTTTTATTGTCCTTATTTTCTTAAAGACGCTAACTAAATAAGCATTGACCAAATGATTATTTTACACTTATAATGCTTCAACCTTTCTTCCTCTTGAATACAATGAGAAATGAGCCCAAATAGAGTTTATTTCTCTCTTTAACAATTGTAACTTGAATTGGTTAAACTGTTTAGGAAGCGGTGCCAAAACCATAAGAACAAACAATTGTTAGAAAGTTCGATCTTATGTGCCTTAAATTTTGAAGCAATATTAAACATTTTCATAATGTACTCCCTCACATTTCTTTGACCTTTATACTTCATAGACATCAAAGAAGGTATAAGTGATGTCATCTTAACCTTAATGTTTTGGGTAAAACATTTCTTAATTTCGTTAAGGAAACACTTAATATGAGTAATCTCTTTAGATACTTTTACTCGTAAAGACTTATAGAATGTTATTCATTATAATCATTAGACTCATGCGATTTGAACAATCTCGCCTCTCAAAATCCCTTTTATGGGTGCTTACCGCAGTGAGAGGTGCAAGTTATTCTTCCCTTAGTGCAAAGTTTATGTTTATACAACCAAATACTATATGTAAGTGTCTTTTCTATTCCTTGTAACTAGTTTCACTAAACATGAGTGTAGAACGTATTTAACAGATATTGTGACAGCAAAGATAAATTACCTAAATATAGAACAAAAATAAGTAAATAAAATAAAAACAAGCTCACATAAATATTCATAAGTAAACAAATAAATTCAAAATAATGGCTAGTTCCCCTCAAGATACCAAGCACAACATTAATATCAAATCTTTGGACAGTAATATTAATTGTAAGCGGTACTCTTGTTGCAGCAATCAAACATTGACAATAAACTATGTCAAACAATATATTAATCTTTGGACTAACATATTGCTTACATAAAATACCTTATAATTGTCACACATTTATCGCCACAGTTGTCGTTGTAATTCTGCCAAATATTAACTTTCCTTTGGGCCAATTAATAAACGCATGAATTACAAAAACCCATAATTATCTTAATATTTTAAATAAACTAATTTACACAAAAGCAGTCACTTTGTTGACATTATGTTTCAATTAATCTATTAAAATATTAGATATCCGAAGACAAAATATGAATTTAATTGTTTCAAAATATTTGTCTTAATTTTATCTTTTAACCAAATTAAAAGATAACCAAAATAATAATAAATTTGAATAAAGATAAACCACATATCAAGATATGTGACACACCATTAATATTTCATTTTTGGACAAAACATTAACTCGCAAGTGATATCTTGGTACAATAATCAAATATTGATAATAAGAACATGTCAAATAGAAAACTTCCGTTGGGCCGATTTATTGCTCACATATAAAACTAAATAATTATCACATGTTTATTACAACAGTTGCACAAGTAATAATGTTAATTATTAACCTTCCTTTGGGCCGATTAATACTATCTAATCTGACTTACATGCACAAAACCTTCTATTTATTAAAATAAAATAATTTCTACAATAGATGTCACATTGGTGACTTAATGCTTCAATTAATTTATCTTAAAATGTATACTATAAATATACCGATATTCAAATTTAAAATTTTGTAACAGTCAAAACTGAAATTCCTAATAATACTTAAGTTTCTGAAATAACCCGAAATAAGGTTGTCTATATGGGCTATCAGAAATCGAAAAAAACGAAATCTTTGACTGTTTCTCAAAAAATTCCTTAAGCATGCATTTACCAAAATAAAATTTGAATTCAAAAACATTCAATCTTTAACTAAAAGCCAAAATCAAAAGTACCATACAAATGAGTAATTCATATAATCATTACATAAAAGCTTTAATATTGCTATATGTTTTGCCAAAGATCAAAATCAAATACGCCTTATTTATTATAACATTATGTCATTATACCAAATACATATCAATCCAATCCATAGATGTATTAAGCATAACATGACGAAAATTAAAGTCTTATGACATAACGACCAATTGAGTTTGGAACTAAATTATAGAAACCGTAAACTAACTTAGGCCAACACATAATTAATGAAAGAGTATAAAGACTAATTTGAATGAAATTGAAACATGAAATCAAAGACCCTTATTGCCTCAGTTTTCTAGTTGTTTGACCTAATCGATAGCTCGGCATGAAACCAAGCTTTCCACTGTGTTGAAAGCAAAATATTCCGCATGCCAATCAAACTCCCAAAAGGGTCAAACATGGACAGGTATATATCTCAATCAAAGTAATTATATAATACCAATTTTATTTGTAATCTGTGAATAGAACTTTTGACTTTTGTTGTAGGTAAGCATGAGTTATTAAACAACAGAAAAATTATAATCGATAAAAATATACGAATTGTACCAAAACTGTATATGAGAATTTTAATCTCATACCTAAAAATTGATAAAGGAAACATAATATCCTTAATTGATTTCAAACATCAAGTTTTGCTAAAATTAAAACTCAAATTTCGATAAACAATAGAATTCTTTAATGTTTTGAGTAACTTAGTAATTCATATTGAATTAAGGGCATGCAACAAACAAGTATTCTGACAAAATTTTGCTATAATGTTGAAATATGTTGCGCGCAAAACCATAAGTAATAGCCCAAAGCTATAGAAAATGAATCGCAAACCATGCATCCATTCAACATAGATTTATAATCGACAAATCAGATTGAAAATAAAACCCTTAAAAACTTAGCAACGAATCCAAAAATAAACCAATTGATTCTCAACGATTCAACGTGACAAGTCTCTGATGCCACTTGTTAGAATCAAACCATAATAGATATAAAATCTAAACCCATGATCTATCATGTCAAATCATCAAGAACAATAAACTAAACGTAAACTGAGTGCGGAAGAATACCTGAATTTATTGATGGACTGAAAACTTTGAATCCTTTAATAAAGATCGTCTAAAACGTGGTTGTGATCTTTCAAAAAGATAGGTTAGCCCTTGTCGTAAAAACTCTCTGACGGGACAAGAGTAATACAAGTTAACCTATTTCTTGGGGACCACAGCCTCTTTATATAGTTGATTATTAAATCAACTATTAAATATTTATAAATCTGCCCCTTATTGAATTATAAATATATCTTACGGTATCTATACTTTTATTTCTATGACACCCCTAACATAATTGGTGACTTAATTTTGTGCCATACTTTATAATAGCATCATATATTTTACATATGTGCCCACAATTATAAATTTTAATCTAACAGTTTCTTCCTCTAACCCGCTTTTGTCTTTCGTGCCAACCCCAACCCCAACCGTCACCGCCACCACCACAACCACAACCAGCAAGAGGAGAGAAGCGAACACGATGATTGCGACCCTCTTCGTCCCACCATCCTCAGATTCACCCATTGTCGAAATACTTAACTTTATTGAAAAAGCAAAACAAATAATAATCCTTTTGCAAACCCCTTCGAAGGTGATTGAAAGCCCTCCGAAGTTGATTGAAAGCCCTCCCAAGTGTGGTTTCCAGATATTCTTACATATAAGAACATGATTCCAGACATCAAACCGTTGCTTATGGATTTGGGTTATTTTTAGCACCACAAACTTGAGCTGCCGAAGCCACATGCATAGCAAGTGAAATGATTTTAATTGGAAATTATAGGCCACAAATTATTTTTAGCTGTCCACTTAAAAACAATCAAATCACCATTCATGAATTGGTCTTGTAGTTGTAAATGATTTGAGATAAATTCCATAGTTTAAGAATTTCGATCATTTATTGCTATAAAGGGGCATAGACAAACAGGCTACAAAATCAGGGCCAGTCAACTGTGACCTCATAAAAACGTAGGAAACCAAAACAAACTTAACACTAAAATCAACTTAATGCTAATGCCATCAGGCACGAGTTTCTGTATCTCTAGGTCCGACTTAAATACATTCGGGTAAGTGCTCACAGTTAAAATTAATCTTAGCACATATTACTTCTATCGCATTGCTTAAACTTAATTAAAGAGTCTCTTTTTTAACCCGTTACCTTATTTCTACTATTCATTTATCTTAGATAATAGAGATGTAAAAAAATAGCTGTTGCTTTTCAAATGGAAAAATTTGAGATAGCTTTGAGTATCGTCCTCCTTAGTTTGTTCTTTAATGTTGTCCTTGTAATCTGCTTGTTTAAAATGGAAAAAGTATCGATTAACTTAGGTACTTAGATTATTCTTTTTTTTAAAAAAAAGTTAAATGACATGAATAATTATGGGGACGCACGTGAAGGTCATGTGTTATCCCAAAACATCCCCAAAATTTTTCCAACCCTCCTTGATCACTTCCAGTCGTACCCCGTTAACGTGGGATGTCCCCGGTATGTACCTTAGCCATACCCGTGTAGGGGACATTTTGAGTACTTGAAACGGCATAAAGTTGTACTCGTGCTTCCCAGTGTTCATGTATGTCCGTATAGTCCAGACAACCACATTATAGGATAACTGATCGAAAAGATTATCTAACTACAATAACAATTTTGCTCCGTAGATATGACAGATGTCACACTCTGGATTAGAAGTTTGAAGAAAATTTGTAAATTTTAAAATTTTAGACTAAATTGAAGTTATCAAAATTTTGGAAGAAATAAAAAATTTTACTAAATTCTCAGGATCAATCCATAATATTAAGAAGTTATGTGGTCAATCTTTAGTTTTCAGGAATTCAAGGATATTTTTGAAACCTTAAAAGTTTCAATACCTAACCCAAAAATTTTCCCAATTTTTTAAAAAATAAATTTCTCTTTTCTTCTCTTGAGACGACCTTTTGCGTTCCCAAATCCTAGTCGTTCTTTTCCTTATCGACGCTAGGGGTGATAATGAGTTTGATCGGCTCGTAAGTTATTCGAGCTCGATCAAAGCTCAGCTCGTATGAGCTTGACTTGAGCTTGTGTTCGGCTCGAGACCTTAACAAGTCGAGCCGAGTCAATCTAAGCTCGGCTCGAAAAGCTCGTGAACAGGCTTGAAATATATATATATATATATATATATATATATATACTCCATATACACTTGTATGTTTCAGTGTTGTTAACTTGTTATCATGGTTAAATACTTTAAATCTCCTTCTTCTTGTGGACTTGCATAAATTAGAAAATGTACTATGGTTACTTGTGGACTTCGAAAATAAATATTATCTTTTCCTAAATAGGATTTCACATGCTTTTTTTCGAAAATTCAATAAAAATATTTAAAAGCAATTTGAGGAAAACAACAAGCTGAACTCAAGCTGAGCCGAACTCCAACTGTCCAATTCGAACTCGACGAGCTTCAAGCCCGAACCGAACTTGCTCAAACTCGGACTCGGCTCGTTATCACCCCTAATCGACGCAGTCTGTGACCTCTGGTTGGTCATCCCTCTCACCGACAACCTTGGAATCGAGCACCTCTTTTTTCTCCCCTCAAACGATGTTCTCCCTCGCTCGACAATCCCATCGCCCCTGCTGCTTTTGCATGGCGCTACTTTACATGCACCATTGTCGCTGACCATTCGACCTTCATCGTACGAAGCCCATCATTGTTCGGAAGCCCTTCTAATAAATGCTTTTTTTCGTTACACCCACTTAACTGAACCATACAACCCTTCTTCCCAATTCAACAAACCTAACACCAACACCTTGCGTAGTGTCACGGGCAGGCCCCCTTTACTCGGTTGGCAAGCCGTGCGGCACTTGAAATGGGTGTTACCCAGACAAGTCAACCTTCCTCATGCCTCATTGTCCAAGGAGTTATCTCGGTCTAGCCTTGTTAGGGTCACAAGGCCCTAAGGCTTTAGAGTTTCGAATCCCGCAGGGCCTAGCGATAGCTGCACTCCAACCTCGTACTTCAGCCACAAGCGCGATATGGGGCCCTATGGCCCCAAACCGTCCCTAAGTATTTTTCTCGGGGAGACAGTGCGCCAACCACTAGGCCCCACTGCCCGCACACCTAGGCCCACATAGGCCTAGGAGTAGGTCGCTTACACCAAGGAAGCTCGGTCGCTAGCCCAGACGAGGGGGATGGTGGAGACTCGACACCAGACCACTTCCCCCTAAAGAGCTAAATAAACTTACCAGGAATGTCGTGAGTAGACGTTGCTTCGTCCCATTTGAGGACACTTTCTGGATAGGGCCTTCATCGTCTTCCTAAAGCTTCTCAACTTGCATCCTTGACTTGGTAGCTCCTTAGGGACTGCTCATATCATCACTCGGTCCACCATTGCTCAGTAATGAACGGGCTTGTCAAGGCAGGGTCGTAATATAATAAGGGATGGCCTTGACATCTCTCCCCCACTTACTCTATCGATGGCCTCATCGATGTAGCCCCAGAAGAGATGGTTCTGACATTCTCCCCCACTTCCTCTATCGATTGTTTCGTCGATGTAGTCCAAGAAGGGATGGTTCTGACATTCTCCCCCACTTCCTCTACCGATGCCCTTATCGATGTAGTCCAAGAAGGGATGGTTCTCATTGATATTGACACCAGTTCTTCATCACCTGTTGAGCCGATACGAACCCTTGTGGCAGCACATCTTCAATTCGTGCTCGATTTGGTATGTTTTTCTTATCCCGCCATTTGATCCTTCAAGAAAATAATTCAGCCTCGATCCTGGGTTCTTTCTATCCCCTTTTGACTATGTTGTACATCCGTAACCATCTAGACTGACCACAGACTCATTATGACCCAATTCCACTTCTATCATGTTGAGTTTTAGATTCATCCTCCCCCACTTTTACTCTGATTGTGGCTCGGGCAAAAGACAAGTAAAAAACCATCGATCCACTCGAACAAATGCCTTGTAGTTTCTCTGTGCTCCACGATCTGCCCATTAACCTACACAAATACAAAAGTAACATACCTGATCATGAGCAAACGTGTTATGACTCGTCACTCAATGGCTTGCTCCTCGACATTAAGCATCTTCGCCAACTTTGCCTCATCTCATACCGAGACCTCCAAAGTATTGAATGCGTCACCATACATTTGTCATCAACATTAACCCAAGTTTTGCCAGCACATGCTCGCGTTGCACCTGGTTGCTCAATAATGCATAGATTATCTCTAGTTGCCAACACCGTATTGCATTGTACTTGCCTTTTGTTCTCCGTAATACATCATGTTCTTATAAGATATACAAGCAATTTTATCAATGAAAACATATCCACACAAGTCTCGTATGATTACCTGGTTGGCACACATTGCCTTATGCTACCACCAATCATGGTATGCCTTTGTATGTATACCTCAGGTGTTTTGACTATTTGAGAATGCAGTCTCTACGACAAGCTAATATCATCCACTCGTGAGGTTTTCTTCTTACTCAATTATACCTGCACCATTTACCAAATGAATGCCCACCAATATTCTCTCGAACAACCTTGCCCTTGTTCCAGTAGCCAAAATAGATGGTCATATGTCCTCGCTAGAACTTCTTAATGGTCTCCTATGGCCCTTGTAATAGCCAATCAAGTTGCCCCTTTATTTCGTTTCTCCTTCACTCCCTTTGTAACAGATAGAACTGTTGATAAGCACAAAAGTACACATTTGATCTCTTGACACACATGGCCTACACTTGTCACGGGGCCATTACCCTCTTCCCAAAAGACATGTCTTCCCCATTATCCACTTACTAGAAAAGTTCATCTTGTTATCACGCCCACAAAGGAACCTGTATTAGCACCCCACAACCATCATATCAACATTAGTCTCGTGTCGTGGACTTCAAAATGATGTCTCACTTGTGCCCTCTACGTGTAACTTAGGTTTTCGCAGGAACCAAACTCTTCCCCATATGCCCACGACATCCAGTCAGTAGAGTATTCTCATGTAGGATCAATACCTCTTTATTCTCTTACATAATCTCGAATAGAACCTGTATTCGCTAAATCCCTTAGCTTCTTTTTAGCATTATATTCTACATTTTTTTGGGAAAGAAATGAGCCCATTAACTCTTCCTTTAGCTCATCACATATTTTGATAGGACAAACACCATTAATAAACTTGGACCGCCACCACCACTTGGCGTCCCCTATTAGATACACCAAGGCCACCGCGACCTTGTCTTTATCTGTTTTAGTATGCGTATATCGGAAATAATGCTTGACGTCGAACAAGAAATTTTCAAGCTCCCTAGCATCTCTGTTCCCTTCATACTGCTGAGGTTTTGAAACCCTAGTCCTCAAACCCTATCTACTGTCATCGAATTGCTCATAGCTATTTGTATCAGGTTAACCAGAGTTTTGATCTCATCTAGTCCGAACTTCATATGACTTAATGCTTCTTTTGCCTCCATTACCAAAATCTTTGATAGTCTGGGTCAATTCTTGCTGCATTTCCTTTATTGCTCAAAGCCGATCATTTGATACCATAGCTCTCATGGCAGCCACTACGGCCTCACGTTCCTTAAACCGACTAGGGTCTACCGACCCACCACCTTGTGTTGACGCCCCAGCACTTGGGTGTGTTCTCTCTCTGGGCAATACTCGTTCCATGTTTTCGCGTTTGTCACCATTCTTGTCGACACACCCAGAATCATTGTGCCTGCACAGACATCGACTTTTCCAAATAGGTGTGATATTTTTATCGTGTCCTTCTTTGTTACATGAAGCTAACATTTATCCATATTGCATACGACCAGGGCTTTTTGACACCTGCCAAACCTTCAAACCGTCTTGGTTCTCTAATCGATTGCCCCCACATCCCTCAAGGAATTGGTAAGATCACCTGTCGTCAGAACACACACAAAGAGAAAACTGACCATGAAATTGGTTAGTCCAATTACATAACAATAAAATGAAATGTACCTTACAAGTTTAGTGGGACTTTCCAGTACGACTCCCACTGCAATTCACGCTCTGTATTGCCAAACTCTAGGAAGTGCGTTATAACTTCCTTGACCACCATATTTCTATTTTTGGGTAACACTGACATATCCGTGGTAACCAGGTTTTGCTTTTGGTCTCTTGGTCCATACATCAACTTTGACCTAAGCCTTGGCTTTACTAGCTCGCCCCACCAACTAGCTTGTCGGTAGTAGCCCAATCTCCACTGCCCAAATTGGGGATTTTGTAATACTTGGGTGAGATCTGAATTGTACTTGAATCATCACCACATACCCATCGAGCTTGTCTGTCCCACGCTTACTCTTTTGGCTCTACTTGTGAAGGAACTCCTAAGGAGAGCTTTCCTCAAATGCACCCACATTACCAAGTTGTACCACCCTTGTGTTTCTCACCCAAACGAGTAGCTTTACAAATAGCACTTTGCCTTACCCTTTGTCATCTCATATTGCAATTTATTGCCAGAGAAACTGGTCCAAACTACCACACCGCAACACATTCCTTTTTACCTTAAGACCCAATGTGTCTTAAGAAAATTGCCATTTACAGACAAATCATTAGCTATTAGAAACATTTCCGTTAGGCTCCTTGATTTTATCTGACAATGTAACTTTTCCCCGAGAACCCATGAAGTGTCCGTCCGCTACAAGAGTCCACAACAACAAGAGGGAGAATACCAATAACTTTGCACTCCCTTTTACTCAATTTTTGTTTCGAGAGGGGCCACTCCATCTGGCATACAGCGATCGTCGTGATCCTTTGACCGCTTCGTTAAATAGTTCGAGGTCATAAAAGTCTTGTCCTGCACCCTTAGACGATCACACTATACCAAGTACTCCCACAACAAACGAGTTTTATCATACCCCTTTGATTTTATCAATGGGCGAATCCACCACCTTGAAGAACACGACTCCGCCGCCTTGAGTCCCCGGACCCAAAGCAATTATGGAACGGTTTCAAGTTGTCTCCAACTCTTTTTTTTAGGGTTGGTCTACGAACCCATGACTATCCGTTGTATCACTCTACAACCTTCTATACCCACTCCTCTTTTCACCTGGAAAAAGATAGTTAGGCAACAATCAAGCACCACAGTGCCAAGATAAACAATATTGCCATTAACTTCCATCAATCAAGAATTTATCCCATTACCACAAGGCAATGTATCAAAATAAGCATCACTATTACCGATAGCCACCATAGGGAATGACTCTCCTCTCGCGTGATGCGTAAGCATCCCCATATTGCTAGAATTCGTGCCCCATGCTACGAGGAATACACACTTCATCATGTCCCATAGACAGCCATCAACGAGCCTTTAAAGCAACCCAAAAAAAAGATATTGCCGGTGTCCCAAATAACGGACATGCACTACTATGCAAGGATCAATCTCATCCACAAAAGTTCTTGCGCTTCTTTGCGCCTCAACTCGATCGCCGTCTCGATCAGCCAACAACAATGTTACGCCTGTAACGAACAAATGAGCACCACTGTGCCCTAATTCATACGCGCCACCACGCTAATGAAACACATCGGCACTACCTTGCCAAACCCACCATTAGACACCTTTGCGCCTTGACTAGGTCTTGATCAATCAACATAAGGAGTCACCCTGCCTACCCCACTCGCTGAAGCGCTTGGCGTAGGTTCTAGCCACCCTACCTATCCTCACATGGCGCTCGGCGTGAAACTAGACCACCCTGCCTACTCCACTAATGGATGCGCTTGGCGTGACATTACACCATCCTGCCTACTCCTTGAAGAGAAGTGTTTGGCGTGGGATTAGGCCACCCTGCCTACTCCCCATATGGGAACGCTTGGCGTAGTCCCCCACCCTGTCTACTCCAGTCCAAAGAGCGCTTGGTTTACTATCATTCGACCCTGCCTACTCCATTCACATGAGCGTTTGGCGTAGAATGCACAATCCAGCGCCTCTGCGCATAGAAAAAAATAAAGTAGTCTCTCTTTTTTTTCCTGTCATGATGATCCACCCTGCCTACTCCACCTGTGGGAACGCCTGGCGTGAGACCAACTGATCCACAAATAGTCAAATTCTCATTTTTGCTACACATCCGTCTAGCGTCACCACGCACCACAGCCACTAAATAAAGCATCATAGTGTTCCAGTTGGTACATGAGCATTATGGCGTCTGGTTAACAAATACGCACCACTGTATCAAAAGCCATAGCCAAACGCCACCATCACATGAGTACATTGTCCATCGTATTCTCGCTCTGATACCACGTGTCACGGGCAGGCCCCCTTTACTCGGTTGGCAAGCCGTGCGGCACTTGAAATGGGTGTTACCCAGACAAGTCAGCCTTCCTCATGCCTCATTGTCCAAGGAGTTATCTCGGTCTAGCCTTCTCAGGGTCATAAGACCCTAAGGCTTTAGAGTTTCGAATCCCGCAGGGCCTAGCGATAGCTACACTCCAACCTCGTACTTCAGCCACAAGCGCGATATGGGGCCCTATGACCCCAAACCGTCCCTAGGTATTTCTCCCGGGGAGACAGTGCGCCAACCACTAGGCCCCACTGCCCGCACACCTAGGCCCACATAGGCCTAGGAGTAGGTCGCTTACACCAAGGAAGCTCGGTCGCTAGCCCAGGCGAGGGGGATGGTGGAGACCCGACACCAGACCACTTCCCCCTAAAGAGCTAAATAAACTTACCAGGAATGCCGTGAGTAGACGTTGCTTCGTCCTAAATGAGGACACTTTCTGGATAGGGCCTTCATCGTCTTCCTAAAGCTTCTCAACTTGCATCCTTGACTTGGTAGCTCCTTAGGGACTGCTCATATCATCACTCGGTCCACCATTGCTCGGTAATGAACGGGCTTGTCAAGGCAGGGTCGTAATATAATAAGGGATGTCCTTGACACGTAGCACCATTTATATTGCCTTTGAGAACCCTTAGACTGTCCAAGCATGCCACACGTCACCAGGTCACGCCCTTTACCACCCTCTCTGCCCATCAATCGCTACCCTTTCAATCCAACTTCCACCTCGTAAACCCTGAATACCCTTGACTCGTGTCTCATTTTCAAATAATAATAATAATGGGGTAAACTACATTCAAGGTCACTTAACTATGTGTTTAGTATCAAACAATGCACTTTTCTTCTAAAAATTACAAATATGTCACTCAATTATAAAATTGTTACAAACTCACTCCACTTAAAATATTATCTTATAGTAGTTCGACTGCTAAACCAAGTTTACTCCACTCTCTTAGCTATTCAAACTATTTTTTTAAATCCACTAGATTTACAAACATTCAAGGACAAGGTGAAACCCTACAATTTCCTCTCAAGGTTATACCCAAAACTTTAGTACACACTTTCCCATAGGAATTAAAAGTAAGTAAACAAAGAAAAACCTCACAAGGCAAATGTGTTTGCACAAAGTAAGCTCTCACTTTAAGAAAACTTGAGCAATTTTAACAATGATAACTAGGAGTGTTCAAAATTATCTGACCCAAATATTCGACTGGTCAACTCGGTGTTAAAAAGTAGAGTATTTTTGTTAAGAGAAAAAAATTTACTAATCAGGTACCCGATCCCCTATATTTAGCGGTTCACGGATCGAGCCAAGGCCACAAAATTGAACTAACCATGTAACCAAAAACTTGGTTAATTTTTTTAAATATTTTTATTTCTCCTTAACCGGAATCCACAACTTTTGATTCGTGAGTAACCCACATGTGCGAAAAGCTAAGAAGCCCGCTCCATTAGAGCCATCCAAATAACCGTAGAGAATTAGAATTCATGTGGTTAGGCCTTTTTGTCAATATGTTTTTTCCTTTTGTGTTTATTGATTCAGTTTTTTCCATTAATTAATTTAATTGTTTATTTATTATTGATTTAATTATTTCTTTATTCGTTACTACTCATTTTTTCCTTCTCTGTTTGATTTTTTCCGTTTGTGATTATTCTACAATTCATGGCATACTCATAGAAGAAGTATTGGCTCGGGAATTGTTCAAAGTTGAAGGATTTATTAATTGGGGATATAGTTTGCAACAGTGAAGAAAAGAATAATGAGGTTCAGTAATGGTCGGAGAATGAGCAGCGGCAAAAAAGGTGACAATATCTTTCATGGTCATGTATCAAAATTAGCTACTGAGACCCATATGAATGCAAAACAAAACCTTGTTTCTGAATTAAAGAATATATGAAAGACCTGAGATTTTGACATGTGAAGTAATTTTAAATCGGACTATGGTGACATTGTTTATCTATTGGATGTACCGGTTGACGAACGTTTATTGCAAGCACTAGTTCAGTATTGGAACCTAGCATATAACTATTTCACCTTCGGACAAATTCACATGGCCCCAACTTTAAAAGAATACTCAGTTTAATAAATTATGGGAAAATTGAAGAAAACCGAGTTAACTCTAAGCCGAGTATGAACAAATCTTTTAGAGTTAAGTTAGCCAGAATCGCAGATGCGACACAAACATGGGTTGGAAGTCAGATCTTAAAAAAGAATGTAAAAGAATAGCTAAAGTGAGAGGGGATGTTAACAATAGTGACGGCTCTTCCGAAAGGAAAAATTCAACATGATTTGTTTGCCTTGTTAATTTACAACTTGGTATTTTTTCGAAATCATTGGGTTGTATTGTTGTAATTTTGTTGGACATTTTTTATTGGCTAGATGGAAAGGTCAATCCTGTGGCCGTGATATTGGCAGAAACTTTTAGGTCACTCAAAATTTGTAGGGAAAATGGTGGAGGACACTTTAGAGGATGTGCTCTAACCGTTTGGTTCCATAGTTGATACGTGAAAAAAAGTAGTACTTTGGGCCATTTTACTTGCATTATCTCATTTTTTTGCATACATTCGTAGTTTTCCATTTTATGGGGTTTTATCTTTTTCTGTGTTTTTTTGGGGAATTGCTCCTATTTTTGTTCTATTTTGCAGTATAATTGTCGAGGCAAGGAAAAGCATTACTGCATCAAGCCTTATCCACTCTAACCGAATTCGGTTACACCTGGATATGTGGAAGATTCGAATTTGAAAGCTGGTGCAACTGAAGATAAGGGGATAAAAATTACCATTTGAAATTCAACTTGAGTTCCCCATCTATAAAAGGGAGTGATCGCAGATCCAAGAGGGGAGAGCCATATACCACGACGCAAAGTGGGAAACCCTAATTTCATATTCTCCATTGAGGAACAACCACCATTGTTGGATTTGAGTCGAGCACCCATCGAGCTAGGCTATCGACAGAAGCCTAGGCCTATCGCACCACTCAATCCTGGCGAGGAGTAGAGCGAGGAGACCCAATCCGATCTCCATGCATTCTTCTTCTCTTTTCCTTTAATTATTTTAATGTTTAGGTTTATTATGTCGTTTGATTCATACCCAGCCATGAAGTAATTAAATTCGCTTAGGTTATTAGGTTTTAATGTTTGGGTAATCAAGACTCGGGAACGGGAGATAGGGTTTGGGAAGCTTATGTTAACTGTGATTTCTTATGGTCAAAGAAAAGAAGAGAGGGCGAACACTGAAGACTAATCTGGTGATGAGACCGGGCGGATGAAACTATTTTAACGAGAGAGAATCGTCGAGGCTTACAAGCAAACAATCTAGATTTTTAATAAATATAATAGTTGGTAATATGATAACAAGTTAGCAGTTTAGCCCGGTGGTTAGGCTCTCAGCTTTCCATTCAATAGACATGGAATCGAATCCTTGCAAATGAAATTCCAAATTTTTCCTTATTTTCCTTTTTTGCTTTTAAACCAATCAGATAATGACATGTGTATTGTTTATTGACGTGGTTTTTTGCTGACATGTCATAGTGCCATGGCAGCACCTTTGTACATGTGGCACTGCCACATCATTACAGAGCATTGACCGTTAGTTGAGCAATGATTTCCATCCAACGAGAGGTATTTTTGAACCTAAATGAAACGTTGAGGGTTTGATTGCTCCCAAAAAAAGAATAGGGTCCAAAATGACTATACAGTCAAACGTATGGCATCTTTTGCCATTTTGCCGAATTTTAAAGAAGAATCATTTTTATACCTTGCAATTTGATGAATCATGGTTTAGAAGAACTCCAATTTTGACGTAATCTTCCAAACCAATAGAGAAAATGAACTTTGAAAGAAGTGAGATTTAGGATTGAAATCAATTGAAATCGGAATAATTTAGGTTTAGAATTGAGAAGAAATCATTAGAAATCTATGGAAGAACTTGAGGATTTTAGGAAATCAATGGAATGGGTTTTTGGAAGAAAATGAGTTGAATAAAACCATTCTCCCATAGAAAACTAATTAGTTGTAACATCCGAAAAATTAGGTTAGGGGAATCGGTTAGGTTAGCTAGGTTAGCGAATTGAGTTAATAAAATTATATTCGGGGATTTTAAAATATGAATTTAATTGGAAAATTGGGAGTTGATTTAAGTGAGATTTAGTAATTCATATATATATATATGCATTAAATAAATGGTTTTGATAAATCAATATACGTGACAAGTGATTTTAGTGGCTAAATTAATAAGGAATACATGCTATGAATCTTTAAGCACCAATTATGTCATGTGATCTTTTTAAATGAGTTTTAATTCTATTTTCTTTAAATTAAATGGTTTAATAAGTGATTAATATTAATTGATTCAATTAAAATATTTTTAACAGAAAGGGAATACCGGTTAATTGGTTTCTATGAAAGATACCTTTCTTCGTCACATTTTCTCTCAAAATTCTTTTTCATTAATTTCCTAAAGTCTCAATTCTTCCATGGAATTCTAAAGTTTTATTCTCAAATCTTTTACTAAATCATTCCTATTTTCGATTGATTTCAACCTTGAATTCTTAATCTCTTGAAAATCTATTTATTAAAGTGTTTGGAAGATCACGTAAAATTTTAGAGATTTCACTCAAACCTTGATTCAATCAATTGCAATGTATAAGAATAATTCTTATTGAAATTCAACATGCTATGTGTTCCTAATTCTTGATTTTATTGTCTTTTAATTTATTTAAATGGAAATTGATGTTGAAATTATATTTCCTTTGATTTCTTATAAAATCTTTATTGATTAGTGAAAATGAGTTGGTATAGATTTGATAACAATGATTTATAATGGGTTAGATGTAATCTAAACTCGATTTTGTGAAAACAATCCCGAAATTGAATTAATTAATTAAATTAGATTAGTTGTTCTTGATAGATATGGGTTGAATGGTGGTGATTTGGATTCATGAGTGTTAGTTGTTGTAAGTAGGGTGTTTTCGATGATAATCGATGTGTTTCAAAGTTAAGAATTGATGAGTTATGGCTTGGTTTAAGTTTGAATCATTTTGGAAGTGAATGTTGGAGATTTTTCGTTGTTAGAATGTGAATTGGGTTAGATTACTGCAATGCTCTATTTGTTGGAAATTATTGGATGTGCATTGATGTTGGTTTATGTATTGATGAGTTGTAGAACCATCAAAATTGCATTCGGAAGCCTCGAGTTGATTTTCATCGATATTAGCTATCGAACAAGCTTAGGCGTGTGGGCGAAAGCTTGCCGGTGAGTGCAATTGTGTTACGCTTTGAAACAAGGTTTGAAAATCATATCTTGGGAGTTTAGAATAAGCCTAACAAGCTTAGCTAAGCTCAAAAGTAAGTGATTCTAATTTCTCCATTGAAATATTAGATAAATACGAAAGCATGTCTTACATGACTTGATTTGAAAGCATGAACTGCGATACTTATTGTTTTTATGCATCATTATTTGATATGCTATGATTTATCAAGCATGAGAATACCTATGCATTCGAATATAAGTTTCTGAAATTAAATGCCTTAGTTGCTAAGAGCAACTTTATTTGAATATGTTTTTGATTTGTTAAATTCATAAGAAAAACAATAAGCAAAAGTGTTTAAATTGATTATATTGGCTTGTGACAAAGAAAAATTATAGTCGTACATAGCTGGCATGTCATATGATAAGAGTATACTCAATACTGAATTGATAAACTTCGGAGTAGAGTGGCTTGGCCCTCGTTCCTTGAGGGAATAAAGTTGTATCAAATACTTCATTCATTTGTTGGATGTTAGTCGAAGGCTTCATTCATTTGTTGAATGTTAGTCGAAGGCTTCACTCATTTGTTGGGTGCTAGTTGAAGGCTTCACTCATTGGCTGGGAGTTACTCAAAGGCCTTAGGGTCAAGGGTTACGAAAGTTAAGCCCGTAATTTGAAATTGAGATCCGTGTATCCGATGATTTTGAATAATGAGTATTCACGCTCAGTAAAATTCCAATACAACTCAAGAATTGATAAGATAAAGTGACTATGAGCAAGGTCTTCTAAAGAGCATTCATATGCTAAAAATTGTGCATCGTTATTGAGATCTTAAAACACTAAGGTGCTGGTTTTATAAAAGCATTGATGTGATATTTGTAGAGCGCACTCACTAGGCATGTTTATGATTTTGTTCTCTTTCCATCTTTGCAAGAGAGCATCCAAGACAATTAACATCTCTTGAGTGCGTGAGAACTTATTTCCCGTTTAAACGTAGTAAGGCAATGTGGATAGATTTCCCCATTTGGATTTATTAAGTTGAGGGTTGTAATACCTTTTTAGTTGTTGTTTTTTTGATTGATTTTGCCAACATGGAGTTGGTTGAATTTGGTTTATGACATTGCTATGTTATTGAAGCATGTTTGTTGCATAGTCGAGATTATGAGGCATAATTGATTAATTATTGGTGTATTGAGGTTTAGCCAAGTTAGTCATGCTTAGAAAAGCTTGAAGTGTTGATTTGCTTTGATGATTAAATCTTAAATACATATTTGGACATATTGGCTTTCCTCAAGAATGGTGTTTATGCAAGTTAGGAAGCATGCCTCTAGGTTCTTTGATTCAATGTTATATGTGATCAAATTCGCCTTCTGAATGCTCAATCAAGTGTGTTTATGTTGGTTTAATAGTAGAAGTATGTCGGGCATGTTCAGGAATGTTTTCGAGTGATTCAAGACTATTTTGCAGATTCCAATCTGTATTACAGTACAGGACGTACCAGTACAGGCCAATACGTACCGGTCTGTACACGAGAGCAAAATTTGGTAAGTTTGGCCATGGCGTATCGGTAACCCTGTTTGGGTATCGGTAAGGCCCAAGGCACACTGGTACAGATAGCCATGTACCAGTATCCATTTTAGTCACTAGAATTTCTGGGGAGCCTGCTATCGGTAAGAGCCCTTCGGGTACCGATACTAGGTTAGTTAATTATGTTGAAAGAGCTTTCCTGGTTTAGGCTCTTTGCAGTTTGGTCACCATATGTTCATGCATCAATTGAATAAGTAAACGATATCCGTTTGACTTGAAATTTTGCAAGCTTGTTTATATCATGTCTAATTTCAGTTTGATGCCATTTAATTTCAGTAAGTTTCTAAAGACTCAATTTTTGACTAAATCTTGTGGATCTTGGATTCGAGTCAAATATTTTAATACGAGTGTTAAATTAAAAGAAATGTGATTTTAGAAAGATTATTTTAAAAGAAAAGGATGACCATTTTGTGTCAAGATGAGAGGTTGGGGGCTTATGATGCAATTATATCGATATGTGTTGGATGAGGTTTTTCTTTTGAATTAAAGTGGGGAAAAGGGGAAGGGAAAATCATATTTCATCTTTTCTCTCCCTCTCTCTTTTTCCTTTTCTTATACAAGCCTCCATGTCCGATCTACAGCCATCGGAGTGTCGTGCTTGACACCTCCATCATTATTGTATTCATCTTGCCGAGAAGAGTTGGCAGATGGTCGCGTCGTCGCCGTCGGAGCTACCGTCGGAGGAGGTAAGAGAGAGGAAATTTTGGGTTTTCGAGTTGAGGAGGTTCAAGTGCTCAAAACTAAGAATCTTCGCCACCATCGAGCTCAGGAGGTGCCAAAATGCTTAACTGGAGTTCAGTGGTCAATTCTCACCATCAAAAGCTGTTGTACGTGCCGCCGCCTGTATGTGGGCGTGCTCCAGTAGCGGTTGGAGCTTTATACCCGGTTGGGCCAGCCGCCAAGCTGACCTGTCAAGCTAGTCTAGATCGGGTCCACCTAGCCGAGCCGTCGTTGACCACCATTGCCAGCCGCCGTTGACCGGTATTGACTTTTATTGGAGGACCCTACCCAGGGTGTTTTTTACGTTCTGAGTTCTTTGGCACAGTCTGTTTTGCCAAATTCGAACCAGTAAGCTATTTTTTACACATTTTATTCCCTAAAGTAGTTCGTTAATGCAAAATAGCTTATGTAGTCGTATTTGTTTTATTCGAGGATTGTACATACTCGAACATGAGATTATTTGGGATGTCGGATGAGCTTAATTGAGGAATTTTCGTCACCACTTGAGGTTAATACGCCTCCAACTCTAAATGTTTCATGAGCATCATAAATATGATTGCTTTGCGTGTTAGTATCTATAAAATAGGTAGACGACGAATAAGCATGTTTAGAGACCAGTAGTATGGGACTTGATATCTATGAGATAGATGATGATGTTACGTATATGATGAGACTCATAGAGGCTTTAGAGACCGTGTAGGGTCCTTTGAAATGCTCATATAATTATTTGATGATTGTTTGTTTGTTTGATTGATAAAATGATGATGCCTTGTATGTTAGTGCAAATGGATTGACATGATTTGATAGAAATTATGCTTAAGAGATAATTTCGATAAATACTCGATTAAATGACTATGAAGCCGTTAATTAATATTAATTGACTGAATGCGTTAGTAAACAAATCTTAATGACTTTCATAAGCTTTAAGGATCGAATAAAGTGTTGTAATGTTGTATTTCTCAGAAATGGTAAGAACTCATGAGTAGGGTATTAGTACGGGCTTCAGCCGTACCTGTATGCATTTGGGAGCTATATCAGTATAGGTCAACCCGTATCGATACTTGTGGAAATCGAAGAATGTTAGTATCGGTACACGTGTGAGTACCGGTACCTAGGGATACCGTATTGATTCTCGTATTTGAGTATTGGTACCTACTGAACTGAATAATCCAAATGTCAGTTAAAAATGGAAATCGACGTGGAAGATTAATGAATTGCTTTATGCCTTAATTAATGAGATAAATGCAAATTAACAAGATAAATGCATATTAATGAGATAATTAATGAGGATGATTAATATACATTTCCATATTGTATTAACAAGTTGGTAAACTTAAATGAGTAACTTGATAATTGATAGAAACCATAAAGTTATGATAATCGTGCCAATGCTGTGTGATGTATGGTAATTGTGTCAACGTTTTGTGCTGTATGGACACTTGGCTGGTTGAGTCATTGGTTGATGGGATCCGAATACCAGAGAGAGTGTGTTGTAACACCATGGTCATAGATGCCTAATGTACATTCCTGATGCTGTGTGACACTGAGTCTTATTTAAAGATACTTGAGGAGAGATGCTGAGTATGGGTGTACGTTCTCGTGGCTGTGTGACACCGAGTCTCACTCAGAATGTATGTTCCTGAGGCTGTGACATTGGCCTCACTCTAGGTTTGTGGTTATGACTTAGTGTGTTTTTGCTCAGATGATCTTATGAGATCCAGAGTATGGTTGGGCCTTGTGTGCCATGTTTGGTATTTTTCATGATGAGGGCATGTGTTTAGACGATTAGTGGTAGCGCCACGTGTTTATTTATCTCTCCTTATTGCCAGTTGTTGATGAAATAATGCTTGGCAAAAGATTAAGTATTATGTTTGTCAATTCAGGAAATAATGCCAAGGATATGTCTTTTACGTGCAAGTATACAAGGTCTGCAAGTAATAAAGTAGCGAGTTGAGTATCGTCTCCATATGGATTGTCCAAGAATTAATTACCACGATTAATACTTGTGATCTGGAAAATAAAGGTGTTGGCAATTGATTTAGAGAACGAGGAAAATAAAAGAACTAAAGAAATTAAGAAAACTAAGGTAAAGATCTTGAAAGTAAACTGATAGTAGACTAGCAAACAATGGATGCAAGAATGATTATTAAATCTTGTCAAGGGATGTCTGGATTTCACACTTATGAATGCAACAATTAGAAACATTATTATATGATTTTATTGCCTAGCAAATTTCAGATTCGTACTGCCTCTATCGATAGCAGCACCCTAAGTTAATTCCTCTCAACAACTATATATCTATATTGAGTTTTTTAGTAGCTAACTTGATGAAGTTCCAACCTATACTCCTAAGGGGTAGACTCACTTCTAAGGTAAGTATCATCTACTCGAATCTCTTCTGTTAAAGTTTCTCTGCTATGTACATGTATTCGATCGTTATTATCTAAGTCGGTTAAGATATTAGACAATAATAAGCATCTAATACTAACTATCGTATAACATAAGATATATAAGCAATAAACACATGCAATATAGACAATAAAACTGGATAAATCGATAACTAAATACTTTAACCTAAAGAGTTTATCACAAACATCCCCTAGACAATTAAAGGTTTAGTTTATGGTTGTGGTAAAGTTCAACATATTCAAGATTGAAATCATTCTTAGAAAAATATCAATAATGCGAAAAACAAACAAGAAACAAAAGGAAGGAAGAAGGTCTTTTGATGCAGCCCTTCAATGGATCCCAGATGTCTCTTGAGTCCTCAAGCCTTTGCTATTGTTGTCTTCGGTTCCACTTTTTACGGTGCTATAGCTTACTATGTCTACTACCCAAGGGATGCTGCGATTTTGATGTTCTATAATGGCCTCAGTGGCATAAATTGTCTAGCGGCTGCGCATGTCCTTTTATAGGTGCAAGTGTAGCCCTAATTAGGGTTAATGCAACTCCTATGTTTTTGGCGCAAGCATAGGATGTTTACTGAAACTAGTATCTAGGCTGGCACTATTTTTTTGGACATCTTATCTGGCGCTGTTTCTTTTGCGTCTAATCTGGTGCGATTTTCTCGCAGTCTGGTCTGGGGCACTATTTTCTTGACATCTAACTTCATGCTATTTTATCGGCATCTGACTTAATGCTATTTTCTCGGGCATCGCCATTCTTATTGCCAACTATGCATGGCAATTGCTTATTGTCTTTGCTTCTTCCAATCCTGCCATTCCTGCACATCACCGTATAAATACAAACCTTTGCTAAGGGTCAGTCTAGCAATAAAAACCTGGAACTCCTTAACTCCTCAATGCAATGTAATGTAAATGCATGAAACTACTAGGATATATACTAATATATACTCAAAGTCAAGAAAAACCTAGCTTATTGCTTGTCCTCAAGTAATGCAAAACAAAAGAAATAAAAGTTATTAATTATTATGCCTTGGCAAACCTTTTTTCTGAATGGTAACACCAGCTAGCAAGCAAAATCTGGCCCTAGTTCTGTTCTTAATAATCTTAAGATAATAGTAGCAAAGCCAAATGGAGATCAAGTGAAGAAATATAGCTCTAACATGGGGTCATTCTTGTATATGATGGTGCAGGTAGTTTGCATCCAGTGCCTCTAAACTCTCTTAGAAAATTTTACTACCCAAACTCGGTATTTTGCATGTTCACAAAGGGTTTCATTTTCACTTTTCTTTTTGTATGTCTTGCCTTGGCAATTTATTCAAGGTTCGCGTCCTAATGTCGTTTGGCTTGAGAAGTAAGAGGGAGCATACCATGAACCCCCATGTTAGTCCAGACACTACCATTTTTGCTTACCCATTACACTCATACCTTGAAGTAATTTTGTTGGCTTGAGAACTAAGAGGGAGCAGACCACGATGCCCCAAGTCAATTACTTTCCCTTAGGCAGAGGAGTGTTCTACTTTTCAGTACTTGGCAAAACATTGTTGCCCTATTCATTACATTTCCCCTGCCATTTTGTTGAGTTTGGTTTCAAATGTTCTAAGTTTATTCAGGGAACTAGATGCATGCTACATGTTTAAGTGAAATCAAACTTTCCTAAGCTAGAGATCAATTCCCAAGCAACTTGTCTTTTTTGGGTTTAACTATTGTGGTTCATTGACAGTTCTGAGATTTTAATTCTTCATCAAACAGTGGTATACTAGGCCTGAATTTAACTATGCTAGCAATGTATTTGGAAAAATTTTAAGTACAAAATCAAGCCTTTGCAATTTTTTAGTGGTATGGCATGCAAGGTTTTTTTATATCTACATGGTAATAACAGAATACAAACATAAACATAAAAATGAATCTCATGGCAATAAATGTGAGGCAACAAACACACCCAAACCTATGGTATGCATTGTCCTCAATGCATGAGAACATGTATATACTTGTGAAATGTGTGAGAATAATTAAATAAATGAATAGAGAGTTTTAAAGGGAAGAGGACTCCCTTGAGGGATGCGTTGGTTGAGACGATCTGGTCCTTCTTCTTGTTCTCGGTACCAGTTTTGTTGCCATTTTCTTTCTTATGAGCCAAAGGAATGTCGTCCTTATCAATAGGTTCCTTGAGTTCTTGAAGGATCTCTTGAATTATCTTTGAGGGCTCTGGGACAGCTGTTGTGGCTGTTATAGCTGGTGACTGTTCTTGTATGGTTGCAACTCCAAGAAGAGTTAGGACGTTTTACATCATATGGTAATCAGAGCTTTTGGTGGAAGCAAGTAAGTGCATACCTTGTAATTCAATTTTCGTGCAACTATATATAAAAAAATCCAGAAATTTTCTTCATCTCAAAAAGAATTCGAAAGTATATAAAGAAACAAAAAAAGAAAGTTTTGAAAGAACAAGCAAGCAAGAGTGAGAAAGAACAACTCCAATATTTCCCATACACTTTTCATATCATGGATGTTTGTCATGATGGATTCTATAGGAGTTCTTTCTTTCCTTACTTTAAATTACTTCATTTATGCATCATATTTACTCATACCTATGTATTTCCATGTTTTTATATGCTTTAGATATCATGTCATTAATATCATTCATATATATGCCATGATTGCATATCATTTCTTAGGATATTATTATTATACGTTCCCATTCATTATATATTATGAAATGCATATCATATGATTATTATATGCATAACCTATAGTCCACATCTTTATTTAAGCTTAGTTAGCTTATATCACATCTTTACTTTATGTTATAATTATTAATTAGTGTTTTTTTTATTTTTAGGTCTTTTTCAGCTCACACAACAAAGGGATTGAAGAAAGGCAGCTCGAAGACAGCTCACTTAGCTCGGAGGAAGCTCAAGTAGCTCAATCAACTAGAAGTAGCTCAAGTGTAGCTCAACCAGCTCGAGTCAGCTCAAGTAGCTAGTAGTAGCTCAACACCAAAAGTCATGTCTTTTTTCCAACGATCGTGTCTTTTTCACAAAAAAGGTGTTTCAATAAAAGTCACAACTTTTCACCAAAGGTACCTTTTTCAAATCGTGCCTTTTCGCCAAGAGGTTCCATTTCTAGACATACCTCCTCACCAACGGGTACCTTTTCAAGTCATGATCTTTCACCAAGAGTCGTGTCTCTTTTCCAAAGTTCACCATCCATTGAACCATCGTGACCCTAAAAGTTGTGCCTATTCATAAAGACACCAGAACCATGAAGAGAAGCAACCAAAGGACACATCACCCTTCACAAAGAGAGGTCGACAAGTTTGGCACCAAAACAAGGAGTTCCAACCAACTCAAGGGACATCACTCTTTATTGGGCAGATTCATCACCAAAAACGTAGTCAGATTGTTTGCCATTTTCGAGCAGGATTCAAGCATATCTAGGTTGTGAAGTCTTCATGAAACGTATTCTCCTATCTCTTAGCTTTATGATAAGTGTTCAGAAGTACTATTTTTCTTACCCTTTTTACTCATATTATTGTTAGACTTCGGCTCATATTAGTTGCATAATTAGCCATTCATGCATTAATCCATGTTTCCTTCCATCGTTGATCTTGATTACATAACTTGGTAGTTTTTGTGGGAAAAGATGCTGCTTTGGTGTGTTTTGTGTGTATGTGCAGGATCATTTGCCAAAGCAAGGCTAGAGCTAGATGCAAGGGCAATGCATGAAGGAGATGCTGAGCTAGTTGCCAGGGCAATGCATGAAGGAGACGCCGAGCCAGTTGCCAGGGCAATTGTCGACAAAGAGCAAAGATGATATGGTAGTCAAAATTGATGACTAGACAAGCCCAAGATGACATGGAGCAAAGCCCAATCCCAAAGGAATTTGATTTCCATGAAGAGATTAAAGAAGAATTAAATTCCAAGAAGATAGGAGAAGTTCTAGTAGGAATATAATTATAATAAATAATTATATTCTTTAAAGATAATTTAATTCCAACTTAACTTCCTCCTCAAAGAAGGACTTTGACCGAGCCCTATAAATAAGAGGGAGATTTCGACAACTGAAGGGAGAGCAAAGAGAGGGGAGTTTCGACAACTCCAAGGAGGGCAAGAGGAGAGAATTTTCGACAAGCATCTAGGGCAAGAAGGATTTCGACAAGCCTCATTCTTCATCCTTTTCTTTCTTGTTCGATTGGGTTCATGCCAGGGATTATTTATCTTGTGTTTCTTTGGAACCTAGCCATGAACTAAATCTATTTGGCTATGATTATTGTGTTTTGTGGTTGTGAGAAACTATTGGTTTTTGTTTAGGTAATAAGAGTTTGCACTTTTCTATTCAAGGTTTATTCATTCTTGGTTCTTATTCTTGTTTGCGAGTGAATTGGGAGATGATCTCGTGATTTCATCTATTTATCTAATGTCGGGAGAGTTAGATTCAAGAAACGAATGAATATGATCTATTGATGGTGAAGATTAATCTGGCTTAGGAATAAGTTAAGGATTTCAACGGCTAAGAGGAGCGCAAGATTGGTTGTTGTTCACTCTTGATTCACACAGGGATGTATTATCAAGGTATGCACAAGTAGCTAGAGTTTCGAATTAGGGATAAGAAGAAACCATTGAAGAACGCTCTGCCAAACCTTGAAGGTTGCTGCCCAGACGCCCAAGTAGTTGCCCAGGCAACCATCGATTAGTTGCCAAGGCAACCCCGTTGTGCAAGTTGCCACGGCAACTAAGTTGCCCGTGCACTCTTTTACCAAGACAATCCAATCGACTATCACACCTCAACTCACGATAACCTGGCCTATCTCTCTCTCATTTGATCTCATCTATTCATTTACTTTATTGCTTTCTAGATTAGTTATTAGTTAAACTCCTATAATCCTTTATTTGTGTTTTTACTTTTTACAGTGCAAGAGACTAGATTCTTGTAGTGGCACCAATCCCTGTGGAGACGATATCTTTTATACTATAACTTGCGACGTGTATACTTGCACATTTGCATAGCACTTATTACGCGCAACAAGTTTTTGGCACCGTTGGAGGGGATTGGCAATAGCGACTTTGTTTTTATTTTCTTGCACTTTCTTTTTACTTTTCTTGTTTAAGATTCAAAGGGCTAACAAACTTTGGTTTTGCATTGGTATATGACCAGGGCGAGACCGACTACACCAGAATATCCCTTTGATCTAGAAATCGAACGAACCTTACAAAGACTTAGATGAAGGATAAGAGTAGCAATGGCTAATCAAGACGGCAATATAAATCAAGATGTTCCAGCAGGAGGAGGAGTGATTCTTGCACGAAACATAACTATTCGAGACTATTTTGAAGAAGATCTTGATGGACTTAATCCAGGAGTTGTCGCACCTGAAATTGAAGCCGACCACTTTGAGTTAAAACCGGTAATGTTTAATATGATCAACACAATTGGTCAATTTGGCGGCTTAGCAACTGAAGATGCACGACAACATCTGAAATCTTTCCTCGAGATTTGCAACTCGTTCAAAATACACGGAGTCACCCCCGATATCTTACGATTAAGATTATTCCCCTATTCACTGAGGGATAGGGTGGAAGCATGGTTGAATAGCATTCCTGCCGGATCAATAGCATCTTGGACCGATCTTTATCGTGATTTCCTTGCTCGGGTTAATCCTACAAAATTGACTGATAAGCTTCGTAACGACATTACTTCTTTTCGGCAGGCAGATGATGAATCCATGTACGAGGCTTGGGAGCGATATAGAGAACTTCTACACAAATGCCCCCTACATGGATTCCTGGTGTGGACTCAAGTAACGATGTTTTACAACGCCGTGAATACACCAACAAGGATGATGCTAGATGCCTCGGCAAACGACATACTCCTAGATAAGTCACCGGAGGAAGCAATGCAAATTTTAAACAGGCTGGCCAAGAATGATTATCAATTCCCATCTACTAGAAGAGGAGGAGTTAGACGCAAAGCCACAATACATGAACTATGATCATCAGATTCAATTTCGGCACAATTGGCCACTTTAACCAAGATGGTCCAGAACATGCAAAAACCAAACAACACACATGAAGTCAAGGTAATGGGTTCTTTTTGTGAGTTATGTGGTGATAACCATAATTCTTTTGAATGTATGCAGAATCCGTAATCCAGCTTCTATGTGGGGAATTACAATCGGAACAACAATGTGATGTCCAATACATACAATCCAGCTTGGAAGAAGTACCCAAATTTTTCATGGAGTAATCCCAACAATGCTCTAAACCAGAACAATCAGAATGCACAAGGATCGGGATTCCAGCAGAATATGCCACGGCAACAGTTGTCGCAGCAACAACCGACAACATCTAGTTTTTTGGAAAATTCTCTAAATGCTTTTATGATGAAAACTGAATCTTATATGGCTGAGAATTGTAACTTCATAAAAAGAATTGATGCTTTATTAACAGGACCAGGATGAGATTACAAAACCAAGAGGCGGCAATCAAATCATTAGAAAATCAAGTCGGACAGTTTGCTCAAAATCTGAATACTAGACTGCAAGGAGGTTTACCTAGCGATACTGAAGTCGCAAGAGGAACTGGCCATGAGCAATGTAAGGCAATCACCACTAGAAATGGCCAAAAACTTAGGGAGGCTCAAGCCCGCTCATCAAACAAAACTCCACAAAAAGATCAAGACAAACCTAGCGGCAAAGCCTCAGATGCTGAACCAGGAATTGCCGCGGCAACCGGCAATAAGCATGCCTCGGCAACTGACGATAAAGACGCCTGAGCAACTTGTGAAAAGCATGCCTCGGCAACCCCAATTGATAATGCCTCGGCAACTCCAGTTGTCCCGGCAATGTCGTCAATCAGGTTTCAAACCAATGAAAGGATCGAAGATATTCGACTTCCACCACCATTCCAACAAAGGTTGAAGCGACAAAAGCAAGAATACCAATTCAAGAAGTTTCTTGATATCCTAAAGCAAGTCCACATCAACTTGCCATTGGTGGAAGCAATTGAACAAATGCCAAACTATGCCAAGTTTCTTAAAGACATTGTGTCTAAGAGAACAAGGCTAGGAGAGTTTGAAACAGTTGCCGCAACAGAGGGATGCATGGCAATGTTGCACAATCGTATGCCACCCAAGTTGAAGGATCCCGAAAGTTTCACAATACCCTGTTCTATTGGAAATCACTATGTCGAGAAAGCATTATGCGACCTTGGGGCTAGCATAAACTTGATGCCTAAATTGGTTTTCCAGAAACTAGGAATCGGGAAGGCAAGACCTACAACAGTTATGCTACAGCTAGCCGACAGATCCTATGTGCAGCCAGAGGGAAAATCGAGGAAATACTGGTAAAAGTTGATAAATTTATTTTTCCCACTGACTTTATTGTTTTGGAATGTGAAGTAGATGAGCATGCACCCATCATTCTCGGGAGACCATTCCTAGCAACATGGAGAACCTTGATCGATGTTGAAAAGGGAGAACTCACAATGAGGGTGAATGACCAGCAAGTTAAACTAAATGTGTTCCAAACACTAAGGCATGCCGATGCTCCAGAAGAATGCCAACTTCTTCATGCCACGGTAGAGTTTAACTTCGACGAGGAATTTAGTTGCCTCGGCAACTACATTACCGATCAAGAGAAACCTGAGGAATATGAAGAACCGGTCGATGAGGAACAACAAGAAGAGGCAAATTGGCTAGTCAATCGACCAGGCACATACTTTGAACCACTGGATTGCTCAGGTAAGGAAGGTAAGCTCGAAAAACCCTCTATTGAACAACCACCGATTCTTGAGTTGAAACAAATGCCAGAGCAACTAAAATATGCATATTTAGGAACCGATAATACATTGCCTGTAATTATTTATTCTAAGTTACAGCCTGAGCAGGAAAAGAAGCTGATCAAGATGTTGAAGCTACACAAAAAGACAATAGGGTGGACAATTGCCGACTTGAAGGAATTAGCCCGACAGTGTGCATGCACAAGATTTTGTTGGAAGATGATCACAACCCTTCAATTGAGGCCCAGAGGAGACTGAATCATGCCATGAAAGGGGTTGTAATGAAAGAAATCATCATGTGGCTTGATGCCGGCATTATATACCATATCTCTGATAGTACATGGGTAAGTCCGGTACAATGTGTACCAAAAAAGGGAGGTATAACGGTGGTAAGTAATGAAAAAATGAACTCATTCCAACCAGGACTGTGACCGGTTGGAGGGTTTGTATGGATTATCGAAAGCTAAACAAAGCCACTAGGAAAGATCGCTTCCCATTACCCTTTATTGATCAAATGCTTGACCGTCTTGCAGGTAAACCCTTTTATTGTTTTCTTGATGGTTATTCAGGTTACAATCAAATTGCCATAGCACCAAAAGATCAAGAAATGACAACCTTCACATGCCCATACGGTACTTATGCCTTCCGAAGGATGCCGTTCGGATTGTGTAATGCCCCGACAACCTTCCAAAGATGCATGATGGCACTCTTTTCAGACATGGTCGAAGACTTCCTTGATATCTTCATGGATGATTTTTCCATTTTTGGTAATGACTTCGACAGCTGTCTCGACAATTTAGAGAAGGTGTTGGCAAGATGTGAAGACACTGATTTAGTCCTCAATTGGGAGAAATGCCGTTTTATGGTAGATGAAGGAATAGTACTCGACCACAAGATTTATCCAAGGGAATTGAAGTAGACAAAGCCAAGGTGGACGTGATCGAGAGATTACCCCCACCAAGTTTGGTTAAAGGAATTCGAAGTTTTCTTGGACATGCAGGTTTTTACAGGAGGTTCATTCATAATTTTTCTAAAATCACTAAACCCTTGTGCAATTTGCTTGAACAGGATAAAGTCTTCGATTTTGATGATTCTTGCACCCAAGCATTCGAAACCCTAAAGGAAAAGCTTGCCTCATCACCCATTGTCATTCCACCAGATTGGACGCTACCTTTTGAGCTCATGTGTGATGCAAGTGATTTCGCGGTAGGAGCAGTCCTAGGCCAACGCACAGGTAAGACCTTCCATGTGATATACTACGCTAGTAAAACTCTTAATAGTGCTCAAGTGAATTACACAACAACGAATAAAGAGTTACTAGCTGTAGTTTTCGCATTTGACAACTTCCGATCCTATTTGATTGGTACAAAGGTAATTGTTCATACGGACCATTCGGCAATCAAATATCGATTTGCTAAAAAGGATGTCAAACCTCGTTTGATTCTTTGGATATTACTTTTACAAGAATTTGATATTGAAATTAAGGGCAGGAAAGGAACAGAAAATCAAGTGGCCGACCACTTATCACGTTTAGAACGCAACAGGGAGGAGGAAGAGGATCTAGAGATATGCGATGCATTCCCGGACGAACAAATTTTAGTTGCCTCGGCAACGATGGACGCGCATGCCTCGGCAACCCTCGACACCTCGGCAACCATGGATGCACACGCCTCGGTAACTCTCGTTGCCGCAGCAGCCCTTGACGCGCATGCCTCGACAATTTTGGGAGCAGCCGCCACGGTAGCTCATGCCTCGGTAATACCCTGGTACGCGGATTTAGTTAATTTCCTTGTTTGTGGTATTTTACCTTATGGCATTACTCACCAAGGGAAAAAGCGGTTCCGCCATGATGCTAAGCATTACTTTTGGGACGAGCCTCTTTTGTTTAAACAATGTGCAGATCAGGTTATACGCCGATGTGTCCCTGAAGAAGTGCAACAGAATGTACTCCGGCAATGCCATTCTTCACCCTATGGAGGACATTTTGGAGGAACTCGTACCGCGGCCAAAGTTTTGCAATTCGGATTGTATTGGCCAACATTGTACAAAGATGCCCAAGACTTTTACAAGCAATGTGATCGTTGCCAGAGGACGGGCAATATCTCTAGACGACATGAGATGCCGCTCCAGAACATCATCGAGGTGGAATTGTTCGATGTATGGGGGATCGATTTTATGGGACCTTTCCCATCTTCATTCGGCAACCTCTACATCTTACTTTCCATCGACTACGTGTCTAAATGGGTTGAGGCAGCTGCAGTTCCCAACAACGATTCTAAGACCGTGCAACAATTCTTGCAGAAAAACATATTTACACGGTTTGGGATACCGAGAGCAATTATCAGTGACGAAGGCAAGCATTTTGACAACAGACTAATTGCCAAGATGTTGCAACGCTTCGGCATATCACATAAGATCGCCACGGCATATCACCCACAAACCAACGGGCAAGCAGAAATTTCCAACCGGGAATTGAATGGTATACTCAAGAAAGTTGTAAATCCCTCTAGGAAGGATTGGTCATTAAGACTAGATGACGCACTTTGGGCATATCGCACTGCATTCAAAACACCCTTAGGTATGTCCCCCTTCCGACTTGTCTATGGTAAAACATGTCATCTACCGGTGGAAATCGAACACAAGGCATACTGGGCAATCAAGACCGTGAATATGGATTGGGAAAGTGCCGGACAAAAGCGTTTGTTGGACCTCAATGAGATAGAAGAATTCTGTGCACTCGCCTATAACAATGCACGAATCTACAAGGAGAAAACAAAGCAATGGCATGACAAGAAACTATTGCCGTGACAATTCACGCCAGGGCAACTAGTTCTCTTATTCAATTCTCAGCTAAAACTTTTCCCGGGAAAGCTGAAATCAAGATGGTCGGCACCATTCGAAGTTGTCAAACCATTCTCCCATGGTGCCGTGATAATCAAGTCCATCTCTGACAACCATGAATTCAAAGTTAATGGACAAAGATTGAAGCACTACAATGGTGCCCGTGTGGAACGTAACAAGGAAGTGGTCAACTTAGGAGATGCATGAGCATGCTCTCCCTTTTGATATTTTATTTTTATTTATTTATTTTTATTTTTATTTTTGATTAACCATTTATTTTATTTTATTTTTTTGAATTTTTAATTTTTTATTATTTCCGATTATTATTAATTTTCTTTAGGATAGATTGTTTTTTTTATTTATCTTTTTAAGTTTAAGAATCCTATCACACATCTTTATTTATTTTCTTTATTAGTTTATCTTTAATTTTAATCCTTATTTGATTTGTCTTTGAATTGTAGGAAAAAAGTTCAAGATAAAGAGGAATTTTAATCCAGGTAGGAAAACATCTTCAACAAGGAAACTAATGGGCTGAATCTAAGGCTTATATAAAGCCTCCAATTTACCCTAATCACAACCCCTTTTCCGTCACCCTCTCCCTAAACCAAACCCTTTTTCGTTTTCCTCTAATCCCACCCACCTATCTTTTCTATAAAACCCATCACCCTTAACCTATTCGTACTTTCTATCTTGCAACATTTTAGTTTCTTTTCTTTTCTTTGTTTTTACAAAACTCACAACCAAGATCATCCATGGCATCCAAGATTAAATTTTTAGTTCATCCAAGTTCCTCCAAAGAACCAAGATACAAGGAGTTTGCTACACCGGTGGTTCAAGAAAGATTTCACTCCAAGTTTGAAAGCCGTAAGATTCATGAAGAACAAGGCTTTGAATACTCCAAATCTCATCAAGATTTCGGCCTTGAACCATTCATCTTCGAGAGGATTGCACATCAAAAGTGGTAAATCTTTTGCCATCAACCGGAACCGGGCCATACTCATAAGTCCCGAAAATGTAAAAACCTTTTACGGGCTTTACATTGAGAAGGACGAGCATCAAGCCTTCGTTGATCAAATCACTCCCAAGCAACTCGACAAGGTGCTTCAAGAACTCACTCAACCGGGAACTCATTGGAACGACGGAGATGCATGTCCCAAGTGAGTCCACCGATGAAAAGGCCCTACCAAAGTCCGGTTGGAATCAAGCACAAATCCAAAAGCTAATGGGAGAGGCACCGGGAAAATCTTCAAGGCCTCCAATTGCCGCGGCAACTCATGCCGCCCCGGCAATCCATAATGCCCAAGCACCTAACGCCCGGGCAACTCGGCCATCAACCCCGGGACACTTTGAACCACTCTTGCAACCATTGGTGAGCCACCTAAGGCAAATTGAAGACCGACAACTAATGTTCATGCGGTACATGAAGGAGCACAACAATGCCATCACCTAAGTCATCCTACAAAAGTACCCAAACAGTCGCGTGCCGTTCCCGATCTTTCCTGTCGAAATCCTTGCCACGGCAACCAACCCTGAAGATGCCACGACAACCAAAGCAAAAGACATCCCGACAACCACTGAAAAAGCCAAAGGTAAAGCACCTATGCCCAAATCAACTCCTACGGAATCATTTTCTGATTTTTCAGATTCGGACGAGTCCTCCATTGCACCAACAAAGACCGCACCAATTGAATCCTCCAAGCGAAAAGCCAATAACATTGATGAAGAGGACGATGAGGACAACTCCGTACGAGGATTGATTCCACCACCGGCAACAAGAAAACAACCATTGCGTTCAAGCAAGAGAATCAAGACACCGACCAAAAAGGGAACTAATCATCTACGATGACGAACTCTCGGAGTAAGTCCTCGTATGCATTTTATTTTTCGTTATTTTTATTTTTCTTTAATGCATGCATTGAGGACAATGCCTCACTCGAGTTTGGGGGGATTTTTATTAGTAGTTACCATGTTTAGTTACATTCATCTTAAGTATTACATTTAGGATACATAAATTGCTTGCCATGCCTTTAATTGGAACAAGAATTACTTAGATTTGATGAATATCCGATGATGACTTTGCCAATGCACTTAATTGATAGAATTTTTATTCTAGGATAACCATGGAAAAACTTAGAATTTTACTATGATGCTAAATTTGATGAAAAACTGTTGTGGTTTGATTGATTTAAGGAATTCTAGTGAACTTAGGTAGATAATTAACAAATTGGGGGATTAGAATAAAAATTGGATGAATGCTAGTGGTGCCCGAAATTGGCTCTAGCATGTGCTAAAAAAATTGATCACTAGAGGTGCTCGAAACTGGCTCTAGTATGTGTTAAAAAATTGATCGCTAAAGGTGCCTGAAACTGGCTCTAGTTAATAAGTTAACTTATGAAAACTAAAAACAAAACAGTAGAGGTGCCCAAAACTGGCTCTAGTTAAAACATGTTAAAAAGAACCCAATGAAGTAATTTGAAAACCTCTAGTTTGCATAGAATCCAAAAAATCAACTTGCACACAACTCCGCACACACTCACAAGCATTATAGTTTGATTCCGAGTAACTCCTAAGTTCTCCGAAAAATAAAAAGCCAATCATACTTTGTGCCCCGGTTCAGAGAATTGAAATCAAGTTCAAAGCTAAGTTTGTGAAAATTGAAGTCTTGGCAGGTAATTATGAGTTTGCATTGCTTGAGGACAAGCAATAGTTCAAGTTTGGGGGTGTAATAAGTGTTCAAAAGTACTATTTTTCTTACCATTTTTACTCATATTATTGTTAGACTTAGGCTCATATTAGTTGCATAATTAGCCATTCATGCATTAATCCATGTTTCCTTCCATCGTTGAGCTTGATTACATAACTTGGTAGTTTTTGTGGGAAAAGATGCTGCTTTGGTGTGTTTTGTGTGTATGTGCAGGATCATTTGCCAAAGCAAGGCTAGAGCTAGATGCCAGGGCAATGCATGAAGGAGATGCCGAGCTAGTTGCCAGGGCAATGCATGAAGGAGACGCCGAGCCAGTTGCCAGGGCAATTGTCGACAAAGAGCAAAGTTGATATGGTAGTCAAAATTGATGACTAGACAAGCCCAAAATGACGTGGAGCAAAGCTCAATCCCAAAGGAATTTGATTTCCATGAAGAGATTAAAGAAGAATTAAATTCCAAGAAGATAGGAGAAGTTCTAGTAGGAATATAATTATAATAAAGAATTATATTCTTTAAAGATAATTTAATTCCAACTTAACTTCCTCCTCAAAGAAGGACTTTGACCTAGCCCTATAAATAAGAGGGAGATTTCGACAATTGAAGGGAGAGCAAAGAGAGGGGAATTTCGACAACTCCAAGGAGGGCAAGAGGAGAGAATTTTCGACAAGCATCTAGGGCAAGGAGGATTTCGACAAGCCTCCTTCTTCATCCTTTTCTTTCTTGTTCGATAGGGTTCATGCTAGGGATTATTTATCTTGTGTTTCTTTGGAACCTAGCCATGAACTATATCTATTTGGCTATGGTTATTGTGTTTTGTGGTTGTGAGAAACTATTTGTTTTTGTTTAGGTAATAAGAGTTTGCACTTTTCTATTCAAGGTTTTTTCATTCTTGGTTCTTATTCTTGTTTGCGAGTGAATTGGGAGAGGATCTCTTGATTTCATCTATTTAACTAATATCGGGAGAGTTAGATTCAAGAAACGAATGAATATGATCTTTATTCAATCTATTGATGGTGAAGATTAATCCGGCTTAGGAATAAGTTAAGGATTTCAACGGCTAAGAGGAGCGCAAGATTGGTTGTTGTTCACCCTTGATTCACGCAGGGATGTATTATCAAGGCATGCACAAGTAGCTAGAGTTTTGACTTAGAGATAAGAAGAAACCATTGAAGAACGCTCTGCCGAACCTTGAAGGTTGCTGCACAGACGCCCAAGTAGTTGCCCAGGGAACCATCGATTAGTTGCCAAGGCAACCCCGTTGTGCAAGTTGCCACGACAACTGAGTTGCCCGTGCACTCTTTTACCAAGACGATCCAATCGGCTATCACACCTCAACTCACGATAACCTGGCCTATCTCTCTCTCATTTGATCTCATCTATTCATTTACTTTATTGCTTTCTAGATTAGTTATTAGTTAAACTCATATAATCCTTTATTTGTGTTTTTACTTTTTACAGTGCAAGAGACTAAATTCTTGAAGTGGCACCAATCCCTGTGGAGATGATATCTTTTATACTATAACTTGCGACGTGTATACTTGCACATTTGCATAGCACTTATTACGCGCAACACTTTACAACGCATGTTGAATCATGTCAATCCAATATCAAGAGCTCGAGATATGTCTGGATTACCGAAGGAAGTGCAGGCTGGAATTTCATACCAGAATTCAAAATTTTCACCTAAATGCTTCATCCAAAAGTCATGACCCTTTTAAGCAAAGAAGTTCCTTTTCGGCCACCCCCTTGTAAGCCTATAAATAGGCACTGCCTTTTCATTTTGTAAAGATATCTCATACATTTTATAAAATTTCCTTTTGAGAGAAGTTTCTCTCTTCAAGTTCTTCATTGAATTTTATTGACTTATCAAGTACTTGTACTTGTGGCATCACCGCCATCTATACTCCTTCATACTTTTTGTTCCTAGTCAAAGTCTTTATTACCACCCTTAATCGAGTTCTTATATGGTCTGGGGTTATGCTCTTTATAGCATGGTTTCTTCCTTGAATTCTTTTTAATACTATCTTCATTTTTCAGCCTCTTTTATCACCATACGCGAACATCCTTTACACCATCACCATCTTACAAATTCACCCCTTTTATTTCTCCATTTTCAGCCCACCATTTTCACCTTTTCATCACATACCTTTAAACATTCTTTTTGCAGCCTATCTTACTTACATGAGTACTTGCTACCTTCCTAGATCCTACAATCAAAGGGTCCCATCTTCATCAACATCCAAGAAGAGTTAGGACGTGTTACATTATATGGTAATCAGAGCTTTTGGTGGAAGCAAGCAAGTAGCTATCTTGTAATTCAAATTTTGTGCATATATATATATATATATATATATATATATATATAAATTCAGAATTTTTCTTCATCTCAAACAGAATTCGAAATTATATAAAGAAACAAAAAAGAAAGATTTGAAAGCACAAGCAAGCAAGAGTAAGAAAGCACAGCTCCAATATTTCCCATACACTTCTCATATCTTGGATGTTTGCCATGATGGATTCTATGGGAGTTTTTTCATTCCTTACTTTAAATTATTTCATTTATGCAACATATTTACTTATACCTATGCATTTCCATGTTATTATATGCTTTAGATATCATGTCATTAATATCATTGATATATATGCCATGATTGCATATCATTTCTTAGGATATTATTATATGTTTCAATTCACTATATATTATGAAATGTATATCATATGATTATTATATGCATAACCTATAGTCCACATCTTTATTTAAGCTTAGTTAGCTTATATCATATCTTTACTTTATGTTATAATTATTAATTAGTGTTTTTTTTATTTTAGGTTTTTTTCAGCTCACACAACAAGGGGATTGAAGGGAGGCAGCTCAACTCAGCTCGGACGAAGCTCAAGTAGCTCAATCAGCTAGAAGTAGCTCAAGTGTAGCTCAACCAGCTCGAGTCAGCTCAAGTAGCTTGTTGCAGCTCAACACCAAAAGTCATGTCTTTTTTCCAACGATCGTGTCTTTTCACAAAAAAATGTTTCAACAAAAGTCACAACTATTCACCAAAAGGTACCTTTTTCAAATCATGCCTTTTCGCCAAGAGGTGCCGTTTGTAGACATACCTCTTCACCAATGGGTGCCTTTTCAAGTCATGATCTTTCACCAAGAGTCGTGCCTCTTCAACAAGTGTCGTGTCTCTTAGCCAAAGGTCACCATCCATTGAACCATCATGACCCTACAAGTTGTGCCCATTCATAAAGACACCAAAAGCATGAAGAGAAGCAACCAAAGGACATGACACCCTTCACCAAGAGAGGGAATCAAGTTTGGCACCAAAACGAGGAGTTCCAACCAACTCAAGGGACATCACTCTTCATTGGGTAGATTCATCACCAAAAACATCAATCAGATTGTTTTCCATTTTCGAGTAGGATCCAAGCATATCTAGGTTGTGAAGTCTTCATGAAACTTATTCTCCTATCTCTTAGCTTTATAATGCATGTTGAATCGCGTCAATCCAATATCAATAGCTTGAGATATGTCCAGATTACTGAAGGAAGTGCATGTTGGAATTTCATATGAGAATTACAACTTTTCACCCAAATGCTTCATCCAAAAGTCATGACACTTTTAAGCAAAGAAGTTCCTTTTCAGCCACCCCCTTGTAAGCCTATAAATTGGCATTGCCTTTGCATTTTGTACAGATATCTCATACATTTTATAAAATTTCCTTTTGTGAGAATTTTCTCTCTTCAAGTTCTTCATTGAACTTTATCCACTTGTCAAGTACTTGTACTTGTGGCATCACCCCCATCTATTCCCCTTGATACTTTTGGTTCCTAGATCACTATCTAGTGGGTCAAAGTCCTTGTTACCACCCTCAACCGAGTTCTTATAAGGTCTGGGGTTATGCTCTTTATAGCATAGTTTCTTCCTTGAATCCTTGTCAATACTATTTTCATTTTTCTGTCCCTTTTATCACAATACCCGAACATCCTTTACACCATCACCATCTTTCAAATTCACCCATTTTATTTCTCCATTTTCAATTCACCTTTTTCACCTTTTCATAACCTACCTTTAAACATTCTTTTTACAAGCTATCTTACTTGCAGGAATACTTGCTACCTTCCTAGATCCTATAATCAAAGGGAGCTATCTTTATCAACATCCAAGAAGATTTAGGACGTGTTACATCATATGGTAATCAGATCTTTTGGTGGAGGAAAGCAAGTGCCTACCTTATAATTCAATTTTCATGCAAGTATATATATATAAAAATTCAGAAATTTTCTTCATTTCAAAAAGAATTCGAAAGTATATAAGGAAACAAAAAAGAAAGATTTGAAAGCACAAGCAAGCAAGAGTGAGAAAGCACAACAACATCATCAACCGAGCCTGAAGAATCATTCAAGACTTTGATTGTTTCTCAATGAAGGTTGTAAGTTTTCTTGTCTAGTAAGTAACCTTTTCTTTTATTTTCTTCCTTTCTTTCAATTCTAAGCCTACCTATTACATTATATTTGTTTCTTTTTCCCTATACTAACCATCTCAGCCGAAACACAAGCACATCACTTGCCAAAGTCTTGAGTAAGTTCTCTAAAGAACTATACAAGAGAGAAAGGAGTGGAAAAAGGCAATTTGAGCGTCTGAGATTAGAAGGGGATTATAAAAGCCAATTAACATCCCAAGTACAAACACGAGTGTTGAGTGGAGTGCAATCTGAATTTCTTTGGAGTGAACCATGAGGTTTTGTTGAGTGTTTGGTAAGGTTTTTCATTTATTTTAATTATTTCTACTAACAATGTCGCAAGATCTTCTTCATATTCCAAATAGGGTCCTTGTTGTTAAAAGGACATACATTAAACCAACAAGCTGTTAAAGATGACAGGCAAAGAGAAAACATTTTCTACACCCGGTGCGATGTAAATAAAAAGGTGTACTCCGTGATCATTGACAGAGGAAGTTGCACCAACGTGGCGAGCACCCTAATGGTGGAGAAACTTGGTTTGAAGACCTCCAAACATCTGACCCTTTTAAGTTGCAAAGGTTGAATGAGGAAGGCAAGTTAAAGGTCACTAAGCAAGTACTCATTCTGTTTTCTATCAGAAAGTACAAGGACAATGTTTTATATGATGTAATACCTATGAATGAGGGTCATATACTGTTGGATGACCATGGCAATTTGAGAAACGAGCCACCCATTACTGATACACCAACCATTACTCATTCTTGTATGAGGGAAATAAGCTTATCTTGGTGCCTCTAACTCTAAGCCAAGTACATAATGATCAGATCCAATTAAGCAAAAGCATTGAAGCCATGAAAGAAAAAGAGAAAATCAAAGAAGATGAAAATGAAGAAGAACAATTGGAGATTGAGATTGCGGATGAAAAACAAGTTGGAGTTGAAAATGAAACGAATGAATGTAGAGAAGAAAAGGAAAATGAGAAGCAAATTTTATCTAACAACTATTTTCTTCCAATTCTTGAATTTTCATTTTTACAGGTTGATGAAAGGATAACTTCAAAGGACATCCCAAGTACATTAACCATCATGAAGACAATCCAGCATCCTCAAAGTGTTAATGATGCTAATGATGAGAAGATTTCAGAAGATGTTTCAAAGAAGCTCCTCATCATCAAGCAACAAACGCCCATTAGAATCATCAAGTAGCCTCCATGGTCTGATATTTCCATTTCCTTTGTTATCAAATTCTCTATTTCTAACCTTGATTTACTTTTAGTGGGATAATTCGACTACAAGGAGTTGTTATATCAAATTGTAAGGATAAGTTTCTTTGCAATTTTGGGATGAGATTGGATATCAAATTACAATTCTTTATTCTATCGATGATTGATCAATTCAAGGATGAGAAACAAAAAGCCATCATCCAAAATACAAGTGCCTATTTGGATAAGGGCTTGATAAGGAAGTGTCTTTCGACACAATCAATGATCGATGGTGATATTTCTAACGACCAATCCAAAATTTTTTGTAACTTGCAGGTTGTTCCAAAGGACATGTCTCATCCATATGATTGCCCAAAAGACATAACTCTTGAATAATCAAAAGTTGTACCTCTTGAAGATCCAAAGAAGGTGACTTTTGAAGATGCCTATCTAAAGGACGTGTCTCTTAAAGATGAGTATTCCAAGGAGGTGTCTCTTAAAGGTGCCTATCTATTAGCAAGTTAGAAGGAGGATTCGACCATTCACACATCTACCTAATGCCCTTTTTAACCATTATTCGATTTAGGGACAAATCGCTTCAAAGAAGGGGAGGATGATATGATCCTAACTAGCCCCAATATTTCCCAAACACTTATCATACCCTAGATGTTTGCCATTATGTATTCTAAGGGAGTTCTTTCATTCCTTACTTTAAATTATTTCATTTATGCATCATATTTATTCATGCCTATGCATTTCTGTAACGCCCCAGTTTTAGGGCTTAGAGGTTTAGTGGGTTATTAGGCAGTCTGGTGGACTAGAGTAGAGATTCGAGTCGGTTTTGGGATCGTATATTTTTGGTGTGGGAAAAATTATGGAAAAATGGTTAAAAATAATGTTTTAATATATGATTAATTTTTGTGGAATCAATTTTAGAAAATGATATTGGGAGGTGTGACGTTTTGGCTAGTGACCAAAATGCAACTTTTGGAAACTGTTTTTAAAGTTACTAAAATGAAAAGGGTCAAATTCTTAGAATCCTTAAGGAGCTATTTTACCAAGATTTTGCTGGTGATTTATCTCTTCAATTAAATCATTTTAACATGTGTTTTAAAAGTTAATTAAAAGGAATTTTAGATATTAAAGTTAGTTATTTGGTTTTAATGAAAATTGACGTAACATTTCTCTCAACTTTTCTCTCCACTTCTTTTATGCCAAACACTCAGATTTCATCAAAAACCAGAGGTGAGAGATCAATTTTACTCAGAATCTTGATCTACAATTGATTATTTAACTTTGATTTACAAAATCTTATTGAAATCTTGTGTTTTCCTAGTTTTAAACAAGCCAATTGAGGGTGAAATCACACAATAGGGGTAAGGTTCGTGATCTCCTCTATTGAATGGTTCTTTATTGATATTCCCAAGTATTTGATCCTTGATTTATGGTTTATAATCTGATTTTGTGTTTTTTTATATTGAATTAATTGATTTAATTGGGTAAAATTGATGAAATAGTTAAAGATCTGAATCAGATCTATTTTCCAGTGATGTAGATTGATTTTGAACATATTATGGATGTATAATAATGTTGATAAGTCATTTTTGTGAATGGAATCCCGAAACTCTTGAATCTCTATTTGTTAAGGTTGTTAGACTTGTGTTTTTGTGGAGTTGTGGAGGTTGTTTGGTTGCTGGAGGTGTTAGGTTGTTTTGATTCTATTTTTAGATGTGTTTTGATGATAAAAGTGGTGCTAGGTTGATAGATGTTGGCAGGGTTATGGATCAAAGTGTTTTGGTTATGTTTTCGGTTGTTGTGGAGGGTTAATTGTGAGAGTTTTGTGGGAATCCGAGAAGGATTGTGGTTGCATTTTCTAGAATGCATTATGATGCATTAATCCTCTATGGTTTTGTGGTAAAAGAAGGGGAGGTTGATCCGGAAGTAAGTGGAGAAGCGTAGGAGGCTTCGGATACTCGTTTTTGCGTCGGTGAATCGAGGTTTAGCGTGACGGTGAGTGAAAACGTGGATTCCAGCGTTGGAATATTTTAAAGATGGTTTTTGGGAGTTTAGGTAGACCTTGAAATTCTTACCTAAGCTTGAAAGTAAGTAAAGTGGTTTTACTCTCTCGGTCGTGCTAGTTTGAAATGGTTTTACACTTGTTTTGATTTACATTGTACCTACTATTTAAGCATGATTTAAAGTATTTGATGTACTGTTTTTAAGCATGTTTTGCTGAAGGATGTACATGGTAAGTGATCATTGTAAGTATAGTTTATACTTGTGTTTTAAAGCATGGTTGTTGCTTTGGAAAGGGCATGGTTTAATGCTTGTTAAAAACAGTGAGGTAAATGTTGTTTGGTTAATTATATTGGCAAGTGATGTGGTTTTAAAATTGTTATCGGATATAGTTGGCCGGCCATAGGATTGAGTGCACTGTAAAATAAGTCGCCTTGGATGTTGAGGGGTTTATACGATGTACCGAATACTCCATCCAAGTACCCTAACGGTTGAGGGTTAAACAATACCGAATACTCCCGTTAGTGGGTTAAGCATCTAACCGATGAGAGGGATTGGTATCCCTATGTGTTGAGAGTGTACCCGGTTGGAATTGTACCTAGTTATTATTGTACCGCGATTGTGATTGTACCCAAAATCTTGATGTACTTCTTTGAGCCTCGGTTGCCTTGCTTTAGTGTTTGCAACTTATGGAAAAGGTCACGGTGATAATGCGTTGGGATGAACCTTCTCCTCATAATGCTTTTCATGTCTGGTTGAAAATGGTCTTTCTCCATTTCTCCTCCTAGACAAGGTTGTTTGGTTCTACCAGATTAGTGCATAATCAATGAATTCTGCTGCTGCCAATCATACCTTTTTCTTTTCAGAGTAGTCGTGGTACTCAAAAACATGGTCCACCTTGCTCTACCAATAAAGATAAGCTTCTAGATCTGTTTTCACTTGAAATGGTGGTATGGTGACTCGAATGTTCTTGAGGTTGTCATTGAATTGGGCATGCCCTCCTTGATATCTAGGAGCCATCGTTTGGAATGCTTGTTCAACCTCTTCCTGTTCATTGTCCTCCATGTATTCCGCATGATCCTTTTGTTACCTTCGCTGATTTTGCCTTCGAAGGCCTTGATTGCCTCGATTATTTCCTTGCAGTCCTTCTAATCGATTCATTCTCTCATGTATGGGATCAAGCTCTTCATGCAATAATTTTTACATTTCTCGGATCGTTGCTTGCATTTGGAGATTCGGTTGTCCTACTTCTGGATGTGAATTTCTCGATCATTAAGACATGGTTAGGAAAAGAATAATAATGAAACAAAGAAAAATAAACCTTACCAAACGCTCACAAAAACCTCACAAGTTTACTCCAAGGAAAATATAAAATGTCACTCCACTTTTCACTCGTATTTTCACTCTGGAATATGGCTTTTACTTCCCCTTTTGAACTCACAACTCTCTTGTCTTTTACCACTCCTTCTCTCGCACAAAGTTCTTTAAAGGAACTTACTCAAAACTTGTCAAACTTTCTCTTACGGCGTCTGCTGCAAAATGGTGTTAGGGTAGGCAAATATAAAGGAAATAAAAGGTAGGCTTAGAAGAAGTAAAAAGAAAGAAAGAAAGAAAAGAAAATGAATGATTCTCTACTATAAAACTCACTTACAACTTATTCGAGAAACAATCAAATCTTGATGTACTTCTTTGAGCCCGGTTGTTTGCTTTGTTTTGCCTTCACCATTGTGATTATTCTTTTCAATATATTCTTTTTTATATTTGTTCAAATTATTTGAGAAGAAGAAGAATTCTTTTTGCTTTTCCTTTTTTTGTACTTCTATTTTTAACACAAAATGAAATGACAAAGGTAAGGGCTTACTTGATTCTTCCGAAAGCTCTAATACCATATGATACGCTCCCACTCTCGAGTTGTTGCTGTTGAGTTTAGATTTGAGTGTCCTGACCGTATAATACAAGTAAGAAAGTAATTCTAAATGCAAAGAAGAAGACTGAAGAAAATAGTTTAGGGTGCGGAAGTGGTTAGGTGTGGTGTTTAGGAAATTAGATGAAAAGAAGGAAATGGTTTGAAAGGAACGGTGAAGGCTTTGGATTTGGTTAAGTTAAAGGAAAGGATGGTGAATGATGTTTAGGGTGATGGTAGGGGAGATAGATAGTTTTCGATCAAGGAAGAACCTATATTAAAGAATATAGACCCGTACCTTATACGATCTTCAACCAATAAGACTTGTACCCACTAGTTAGAGAACTAAGAACCCGAAGTATCAAAGAAAGGGTGACGCCACAAGCAATGCTTGATAATTCGATAAAGCTCTGAAAAGAATAATGTTTGAGAGAAAATCTCACAAATTATATTTGATTGAAGAGAAAAGAGTTGTTTACAAATGAAATGGGATGGCCTATTTATAGTTTACAAGGGGATTTGGCTGAAAAGGCCTATGACTTCGGCTAGGCTTGTGTCTCCATCCAAAGGCTTTGACAACCATTCGGCCATGTCATGTGTCCCCCCAAATGAAGTTGCCACCCATTGTAAGGTTTCCCTTCAAGAATTGCTGATCATTTGTGTTCCATCCAAAGGGTGATAGACATGTCTCTTGGGATGGAACATGTCCCTTGAGGTGTTGAGCTTCCATAGTAGGTTTGAGCTGAGATGAGCTGGTCGAGTTGGCCTTGAGCTCGATTGAGCTGAATTGAGCTAGTTTGAACTAATCAAACTTTCAACTTCTTTATTGAGCTTTTACGAGCTACCTTAAGCTAGGTGAACTTCCCCTTTGAGCCTTTGAGCTACCTCGAGTTGATTGGAGTTGGTTGGAGCTGAATGAAGCTTATTTAAGCTTGTCTGAGTTGATTAAGCTAACTAGAGCTTCCTTTCATTAGTACCCTTGAATGTGTGAGCTGATATTAACCTAAAACAATTCAAACAACATAAATGAATGCTTATAATGGAAATAAGATATAAGTAAATATGTGGTTTATGTAAGCTATGAGTGCACGACATTACTTGATATGCAAAGTATAAAGTATGATGAATGGGAATGCATGATAATACTCGAATACATAGTGAAAAAGGCTTAGCGTGGTTATAATATGAGCATAAGTGATACTAATGATACTAGTTTGCTTATAATAACAGTTATCATGCTAGCATACAAATGGCACCCTATGAGGCGTTGTATGGGAGAAAATGTCGTACGCCTGTATGTTGGGCAGAAGCGGGGGAAAAGTTTGTGTCAATGCCCAATGTTTTGAAAGGCACCACCGAAAAGGTTAAGTTGATATGTGAGCGCTTGAAAGCTGCTGCTGATCGTCAGAAATCCTATATGGATTTGAAGCATAGGGATATAGAGTACGCTGTGGGTGATAAAGTGTTTTTGAAGGTGTCGTCCTGGAAGAAAGTGTTGCGCTTTGGGCGAAAAAGGAAGCTTAGCCCGAGGTTCATTGGACCATACGAGGTTGTTGAACGTGTGGGTCCTGTTGCATATCGGTTGAGGTTACCTCCAGAGTTGGGGAAGATCCATGATATGTTCTATGTTTCGGTGTTGCGGGGGTATAGGTCAGGTCATCATATATCATGCCGGTGGAAGAGATTGAGTTGAGATCAGATCTCTCTTACGATGAGGAACCTGTAGAGATTCTTGATACCAGCAGTAAGGTACTCCGTGGCAAAACGGTCGAGCTGGTTAAGGTGTTGTGGAAGCACCGCGGCGTTGGGGAGGCCACATGGGAGCGCAAGTCGGATATGTTGAATCAGTTTCTGCACCTGTTTACTCCAGGTAAATTTCAAGGACGAAATTTCTTAAGAGGGGGAGAGTTGTAATGCCCCTGTTTTAGGGCTTAGCGGTTGAGGGGGTTATTAGGCGGTCCGGTGGACTGGAGTAGAGATTCGAGTCAGTTTCAGGATCGTATATTTTTGGTTTGGAAAAAAATTATGGAAAATGGTTAAAAATCATGTTTTAATATATGATTAATTTTGGTGGAATCAATTTTGGAAAATGAGATTGGGAGGTGTGAAACTTTGGCTAGTGACCAAAATGCAACTTTTGAAAACTGCTTTTAAAGTGACTAAAATGAAAAGGGTCAAATTCTTAGAATCCTTAAGGAGCTATTTTACCAAATTTTTGCTGGTGATTTCTATCTTCAATTAAATCATTTTAACACGTGTTTTAAAAGTTAATTAAAAAGGATTTTAGATATTAAAGTTAGTTATTTGGTTTTAATGAAAATTGACGTAACTTTTCTCTAAACTTTTCTATCCACTTCTTTTCTGCCAAACACTCAGATTTCATCAAAAACCAGAGGTTAGAGATCAATTTTACTCAGAATTTTGATCTACAATTGATTATTTAACTTTGATTTACAAAATCTTATTGAAATCTTGTGTTTTCCTAGTTTTTAACAAGCCAATTGAGGGAGAAATCACACAATAGGGGTAAGGTTCGTGATCTCCTCTATTGAATGGTTCTTTATTGATATTTTCAAGTATTTGATCCTTGATTTATGGTTTATAATCTGATTTTGTGTTTTTTTATATTGAATTAATTGATTTAATTGGGTAAGATTGATGAAATAGTGAATGATCCGAATTGGATCTATTTTCCAGTGATGTAGATTGATTCTGAATAGATTATGGATGTATAATAATGTTGATAAGTCATTTTTGTTAATGGAATCCCGAAACTTTTGAATCTCTATTTGTTTAGGTTGTTAGACTTGTGCTTTTGTGGAGTTGTGGTGGTTGTTTGGTTGCTGGAGGTGTTAGGTTGTTTTGATTATGTTTTTAGATGTGTTTTGATGATAAAAGTGGTGCTATTTTGATAGATGTTGGCTTGGTTATGAATTGAAGTGTTTTGGTTATGTTTTTGGTTGTTGTGGAGGGTTAATTGTGAGAGTGTTATGGGAATCCGAGAAGGATTGTGGTTGTTGTTTTTAGAATGCATTATGATGCATTAATCCTATGTGGTTTTGTGGTAAAAGTAGGGTAGGTTGATCCAGAAGTAAGTGGAGAAGCGTAAGAGGCTTCTGATACTCGTTTTTGCATCGACGAATCAAGGTTTTGCGTGACAGTGAGGGAAAACGTGGATTACAGGATTGGAATGTTTTAAAGATGGTTTTTGGGAGTTTAGGTAGAGTGGTTTTACTCTCTCGGTCGTGCTAGTTTGAAATGGTTTTATGCACTTGTTTTGATTTACATTGTACCTACTATTTAAGCATGAATTAAAGTATTTGACGTACTATTTTTAAGCATGTTTTGCTGAAGGATGCACATGGTAAGTGATCCTTGTAAGTATGGTTTTATACTTGTGTTTTAAAGCATGGTTGTTGCTTTGGAAAGGGCATGGTTTAATGCTTGTTAAAAATAGTGAGGTAAATGTTGTTTGGTTAATTATATTGGCAAGTGATGTGGTTTTAAAATTGTTATCAGATATAGTTGGCTGGCCATAGGATTGAGTACACTGTAAAATAAGTCACCTTGGATGTTGAGGGGTTTATACGGTGTACCGAATACTCCATCCAAGTACACTACCGGTTGAGGGGTTAAACAATACCGAATTCTCCCGTTAGTGTGTTAAACATCTAACCGATGAGAGGGATTGGTATCCCTGTGGGCTGAGAGTGTACCAGGTTGGAATTGTACCCTGTTGTTATTGTATTGCGATTGTGATTGTATCGCTATTCCGGTTGACATGGCTTGAAGTGTTGGGTTAACACTTGTTGAATCCGTGTATCCGATGAACTCTTTTGCTAATGGACTTGTTAAAGATCTCTTGAAAGCCAATATAATTGCTAATGTATCATTGAAATGGTTTATGTTGTATAATGTGATTTATACATGTTTTCTCCTTAAGCTTTGCATTTAGTAGTAATGCGTGGGAAGGCTTAAGTAGAGGGTTAGCAATGTGACTTGTTGTTGGTTAATGATACTTGTAGCATATGGTTTGATATGCTGGTTTTAATGTTGTAAGTGCATGTTTTAAAAGAGGCATGATGTTTTAAAAGATGATGTTGATAAATGGTTTTAAATGCATTGATGGTGTTTTTTTCTAAGCTTTCCTCACTAAGCCTTGTGTGCTTATGCTCTTTTTGTCCATCAATGCAGAGAATTAAAGTTCCGGAAGGGAGAAGAAGCTAGGGGATCTTGGCAAGACTCGGTTCCAAAGTATGTTAGAGACTAGACTATAATGAATAAGGGCAATGGGGTACTTGTTATGATTTGGGAGATGTTTCGGGGAACTCCTTATTTGAGCATGTTTCTTAGGTTGCTTTTGGTTTGTAAATGGCCTTTAAAGATTGATTTTGGTGCTGGTTTGTCTTTTGGTATATTGTATGGATGCAACTTTAGGAAGCATGCCTATAGATTTCCATTCGATGCATGAAGCCTTGTTGTGCTGTTAGATTTGTGTCGCTAGGTTGCATATGGTATGTTTGGCATGTCGGTATGGTGTTATAAGCATGTTGGAATGGTTTGAGAATGTTTTTGGGTTGAAAAATCAGCAATTTGTAGCATTACAGGTCCAGGCATACCGATACGCAGGGAACCGTATCGGTAGGGCTAGGCATTTTCTAGCCTAAGGATCGGTACACGTAAGGGAGTACCGGTACGCCTAGGTAATTTTGGCCTGGCGTACCGATATGGGAAAGGAGTATCAGTACACGTTCTAGCCTCTAGAATCTCACTTTTTAAATCCAAACCCGTGTACCAATACCCATATAAGCGTATCGGTATGGATGCTAAATCAAATCAGAAGTTAGGTAAGTTGGTTATTGCGTATTGGTACGGGCCGTGGTGTACCGGTACGGTGCATCTTTATGCGTATCGGTACGATAACACCAGTACTGATACTGAAGGCTGTTTTCTGCTGCATCGCCTCACAATTTTGTTTGCTTCGCATTTTAGTCCCTGAATCTTGCTAATGCATTAGTACATGGTTAAAAGGATTGGTTTGAGTCGGAATATGAGACATACGCATGGAACCTGACTAATCTAAGGTTGGTAATTTAAAAGTGGGTTTTTGACTTGTAACTTTGTCAAATTACAATTTGGTCCGTAAGTGGTGAACGGAATCAATTGGATGTCAAAGTGATGTCCGATTGAGTTGGGAATACACCTGTTATCTGTATGAATATGTAGGATTCATAATTGGCATCTAGATAAGTTAAAAAGAAAAAAAATGGACCGGGTTGGCTAAATCTCTTCGGTTTGCTACGGCAAAGCTAATGTGTCCATCTTGATTCGGTTGGGCGTATAGGCTGGGTCAAGGGGGTTACAATTTCCATGTTATTATATGCTTTAGATATCATGTCATTAATGCCATTCATATATATGGCATGGCTACATATCATCTCTTGGTTTATGGATGCAAATTTCGAGAACAAAATTTTTTTAATAGAGGGAAGAGTGGTAACGATCCAAATTTTGGGTTTTACAAATTGGGCCTCATACCCAATTTATTTTGGCCTTTAGGATAGGTACCCAATTAAGAATAATCCATTGGGCCTGGGGGTAAAAATGGAAAAAAGGTATTTAATAAAGTATGTATATTCATTTGTTTGGGAAAAATAAAAAAAGGGTTTGGTAATTTGAATAAGTGGGCTGATGATGTGATGGAGAAAGAAAAGAGGAGAAAATGAGATATTTTGGGAGAAGAGAGAAAAAGGAGGGAAAGAGAGAAACATTGAGGGGGAAGGCTTCAAACCTCAATCTACGATCGTCGGAACCGCCGTACATGACACTGCCGACACCATCAACTTCAACTCGATGAGAGGATTCCAACGATGGTCCTCGCATATCTGAGCCGTCACCGTTTTCCAGGGTAGGGGAATGGAAGTTTTGGCCTGGTGGAAAACACCAAGTTCCGGCCACCACAACCGCAAGGGTTGTTCACATTACAGTGCCCCGTGTAACAATAGGAATTAGGGTTTAAGTGGCAATTCTCAAACGAGTGGCATCCTCTACAATATGCACAAACAATGGGTGTTGCTTGCCTTTTGTTGAACTTGTTAGGCACTTGCATTAATATAATCATGTTTTTCAGTTTAGAAATATGTGCCGAGAGTGTTGTATAGGCATCCTCTTCATGCGTTTCATATTGTCTTTGCTCATGGACCGCTCTTGGAGTTGGATATTGGTAGTCATAAGTGGGAAAAATGTAGTGATCATCATACCATATGTGGCTGCCCATACTCTTCTTTGTAGCTTTCCTAAAAAAATGATTAAAAAAACAAAGTTAGTAAAATGAAAACAAAAAAAGTAAAAATTAAAGCAATAAATTCCGTTGCAATCCCCGGCAACGGTGCCAAAAACTTGTAGACTCTCTAGGTGAATGCTGGCAAAAGGGGCAAAAGATATGTGTTGGAAAAATATAATATAGTGCCAAGATGAGTTTGTAAAGGCCAATATGATGCCTACAACCCACAATGAGACCATCTCGGAAGAAAGGTTGATTTTAATGTTCTCCATCATGATGGGGCGCAAAATTAACGTTGGCAGGCTCATCATCAATGAAACTTATAAATATGCAGCAAGAGGTAATGGCAGTTTGTTATTTCATTTGTTAATTTTTAACATTTGCATGCTCCGTGGTGTGCCAAATCTTGATACAAATAAAGGTCAAAGGATCAAGGGAACAACAATCACAGCGGCTATTTGGAGAAACCTCACCGTTGCCAAGCCAAAAGACAAAGGCAAGGGGAAGGCAAAAGTGCTCACTCCAAAGACAAAGGTGTCAAAGACAGAGCCAACCACCATGCCATCCAGTTCACTAGAAGTGCTATCTCAAATTTACCATCTCTAGAAGATCATTCTCTGAAAGTTAGACACAGCCGAGGAACTCAATGATAAGATAAGGCACTACACAGAGGAGAGGGATGCTATCATCAAAGAGGTTCTTGAAAAAAATGTCCCATGATTTTGTGACAGCATGTCCAAATTTCCCTGCCGAGCCCCCTGCCAGCGATGATGCCATGCCAGCCAATCCACACGAGAAGAAGTCTACGAAGGGGAGTCATTCTCTTCCTAAACTCTTTTACATGTCATTCCATTGCATTTACCTGATCATGCATGTTATTTTTCTATTTTCTTGTATATATGTGTTGTTTTCATGTATTGAGGGCAATGCACATTTTGGGTTTGGGGGTGTGCATTTCCTCACATTTATGCCACGCTATGCATTTCATGTTTACATTTCTGTTGCCATGCCATGTGCCATTCCATCTAGGTCGTTTAGAATAGATGCATACCGAACCACTAAAAAGAATTTTTTTTGCCTCGGTTTAATTTTGAAGAATGTTAACACTTGTTAGGCAAGTTTAATTTGATGTAGGTGTCTGTCCAATAATGAAATTTTAATCTTTAGTTGCAATGCCATGCCAGCAGAATAGTTATGACAGGTTTGCTTGGTAATTGATCTCTAGTTTAGGGAATTGAACATACACTTAACACGTAGTATGTATCTAGTTCCTTAGCAAACTTAGACCTCTTGAAACTATGCTCAGATTTAAAAAAAATGATGCCAGGGTAAAAGAAATAAATAAGGCAGCAATGTTCTGCCAAGGCAAGAAAAAAAATAGAACTCTCCTCTACCTTAGAGATAATAAGCTACTTGGGGCTTCGTGGTTTGCTCCCTCTTAGTTCTCAAGTCCAAAACTTTAGGGTATGAGTTGAAGAGAAAGTCTAGTGATGTCTTGATTAAGGTGGGGATTCGTGGTATGCTCCCTCTTATCTCTCACGCTAAGTAGTGTCATGAAGCAAGCTTAAAACAATACCAACAGAAACCCTTGGCAAAGAAAAAAATGATAAAATAAGAATATGAGTTTAGGTAGTAAAATTGGCTAAGGGAGTGAAAGGATACTTGATGCATATTTTCTACACATCATGCACTCTTCATGAACTTAGACTAGAGTTATATTATTGCACTTGAATTACTACCATCTTGGCATTGTTGCCCTGAGATACCCGAGGACATAAATAGAGCCAAATTTTGTCTGCTAGCACTTGATGGCATTCCAACCAAACTTTTGTCGAGGTAATGTTTTCACTATTTTTGTTTTTATTTTGTTTGCATTACTTGAGGACAAGCAATGAGTTAGGTTTAGGGTTGTGTTACCTATCCAAAAGTACTTTTTTTAATGCCAATCTTACAATGCTTTTGCTTGTTTTTAGGTACATTTAGTTGCATAAGGTTGTTAAAATCATGCATTTGCATAAGGAGTTCAGAAATTTGTCTATGGCAGTGTGAATGGTTGTGTTGTTGGCAATTTTTCAGGTTTGGCATAGCATTTAACCCAGAAATGAAACAAATGAAATAATGCCAGAGAGAATGTCGAGTTGATGTTAGCAGCGATGGACCAGACAATGCCAAGCACCGGTTGGCAGAGAAGTGAATTTGATGCCATGCCAAGAAGCTGTTGGACCCAAAAAAATAAGATAAGATCAAGCTTCGAAAAGATAGCAATTGCATCAATCTCTGAAAAAATAGCGGATAAGATGGTGCCAAGATTGGTTGGCAGATTCATGACAAGCTTGGATGCCAAGGCAGTGTCGACAGTATGACATCAGCCCTAACCTGATCAGCTTATCACCTTATCAGCTTATCAGTTTATCACTTCAAATCTGGATAAGATGATCACTCATCTTATCTCTTGCGCATTTAAAATTCAAACTCAAGGGCTTATTCTATCCGTTCTTCGCATGCCTATTTAAAGAACAATCAAGAAGCATTTAGAGGACGAACTTGGAGAGGATTTCATTGACGGTCAGAAGAGTAAGGCTGTGTGGTTCGACCAGCTAGACCGAGGGCTTGGACCCATTGAAGGCCTGCATCGAGAGACCCCATTCTTGCCCATTCTCTTTGTTTAGTTATTTTTATTTTTTAAGGATAGTGTATTTTGAAAACGTTTATGGTTTTTTGGTTAAATCCCTCACCATTAACTAATTCAATAGTTGGTGATGGGATGTTTGCGTTGAAATGCTGTTTTCATGTTTAGTTTTTAATAATAAATCTGCATCGGCAATGTTTTATCTATTCGGCATACATTAATGTTTTCTAAATACTATGCCAAGTGAGAGCTGGCACTGTTGGCCTATTGCACCACAATATCTTAACAGACTTGGGGTGGCAACGTTTAAGTTGTTGAATACTGAGGAGAGAAGCTTCGAGAGAAGTCGTTCAAGTAGATGAACTTACTTCGGGAGTCAAATCTACCCCTTAGGACTATAGATTGGATCTTGATCAAATTGGTTTATTTAAAGCAAGCACTATAGAGATATAGGGGCTTTTACATGATCAATTTAAGGCAATGACCATCGAGAGAGGCTTTGCTAGTTTTGAATCTGCTCGGCAAACAATGCCAAGACAGGTTGTTATTAAAGGCTGGCATGTCATGAATAGCATGAAAACCAGGCATTCCCTGCCAACGCTCATCATTCATTAAAGCACTTTCCTTGCCAACGTCTTACTTTCATTTTTTTTTTATTTTTTTTCAATTATTTCCAAAGCCAACTATATACAATATTCTGACTGGGTCAACAAATTTTTATTGTATGTCTACAAGGAGAATGGTCTCCTTGGCATTATTCTGACTTCTTTTCCAATAGTGCTTCAGTCTTTGGCCCTTGGTTGGTGGATGGTAGACTGTGGTAATATTTTGTTTGAATAGCCAATGTAGAAAGTCGAAGAATTGCTTTCCTTTGAGTATGCCAAACTCTCGATTGCACAATGAAGGAGAATGTTTTGCCGTGGTGGCTTTGAACAACCACCTTAGAAAACCGAAGTTTCTATTTGTTGTAAGTCTAGAGAACCTTTGATTGAACTCAGCACCCCAGTAGTGCTTAGGCTTTGCTGCTTCTTTTTTCTTTGATGACGAGGCATAGTTATCCTCATCATGTTCCAGAATTGTTGTAGTAATCTTCATTAAATCTTTAGTTTCTAGTTGCAACATCTCTGGCATTTTTGTTGCAGCAAAATTTTTCTACTTTAGATCTTCATTTTTAGTCATTTGGAATCCACTATTCCTTCAGTAACTAGCCATCTGAGCACACCTCACTTTATGATATCTGTCATGATCAATATCGATCTTCTTTGTCGCTCAATTGTTTCGCCATTATTGTCTTCTAATATGATCTTATGCAAGCAAATCCTAAGGCTAATCCCTTGGATGTCAGCCATTGTCCACCCAAGACTTTCTTATATGTTTTAAACACCTTCAACAACCTATTCTCTTGGTCTTCCTCTAAATTAGCCGCAAAGATCACTAGTGAGTTAGAGTCTTTTCCCATGCAGTCGTATTTGAGGTGGCTTGGCAATTATTTCAGTTCCAAGCTAGGTGGTTCCTCAATTGATGGTTTTGGTGTCTTAACCTCTCTCCTGGTTAGCTCAAGTGGTTCAGGTCTCCTGTGGTGGTGGCTCGTGATTTCTTTTAGCTTGGTCGAATCTTCCAACTAGTTAAAGGTTTCAATGGCCATATCCTCACACTCTTGTTCCATGGCATCAATTTTTATTCCTTCGACATTTAATGCCAGATTCTCATCTAAAATGGATTCCATTAGCTCAATTGCATGTCATTTTTAGGTTCATCTGCACACTTAAGAGCTTTGAAAATGTCAAAAGTAACATGCTGATCATTCATTAACTCACTTTTTGGACATCAATTAGGGTCCTGCCTGTGGCAAGAAAAGGTCTTCCAAATATGATTGGGACTTCAGTGTCAGCCTCACATTCTAATATAATGAAATCAATAGGAAATATGAATTTATCTACCTTTACTAATGCGTCCTCAATCTTACCGTTGGGGTATACATAGAATCGGCTTGCTAGTTGAAGTGTTACAGTTGTAGGCCTCGCTTCTCGGATACCGAGTTTCTTGAAGACTGGCATGGGCATTAGATTGATCCTGGCTCCCAAATGACACAATGCTTTACCCATGAATTTATTGCCAATAGTATAGGGAATAGTGAAACTCCCTAGGTTCATCAATTTTGGTGGCATTCTATTAGTTACCATTACACTGCATCCTTGTAATTCCTCGGTTTTTGGGTCTAGATGATTTGGGGTTCGTTTTAAGGGTTCAGTGAACCGGTATTAGAGATTCGAGTCAATTTTGAGATTAAATTTGAATAAATATTTTTGAAGGTTATAAAAATATGGAAAAATGTTCTAAAATCTTTAATTAATAAATTAATGATTGTGGTAAAATCAATTTTGGAAATTGGACATTTTGGACTAGTTACCAAAATGAAACTTCTGAAAACTATTTTTAGTGACTGTTTTGTAAAGGGTCAAAACTTTGAATCTTTAAGGAGCTAATAATCGAAAAGTCTAAATTCAGACTTTATCCTTTAATTGGAAATTTTTAAAAGTGATTTGGAAATTAAAATAGGTTGGAGAGAATTAGTTGATATTAATTCTTTTAAAACAAAAACTACGTAACTAACTTTTCTTAAAATCTTTTTCTTTCAAAATCTCTCCAGCCAAACACTCTCTTAGTCTTCTAAATATTCAGGCAAATCATCTTTTTTCTTAAATCTTTTGATTTCTAATGGATTCTCTATGATTTCTAAATAAAATCTTATTGTTTTAACTTTGTTTTCACATGTAAAATCAGCCAATTAAGGGAGAAAGCATCCATTAGAGGTAAGGTTCATTTTTCTCCTCTAATGAAAGGTTCTTTACTGAAATTCCCAAGTTGTTGATCCTTTATAATGGTTTTCTAATGGGTTTTGATAGTTTAATTAAGGAAAATTCGTTTAATTGTATTTTAATTGATAAAATTAATAGATTTTCTAATTGGATCTGTTTTGTTGGGTTGTTGATCAGTTTAGATCATGATTTTGATGTTTAATAATGTTAATAGTTTGGATTCAACATTGTAACCCCTAAATAAGTTGGATCTCTAATATTTATGTTTGATAGTAAAGGGTTTTTGTGTTGTTAACGGTGTTTAATCATTGCTGGAAGTAAGAGGATGTTGTAAAAGGGTTTTTAGATGTTATTAGATGAAGTTCAATGTATCAAATATTTATATTGTGGCTGGGTTGAGTTTGGAAGGTGTTAGAGGTTGATTTCAATAAGTTTCAGATGGTTTTTGAGTGGGAAACTTGTGAGTTGCGGGATTTTGCTTTGAGGCAGTGGTTTGGATGTATTTTAAAACATGTCTCCTCTGGTTTCGTGTGGCAAAAACAGGGGATGATCAAGGAGAAGTATCTTGAGGTGGATTGTTGCTTGCTGGGAGCTCGTGTTGCATTGGCGAGCAAGGCAAGGTGTAATCGGTGAGTGGAAACTGGTTTTAAATGCTTTACAAAGGTTTGTAAAGGTTGTTGGAGTTTAGGGTAAGTGTGAGACACTTACCTAAACTTGGAAGTAAGTTTCCCTTATTTTCTTCTGAATATCAGCTTAGATATGAGCATGTTGTTTGCATGTTTTGGTGATAAACATGGTATGATTACTTACTGGTAATGCATGATTTTGAGTACATATGCAGGGATTTGAAAGTATATTAAATGCTAGGGGAAACTACACCAGTAGTCACCGAACTATTGTTTCTTTCCGATTTTGGTCACCGAACTATTTTTTTGGCAAAAACATCACTAACGTTATGTTTCCTTCCTATTTTGGTCACCGAACAATTTTTTTGGCAAAAACATTACTAACGTTATGTTTCCTTCCTATTTTGGTCACTGACCGTTAAAAGCTTAAAGATTTTGCTGACGTGGAATTTTATTTTTTTAATTTTGCACATCATTTCTTCTCTCTCCTCATAAGCAATATATGTTATTTTATAATATTTTTATTCAAACTAATAGAATGGTGACACGTATCACTGCCTATTAGTAGAATAAAAAATAATGAAAAATCAAGCCCCTTATGCAGCAAGAGATGGTGAAACGAGTAATTGCCTAATAGGATGGTGACACGTGTAACTGCCTAGTAGTTGAATCTCTCTGGCTGCATAAGGGGCTTGATTTTTCATTCCTTTTATTCCACTAATAGGCAGTGACATGTGTCACCATCCTGTTAGTTTGAATAAGAATATTATAAAATAACATATATTGCTTATGAAGAGAGAGAAGAAATGACATGGAAAATTAAAAAATAAAATAAAAATCCACGTCATCAAAATCGTTAAGTTTTTAACAGCCGGTGACCAAAATAGGAAGGAAACATAACGTTAGTGATGTTTTTGCCAAAAACTAGTTCGGTGACCAAAATAGGAAGGAAACATAACGTTAGTGATGTTTTTCCAAAAAAATAGTTCGGTGACCAAAATAGGAAAGAAGCCATAGTTCGGTGACTACTAATGTAGTTTATCCTAAATGCTATTGAGCATTGGTTTCATTCCGGTTGGAATGGTGTTATTGCATTGGCAATGAGATTTGCATATGTGGTGTTTTATGAAATGCATTGTAAAACAGTAAGTAAATGGTTTTGTAAATGATATATTGGCTATCTGACAAGGTGAGAAAACAATTGGATATAATTGGCATGCCATAGGATTAAAAGTGCACTATAAAATATGAACAAAATCGATCGTGGCCATGGGTCCTTGAGGTATGGCAGTTTAACAAGGCCACTCAGACTATTGGGAACCTCATTGGGGCATGCAATTTAACTAGGCAACCCAATTCGATGGTGATCTTGCGGTTTAACTGGGCAAGGTCGGTACACTGACGGTTTAACTAGGCAAGGGTGCAATCTCATGGTTTAACTAGGCGAGGGTATCAAATCTTGCAGTTTAACTAAGCAAGGTTTGGGGTATCACGCGCTTTAACTAGGCATGGTATGATAATCTGTGTATTTGATATGTTTATAGATAGGGGTGACTATCCAAGGTAAGGGCTGTAATCGTGGTCACCATAAATGCCAATATATGAAAGTTCATGTGTTTAACCTATTTTATAATGCTTTGGTTTTAAGCATGGTAATATGATTTAATTCTTTGGTTTTAAGCATGGTAATATGATTTAATGCTTTGGTTTTAAGCATGGTAATATGGTCTAATGCTTCAGGATTTAAGTATGTGATTTGTAAATGATTTTGCATATGGTCGATATGCATGTTTGGTTTTGGAATAAATGAAAATGCTTCGGTCGTTAAGCATGGGATTTATATATGATGTTGCATAAGGATCGTTGTGCATGTTTCGGTTGGAAACAATGAAAATGCTTTAGTTGTTAAGCATGTTTTCCAAACAGGTGGATTTGGTTTTCAAATGGTTTGAAAGGCATCATTGTTTTTATGAGCATCCTCACTAAGCAAATGTGCTTATGCTCTTTTTTCTAAATGATGCAGAGCATTAGAGTTTGGGGCAGCGTTGGCAAGGCAAAAGGCGATCCAAGACCTACACTATCTTTGAGTATGAAACTCGGTGTTACTTTCGGTTAATAAGGCAATGTGTTCGCCATATTTTTGGGGGATTTGTAATGTCGTATTACCATGGTTTTGTTGTGGTTTACATGCTGTGATTTGATGATCGTTTGATGTATAAAAAGCATGTTGGTTGAGCCATGCTAGTATGTGACATTGCTAGGAGATATCTTGGATTGCATCTAGCTTATGTTGGATTGTTTCAATGCTTTTATAATGCTAGCATGTTTTGATCGATGCTAGGGAGGTATTGGTTTGTTGATCATGTGGTTAATTGCCCTATATTTGGATTTTGGTATGTGAGTTGCTTGTGGTTTAGGGAGCATGCCTATAGGATTACCTTTGTGACCGTAATGCCTTTGCTCGTATATCGTAGTGGTCTTTGGTTTATATGACGTTTGTACGTTGCTTTAATTTGATGCTTTGAGTGTTAAATGATGTTTGGGGTTAATCTGGATATGTTTAGAAAGGTTTTAAGGTGTTTTGAAATTGCAAAATTTGTAAACCTACAGGGAGGTTTCGAAACTAGTTAGTAGGTTTCGAAACCAGTAGACCCAAGTTGGCTACTGAAGTACAGGTTTCGAAACCACTTGTACAGGTTTTGATATTTATCGTGGGGACTCATCCGTTAAGTTGAAAAATAATTTCTAAAGTTACATTTTGGTCCCTAGTTGATAAGTATGCAATTGGATGAGTTTGGGAGATCATTTTAAGCTAAAATGTGACATGTATGCTTGTAACCTCACTAATTGAGGATTGGTAAATCTAATTTTAAGTAAGTCCTTACAATTTTGTAGGTTTATATTTTGGTCCCTAAATGTTTAAATGTTAAATTGAGGGTGCTTTGGTGATCTAAATGCAATGAAATTTCATGAGCTAGCATGAAAGTAACTTAGTTATGGATTGGTAACCCTAATTTCAGTAATGGTCATTTAATTTACCAGATTTACTTTTTGGTCCTTAAAGTGTATTGTATGAAATTGGTTGCCTTTCTAAAGTCTGTTTCCTATGTAATTTCACCCACTGCAAGCATGATCACTTAGGATTAATAGTATGCATCTAGGCAAGATAAAAGGAAAAAAGTGGACCGATTTTTCTAATCTTTCTTTGGTTGGCCTCGACAAACCTAATGTAGCTCGCTTGGTTCAGTTGGCGTCTAGGTCGGGTCGAGGGGGTTACAATCCTTCGCTAATTTCTACAACCTTGAAGTCACCCAGTCTCTTCTTCTTGGACAAGATTTCCATCATGAATTTAACGTAGTTGGGCATTTGTTCAAGAGCTTCCACTAATGATATGTTGATCTACAGTTATTTGAGTACTTCCAAGAATTGCTTGAGCTGATGATCTTGCTTGTGTTTCTGGAATCTCTATGGAAAAGGTCGTGGTGGGTAGACGTATGCTGGCTCTGCTTGTTTTACCAAGGTAGGGTTGGCGTCAGGTTGTGATTAATATTTCATATCCAAAATAACATTCCAAGAATAATTAGTGATCCATGCATGTGTTTGAACCTTTGACATATTTCTAATATGTCAAATATATGATAAATGACATAAAGATCATGCTATACATGCATTGCACTCACCCTGACACTTTCAAAAGTATAATTTATACTAGCCTCACTAAGTTCGGTTGCACTGTTTATCTTCTTTCTTCACTCGTTTGTTCTCGAACTTGCTTGTTATCTGTATTACATTAAATACATAACACAAGGCCCCTTAAGTACATGTCCAACCTTTACTAATACATGTACATACCAATATGGAAAATTTGATATTTCCAACCAAGTACTTTCCAGCAACAATGCTTCCTATACTTTAATCTCATCTCAAATTGCATATTACAACCAATAGTCTTTTTCCATAAGTCTTGCATTCCGATTGGATCCAAAATTCACCACCTTTAGCTCCACTCGTTCGATTATGGACTTGTTTGGATTTATCAGCAGAAGAATTCTTCTTTACGAATGACATTGACGCAGCCAATCCTTGCTACTGAAATCCTTTACCCAGTTTAGACCAGGGTAAAACATTGGGACCTCCAGGTCGCTTGGTTGACTGTGCTTTCTTATTAGAAGCTTCTTCCTGCTCCACTCTTTCCATTCCTTTAGCTCGGTTGACCACCTCTTGAAACACAAACAAATCGAGAGCAACCAAGAATTTCCTATATTCCGGATTTAAACCTCCCACAAATCTGGTAACTCTGTGCTTTTCAGTCGGAAGAAGTTCTATAACAAACTGGCTAAGTTTATTAAACTCACATTCATACTCATATATTGATCTGCCTGCTTGCTTCAAATTCAGAAATTGATTCCTCATATATTCGATAAAAACATCACCGACGTACTTGTTCCGGAACTCTTGTAAAAAGAATTCCCAGGTAATTCGTTCCTGAGGAATCTGAGCAGTAATAGTGGTCCACCAAATTTGAGCAGGTCCTATCAAAAGTGATGTTACACCTTCAAGTTTTCCTTGATCGTCACACCGTATAGTATCCAACAGAATCTTAATATCATTTAACCAGAAGTCCGCAGACATCGGGCAACATCAGAATCACCTTGAAATTATGATGCCTTCAGCTTCCTCAGCTCCATAGGCACATATACTAGTTTTTTTCTATTTAAAATATCATCTAATGCCTGCATGAATAGTCCACGATCTGGAACCGGCATATCTTGTTGTCCTTGTGCAGGTGCCTGACCTTGATATTGCTCCTGAGGTACATTCTGATTTACCTCGTTACTCCCACTCTGCACAGGGACCTCCCGTTCAAACGCATGTCTAGAACCCTAATGGTCCTACATCTGAACAAAATACATTTTCAACAAATTTCTTAATATAGAGTAGCATTACTAATTATAGAGCATCAGAATATCTACACATAATCATTAGTAATTATGACATCCTAGTGGCATGTATACAATTTTGACTCACTTTTAAACTCAATTTCTATCCAGAATCGACTAAAATTGTAGCTCTGATACCAATAAATGTAACATCTATTCTCCGTATTTATCACCAAATACGAGTCAATGATGTTACTAACAAATTTTAAACCTTAAAATTTCTTTAACTTAGAAAAATTGGCAGCCTCCACTACCTTACTTAAAAATTTATAAAAAAATTTATAGACATAGAAAGTTCATCCTGATATTTTCTAATTAAACTAGATTCATTAAGATTTATAACCATATAAATTATTAACCTAAACTCATTACACAGAAATTCAAATAAATCTTTGAATTCACGTCACAACACCAAAATACTGAAATTCTGCTGCCCTGATTTCTGACCTTTCATCGAATAAAAATTCATAACTTTTTACATATAACTCAAAATTAGTCACCGTTAAATTTGTAAGAAACTAGACAAAATTTCCAGTTCATACATATAAGATTCACTGTCTAATTCCAATTGTGGAATTTATGCTGATTTTTCAAACATACTGATTTTACATACATTTTTCTGGACAGATTTTTAATCTTTCCATCTTAGGACCCATATTCACTAAAACTTAGTTCATTATCATTTATTGACATAATAAGTCTTACTAGGTTCATTATACACATTATAACAACTATTAACCAACCATATTTGGTAATAAGTTATTACAACCCCACTAATTATACATGCCATCTACTACATTTCCAAAATGAAGGATGGATGTCAATACATTACTATGAGTATGGAGATATACCTCCCAAAATAAGCAAGTGATGCTCGGCTACTGTTCCTTTGCAGCTCCTTTAAAACCTACGCATGAAATTCATCATACGCTAAGCATATACTTAGTGAGGCAACAACATTTAATTCAAATACGACATAACATGAATATCAATATAATAAAATAACAATGCATATGATCACTTCCATTTTATGCTTGCTAGCATATATGACATGATATGTATAATAACAACATATTACATGGTAATAACTTTGATTCTTACCAAAACCATTGTCATATTTATCATCGAGCTTTCAAGCTTTTCATCCTGTTTTCAATTCATTTAGCTCAAGTATCGATTCAAGGAAATCTATGTACACGAGTCATCCCCCCTATACTTACTTGAGTATAGTGTATTATTTGCACCGTAATGCTTAGCACCCTAAGTGCTTCCGTATACCCAAACCTTGCATGAGTATACCCTCATTGACTATTAATAAAATTGCACTGTAGTGCTTAGCACCCTAAGTGCTCATGTATACTCAAACCTTGCATGAGTATACCCTTAATGAGTATTTATGATTATTGCACCGAAGTGCTTAGAATATTTATACAGCTGTTTATGTCTCTATGGATATCCAACTATACTTTTAATTTCCTATCTCGTACATTGGGCTTTATATCAATCATAATATCATACATGGCAACATATATACATATTGAATACTTCATATCCAAAATAACATTCCAAGAATAATTAGTGATCACTTTCAAAAGTATAATTTAATTGACATAAAGATCATGCTATACATGCATTGCACTCACCTTGACACTTTCAAAAGTATAATTTATACTAGCCTCACTAAGTTTGGTTGCATTGTTTATCTTCTTTCTTCGCTCGTTTGATCTTGAACTTGCTTGTTATCCGTATATACATTAAATACATAACACAAGGCACCTTAAGTACATGTCCAACCTTTACTAATACATGTACATACCAATATGGAAAATTTAATATTTCCAACCAAGTACTTTACAACAACAATGCTTCCTATACTTTAATCTCATCTCAAATTGCACATTACAACAAATAGTTTGATAAATTTCACTTTAAACCCTAAATTCTCTCTCTTAGGGTTTATAAACTAAAAATTGGAAACTTTCACATTTCACCTCAACTTTCAAAAATTTTAACACCAAAATGATCCTTGTATCATATCAAACAACATAACCATGCTTCTTGGTTATTTCCCAATTTCTCACTTATTTCACCCAATTTGAAAAATTCACAAAATAGTCCTAAAATGATATTTTCTTCAATCCAATCACATAATTCAACTTAAAAAACATCATTCTAACCATTTCCATCATCAAATAAATTTTCACAAAATTTCCCCTAATTTTCTTCATTTTGCCAAATTGGTCCCTATAGATTTTCTAAGGGATTTTCATCATTTCAAGTATAAAAACGACACTACGGCACCATTTCCAACTTAATTGAACCTTAAAACATGAAAACCTAACATGTTCTTCAACCACCCTAATCATCAAACTCAACTTAGAGACATGAAAACTAAGCAAAACTTATATCAAAAGATAGAGAATTCAATGGAGATCAATTCCTTGTTTCATGTCTCTAGCCAAAAATCAAATAAATCAAGCCAAAAATTGAATTGAAATTTTCCTTACCTAGTCTCCTTGAGGTTCGGCACTTTGAGAGAAAAGATGAGCAAAGTTTCCAATTTTTTTTCTTTCTTTGATTAATGCCAAATGGCAATTAAATCTTTAATTTAAAACAAAAATCTTTCTTTATAGTAAAATGACCATTTCACCCTAGGATTATGACCAATTATGAATCAACACCTATACTCAACCTTATCATCAAATCAATTATAATTAAAAAGTATGGGTAAAATGACCATTTTGCCATTAATGAATATTTATATCCTCAAAAATGCCTTTCCATCACCTATACAAAATACTGAATAGAATCGAATCTAAACTAATTTAAAACGATTCAAAACTTCAATGCTATGCTCATCGGGTCTTCCTAAGACTTATTTCAAATTTTAATAAAATTTCGAGCTTATACGATTACCCGAATTACACTTAAACTTTAATCGTAAATTTCCCAATAATAGAAACATTAGATCAAACCATAGTTTTTATATTCGATCCACACCCTTAGATGATTTATTTATTTATGAAATAAAAATAATTATTGGGAAAATTACTATGTTGGTCCTTAAACTTTTCTCAACTTTTTCACTTTTATCACCAAACTTTAAAACTTTACGTTTTAGTCATTGAACTAAAACCACTAACTTTTGATTCTTTACGTTTTGGTCACTAATCCAATAATGGGATATTACACTACCTCATCGCTGATTGAACCATCATTTTCCCTTGAAGTGTACTTCATCTTTCTGTCGAGCTGAACTATTGAGATCCAGGCTTTATTCTCTTATTTCTCTATCTTTTATTACACTCTGTTATTGCTACTACAATTGATCATTTATTCATCTTTTTATCCTTTTATTGCAACTGCCATTGCACCCACAATTATCACTCTTACAGTATTGTATTGTAGTTACATAAGTATAAGCTTAATATACCATCCTCATGGGATCGATATTCAAACAAGATTTCCCTGTTTCTATTATTGCATTGACATTGTAGCTTGAACTAAAAAAGTGTGATGTTTTCACACCGATCAATCATCTACTCGAATCTCTTCTGTCGAAGTTTCTCTCCTTAGTACATGCGTTTGATCATTATTATCTAAGTCGGTTAAGATATCAGACCATAATAAGCATCTAATACTAACTGTCGTATAGAATAAGACATATAAACAATAAACACATGCAATATAGACAATAAAACTGGATAAACCAATAACTAAATACTTCAACCTAAAGCGTTCATTACAAATATCCCTAGCCAATTAAAGGTTTAGTTCATGGATGGGGTAAAGTTCGGAAAATTCAAGACTGAAATCATTCTTAGTACAAGGTCGGTAATGCGAAAAAAAAACAAGAAACAAAAGAAGGAGGTCTTTCGATTCATCCTTTCAATGGATCCCACATGTCTCTTGAGTCCTCAAGCCTTTGTTGTTGTTGTTGTCTTTGATTCCTCTTTTTCTGTTGTTGTAGCCTACTTTGTCTACTACTAAGGGATGTTGCAATTATGCAGTTCTATAGTGGCCTCTGCGGCATAGGTTGTCTGGCGGCTGTGCATGTCCTTTTATAGGCGCAACTGTAGCCTTAATTAGTGTTAACGCAACTCCTATGCTTTTGGCGCAAGCATAAGATGTTTACTAATAGTAGTATTTAGGTTGGTGCTATTTTTCTGACATCTTATATGGCGCTATTTCTTCGGCATCTGATCTAGTACTTTTTTCTCGCAGTCTGGTCTGGGCGCTATTTTCTCGGCACCTAACTTGGTGCTATTTTATTAGCATCTAACTTGACGCTATTTTCTCAAGCATCGTTATTCCTATTACCAACTGTGCTTGGCAATTGCTTCTTGTCACTGCTTCTTCCAATCTTGCCATTCCTGCACATCACAGTATAAACACAAACCTTTGCTAAGGGTCAGTCTGGCAATAAAACCTGTCACTCTTTAACTCCTTAATGCAATGTAATGCAAATGCATGAAACTACTAGGCTATGTACTAATATATTCTCAAAGACAGGCAATATTCTTGGCAATAAATGCATAGAAAGTACTACTTTTCAGGAGCTAACACTCATAGTAGCTTGCATGCTTATATTTATGACTAGTATGAAGAATAGTAGAGTAGATGTGTACCATTAAGCTTTGTAAGCTCGGTTGTAGGAATCATTGCTTCCATGCGTAGGTCGATAATGGGATCAAGAAGCACTATTAGTATGGGATTTCAGCAAGCAGTGCCTGCCAGAGTACGTCACCTGTATTTAGTGGCCTATGTATTCATAGGACCTTACGTGGTTGAGTCTATAACTCATATTTTGGAATTGTATTGCTCAAGTAAAATGTTCAAATGTTTTAAATTAATTTGGAGATCCTTTGTAACGTGATGTGCAAGGCCTTTAAATTGGGCCTAGACGTGGGCTGGATCAGGTCGGTGGTTCAATAGAACCGGTTTAGCCAATTCGAATAGTTTCGAGGAAATAAATTTATAAACTTGCTTTTGGGATAAAATAAAATATATGAAAATGTTTTAAATTACTTAATTAATATTTTAAGTAATTTGGTGAAGTCAATCTGAGGTAATTGAATCTGATTTTAAGACATTTTAGTTTAGTGACTAAATTGAAAGTTTTCAAAACTGTTTTTGGTGACTAAATCGAAAAAGTGTCAAAACTTAGAATCTTTAAGGAGCTATTTATCCAATCTTTTTCAACAGATTTCTCTCTTAATTTAGTCTATTTTGAAGTATTTTTAAATTGTTTAATAATTAGATAAACGAGGATTTATTAAAAAGATCTTTAATTTGCCAAAAACATTTTCTTTCGTAACTACTTTTCATCCAACCTTTTTTCTCTCAACTTTCTCAGCAACCCAATTAGTATTTCTACTTCAAAATCTCCAGGAATCAAACTCGATTGATTTCCTTTTTGATTCCTTATTGATTTCTTCAAATTCCTTTGCAAAATCTCTTTGGATTTCATCAAAGCTAGACCAAATGAGGTAGAAATTAGCAATTAGAGGTGATTTTTTATTTTCTCCTCTAATGAAAGGTTCTTTAATGGAATTCTCAACTTCTTGATCCTTTGTTGTTGATTTATGTAAATAAATTATGATTTTAATATGGATTTATTGGTTGAGCTTTCTCTCAATTTTGGTTTTGCAAAATGAAATCTCATGCACGTGTTGTTGGTTTTAATTACTCACTATATTATGCATGTTTTGAAAGAGAAAGATGTTGCAAATGATCATAGATGATGAATCATGAGAATGGCATAAGGTTTACAAATGTGATTTTGGAGATTGTTAAAATACATGGTTTAATGTATTTGTATTAGATTGATTTGATGCATATGTAAAATAGTGAGATAATGTTGTTATTGAATATATTGTCAAGTGGCTATGTTTAAAATGATATCAGCTATAGTTGGCATGCCATAGGGTTTAGAGTGCACTATAAAAAGTCGCCTCATGTTTGTCGAGGGGTGTTAAGTGTCCATAATCTCCAACACGAGAACCGCAGCGGTTCAGGTGGGTAAATGTTCTGTTTGCTCCCGCTGGTGGATTATACATCCAAACCGTAGAGGTGGGTAAATGTAATACCCCAATAATTGGTTTGTGACTAATTTACAAAGAATTAAAAGTTGGTGGTCTTAGTTCAGTGACTAAAATGTAAAATGTTAAAGATTGGTGACCAAAGTAAAAAGTTGAGAAAAGTTCAAGGACCAACATTAATTATTTTTTATTTAAATAAATAGATCACATAAGGGTGTAAATCAAATATAAAATTGTTGGTTCGATCCGATTTTCTATTATTGGGAAATTACAGTTAAAGTTTAAATGGAATTCGGGTAATCGTATGAGATTGAAATGTGATGAAATTTTGAAGGGAGTTGTTAGAGGACTCGAAGAACATGACATTTCGTTTTGGAATCGTTTTTGATTGATTTTGATTCGATTGGATGCAGTATTTTAATATAGTGCACAAATGGCATTTTTTGTAAATACATGGATTCATTAATGGCATTTTAGTCATTTTGCCCAATCTTTTTAATTAAAATTTATTATGGTTAGGTGTCAACACTTAATTGGTCAAGCTAAGGGGCAAAATGGTAACTTTGTTATTAAGGGAGATTTTTTTTATATATTAAGTTAAATAATGCCATTTGGCATTATAATCAAAATTAGAAAAAGCTAGAATTTTTATCATCTTCTTTCCTCCATGCCGTGACTTTTTCATCCAAGATCGTAACCGGGATCAAAATTGAGATACAAGCAAGGCTATAGACAAAGAAAAAGTACAAGAGTAAAGTTGAAAGTAATAGTACAGTTTACTAGTGAGTGCAATCCTACTTATTTTATTATGATATGAGGAAGACTTGCGATAAGTCAACCTCGAATGTTGAAAAGAAAAAGGATTTGAATCATAAACTATATACATATTAAATGGCTTTGAAATGAATTATAAATGATTTCGGGTATGCACTGCCCAATGCATTTTTTTATATGTTAAAGTGATATGTTTTTATCTATTGATATTATTGAATAAGTGAAGTGACCATAATAGTGAATTGGTTAAAATCCCAATGAATGATTATTGAGATTCTTGGTGTAAATTGGCATGCCAACGAGGTGGAGTATAGTGATACAGTGATGTTGTGTTCTACAGCTATGACCTAGTGATACAATGATGCTGTTAAATTATAGCAGTGATACAATGATTTATTATGGCACAACATATTAGTTGATGCCGCACATGTGCATACTCAATAGTGACTCACATACCATGCATTCTCATTTACTTTACATTGGGCTACAATTTAATTAGGAGTGAAAGTGCAAAGAATGATTCAACTGAAAATGAATCTTTAAATAAAGAATTGCTTTGGAATAACCTGTCTTACATATATATATGAATTTTGAGATTTTCCAGGTTACATAATAGTGGAAGGACTTTGACAAGTCAGTTTTTATGATTTCGAAATCCTATATGATATATATACATATATATTGTATTTTGTTTGTTTATGTCTTTTCTTTACAGCGAAATGTTTAGATTATTTTATGTTGCCTCACTAAGTGTATACTTATCGTGTGAATGTTCCACGCATAGGTAAAAAGGAGCATAAGGAATAAGGAGCGACAACAAACATCATCTATTTTGAGAACAGATCATCAATATCAATATGACATCTTTGATGTTATTTTTCTTTTGATGTTACTAGTCGGCATGTATATTAAAAATGTCTTGGCTGCTCTGATATGAATATATTTGGAATGGTTGTAGTAGTTTAAACTTAAATATGGACTTATAGTGGATACTAGTAATTAAATAGACTAAATTTCGTGTTTAGTAGAAAATTTAACCGTATTTTATTGGATATCCAAATGATTTTTAAATTAGGCAGTTTTGCTATTGACATGATATTGCATTGAACTGCTAGGTTGCTGCTTGGAAACTAGGTTGGTTTTGGATGTTAAATAAATATTTTAAATTTTACGCGATTAAATAGCTAAAGGGTTTAAATGTTAAATTATATAAGTTTAAAAGGAACAAATTTATCTCGAATATAAGTGACATCTCTGACTCGTATTCACTGATGGGTACGGGAAAAGGATGTTACAGTAAATGTTTCGTTACTCCGGTTTGAACCGTTGAGGTGGGCAAGTGTGCCGTTACTCCGGTTGAGGTACGTATGTGAAGTGGTTGTGGGAACCACTTGAGAAATCCGTGTATCCGATAAGTTTTGAGAAATGAAAGGTTGTTGGTTTTGAGTCACTTGAAAGCCAATATATGAGATAATGTATCATGTTAAATGGATTATGTTTTTATAATGAGATTTATACTTGTGTTACTCTTTAAGCTTGTTATAAAGGTGTTGTGGTGTGAAGATTAAATTGAGGTAGAGATTAAACCCATGATACATGTGTTGAAAATGATTTAAATATGCATATTTGAAATTGATATGAAAAGCATGAGATGTTTGCCATGAGATATTTACATGAACTTTGAATCAAATGGTTTAAACGTATTGATGAGTGTTTATGCAAAATCCCTCACTAAGCTTATAGCTTACGCTATTTTTTCCTCATCAATTCAGAGAAATAGTTTTCTTGGACCGCACGTGATCAAGGGAGGATCCAAGGAACATTTCATTATAAAGAATGGTTTATATACATTAAGTAGTAATAAGAAGGCATTGTGACCAAGTTGTTTTGGGAGATGTGTTTTGAGATACTCCCTGTTGTAATAGTTTGGATTAATGTTTTGGACTTGTATGATGCTTTTATGCTTGGTTACGAGGGGTTGGGATGCAATAAGCATGCTTGGGTAGAAATCATGCTCATAGGAGATTGCTTGATTATGCCATGCTTAGTATAGTCTCAATCTATGTTGCTATGTTTGATGATTGATTGTAAACGATGTCATATAATGATTAGAGGTTGAATGGACGGTGTTAGATTGAGCCAAAGTGTTATATGTTGGACCTAGAGGTCAACACAGGTCTCACCGTACTAGTACAGGCCCCTCAGGTTTCGGCCGAGGACCTATCCAGGCTCAAAATGTTCAAAATTTCCTTGCCGTACCGATACACTTAGTAACCGTATCGGTACTGATAGTGATGAAATAGTGTTCATTTCGGTACATGGGTTACCGTATCTATACGGTGTATAGCTATTGGAATTCAAATTTTCAAACTACACAAGCCCGTACCGATATGCCTAGGGACCGTATCGGTATGCCTTTGTTCATTTGTACCGTTTCAATAAGCTAAGTACCCGTACTGGTATGCAGACCATTAATTCAGTTGTAATAGCATTTGTAGTTTGAATCTTTGCATTTTGATCCCTGTTTCCTAATTATGCAATTAAATGTGAATGAATGATCATTTTGAATTGAGATTTAACATGAAGGCATGTAACATGACTAATTGAGGATTGGTAACTTTAATTTCATGAAAGTCCTTGTAAATATTGGAAATTATGTTTTAGTCCCTATAGAGCGTATATGAGCAATTGGCTGTTGAAACAACGCCTGATCGAGTTGAAGTTTTAACCATGACTCATATGAACACTTTAGGATCTAATAATGCATTTATATAAGATAAAAGTAAAAAATGGACCGTTTATTTGTAATCTCTTTGGGGTCTACTCCAGCAAACCCTAATGTAGCTCGCTTTGTTCGATCTTTCTACTAGACCAGGTCAAGGGGGTTACATGACGAGTGCATATAGAATCTATTTTTTAGACCCTTTTACTTAGCATATTGCATGTGTTTGAAAGCATATTGTTGCATTTAGGAGTAGTTTGCAGATATATATTTGGAGTTTATTCTTGACCTTAATGATTTATATATATCGGTGTTATTAATGGGAAAAGTAGTGTATTTTAGTAGAGCTTACGCAGGAATTAACGGAGTAGTGAAGAGTTGGAACATTGGAGTAGAATTCTCTCATGATGGACTCGATGCTACAGCATACACTACGACACTAAAGATGAATCTTTGACCTTTTTACGGTTAATTAACGCGTGGGCCCCTCTCCTTTATGAGCCATTAATGATGTGGAAAGGAAAAATCCTCTTTGTTGGATCGCATGACACTTTATTAAAAGTATGTGACAAGATATTCTTTTATTGATTAATTAATGACGTAGAAAAACAAGATCCTTATTGAAAGATTACTTGCACTTTAGGGTTTTTAAAACCCTAGGAGAGCCACCTCTATATAAATACACCAAGGGAAACAATTAAAGGGAGGCTACACTTAACGCATAAATACACAGAAAAGCTTTTATTCAAGGAAGAACAATCCCTTGTCTTCTTCATCGGAGAACCACCATTGTCGAAGGTTAAGAGGAGTCTCCAAGCAACGAAAAGCTATTGAGAGAGGCTTTAAGAGTTTGGAGCAATGCAACAACAATTCGAGGGCGTGAAGAAGAAATCTTAGGATGCTTTGATTTTTTTTGTCTCTTGCTTTATCGATTACCATGTTTTAAATTGTTTTATTATGGATATTATTTGCTCGGACACGAGTTAAATACTTTTTGTTAGGTTTTATTGTTCTAGGATTATATATTTTAATTACTTGTTCAATGTTAGAACCTTTCCTTTATCTATCATGTTCATTGTTCTTCATGCATAATTATTGTAAGAGCTATCGAAAGAGGCCTTTTAATTATTGATCAGTGACTTAATATCGAGAGAGTTAAGTTAGACAAACACGAATAGTGTAACTTAAGATGTTAACATAGGTTCTAACCCTGCTTAGACATAAGTTTAGGATTTCAACGAATAATAATGGGAACTTGAATAAACAATAAGTTGTCAGGGTTCAAGCAAACATGTATTGCCATAGCTTCTTGTTGTTACTTCTAGGTATCGAGAGAGTCTAGGAATTGTTAGAAAACCCTATCAGATAGATGAAGATGTAATTGGTTTACGTAGACATGTATTGCCAACTGTTATATTATTCGAATTGTAATTAGCATAATTCCTAAGCAATAAACCCAACATCCATAATTATCTGAATATTTGCTACAACATCTATTTGTCCTTTGATCATTGATTCATCTTTACTTTTTATCGCATTTAGTTTATAGTTTTTCACAATATCATCTTTTTATTATTTCGCTAACTATTAAGTGTGATTTCTTTGAGTTTATTACTCCAATCACTGTGGGTCTGACACTCGATACTTATCACTTTATTACTTGTGCCACGGGTATACTTGCTCTAATTGCACATAATATATTTTACGCATCATAACGATTTAATTATTTATTTATATTTTCAACTATTTGATTTAAATGTTTTTGAAAAATATTTTATTGTGCTAAATTGAGTTGAGAAATTTTATGGTAACGGGTTGGGCTTAAGGCCCAAACATGACATTCGGGTTTAGGGTGTTATATTTAGTGGTATTAGAGCTTAGGTTTAGCTATTTCTAGGAAAACCCCGTGGTGGTATAGGTGTTGTAGTAAAGTGTCTAGTGAATACAAGCCCTTAAATTAAGTTTGTACTCCTTAAGATTGGAATCCTGATGGTGCGTCCAATGTTGCGACGCTGGATGGTTATGATTGTGGCCGAGAGGGCTGAGTTAAGTGTTGAGCCGCTCATGGAAGGGATGTTGGGGGCGAGGTCGCCCCAGACCATTAAGATGCGAGTTCGTTGAATAATGCCAGATTCAATGATGTGTCTTGCTCCCCCACCTAAATGGTGCCTTCATTTTGTGTAGTAGTTATTCTTAAGACTTTGGATACATTACAAAGAGTTTGCAGCAGATAATCTTCATCGTTATGTGTGAATAACATTTATAATACAAGTATGAATAGCCTTCTCTCAAAATTGATCAATGGATGCATGTTGGTTGGATGGCCCTTTGTTCGTTTAAAAGGAGTCTTGCTGATAACTGGGAAGTATCATTACCCTTCTCAAGGGCATTTCTTGGAGATAATGGACTCATGATCCACTGGTTCGCTTGAGTGTAATCAAAGCTAGGTGTTCTACAGGTTTGATAGGGCTACCTTCTTGAGAGTCGTTGCACCTTGGGAATCGAATTGGTTAAATCAAGTGTGACGCTAGCTTGTAATGTTGAGAGTTGTGCTAGAGGCTTCAAGACCTCAAGGGAACCCAACCTTTGGTAATGAGGATGTGAACCGTTTCCCTTCTACCATGATTTTCATAGTGGTCGTTTAGAAAATTTCACAATGGGGTTATGAGACATGTTTGGCCTATGCAATAAATGTCAATGTAGAAGCTTTTGGATGGTCAAAGTATCCGTTTATGCTTCTCGGAAGAGTTTTCGGGACTTTCTCCCTATCAATGACATAATTAGATGTTAATGTAAGGTCGAGTGATAAGTGTGTAAAAGTACTATTTTTCCTGCCATTTTTACTCATATTATTGTCAGACTTAAGCTTATTTTAGTTGCATTTGTAGTCATTCATGCATATGTTTGTGTGCAGGACGAATTGTCAAACCAATTGCCAAAGTCTGCCATGGAGTTGATGGGATCAAAGCGGTTAGGATTTCCAACCGCCTAATTCAAATTCAAATGCAAAGGATAAATCCCCATTTTTATTTATTTTTCAACTACATTATCTCCCACATCTGAAATTCAAAATGGAAGCCGTATCTCCACAAAATTTTGATGCAATAAACTCTCCTCAACACCTATTTAAAGGTGATCAAAACACATGAAGAAAGAGAAAGAAAATTGGGAGGATCGGATCGGATCGTTAGAGAGATCAAAAGGGAGAGGCTGATTATAGGATGAGTAATCGGATTGAGGATTTCATCTTCTCTCTTCCTTCATTGTTGTAATCGCACATCACCCTTCATGTTGGGGAAATATTTCTTTGTATTTTCTTTTCACCCGACCATGAACTAAATTAGATGGTTTAGGTTATTATGTTATGAGAGGATTTTGTATGGATGATTTGATTTTAGTTTAAGGTTAAATGTACTATGTTGATTCAATTCCTATTCTTGAGTAGTTTAGAGATAATGTAATACCCCAAAATTTACTAAGTTGATTAAGGGTCTTTTAGTACTAAGATAATAGCTTAAAAGCTAACTTAGTGACTAAAATGACAAAAATGCGAAAGTTGTGATTTCTTTAATTATGGGTTTTGGAAAGGAAATTTCTAAGGTTTAAAGGTCTCATGTGATAGATAGTGAATTGAATAAGGTATTCTTAAAGTTTGGTTGAATTCCAAGGAAAATTGGAATGGGAATTGAAGTTTAAAAAGTAGTTACCAAAATGTAAATTTTGAAAATTTTATGGGTAAAATATAAACTTTGGAAAAGTTTGGGGACAAAAGTTGTAATTTCCCAAAAGTTAAAGGTTTTTATTTCATAAATAAATAGATCACCTAAGGGTGTGAATCGAATGCGGAATTATTGGTTCGATATGATACTTCGGTTATTGGGAAAATCGCAGTTAAAGTTTAAGTGGAATTCGGATGCCCGGACCGAACTGGAAAATTTTGAAATTTTTCCATAAGATATAGAAAGGTTATAAAAGTCATTTCCAAGTGCTATAAATATTTTTAGTTCGATTCAAGATGAATCCTACAGTTTATTTTTGAGTAAAGGATTATTTATCGGTATATTGGATCGAAAGAAAATTTTGGAGACTGATCCAAAAGCTATGGAAAATTCATAAAATATTATTTTAAGAATATTTTATTATGGTTGGTTGAGTTTTAACTAGATTTAGTTAGATTGTAATGGAATGGCAATTTGGAAACAAACTAGTAAATAAAGAGTAGTTGGAGGGCAAATTGGTCATTTGGCCCCAATGGAAATTTTGAAATATTTAAAAAGTTATAAGGGCAACTTTGGAAAGAGAAAATGGAAGATTAAATCTTGGCCCTTAATTGATGATAAAATCAATCTCAACCATTGGATAAAAAGGGCAAAATTGTAATTTCACTATTAAATGAATTCATTTAATAGATATATGTGTAAAATAATGGTGAAAAGATGAAGATTTTGTTCATCTTTTCCAAAAACAAACGTGAGGGCTAAGGAAAGAAAGAGAAATTTTTTTCCAAGCTCGATTCAAGCCCCAAAACTCGGTTTTCAGGTAATCTCTTCAACTACAAAGTTGTTCTACTCTTCAAGCTCTATCTTTTGATATAAAAAATTCATGGAATCCATGCTTGTTTGATGAGAATTTACATGAGAAAGAAATTAGGGTTTATGGATCAAATTGGGGCTTTTGAGATTTTATGATTCCATGATTGAATTGAAGTTGAAATCAAGCTAGTATGATGTTAAAATCATGATATTGAGTTGGGATTTAAGTTTTATATGTTTTGATTATTATGAAGATGATTAGGGTTTACGGATTCAAGTTTAATTTAGGGTTTATGATGTTGACATAATGATCTAGTAAGCTTGAATTGTTGTTTGGAAGCAAAACCCTAAGTTAAATTGTGTAGGGACCATTTCGGCAACTTGAAAAGTTGAAGGACCAAATCTGAATTTTTAGAATTTGGAGTGTATTTGTGTTATTAATGATGTTAGAGATAAGAAAATGAAGTTAGAATGCCAAATTGATGTTGAATTTAATTAGTGACCATTTTGACAATTTGTCAAAGTTAAGTGACCAAATCGTAACTAAAGTTTTGTATGGGGGTTAAATCTGATTTTTAGTTGTAATGATGGAATTAAAGTAGTAATGTTGAATTGGGGACTAAATTGCAAAGTTAAGAAGCATGAATCCTTATCTTTGCATTTTAGTGACTATTTTGGTAAATAAGGAAAATTAGGGAGAATTATTGTGAATAATTATTTGGTGAAGAATGTGATGAGTTGGTGATTTAAAGCTAGTGATTGGAATAAATTGAAAAGTAGAGAAGTAAGGAGAAGTTAGCATAAAAGTTGAAGTTGTGTAGAAAACTGGTTTATGACAGTAACTTTGAAAATTCACCATAAATTCTAAAAAATGGTTAGAAGGTGAATTTTATACCGATGTAAAGATTTGTTCGTCTACTTTCGTGTCCAACAAACAGAAACTGATTTCGAGTTCTGAGTAAGAAGATATGAATTTTTAAGTGGTGAAAGGTCACAAAACAGTATAGCAGGCTATTATATTATTCAATATTGGAAATTGACTTTGAAAATTTGCTATAATCGTACAAGTTGAATTTGGGCTATTAATTTATATGGTTGAAAAGCTTATTGAATCTAGTTTCTTTCAGAACAACTGAATCAAATTTCGAGTTGTAGATTATTTTACAGAAATATTTCTTGGGAGGTACTGCAAACTACCAGAAAATGAGAATTGATACACTTTGTATCTAAGGTTGATTAGTAAGCTTGAAAATGGTTAATGGAAGTTCAAATTGGTCACTAAGGACCATAACGAGTTTTTGAACAATACAAGGAAGAAAGGAAAACGTTTGGAAATTTTTATATTCGAATGATTATATTGGATAATATGTTTAAGATATTGTTAGATTGGAATCTAACAAATATTTTACTTATTTGAATTATGAAGTTATGTTCGAATCAAGGGAGGTTCGAGGTACGATGAAGGAAAGGATTAAAGAGGACTTAGTGAGGCATACTAATAAATGGCCCAGGTGAGTGCAATGCATCCATAACATTATACATGGATGTTTCATACATCACTGGTAGGACTTGCGATGATTCTACCTGGTTTATATATTGTCATAATAATTATGTCATTGATCATATATTTGACATATTTTTAATATGTCAAAGGTTGAAAATAAATGCATTGATCGCTAGTTATTGATGATGGTATAATATGAATGTTATTTTGGTTATGAATTGTTAAATGTTGATATATATTGATATATGTTGCCATTGATGACTAAATGATGAAATAAAGCCCAATGTATGATGTAGAGGTTCAAAGGTATAGTTGGCTAGCCATAGAGTCATAAACAACTGTATAAATATTCTAAGCACTTCGGTGCAATATTCATAAATACTCATTGAGGGTATACTCATGCAAGGTTTTGGTATACGGAAACACTTAGGGTGTGAAGCACTACGGTGCAATTTTATTAATACTCAATGAGGGTATACTCATGCCAAGTTTGGGTATACGGAAGCACTTAGGGTGCTAAGCATTACGATGCAAATAATATACATACTCAAGAAAGGTTGGGTATGGGGGGATGACTCGTTTACATAGAATCTCTTAATTCGATACCTTGAGCTAAATAAATTGAAAAAAATAAAAAAAAAAAGAAACAGGGAGATAAGATTGAAAGCTTGCAGATAGAAATAGAAAAAGCTACTGGTAAGCATTGAAAGCTTACGTATGGAAATGGCAACGGTATTGGTAAGATATAATCTTATCACTTTGATATACATATTTATTTATGTTAACGAGCATGTAATAGTAAAGTGATCATATGCATTGTTAATCATTAATATTGATATTATGACTATTGCACTTGAATTTGAATTATTGCCTCACTAAGTAAATACTTAGCGTGTAACTGTATTACGCATAGGAAAGAAGAAATGGTTGGAGTAAGGAGCATATACGACATCATCAATTAATAACAGGTACATCAGTATCAGTAAGATATCTTTTGATACTGTTTGATATTTACTAGTTGGCATCTATATTAAAAGGGTATGCCTGCTCTGATAGAATTTGCATTTTATTTGGTATCTGGATGAATTTTAAATCGGGCAGTTTTATTAATTACATTAAGACAAAAATAAATTGATAAGTTGCTGCATAAAAATAAACTCAATTTGAAGATGAAAATATTATTTTTAAACTTTACGCGAATAACTAGATTTGTAAATAAAAACTAAATACATTGTAATATTTTTAAAGAAACAAAATTTTACCAAATTACAAATGTAGATGGTTTTACGAATGTTTTGTGATACCTCTGACTCGTATCAGTGTTGGATACGGGAAAAGGGGTGTTACAGATAAACACTTGAGTGAGATTCATTTGTTGAAACTCAAGTCCCTAAATCGGTGACAACACAAGGGAGGGTGAGATTAATGGTGATTCTTGGGAAGGAATCACTCTAATGAAGTGACAACCATTAGAGGTTCCTCAATCGAGTCAGCTTCCAAACATTACGAGAGTTGATGGAGATCGACAGGCTGAATTGAATCCAGGTTTCCTAACATTGTGAGAGTTGAAGGAAATCAATTCCCTCTTGAACCAAGTTTCTAGAAAGTGGCAATCTGAAGGAGCTTGGCGACAGAGAGAATTTCAAGCGACTAAGAAGAGTTCAAGGAAAGACAATTTCATTCTTGGTAAAAAAACGTATGACAGATGAACCACAAAGATTTGCGCAAGCGTCAGCCCTTCAAGTTAGAGATTACGTGAAGGCAGTGAAGAACACTCTGTCGAACATTGGAGACACAATTGGCTTGCGACGGCATCACGCTTGCCACAACAATTAACTTGCCAGGGAAACCACTTGCCGAGAAGAGTCCTACTCCTACTCAACCACTTGCAATTGTATTTCACTGGTCACGGAGAGTCCTACTTCCAGCAAACTACTTGCCTGGGCAATTACTTGCCACAACAATCTACTTGCCTTAGCATTTCACTTGCCTCCAGCATTCAACTTGCCAAAGCAACTCATCCGGCATACTCTCATTCCTAATAATCCAACCAATTCTCTCATTGATTACTTTTTTTCCTTTTCAATCTTTAGTTATTTGTTTTATTTTTCTATCACTAACTATCATCACAACTATTCTCTTGTTTTAGTGCATGGAGTTAAGAGTCCAAGTCCATCAAACTAGACCCTGTGGAGACGATGCTCTATACTTATCACTTATTACTTGCGACGTGTTCGCTTGCACATTTGCGTAGCACTCAAAACACACGACAAGTTTTTGGCACCGTTGCCAAGGACTGGCAATTGTGACTTTACGTTTAATTTCTTGCATTATTTTGTTTCTTTGTTTTTTTCTTGTTATTTGATTCAAGTGGCTAATGCCTTTGGTTTTGCATCCGTGTATGATCAGGGCAAGAACAACAACACAAGACTATCTACTCGAACCTGAGATTGAACGTGTACTCCGTAAGAGAAGAAGAGAACTACACATAGTTATGGCAGATCCAATTGCGCAATTTATCTGTCAAGTGTCCCATGTACGGATTTATCTATGAATCTTGGGATCGTTACAAAGAGCTTCTTCGCAAGTGTCCCATGTATAGATGTCGAGAATGGACGAAAGTAGTGATGTTCTACAATGGAGTTAACACACCAACTAGGATGATGCTAGATGCCTCGGCAAATAGGACACTCCTAGATAAATCACCAGAGAAAGCGTTTGAGATTCTTGATAGACTTGCCAAAAATGACTACCAATTTCCAACCGCTAGGAGAGGACAAGCAAGGCGACATGCCATGGCAATTGAGCTTGATTCAACTGATGCCATCTCAGCACAATTGTCCGCATTAACCATTATGGTTAAGAATCTACAGCGTCCCAGCAACACATAGGAGGTAAAGGTAGTAGATTCATCTTGTGATTTTTGTTATGATAACCATGATTTTTTTGAGTGTCCACAGAACCAGAAACCAGTTTTCACGTTGGGAACTACAATAGAAACAACACTCCATATTCCAACACATATAATCTGGGATGAAAGCAGTATCCAAACTTCTCATGAAATAAGCAAAATGGCTACAACAATACATCTCGACAAAATACTAAAGCACCAGGATTCCAATAGAACATGCCACAACAATAGAATCAATTACCGCAACAACAATCAATAGCTAGTTCTTTGGAAATCACTCTCAATGTTTTTATGCTTAAAACTGAATCTTATATGGCTGAAGCTAACAATTTCATGAAAAAGACTAACTCTTTTATGAATGGGGCTGAAATTAGGATCCAGAATCAAGAAGCAGCGATCAAATCACTAGAAACTCAGGTTGGACAGTTTGCCCAAGCCCTAAGCACGAGGCCATAGGGAACCTTGCCCAGCAATACTGAGGTTGCACGAGGTCCAGGCCATGAGCAGTGTAAAGTAATCACTACCAGAAACGGAGCAAAGGTAGGTACAGATCTTATCCAACCTAAAGAGGGTGAGCATACATTGACTGAAAAAGAAGAGTCTTCAAAAGCGAATGCCACGATGATTCCATATGCCGCGAAAAGTACATCTATTATAGCCAATCCAGTCGAGATAAGTAAAGACAAAGAGAACAAACCACTACCACCATTTCCATAGAGGTTAAAGAAGCAGAAGAATGAGTACCAATTTAAGAAGTTCTTTGACATTCTTAAACAAGTCCACATCAAATTACCACTGTCGAGGCAATCAAGCAGATGCTGAATCATGACTAGTTCCTTAAAGAAATAGTATCTAAGCATAAGAGGTTGAGCATGTTTGAGACAATTGCCTTGACAGAGAGATGCATGGCTCTGTTACACAACCAATTGGCCCCTAAGCTTAAAGATCCAGGCAATTTCACAATACCATGTTCCATTGGCGAGCATTATATAGGAAAAGCTCTATGTGACCTTGAGCAAGCATAAATCTTACGCCCAAATCTGTGTTTCAGTGATTAGGTATAGGCAAGGTGAGGCACACCACAGTTATGTTACAGCTTGTCGATAGATCATATGTGTATCCTGAGGGAAAAATTGAAGAAATTCTGGTAAGAGTTGATAAGTTTATTTTTCCCGCTGATTTTATTGCTTTGGATTGTGAAGTAGATGAGTTTGCACCCATCATTCTTGGAAGACCATTCTTAGCAACAAGGAGGACTTTGATTTACATTGAAAGAGGATAACTCACTATGAGGGTGAATGAGTAGCAAGTCACACTCAGAGTGTTCAAAACGTTCAAGGATGCCGCCTATCGAGAAGAATGCCAAGCAATAGAAGCCATGACAAAGTTCAATTTTGATGTAGAGGACTATTGCCTCAATAATTCTCTTGCCAATTTCGAAATAAAAGAGACAGAGCTAAACACTATAGAGCAACATGAGGTAAATTGGGTTGTGAATCAACCAGGTAAGAGTTTTGAATCCTTTGATTTTTCAAATACAGAATTTAAACATGAGCAACCTTCCATTGAGCAACCCTGATTTTAGAATTAAAACCTTTGCCAGAACAATTAAAGTATGTTTATCTGGGAGAGGGTAATACCTTGCCCATAATTATTTCTTCTAAGTTGCAGCCTGAATAGGAACAGAAATTGATCGATGTATTGATGCTGCATAAAAAGGCAATAGGTTGGACAATAGCAGATCTGAAGGGGATCAGCCCAACAGTATGCACATACAAGATCCGGTTAGAGGAGGGCCACAGTAACTCTATTAAAGCCCAAAGAAGACTTAACTCAACCATGAAGCAAGTCGCGATGAAGGAAATCATAAAGTGGCTAGACACTAGTAACATATACCCTATCTCTAATAGCTCATGGGTAAGTTCGGTACAATGTGTTCCGAAAAAATGAGGTATGAATGTGGTAAGCAATGAAAACAATGAACTTATTCCTACTAGGACTATCACAGGATGGAGAGTTTGCATGGACTATCGTAAGTTAAATAAGGCTACTAGGAAAGATCATTTTCCTTTACCCTTTATTGATCAAATGCTTGACCGTCTTGCAGGAAAACCTTTTTATTGTTTTCTTGATGGATACTCAGGTTATAACCATATTGCCATAGCTCAAGAAGACTAGAAGAAAACCACCTTCATTTGCCCATTCGGCACATACGCATTTAGGATAATTCCATTTGGACTCTGTAATGCACCTAGAACTTGTGTATGATGGCAATTTTCTCAGATATGGTGGAGGATTTCCTTGAAATTTTCATGGACGACTTCTCAGTTTTTAGGGACAACTTTGATAATTGCCTTGGCAATTTGGACAAAGTGTTGACACGATGTGAAGAATTTGACCTAGTGTTAAACTGGGAGAAATGCCATTTCATTGTGAATGAAGGCATAGTGTTCGGTCACAAGATCTTGCACAAGGGCATAGAAGTGGAAAAGGAAAAAGTGGCCCACCAAACTCAGTCAAAGGAATCAGAAGTTTCCTTGGGCACGTAGGTTTTTACATAAGGTTCATTCATAATTTTTCTAAAATCTCTAAACCTTTGTGTAATTTGCTTGAACATGATAGAGCTTTCAAGTTTGATGAATGTAACGCCCCGGTTTTGGGCCTAGTAGTTTTGAGGCTTGTTAGACGGTCTTGTAGACTGGTTTAGGGATTCAAGTCGAATTTGGGAGTAAATATTTTTATGGAAGATAAAAATATAGGAAAATGGTTAAAAAATTATTTTTTAATATATGAAAATATTGGTAAAATAAATATTGGAAAAAGGATTTGGAAGGGTGACATTTTAGTTAGTGACTAAAATGTAATTTTTGAAAACTATTTTTAACGGTGACTAAATTATATTGGCAAGTGATGTGGTTTTAAAATTGTTATTGGATATAGTTGGCCGGCCATAGGATTGACTGCACTATAATAAGTTGCCTAGGATGTTGAGGGGTTTAGATCCGTGTACCGAAAACTCCATCTGAGTACCCTAACGGTAGAGGGGTTAAAGAGTACCAAAAACTCCCGTTAGTGGATTAAGCGTCTAACTGATGGAAGGGGTTGGTGTCCCCAAGGGTTGTGTAAGTACCCGGTTGGTAATGTACCGCTATTGTTATTGTATCGCTATTCTGGTTGAGATGTCTTGAAGTGTTGGTTGAACACTTGTTGAATTCGTGTATCCGATGAACTCTTTTGGTATTGGACTTGTTTAATGATCACTTGTAAGCCAATATAATTGTTAATGTATCATTGAAAGGTTTATGTTGTATAATGTGATTTATACATGTTTACTCTTTAAGCTTCGCATATGGTTGTTATGCATGGGAAGGCTTGAATTGAGGTTAGCAATGGGATTTGATGTTGGTTAAGGATACATGTAGCATATGGTTTAATATGTTGGTTTTGAAAGTGTTAAGTGCATGGTTTTTAAGGCATGATGTTTTATATGATGAAAATCATGACTTAAAACGGGATTTTTAGTATGTTTTGGACAATGGTTTTAAATGCATTGATGGTATGTTGTATTTGAGCACTTCTCACTAAGCCTAGTGTGCTTACGCTCTCTTTGTCCATCAATGTAGCGAATTAATGTCTCGAAAGGCAGTAAGAAGCAAGGGGATCCTAGCAAGACTTGGCTAACAAAGTATGTTTGGATTAGACTATAAGAATAAAGGCAATGGGGTACTTGTTTTGGTTTTGGGAGATGTTTTGTTGAACTCCCTGTGTAAGCATGTTGCTTGTTTGCTCTTGAGTTGTAAAAGGCCTTTAATATTGATATTTTGGTGTTGGTTTACATTTTGGATTATTGCTTGGATGAAAACTAGGATGCATGCCTCTAGCTTTTCTTTTGATGCAAAGATGCCATGTTAGGATGCTAAGTTTATGAAGCTTGGATGCTTGTGGTATGCCTAGTATGCTGGTATTATGTATTAAGCTTGTTGGAATGATTTAAGTGTGTTATTTGGAGGAAAATTAGCAAAAAGTGACATTACAGGTCCTAGCGTACCGATACGCGGGGGACCGTATCGGTACGGCTGGGTATTTTTAGGCTTGAGGGATCGGTATGGGCCATGAGTGTTCTAATACGCCAAGGCAATTTTGGCCTAGCGTACCGGTACAGAGAATAGTGTTTCAGTATGGGCTTTAGCCTCTGGAAAATGCTTTTTCAACCCAAACCCGTGTATCGAAACACATGAACCCGTATCGGGACGGTCATTAAGGATTTCAAAAGTTCGGTAAGTTAGTTGGGCGTATTGGTACAACATGGAGGTGTACCGAAATGAGGCATTTCATACCGTATCAGTACGATATGGAGGTGTACTGAAACAGGGCGTTTCATACCATATCGGTACGGCTATAACCGTATCGTACGGATGGCAGTTAAAGCTGTTAATGTCACTATAGCTCAATTTTGGTTCTTTGCATTTTAGTCCCTGAGTTTTGTATATGCAATTAAAATGCCCTTGAGTGATCGAATTGAGCTGAAATTTGAGATGTATGATTGAATCCTGATTAATTAAAGTTGGGTAACATAAAAATGAGCTTTAATCCCGTAATTTATGGAATTGGAATTTGGTCCCTAAATTGCATTTGAGATCAACTGGATGTCAAATCGACGCCCAATTGAGTTTGGTTTCATCTGCTGTCAGCATGAACATGTAGGATATTAATTAAGCATCTAGAAAAGATAAAAGAAAAAATGGTCACATTTTGGGGTTTCTTCTCTCAGTTTACCGAGGTAAACTGAATGTGACTCGCTCGGGTCGGTCCGGCGACTAGGCTGGGCCGAGGGGGTTACAGACATGATGAGAAAACATTCGGATATAGTTGGCATGCCATAGGATGAAGTGCACTATAATATGATAAAAATCGATCATGGTTAAGAGATCTTGAGGTAAGTGGTCGGCTACTCGGTCTATAATGTTGTCACTTGGGTTGAGCGGTCGGTTCCCCTTGTTGATGTTGATCTTGCGGTCGGCAAGGGTGTTGTATCATGCGGTCAGCATGGTATGGGTCATGGTAGTGGTCGACTATCATGGGAGATCCGTGTATCTGAAATGTAAGGTTAATGGTCAGTTGCCTGAAGAATATTGGTCGGCTAATCAAGGATAGTGGTCGTCTATCCTGGGTCACTATAAATGCCAATATATGAAAGTTCATGTTGTAACCCCTTCGACCCGGCCTAGTCGCAAGACCGAACCTAGCAAGCTACATTAGGTTTACCGAAGTAAACCGGGAAGATTAAACCAAAAACACGTCTTTTTTCTTTTATCTTGTCAGATGCATTAATGCTTTCCTACATGATTATACTGTTCACATGTGAGCACTCATCTCAATCATGCATCGTAACGATATCCAATTGATCACAAACACGAATTAGAGACCAAATCGTAATTTTAGCAATATAAAGGACTTTTTTGATTTTTAAGTTACCAACCTCTAATTAAATACATTTCATGTCAAAAATCAGCTTCAAATGATCATCCATGCTAAAATAATTGGCAAAACAAGATTCAGGGACTAAAACAAAAGAAACTAGAACTGTCTTTCCAATATATTAACAGAAATAACGATATCTGTATTGATACGTTGAGTCTCGTATCAATACGGTTGTGAACTCACCGTTTCAATACGGCTAGACCCATACTGGTATGCCACTTCAAGTATAATATACAATTTAAAATCCTTACACACCGTATCGATACGGTTCCCTGGTGTTTCGGTACGCGGTCTCTCTTCCAAAAAGTAAAATTCCAGTAACCAATTGGCGTATCGAAATGCCCCTACCTGTACCGAAACACCCTGGCCTTCTTTGCCTAGCCATACCGATACGGTATCGGTATGCCTGGGCTTGTAATGTCAAAATTAGCTAATTTTTCACACAATTTTAGATGCAATTAAACCCTAGCAACTTGCATACTGCTGATCAACACTTGAATATACATAAACTACCATTTATATTAAGATTAGGCAACCAAAACAAACTCGTACTTCCAAAGGACCACTCTAGAGGCATGCTACCTAGACCACTTTGCCAAACATACAAAAATGCACATTTAAACCATTCTCAGCATAAGCAACATGCCAACACACTCAACATATCATATTAAACCTGGTCAAACCAGCATAACATAGCAACCCACAAGGAAACTCTAGATGCATACTTAATCAACCATTCAACCTCTACTATAGGCAAGTAATAACATCAAGCTAATCAACATATAACCATCATCAAAAACCAACATAGAATCATTCTAAAGAACCACAATGCAACATATTTACAACTCCCAAAAACCATGGCGAACACATAGCCTTATTAACCGGAAACATAAACCAATTTTGTACTCAAAAGTAGATTTTCTCTTGGATCCTTGCAAACCTTTCCTTTGCTGCCCCGAACTTTAATGCTCTGCATCATTAGGAAAAAGAAAGAGTAAGCACACACGCTTAGTGAGGATGCTCATAAAACAATGATGCATTAAAACCCATTTCAAAACCACATGGTTGCTTTTCCCAAAACATGCTTACAACCAAGGCATTTTTCCATGACTCCAACTGAATCAAAACATAACAACCTTTATATAACATCATATACAATCCATGCTTAAATCCCAAAGGATTTTAAACAAACCATGCTTAAATCCCCAAAGCATTATAAACAAGGTTCAAGAGATGAACTTTCACATATATTGGCATTTATAGTGACCCGGATAGACCACCTCTATCCTATACACATATCAGATACAAGGATCTCTCATACCATGCCTAGTTAAACCGCATGATATTCCAAACCTTACCGAGTTACACCGTAAGATTTGACACCCTCGCATAGTTAAACCGCGAGATCTCACCCTTACCTTGTTAAACCGCAAGTGTACCGACCTTGCCTACTTAATCCTTAAGAACACCAGCAATTTGGGTTGTCGAGTTAAACCACAAGTCCCAAATGAGGTCCCAAACAGTCCGAGTGGCATTGTTACACTGCCATATCTCAAGGACCCAAGGCCACTATCGATTTTGTTCATATTTTATAGTGCACTTTGAATCCTATGGCATGCCAACTATATCCGATTGTTTTATCACCTTGTCTCATAGCCAATATATCATTTACAAACCATTTACACCATTTACTCATTGTTTACAATGCATTAACAAAACATCACATATGCAAATCTCATTACCAATGCAATAACACCATTCCCTACCGAAATGAAAACCAATACTCAATAGCATTTAATATACTTTCAAACCCCTGCATATGTACTCAAAATCATGCATTACCAGTAAGTTAACTACACCATGTTTATCACCAAAACATGCAAACAACATGCTCATATCTAAGCCGATAGTCAAGAGCAAAATAAGGGAAACTTACTTCCGAGCTTAGGTAAGTGTATCATGCTTACCATAAACTCCCAACAACCTTTACAAACCTTTGTAAATCATTAAAAACCAGTTTCCACTCATGGATACGCCCCGCCTTCCTTGCCAACGTGAAACAAGCTCCCAACAAGTAACAAAACAACGTCAAGCTTTGTCGCCTCGATTTTCCCCTATTTTAAACACACAAAACCAGAGGATAAATGCATTAAAATGCATTCAAACCATTGCCTAACAACAATCTCCCTCAACTCCCAAGTAGACCACTCGAAAACCATCCGAAACATACCGAAACCATCATCAAACATTTCCAAAACTTAACCCAGCCATAAAACAACATTTCAACCTATCAACCAACATATAATAACATCCAAAAATCCTTTCCTAACATCCTTTTACCTTTAGGAAAGATTAAACTCGATTATCTCCGCAACAACTCAAATCTAGCAACCTAAATAATTAGAGATTCAAGAGTTTCGAGATTCTATTGATAAAAACAACTTATCAACATCAAAACGCATCCAAAACATATATTAAATCAATGTCAAATACTGGAAATCATATCCACTTCGGAAATTACCATGCTTCATCAATATTTCCAAAATAACTCAATTAAACATTGATAAAACATTAAAATCACATTACAACTTATAAATCAAGGATCAAATACTTGGGAATATCAATAAAGAACCATTTAACAGAGGAGAACACTGACCTTACCCCTGTTATGTGATTTCTCCCTCAATCGGCTTGTTTAAAGCTAAGAAAACATAAGATTTCAATGAGTTTTGCAAAACAAAGTTAAAGAATCCAATTAAAATCAATAATCTGAGTGAAAATAGTCTCTCACCTCTGGATTTTGATGAAATTCTGAGTGTTTGGAAGAAGAGAAGTTGAGAGAAAAGGTTTGGTAAAAAGTTACGTGAATTTCTTTTAAAAGCTAATAACTAACTTTAGATATTTAATCCTTATTAACACCCTTTTAAAACACATGTTTAAAATGATTTAATTGAAGGGAGAAACCACCAAAAAACACTTGGTAGATTAGCTCCTTAAGGATTCTAAGGATTTGACCCTTTTGATTTTAGTCACTTTAAAATAGTTTTCAAATTTTGCATTTTGGTCACTAACCCAAAATGTCATATTTCCAAACTCTCTTTTCTAAAATTGATTCCACTAAAAATCAGTATATATATATATATTAAAATAGGATTTTAACTATTTTTCTATATTTTTATCTTACCCAAAAATATACGATCCTGAATCTGACTCGAATCCCTAACCCAGTCCATTGGATCATCTAATAAACCTCAAATCCACTTGGCCCAAAACTGGGGTGTTACACATGTGTTGAACCTACTTTATGATGCTTTGCGATTTAAGCATGGTTTTATAAATTAATGCTTTGGGATTTAAGCATGGACTACAATTTAATGCTTTGGGGTTTTAGCATGGTTTATGACTTAATGCTTTGGGATTTAAGCACGGTTTATGGTTTAATGCATTGGGATTTACGCACGGTAAAATGGTTTAATGCGTTGGGATCTAAGCATGGAATTTGTATATGATGTTGCATAAGGATTGTTATGCAAGTCTCAGTTGGAGACAAGGAAAAATGCTTAGGTTGTTAAGCATGTTTTTAAAACAAGAGGTTTTGATTTTGAAATGGTTTTTATTGCATCATTTCTTTAAGAGCATCTTCACTAAGCATGTGTGCTTACTGTCACACCCCGCCACCATTCACCAACTTTAACTGAGGTTAATCCAGCATCCTTGGGCGTTCTTGTATCAAGCAAGCACCAAGGAAGCATCTAGAATGGCCTAGAGTGGCCTACATCCATCTTCAAAAGTTTCCATCATGTTCCAGAAGGTTTCGGGAGGTTCTACCAAAGCCTACACACATCCGAAAGGCCCTAGAAGACCCGTGCAGACTTTGGACATATCGGGACTACTCCGAAAGACTCTAGAACTCTCTAGAACATTATAGATAGTTAGGGACATATATAGATAGTAGTAGAGTTCTCTAGAATTCTCTAGCATATGTAAATATCCACTTTCTAGGAATATCTAGATGTATCCCTTAAGGAGGTGGAGGCCTATAAATAGGACCACCCCCTCATTTGTAAACCATCCAAGAAAAGCATTCAAAACATTGTAAAGTTCTCTCTTAAAGCTTAATACAAAGCTCTTTACCTTTCAAAGCCTTCTCACCATCTCAAGTTCTTTGCTTGGCCTTTGCGTTTGTGTGAAAGTAAGGTTTGTTAACATAGTTTGGGAGTGCTAACGCCGCACGGAGAGTTTGAAGAAGCTTCAGTCTGTGATAGTTGGTATCAGAGCGACGTTCTAGACATGGCAAAAACTGGCAAGAATTAAATTAGTGGCTCGACTGATACGGAGGTCATGCAAGAGCAATGAGGGCACGAAGAGACGGTCAATCCTACTACGACAAGGCCGCGGGCCAAGTCTAAGGATATAATCTCTAGCCTTGAGTCTCCTATGACCCAAGTGGAGGAAAGCGTGGGGGGCATAGGTGCCCAAGTGGATGACCTTTACCAGCGGGTAGAAGGCCTTGAGGTAGAGGATGCCGAGACCTACACGACCATGAAGGCCATGATGCTAAGGATGGAGGAGGCCATGTGAGCATAAATGGGGGAAATTCGTGACCTGCTCATGGGGAAGCTCTTGAAATGCGCGATTCTCTCCAGCACGAGATTGACAACACTCATGCCCAGCTCGAGGCATTACAAGGCGACGTTGCTTTATGCAAGAGCGCCAACAATACTCATGCCCGACTCGAGGCATTACAAGGAGACGTTGCCTTATACAAGTGCGCCATGGCAGTAAGGCCAAGCACCATGGTCGAAGCTAGGAAGGTTGAGGTACCCAAGCCAAAGACCTTCGTAGGGTCACGCAACGCACGAGAAGTTGATAACTTCTTGTATAGTTTAGAGCAATATCTAGCAGCTGTCCGCATTATAGAGAAGGCCTCCGAGATACAAACCGCAGCATTATATCTCACTGACACCGCCATGTTGTGGTGGAGGAGAAGGCGTTGAGACATTGAGAAAACTACATGCATCATCTCTACTTTTGGTGACTTTAAGAATGAGCGTAAACGACAGTTCTACCTGGAAAATGCCGAAGATGAGGTGAGAGCCCGCTTACGAAGGTTTAAACAATCACGGAGTATTCACAAATATGTTAAAGACTTCACCAACTTGGTGCTCGAGATCCCCGATCTCTCCGAAAAGGATTCGCTCTTCAATTTTATGGATAGACTCCAACTGTGGGCCAAGACTGAGCTAAAATGTCGGGGAGTGCAAAACCTTGCCGATGCTATAGCCACAGCTGAGAATCTCATTGAATATACTAGCCATAAAGAGTCCACCACCAAGCCGAAAGATAGGAAGAATAATCAAGCCAAAGGTGGGGGAGATAAGAGCCAACGTAAGGAGGGCCACCATGAGGACAACCCACCTAAGCACAAAGATCCATCCTCATGGAAGAGTAAGGACATGGGCAAGTCCAAGGATTCGCGAGGCACAAGAAGACCACCATCCAACAAGTGCTTCATTTGCGATGGTGATCATTGGGTTCGAGAGTGCCCGTAACGCCAAGCCCTTAATTCCCTTGTTGCAAAGCATCAAGGGGGTAGTGACACCAATAGAGACGAATATGGTGTATACACGGGGTCCATGCAATTGCTCAATGTTATTCAAACTGCCCCAAAGACCGAAGCTAAAGGGTTGTTGTATGTGGATGTTACCATTAATGGGAAGGCATCAAGAGCCATGCCTGACACATGAGCGTCTCACAACTTTGTCTCTCTTGATGAAGCCAAGAGGCTAGGTCTTAGAGTAACAAAGGGTGGAAGATCGATCAAGGCAGTTAACTCTGCCGCAAAACCCATCCATGGCATAGCTTAGGCGGTCAAGACCAGTATCGGGACATGGTCTAGAGACATGGATCTCTTAATAGTGCTAATAGACAACTTCAAACTCATCATAGGACTCGAATTCTTAGATTGAGTCAAAGAAATTCCAATACTATTTGCCAATAGCATGTGCATAATGGATGGCAACCAGGCTTGCGTGGTACCAACAGTCAGGGCCACCAAGCATGAGACTAAAGTGTTATCAGCACTTCAATTCAAAAAGGGCATCAAAAGAAATGAGGAAAGCTACTTAGCTGTCCTTAACGAGCATGCTTATGAAAAACTAATGCCCGAAGAAGATCTACCAACGGAGGTGACCCAAGTGCTTCAAGAATTCAAGGATGTAGTACCTCTAGAGTTGCCAAGAAGGCTACCACTAAGGAGGGAAGTGGACCATGAAATCAAGCTAGAACCATGCACAAAGCCACCAACCATGAGTGCCTATCGGATGGCACTGCCTGAGTTGGCATAACTTAAGAAGCAACTCAAGGAACTACTTGATGCAGGGTTTATTTGACCCTCCAAGGCACCTTTTGGGGTGCCAGTGCTATTCCAGAAGAATAAGGATGGCTCGTTATGGATGTGCATCGACTACCGAGCACTTAACAAGATCACTATTAAAAACAAGTATCCAATTCCTTTTATCTCGGACCTCTTCGATCAGCTCGGTCATGTACGCTACTTTTCAAAACTAGATCTTAGTTCGGGGTACTACCAAGTGCGCATTGCAGAAAGAGAAGAGCCCAAGACAAGATGCCTCACGAGGTACGGTTCTTACAAATTCCTAGTCATGCCTTTTGGACTTACTAATGCCCCAGCCACATTTTACACCTTGATGAACAAGTTGTTCCATCCCTACCTCGATCGATTTGTAGTTGTCTACCATGACGACATCGTGGTGTATAGCAACACCTTAGAGGAGCATCTAAGGGAAGTGCACAAGGTTCTACGAGAGAACCAACTATACATCAAGAAGGAAAAGTGTTCCTTCACTAAGCCCGAGGTAATGTTCTTAGGGCATAAGATCAAGGATGGAAAACTTATAATGCAAGATGGCAAGGTGCATGCCATTCAAGAATAGGAACCGCCCACCAAAGTACATGAGTTAAGATCCTTTCTGGGGTTGGTGAATTATTATCGCTGATTCCTTAAAGGATATTCGGTGAGAGCTACACCCTAACTGAGTTCTTAAAGAAGAACAAGTCGTAGGTACAGACATCGAATTGTCAATAAGCCTTTGAAGACTTGAAAAGAGCCATCAACGAAGAGCCATTGCTTACCCTGCCCGACCACAGCAAGCTCTATGAAGTATACACCGGTGCTTCAGACTTTGCCATTGGAGGAGTTCTTATGCAAGATGGGCACCCAATTGCATACGAAAGTCAGAAGCTCAACGATACTGAAAGGTGCTAAACCGTTCGAGAAAAGGAGATGAGTGACATCATCCATTGCCTTATAGTATGACGACACTACCTCCTTGGGTTAAAGTTTTTGATCCTGACCGACAAAGTTGCCATAAGTTATTTTCAGACCCAAAAGAAGCTAAGTCTCAAGCAAGCTCAGTGGCAAGATTTCTTAGCCAAGTTTGACTATGATTTGCAATACAAACCCGACAAGGCAAATGTGGTTGTTGATGCGCTAAGTCGAAAGGCAGAGCTCGCAAGCATCATCCAAATCACCAGCCCACTACTTGAAAAGGTCAAAGAAGGCTTGCAACAAGAGCCACTTGCCCGAAGCATTATTGCCTTGGTAAGTGAAGGCAAGACACGACGATTTTGGCTAACCGATGGCTTGCTCTTCACCAAGGGCAACTGTCTTTATATGCCAAAGTGGGGCAACTTACAGAAGAAAAATATCAAGGAATGACACGACTCCTTATGGGCGGGCCACCCAGGTATACGACGAACACTTGCTCTTCTAAAGACCACTTATTATTGGCCTCAAATGAAAGATACAATTGAGGAGTATGTACGGACATGTCTTGTGTGCCAACAAGACAAAGTGGTCCAACATCAACCAGGTGGACTCCTAAACCCGTTGCTAATACCAGAGAAGCCTTGGGAAAGCGTCTTTATGGATTTCATCACTTGTTTACCCAAGTTCGATGGATTCGGAAGCATTATGGTCATGGTGGATCGATTTAGCAAATACACTACATTCATGGTCGCACCACTTGACTGCACCGTAAAGGAGGCAGCATGACTCTTTCTCCACAATATGGTTAAGTTATGGGGCATCCTGACTAACATCGTTAGTGATTATGACCCACGATTCACTGGAAGGTTCTGGACTGAGTTATTCAAGATGCTCGAGATTGACCTTAACTTTTCAACCAGTTTTCACCCTCAAAGCAATGGGCAAACGGAGCGCATCAATGCACTCTTGGAGCTCTACTTAAGGCACTATGTAAATGCCAATCAACAAGATTGGGCCAAGCTTTTAGACGTGGCACAATTCTCTTACAACTTATAGCAAAGTGAGGCCACCAATCGAAGTCCCTTTGAGAACACCTTGGGACAGCAACCGACCACACCGCTCTCCCTTTCCACATGCTACAAAGGGAAGAGCCCGACAACCTTCAAATTTGCAAAGTCACGGCACGAGCACACCGAGTTAGCTCGAGTAGCATTACACAAGGCTATCAAGAGGATGAAAAAATGGGCAGACAAGAAGCAGAGGATCTTGGAGTTCAAAGAAGGCGATGTTGTCATCCTAAAACTTTTGCCCCAACAGTTCAAGACCATGTGGAAAGTGCACAAGGGCCTAGTGCGCAAGTACGAAAGACCTTTTCTGATCATCAAGCGAGTGGGCAAAGTGTCTTACAAGCTCCAGCTTCCACCGTGACTAAAGATTCATCATGTCATCCATGTGAGTTTGTTGAATCCTTTTCATGAAGATGTGGATGAACCCTCCTAAGGGATTTCTAAATGAGCACCCACAGTCATAGTCACTTTATTCAAAAAAGAAGTAGAGGAAGTACTAGCTGATCGGGTTATTCGAAGGAGGGGCGTACCGAGCTATAAAGAATACTTCATCAAATAGAAGGGTTTGCCCATCACTAAAGCAAGCTGGGAGTCTGAGGAAATGCTTTGGCAATTCAAGGACCAAATCCAGCAGTTCAATAAAGGCGCGATGAGGGTGACGCGAGCTTAGGTGGGGGAGAATGTCATACCCCGCCACCATTTACCAACTTCAACTGAGGTTAATCCAACATCCTTGGGCGTTTTTGTATCAAGCAAGCACCAAGAAATAATCTAGAATGGCCTAGAGTGGCCTACATCCATCTTCAAAGGTTTCCATCATGTTCTAGAAGGTTCTGGGAGGTTCTACCAAAGCCTACACACATTCGGAAGGCCCTAGAAGACCCGAAAAGACTTTAGACATGTCAGGACTACTCCAGAAGACTCTATAACTCTCTAAAACATTATAGATAGTTAGGGACATGTATAGATAGTAGTAGAGTTCTCTAGAATTCTCTACCATATGTAAATATCCATTTTCTAGGATTATCTAGAAGTATCCCTTAAGGAGGTGGAGGCCTATAAATAGGACCACCCTCCCTCTTTTGTAAACCGTCCAAGAAAAGCATTCAAAGCTTTGTAAAGTTCCCTCTTAAACCTTTCAAAGCCTTCTCAAGTTCTTTGCTTAGCCTTTTCGTTTGTGTAAAAGTAAGGCTTGTTAGCATAGTTCAGGAGTGCTAACGTCGCACGGATAGTTTGAAGAAGTTCCAATCCATGACATTATGCTCTTTTTTTCCTAATGATGCAGAGCTTTAAGGTTAGGGACAGCAAATGCAAAGTTTGAAGTGATCCAAGTGCAAGACTACTTGAGTATGAACTCGGTTTATGTTTTCGGTTAATAAGGCAATGTGTTCGCCATGTTTTTGGGACTTGTAAATCTATTTTCCCATGGTTTTTAAGCATGTAAAATGTTGGATTTTATTATTGGTTTGATATTGTTGAACTTATGTGGACCATTTCTTATAATGATGCTAGATGAGGGCTTAGGAATGCATCTAGTTAATTTGGAGTGGTTGCCATGTTTTGGTGATTCAAGCAAGTTTGTTCTGATGCTTTAGATATGTAAGCATGATGTGTATGCCTTAAAAGTGCCTAATGTGAGTTTTGGTTGTTTGGTAGAATAATATTAGGAAGCATGCCTATAGAATATCTAAGGGTGTATGAATGCCATGTAATGCTGATTGTTTTGTGTTGTTTTGGTTAGGTATGTATCCTACTAATGTTGTATAAGTGTTTGAAGTATGTTTGAGCATTTTGGTTATCGTTAAAATATGTTTAGATGGCAATTTGGGGCATTACAGGTCTAGGCATACTGGTATGGGTGACCCTATTTCGATACGAGTAAGCTATTTCAAGCTTAGTGTACCGATACGAGGGAAAGTGTTTCGGTATGGGTCTAGGCAAATTTGGCCAGTATTTCGGTACTCGATAGGGTGTTTTGATACAGCATAGGGATTTTTATGAAGGGCATTCCGATACGCGTGGGCGTATCAGAATGAGTTTTAGCTAAAGAAATCTGGGTTTTAGAATTTATTAAGGCATACCAAAACAGCTCCAAGCGTACCGGTACGGTTGCAGTTAATTTTGTTATTTTGTAATTTTTGGAAGTTTCTATTTTTTTCATTTTTGTCCCTGAGTTTTGTGGATGCAATTGTATGAGCTTGGATGATCGTTTTAGCCTGAAATTTGACATGTGAGCATGTAATTGGACTAATTGAGTATTAGTTACCTTAATTTCAATTTTGATCCTTAAATTTATAAGATTTGCATTATAGTCCCTAAAATGTATCTTATACAATTGGATGCCTTACTGTGGTCTGTTTCCTTTGAAAATTCACCCGCTGTAAGTTTGAACACTTAGGATTAATAATATGCATCTAGACAAGATAAAAGAACACATTTGTTACATCTAGACAGGATTAATAATATTTCTTTGGTTTACTTCGTCAAACCTAATGTAGTTCTCTTGGTTCGGTCGGGCGTCTAGGCCGGGTCGAGAATGTTACATTTGTTGGTATCACATCTAGGTTACAAAAAGTTGGGATGTTTTCATTTAATTAATTGATGATGTTTAAACTGCACCGTGACTGTGTATATGATCGGTGATTGTTTAATATCATGTTGTTTTATGAAATAAGAACACATTACCTATTACTGAGGTTTTAGAAGGGTTTTATAAGGTTACCTTGGATCCTTTGCCAAATGCTAGCCTGACTTTAAAGTGTTTTGATGCTTTTGGTTAGCATGGCTCGACGTAAGACTCATTTGACGCCTGGTAATGCAGGTCTAGGCAGAATAATGATGATGTAGGGAATTCTCGTAATACCTTACCTCCTTCTCCTCTGTTGGTTTCTCATATTGACGCTGGGGTAGGTGATGTACCTCGGGATCTACAAGGGCTAGTTTTGGTTATTTGACCCCGTTAATCTAGGCCCGGTGACAGGAGCATTTTAGGTAGCGATGGCTGGAGTGCAAGCGTAAGCACCGACACCTACTATGGGAGTTAATTAAGGTTTTCCCTTGAGGCGTCTTCATAGTTTGGGAGGTGGGGAATTCAGGGGTCTGAGGCCTGAAGCAGCCGAGAGAAGGCTGGAAAAGATAATTTGTATTTTGAGTCAGATGGATTGCAGCAATGTGTGAAAGTTGGGTTGCATTGTGTCCTTGTTGCAAGGTGATGCTTACCACTGGTGAGTGAACTCGGTTGCGGGTTAGAGGTGGATGTGTCTTGGGAGTTTTTTTGGAGAGCTTTTAACAGTATGTGTTTTGGTCCTCAGTATCAGGATGCAAGGAAGTGCAAGTTTATTTCACTATAGCAGGGTCGCATGTCAGTTGCCAAATATAAGAGATCGCATGATAAGCGATGCAAGCCAAGTCACAAGCATTGTGGTGGCCGGGTTATGGTTAGGTTCACCTGAGAGTCCTTTTCTGAGGCTCTGGCGTGGTTAGCGTTAGTTGGGTTTTAGAGCATTGGCCGATATGGCTATATGTGTTGGCGTCGAATATGGTAGTGACGTTCGCGATGGTGACGTGTTGGGTATTCTCCAAATACCTAGATTCGAGTAGTGTTCGGTGTGGTGGTGTTCTCGTGTACTATGGTACCGAGAAGAGTTTTGATCCAGAACTGAAGGTTGTTAGAGTTTTTCAACGTGTTGGAGGGAATATTGGTACCAGGAATATTATAAGTAGGTGTGGATGTTGAACATGCACAGTGCAAAAACACTTATATGTATATATTTAAATATGTCAGTACATGCATGCATCTTTCGGCATGACATTAGAGGTTTTGCATCCATATGCATAGACATCTAGGATGGCATATAAGGAATCATGCATACATATGTCCACACTTACGGATAACATCGCGAAGGCCGGTGAGGAGTTTGTAACTAATTCCTTTGGTGAGGCGGTTATGGTTAGGAAGTTTGATAGGAGTTTTCCTTTGGTTGTTCAAGGTCATGAGTTGCCGCGGTTTTGATGGAGTTGTCGCTCCATGGTTTTGACGGTCTTTGGGGTATGGATTGGTTAAGTGAGCACAAGGCGGTTGTGGGTTGTGAATCCAAAAGGATTCAATGGTTGAATTTAAGTTGGAATCAAGCTTATATGATGTTAAAATCATGTTATTGAGTTAGGATTTAAACCCTACATATTTTGGTTTCTATGGTGAATATTAGGGTTTATGGATTTACGTCTAACTTAGGGTTTGTGATGTTGGATTAATGATCCAGTAAGTTTGATTTGTTGTTTGGAAGCAAAACCCTAAGTTTAATATATAGGGATCAATTCGGCAAGCTTCAAAGTTAAGGGACCAAATCTGAATTTTATGAATTTGGAATGTATTTATGTAATTAATGATGTTGGAGATGTGAAATTGATGTTAGAATGCTAAACCGATGTTGAATCGAATTAGGGACCGTTTTGACAAATTATCAAAATTAAGTGACAAATAGGAAATGAATTCTTGGATGGGGATTAAATCTGATTTTTAGTTAAAATAATAGAATTACGGTAGTAGTGTTGATTTGAGAACTAAATTGCAAAGTTAAGGAGTTTGAATTCTTACCTTGGCATTTTAGTGACTATTTTGGGCAAAAAAACAAAATTAGAGGGAATTGTTTTGAATAATTATTTGATGAAGAAGATGATGAATTGGTGGTTTGAAGCAAGTGATGGGACTAAAATGATATGTAGAAAATATGAAGAAGTTAGTAAAAATTAGAAGTTTATTATGGAAAGCTATGTAGAAGATTGAATTTTGGCAGTGAATTCGAAAATTCACCATAAATTCTACAAAAATGGTTAGATGATGTATTTTATACCGTTGTAAAGATTTGTTCGTCTAGTTTCGTCTCCAACAAACAGAAACTGATTTTGAGTTGTGAGTTAAAAGGATATGAATTTTTAATCGAATGAAGGTCGAAAAATTTATAGAGCAGATTTTTTAAGGACAGTACTATGACGGGAGTTTAAAGAACTTTCATACTTATTGTAGATTTTATTAACTTTTGTGGCTTATACTGTTAGAACCGTTATCGAATCTAGTTTTTCCAGTATAAAGAAAATTAAGATCCAATATGTATTCTGCCCGGTATAAGTAAATGTTTGAAGGTAGCGCAAGCTGTTAGAAAATGGAATTTGAAATATTTTATATTTAAATGTGAGTTAGCAAGCTCGGAAGAATTATTGGAAGTTCAAATTGGTCACTAAGGACCATAATGAGTTTTTGAATAGTACAAGGAAGAAAGGAAAAAAATTGGAAATTTTATATTCGAATGATTACATTAAACAACGTGTTTAAGGTATTGTTAGATTTGAATCTAACAAATATTTTATCTTATTCATGTGATTAATCAAGTCAAGGCCGAATCAAAGAAGGTTTGAGGTTATATAAAAGAGAGGATCGAGTAGAATTTAGTGAGGCATGCTAATAAATGGCCCAGGTGAGTGCAATGCATACATAACATGATATATGGATGTTTTATACATCATTGGGAAGACTTACGATAAGTCTACCTGGTTTATATATTGGCATGATATTTATGTCATTGATCATATGAATGACATATTTTAAATATGTCAAAGATTGAATATAAATGCATGGATCTCTAGTTATATATGATGTTATTCTATGAAAGTTATTTCGGGTATGAACTGCCAATAATAAATTATATTGATATACATTGCCATAGATGGAATAAATACGAAAATTGTGCCCAAATAAGTCAGCAAGGGACAGGGTATAGTTGGCATGCCATAGAATCCAGCAGCACGCTGCATATTCGGGAAACCGAGATAGCACTATAGTGTACGTAAAGGAAACTTAGTGCATGGTAAGCACGACCTTATAAACATGGGGAAAATTGGGAGGTTAGCGCAGCCTTATAAATGTGCAGAAATCAGGAGCACTTCGGTGCATATTCGGGAGCACTTCGGTTCATATTTCATTCGCGTACCTAGGGTCCTCAAGGTTTAGTTTGGGCTATAAATAAACGGATAATAAATAGTAAATAGGTTAGTGTATATTCGGGTATCTGATTTATATGAACACTCGGGGCAAATGGCAAGTATATTGGTAAGAAATTTATGTCCGGTTTGTATTTTGTTGATACATGATTAGTATGATGGTATAATTATCTAGTGATCATGATGCATTTATACACATACGACATATTATGGTAACTGGGCAAGTATGAAAATCTTATGACATTGGCATATAGTAAATAATTAATAATGCAATGTGAAAGTTGATGCATTGGCATATATCATGCAATGTAAATGTAGCTATAAAGTTGAATAAAATTTAAATTATTGTTATTAACTTCATTTATTGCCTCACTAAGTTCGTACTTAGCGTGTGTTTTATTTTACACACGTGGGTAAATCAAGATGAGAATGAGAAGAGTATTGCATCAAAATTGGAAAACTCAACAGGTAATCACAGTAATGACATCCTAATTAAGGTTTGATTATTATAGTGGCATGTATACTTGCTAAACCTATTTGAGTGTGATTGACCTTTAAAGCTCGTTATGGTTTCAAGATAAGTGGTGTTTCTGGAAAGATTCAAGGTTAAGAATAACCTTAAGTGATGAGTTGCATGATAAGATAATTGATTTATGATTGAACTCGAACAAATAATTTATGTCGGCTTTAAATAAAGATAAGCGTGCTTGGGCTAGAGAAATTATAGGATTCGTGACCATCGGGAAGCTTTCTAAAAATTTTAAAGTACCATGATTATTTTTGGGTTTAAGAAGTCGTAACATTTCTGACTTGTACCCGGTGTATGGATACGGGAAAGGGGTGTTACATTTATTGGTATCAGAGCCAAGTTTAGCCGGTTCTAGAGTTCAACGAAGTATGATAAAGGTCAAAAGTGTATACATGCCACTAGGATGTCAGAATTACTGATGATTTTACTTGTTGGAATGAATGCAATTACTTACTTCATTATGATAATAATGTAAAATTCTAATGTGTGATGGTAAAAGAATTATGCCAGGTGTTTAGACGAGTGAACCAATAAGAGATTCATGAGCATGATAAGGTTAATGATAATATTCTACCCTCAGCTTAGCATGGTGCAGAGGCACAAGGTAATATGATGTGTATGTTCTGGATTAAGATTTTTCTTCCAAACATTAGATTTGATTATGAATCAGCCCGCTTAGGCACCGATTGCAAAAGAATTGAGAGTTGTGGCACACTAGATTTTTGGAAAGATATTAATGGAGATCCTATGATTGTTAATCTAAGGTTTAAGGATATAAAGGTTAGGTTGAAGGAACTCTATATTAATGATCAGATGAGACTAAAAAAATAAAGTAGTATCTCATCTGAAAGGATTATATATGTATTTGATAAAGTAATGTTACGGTATATAATAAAAAATATGTTAGTTAGAAGTTCTTTCTTTGAGTGTTCCGTAACCAAGTTTATTCTAGAGATGCAACAGAGTTTCTTGCATATTAATTAGGGCAATTGGATCATTTACGGGTATGAGTGCAAGTTTAATAAACTGAGTTTAATTGTTTCTAAATTGCTTCTTACATATAGAAGGAGAGCATGTTATGACAGCTCATAGAGGGTTAGAGGTTAGGTACAAAGAAGTACTGACTGCCCTATGAATTTAAAAATTCTATGAAGCAGTAAACTATGCTGAATACAATGGAAAGAGTTCAGAATGAGGAGATATCTAAATAGAGGTCATAGTTCGTAAAGAGGAATAGTGAATCGAGATAACCACTTTTAAAAAGTAGTGAGGATTTCTGGCAAAAATGCCAAGTTGAATTTATTACATAGTCCCGTTAAGAGATCGGGACAAGGAAAATTAGGAACTCTCTGACATTTATAATTAATGTTGGAGATTCAAGAAAACCACAAAACCAATCATGTGAGTGTTGTGATAATTGGCATGATGAGCATGCAGATTTTTTATTGGTATTTATTATCAATATAAAAATGATTTAACTTATGCTATGGATACCGAGCATCAAGGGTAAGTTGGGAGAGTATTGTTATTGTTTGTGAGTTTTAAATGGGTTGCTCAAGAGGAGTTGTCAGGCTTGATGCTTGATCGAGAGGCTAAGTTTAAGATTAGATTTAATCCAATAATGAACCTATATTGATTATACTCTACAGAATGCCTCTTACTAGATTGAGAAGGCTAAACATCTAGTTGCAAGAGTCATTAGATGGAGGTTTTATACGACTTGGTATATCACTTGAGGAAGCTCCAGTGATGTTAGTTAAAGAAGCAGTAATGTTCCTCTAAGGTTAAATTACGATTATATTATTACCAATAAAGGAAGATTTGATAGTAGCACTAGTATTAGTGCAGTATGAATCTAGTAAGGATTCTACCTTATTCAATAATACATCTCGTAATAGGTTGGGATGTGTAGTGATGTAATAAGGCTAAAACAACAATTGATGTATTTAGCCAAAAGTCACTCTTTGCCTTATAAGCATTAATTGCTTAATTATTTTTGGAGGAAAATAGTGTATTGATTACACAGCCTCAGCTCGAGTCTACTATGACAAATCAGATCAAAGATTTATACATAAAAGATAAGATATTCCTAGAAAGAATTCAGTAAGGTGAAAAGGAAAATTTTAAAGATTTCAATGTTAAGTTTAAATGATGTTTATGTTATCAATGAGTAATTTATATTCCCGGGGATGATGAAAAAAAACTAAGAGGAGAATGAATCTGATTTGATTCAGTTTAGGATGTAGAGAATCAAGTATGAATGGTTCGAAGTAATTTAGAATTGCTTTAGAATGGTGGACATTATCTGCTGATCTTGAAAGAAAAGATATTTATATGATGTTAAAGATGAAATATTCCTTAAAATTTTTGCCTTGGAAGAAGGTATTATGGTTTGGACCAAAAAGGGAAGCTAAGTCTGAGATTCTTTGGGTCATATAAGATTGTGAAAAGGGTTGGTCTGGTGGCTTATTAGTTAGTCTTATCTCCAAAAATGGACAAGATTCATAATGTATTCCATGTATCGATGCTTAAGAAGTATCGATCAGATCCTTTATAAATCATTACACCGGAAGGAATAAAGATTCAACTGAATTTGATTTATGAGGAAGAATCAGTAAAGATATTAACACATGGAGTCAAAGGATTAAGAAATAAAATGATTTTGCTTGTTAAAGTTCTTTGGCAAAATCATGAAGTCGAAAAAGCAATTTAGGAAAGAGAAAAAGATATGAGAAAACAATTTCCTCAATTTTTGAACCAGGTATGTGTTGAAAATTCGAGGACAATTTTTTCTTAGGGGGAGAATTGTAATATCCCAAAATTTTGGGTAGTGACCAAAATGTAAAATTTGAAAGTTTAGGGAACAAAGTGTAATTTTCAAAAGTTGTGTATTTTAACCCCGTAAATGAATAGTTTACCCCAAGAATGACGTTTTTGCGTTACCCATATTTTTCGTACGGAGTTTGTATCATTGGCTATAAAGCGATAAAGTTTAGAAGAATATTCGGATAATCGGATCGAATCGAATATCTAGGATATTTTGAAGGATGATAAGACAAGGTTGAATTTGTCATTTTACATGTCTAAGATATTTTCTGTGTTGTAAGAATATGAACCCTTGGATATAAGTTGATTTTCCATGCTAAATATGAGCCGTTGGATGAAAAATGGTAATATCGTAATTTTAGAACATCACAAGGGCAAAGTTGGTAAACTACTAAATAAAGATTAAATTTAGGTCATTGGATGATGGACGATGATATGAGGAATATTATGGAAATATAGAATTTTCAGAATAGATCTGATAGCTTGGTAAAGGTAAAATTGTAGTAAAAGTATTTTGTGAATATCGAGAAATCGAATTGAATTAAAATTTTAGAGGCTATTCCATAATCCATGGAAAATCATAAAATGATAATTATGGAATGGTGGCCGGTTGAGGAGGAACTAATTTAGTTAGATTTTATTGGAATGACAAATTTGAAACAAACTAGTAAATAAAGACTAGTTGGAGGGCAAATTGTTCATTTGGCAGGGATGGCAATTTTGAAATATTTGAAGTTACAAGGGCTATTTTTGGAAGAAGAAATTTAAAGTTTAAATCTTGGCCCTTGATTGATGATAAAATCAATCTCAACCGTTAGATAAAAAAGGCACTTTTGTAATTTCTCTATTTGAATGAATTTAAAATTCATTTATATAATACAAGTGGCATAATTGCAGGAATGGAAAATTAAAAGGCCAAAAAGATGAAGCTTGCTTCACCTTCCATTTTCAAAAATATGAAGGAAAAGGGAGAAAATTTTCCAAGCTCGATTCAAGCCCCGAAACTCGACTTTCAGGTAATCTTTCAAACTGCAAAGTTGTTCTACTCTTGAAGCTCTATCTTTTGATGTACTTAATTCATGGAATACATGGTTGATTGATGAGAATTTTATATGAGAAGGAAATTAGAGTTTATGAGCAAAATTGGGGCTTTTGAGATTTTATGATTCCATGGTTGAGTTTAAGTTGGAATCAAGCTTATATGATGTTAAAATCATGTTATTGAGTTAGGATTTAAACCCTACATATTTTGGTTTCTATGGAGAAGATTAGGGTTTATGAATTTAAGTCTAACTTAGGGTTTGTGATGTTGGATTAATGATCTAGTAAGCTTGATTTGTTGTTTGGAAGCAAAACCCTAAGTTAAATATATAGGGACCAATTTTGAAATATTCAAAGTTAAGGGACCAAATCTGAATTTTATGAATTTGGAGTGTATTTATGTAATTAATGATGTTGGAGATGTGAAATTGATGTTAGAATGCTAAACCGATGTTGAATCGAATTAGGGACCATTTTTCAAATTGTCAAAATCAAGTGACCAAATAGGAAATGAATTCTTGGATGTGGATTAGATCTAATTTTCAGTTAAAATGGTAGAATTAAGGTAGTAGTGGTGATTTGAGGACTAAATTGCAAAGTTAAGAAGTTTGAATTCATACCTTTGCATTTTAGTGACTATTTTGGGCAAAGAAAGAAAATTAGAGGGAATTATTTTGAATAATTATTTGATGAAGAAGATGATGAATTGGTGGTTTGAAGCCAATGATGGGACTAAATTGATGATTAGAAAAATAAGAAGAAGTTAGTAGAAATTAGAAGTTTGTTATGGGAAGCTATGTAGAAGATTGAATTTTGGCAGTGACATCTAAAATTCACCATAAATTCTACAAAAATGTTTAGATGATCGAATGAAGGTCAAAAAATTTATAGAGCAGATTCTGTAAGGACAGTACCGTGACGGGAGTTTGAAATATTTTCATAATTTTTGTATATTTTATTAATTTTTGTGGCTTATATCGTTAGAACCTTTATCGAATCTAGTTTATCTAGTATAAATAAAATTAGGATCCAGTATGTATTCTGCCGAATATAAGTAAATTTTTAAAGGTAGCTCAAGCTGTCAGAAAATGGAATTTGAAATATTTTATATTTAAATGTGAGTTAGGAAGCTTGGAAGAATTATTGGAAGTTCAAATTGGTCACTAAGAACCATGATGAGTTTTGAACAGTACAAGGAAGAAAGGAAAAAAATTGGAAATTTTATATTCGAATGATTATATTAGACAGTGTGTTTAAGGTATTGTTAGATTTGAATCTAACAAATATTTTATCTTATTCATGTGATTAATGAAGTCAAGGCCGAATCAAAGAAGGTTTGAGGTTCTATAAAGGAAAGGATCGAGTAGAATTTAGTGAGGCATGATAATAAATGGCTCAGGTGAGTTTAATGCATACATAACATGATACATGGATGTTTTATACATTATTGGGAAGACTTGTGATAAGTCTACCTGGTTTATATATTGGCATGATATTTATGTCATTGATTTAATATAAATGCATGATATTTTAAATATGTCAAAGATTGAATATAAATGCATGGATCACTACTTATATATGATGTTATTCTATGAATGTTATTTCGGATATGAACTGCCAATAATAAATTATATTGATATACATTGCCATAGATGGAATAAATACATAAATTATGCCCAAATAAGTCATTGAGGGATAGGAAATAGTTGGCATGCCATAGAGTCTAGCGGCACGCTGCATATTTGGAAAACCGGGATAGCACTATAGTGTACGTAAAGGAGCACTTCGGTGCATATTTGACTTGCGTACCCAGGGTCTTCAAGGTTTAGTTTGGGCTATAAATAAACGGATAATAAATAGTAAACAAGTTAGTGTATATACGGGTATCCGGTTTATATGAACACTCTGGGCAAATGGCAAGTACATCGGTAAGAAATTTATGTCTGGTTTATATTATGTTGATACATGATTAGTATGATGGTGTACTTATCTAGTGATCATGATGCATTTATGCACATACGACATATTATGATAACCGGGCAAGTATGAAAATCTTATGACATTGGCATATAGTAAATAATTAATAATCCAATGTGAAAGTTGATGCATTGGCATTTATCATTCTATATAAATGTAGCTATGAAGTTGAATAAAATTTAAATTATTGTTATTAACTTCATTTATTGCCTCACTCAGTTCGTACTTAGCGTGTGTTTTATTTTACACACGTAGGTAAATCAAGATGAGAGTGAGAAGAGCATTGCATTAAATTAGAAAACTCAACAGGTAATCACTGTAATGATAGCCTAATTAAGGTTTGGTTATTATAGTGGCATGTATACTTGCTAAACCTATTTGCGTGTGATTGACCTTTAAAGCTCGTTATGGTTTCAAGATAGGTGGCGTTTCTGGAAAGATTCAAGGTTAAGAATAACCTTAAGAGATGAGTTGCATGCTAAGATAATAGATTTATGATTGGAACTCGAACAAATAATTTAAGTCGGATTTAAATAAAGTTAAGTGTGCTTGGGCTGGAGAAATTAGAGGATGGGTGACCATCGGGAAGTTTTCTGAAAATTTTAAATTATCCTGATTATTTTTGGGTTTAAGAAGTTGTAACATTCCTGACTCGTACCCGGTGTATGGATACGGGAAAGAGGTGTTACAAGCTAATGAATATGCTTGTTCAATTCCTTTAACACCATATCAATACTTACCATAAATGTTAAGCTTTCAAGCTTAACTTACTTACCATTTTCATGCATGTTAACATAAGTAACATCACATGTACTAACATATGTCAAAGTAGTAAGTTTAATTCTTACCAATATCGTTGCCATTTATATCAACAAGCTCTCAACCTTCCCATCTTGTCTTTCAACTTATTTAGCCCAGAGTATTGAAATAAGAGAATTTAAGTACACGAGTCATCCCCGTATACCCAACTTTTCTTGAGTATACATATACCAACCTTCCTTGAGTATATATGAATATTGCACCGTAGTGCTTAGAATATTTATACAGCTGTTTATGACTCTACGGCTAGCCAACTATACTTTTAAATCTCTAAATCATACTTGGGCTTTATATCATCAAATATTTCATCCATGGCAATGTATATCAATATATATCAACATTGGGCAGTTCATACCTGAAATAACATTTCAAACTTACCTATGTAAATAATCAAATGATTAATACATTTCATATTCCAAATCTTGACTTATTTATATTATGTCAATCATATGCTCAATGACATAAATATAATGATAATAAACATTCATGTAGGGTCATCGCAAGCCATCCCAATAATGTATAAAATATCAATGTATTATGATATGTATGCAATTGCACTCACCTTGGCCACTTAACACAATGCCTCCCTAGGTCCTAGTTCAATCCTTTCTTTCATAGTACATCGAACCTTCTTTGATTCAGACTTAACTTCATAATCACATGAATAAAATAAATTATTTATTAGATTCAAATTTAACAATACCTTAAACATGCTGTCTAATATAATCATTTGAATATAAAATTTCCAAATATTTTCCTTTCTTCCTTGTACTGTTCAAAAACTCATTATGGTCTTTACTGACCAATTTGAACTTCGATTAACTCTTCCAAGCTTGCTAACTAACATTTAAATACAAAATGTTTCAAATTCCATTTTTTTGACAGCTTGCGCTACCTTCAAAGATTTACTTGTACTGGACAGAATACATACTGGATCTCAATTTCCTTTCTACCGCAGAAACTAGTTTCGATAGCAGTTCTAAAGGTATAAGCCACATAAATTAATAAAATCTACAAACATTATGAAAATTCCTTACATTCACGTCACAGAGCTGTCCAAGCAAAAACTGCTCTATAATTTTTTTGACCTTCATTCGATTAAAAATTCACATCTCTTAACTCGGAGGAAATCAAACTTGACTAACAAATCTTTACAACAGTACAAAATTAATCATCTAACCTTTTTGTAGAATTTATGGCGAATTTTAAAACTTACTGCCATAATTCAAATTCCAACATAACTTTCCATGAATAACTTCTAATTTACACCAACTTTTCCTTATTTCTCTTCATGTCAATTTAGTCCCATCACTTTACTTCAAATGGCTAGAATAAAGCTTGTATTCTTATGTTCTCTTTACATCATTCATTAAAATAAGCTTAAACCTTTACTCCTCTAATTTATCTTGATTTGTCAAAATGGTCATCAAATTTCCAATATAAGGATTCAAGCTTCTTAACTTTGCAAATTAGTCCTCAAATCAACATTACTACATTAATTCCTTCATTTTAACAAAAAAACAAAATCAAATTTACTCCTACATATCCTCTGCCGAATAGACCATTCAATTGACAAATTGTCAAAATGGTCATTGATGTGATTAATCATCGATTTAGCATTCTAACTTCATTTTCATGTCTCTAACATCATTAATAATATGAATTCACATCAAATTCATAAAAAATTAGATCTGGCCCTTAATTTTAAAGATTTCTGAAATGGTCCCTATGTATTTAACTTAGGGTTTTGCTTTCAAACAACAAATCAAGCTTACTAGATCATTAATCCAACATCACAAACCCTAAGTTAAACTTGAATCCATAAACCCTAATCATCTCTATATAAACCAAAATATGTAGGGTTTAAATCCCAACTCAATAACATGATTCTAACATCATACAAGCATGATTCTAACTTAAAATCAACCATGGATTCATAAAATCATAAAAGCCCCAATTTGTTCATAAACCTTAATTTATTCCTCATATCAAATCTCATCAACCAAGAAATTACTCTATGAATTATTTACATCAAAAGATAGAGCTCGAAGAGTAGAACAACTTTGTAGTTCGAAAGATTACCTAAAAATGAGACTAAGGGCTTAAATCGAGCTTGTGAAATCTTTTGTCTTCTTTTTCTTTTCACCGTGGTTTTGGACGGTACTTGGCTGATAATTCCTTCATATATCATGTATTTAAGACACTTGTATTATGAAAAATGAATTTTTAATTCAATAAATTTCACTTTCAAGAAATACCCTCCAACTAGATCTATATTTCTAATTTGTCATTTTGTAACATTCCAACTAGACTTAGTTAGATTCTAATCAGCCACTATTCATCAATAAAAGAAATCTCAAAATTCCTTCCATTGTCCCTTTTGGGAGAAATGACCAGAATGCCCTTTACTGATCAACTTATTCACAAAATTGCCATTCCATGTCATTTCAATCGATTTAAAATTTTCCCGATCTTTTTAACATCCAAATATTCATAAAATGATATTTTATGACTCTTATAAGGTCCATGAAACTATCTCTGAAATTTTAGCTCGATCCGATTATTAGAATATTTTTCTGAGCTTTATCGCTTTATAGCCATTAATATAGACTTCGTACGAAAAATTCAGGTAACATGGAAACATCATTCTTGGGTGTAAACTATTCATTTAAGGGGTTAAAATACATAACTTTTGAAAATTGCACTTTGATCCCTAAACTTTTCCAAAGTTTATACTTTAGCCACAAAACTTTCAAAATTCTCATTTGGTCACTAGCCAAAAAATTGGGATATTACAATTCTCTCCCCGTTAAGAAAATTCGTCCTCAAATTTTCAACATGTACCTGTTCAAAAAGGTGAGGAAACTACTTTCTCATATCTTCTTTTCTTTCCCAAGTCGTTTCCTCAACTTTACAATTCCATCAAAGAACTTTAACAAGTGAAATTGACTTATTTCCTTAGCTCTTTGACTCCATGTTTTATCATCTTTACCTTATCTTTAACTTCTTTAATTTGCTCAGGGCCGACTACATCTCGATCCTTTGAATTCAATCACACATGTGTTTAACATATCCTCCAAAATCTGAATAGTTCACTGTGATTGTCCATCTGTTTGAGGATGAAAAGATGTGCTAACATTGAGTCAAATATCCAAGGCTCTATGTAAAGACTTCCAAAATTTTAAAGTAAACCTCGGATCTCTATTAGATATTATCGAGGCTGGTACTCCACGTCGTTGAACTATTTCCTTAATATACAACTAAGCATAATTATCCCTAGATTAATCTGTTCGAACAGGGATAAAGTGTACTAACTTAGTCAATCTATTAACAATCACCCAGATTGAATCCTTCTTATTCGATGTCAAAGATAGTCCTAATACAAAATCCATCGTCACTCGTTCTCATTTCCACTGAGAAATGGAAATCAATTATGATAATTCAAAAGGTACCTAAAGTTCTGCTTTTACTTGTTGACATGTTAGATATTTAGAAACAAACTCAGTTATAACTCTTTTAATGCCTGGCAACCAATATCGACTCTTTAAATCTTGATACATCTAGTTTCCACCTAGATGTACAATCAAATGACTATAACATACCTCGAAGATAAGTTGTTTCTTCAATTCTTCATCATTTGAAAAAAATAGAATTTTTTCCTTAATAATACAAGCATCCATCAGATTAACTTCAAAGTCTTCGATTTCACCTTCTTCCACTTATTTGAACCTTAACAAACACTTCTCATCTTTTCTCTAAAAATCTTTTATTCAATCTAATAAAGTAGACTTTATTCTTAACTCGGAAATCAAAGCGCCATCTTCTTTTAATGTCAGCCTCGCATTCATAACTCTTAAGGCAACAAATGTCTTTCGACTGAAGGCGTTAGCTACCACATTAGATTTTCCTGAATGATAGTCAATGATCACATCATCATCCTTAAGAAGCTCGATCCACCTTCTTTTCCTCAGGTTCAACTCATTTTTAGTTAACAAATACTTTAAACTTCTATAATCCGTGTAAATATAGAATCATTTACCATATAAATAATGACGCTATATCTTTAAAGCAAATACAACCATTGCCAGCTCAAAATCATGAGTAGGATAATTCCTCTCATGCGTCTTAAGTTGTCTCGAAGCATAGGCCACTACTTTTCCTTCTTACTTAAGTACACTTCCCAAACCTTTGTGAGAAGCATCGTTATAAACCACAAAATCTTTGCCCGATTCTTGTTGTACTAATATTGGGGCTTCGATTAATATCTTCTTTAATGTCTCAAATTTTTATTGGTACGTATCTGTCCAACAGAATGACATATCTTTCCTCAATAGCTTGGTCAGTAGGGAGGCAATCATCGAGAAATTCTTTACAAACTTTCGTTAATAACCAACAAGTTTGAAGAAACTTTGAACCTCAAAAACATTCTTCAGAGGTTTCCATTCAACTATAGATGGTACTTTCATGAGATTTACTCTTATCTCTTCTGCCAAAACCACATGACCGAGAAAAGCAAGTTCCGGCAACCAAGATTTACACTTTGACAACTTAGCATATAACTTCTTTTCTTGAAGAGCCTGAAGAACAATGCGAAGATATGAATCATGTTCTTCCTTTGTCTTCGAATTGAATATCTTTTCCTTTCAAGTCTACATAAGACATCTGTCGATCATCATTCTTTTTAAGATTATCTTGTATAATCTTTACTTTTTCTTTCATTTCTTGTAATAGATCTGACTTAACTAATTTACGATCTTCAACTCATACCAATTTAATAGTGATTTTCACTTTTGACCATAGAGAGCTTCGTAGGGTGCCATATGTATACTTTCTTGATAACTATTATTATAAGCAATTTCTACTAATGGCATATATCTTTTCCATGATCTCGAACTCAATTGTACAAGCTCATAACATATCCTCAAGAAATCTTTCACAAACATTCGATCACAACCAATAAGTCTTAAGAAACTATTAACCTCTGTAATATTTTTGGGAATTTTCTCACTCCACAATAGACTGCATATTTTTAGGATCTACTCGGATCCCTACAGCTGAAGTAATATGACCTAAGAAAGCCAGTTTTAATAACCAAAACTCACATCAAGTCTTTCTAGTTTAGGTTAATTGAAATCCCGATAGAAAATATATCATTTCCTTTTCTTATTTCCTTTTATAAATAATCTCTACATGGTCGTAAAGAACTATCTTCCATCTTTACGAATAATTTTGGAGCTTCTCACAATAGCACACTGGATTGATTATAACTTCAGTCTAACAATTATTACAATTGAGCTTTTAACTCTTTTAATTCCTTCTAGAAAATTTTCCAGGTCACTTCTATTCTAAGTACTACTTTGTGGCATTAGTCCACCAAAATACAAACATGTTCCCTTGGTAACAATATTACTTCTTCTGAATTTTCAATTTGAATATCTTTCAGACCTTCCAATATGATTTTGATCATCCTTTAACTTCAAATAAGTAGTCATCAATTCACCTTTACTATAAAATTTAGGGCACTTAGAAACTTAAACTTTTAACAATTAATGCCCTAACAAATAAAGATACTAGAGGTTAAAGCCTCTCATGTATTTCTTCTAATATCTAAAATAGTATTCCCTACTCTTGAGCTTGAGCTCCCTACTGCACAAGTAGCTCAGCCAATTCAGAAGTCGAGAACAGTACATACTTTACTTCATCTATACTACTACGGGTCTCTTTCTGACCCCAAGCATTTATATTTCTCAAGTAAAGATACTTATTATTCTTCTTACTTTTTCATATCCGAATATCTTAATTTATCAAAGATATTCTTAACATTATTTAATCATAAATTTACAGTCCCACGACTCTCTTTTACCTTGAAGTGTGAGCCCTTACTATCTAAATTTCTTTGTACTTTTGCTGTTATAAACATAAGTGCATATATAGACGTTAAGGACTGACACCTTATAACTACTGCATCATCTCCTTATAATGAAGATAACTCAACCCAAACTGAAGTTGATTACAATACTTATTTCACTTTATTGTACTCGCTATGGGTCCTTTATTGACCTTTGAGATTCGTCGATTGACGAAATCTGGTAGTGTCTTAATTTTCTTACTATAATCTTATTATATCCTATACTAATGAGGAACAGCTTCAAGTCATACAATCAACACATCAGTAATATGACATTCTAGGGGCATGTATTTACTGACAACTTATAACAAACTTGGTTTAGCATCCAAAATTGGCTAAACTGTAGCTCTGATACCACTAAATGTAACACCCTTAACGTATACTCGTAGTACGAATACACATTGAGGATGTCACAATATTATTTAACAGAGTTCCAGACTTGTAAATTTTTTTTGTAAAACTTATGACATAAAACTAATTTATAAAATAACCCTTTCTTGACTTTCGAGGTATTCATAGCCTATTTGCAGATTGCTAGTTTTGACCCTGAATTGGTTTATAAAACATGTTAGTCAGCTATTCAAATAAGTATGTAACTCAGGGTGAAAACTAGGTACACTGCCTAGGCCCTTTCTTGAATTTAAAATCGTTACGATATAAACGATAAATAAAATGTTACCCAATTAAATATCATCACCGGTAATTCTTTAACCATACGAATAATTTATATTTATTTGACTATTAATCAAACTTATACCTTTAAAACAACTAACAAATAAATTGATACATGCCCACTAGAGAATATCATAAATTAGAATGTCTTACTGATGTTTGGCAGATTGCAGCTTGATCAACAAGCTTGCTCCTCTTCCTGTAAGTTTCCAATAACCTACGTGTGAAATAACACACGCTAAGTAGTCACTTAGTGAGGTAACTATAATTTAAAGTAAAGCATTTCAATGTATAGAAATAAAATAAATAAACAAATTATTGTGTATATTATATAAAAATATAGAATCGTATAAAACTGACTTATCAAAGTCATTCCTCTGTCATATAACAGTGCAATACAGTTCCTGCAAAATGGCAAACGAGTCCCAATTGCAGTTTATATAACATGATATATATGTCAATGCATCAACTTTCACATTGCATTAGTAATGATTTACTACATGCTAATGTCATAAGACTTTCATTCTTGTTCATTTGTCATAATAAGTCGTCTATGCATCAATGCATGAATATATATATACACCATGATACAAGCTAATGAATATGCTTGTTCAATCCCTTTAACAGCATATCAATACTTACCATAAATGTTAAGCTTTCAAGCTTAACTTACCATTTTCATGCATGTTAACATAAGTAACATCACATGTACTAACATATATCAAAGTAGTAAGTTTAATTCTTAACAATACCGTTTCCATTTATATCAACAAGCTCTCAAGCTTACCATCTTGTTTTTCAATTTATTTAGCCTAAAGTATTAAAATAAGAGAATCTAAGTACACGAGTTATCCCCGTATACTCAACCTTCCTTAAGTATATATGAATTTTGCACCGAAGTGCTTTAATATTTACCGATGTACTTCCATATGCCCAACCTTCGTTGAGTATACATATACCCAACCTTCCTTGAGTATATATGAATATTGCACTGTAGTGCTTAGAATATTTATATAGCTGCTTATGACTCTATGGCTAGCCAACTATACTTTTAAATCACTAAATCTTACTTGGGCTTTATATCATCAAATATTTCATCCATGGCAATGTATATCAATATATATCAACATTGGGTAGTTCATACCCGAAATAACATTTCAAACTTATCTATGTAACCAATCAAATGATTAATGCATTTTAGATTCCAAATCTTGATATATTTATATTATGTCAATCATATGCTCAATGACATAAATATAATGACAATAAACATTCAGGTAGACTCATCGCAAGCCATCCCAATAATGTATAAAATATCAATGTATTATGATAAGTATGCAATTGCACTCACGTTGGCCACTTAACACAATGCCTCACTAAGTCCTAGTTCGATCCATTCTTTCATAGTACCTCAAACCTTTCTGATTCGGACTTGACTTCATTAATCACACGAATAAAATAAAATATTTGTTAGATTCAAATCTAACAATACCTTAAACATGTTGTCTAATATAATCATTTGAATATAAAATTTCCAAATATTTTCCTTTCTTCCTTGTACTGCTCAAAAACTCATTATGGTCTTTAGTGACCAATTTGAACTTCCATTAACTCTTCTGAGCTTGCTAACTAACTTTTAAATATAAAATGTTTCAAAATCCATTTTTTGAAAGCTTGCGCTACCTTCAAAGATTTACTTGTACAAGGCAGAATACACACTGGATCTCAATTTCCTTTCTATCACATAAACTAGAAATCAGTTTTCGTTTGTTGGAAATGAAACTAGACTAACAAATTTTTACAACAGTACAAAATTTATCATCTAACCCTTTTTGTAGAATTTATGGCGAATTTTAAAACTTATCGCCATAATTCAAATTCCAACATAACTTTCCATGAATAACTTCTAATTTACACCAACTTCTCATTATTTCTCTGCATGCCAATTTAGTCCCATCACTTTACTTCAAATGGCTAGAATAAAGCTTGTATTCATATGTTCTCTTTACATCCTTCATTAAAATAAGCTTAAACCTTTACTCCTCTAATTTCTCTTGATTTGTCACAATGGTCATCAAATTTCCAATATAAGGATTCAAGCTTCTTAACTTTGCAAAATAGTCCTCAAATCAACATTACTACATTAATTCCATCATTTAAAAAAACAAAACAAAATCAGATTTACTCCTTCTACATATCCTCTTTGCCAAATAGGCCATTCAAGTTTGACAAATTGTCAAAATGGTCACTAATGCGATTAATCATCGGTTTAGCGTTCTAACTTCATTTTCATGTCTCTAACATCGTTAATAATATAAATACACATCAAATTCCTAAAAAAACATATATGGTCCCTTAATTTTAGAGTTTTCCAAAATGGTCCCTATGTATTTAACTTAGGGTTTTGCTTCCAAGCAACAAATCAAGCTTACTAGATCATTAATCTAACATCACAAACCCTAAGTTAGACTTGAATCCATAAACCCTAATCTTTTCTATTAAAATTGACATATGTAGGTGTAATGCCCCAGTTTTATGGCTTAGCGGTTTGGTGGTTTATTAGAAGGTCCGGTGGACTAGAGTAGGGATTCGAGTCAGTTTTGGGACCGTATATTTTTTGATAAGATAAAAATGTGTACAATAGTTAAAAACCATCTTTTAATGTATATTGATTTATGGGGGAATGAATTTTGGAAAATGGAATTTGGAAATGTGACATTTTGGTTAGTGACCAAAATGCAATTTTTGAAAACTGTTTTAAAGTGACTAAAGTGAAAAGGGTCAAATTTTTAGAACCCTTAGGGAGCTAAATTACAAAGTTTTTGCTGGTGGTTTCTCCCTTCAATTATATCATTTTAAACATGTGTTTTACAGGTGGATTATGAGGGAATAAAATATCTAAGTTAGTTATTAGCTTTTAAAGAAAATTTACGTAACTTTTTCCTAAACCTTTTCTCTCAACTTCTTTTCTGCCAAACAATCAGAATTTCATCAAAATCTAGAGCTTTTCACAAATCAATTGAGGGAGAAACTTCACAATAGGGGGAGGTTGATCCGAAAGTGATTGGAGAAGCGTTGGAGGTTTCGGATAGTTGATTTCGCATCGGCGAATCGAGGTTTCGTGTATCGATGAGTGAAAATGTGGTATAAAGCATTTTGATGTTTTGGGAACAGAGTTTTGGGAGTTAAGGTAGAGCTTGAAACGCTTACCTAGACTCGAAAGTAAGTATAAAGTGGTTTTACTCTCTCGGTCGTGCTTGTTTGAATGATTTTATGCACTTGGTTTAATGTTCATGTACCTACTGTTTAGGCAAGTTTTTAAGTATTCGATATACTTTTTCAAGCATGTTTTGCTTAAGGATGCACATGGTAAGTGATCCTTGTAAAGTACGGTTTATACTTATGTTTTAAAGGATGGTTGTTGCTTTGGAAATGGCATGGTTTAATGCTTGTTAAAACAATAAGGTAAATGTTATTTGGTTAATTATATTGGCAAGTGATGTGGTTTTAAAATTGTTATCGGATATAGTTGGCCGACCATAGGATTGAGGGCACTGTAAATAAGTCGCCTTGGATGTTGAGAGATTTATACGGTGCACCGAATACTCCATCCAAGTACCCTAACGGTAGAGGGGTTAGACAGTACTGAAAACTCTCGTTAGTGGGTAAATCACCTAATCGATGAGAGATTTATACGGTGCACCGAGGAGGATCTTGATGGACATTTGAGAATTGTGCTTTAGACGCTGTTGGCTAATTAGCTTTATGCTAAGTTAAGCAAATGTGAGTTCTGGCTTAAGGAAGTTGTGTTCCTCAGGCATGTTGTGTTGGCCGAAGGAATATGTGTCAATCCGCATAAGGTTGAGGCTGTAATGAGTTGGAAGGAGCCCAAGTCTGTGACGGAGGTTAGGAGTTTTCTTGGTTTGGTGGGTTACTACCGAAGGTTTGTAGAAGGGTTCTCTAGTTTGGCGGTTCCATTAACAAATTTTCTACAGAAGAATGTTTGGTTTGAGTGGACGGAGGACAGAGAGCGAGCTTTTGAAAGGTTGAAGGAAGCCTTGACGTGAGCTCGAGTCTTGATTCAACCAGTATCGGGGGATGAGTTCGTTGTTCATAGATGTGTCATATGTTGGGCTTGGTTGTGAGTTGATGCAGGAGGGTAAGGTAGTGGCGTATGCATCTAGGCAGTTGAAGGTGCATGAACGAAACTACCCTACTCACGATCTTGAGCTTGCAGCGGTTTTGTTTACCTTGAAGATCTGGAGGCATTACCTTTATGGTGAGAAATGTGTGGTTTATACGGATCATAAGACTTTGAAATATCTAATGACATAGAAGGAGTTGAATCTTAGGCAACATAGATGGTTGGAGTTGCGTAAGGATTATGATTTGACCATTGAGTATCATCCGAGGAAAGCCAATGTTGTGGCAGATGCTTTGAGCAGAAAAGTGGCTGTGGAGTCGAGAGCCATGTTTGCTCGGTTGAGTGTGGCGAATGACGAGGGTTTGTTGGCCGAGTTCTAGGTGAAGCCGTCCTTGTCGTAGATGATTAAGGAGAAGCAATTGTATGATGAGAACTTGGTACCTCATGTGGAAGATATCAGGGATGGAAATCCTACAGATTTCCATTTCAACGATGATGGGGTGTTGTGTTTCAAAGGTCGAATAGTGGTGCTTGAGGATGAAGAGTTGAGGCATACTATTTGGACTGAGGCACATGCTAGTCCTTTTGCTATGCATCCCAGTAGTACTAAAATGTATCGAAGGTTAAAAGAGGAGTACTAATAGGTTGGACTGAAAAAGGATGTGGCTGATTTCGTTGCTCGGTGTATGGTTTGTCAGTGGGTAAAGGTTGAGCATCAGTTTTCTTCTAGGTTATTGCAACTGTTGAGGATACCGGAATGGAAGTGAGAAAGAATCGCCATGGATTTCATGTATGGGCTGCCTTTGATTCTAACCAAAAAGGATTCCATTTGGGTGATTGTCGATCGATTTACGAAGTGTGCGCATTTTGTGACAGTGCATACTACGTATACCTTGGACTAGTTGGCTTAACTATACATCTCTGAGATTGTCCATTTGCATGGAGTGCCCAAATCTATAGTTTCGGATAGGGATCCGCAGTTCACCGCAAGGTATTGGGTGAGTTTTCATCGTGCTTTGGGAACCCGGTTGAGTTTCAGTACCTCGTATCATCCTCAGACGAATGGCCAATCGGAGCACGTGATTCAAGTTCTCGAGGATATGCTGAGGTGTTGTGTTATTGAGTACCAGGGAACATGGGAGAAGCAGTTGCCGTTGGTGGAGTATGCTTACAATAATAGTTATCTTGCTAGCATACAGATGGCACCTTATGAGGTGTTGTATGGCAAGAAATGTCGTATGCCCGTGTGTTGGGAAGAAGCGGGGGAAAAGTTTGTGTCGATGCCCAATGTTCTGAAAGGCACAACCGAAAAGGTAAAGTTGATATGTGAGCACTTAAAAGTAGCTGCAGATCGCCAAAAATCCTATGCGGATTTGATGCTTAGGGATATAGAGTACGCCAATAAAGTGTTTTTGAAAGTGTTGCCCTGGAAAAAGGTGTTGCGGTTTGGGCGGAAGGAGAAGCTTAGCCCGAGGTTAATTGGACCTTACGAGGTTATTGAGCGTGTGGGTCCTGTTGTGTATCGTTTGAGGCTACCTCTGGAGTTGGTGAAGATTCATGATGTGTTCCAGGTTTCGGTGTTGTGGAGGTATAGGTCAGATCCATCGCATGTTATGCCGGTGGAGGAGATTGAGTTGAGACCGGACCTATCTTACGATGAGGAACCAGTCGGGGTTCTTGATACCAGCAGTAAGGTTCTACATGGCAAGACAATAAAGCATGTTAAGGTGTTATGGAAGCATCACGGTGTTGAGGAGGCCACGTGGGAACGCAAGTCGGATATGGTGAAACAGTTCTCACACTTGTTTCCTCCAGGTAAATTTCGGGGATGAAATTTCTTAAGTGGGGGAGAGTTGTAACGCCCCAGTTTTAGGGCTTAGCGGTTTGGTGGTTTATTAGACGGTCTGGTGGACCGGAGTAGGGATTCGAGTTAGTTTCAAGACCGTATATTTTTTGGTAAGATAAAAATGTGGAAAATAGTTAAAAAACATCTTTTACTATATATTGATTTGTGGTGGAATAAATTTTGGAAAATGGAATTTGGAAATGTGACATTTTGGTTAGTGACCAAAATGTGATTTTTGAAAACTGTTTTAAAGTCACTAAAATGAAAAGGGTCAAATTCTTAGAATCCTTAAGGAGCTAAATTACCAAGTTTTTGTTGGTGGTTTCTTCCTTCAATTAAATCATTTTAAACATGTGTCTTATAGGTGGTTTAGGAGGGATTAAAATATCTAAGTTAGTTATTAGCTTTTAATGAAAATTTACGTTACTTTCTCCTAAACCTTTTCTCTCAACTTCTTTTCTGCCAAATAATCAGAATTTCATCAAAATCCAGAGCTTTTAACAAATCAATTGACGGAGAAACTTCACAATAGGGGGGATGTTGATCCGAAAGTGATTGGAGAAGCGTTGGAGGTTTCGGGTACTTGATTTCAAGTCGACGAATCAAGGTTTCGCGTATCAGTGAGTGAAAACATGGTTTAAAGCCTTTTGATGTTTTGGGAACAAAGTTTTGGGAGTTAAGGTAGATATTGAAATGCTTACTTAGACTCGGAAGTAAGTATAAAGTGGTTTTACTCTCTCGATCGTGCTTGATCGAATGATTTTATGCACTTGGTTTAATGTTCATGTACCTACTGTTTAGGCATGTTTTTAAGTATTCGATATACTATTTTAAGCATGTTTTGCTGAATGATGCACATGGTAAGTGATCCTTGTAAAGTATGGTTTATAATTATGTTTTAAAGCATGGTTGTTGCTTTGGAAATTGAATGGTTTAATGCTTGTTAAAACGGTGAGGTAAATATTATTTGGTTTTTTATATTGGAAAGTGATGTGGTTTTAAAATTGTTATCGGATATAGTTGGCCGACCATAGGATTGAGTGCACTATAAAAAAGTCGCCTTGGATGTTGAGGGGTTTATACAGCACACCGAATACTCCATCCAAGTACCCTACGTAGAGGGGGTAAACAATACCAAAAACTCCCGTTAGTGGGTTAAGCATCTAACCGATGAAAGGGGTTGGTATCCCTGTGGGTTAAAAGTGTACCCGGTTCATATTGTACCGCGATTGTTATTGTATTGCTATTCCGATTGAGATGGCTTGAAGTGTTGGGTTAACACTTGTTGAATCGTGTATCCGATGAACTCTTTTGTTATTGGACTTGTTTAATGATCACTTGTAAGCCAATATAATTGTTAATGTATCATTGATATGTTTTACGTTGTATAATGTGATTTATACATGTTTCTCATTGAGCTTTGCATTTGGTAGTAATGCATGGGAAGGCTTATGTAGCGGGTTAGCAATGTGACTTGCTGTTGATTAATGATACATGTAGCATACGGATTAATATGCTGGTTTTAATGATGTAAAGTGCATGTTTTAAAAATAGCATGATGTTTTAAAAGGACGATGTAACGTAAATGGTTTTAAATGCGTTGATGGTGTTTTGTTCTGAGCGTTCCTCACTAAGCCTTGTGTGCTTACGCTCTCTTTGTCCATCAATGCATACGCTCTCTTTGTCCATCAATGCAGATAATTAAAGTTTTGGAAGGCAGCAAGAAGCAAGAGGATCTTGGCAAGACTTGTTTCCAAAGTATGTTAGGGACTAGACTATAATGAATAAGGGCAATGGGGTACTAGTTGTGTTTTGGGATATGTTTTGTGGAACTCCCTATTTGAGCATGTTTCTTTAGTTGCTCTTGGGTTGTATATGGCCTTTAAAGATTGATTTTGGTGCTGGTTTATCTTTTGATATATTGGTTGGATGCATAATAGGAAGCATGCCTATAGATTTCCTTTTTGATGCATGAAGCCTTTTGTGTTGTTAGAATTGTGATGCTAGTTGGCTTGTGATATATTTGGCATGTTGGTGTGTGGTTTAAGCATGTTAGAGTGGTTAGAGTATGCTTTTGGGATGAAAAACCAGCAAAATGTGACATTTCAGGTACAAGCGTACCGATACGCGGGGGACCGTATCGATACGAGGGTTAGTGTTTCGATACACCTAGGCCATTTTGGTCTTAGCGTACCAGTACAGCAAGGGGTGTTTCGATACGAGTCTCAGCTTCTGGAAATCAACTTTTTCGTCCCAATCCCATGTATCAAAATGCCCGGAGAGCCGTATCGGTACGATCATCAAGGTTTTCAAAAGTTTGGTTTTTTAGTTAGGCGTATCGATACGGCATAGAGGTGTGCCGAAATGGGGTGTTTTAATTCGTAGTGATACAGGCTTACCTGTATCGGTACAGATGACCATTAATTCTATTATTGTCACTTTGGGTAGTTTTGACATCTTTACAATTTAGTCCCTAAATCTTGCCAATGCAATTGCATGTGATAGAATGATCGGATTGAGCTGAAATTTGAGGTGAAAGTTTGGAACCTGTCAAATTAAAAGTTGGTAACTTAAAAGGGAGCTTTAGTCCTAAAATTTTCTATATTTGCAATTTGGTCCGTAATTTGTAAATATGATCAATTGGATATCAAATTGATGCCCGATTGAGTTGGGGTTGCACCTGATGTCCACATGAACATGTGGGTTAATAATTGGCATATAGATAAGATAAAAAAGAAAAAAAAGGACTGGTTTTTTTGTATCTCTTCGGTTTGCTACGGAAAACCTAATGTGGCCTTCTTGGTTCGGTTGGGCGTCTAGGCCGGGAAAAGGGGGTTACAGTAGGTTTAAATCCCAGCTCAATAACATGAGTCTAACATCATACAAGCATGATTCTAACTTAAAATCAACCATGGATTCATAAAATCATAAAATCCCCAATTTGTTCATAAACCCTAATTTATTCCTCATATCAAATCTCATCAACCAAGCAATTATTCTATGAATTATTTACATCAAAAGATAGAGCTCAAAGAGTAGAACAACTTTGTAGTTCGAAAGATTAGCTGAAAATCGAGATTGGGGGCTTAAATCGAGCTTGTAAAATATTTTCTCTTCACCGCGATTTTGGGGGGTATTTGGATGATAATTCCTTCATATCTCATGTATTTAAGACACTTGTATTATGAAAAATGAATTTTTAATTCAATAAATTTCACTTTCCAAAAATACCCTCCAACTAGATCTATATTTCTAATATGCCATTTTGTAACATTCGAACTATACTTAGTTGGATTCTAATCAGCCACTATTCATCAATAAAAGAAATCTCAAAATTCTTTCCATGTCCCATTTGGGCAAAATGGCCAAAATGCCCTTTACCGATAAACTTATTCACAAAATTGACATTCCATGTCATTTTTTTCGATTTAAATTTTTCCCGATCTTTTTAACATCCAAATATTCATAAAATGATATTTTATGACTCTTCTAAGGTCCATGGAACTATCTATGAAATTTTTGCTCGATCCGATTATCAGAATATTTTTCTAAACTTTATCGCTTTATAGTCATTAATACAAACTCCTTACGAAAAATTCGGGTAACATGGAAACGTCATTCTTGGGTTAAACTATTCATTTAAGGGGATAAAATATATAACTTTTGAAAATTGCACTTTGATTCCTAAACTTTTCCAAAGTTTATACTTTAGCCACAAAACTTTCAAAATTTACATTTTGGTCAGTAGCCAAAAATTGGGATATTACAAGTATGAACACGGTTTATGTTTTTGGTTAATAAGGCAATGTGTTCTCCATGGTTTTGGGACTTGTAAATCTATTTTCCCATGGTTTTTAAGCATGTGAAGTGTTGGATTTTATTATTGGTTTGATATTGTTGAACTTGTGTGGATCCTTGCTTATAATAATGCTAGATGAGGGCTTAGGAATGCATCTAGTTAATTTGGAGTGGTCATGTTTTGATGATTCAAGCAAGTTTGTTCGGATGCTTTTGATGTATATGCCTTAAAAGTGCCTAGTGTGAATTTTGGTTGTTTGGTAGAATAATATTAGGAAGCATGCATATAGAATATCTAGGGGTGTATAATGCCATGTAATGCTGATGGTTCTGTGTTGTTTTGGTTAGGCATCTATCCTAGTAATTTTGTATAAGTGTTTGAAGCATGTTAGAGCGTTTTGGTTATCGTTAAAATGTGTTTAGACAACAATTTAGGGTAGGGATGGCAATGGATCCTGGACCCGACCCAAATTCGTAGATCTAGATCCGTTTTATAAGGTCTGAATCCTAAAATTTTGGACTCGACGGATTCGGGCCAGATCTGGATCCTCTAATTAAAGTACGGATCCGGGTTCGGATCTGACATTAAGATCTGGACCTAGACCCGTTTACCCATTTATAGAAAAACCCACCTTTTGTTTTAAAATATATAAAAATGACATAGTAGGTTTTAAAATATATATAAATATTTAATAGAGGGAGACGCCACAAAAAGTGAGTTCTTATAGGGTTGATTTTTATACCCACCGTCTTTTCGAATTGCAATTACTTTGAGAGAATGAAAAGTTAGCATTAAAGAGAGGGTTTGATGAGTATAGTGACGAGGATGATTTTGCTAGATCAAAGAGACAAAAAACTAGAACGGTGCCGGTGAGGGGTGAGGTTGATCAATACTTGGATAGTAATACTTTGCCTGAGGATAATGAATTTAATATTCTTAGTTGGTGGAAAAGAGACCGAAATTAACCTACTTTGCAAAAAATTTCCAAGGAAATTCTTGCAATTCTAGTTCTTCGATTGCTTAGGAAAGTGCATTTAGCATGGGTGGAAGAGTGGTTAGTGCTCACCGTTCTGGGCTTCATTCTCAAACCGTAGAGGCTTTAATGTGCTTGCAAAATTGGATGGTTGAAGATGTCAAAGGTAATTTTGTACTTATTAGTAGTTATATTATTTCCATTTCTTTGCTTTAATTTTATATTTTACATTATTTTCTAATGTAATTTTTATTTATTTATGATAAAGACACTTTTGAAGGAATACATGCTTATTCCACTATTAATGAAATTGTGATGATAATGCGGAAGTGGTGGATATGATTGGCATGGTATATAGGAAAGTTATTATATTACATAACCTTAATATTAATATTTAAATTTCACAAATATTATTTTCATTAAACAAAATTTTCTCTTTGGTTGGTTGTTTCTTGTTTGTTTTAGGATGTTGATGATTTAAGTAGTGACAAAGACTAGCACTCTAAGGAGGTAGAAGTGCGGTACTCGGCTTGCGACAATGGAATGTTTCATGATCTACATTTTTTAATGTTTGTGTTATTCAAAAGACATTTGTGTAATTGTGTTGGAGTTTTTTTGAGACTTTAGTTTATCGTTTTTTATTTTGTTACTAGTTGTATTGAAATTAATCTTTCCTCCATTGGAGATGTGATGTGAAATTAGTCAATGATAGTTTTATTACGTTAAAAAATAGGTCAAATGGTCGTTTTTTTAACAGACCCATTTTAAAACCGGATCCGTGAGATCTGTTGGATCTGGGTCCCAATTTTCTAGACCCCAGATCCGGGGTGGGTCTGGATCCAAGATGTGAAAATGGACCTAGAATTGGGTCCAACTGGATCCGATCCAGATTCGGCTTGCTTCCATCCCTAATTTGGGGCATTATAGGTCCAGGCGTACCAGTACGGGTGACCCTATTTCAGTATGAGTAAGCCATTTCAGGTTTAGCATACCGGTACGCAGGAAAGCATTTCGGTATGAGCCTAGGTACATTTGGCCAACGTTTCGGTACTTGAGAGGGTGTTTCGATACAACATAAGGATTTTTATGAAAGGCGTTTCGATACGCGTGGGCGTATTAGAATGAGTTTTAGCTACTAGAATTTGGGTTTTGGAAATTATTAAGGCATACCGAAACACCTCCAAGCATACCGGTACGCCTGCGGTTAATTATGTTATTTTGGAATTTTTGGAAGTTTCTATTTCTTTCAATTTAGTCCCTTAGTTTTGTGGATGCAATTGTATGAGCTTGAATGATCGTTTTTGCCTGAAATTTGACATGTAAGCATGTAATTGGACTAATTGAGGATTGGTAACCTTAATTTCAGTTTTGATCCTTAAATTTATTAAATTTGCATTTTAGTCCCTAACATGTATATTATGCAATTGGATGCCTTACCGTGGTCCGTTTCCTTTGAAAATTCACCCGCTACAAGTTTGAACACTTAGGATTAATAATATGCATATAGCCAAGATAAAAGAAAAAAATGGACTGGTCGTAGTTCTCTTGGTTCATTCGGGCATCTAGGCCAGGTCGAGGGGGTTACAATGAATCTTGTGCCACGACATTTGAAGAGCTAAAGTAGAAGCTTGCCACGACTCCTATAGTTGTTCCACCCGATTGGACTTTACCGTTCGAACTAATGTGTGACTCAAGTGACTACGTAGTGGAAGCTGTCTTAGGTCAACGAAAATGTAAAACTTTCGATGTGATATATTATGGTAGCAAAACACCTAACAGTTCTTAATTGAACTACACTGCTACGAAAAAGGAATTGTTGGCAGTTATATTTGCATTTGACAAATTTAGGCCTTATCTGATCGACACGAAGGTAATTGTTCACACTGATCATTATGCAATTAAGTACTTAATTTCTAAAAAAAGATGCTAAACCTCGGTTAATTAGATGGATTTTGCTCTTACAAGAGTTTGATGTAGAAGTTAAGGACAAGAAAGGAATAGAAAACCAAGTTGCCGATCATTTATCCAGAGTTGAAGGGATCAGCAAAGATGATGACCACGTGGATATTCATGACACGTTCCTGGATGAGCAATTGTTAAGATTAAAGCACTATGTTGAAAGCCATGTTAAGAGAGACAAGTTCACAATCTCCCTGGGAGATGCATGAAAATGCTCTCGCTAAGGATTTTTCATTTTATTTTTTTAGTTATTTTTAGACGTTATTTTTGGATTTTTGTTATTTTAGTATGTTTTGCGATTTTTCTTATTTATTTTGGTTATTTAAATTTTCAGTTAGTTAGGTTTATTAGTGTTTTTAAATATTAATTTTGGTTATTTATATTTCTTTTTGAAATTTAAATTTGAATCTTTTCTCTTTTTATTTATCCAATCTTTTACTTTTATTTTATTTTAACCTTTATATTTCTTTTTAGGTCATGAGTTTGAATTGGAGAAGAATTGAAGGAGTGTTGGAAAAAAAATCAAGAGAGAGCAAGGGCCGGTAGGATATTATAGGTTTAAATACCTAATTTTGTTCAAAACCTAGATTTATTTCATCTTTTTCTCTACCCTAGCCGCACCACTCTTCCCCTTACCATCATTGTGTTCTTTTTCGTCCAATGGTGAGACATCATTCAACCTTTCACCTTTCCATCATTCATCATTCACTTCACCATTATAACACCAACCTTATATCTCTCCTATTCATTTACTCTCTCATATTCACTTCATCTTCTTCCCATTTCTTTTCTCCATTGTTGAAACTTTGAGTTTTCTTTTCTTTTTCTTCTTAAATCAAAATAATATCTACAAGCCTCAAAACCATGGATGAAATTTGTCCCTCACGCACGCCACAACCATCATATTGTAAGTTCACCATGGCAGCCGTACAGAAGTGGTTCGAAGAGAAGTTTGTAACAAGACGAATTTGGGAGGAGCAAGGCTTTGCCTATGACATGCCACACCCGAGTTTTGGTCTTGAGGAGTTTGTATATGCCATGATCGAGAGCCATAAATGGCCAATATTTTGTGAACAACCGGCCGGAATAAACGTATTATGGGTAAGAGAATTTTACTCTCATATTTCTAGTCCAAATAACCCAGTTGTATTTGTACGTGGCAGGGACATTCTTCTCGACCCTACTACCATCAACGCCTATTATGGTTTGTTTTTCAAATAAGATAAACATGCAAAGTTCGTGGAGTATGTGACTCGCAAGAAGATGGACCAAGTTTTGAAGGATCTTAGCTTGGAAGGAACGGAATGGAACAAGGGAGAACTCAAGGGAAATGGTAAACAGCATTATGCCAAAACCTGAAGCTAAGTTGTGGAATAATTTTATTAAGACTCGTTTAATGCCTACCACACACAACACCACCGTTTTGTTGTCTCGATTGTTATTGTCGCACTCTATTCTTCACAAGCGTGTCATCAATGTTGGGCAAATAATTGTGAATGAAATTTATGCATGCAGTGTAACACCTCGGTTTTAGGGCTTAGCGGTTTAGAGGGTTATTAGGCGGTCCGGTGGACCAGAGTAGAGATTAGAGTCAGTTTCTGGATTATATATTTTTGGTATGGGAAAAATTATGGAAAAATGGTTAAAAATCATGTTTTAATATATGATTAATTTTGGTGGAATCAATTTTGGAAAATGAGATTGGGAGGTGTGACATTTTGGCTAGTGACCAAAATGCAACTTTTGAAAACTGTTTTAAAAGTTACTAAAATGAAATGGGTCAAATTCTTAGAATCTTTAAGGATCTATTTTACCAATTTGTTTCTGAAGGTTTCTCCCTTAATTTAATTAATTTAAACATGTGCTTTAATTAATAATTAAAGTGGATTTTGTTAAAAAGGTGGTTATCTTTTCTTAAACAAAAAAATCACGTCATTTTTCTCTCTATTCCCTCCTCAGCCAAACACTCAGATTTCATCAAATTTCCAGAGGTGGGGTGGTTTCTAACTTGATTTTATTGTTCCAAATTGTTTTACAAAGATTGTTTATACAAAATCTCACATTAATCTTGTGATTTCTTAGCTTTACACAAATCAATTGAGGGAGAAACTTCACAATAGGGGTAAGGTCCGAGATCTCCTCTATTGTATGGTTCTTTATTGAAATTCCCAAGCATTTGATCCTTGCTTTTGCATTTCTAATCTGATTTTGATGATTCTCTAATGATTTAATGAGATCTTTGGGGAAAATATGTTGATTCGCGAATTGAATCTGATTTCTAGTGTGTAATGATGATTTGACTCATATTTTGGATGTTTAACAATGTTGATAAGTGTTTTTTATCAATGGAATCCTGAAACATAAGAGTCTCTATTTGTTTAGGTTGTTAGTTTTGAGGTTTTGTGTTGAAATTATGGTTGTTAAGTTGCTGGAGGTGGTAGGTTGTCCTAGATCTATTTTTAGATGTTTTTTGGTGTTGAAAATGATGCTAGGTTGATAGATGTTGGCTGGGTTGTGAATCGAAGTGCTTTGGTCTCGATTTTGGTTGTTGTAGAGGGTTAATTGCGAGGGTGTTGTGGAAATTCGAGAAGGATTGTGTTTGCCGTGTTTAGAATGCATTATCATGCATTAATCCTCTGTTGTGTGGTAAAAATAGGTAGAGCTTGAAACTCTTACCTAAGCTCGGAAGTAAGTAAAGTGGTTTTACTCTCTCGGTCGTACTAGTTTGAAATGGTCTTATGCACTTGTTTTGATTTACATTGTACCTACTATTTAAGCATGATTTAAAGTATTTGATGTACTATTTTTAAGCATGTTTTGCTGAAGGATGCATATGGTAAGTGATCCTTGTAAGTATGGTTTATACTTGTGTTTTAAAGCATGGTTGTTGCTTTGGAAAGGGCATGGTTTAATGTTTCTTAAAAATAGTGAGGTAAATGTTGTTTGGTTAATTGTATTGGCAAGTGATGTGGTTTTAAAATTATTATCGGATATAGTTGGTCGGCCATAGGATTGAGTGCGCTATAAAATAAGTCACCTTGGATGTTGAGAGGTTTATATTGTGTACCGAATACTCCATCCAAGTACCCTAACGGTAGAGGGGTTTAACGGTACCGAATGCTCCCATTAGTGGGGTTAAGCATCTAATCGATGAGAGGGATGGGTTTTCCCTGTGGGTTGTTGTTGTACCCGGTTGTTATTGTACCGCGATTGTAATTGTATCGCTATTCCGGTTGAGATGGCTTGAAGTGTTGGGTTAACACTTGTTGAATCCGTGTTTCCGATGAACTCTTTTATTAATGGACTTGTTAAAGATCACTTGAAAGCCAATATAATTGTTAATGTATCATTGAAATGTCTAATGTTGTATAATGTGATTTATACATGTTTCTCCTTAAGCTTTGCATTTGGTAGTAATGCATGGGAAGGCTTAAGTGGAGGGTTAGCAATGGGATTTGCTGTTGATTAATGATACATGTAACATATGGTTTATTATGCTGGTTTGAATGATATAAAGTGCATGTTTCCAAAAGGGGCATGATGATGATGTTTTTAAAGAACGATGTTAAATAATTGGTTTTAAATGCATTGATGGTGGTTGTTTTGAGCATTCCTCACTAAGCCGTGTGTGCTTACGCTCTTGTTGTCCATCAATGCAGATAATTGAGGTCTTGGAAGGCAACAAGAAGCAAGGGATCTTGGCAAGACTTGTTTCCAAAGTATGTCTTGGTTTAGACTATAATGAATAAGGGCAATGGGGTACCTATTGTGTTTTGGGAGATATTTTGTGGAACTCCCTATTTGAGCATATTTCTTTAGTTGCCCTTGGATTGTAATTGGCCTTTAAAGTTTGTTGTGATGCTGGTTTACCTTTTTGACATGTTGCTTGAATGGACATTAGGAAGCATGCCTATACATTCGCTTTTGATGCTTGATACTTGTTGTGCTGTAGGAATGAAGTTGCTAGTTGGCTTGTGATACGTATGGCATGTTGGTATGGTGTTATAAGCATGTTGGAATGGTTTGAGAATGTTTTTGAGATGAAAAACTAGCAAATTGAGGCGTTTCAGGTCCAGGCGCACCGATACGCGGGGGACCGTATCGGTACGGCTAGGCATTTTTTGGCCTAAGGGATCGGTACGCGTAAGGGAGTATCGGTACATGTAGGTGATTTTTTGCCTGGCATACCGAAACAGGTAATGGTGTATCGATACATGTTCCAGCCTTTGGAATTTCACTTTTTGAATCCAACCCGTGTACCGGTACCCATGTAAGCGTACCGGTACGTATATTAAAAAGATTCAAAAGTTAGGCAAGTTCGTTATGGCGTACCAATACCCGACGTGGTGTATCGGTACCGGCATTTTATGCGTATCGGTATGGTGACACCCGTACCGATACTGAGGCTATTTTCTATAATGTTGGCTTGGCAGTTTTGCTTTTTTTGCATTCTAGTACCTAATTCTTGTCGATGCGATTGTATGAGCTTGAATGATCAATTTGAGATGAATGATCAAAACCTGACTAATTAAAGATTGGTATACTAAAAGTGGCTTAAATCCTGCAAATTTCTTGTATTTGTAATTTGGTCCCTAAATTGCAAATGTGATCAATTGAATGTCAAAATGATGTCCGATTGAGGTGGGTTATACTTGAGTGATGCATGTACATGTAGGACTAATAATTGGCATCTAGACAAGATAAAGAAAAAAGGACCGGGTTTTGTTGAATCTCTTTGGTTTGCTGCGCCAAACCTAATGTAGCTTCCTCGGTTTGGTCCGGCGGCTAGACCGGGTCAAAGGGGTTACATTTGGTGGTATCAAAGCCAGGTTTGGTTCATTTAGGAGGTTGTTGTGTTGTTACCATGTTTGATTTGCACGGTGATTGTTATATGTATGTTGATTGTTATGCACGGTGATTGATATATGAATGTCGATAGTCGTATGCTATGTTCGGGATGTTTTGGGGTACCCATTGCCTTATTATTATAGTCTGGAAAGTTTTGATTTTTGAAATGGAAGTCTTGGATCCTTGTTGAGGTTGGCCTGACTGCTTTGTTTTGAAATGATTATCATGCCTTAAATATATTTTAGCACGATGGGACCGAGGAGAGAGTTGCGATCTAGTGCGATTCCTACTACCGCTGGGCAAGATGATGAAGGAGAAGTTGTACCTCCTGGAGGGTTGCCACCGCCCCCACCTAGTCCACCTGAGGGAGTGGAGCAAGTACCACCTGTGCCGGCTGGGCTAGGGATGTGTGATATAGCACTACTGATACAGGCCATGACCGATGCATTTCAGGCAGCAGTTGCGGGTGTTCGTGTGCCAGCACCCTGGTTGAGGGGTAAGGTTTTCTGCTTGAGCGTCTTCGTAGTTTGGGCAGAGTTGAGTTTCGATGGTGTCGCCTGAGGCTTCTGAGGGTTGGTTGGCCAATACTGAGAGGATACTGGGCCAGATGGGTTGTACTGATGCTTGTAAGTTGGGTTGTGTTGTTTCCCTGTTCTAGGGTGATGCCTATACGTGGTGGACTACTACTATATCCAGTATGACGACGGATGATGTGACTTGGGAGTTCTTCTATGAAGCTTTCCAGAAGAAGTTTTTGGGAGTCCGATATCAGGACGAGAAGAAGCGGGAGTTTATGGCACTGGTGTAGGGCAGTATGTCTGTGGCAGAGTACGAGGAGCAGTTCGTGAGGTTGAGTTAGTATGCACCTGAGTTGGTTCCTGATGAGTGTACTCGATGTGATCATTTCCGTTATTGGCTTGTGCAGGATGTTAAGTCATACATGCTTGCTACTGATTATACCGACTTTGATGTGTTGGTTTCGCGAGCCAAGGATATGAAGCAGAATTTGGGTTTGGCTTCTTGATCATGAGGTTTTAGCTCGGGTAAGAGAGCTACTGATTCAGGTTACAGTGGTGGTCAAGCCAAGAGACGCCGTGATAGAAGGTTTCGCCTGGAGCCGAGGCATGGTGGAGGTGTTGTGGGATGTGGAGTCCAGAGGGAGGGTGCCCAGGTCAGAGCCTTATATAGCACTTGCTGGGTTTGCGGATCCTGAGACTATTTGAGGCGAGATTGCCCACGGTTGGCCAGGAAGGGTCATGCACCTATGCCTGTGGTGGCTAATGCTTGTTGGAGTTGTGGGTTGGGCGACCACCAGAGGCATGATTGTCCGTTGCTGGCTCGAGGTGGGCAGGGTGCTGCACCTGTTGTTGCTCCGCAGTGGGGTCGTGGTCGTGGCCGTAGACGTTTCAGCGTCGAGATGTGGGACAGAGGACTGTCGCTCATACTGTTGCTATCTAGCCTGAGGGAGGTGGACCGACTAGGGTGTATGCGCACTGTGAGGGTCATAATGACACCGATGTGATTGTAGTTACTTTACCCTTCAGTCTCTGTCGTTGTATTCGTTGGTTGAGTTTGGATCTACTCATTCATACATTTTGAGTGAGCGTGCTAAGTTGCTTGATATATCTGTTGAAATTCTTAATGTGGGAGTTAGAGTGACTAGCTCTCTTGGAGATACGACCATGGTTAGGAGGTTGTATCGTAGGTGTCCGCTGATGGTTCAGGGATATGTGTTTGCCGTAGACTTGATGGACCTACCATTCTATGGTTTTGATGTGATATTGGTTATGGATTGGTTGACCGAACATCGGGTTATGGTGGATTTTGAGACTAAGCGGATATCCTTGAGGTTGGCAGATGATTATGGGGTGGTGGTTGTTGGTGAAAATGCCATGTTTCTGTCCAATGTTGTTTCAGCTTTGGATGCGAGTCGGATGTTGGATTCGGGATGTTAGGCTTATTTGGCTTATGTTATGAATCCTGGATCAAGGGAGTTGAGAGTGTAGGATGTTCGCACCGTATGTGAGTTTCTGGGTGTTTTTTCGGAGGAATTGCTGGGGGTGCCACTTGACCGTGAGGTAGAGTTTGGCATCGAGGTTTTTACGGGCATGGTACCATTATCAATTACTCCATACTCCATGGCTCCGAAGGAATTGAAGGATTTGAAGACGCAGTTGCCGGAGTTGTTGTAACGGGGCTTTATTAGACCCAGAATTTCACCATAGGGAGCGCTAGTGCTGTCTGTGAAAAAGAAAGATGGTACGGTGCAGATGTGTATAGATTACCGACAGCTGAATAAGTTGACAGTGAAGAACAAGTATCCCTTGCCGTGGATAGATGACCTATTTGATCAGTTCAGAGGAGCCTCGGTGTTTTCCAAGATAAATTTGCGGTCGGGGTACTACCAGTTAAAGGTGAAGGAGGTGGATGTGCCCAAAACAACTTTTCGTACGAGGTATGGGCATTACGAGTTTCTTGTGATGCCATTCGGTTTGACCAATGCTCCAGCTGCCTTTATGGACATGATGAACCGAGTGTTTCATGAGTTTTTGGATCAGTTTGTGGTGGTGTTTATCGATGATATCCTTGTGTATTCTCGTACCGAGGAGGATCATGATAGCCATTTGTGAATTGTGCTTCAGAAACTGATGGAGAATTAGTTGTATTCTAAGTTAAGCAAATGTGAGTTCTGGCTTAAGGAAGTTGTGTTTCTCGGACATGTAGTGTCGGCTGAAGGAATTCGTGTCGATCCACATAAGGTTGAGGCTGTAATGGGTTGGAAGGAGCCCAAGTCTGTGACGGAAGTTAGGAGTTTCCTTGGTTTGGCGGGTTATTACCAGAGGTTTGTGGGAGGGTTTTCTAGTTTGGCGGCTCCGTTAACAAAGTTTCTATAGAAGAATGTTAAGTTTGAGTGAACGGAGGATAGGAGGCGAGCTTTCGTGAGGTTGAAGGAAGCCTTGATGCGAGCTCCGGTTTTGGTTCAACCAGAACCGGGAAAGGAGTTTGTTGTTTATGGTGATGTGTCATATGTTTGGCTTGGTTGCGTGTTGATGCAGGAGGGTAAGGTAGTAGCGTATGCATCTAGGCAGTTGAAGGTACATGAACGTAACTACCCTACCCATGATCTTGCGCTTGCAGTGGTAGTTTTCGCCTTGAGATCTGGATGCATTATCTGTATGGTGAGAAATGTGTGGTTTACACGGATCATAAGAGCTTGAAATATATGATGTCACATAAGGAGTTGAATCTTAGGCAGCGTAGATGGTTGGAGTTGCTTAAGGATTATGATCTGACCATTGAGTATTATCCGGGGGAAGCCAATGTTGTAGCAGATGCTTTGAGTAGGAAAGTTGCTGTGGAGTTGAGAGCTATGTTCGCTCGGTTGAGCATGACGAATGATGAAGGTTTGTTGGCTGAGTTGTAAGTGAAGCCGTCCTTGTCGCAGATGATTAAGGAGAAGCAACCGTGTGGTGGGAGTTTGGTATCTCACGTGGAAGACATAAGGGATGGAAATCCTATGGATTTTCATTTCAACGATAATGGGGTGTTGTGTTTCAAAAGTAGAATAGTGGTGCCTAAGGACGAAGAATTGAGGCGTATTATTTTGACTGAGGAACACGCTAGTCCTTTTGCTATGCATCCTGGTAGTACTAAGATGTATTGAGGGTTGAAGGAGGAGTACTATTGGGTTGGATTGAAGAGGGATGTGGCTGATTTTGTAGCTCGGTGTATGGTTTGTCAGCGGGTAAAGGTTGAACATCAGTTCCTTTCCGGGTTGTTGCAACCGTTGAAGATACCAGAATGGAAGTTGGAAAGAATCACCATGGATTTTGTGTCTGGGCTGCCTTTGACGCCGACCAAAAATGATTCTATCTGGGTGATTGCAGATCGGTTTACGAAGTGTGCATATTTTGTTCCAGTGCATACTACGTATACCTTGGACAGGTTGGCTAAGTTGTACATCTCTGAGATAGTGCGTTTGCATGGGGTGCCCAAATTTATAGTTTCAGATAGAGATTCGCGGTTCACCGCAAGGCTTTGGGTGAGTTTACATCGTGCTTTGGAAACCCGGTTGAGTTTCAGTACCTCGTACCACCCTCAGTCAGATGGCTAGTCGGAGCGCGTGATTCAGGTTCTCGAGGATATGTTGAGGAGTTGTGTTATTGAGTACCAGGGAACTTGGGAGAAGCAATTGCCGCTGGTGGAGTTTGCTTACAATAACAATTATCATGCTAGCATACAGATGGCCCCTTATGAGGCGTTGTATGGCAGGAAGTGTCGTATGCCCGTCTGTTGGGCAGAAGCGAGGGAAAAGTTTGTGTCTATGCCTAATGTTTTGAAAGGCATGACCGAAAAGGTAAAGTTGATATGTGAACGCTTAAAAGTGGCTGCAGATCGCCAGAAATCCTATGCGGATTTGAAGTGTAGGGATATAGAGTACGTTGTGGGTGATAAAGTGTTTTTGAAAGTGTTGCCCTGGAAAAAGGTGTTGCGTTTTGGGCGGAAAGGGACGCTTAGCCCGAGGTTCATTAGACCATACGAGGTCGTTGAGCGTGTGGGCCTGTTGCGTACCATTTGAGGTTACCTCTGGAGTTGGGAAAGATTCATGATGTGCTCCACATTTCGGTGTTGCCGAGGTATAGGTCGGATCCATCACATGTCATGCCAGTGGAAGAGATCGAATTGAGACCAGACCTATCTTACGATGAGGAACCTGTAGAGATTCTTGACACCAGCAGTAAGGTGCTCCGTGGCAAGATAGTCGAGCTGGTTAAGGTATTGTGGAAGCACCGCGGTGTTGAGGAGGCCACGTGGAAGAGTAAGTTGGATATGCTGAACGAGTTTTGGCACCTGTTTCCTCCAGGTAAATTTCGAGGACGAGATTTCTTAAGAGGGAGAGAGTTGTAATGCCCCGGTTTTAGGGTTTAGCGGTTTAATGGGTTATTAGGTGGTCCGGTGGATTAGAGTAGAGATTCGAGTCAGTTTCGGGATCATATATTTTCGGTGTGGGAAAAATTATGGAAAATGGTTAAAAATCATGTTTTAATATATGATTAATTTTTGTGGAATCAATTTTGGAAAATGAGATTGGGAGCTGTGACATTTTGGCTAGTGACCAAAATGCAACTTTTGAAAACTATTTTTAAAGTGACTAAAATGAAAAGGGTCAAATTCTTAGAATCTTTAAGGCGCTATTTTACCAATTTGTTTCTGAAGGTTTCTCCCTTAATTTAATTAATTTAAACTTGTGCTTGTAGCGATGTCCCGATAAAATGTTCGCTAAAAATGGGGTTTGAAGGTGTTTGTGGTTTTTCGGATATAAAAATGTTTATTCCGTGGGGGTTCTGCAAAAACTGTTTTTTATTTAAAAATGGAGTCACCACCGGCCACTTTAAGGTAGGTCAGACACCATAAAACCAGAGATTTTTAAAATTGTTGGGTTCGGGAGTCGGTTACGGATGGGGAAGGATTAGCGCCCCCACTCCGGCCAAAATTAGTACTTTAATAATTATTGCTTTATTAATATTAAACTTTCCGGATTAAAGTGACGGTTAAATTAAAATTTGGTTATAAGTGCGAGTAGATTTTAAAGACCCCGTTATCCGAGAGTAAACGCCCAACCACCATCACTACGCCTGATACTGGCCCCGTTTATGCTCGGATAAAAGGGCACTGCATTGACAATTTATATTCCATTATGAAACCTTAAAAAGCAAAATAATCTAAATACAAGGTGATAAAAATTAAACATAAATGAATAAATGCTAACATAAATACTAATCTAACATAGTAAAATACTAATCTAAAACATTCATAAATATTAATCTAACACATAAATAAAATCAAATCTAACATAAATAAAAACATTCATTTAAAACATAAATAAATACTAATCTAAAATATAAATAAACATACAAACTAAAAAAAGAACCACTATTTAGAATTAACTAATACTTCATTAAATTATAAAAATTACAACACAAATAAAAAAGGGAAGAAAATATACCTAACTAGGAGCTCCAATGGCGAACCCCGACTGAACCCCACCGAGATCTACCATGACCTCTCCAAAAATTAACTAGATCGGATCCAAAATAGGACCTCGATCAAACTGATTACGACCGAGGACACTGCCCGGTCCTTGGCTACCCGGGAGTCTAAACCCCCTTATTTGGGCATGCTTTCACCGATTCATTCTTTTCAATCCCCCCATGCCTCCTACTTATAGGCAATTGGGGGGTTGCTTGGGTGACGTGGAGAGCTTAGCTCCACACAACTTTTTTGCCTTTTTATTTATTTTGATTTATATTTTAAATTAATAATATTACTATTGCAACAATACTAAAAATACTAAAAACTCGGACAAAAATGAGTGATTACAGTGCCCTTCTTTGCTTGTTCTTGTGAAACGATGACAAAGCAAAGATCAAAAGCACTCATTTTTTACCTACTTTATTGTTCTTGTAGCTTCGAAATCACTTGTTATTTTGGAACTCTTCGCTTTTCCTCAACCAAATCTTCGGGTTCTTAAGTTCTTCCTATATAGAACTTCTTCACCTTCCGATCTTTGAGCTATAGGTTTTTTTCTTGAAATCTTGGAGTTAGGGTTCTTCCTATATGGAACCTTTCACTCTGAAGCCTCGAGTTGCGAGTCCCTCCTATATAAAACTCTTCGCCTTCAATGCAGGTATCAATGATATCACCTTATCTTTATCCGATACCTTGCAATCATATGTTCTTCTAGAATCTTCCGCTCTTCCTCGGACGAATTCTTCGGGTTTCCTGTTTGTGGTCTCAGAATCACGAGCTCTTCTAGAACTCTTCGCTCTTCCTCGGCCACCTCTTTGACCTGTATGCACTTAAATATTAGTCTTGAGAAGGCATCCTTACAAAAGGCTTATATTAAGAAATTTGTTTAAAATAAATCATCCTTATGGAAGGATCAGGATAAAAATAAAATTGAATTTTAAGAGAAATATCTTTATGAAAGTATAAAATTGGATAATTAAGAAACTCATCCTTATGGAAGTATAAAATTAAGAAATTTAGTTTAAAGAAAAACATCCTTGTGAAAGGATCAGATTGAGAAATCTAAGTTTTAAGAAAAACATCCTTATGAAAGGATCAAATTAAGTAATTTGTGTTTTGAAAAAACATCCTTATAGAAGGATAAAATCAGGAAATCCAAGTTTAATAAAAATGGTATCTCGCTTTGAGACTACCAAAAGGAGAAAACATCCTTATGAAAGGATCAAGTTAAGAAATTCAGTTTTAAGTAAAACATCCTTAAGAAAGGTTTAAATTAAGAAACTGGTTTTAAGAAAAATATCCTTATGAAAGGATAAAATTGAGAAATTTAGTTTTAAGAAAAACAACCTTATGGAAGGATAAGATTAAAAAATCTAAGTTTTAAGAAAAAAAAAACATCCTTAAGAAAGGATTAGATTAAGAAATCTAAGTTTTAAGAAAAACATCCTTATGAAAGGATAAAATTAAGAAATTGATTTTAAAGAAAACATCCTTAAGAAAGAATTAAATTAAGAATCTGGTTTTAAGAAAAATATCCTTATGAAAGGATAAAATTGAAAATTTTAGTTTAAGAAAAACACCCTTATGAAAGGATCAGATTAAGAAATCTAAGCTTTAAAAAAAACATCCTTATGAAAGGATCATATTAAGAAATCTAAGTTTTAAGAAAAACATCCTTATGAAAGGATAAAATTAAGAAATTGATTTTAAAGAAAAACATCCTTAAGAAAAGATTAAATTAAGAAACTGGTTTTAAGAAAAATATCCTTATGAAAGAATAAAATTGAGAAATTTAGTTTTAAGAAAAACATCCTTATGGAAGGATCATATTAAGAAATCTAAGTTTTAAGAAAAAACATCCTTAAGAAAAGGATTATATTAAGAAATCTAAGTTTTAAGAAAAATACCCTTATGAAAGGATAAAATTAAGAAATTCAATTTTAAGCAAAACATCCTTAAGAAAAGATTAAATTAAGAAATTGGTTTTATGAAAAATATCCTTATGAAAGGATAAAATTGAGAAATTTAGTTTTAAGAAAAATATCTTTTAAAATGATGCCCCGGTTCTATCCGTCCTGACATCAAAAGAAATTCATCAAAGGTGATGGCTCGAGAATTCAAAATCTTGATTTGAAATCATGAGATAATCTATCTTTTTCTTCTTTTTCTTTTTCATTTTCTTCTTTTTTTTTCTTTTTTCTTCTTTCTCTTTTTTCCTTCCTTTTCATTTTCTTTCTTTTCTTTTTTCTTTCTTCTAACACTTGAGTGCGTGTCTTCTTAACAGGTGCAAAGGTGCACGAAGTTCTATGATACAGATGATGCATGAACATATTTTATGATGCAAAGGTGCAAAATTTTGTTTTTTTTTTCCTTTTTCTCTTCTTCTTTTTCTCTTTTTCTTCTTTCCTTTCTTCGGGGTAGGTAGGCTTCATCTTGTGACTACAACCATTCCTCATTCTTATGCCCCGATAAAATTTGCCTTTAAAACATTATTGTCCCTTCTCTGTTTGAACCTTCCAGCCAAGTGACCTCGGTCGATATCAACTCTTTGCTTAAGAAAAATCCTTTGACTTTTTTCACTAGTCAAATCCTCTCATCTCTGTGTCACTTCTGGTCTCTTCTAATTTGAACTCCTATACGCATGAGATCTTTGCTATTTTATGGGCAATGATGCCCCACTCGCCTTGGATTCAATGAGCAACATATCTTGATTTTTCACGGACAATGATGCCCCATTCAATCTTGATTCAACTCATCGTCATTTTTTTGACACTACATGATGAGTCTTCATCTATCTTATCATTAGGGCTGGCAAAATACCCCCACGCCCTGAACTCATCTTTAATCTTCTTGCAACACCTTGGTGAGAACTAACTCTTGGTCCCTATAATAAAAAGGTTAGTATTTTGCAAATAAACTGAGAAATTTAGGAAAAAATGCAAAACATCTTTAAAAATTGATGTTTAGATGAAATGGTAAAGAGGAAAATACCAAACATTTTTGAAAAGTGAATGTTTGGAGTAAACGATAAGTATTAAACAAATTGAAATTCGAAAACTGTCAAACATTTTTGAAAAACTAATGTTTGGAATAAATAATAAAGATTAAAAGAATCGACAAAAATGTCAATTAATGTTCGACCCTAAAATAACAAATGCACTAGAAAATTTATCTATTTAAGAAATATTGCCTATTTTGGCGATATAAGCATATGTATGTTCTCACCTGGTCCATTTAGGCTTTTGAGAGGAACGTTTCCCATACCTAATTTCTAACCCATTCAAACTGGCTCTCTTGATCTCACCACTCACTATGCCCCCCCATCCTCTCCTCATTTGGGTGTCGATCAGGAACTTCGAGGTTTGACGTTCCTTGAAGAAAGGTTAGCCCTTATAGGCAGGATGTAATCTGAAGACAAACTTAGATATCCATATACGATATGAATGGTCTTTGTAGGCTTATAATATAGGCTATGGTTCATGGTTATGAAAGAAAGGATATATAGGCCCAAAATGAGTATTTAAGGGTGATGAAACCAATGATCATTTCTTCTGGTTAAAATATCTTCTATGCGTTTGTTGATCAGAATGTGCTCAAATAAAAAACTTCCTTGATTTATTTATAGGATTGCTCTAGACTGCCCATTTCTGGGTTTTCACCCTAGAGTTTATTTCTTTCTTTGTAGCTTTGGAATCTGTATCTTGCATCTTGAATGAATGTTGATGCGTTTCTTATTCACATGAAATCGAATCTTCTCTTGTTATCGTTTATTGCACTTTGTAATAGTGCTTTTAATCTTCATTGTTTCAAACTTCTTGTTGGCACACTTTCAGTTTGGTTTAGCCAATCCTTTTAAGCAAAAATTTCTTTTACTGGCTTATTCTGATATTTCTCTTGGTCTTCACGTTTAGGACATTGATTCTCATTTCTTTCGCTTATTCATGGAGCGCCATCTTTGTAATGCGGTCAAAACTAGGCGATTTGAACAAAATCTTCTTCTTCTTTGCCCCAGTGTGGGGGTGATCCTTGGTTTGGGATCAAATGAAAAGAAATGAACAGGCTCAAAGGGGGACAGCAAATGGATATTTTATATTATTTGCGAAGTGGATTGAAGGAATGCCATTCAGCATCTCATACATGGATATCAAAATAGTCTTCAGAGGGTAAAAGTTTAGGGTCAACACTCTATTCAAAGATCTTAAACAACAAGTGCCTGAGAAGAAAATTTCCTAAAATGGAAACTGCCCATTATCTACACACTTGTTTTGTTCCTCTATCGGCCTAAATGGACTATCAGATACTTGCATTCGCAATGACCTAATAAAAAAATGGTATGTACATATGTAGGCTTTTTCAAAAATATGTGTATATGCGTATGGGAAAACAACTATCCCATAACAATGAACAAAGAATGCAAATATGCTTTCTGAATAAATAAAAATTTCATTACGACAAAAATAACTTCATTCTGAAAAAATGTGACTTAGCTTATAGATTTCTTTTGCATTTTTCCCAAATGCACAGGGATCAAGGATTTGAATTGCCTTTACCGGTAGCCGTTTGCTTCGGGCTAGTTGTACCATTCCCTAGGTACAATCAGTTTATACCAATTATGACATTGGACTTTTCCAAAGGATTTATTTTCCTTTGACCATTCGAAAATGGATTTTTGGTGAAAAATTAATTTACAGCTTTGTTTATAGATTTCTTTTCCATTTTTCCCAAATGCACAGGGATCAACGGTTTTGAGTTGCCTTTACAGGTAGCTGTTTGCACTGGGCTAGTTATACTATTCCCCTGAGTACAATCAATTTATACCAATTATGAAATCGGATTTTTCCAAAAGATTTATTTTCCTTTGACCATTCGTAAAAATGGTTTTTCGATGGATACTTGAATTATCCATTGTCTTAAACTTTACCGTGTTTAACCACGTTATGCCAACATTTCTGTCGGACTTGTTAAACTCTATTGAACACTTTCCAATTTTGTGAGCATGAAAACTCACAAAAAAATCTTTTTCTTCTTTCATCCTTAAGAAATGACAGAATTAAGGATTCTCCTATTTTCAAAAAAAAACAATCCTTAAGAAGATAGAATTAAGAAAAAAACTTCTTAAGAACTATGAAAAACGTTCTTAAGACTGGTAGGATTAAAATATCTTTAAGAAATGTTTGAGAGAGAAAAAAAACAATCATTGAGAAAGGAAATGATTGAAAAATTTTGTTTTTGAGAAAATCGATTGAGAAATTATTCTTCCCCTTTTTTTGAGAAAAAAGAAAAATCTTAAGAGAGGAAAGAATTGAGAAATCCATTTTTTTAACAAAATCCTTATGAAAAGATTTAATTGAAAAATATTTCCTTTGAAAAATGTCCTTATGAAAGGACTAAATTAAATACTCGTATTAAAAGATGTCCTTGTGAAAGGATCGAAAAAGAAACTCTTATTATTATTTTTGAAATGATTGAAAAAAACTTTGCTAAAAAATATTTATTCTCATGGGAGGATGAAAAAAGCTCAAAAATGTCCTTGTGAACGGACTGGATCTAAGAACTTGTTAAGACAAATTGAAATGTTCATTTTTTTCTTTAATCGCCATTATGAAAGGGATGTATTTAGAAATTTGGTTGAAAGAATATAAAAGTTCATTCTTAAAAAATGTCCTTAAAAGGATTTACCTTTTTTTAAAAATAATTTGTGAAAAATTTTTTTGGTATGTGATTTTATGCAAATGAGATGCATACACGTGCTTCCGAGGTGATGCAATGTACGAAATGTAGAAATCATAACAATAATCAACAAATGCAAGAATGAATGCAAAAAAGAAAACGGGTAAGTACTGGATAAAATAAATAAATACATAAATAAATTGTAAATTAAATAAGGTAAACAAACAAGACAACCCTATTTATATCCTGTCTAAAGCACCTAGGTTATCCGCATGGCTCTAAAGGGGTGGGTTTTTATATGTTCTCTACATGCAGTGTTGGTGCTAAAGGGTACCTGAATTGTCCTTGCTCTACTCTACTAAGAGTAGCAAGGCCCTCGATCATCACCCATTATAGGCTCCTTTCAACCGGGTTCAATTCAGGGGGACCCATTCGCTTATGCCTGCACGAAGGAACGATATCCTTACGAAAGCATAAGGTTCTCGAGCCCCGAAGGTACTTGATAGGCCTACATGGAGGAACGATATCCTCACGAAAGCATTAGCATTTCCCCCCACTTAAAAAGGATGGGTTTATATGCCAAATTTTAAATGCGTTAAAATAAACGAGCAATTACAATCGAATATTAATTTAATAGTCACTTTAACCCAGAACTTCTAATATTATTAAAGCGGTAATTATTTAAAAAAGCTTGAATCTCATTTGTTTTTGAAAAACAAAAATCATGTCCCCTGCGGAGTCGCCATCTGTAGCGATGTCCCGATAAAACGTTTGCTAAAAAATGGGGTTTGAAGTTGTTTGTGGTTTTTCGGATATAAAAATGTTTATTACGTGGGGGTTCTACAAAAACCGTTTTTTATTTAAAAATGGAGTCGCCACCGGCCACTTTAAGGTAGGCTGGACACCGTAAAACCAGATATTTTTTAAACTATTGGGTTCGGGAGTCGGTTACGGATGGGGAAGGATTAGCACCCCCACCGCCCAAAATTGGTACTTTAATAATTACCGCTTTATTAATATTAAACTTTCCAGATTAAAGTGACGATTAAATTAAAATTTGGTTATAAGTGCGAGTAGATTTTAAAGACCCCGTTATCCGAGAGTAAACACCCAACCATCATCACTACGCCTGATACTGGCCCCGTTTACGCTCGGGTAAAAGGGCACCGCATTGACAATTTATATTCCATTATGCAACCTTAAAAAGCAAAATAATTTAAATACAAGGTGATAAAATTAAAACATAAATGAATAAATACTAACATAAATACTAATCTAACATAAATAAAATACTAATCTAAAACATTCATAAATATTAATCTAACACATAAATAGAAACAAATCTAACATAAATAAATACATTAATTTAAAACATTCATTTAAAACATAAATAAATACTAATCTAAAATATAAATAAACATACAAACTAAAAAAAGAACCACTATTTAGAATTAACTAATACTTAATTAAATTATAAAAATTACAACACAAATAAAAAAGGAAGAAAATATACCTAACTAGGAGCTCGAATGACGAACTCCGACTGAACCCCACCGAGATCTACCACGACCTCTCCAAAAATTAACTAGATCGGATCCAAAATAGGACCTCGATCGAACCGATTCGGACCGAAGACATTGCCCGGTCCTTGGCTACCCGGGAGTCTAAACCCCCTTATTTGGGCATGCCTTCACCGATTCATTCTCTTCAATCCCCCCATGCCTCCTATTTATAGGCAATTGGGGGGGTTGCTTGGGTGATGTGGAGAGCTTAGCTCCACACAAAATTTTTGCCTTTTTTATTTTTATTTTTATTTATATTTTTTTATATTTTAAATTAATAATATTACTATTACAACAATACTAAAAATACTAAAAACCCGGATAAAAATGAGTGATTACAGTGCTTTAATTAATAATTAAAGTGGATTTTGTTGAAAAGGTGGTTATCTTTTCTTAAACAAAAAAATCACATCATTTTTCTCTCAATTTTTTCTATCTATTCTCTCCTCAGCCAAACACTTAGATTTCATCAGATTTCCAGAGGTGAGGTGGTTTCTAACTTGATTTTATTGTTCCAAATTCTTTTACAAAGATTGTTTATACAAAATCGCATATTAATCTTGTGATTTCTTAGCTTTTCACAAATCAATTGAGGGAGAAACTTCACAATAGGGGTAAGGTCTGAGATCTCCTCTATTGTATGGTTCTTTATTGAAATTCCCAAGCATTTGATCCTTGCATTTGCATTTCTAATCTGATTTTGATGATTTTCTAATGATTTAATGAGATCTTTGGGGAAAATGTGTTGATTCACGAATTGAATCTGATTTCCAGTATGTAATGGTGATTTGACTCATATTTTGGATGTTTAACAATGTTGATAAGTGATTTTTATCAATGGAATCTCGAAACATAAGAGTCTATATTTGTTTAGGTTGTTAGTTTTGAGGTTTTGTGTTGAAATTATGGTTGTTAGGTTGTTGGAGGTGGTAGGTTGTCTTGGATCTATTTTTAGATGTGTTTTGGTGTTGAAAATGATGCTAGGTTGATAGATGTTGGCTGGGTTGTGAATCAAAGTGCTTTGGTCTCGATTTCGGTTGTCGTGGAGGGTTAATTGTGAGGGTGTTGTGGAAATCCGAGAAGGATTGTGTTTGTTGTGTTTAGAATGCATTATGATGCATTAATCCTCTGTTGTTGTGTGGTAGAAATAGGGGAGGTTGATCCGGAGGTGTTTGGAGAAGCGTAGGAGACTTCAGATGCTTATTTGCGTATCGGTGAGAGAAAATGTGGATTCCAGCATTGGAATGTTTTAAAGATGGTTTTTGGGAGTTTAGGTAGAGCTTGAAACGCTTACCTAAGCTCGGAAGTAAGTAAAGTGGTTTTACTCTCTCGGTCATGCTAGTTTGAAATGGTTTTATGCACTTGTTTTGATTTACATTGTACCTATTGTTTAAGCATGATTTAAAGTATTTGATGTACTATTTTTAAGCATGTTTTGCTGAAGGATGCACATGGTAAGTTATCCTTGTAAGTATGGTTTATACTTGTGTTTTAAAGCATGGTTGTTGCTTTGGAAAGGGCATGGTTTAATGCTTGTTAAAAACAGTGAGGTAAATGTTGTTTGGTTAATTATATTGGCAAGTGATGTGTTTTAAAATTGTTATCGGATATAGTTGGCCGACCATAGGATTGAGTGCGCTGTAAAATAAGTCACCTTGGATGTTGAGGGGTTTATATTCTGTACCAAATACTCTATCCAAGTACCCTAACGGTAGAGAGGTTTAACGGTACCGAATGCTCCTGTTAGTGGGGTTAAACATCTAATCGATGAGAGGGATGGGCTTTCCCTGTTGTTTGTTATTATACCCGGTTGTTATTGTACCGCGATTGTAATTGTATCGCTATTCCGGTTGAGATGGCTTGAAGTGTTGGGTTAACACTTGTTGGATCCGTGTATCCGATGAACTCTTTTGTTAATGGACTTGTTAAAGATCACTCGAAAGCCAATATAATCGTTAATGTATCATTGAAATGTCTTATGTTCTATAATTTGATTTATACATGTTACTCCTTAAGCTTTGCATTTGGTAGTAATGCATGGGAAGGCTTAAGTGGAGGGTTAGCAATGGGATTTACTGTTGATTAATGATACATGTAGCATATGGTTTATTATGATGGTTTTAATGATATAAAGTGCATGTTTTCAAAAGGGGCATAATGATGATGTTTTTAAAGAATGGTGTTAAATAAATAGTTTTAAATGCATTGATGGTGGTTATTTTGAGCATTCCTCACTAAGCCTTGTGTGCTTACGCTCTTGTTGTCCATCAATGCAGATAATTGTGGTCTTGGAAGACAGCAAGAAGCAAGGGGAACTTGGCAAGACTTGTTTCCAAGGTATGTCTTGGTTTAGACTATAATGTATCATGGCTACGAGGTACCTATTGTGTTTTGGGAGATGTTTTGTGGAACTCCCTATTTGAGCATATTTCTTTAGTTGCTATTGGATTGTAAATGGCCTTTAAAGTTTGTTGTGATGCTGGCTTACCTTTTTGACATGTTGCTTTAATGGACATTAGGAAGCATGCCTATAAATTCCCTTTTGATGCTTGATACTTGTTGTGCTATAGGAATGAAGTTGCTAGTTGGCTTGTGATACGTATGGCATGTTGGTATGGTGTTATATGAATGTTGTAATGGTTTGAGAATGTTTTTGAGATGAAAAACCATCAAATTGAGGCATTTCAGGTCCAGACGTATCGGTACGCGAGGGACCGTATCGGTACGACTAGGCATTTTTATGGCCTGAGGGATCGGTACGCGTAAGGGAGTACTGATACGTCTAGGTGATTTTTGGCCTGGCATACCGAAACGGGTAATGATGTATCGGTACACGTTCTAGCCTCTGGAATTTCACTTTTTCAAACCAACCTGTGTACCAATACCCATGTAAGTGTATCGGTACGTATATTAAAAAGATTCAAAAGTTAGGTAAGTTAGTTATGGCGTATCGATACCCACCGTGGTGTACCGGTATGGGCATTTTATACGTTTCGGTACGGTGACACCCGTACTGATACCCGAGGCCATTTTCTGTAATGTTGGCTTGGCAATTTTGCTTTCTTTGCATTCTAGTCCCTAAATTTTGTCCATGCGATTGTATGAGCTAGAATGATCAATTTGAGATGAATGATAAGAACCCGACTAATTAAAGATTGGTATACTAAAAGTGGCTTAAATCCTGCAAATTTTCTGTATTTGCAATTTGGTCCCTAAATTGCAAATGTGATCAATTGTATGTCAAAATGATGCCCGACTGAGGTGGGGTTATACCTGAGTGATGCATGTACACGTAGGACTAATAATTGGCATCTAGACAAGATAAAGAAAAAAAGGACCAGGTTTTGTTGAATCTCTTCGGTTTGCTGCGGCAAACTTTCTCGATTTGGCCTGGCGGCTAGACCGGGTTAAGGGGGTTATATGCAGTAAAAAGGAAATAGGAGCCTTATACTTTCCCAATTTAATATCTATTTTGTGTGAGAAAGAAAAGGTACCAGTTAAGCCAACCGATTAAGGAATGCCAAAGTGAAGTGGGTGGACAAAGGCGTAGTACATGGGAGTAATGCAAGAAGGAATGCCATGACCAAAACCAACTGTCCTAGTTGCCCCGGCAAGTGCACATGCCGCGGCAAACGACATTGCACAAAAAGTGTTTGCCTTGGCAAGTTCTCAAGGGGTGGTCGATCTATTACGCCCTTTGTTGGAAAAGTTAGAGCGCATGGAGGAACGAGAGATGAAGCTCTTACGGTATATCAAGGATCGGGATGTTGCACTAGCACAAATCATCTTCGAGAAGTACCCCAATTGCCAAGTACTATTCCTCGTGGTCCTTAAAGAGTTACTTGCCACTGTAAGTGAGGTTGGAAGTCTGGCCCAGCCGAGAAGGAAACTGCCATGGCAACTAATGCTAAGGATAATGGTAAGAAATCAGTGGCTGAACCTATGTGAACTGAACTATTTGTTGATTCTGTAGATTCTAAAGACACCACTTCCACACCGTTGATGTCCCCGCAATCGGGTGATCTACTATAGAAACCAACAAAGCGTAAAACTTCACCACTTAAGGAAGTCGACATGATAGGTGAGCCAAAGGAGGAGGTAGAGGAGACTGAAGCTTCAACCCCTGTACCACCAGAAAGACAGCAACCAACACGCACTAGAAAGCGTGTTAAGCACATGGCCACCAAGAAATCACGAGCTAGCATTTGCTTTCTCCTTTTTTGTTGTTTTTGTTTTCATGCATTGAGGATAATGCTTTCCTTGAGTTTGGGGGGTTGTCTTGGTTGTTTCATGTTTAGTTGCATTTGCATTCATTTGTTTTTAGTTAGTGTCACTTGCCATGATAGTTTGCCTGACTAAACCTGTTAATAACCTGATGTGATATCTAGTGACGATTTATTTGCCACGCTATTAGGTTAAGAGAACTTTTGACTCTAGGCTTAGCATGGAAAGTTGCTTAAGATTTTGTTACGATGCAGCTTTAATAAACATTGTCGTGACTTGTTAATTTAGAATAACCTAGTGAACCTTAGGTAAAGAAATATTAAAAAAATGCTAGAGGTGCCTGAAACTGGCTCTAGCCAAAAAAATGATGAAAAAAATGATGAACAATGAACCTTAGCTAGAGGTGCCCATCTGGCTCTAGTCTTAGGGATCTTACAAATGCTAGAGGTGCCCTAAATTAGCTATAGTATAAAAATAAAAAGAAAAAGAATTGCTAGAGGTGCCTGAAACTAGCTCTAGTTAGATCGCTTGCCTCGGTAAGTTAATAAAACTAAGTTTTTGCTTGGAACCCCTATGCTTAACTTGTACATGACTACGCACACACTTCACTTGCATCATACTGGATTTTGAGTAATCTTTCTATATTCTGCCTAAAGTCACAAAGGTAATTAATGCTAGTTGCCCCGGTTCTAAGGATTGAAGTTAGGTATACAACTTGTTTGTGTTTGGTAAATGCCTTGGCAGGTGCTTATTAGTTTTTTATTGCTTGAGGACAAGCAATAGTTCGAGTTTGGGGGTGTGATAAGTGAGTAAAAGTACTGTTTTCCTACCCTTTTTACTCACAATATTGTTAGACTTAAGCTCATTTTAGTTGCATTTGTAGTCATTCATGCATAAGTTCGTATTTTCCTAGTTCAATGTGCTTGGCCATGCATTTTATTACTTTTTGTAGAAAGAATGCTGCTCTTTAGCTTGTTTGTGTGCAGGACAAATTGCCGAACCAATTGTCGAAGTCTGTCATGGCGTTGAAGGGATCAAAGCGGTTATGATTTCTAATTGCCCAATTCAAATTCAAATACAAATGATAAATTCCCTTTTTATTTATTTATTAGCTACATTATCTCCCACATTTGAAATTCAAAATGGAAGCCCTATCTCCACCAAATTCCCACGCAACAAACTCTCATCCGCACCTATTTAAAGGGGATCAAAACACATGAAGAATGAGAGAGAAAATTGGGAGGATCGGTTCGTGAGAGAGATCAAAAGGGAGAGGTTGATTGTGGGAGGAGTGTTCGGATTGAGGAGTTCATCTCCTCTCTTCCTTCATTGTTGTAATCGCGCATCACCCTTCGTGTTGGGGAAATATTTGTTTGTATTTTCTTTTCACTCGACCATGAACTAAATTAGATGGTTTGGGTTATTAGGTTATGAGAGGATTCTGTATGGATGATTTGATTTTGGTTTAAGGTTAAATGCACTATGTTGATTCAATTCCTGTTCTTGATTCGTTTAGAGATAAACACTTGAGTGAGATTCATTTGTTGAAACTCAAGTCCCTAAATCGGTGACAACACAAGGGAGGGCAAGATCAATGGTGATTCGTGGGAAGGAATCACTCTAATGAAGTGACACCCATTAGAGGTTCCTCAACCGAGTCGACTTCCAAACATTACGAGAGCTGATGGAGATCGATGGACTGAATCGAATCCAGGTTTCCTAATATTGTGAGAGCTGAAGGAAATCAATTCCCTCTTGAACCAAGTTTTTGGAAAGTGACAAAGTGAAGGAGCTTGGTAATAGAGAGAATTTCAAGCGACTAACAAGAGTTCAACAAAAGACGATGTTCATTCTTGGTAAAATAACGTGTGACAGACGAATCACAAATATTTGTGCAAACGTCAGCCCTTCAAGTTAGAGATAACGTGAAGGCAGTGAAGAACACTCTACCGAACATTGGAGACACAATTGACTTGCGATGACATCGCACTTGCCACAACAATTAACTTGCTAGGGAAACCACTTGCTGGGAAGAGTCCTACTTCGACTCAACCACTTGCAATTGCATTTCATTGGTCACGGAGTGTCCTACTTCCAGCAAACTACTTGCCTGGGCAATTACTTACCATGACAATCTACTTGCCTTAGCATTTCACTTGCCTCCGGCATTCAACTTGCCAAAGCAATTTATCCGGCATACTATCAATCCTAATAATCCAACCAATTATCTCATTGATTTCTTTATTTCCTTTACAATCTTTAGTTATTTTTTTTATTTTTCTATCACTATCTATCATCACAACTATTCTCTTATTTTAGTACAAGGAGTTAACTGTCCAAGTCCTTTAGACTAGTCCATGTGGAGATGATACTCTATATTTATCACTTATTACTTGCTACGTGTTCGCTTGCACATTTGCGTAGCACTCGAAATACGCAACATCGAGTTTGATGTCGGTGCCTATTGCTCTTATCGAAGGACATCGATCTAATTGAGAGAGTCAGAGGTTCAGTTTCGAGGGCGCAACTCAAACGAGAATTCGCTAGTAAGAAGTTGGTTTGTTAAATATGATTCCTAAACTGTCAACAGCTTGCTAAATGACGATAAAGGACCATTATTAATCCCATTTGGTGGAGGGCTTGTTTAACGGATTGAGGAATATCATTATGTTCCCAGAGTTCAAATTGAGAATGAGATGCTTACGGTTAATGTGTCAGAGGATAGTATTTTTTGAAAGGATACTCAAAATAATGTTTTCTCTCTCTAAAAGATGTTGTAGTAACGCTTGATGTCTACATCAACATACGAGATGTTTTTACGATGTTAGAATGGGGCCACCGGATTGTCTTTTGAATATCTATTTGATGATTTGCGTGACACGTGTGAAGGTATGAGGAATTTGAAAATGAGAGCGTTGACAATGTAATTACTGAAATACCCCTATGTGTTGGAGAAGTTAATTACCCTCGTGATTAGCTAATGAGATTTAAGGCTTAAGACTTTATAAAACCTTTTGATTTTGATCGCAGTTTCCCTGGATCGAGTCTAGGAACATTATAGGAGATTCGAGCTGCTTATGACCTTTCTGTTTGTGACAGTGGTGTTGACTCGAATGGAGTCGAGGGAGATTTTAATATCTTCAAGAATGTTTGTTGTTTTGACAACGATGTATTTTGCGCAAGAAGAGGGAAAGTGTAGCGACTAATTTAAAATTACTAAGGCGTTCCCTCAATTTAAAAAATGATTTTGGGGGATTTTTGAAAAAATCATATTTTGATGAAAACAAAAGGAGTCACCACCAGTCACTTAGATAAGGTAGACTGACACCGTAGAAATTAAAACCAGAGTTTTAAATGGGTTCGGGAGTCGATTACGAGTAGGGAAGGTTTCGCACCCCCACCACGCCCAAAAAATGGTACCTAAGAAATTTAAATTCAAGTCTAACTCAATTAATAACCCGTAAAAATACATGAATGCATGAGTATGTGGTTCGAACATCCTAACCTGCAATCCATGATACCAAAGGAGATAACGCCGGAAGACTCAGGACGACACTCCCACTAGGATATCGAAACCTCGAGTACTAAACCAGATTAAAGAAATAAATTAAATATGACAATTATTAATGCATGAACAAGATAAGACTTTAAAAGCAAACTTATAATATATATATATTATAATGGTAAATATATACATGAAATGGTGTGTATATAAGACTTTACATATGAAATACTGATATATATATATATAAACTATAGCATACAAAACGTGTTATATACATATTTTTTACTACACAATAATCCGCATATATTACATATTACATTCTATACTATACTATACTATACTATACTATACTATACTATACTATACTATACTATACTATACTATACTATACTATACTATACTATACTATACTATACATAAACTAGGTACTATATATATATATACATGTACCACATATATATTTAATACATATTAATGTACAATCATTATGTACTATACATATTACGTATTACACTATAATATACATATATACTTAATATATACATAGATTATAGATTATAGATCAAATATTATATGTAACATAACAAACCAAGCAACATAAAAAGCATACATCGAACAAAATCAACATTTCGAGGATTAAAATTAAAGGAAAGTAAAATGCAGGGGCAGAAAGTTAAACATGCTCGATGCTAGGGGAAACGAGAAAATACATCACTGGACAAGGACTAAAATAAAACAAAAAATGATTTTTTGGGGACCAAAATGGGTATTAACACATCAAAAAATAATTTGAACTGGAAATGGGGACTAAATTAAAACCCTTTAAAGCTTTCAGGCAACATGGGTCGAATTTTGAAAGGCAGAAGGGCTGAGAAGTCAGGATGAAAACACGTAATGGTTTGGAGTAATAAAATCATTTCTTTTAAAGTGATTCAGCTTAAATAAAGGATAAAATTACGATTTCTAAAAAATATTTAGAGACCAGTTACGTGATTGTAAAAGACGAAAGGACGGGCTCTGTGAAATCAAAGATGCGGGGGATTTATGTGGTAAAAAGCCCATTTTTTAAAAATACAGATTAATATAAATACTCTATTTTTGGTAAAAATTGAATCATTTACTCATTTTCTTAAAAATCTATTTCCTAAAGAAGCAAAACTCTCTGAAAAAATTATGAACACTGTCACAGTGTTCATCAGAATCTAGGATAAACCCAGACTCTGGCCGTCCCTGCAGCATCAGCCACCATAAAACCCTCACCGGCTGTCGTTTGTCGGCGCTGACGAACCTAAAAAAGAAGCCCAAAAACTCATCTCTTTCTAAAATCAAATCCGAAAAACCCTTTTTCAAAACAACACTAGCTTTCCTTTTTTTATAAAAAATCAAAGCGAGAAAAAGCCTTTCTCTTTTAAAACAACTTTCTTCCTCCTCCTACTTAGTTCACCCTATTCGTCCTCGAAGGGATACGAAGGGTTTGTCACTGGCAGAAGGAGGCTCAGACTAGAAGGTAAAAAGGAAACCCTAGCTTTTTATTTTTATGCATGCACTGGAAATAAAAGACAATTGATACCTCAGAAATTGCTTTCTTTTTTTGTATTGCCTTTTGAAATCCAGGATGAAGTTTTACAACTATTAGGGGCTTTCTCTTATAACCCCTGGAAATTACATCGATTTAGGAAAAATAAAAATACCCTAGAAATTTGCTATTGGTTGCTCTAAGATTTTTTGTTTGGGTTTATCTAATATTCTGTTGATGTTTGTTTGTCTCCGGACGCCTTTGAATTTTTTGGTTGCATATGCTCTGGAATGGCGAAGAGAGAACCAGAGTGAAGCTATCATCTGAAGAGTGAGAAGCGTTTGCACGTGGAGGAGATAAAGACCCGGGCACTACTGCGTACGGGTGCGTGGAGGAGATGGAAGGCCAGACGTGATCGACACGCGCGAAGAACTCCATCTCGATTGTATGATGCTTCCTTGATCCAACGGCTAATGTGAAGCGGTGCCAGGACAAGAGAGGACCGGTCTAGGGTATCCTTTATTAGAATGATCTAGACCGTTAGATCAAGATTGATCTAATGGTTATGAGTTGGATGTACCAAAGAACAAAGAGATAATTAGGGTTTGGGCCCTTATTAAGTTGTATGTAATATTTTTGGGTATTTAATGTTTAGATGTAAAAGGACTTAATAATAATGGATTGGTATCTGATTAACTGTTAATTAAGTTGTTTTTTATTTTAGCACTAACAATAATCGATAATGATAATGATAATAAATAATAAAAAAATAATATAAAAAGATGATAATAATAATAATAATAATATAGAAAAAAAAAACAAAATTGGGCCTAATATCCAGATAAAATTAGTGATTATAGTTGCCCCTTTTTGCTCATTCTAGTGAAACAAGGATAGAGCAAACAGCATAAGCACTAATTTTATCCCACTCATTGACTGTAGCTTTGGAATCACAAGTTCTTCTAAAACTTTTCGCTTTTCTTCGGCTGATTCTTCAAGCTGTGAATTCTTCGATGCCTCGATTTCTGTGGCATGGAAAGAAGTCTTAACATCATGCTCGAAGGTCTTACTGACGGCTCGAAGGACTTAAAAGGCAGTATCCCACTTAGAGACTACCAAAATATATTTAGACGATGCCCTGACTTTTTACCATTTTAGCATCAAGACAAAGCTTAACATCATGCTCGAATGGCTCAATAATGGACCAAAGGACTTAAAAAGTGGTATCTCTCTTAGAGACTACCGGAATGCCTTAAAATGATGCCCCAATTTCTGAACGTTTTGGCATCAAGACAAAGCTTAACATCATGCTTGAATGGCTCACTGATGGCCCGAAGGACTTAAAAGTGGTATCTCGCTTAGAGACTACCATAATGCCTTGAGACGATGCCCCAATTTTGATCATTTTGGCATCTTAACATTATGCTCAAATGGCTCAATCATGGACCGAAGGACTTAAAAAGTGGTATCTCGCTTAGAGACTACTAGAATACCTCAAAAAAAGTGGTATCTCGCTTAGAGACTACCAAAATACATTATAAAAAGTGGTTCTTGCTTAGAGACTACTGGAATACCTCAAAAAAGGTGGTATCTCGCTTAGAGACTACCATAATATCTCACAAAAGGTGGTATCTCACTTAGAAACTACCAGAATAACTCATAATAGTTCATCGATTTCTTGTTGTGTTGGCATAAAGAAAAACTTATTACTCCCAAAAAGCTAGAGGTTAGAAGATTTTTAAAGATTGGACAAGTCCAAGAACTCTTAATTCATTGATAAGATCTACTTCTCTAGTCGTGAAGTAAAAGATCCAATCCCTTGCTAGTTTTTTAGTACCTATCAAAAACAGCCAAGATGTTTTGATGATATGAGTTAGCATGCTCCTAACTTGGGGATGCCTAACTATATATGATGAATGAATAGCAATATCTAAACGTTGCTTAGACGCTTTCACTTTTCTAGTCGATCTATCTTCCCTTACTTTCTTATTCTTCTTGATCTTCTTCTTTTTCTTCTTTTTCTTTTTTTCTTTTTTTTCTTATTTTCTTCTCTTTTTCTATTTTTTGTTCTTTTTCTTTGGCTTAGGCACGCTTTCGGGTTTTCACCTTGAGGTCCCTTAGTCCTCGCAATCATCTTTATTTTCTCTAACAAGCTTGAGTTCTGATGTAGCTGACGCTTATCTTCTTACTTCCGCGCACTCTCATAATTTGGCGTCTGAGGCCTTTTATTTGCTTAAACCTCTCAATAAGAAATTTGAATGTCGAGGTCAATTTTTTTCCTTGGCCTATCATGCCAAGTCTTTCTCTATCTCGACATTAGGGTGAGCACGTGCCGCAAGTCCCTGAACTTTTTTAAGTTCAATTTTCACTTTTAAACACATCAAAGCATCTTGGCAGAAACCAACTCTAGGTGCTTGTAATTTTTTGACATGTATTCTTGTCATCTCATATGTGATATTGTTGTCCAAATCGATATTGGGCTCAATTGATTTGTTGACACTAACCTATCATGTAAAGTCCTTCTTTATCTTAACATTAGGGCGAGCAAATGCCTCAAGTCCCTGAACTTCTTTTTTTGTTCATTATTCCTTTTCATAAACCAATCACCGCATCATAGTGGACCCCTATTTTAGATCCATATTCAAAACCATTCTCCCGAAGCAATGCGAAGAAATCTTTTTGCCTACTTAGTAATGTCATTTTTTGTGATTGTCCTTTTAATGTAGGATACCTTTATGAATAAGCATACATGATTAAGAAACCTGAATTTAATATAAAGAAGGAAAACAAAATAGGATCTTTGGATACCAAGTGCAAGAGCATCTTTGATTCAACCATCCGGCGATCATTTCAAGCATAGCTTGTGTCTATGTAGACTTTGAATGTTGTGGTAATATTTGAAGTTGTGAAATTCCTCCCAAATCGCTCGGTTCATCCTTAAGATTATCGTATTGCTTGATCCATTCAAAAACAACTCCTTTTAGTTATTATCTTTTTCCATTCATAAATGTGTTTAAGCTTCCCAAACTTGTTTAACCAGTAGAGTGCAAAAATATCATTCTAAGAATAAAATTCTAAGTGCATGTGTGTTCTTCTGATTGCAACTAGTTGTTATTGTATTATTATTATACCCGTATCTTCAAGGATTCATCTCTGATGCTAGGGTATTGAACAAGTGGAGCATAGCTCCTTATTAGGTTTGTCAACCTCATGACTTGCTGGCCATTAATGTGCATTGCTAGTTCCCCTTTATAAACGTCAATCAAAGCCCTACCCGTGGTAAGAAAAGGTCTACCCAAAATAATCGGAACATTATTATCCGCCTCATAATCCATAATGATAAAATCAGTTGGAAAAATAAATTTGTCTATCTTTACCAACACATCCTTAATCTTACCCTTGGGATGTGCATAGAATCGGTCTGCCAGATGAAGTGTCACTGTGGGTGGTCTGGCTTCTATGCCAAGCTTCCTAAAAACTGACATTGGCATCAAGTTGATGCTGGCTCCTAAGTCACATAGTGCCTTGCCCATGAATTTGTTGGCAATGGTGAAGGGAATAGTAAAACTTCCTGAATCTTTCAGCTTTGGTGGCTAACGGTTTAGGATCATGGCACTGTATCCTTCAGTCAAAGCAACATATTCAAAGTCTCCCAACTTCCTCTTCTTAGACAGATGTCCGTCATGAATTTGACATAGTTAGGCATTTGCTCAAAGGCTTCTACCAATGGAATGTTGTTTTGCAATTGCTTAAGAACATCCAAGAAGCACTTGAACTGCTGATCTTGCTTATGCTTTTGATGTCTTGCTGGAAATGGTGGTGGCAGATAAACATATGCCGGCACTGCTGGCTTTGCCAAGGCAGCGCTGGCATCAGTCTGTTTGGTATCGGTATGATGTATGGTATCGGTGCTGGCATCATCTGCTTTTCGTTGCTCTTTCTCTGCTTTACTGGAATATCTGCTAGCAATGGCTTCTTGATTTGGCAATTAACTGGCTGCTTGGTAGCCTTCTCCACCTCCCACTGCTTACCGCTCTGAAGAGTTATGGCTTTACATTGCTCATTTTCTTTGTACCAGGCATCTTCTGTGTCACTTGACAATGTTCCTTGGGGTCGATTGCTAAGTGCGTTAGCAATCTACCCAAGTTGGACTTCCAAGTTTCTTATTGACGCTGCAAAACTTTGGACTGTGGCATCATTCCTCTCCATGTACTCTATGAGAGTGTCTCCTTGGTTGAATCTCTGTCCTTGCTGGATATTGTTTTGGGCTCTCTGCGGTGTGGCATTCTGATAAAATGCTGGCATGCCATTGTTATTGAAAGTTGGCTTGGCATTGTTATGTTGCCTTTGGGTACTCTAGAGGTAGGCATTGTACTAGTTACTTCCTTGATTTCCCCATGCTAAGCTAGGGTGTTGTCTCCAACTTGCATTATAAGTATTGGAGTTAAGATTATACTAACGATTAACATTGCTAACAAAATTTACCGATTCAGGATTGATAGGGCATTCACCCACATGATGATTCTCTCCACAAATTGTGCAAAATGGGTCTAATGTTTTGACTTATTGGGCCTCATTGTTCTTTTGCAACGTTCTTACCATGCTAGTAAGGTTGGAAATCTCAGCATGGATGGACGTTAGTTCATCAACCTGAAATTTCCCATTGGTTTTAGTTTCGGCCCCGAGCCTAGCAAAAGGATATTCAAAATCATTGATTGTAATTGTCTCTAAAATGTCAACAGCCTCGGTATGCGTCTTGTCAAGCAACGAACCGGCTGTTGAAGCATCAACAACAATCATTGTTTGTGCATTTAATCCATTGTAAAAGTTTTGTATTTGAGTCCAATTCGAGAATCCATGCATAGGACACCTTCTCAGTAGATCTTTGAATCTTTCCCAGGCATCATATAAGGTCTCATCCTCAGCCTGCCTGAATGTAATGATCTCTCCCCATAGCTTGGCAGTGAGTGTTGGCAGCTTGAACTTGTCAAGAACATCTAGCATAGGTTTGCCCATGAAGTGACTGAGCCTGGTGGCAAAGGATTGTGCCAAGCGTTAGATCTATCTCTCAAGGAAAAGGTGAATAACTTTAGCTTCATGGTATCTTCAGGTACTCCATTTTGTTGAAATAATTTCCAAATTTCCATGAACTGCTTCAGATGTTGCCTCAGATCTCCAGTAAGTGCTCTATCAAACTCACCTGCATTAAACAAAGTTTGAATCATTACCGGCTTAAGTTCAAAATTGACAGCGTTTACCTCTGTGCCAACAAGTCCTGGCATCAAATTGTCAATAGTTGGTGTCGAATGTTCTCTAATATGTCTCTCATTAACAACTGGGAAAACAGGTGGTGATGGTATCTCATTATTAAGTGGGTTTCCTCCATTGTTCACCACACCATTCCCTCAATTACCTTGGTTTTGCATCTCACGAAATCTTCTTTTTAACCTCCGTAAGGTTTTCTCAATTTTCAGATCGTATGGCCACTCGTCCACCACAGGATGGCTTCTGGTCATACATAAAAAAACAAAAGGTAAAAACAAAAATAAAATTAAAAGAAAGACAAGTAAAATTTTGAAAACAATCAATTATGTTGCAACCCCCGGCAACGACACCAAAAACTTGTAGAATCTCTTAAAAGAAAGAAAAATGAAAATTTGAAAACAATCAATTCCGTTGCAACCCTCGGCAACGACACAAAAAACTTGTAGACTCTCTACGTGAAATGTTGGCAAAAGAGGAAAAAGTTTTATGTTGGAAAAATATAAAGCAGTGCCAAGATGAGTCTTCTGCGTGCAAGTATACACAGTCTACAAGTAATATTGGAATTCAATTGCTTGATTGTTACTTGCCTTGAGTAAAAGTTGTTTTTTTTTGTGAAGTTTGTTTTGGAAATAATTGAAATAAAATAAAACAACAGAAAGTAAGACGTTGGCAAGGAAGGTGCTTTAATGAATGATGAGCGTTGGCATGGAATGCCTGGTTTTCACGCTATTCATGTCGTGCCAGCCTTTAATAACAACCTATCTTGGCATTGTTTGCCGAGCAGATTTAAAATTAGCAAAGCCTCTCTCGATGGTCATTGCCCTAAATTGATCATGTAAAAACCCCTACATCTCTATAGTGCATGATTTTAAATAAACCAATTTGATTAAGATCCAATCTATACTCCTAAGGGGTAGATTTCATTCCTGAAGTAAGTTCATCTACTTGAACGACTTCTCTCGAAGCTTCTCTCCTTAATATTCAACAACTCAATCGTTGCCACCCCAAGTCTGTTAAGATATTGAGGAGCAATAGGCCAACAGTGCCAGCTTTCGCTTGGCATAGTATTTATAAAACATTAAAGTATGCCGAATAGATAAAACATTGCCAAGGCAAATTTATTATTAAAAACTAAAACATAAATTAGCGTTCAACGCAAACATCCCCCACCAACTATGAAATTAGTTCACGGTGAGGGACATAACCAAAAAACCACAAACGTTTCCCAAGTACATCATCATCTAAAACAAAACAAAATAACTTGAAATAGAAAATGGGCTAGAAGGGGTCTCTCGATGCAACCCTTCAAGATCCAGGCTCCTCGGCCAAGCTGGTCGAACCACCCTTCCAAGGTCAGTCGTTTGCCAATCGTTGCACACCAACTCTCTTTAATCGTCTATCAATCACCCCCTAAGATCTTCCTTGGTTGGTGTTTAAATAGGTGTGCAAGGAAGAGATAGGATAAGCTCCTCATTAAAATTTTAAATGCTGAAGGGATAAGAGATAATCATCTTATCCCAATTTGAATGAGAGCTAATCAGGCTAGGGCTGACGTCATACTACCGACGCTGCCTTGGCGTCCAAGCTTGGCATAAATCTGCCAACCAGTCCTGGCACCATCTTATCTGCTATTTTTCCAGAGATTAATCCAATTGCTATCTTTTCAAAGCCTGATCATGTCTTATTGTTTTGGGGTCCAACAACTTCTTTGCATGGCATCAAGTTCACTTCTCTGCCAACCGATGCTTGGTATTGTCTAGTCCATCTGTGCCAACAGCACTCGGCATTCTTTCTAGCATTCCTTCGTGTGTTGCTTTTCTGGGCCAAATCCTATGCAAAACCTGCAAAATTGACAACAAAACAAACCTTCACAATGGCATCGACATAATTCTAAACTCCTTATACAAATGCATGGTTTTAACATCCTGATGCAACTAAATGCACCTACAAACAAGCAAAAACATTGTATGATTGGCATTAAAAATAGTACTTTTGGAGAGGTAATAGTAGATGAATAGGTTGCAGTAAACTGGCAGGAACATGGTGTTCAGCCTTAACACGCTAGCACGTAAGGCGCTTGGGCACAAAATCAACTATGGCTTATTTCATGCCTGACCACCAGTAAATTTCCTAGAGATCCTAGTACATCTTTACAGAACCTGGGTGAATAGAAAAGGAACTCAAATGAGCTTCCTTAAGAATATCAGTGCAAAGGGATTCTTCATTGGTACACAGCCCCAATCATGGAAACATAGCAATCCTTTAGAATTAACTCTAAAGTCTAGATCATCATTATCTTACAATTTAGGAATGATGGAATAATGTTCAGGGTCTTGACTTTGCAATACTTTGATTCTCGATGCAATTGTAGACTAAACCTGGAGTTCAGCTACGAGGCAGTAGTGCTTCTAAATTCAGAAGTGAACATTAATAGCTCGAGGAGCTAAAATGCAATGATTTTGCAATGACTTCAATACAGTAAGCGATGGGTAAGGTTCGATGATCTATAACGATTCTTACCAGGCAGAGGTTTGTGGCTGAGTGCATCAGCAACAATGTTGGTCTTGCCCGAATGATAATTAATGAGAACATCATAATCTTTGAGGAGTTCCATCCATCTCCGTTGTTGAAGATTCAACTCATTTTATTTCAACAAATATTTGAGGCTTTTATGGTCAGTGAAGAGATATCATTTCTCTCCGTATAGATAATGCCTCAAGATTTTCAATGCAAAGACAATTGTAGCCAGCTCCAACTCATGAGTAGGGTAGTTCATCTCATGTGGCTTAAGTTGTCTCGATGCATATGAAATGACCTTGCCTTCTTGCATTAACACGCATTCTAATCCAATATGCGAAGCATCATTGTAAACTATATAGTCCTTTCCAGACTTAGGTTGGGTCAGGACTGCTGCGTAGGTCAAGACTTGTTTCAATTGATCAAAGCATCTTTTTTGCTCCTCGGTCCAAACAAACGTAGTTTCTTCCCTCAATAGCTTAGTTAATGGGGCTGCTATCATAGAAAATCCTTTGACGGATCTTCTATAATAACCAGCTAGGTCAAGGAAAATTCTCACCTCACCAATATTTTTTGGTGGTTTCCAATCAAGAATAGCTTGAATTTTCTTTGGTTCCACATGAATGCCTAAAGCTGATACGATATACCTAAGGACGACAACTTCATTAAGCTAGAACTCACACTTAGAGAAATTGGAAAATAATTGATTCTCCCAAAGGGTATGAAGCACAATACAGAGATGATATCGGTGTTCAACATCATTCTTAGAATAGATCAATATGTCATCAATAAATACCACTGCGAATTTATCTAGATAGGGATAAAAACCCGGTTCATTAAATTGATAAAGGCTACTGGCTCATTGGTTTCCCCAAAGGGCATTACCGAGAATTCATAGTGCCCTATCTTGTACGGAAAGAAGTTTTAGGCACATCACATTCTTTGACTCTCATTTGATAATAACCAGACCTTAAATCAATCTTGGAAAGCACAAAAATATCCTTAAGCTGATCGAACAGGTCATCAATCCTTGGAAATGAATACTTATTCTTGATGGTCACTTTGTTCAATTGTTGATAATCGATACATGGCGTCATGGAACCTTATTTCTTCTCTACGAAAAGGACCGGGGCTCCCCAAGGCAAAAAACTCGGTCGAATAAAGCCTTTTTCAAGCAATTCCTAAATATGTGCTTTTAGTTACTTAAGCTCGACTGCTGCCATACGGTAAGGTACAATGGAAATCGGGGTTGTTCTAGGTTGCACTTTGATGCCAAATTCTACTTTGTGGGTTGGAGGTAAGTCCGGAACTTCATAAGGAAAAATATTAGGGAATTCACACACGGTGTCAATGTTTTCCAGTCGAGGCTCATTCTTGGCTTCTAGTGTCAAAGCATACAATGAAGGATTTCTCGAGTTCATAAGGGTGATGCTCTCCTTGCCAAGGCCTCGGAGATATAGTTTTTTCTTGCTGCAATCCACCCCAGCTTGTTGTTCACTGAGCCAATCCAAACCCATTATAACATCGAACTCATGAATCAGAAGTGCCAGTAGATTAGACTTATGGTGACACAATCACCTAATAGATTGGTTACAGTGATCAAAACAGTATTACTAGGGGAGTTATTATCCTGATTCATCAATGCATAATCAAGAAAGAAGTATAATTCAATGGTACTTGCGATATTGTTTGAATCACCCTCCTCTAGAAATTGGTACATACGAGTATTACAATTCCCAACCCAAACCCTCGCTACTATAAGCCGTTCTAAAAATGGTCTAAGACACAGCCAGTAACATTGCAATGTTGTAGAAAGGAGAATACTGTGAATACACCTTTTGTTTAGGACTATATTGCTCCCTTTTCAATACGATAGTGGAAGACGAGAATTATCTTGGAGCATTTGTCAAGTTGTGAAGGTCCTTTAACCCTTAGAACTCCTCTATGTAACTTTCATACCATGGTCTAATATGATGACTCGATAATCCAATATCGATGCTCATTATTGCCTTGTGATGATTCGATGATAGCAATATCAATACAATGATTTAATAATTGATGCCTAACAAGTTCAGGGTTATCATTTACCCTGTCGGTGAGTGTGTAAGTCCATCACTGGGCAGACTAGGCAATAAGGGTTTAAGATGTGGAAATTATAGCCACAGAGGACTGTACAACCTACTCAAGCTTCAATGAAGTCAAAGATTGTTCGTATATTTTAGTTGTGTCTTTAGTAATTCTTTAAGCTCAACAATCTAACTTGATATTTCAAGGCTTAAAGATTCTTATCGAGAGTCTTATAAACTTGGAGGGTCTCCCCCCTTAATTCCTCATAACAAATCAAGGTGCCGATAGAAACCAATACTCATGTGAGCTTTTTTTGACTACATACTACCTACTATAAAATGAAAAGAGATCAAGTTAGTCGGCAAGTCACAATATACACAATATAAATAACTCCTAGGTGACTGATAGGTGTTCAAAAGTACTATTTTTATTACCCTTTTTACTCATATTATTGTTAGACTTAAGCTTATATTAGTTGAATAATTAGTCATTCATGCATTAATTCATGTTTCTTTCCACCGTTAAGCTTGATTACATAACTTGGTTCTTTTTGTGGAAAAAGATGCTGCTTTGGTGTGTTTTTTGTGTGTGCAGAATCACTTGCCTAAACAAGGCTAGAACCAGTTGTCAGGGTAGTGCATGAAGGAGATGTTGAGGTAGTTGCCAAGGCAATTTTTGACAAAGAATAAGATGATATGGTAGTCAAAATTGATGACTAGATAAGCCCAAGATGATGTGGAGCAAAGTTAAATTCCAAAGGAGTTTGATTTACATGAAGAGGTTAAAGAGAAATTAAATCCTAAGAAGATAGGAAAAGTTCTAGAAGGAATTTAAATATAATAAAGAATTATATTCTTTAAAGATAATTTAATTCCAGCTTAACTTCCTCCTCAAGAAAGATTTTGACCTAGCCATCTCCTATTTAAAGGACCAAGCCGTCAGAGAGAGGTAAGCAAGAAGAGGGAAAATTTTGACAACTCCAAAGGGCAAGAGGAGAGAAATTTTGACAAGCTTCATTCTTCATCTTTTTCTTCCTTGTTGAATTAGGTTCATGCTAGGGATTCTTTATCTTGTGTTTCTTTGGAACCTAGCCATGAACTAAATCTATTTTGCTAAGGTTATTGTATCTTGTGGTTGTGAGAAACTATTGGATTTTGTTTAGGTAATAAGAGTTTGCACTTTTCTATTCAAGGTTTATTCATTCTTGGTTCTTATTCTTGTTTGCGAGTGAATTGGGAGAGGATCTCATAACTTCATCTATTTATCTAATATCAGGAGAGTTAGATTCAAGAAATGAATGAATATGATCTTTATTTAATCTATTGATGGTGAAGATTAATCCGGCTTAGGAATAAGTTAAGGATTTCAACGGCTAAGAGGAGCGCAAGATTGGTTGTTGTTCACCCTTGATTCACGCAGGAATAAGTTAACGATTTCAACGGCTTAGGAATAAGTTAAGGATTTCAACGGCTTTGGAATAAGTTAAAGATTTCAAGGCATGCACAAGTAGCTAGACTTTTGACTTAGGGATAAGAAGAAACCAAAGAAGAACGCTCTGCCGAATCTTGAAGGTTGCTGCCCGGATGCCCAAGTAGTTGCCCAACTAGTCGCCTAGGCAACCATCGATTAGTTGCCAAGGCAACCCCGTTGTGCAAGTTCCCACGGCAACTGAGTTTCCTTTGCACTCTTTGACCAAGACGATCCAATCGGCTATCACACCTCAACTCACGATAACCTAGCCTATCTCTCTCATTTAATTACATCACCTTTTACTTCTTTGCTTTCTATATTAGTTATTAGTTAAAACTCCTATAATCTTCTACTTGTGTTTTCTTTTAATTTTTACGGTGCAAGAGACTAGATTCTTGAAGTGGCACCAATCCCTGTGGAGACGATATCTTTTATACTATAACTTGCAACGTGTACAATTGCACAATTGCATAGCACTTATTATGCGCAACAAGTTTTTGGCGCCGTTGTTGGGGATTGGCAATTGGTGTTAGTTGTTTTTATTATTGCATTTTTTCTCTTAGTTTTACTAACTTTTCTTTTTGTTTGTTTTATCAAAAAAAATTAGGTGCGCTACAAGTTAAGGGACATCAACATGTAGGGAAATAAAAGACGATCTATTCGAGAGATGATGGAAGATATGAATAAATCCAATAAAGAGTTTCTTGCACCCTTTGATGATTACCTATACCAACCGAGAAAAGCCCAAAGAGCTTATACTGTGGAAAAATCTTGTGCTATGTGTGGAGATCATGTGTTTGAAAATTGGCCTCACATTTTTCGGTGCATATAACTACATGGAGGACCATAGAGGGAACCAACAACAAAATTCTTCATGGTATGGTCAAAAAGCTTAAAATTGTTTTTATCATAACAATTTTGCCGCAGCAACAGATATGCCATGGCAATGTAGTCCTTTTCAAGAGCATTCCAATTCCTTGGAGGAAACGTTGCTAGCTTCCTTGGCTAGACTTGATAGATCAATTGAAGAGATTCTAGAGCTATCAAAGCCCATGGATACGAGGATAGCTCAGTGGGATGCAACCTTGGGGGATTCAGAAGATCAATCGAGGCGATCCAAGTATGTAATGGATAACATGCACCAACAATTCATTCCCAGGGATACTGAAGTCCCAAGGCAAGAGGAAAAGGAACAATCCAAGGAAAGATCTTCGATGTGTGATGAACAACTAAAACCTCAAAGTCAAGAGTATGTTGATGAGAAAGTCTGCCCAACACATGATAAGCCTGAGCAACAAATTGCCTTGACATTGATTGAGGAACATGAACAGAGCAATGTCGCGACAACACTCAGCGAAGCTGAGAACAACAATACTACAACAAATTCTGAGGAACCTGATGCCCAGAAGGTTACAGCGTTGATATTGAAGCAGGAATCTTTAGATTGCTCTCATCTACAGTTGTCACGGCAATTACATGACCACATGCAAGATCAATGAGATGATAATACTTTGCCAATGGAATATGAGAAGGTAATAGTTGAACCTTTTGAATTCTTTAAAAATTCACCTCGTCCATTGCAGGTATGTCTTGAGGAACCGATGTTGGTAGATTTGAAGCCATCGAAATCTCTACTAATGGAGATGTTTGAGAGGCCAAAAGAAAAAGGTGTTTAGATTCGTAAAGCTTTTTAGAAAATTGGTTCTTCCCTTGACTTACAGCAAATTTTGGCAACTGATTGCCATGACATTTGCTTGAGCAGCAATTGCCACGACAACGAAGGCTACATCCAACCATGATGGAGCCTGACGAGAATGAGGTAATTAAATGGTTGGATGTTGATATAATTTTTCCTAATAATATATCTATGCCTTCAGGAACAGTAGCAAGGTGGAAGATGTGCATGGACTATAAGGGAAAACGAAAGAAAGACACATCCACCATGGTAATGCAAAAGGGAGTAGCTGGGAGCACATTGGGCCAACTCTTTTTGGGCAATATTGTCACCCGATGGAGGGTACGATGGACTATAAGAAGTATCATAAACGACCCTCCTCAAGTTTTCTCTGATATGCAGTAACATTAGAAGATGCATGATGGCACCCTTTTCAGACATGGTCGAAGACTTCCTTAAGATCCTCATGGATGATTTTTCCGTTTTTAGTAATGAGTTCGACAGTTTCCTCGGCAATTTAGAGAAGGTGTTGGCAAGATGTGAAGAAACTGATTTAGTCCTTAATTGGGAGAAGTGCCATCTTATGGTAGATGAAGGAATAGTGCTTGGCCGCAAGATTTCATCCAAGGGAATTGAAGTAGACAAAGCCAAGGTGGACGTGATCGAGAGATTACCCCCACCAAGTTCGGTTAAAGGAATTCAAAGCTTTCTTGGACATGCAGATTTTTACAGGAGGTTCATTCTTAATTTTTCTAAAATTACTAAACCCTTGTGCAATTTGCTTGAATAGGATAAAGTCTTCAATTTTGATTATTCTTGCACCCCAAGCATTCGAAACCCTAAAGGAAAAGCTTGCCTCGGCACCCATTGTCGTTCCACCAGATTGGACGCTACCTTTTGAGCTCATGTGTGATGCAAGTGATTTCGCGGTAGGAGCAGTCCTAGGACAACGCACATGAAAGGAACAGAAAATCAAGTGGTCGATCACTTATCACGTTTAGAACGCAATAGAGAGGAGGACACAGATTTAGAGATATGCGATGCATTCCTGGATGAGCAACTTTTAGTTACCTCGGCAACCATGGATGCGCACACCTCGGCAACCCTTGACGCCTCGGCAACCCTCGACGTCGCAGCAGCTCTTGATGCGCACACCTCGGCAACCATGGATACGCACGCCACGACAACCCTTGACGCCTCGGTAACCATAGATACACATGCCTCGGTAACCCTCGATGTTGTAGTAGCTCTCGACCCTTGACGCCTCGGCAACTCCAGACGCGCGTGCCTCGGCAACCACTGATAAGCACACCTTGGCAACCACGGACGCGTATGTCTCGGCAACTCTAGACCCACACGCCTCGGTAATCTTGGGAGCAGTCGCCACGGCAACACATGCCTCGACAATACCCTGATCAGGTCATGCGCCGATGTGTCCCTGAAGAAGAGTAGCAGAATGTTCTCTGATAATGCCATTCTTCACCCTATGGAGGAACACGTACCTCGACCAAAGTTTTGCAATCCGGCTTGTATTGGCCAACACTGTACAAAGATGCCCAAGAGTTTTACAAGCAATGTGATCGTTGGCAAAGGACGGGCAATATCACCCACAAACCAATGGGCAAGCAGAAATTTCCAACCGGGAATTGAAGGGTATACTCAAGCAGAAATTTCCAATGGGCAAGCAGAAATTTCCAACATGGATTAAATCAAAGCAATGTTATTCATGCGGTACCAGCCACAAGCATTCAACCACTGACCGGAAAATGAATCAAGCAAATGACACGAAGGAAACTTATCACTCAAGGTGACGACCTCTTCGACTAACTCATTTCATTTAGTTTCTTTTAAATTTTGTTTCACTTTTACATGCATTGAGGACAATGCTTCTCTCGAGTTTGGGGGGTGTTGGTTTCTAGTTAGTTTCATGATTAGTTGCATTTATCTTTAGCAATCACATATAGGTTGCATATGTTACTTGCCATGCCTTTAATTGGATTTAATTGCTTAAGACTTGTTGAATATCCAATGATGAATTTATGCCACTGCACTTAATTGAAAGAACCTTTAATTTTGGGATTGCACGAAAAGAACTTAGAATTTTACTATGACACTGATTTTTTTACACGGTTGTGGCTTGTTGACTGAAAGAATTATATTCTTTAAAGATAATTTAATTCCAACTTAACTTCCTCCTCAAGAAGGATTTTGACCTAGCCATCTCCTATTTAAAGGACCAAGTCGTCAAAGAGAGGTAAGCAAGAAGAGGGAAAATTTTGACAACTCCAAAGGGCAAGAGGAGAGAAATTTCGATAAGAGAGCAAGGGGAGAGAAATGAGAGAATTTTCGACAAGCATCTAGGGCAAGGGGATTTCAACAAGCTTCATTCTTCATCTTTTTCTTCCTTGTTCAATTAGGTTCATGGTAGGGATTCTTTATCTTGTGTTTCTTTGGAACCTAGCCATGAACTAAATCTATTTGGCTAAGGTTATTGTGTTTTGTGGTTGTGAGGAACTATTTGATTTTGTTTAGGTAATAAGAGTTTGCACTTTTCTATTCTATGTTCATTCATTCTTGGTTCTTATTCTTGTTTGCGAGTGAATTGGGAGAGGATCTCGTAACTTCATCTATTTATCTAATATCGGGAGAGTTAGATTCAAGAAACGAATGAATATGATCTTTATTCAATCTATTGATGGTGAAGATTAATCCGGCTTAGGAATAAGTTAAGGATTTCAACGGCTAAGAGGAGCGCAAGATTTGTTGTTGTTCACCCTTGATTCACGCAGGGATGTATTATCAAGGCATGCACAAGTAGCTAGAGTTTCAACTTAGGGATAAGAAGAAACCATTGAAGAATGCTCTGCCAAACCTTGAAGGTTGCTACCCATATGCCCAAGTAGTCGCCCAGGCAGCCATCGATTAGTTTCCAAGGCAACCCCATTGTGCAAGTTACCACGGCAACTGAGTTGCCCTTGCACTCTTTTACCAAGACGATCCAATCGCCTATCACACCTCAACTCACGATAACCTGGCCTATCTCTCTCATTTAATTACATCTTCTTTTACTTATTTTCTTTCTATATTAGTTATTAGTTAAAACTCCTATACTCTTCTACTTGTGTTTTCTTTTACTTTTTACAGTGCCAGAGACTAGATTCTTGAAGTGGCACCAATCCTTGTGAAGACGATATCTTTTATACTATAACTTGCAACGTGTATACTTGCAAAATTGCGTAGCACTTATTACGCGCAACAGTGACATATGTAATGCAATGAAAATACAATAGACTTTGGTTTAGTCCTAGAATTGACTAAACTCTATCTATGATACGACAAATATAACACCCTTTTCTCGACCTAGTAAGGAACCAGGTCAGAGTATGTTACCGATGTTCGATACAATAATTACTGTGATACTTTTAATCAATAATTAGTAATTCGGTGTTTCAAAAGCGATGTGATATTTATCGATGACACAATATGATACAATAACAATATGGTGAGCGCGGTAGTTCTATACGAAGCTATGATTATCAATTTAGGACCAATTTTAAACTTTTACAAGTCTTAGCACTATACCATAATTTCTGTAAATTTGAGGTCCCTTTTTAAAAATAAACTTACTAATGTGAAATGCAATGATTATACAACTAGCATGTCAAATTGTATACTAATTAGAGATCATTTGCCTATCCAATCAAGCCAATTAATAAAAATAGTGACCAATCTATAATTTTTAGAACTTATCTCACAGGTTTTAACCAAATTACCTGTATTGGTATCGGTACTTAAAGAGGCCGTACCGATATGCCCTTAGTATTAATTCTGTCAAACCTAAAATTAGTATCAGTACAGGATTAGCTGTACCGATACTTGTGCCCTAATTCCCAAGCTGAGCAATATAGGGTATTATTACTGGCCTACCCGTATCGGTACCCTGCTATAGTAAAATTCCAATGAAGAATTTGCGTATCGGTACTACTGTAGTAGTATCAGTACGCCTGTATATTTATGGTCAATATTGCACACAAGTACCGATATGCCATCACTTGTATCGGCATGCCCTAGTTTGTAATGTCATTTTCAATATGGTTTTTATATAGTTTGACCAATCAAACAATATCCAAATCTTATGAAATTTTACATGCACTTTTATAAAGCTATAATCTACTATCATGCAAAATTTCATAGCTATGTGAATCCATTTGCTAGAATTTTACCTTTTTAGGCCAAATATGCAATTTTACCACTTTTAGCCAATTTTAAAAGTGTCATCTTAGGCACTTAAGCTTACAAAACCACACTCAACATATATATACAACAAAATGGCCAAAAGTGACTTAACAAACTATCATGTCATCGTACTAGGAGTTTGTATGGACGATAAACATTACTCTAGGTACCGTTGTGACTTGGCAAAAACCTTCAACTTCCCGATCTCTTGGAAAAATCTTCCTTAACCTTAAATGCATGAGATGAAATGCATTAGGCATACTTTGCCTAGTGATGTGCTCATAAATAATGCCGATAACAATAATATGCATTCAAAATCATGTTTTAACAATAACAATACTATGAATCATGTTCAATGGTAAATATATCATATATCAACCATATTACTTGGATCAAATCAAGATAATGGATACACGAATCCCTACACCAAGCCAAATCAATGAATGGTCTAGTCCCTCCGCCTCACCAATTGACAAATAACACAAACATCCCTCCACCTCCCAATAATAAAGGCCGTAACCCAAGGACCATAGTCCACCCGTACCAATGAGCTCATGAATTGTATGGCATGCCAACTGTATCCAATGTCATTTCGAATCCAAGGTTCCATAACAATAACGGTGTCGATGTCAATAAGAATGGCAATAACCATATTGATGGCCATTGTATTCCAATGTTTCAATGTTGTCAATGACAATAGCAATGTTTCTATGAACAATATTTCAATGCAATAACTTACCGATGCTTACCAACATAGTCTCTAAAGAGTTTCGATTCAATATCCTTAGACACAATGTCAGCTATGTAATATTCAATGTTAATGAAATCGGTAAAGGCACCTAGCCTATTCCCAAGACTCTGACTACACTCACCTAGCTTTCTAAAGCTCCTTCGGCTCTCAGATTATAACCTTATTATTCCTATCCTTCGGTGGAGATGTTAGTTATTTCTTCTCCAATTCTTGAGCTAGATGGAAAACAAAGAAATTGTTACAATTAATAAACGCTATTAATTTCAATATCTAAGCTTGAAATAGCTATTAAATTTCCATGGATTGAAGCTTAGGAATTATGGGTGTAGCTTTGGGGTTCATGAGCTTCAACTTAAAAAGTAACCATCAATCATCCATGGAATCAGAGAGTGGTTTGAGGCTTAAGCTTACCACAACAAGGGATTTACAATAGAATCAATGGATGGAAGAAATCTCAAGCTTTTGAAATTTCATCAATGGGTTGCTAGCTTACAAAGGTGGGGGGTGCTAGCTTGGAAATTATAGAAGATGAAGATGGATAAAAGATAGGGGTTCCGGTGGATGCTATAAAGATGGAAGTAAACCTTAAGTTTTAAAAACACTTTACTCACTTAAGGAATGACCGGTGGAGGTTTCCCTTAGTGAAGGGTAAGCCTATTTTAATAGTTTTCATCTTTTCCCCACTTTTCCTAGTTTTAATGCCATAATAATTACCCAACATCAATTTATCATCTTTTTCCAACAAATTATGCAACTTTATGAGGGAGTAAGCCAAGCTAGTAGGTGACTTAAATTCAAAAATAGGAAAAATTAAGAGGTTAGTCCTTAATTTTTCCAAACTTTACACTTTTTCCCCTAAACTTTCAATTTTCACAATTTATTCACCATATTGATTTCAATAAATTCAGAAATGTCTTTAATCGATAAATTGACTATATTAGAGTCCAATGTAATTAACCACATGGTCAAAGTCAATGAAATACTTGGACCTTTCTAATGTAGGGTTTTCGATCGTCAAAACCCAATTTTGACTAGACAAGTTTTTAGGTTGTTACACAGTCGGGCGTGTAGCAACTTGGAAAATAGTTCTTGGTATGTGAAATGAGTGGGACTAAATTGAAAATCTTTTAATTTCTCTTTTTTCTCTTGAGAACTAGAAGCTTGATTAACTGGTAACGAATGAGGCTTTGGAATAGTCGGTACCACATGTTGATTTTGTGTTGGATGAGGTGACAATTCAGATGTCGATGCAGCCGACATCTTCATCCCTTTGTTGCATTTTGCATTTTCCCCAACTTGCAGATCTATCTTATTTTGAGCCTTCGTTCATTGGCGAAGATAAGATTTTTAAGAAAGAGTCATCGATCTTATCCAATACCAATTTAGTAGGACATTCCAAGGCATTGCAAACTACCTCATCTTGGTTGATGATGGCGTGGTCTTCATTAGACAAAGTATTTTTTGTTACAAAGTCACAATCTTGATTCTTACTTTGCATTAAAGGTATTTCTGTCAAACCTTTTATGTTCATTGATTTTCCCTCTTGTTTCATCTTGAAACTTTTCACATATGTCATTATCTCTTTTTGAGTCCCAACCAAACATTTTTTGAGCTCTTCGAGCTTATCCACCTTAGACACTACGTCATTCATGGTTTTGAAGTTGTACTGGCAAGAAATCATTTTCTTGTTCATTCTTGCTCTTGAGGCAAAGCATCTGTCATTGCCCATTGCAGCCTCGAATAAGCTGTCCCGCTTGTCAAAACCTGAAGACTATCCGACTATTGTCTTCTTGAATGACTCCCTTGAAAGCAATAGAGTCACATGCAAAACTCTAGATTGGTCTCAATTTTGCACTCTCTTTTATTTTACGATCATGCCTTGGAGACATTCTCCACTCATTTCAGAAAGAATTAAGTTCTAACAAGAATAATAGGGTCCTTAGGCCTCTTGGAGCTCCTGACAGCTAAGCAAAATTGAGTACTCCTTGAGAGTAGTGGTCAAATCTACTTTGCCGAAGGTAAAGCAACTATACCTTAGATTCTAATACTGTGTGATGGCCCAAAATAGTTGTTGGTCCACTTTAACATCCAAAAGAAGAGCTATGTCAACGTATTCTTGCTGAAAGATATATCTCATCTCTGAATTCTATCAAATTTCCTTGAATCCAGGCATCTCATTCTAAGTAGAAACAATCCAAGTTTGAGCGGCTACCTCCGGTAAAAGTCCCGCAACCAAATTTTCTCCTTTTTCTACTTGTTTCTTCTTAGACCAATCATATATCGTAAGGTTATCATTCTTTGTAGAACATAATGTCTCTCCATTTGCGACGGTCTCCTAATATGAACTTGCACTTGACTCAACACCTATGATATGTCATGATATGCACATATAAATAACGAATGCAAAAGAAAAAAAACACCAAAGAACTTGAAGTTAGTACGATGAATAATCAGATAAATTGGTTGAATAATTAAATTGTAAAAAATAAATAAACAATAAATTAAAGCCATTAATTAAAGCAAATAAATCATACATGGCATATATAGCAAACAAAGGCATAAATAAAGCAAACAAAGCCTAAAAGGGTTACCGCTAAATAGGCAGAGTTCCGGCATGGCTCTAAAAGGTTGGCTCTTACGGGCCACTATATGCAATTAGGTTATAGAGTACTAAGGGTACCCAAACTGTCGCCATTACCTACTAAGATAATAGGACATAGATTCTAGAGGATAAGAGTCTTTATACCATACGGAGGCGTAACCCCACGGAAGAAAATGACCACTCCCACTTAATAGTTCTAAAACTAATATATAATGACAAATTATATCAAACACCGTGCAAAATAAACCGGTAAACAAACAAGGCTAGGGATTAAAAATTAAATTAAATCAAATTTCAATTTTTCTTAATAATACGATACGAACCTAAACTAAGGATTGACTCACTTTTTTTGTTTTTGAAAACAAAATTTTATTCTAGTAGAGTCACCATGTTGTAGCAACTAATTTAAATTACGAAGGCATTCCCTCGCTTTAAAAAAATTGATTTGGGGGGATTTTGGAAAAAAACTCATATTTTAATGAAAACAAAAGGAGTCACCATCGACCATTTGAATAAGGTAGACCAAACACCGGAGAAATTAAAATCAGAGATTCAAATGGGTTCGAGATTTAGTTACAAGTGGGGAAGGTATCACACCCCCACCACTGTAACACCCCAGTTTTGGGCTTAGCGGTTTTGAGGTTTATTAGACGGTCTGGTGGATCGGGTTAGATATTCGAGTTGGATTCGGGACCGTATATTTTTCGATAAGATAAAAATATGGGAAAATAGTTAAAAATCCTCTTTTAATATATATTGATTTTTGGTGGAATCGGTTTTAGGAAAAGGAATTTGGAAATATGACATTTTGGGTTAGTGACCAAAATGCAATTTTTGGAAACTATTTTTAAGTGACTAAAATCAAAAGGGTCAAATCCTTAGAATCCTTAAGGAGTTAATCTACCAAGTGTTTTTTGGTGGTTTCTCTCTTCAATTAAATCATTTTAAACATGCGTTTTAAAAGAGTTTTAATAAGGATTAAATGTCTAAAGTTAGCTATTAGCTTTTAAAAGAAAATCACGTAACTTTTTCCTAAACCTTTTTCTCTCAACTCCTTTCTTCCAAAAACTCAGAATTTCATCAAAATCCAGAGGTAAGGAACTTTTTTCACTCAGATTATTGATTTTAATTTGTTCCTTTAACTTTGTTTTCCAAATCTCATTGGAATCTTGCATTTTCTTAGCTTTAAACAAGCCAATTGAGGGAGAAATCACATAACAGGGGTAAGGTCCGTGATCTCCTCTGTCAAATGGTTATTTATTGATATTACCAAGTATTTGATCCTTGATTTATAAGATGTAATGTGGTTTTAATGTTTTATCCATGTTTAATTGAGCTGTTTTAGAAATATTGATGAAACATGGTGATTTTCAAAGTGGATTTGATTTCCAGTAATTGAGATTGATTTAATATAGGTTTTCGATGTGTTTTGATGTTGATAAGTTGCTTTTATCAATAGAATCTCGAAACTCTTGAATCTCTAATTATTTAGGTTGCTAGTTTTGAGTTATTATGGTAATAATCGAGTTTAATCTTTGCTGGAGATAAAAGGATGTTAGGAAAGGGTTTTTGGATGTTATTAGGTGTTGTTTGATGGATTGAATTGTTGTTTTATGGATGGGTTAAGTTTCGGAAATGTTTGATGTTGATTTTGGTATGTTTCAGATGGTTTTCGAGTGGGCAACATGGGAGTTGCGGGAGATTGTTGTTAGGAAATGGTTTGAATGCATTTTTCCTCTGGTTTTACGTGTTGAAAACAGGGATAGTCATGGTGAAGAAGCTTGATGTTGTTTGGTGGCTTTCTAGGAGCTTGATTTGCGTTGGCAAGGAAGACAAGGCTTATCAGTGAGTGGAAATTGGTTTTAAATTCATTACAAAGGTTTTTAAAGGTTGTTTGGAGTTTAGGGTAAGCAAGAGACACTTACCTAAGCTCGAAAGTAAGTTTCCCTTATATTGCTCTTGAATATCGGCTTAGATTTGAGCATGTTGTTTGCATGTTCTGGTGATAAACATGGTATGACTTACTTACTGGTAATGCATGATTTTGAGTACATATGCAAGGGTTTGAAAGTACATTAAATGCTATTGAGCATTGGTTTTCATTCCGGTTGGGAATGGTGTTATTGAATTGACAATGAGATTTGCATATGTGGTGTTTTATGAAATACATTGTAAAACAGTAAGTAAATGGTTTTGTAAATGATATATTGGATATGTGATGAGAAAACAATCGGATATAGTTAGCATGCCATAGGATTAAAAGTGCACTATAAATTATAAACAAATCGATCGTGGCCATGGGTTCTTGAGGTATAGCGGTGTAACGAGGCCATTCGGACTGTTGGGAACCTTATTTGGGGATTTGCAGTTTAACTAGGCAACCCAAATTGATGTTGATCATGTGGATCAACTAGGCAAGGTCGGTATACTTGCAGTTTAACTAGGCAAGGGTGAGATCTCGCGGTTTAACTAGGTGAGGGTGTCAAATCTTGCAATTTAAATAGGCAAGGTTTGGGATACCATGCGGTCTACCTAGGCATGGTATGAGAGATCTGTCTATCCAATATGTGTATAGGATAGAGGTAGTCTATCTGGGTCACTATAAATGCCCATATATGAGAAAGTTCATTTGTTGAACCTTGTTTATAATGTTTTGGGATTTAAGCATGGTTTGTTTAAAATGCTTTGGGAATTAACCATGGATTGTATATGATGTTAAATGTTTTTTATTATGTTTTGATTCAGATGGAATCATGGCAAAATGCTTAGGTTGTAAGCATGTTTTGGGAAAAGCAAGCATGCGGTTTTAAAATGGTTTTATTGCATCATTGATTATGAGCATCCTCACTAAGCATTTGTGCTTATGCTCTCTTATTCCTAATGACGCAGAGCATTAAAGTTCGGGGCAGCAAAGGCAAGGTTTGCAAGGATCCAAGAGATGAACTACTTTTAAGTATGAACTTGGTTTATATTTCCGATTAATAAGGCAATGTGTTCGCCATGGTTTTTGGGAGTTGTAAATCCGTTGCTTGTTGATTCTTTAGAATGATTCTATGCTGGTTTTTGGATGATGGTTATATGTTGTTTAGCTTGACGTTGTTATTTTCCCATGGTTGACGTTGAATGGATGTGTAGGTATGCATCTAGAGTTTCCTTGTGGATTGTCATGTCTTGCTGGTTTGATCAAGTTTAGTATTCTATGCTAAGTGTGTTGGCATGCTATTTATGCTGAGAATGGCATAATTGTGTATTTTGGTATGTTTCGCAAGGTGGTCTAAGAAGCATGCCTCTAGAGTGGTCCTTTAGAAGCTTGATGTTGTTTTGCTTGCCTAATCTTGGCATAAATGTTATATTATGTGTATTGAGGTGTTGATATGCATGTTTGAAAGTTGATAGGGGCCTATTGTATTTAGAATTAAGTGAAAAACCAGCTAATCTTGACATTACAGGCCCAAGAGTACCGATACGCGAGGGACCGTAATGGTACGGCTTGGCAATTCTGGGCAAGGCATTTCGGTACAAGCAGAGGTGTTTTAGTACAGACAGACAAACAAGGCCAGAGTGTATCGATACGACCAGGGGCGTTTCGGTACGCCTAGTGGTCACTGGAATTTTACTTTATGAAGACGAGGTCGCTTACCAAAACACCAAGGGACCGTATCGGTACGATGTGAAATGATTTTAAACCGTATTTTAACTCGAAGTAGCATACTGGTACGGGGCTCACCATATCAAAACGATGTGTTCACAACTGTATCGATACGGGTCTTAACGTATCGACACGGATGTCGTTAAATCTGTTAATATCATGGAAGGTCAGATCTGTTTTCTTCCGTTTTAGTCCCTGATTCTTATTTTGTCATTTATTTGAGCATGGATGTTCGTCTGAAGCTAATTTTTGACATTTAAGCATGAAAAAAACTTAATTAAAGGCTGGTAACTTTAAAATCGGAAAAGCCCTTTTACATTGCTGAATTTACAATTTGATTCCTAAATTGTGTTGTGTCCAATTGGATATCATTACGATGCCCGATTGGGATGAGTGCTCACCTATGAAAAGTATGATCATATAGGAAAGCGTCAATGCATCTAGACATGATAAAAAGGAAAAAAATGGACCACTTTTAGGTTTAATCTTTCTAGTTTACTTCGATAAACCTAATGTAGCTTGCTCGAACCGGTCTTGTGACTATGCCGGGTCGAGGGGATTACATTTGTTGTTATCAGAGCCAGGTTTACAAAAGGTTGGGATGTTGTTGTTTGGTTAGTTGATGTTGTTTGAACTGCACGGTGGTTGTGTATATGTTCGGTTATTGTTTAATGTTATGTTGGGGTATGTTTTGGAACATATTGCATATTATCGAGGATTTTAAATGTGTTTTAATGTTAACTTGGATCCTTTGCCTCACACTAGCCTAACTCTAATATGTTTGATGCTTTTGTTAGCATGGCTCGACGTGAAACTCAATCTATGGCTAATACTGTTGGGGTTGGGCAAAATAACGAGATAGAAGAGAATCTCTCTCATGTTTTACCTCCTCCTCCAGTTGACGTTGGGGCAGGTGAAGTACCCCAGGTTCACCAAGTGCCATTATATGGTGATTTGACTCTGTTAGTTCAGGCGATAACGGGAGATTTTCAAGCAGCGATGGTTGGAGTGTAGGCGCAGGCACCGGCACCTGCTGTGGTGGCAAATAATGGTCTACCCTTAGAGCATTTGAGGAGTTTGGGATGTGAGGATTTCAGGGTTTATGCCTGAAGGCTGCCGAAGGTTGGCTGGAAAAAACGGTTCGCATCATGAATCATATGGGATGTAACGAGGAGCGCAAGTTGGGTTGCACTGTAACTCTGCTGTAGGGGATGCATATCATTGGTGGGTCACCACAATTGCTGGCGTTCCTGAGGCGGACGTTACTTGGGAGTTCTTTCGGAGAGCTTTCAAGAGGAAGCATCTTGGTACCCAGTACTTGAATATGAAGAAGCGCGAGTTTATGTCGCTATCTCAGGAAGACATGTCTGTTGCTGAATACGAGGTAAAGTTTGCCTGTCTGAGTTAGTATGCTCTGGAGTTGGTTCCTGATGATCAGTAAAGATGTGACAAGTTTTGTCATGGTCTTGTTAAAGACATTAAGACCTACCTTCTGGCTGTAGATTACACAGATTTTGATGTGTTGGTAAATCAGGCCAACGATAACGAGCAGTCCTTAGGTGCATCAGTTTCAGCCACGGACTTGGAATTGGGTAAAAGAGTGGCAGACTCTAGCTATTCTGGGAGGCAGATTAGGTGGTTCAGGGATAAGAGGCATAAGCAAGATCATCCATTTTTTTGAAAAGCTTTACGAATCCAAACATCATTTTCTTTTGGCCTCTCAAACATCTACAACATTAGAGATTTTGATGGCTTCAAATATACCAACATCGGTTCCTCAAGACATATCTGCAATGTACGAGGTGAGTTTTTAAAGAATTCAAAAGGTTCAACCATTACCTGCTCATATTCCATTGGCAAAGTATTATCATATCGTTGATCTCGCATGTGGTCGTGCAATTGCCGTGGCAACTGTAGATGAGAGCAATCTACAAATTCCTGCTTCAACGTCAATGTTGTAACCTTCTGGGCATCAGGTTCCTCAGAATTTTGCCGTTGGTTCCATCTATGGTTCTCCATGTAGTCATATGCAACGAAAATGTGAGGGCAATTTTCAAACACATGATGTTCTCCACAACAAGTGCACGAGTTTTCCACGGTATATGCTTTTCTCGGTTGGTATAGGTAATTATCGAAGGGTGCAAGAAACTCTTGATTGGATTGATTCATATCTTCCAACATCAACTCTCGAATAGATCAACTTTTATTTCCCGACATGTTGATGTCCCTTAACTTGTAGCGCACCTAAATTTTTTTGATAAAACAATCAAAAACAAAAGTTAGTAAAACTAAGAGAAAAAATGCAATAACAAAAACAACTAACACCAATTGCAAATCCCCGGCAACGGTTCCGAAAACTTGTTGCGCATAATAAGTGCTACACAATTGTGCAAGTATACACGTCGCAAATAATAAAGTGATACGAGTATCGAGTATCATCTCCACAGAGATTGGTTTGGGCCACTTTGCTTTAGTTATCGCACTGTAAAAGTAAAAACACAATTGATAGTAGGAGTTGATTTTAACGAGTAAAGTAAAAGAAATAAACTAAAAGAATAGATGAAAGTAAAAGAGAGAATAGGCCAGGTTATCGTGGGTTGAGGTGTGATAGCCGATTGGATTGTCTTGGTGATTGAGTAGTAGCCAGATTTCTAGGGCAATTCTGTTACAATTGCCTAGTCGATTGCCAGGGAAATTTGGTTGCAATTGCCTGGTTGATTGCCAGGGCAATTTTGCCATGTTGCCTGGTCGGTTGCCAGGGAAATTCCCCCTCGTTGTCTGATCAGATTGCTTGGGCAATGCTCCCAAAATTTACTGGGAAATTAATGATGGGTCGATTGCCTGGCAATTGAGCATTCACTTCCAAAGTTCAGCGAAGCGTTCTTCAATAATTTCTTCTTATCCCTAAGTTGAAACTCTAGCTATTTGTGCATGCCTTGATAATACATCCCTGCAAGAATCAAGGGTGAACAGTAACAAATCTTGCGCTCCTCTTAGCCGTTGAAATCCTAAACTTATTCCTAAGCCGGATTAGTCTTCACCATCAATTGATTGAATAAAGACCATGCTCATTCATTTCTTGAATCTAACTCTCCCGATATTAGATAAATAGATGAAGTTACGAGATCCACTCCCAATTCGCTTGAAAACAAGATTGAGAACCAAGAATGAACAAACTTTGAAAATTGAATTGCAACTCAAAAACCTAAACAAAATCCAATTGTTTTTCACAACAACAAAGCACAATAACCCCAACCAATTAAGTTAGTTCATGGTTGGGTTCAAAAGATATACAAAGAATAATCCCCAAATCATGAATCTTTTGGAAGAAAAAATCGACCAACCCTCTTTGGAAAACCTCTCAATCGAACTCTCCCTCCAAGCCTTCTCCCTTATCAAAATCTCTCACTTCTTCCCCTTTGGAGTTTGTCAAAATTTCTCTCTTCTCTTCTTGCCCCTCTTTTTGATGGCTTGGTCCTTTAAATAGGAGATGGCTAGGTCAAAATCCTTCTTGAGGAGGAAGTTAAGTTGAAATTAAATATCTTTAAAGAATATAATTCTTTATTATATTTAAATTCCTTCTAGAACTTCTCATATCTTCTTGGGATTTAATTTCTCATTAACCTCTTCATGGAAATCAAACTCCTTTGGGATTTAACTTTGCTCCACGTCATCTTGGGCTTATCTAGTTATCAATTTCAACTACCATATCAACTTATCCTTTATCAAAAATTGTGTTGGCAACTGCGTCGGCATCTCCTTCATGCATTGCCCTAGAAACTGCGTCGGCATCTCCTTCATGCACTTCCCTGGCAATTGGTTCTAGCCTTGTTTAGGCAAGTGATTCTGCACACACACAAAAACACACCAAAGCAGCATCTTTTTCCACAAAAATCACCAATTTATGTAATCAAGCTCAGTGGTGGAAAGAAACATGAATTAATGCATGAATGACTAATTATTCAACTAATATGAGCCTAAGTCTAACAATAATATGAGTAAAAAGGGTAATAAAAATAGTACTTTTGAACACTTATCACCTTGCTTGAGGTTGGCCTGACTATTTTTGTTTTAAATTGATTATCATGCCCTAGATATATTTTACCATGATGAGACCGAGGAGTTTGTTGTGATCTAGTGCATTTGCTGCTGCCATTGGGCAGTGTGTTGAAGGGGATGGTGTGCCTCCTAGAGGGTTACGACCGCCCCCGTCTAATCCGCCTGAGAGAGTGGAGTACGTACCACCTGCACCGGCTGGGCCAAGGATGAGTGATATGGCACCACTAATACAGGCCATGACCGGTGTGTTTCAGGCAACAGTTGCGGGTGTTAGTGTGCCAGCACCATCGGTTAAGGGGCAAGGTTTGCCGCTTGAGCGTCTTCATAGTTTGGGCATAGTTAAGTTCTGAGGGTTGTCGCCTGAGGCCTATGAGGGTTGGTTGGCCAGTACTAAGAGGATATTGGGTCAGACGGGGTGTACTGATGCTCGTAAGCTGGGTTGTGTTGTTTCCCTGCTGCAAGGTGATGCTTATGCAATGTGGACTACCACGATATCTGGTATGGCAACAGAGGATGTGACTTTTGAGTTCTTTTGCGAGGTTTGTCGGAAGAAGTTTTTGGGAGTCCAATATCAAGATGATAGGAAGCGCGAGTTCATGGCTTTTATGCAAGGTAGGATGTCTGTTGTAGAGTACGAAGTGCAGTTCGTGAGGTTGAGTCAGTATGCACCTATGTTGGTTCCTGACGAGCGTACTCGATGTGATCATTTCCGCTATGGGCTTGTGCAGGATGTTAAGACATACATGCTTGCTGCTGATTACACCGACTTTGATGTGTTGGTTTTGTGAGCCAAGGATGTGGAGCAGGATTTGGGTTTGGCTTATGGATCATGAGGTTCTAGCTCGGGTAACAGAGTTGTTGATTCGGGTTATAGCCGTGGTCACGCTAAGAGACACCGTGACAGGAGGTTTTGCCCAAAGCCGAGGCATTGCGGAGGTGTTGTGGGATGTGGAGTCCAGGGGTAGGGTACCCAAGTTAGAGCCCCATTTAGCACTTGTTGGGCTTGTGGATCCCGAGATCATTTGAGGCTAGATTACCCGCGGTTGGACAGGGAGGGTCAGGCACCTGCGCCTATTGTGGCTAATGCTTGTTGGAGTTGTGGGTTAGGCGACCACCAGAGGCGTGATTGTCCATTGTTGGCTCAAGGTGGGCAGGGTGCTGCACTTGTTGTTGCTCTGCAGTGGGGTCGTGGTCGTGGCCACAGACCGTTTCAATGTCAAGATATAGGATAGAAGATTGTGGCTCATACTGTTGCTATCCAGCCTGAGGAAGGTGGTCCGACTAGGGTGTATGCGCACCGTGAGGGTCGCAATGACATCGATGTGATTGCAGGTACTTTTACCCTACAATCTCTATCGTTGTATTCGTTGGTTGATTCTGGTTCTACTCATTCATACATTTTGAGTGAGCATGCTAAGTTGCTTTATATATCTGTTGAAATTCTTAATGTGGGTGTTAGAGTGACTAGTTCTCTTGGGGAGACGGTATTGGTTAGGAGGTTGTATCGTAGGCGTCCACTATTGTTTAGGGACATATGTTGTTGTGGACTTGATAGGGTTACCATTCCATGATTTTGATGTGATTTTGTGTATGGATTGGTTAACCGAACATCGGGCTGTGGTGGATTTTGAGACCAAACAAATATCCTTGAGGTTGTCGGATGGTTATGAGGTTGTGGTTGTTGGCGAGAATGCCAAATTTTTGTCTAATGTTGTCTCGACTTTGGAAGCAAGTCGAATGTTGGATATGGAATATCAGGCTTATTTGACCTATGTTATGAATCCTGGATCAAAAGAGATGAGGGTGTAGGATGTTCGCACCGTATGTGAGTTTTCGGGTGCTTTTTCGAAGGAATTACCAGGGTTGCCACCTGACCGTAAGGTAGAGTTTGGCATCGAGATCTTTAAGGGTACGGTACCAGTATCTATTGCTCCATACCGCATGGCTCCGAAGGAATTGAAGTTGCAGTTGCAGGAGTTGTTGGATCGGGGCTTTATTAGGCCAGTATCTCACCTTGGGGAACGTCGGTGTTGTTTGTTAAGAAGAAAGATGGTACATTGCGGATGTGTATAGATTACCGGCAGTTGAATAAGTTGACAGTAAAGAACAAGTATCCCTTACCGCAGATAGATGATCTGTTTGATTAGTTCAGGGGAGCTTCGGTGTTTTCCAAGATAGATTTGAGGTCGGGGTACTATCAGATAAAGGTGAAGGAGGTGGATGTGCCCAAAATAACTTTCCGTACGAGGTACGGGCGTTATGAATTTCTTGTGATGCCATTTGGTTTAACCAATGCTCCAGCTGTTTTTATGGACTTGATGAACTGAGTGTTTCATGAGTTTTTGGACTAGTTTGTGGTTGTTGTTATCGATGATATCATTATGTACTCTCGTACTGAGGAGGATCATGATAGCCATCTGCGGATCGTGCTTCAGAAGTTGGTGAAGAATCAGTTGTATGCTAAGTTAAGAAAATGTGAGTTCTGGCTTAAGAAAGTTGTGTTTCTCGGGTATGTTGTGTCAGCTGAAGGAATCCGTGTTGATCCGCATAAGGTTGAGGCTATAATGAGTTGGAAGGAGCCTAAGTCCATGACAGAGGTTAGGAGTTTCCTCAGTTTGGTGGGTTACTACCGAAGATTTGTGGAAGGGTTCTCCAGTTTGGCAGCTCCGTTGACAAAGTTGTTACAGAAGAATGTTCGGTTTGAGTGGACGAAATATAGGAAACGATCTTTTGAAAAGTTGAAGGAAGCTTTGACGCGAGCTCCGGTCTTGGCTTAACCCGAATCGAGAAAGGAGTTCGCTGTTTATAGTGATGAGTCGTACGTTGGGCTTGGCTGCGGGTTGATGCAGGAGGGTAAGGTAGTGGCATATGCATCTAGGTAGTTGAAGGTGCATGAACGTAACTACCCTACTCACGATCTTGAGCTTGCAGCAGTTGTGTTTGCCTTAAAGATTTGGAGGCATTATCTTTATGGTGAGAAATGTGTAGTTTATACGGATCATAAGAGTTTGAAATATATGATGTCACAGAAGGAGATGAATCTTAGGCAACGTAGATGGTTGGATTTTTTTAAAGATTATGATCTGACCATTGAGTATCATCTAGGGAAAGCCAATGTTTTGGTGGATGCTTTGAGTAGAAAAGCAGCTATGGAGTTGAGAGCCATGTTTGCTCGACTCAGCGTAACAAATGACAGGGGTTTGTTGGCGGAATTGCAAGTGAAGCCATCCTTGTCGCAGATGATTAAGGAGAAGCAACCGTATGATGAGAGGCTGGTATCTCATGTGGAAGATATTAGAGATGGGAATCCTACAGATTTTCATTTCAGTGATGATGGAGTGTTGTGCTTAAGAGGTCGAATAGTGGTACCTGAAGATGAAGAGTTGAGGCATACTATTATGACTAAGGCCCATGCTAGTCCTTTTTCTATGCATCCCGGTAGTACTAAGATGTATCGAGGGTTGAAGGAGGAGTACCATTGGGTTGGACTGAAGAATGATGTGGTTGATTTTGTTGCTCGGTGTATGGTTTGTCAGCGGGTAAAGGCTGAACATCAGTTTCCTTCCGAGTTCTTGCAACCGTTGAGGATACCGGAATGGAAATACGAAAGAATCACCATGGATTTTATGTCTGGGTTGCCTTTGACGTCGACCAAAAAGGATTTCATTTGGGTGATTGTGGATCAGTTTACGAAGTGTACGCATTTTGTGCCAGTGCATACTACGTATACCTTAGACAGGTTGGCTGAGCTATACATCTCTAAGATTGTGCGTTTGCACGAGGGGCCTAAATTTATAGTTTCGGATAGGGATCCCTAGTTTATCGTAAGGTTTTGGGTGAGTTTGTATCGTGCTTTGGGGACCCAGTTGAGTTTTAGTTCATCGTATCATCCTCAGACGGATGTCCAGTCGGATCGCGTGATTCAGGTTCTCGAGGATATGTTGAAGTGTTGTGTTATTGAGTACCAGGGAACATGGGAGAAGCAGTTATCGTTGGTGGAGTTTTCTTACAATAACAATTATCACGCTAGCATTCAAATGGCACCTTATGAGGCATTGTATGGCAGAAGGTATCGTACGCCAGTGTGTTGGGCAGAAGCAGGGGAAAAGTTTGTATCGATGCCTAATGTTCTGAAAGGCACAACCAAAAAAGTTAAGTTGATATGTGAGCGCTTAAAACCAGTTACAGATCGTCAGAAATCCTATGCAGATTTGAAGCGTAGGGATATAGAGTACGCTGTGGGTGCTAAAGTGTTTTAGAAAGTGTCGTCTTGGAAGAAGGTGTTGTGGTTTGGGCGGAAAGGGAAGCTTAGCCCGAGGTTCATTGGACCATACGTGGTGGTGGAGTGTGTGGGTCTTGTTGCGTATTAGTTGAGGTTACTGATAAGTGTTCAAAAGTACTATTTTTATTACTCTTTTTACTCATATTATTGTTAGACTTAGGCTCATATTAGTTGCATAATTAGTCATTCATTCATTAATTCATGTTTCTTTCCACTGTTGAGCTTGATTACATAACTTGGCAATTTTTGTGGAAAAAAATGCTGCTTTGGTGTGTTTTTGTGTATGTATGCAAAATCACTTGCCAAAGCAAGGCTGAAACCAGTTGCCAGGGCAATGCATGAAGGAGATGCTGAGCTAGTTGCCAAGGAAATTTTCGACAAAGAATAAGATGATATGGTAGTTAAAATCGATGATTAGATAAGCCCAAGATGATGTGGAGCAAAGCTAAATACCAAAGGAGTTTGATTTCCATGAAGAGGTCAAAGAGAAATTAAATCCCAAGAAGATATGAGAAGTTCTAGAAGGAATTTAAATATAATAAAGAATTATATTCTTTAACGATAATTTAATTCCAACTTAACTTCCTCCTCAAAAAATACTTTGACCTAGCCCTATAAATTCAAGACCATGCCGTCAACTCCAAGGTGAGAGAGGAGAGAATTTTCGACTAGATCAAAGGGGGAGATATCGACAAGGCTCAACCATTCTTCATTTTTTTCTTGTTGCATTAAGTTTATGCTAGGAATTCTTTGTTTTGTGTTTCTTTGGAACCTAGCCATGAACTAAATCTATTTGGCTAAGGTTATTGTGTCTTGTGCTTGTGAGAAACAATTGGATTTTGTTTAGGTAATAAGAGTTTGCACTTTCAATTCAAGGTTTACTCATTCTTGGTTCTTATTCTTGTTTGCGAGTGAATTGGGAGAAGATCTCGTAACTTCATCTATTTATCTAATATCGGGAAAGTTAGATTCAAGAAACGAATGAGTATGATCTTTATTCAATCTATTGATGGTGAAGATTAATCCGACTTAGGAATAAGTTAAGGTTTTCAACGGCTAAGAGGAGCGCAAGATTGGTTGTTGTTCACCCTTGATTCACGCAGGGATGTATTATCAAGGCATGCACAAATAGCTAGAGTTTTGACTTAGGGATAAGAAGAAAGCATTGAAGAACGCTCCGCCGAAGCTTGAAGTTGCTGCCCAGCCGCCCAAGTAGTTGCCCAGCTAGTCACCCAGACAACAATCGATTAGTTGCCAAGGCAACCCCGCTGTGCAAGTTGCCACGGCAACTGAGTTGCCCTTGCACTCTTTTACCAAGATGATCCAATCGGCTATCACACCTCAACTCACGATAACCTGGCCTATTCTCTCTCATTTGATTACATCTTCTTTTACTTATTTGCTTTCTAGTTTAGTTGTTAGTTAAAACTCCTACAATCTTCTACTTGAGTTCTTTTACTTTTTACAGTGCAAGAGCTTAGATTCTTGAAGTGGCACCAATCCCTGTGGAGACGATATCTTTTATACTATAACTTACGATGTGTGCACTTGCACAATTGCGGAGCACTTATTACGCGCAACAAGTTTTTAGCGCCGTTGTCGGGGATTGGCAATAGCAACTTTGTTTTTATTTTCTTGAACTTTTTTATTTTTTTTGTTTAAGATTCAAAGGGCTAACAAACTTTGGTTTTGCATTGGTATATGACCATGGCGAGACCCATTACACCATAATATCCCTTTGATCCAGAAATCGAACGAACCTTGCAAAGACTTAGACGAAGTTTAATAGTAGCAATGGCTAATCAAGACGGCAATATGAATCAAGATGTTCCAGCAGGAGGATGAGTGATTCTTGCACAAAACAGAACTATTCAAGAATATCTTGAAGAAGATCTTGAAGGACTTAATCCAGGAGTTGTCACACCTAAAATTGAAGCCAACCACTTTGAGCTGAAACCGGTGACTTTAATATGATCAACACATTTGGTCAATTTGGCGGCTCAACAACTGAAGATGCACGACAACATCTTAAATATTTCCTCGAGATTTGCAATTCATTCAAAATACTATGAGTCACCCCCAATGTTTTACGACTAAGATTATTCCCCTATTCACTAAGGGATAGGGCGAAAGCATGGTTGAATAGTATTCCTATCGGATCAATAAGATTTAGGACCGATCTTTGTCGTGATTTCTTTGCTCGATTTAATCCTACAAATTTGACTAATAGGCTTCGTAATGAAATTACTTCTTTTCGGCTGGCAGATGATGAATCCATGTACGAGGCTTGGTAGCGATATAGAGAACTTCTACACAAATGCCCCTACACGGATTCCTAGTGTGGACACAAGTAACAATGTTTTACAACGTTGTGAATACACCAACAAGGATGATACTAGATGCCTCAGAAAACGGCATACTCCTAGATAAGTCGCCAGAGGAAGCAATGCAAATTCTAAACAGGCTTGCCAAGAATGGTTATCAATTCCCCACTACTAGAAGATAAGGAGTTAGACGCCAAGCCACAATACATGAACTGGGATTATCAGACTCAATTTCTGCACAATTGGCCACTCTAACTAAGATGGTCCAGAACATGCAGAAACTAAACAACACACAGTAAGTCAAGGTAATGGATTCCTTTTGTGAGTTATGTGGTGGTAACCATGATTCTTCTGAATGTATGCAGAATCTGGAATCCAGTTTTTTTGTGGGGAATTACAACCGGAACAACAATGTGATGTCCAACACATACAATCTAGCTTGGAAGAAGCACCCGAATTTTTCATGGAGTAATCCCAACAATGCTCTAAACTAGCACAATCAGAATGCACAAGCATCGGGATTCCAGCAGAATATGCCACGGCAACAGTTGTCGCAGCAACAACCAATAACATCTAGTTCTTTGGAAAATTCTCTCAATGCTTTTATGTTGAACACTGAATCTTATATGGCTGAGAATAGTAACTTCATAAAAAGAACTGATGCTTTTATTAACAGGACCGATATGAGATTGCAAAACCAAGAGGCGACAATCAAATCATTGGAAAATCAAGTCGGACAATTTGCTCAAAACCTGAATACTAGACCGCAAGGAGGTTTACCTAGCGATACTGAAGTCACAAGAGGAATGTAAGGCGGTCACCACTAGAAGTGGCCAACAACTTAAAGAGGCTCAAGCTCGCTCATCAAACAAAACTCCACAAAAAGAACAAGACGAACTCAGCAGCAAAGCCTCAGATGCTGAACCAGGAATTGCCGCGGTAACTAACGATAAGCATGCCTCAGCAACTAGCGATAAGCATGCCTCGGCAACCAGCGATAAGCATGCCTCGGCAACCAACAATAGGCACGCCACGGCAACCCCAGTTGACAATGCCTCAGTAACTCCAGTTGCCCCAACAATGCCGTCAATCAAGTTCCAGACCAATGAAAGGATAGAACAAATGCTGAACTATGCCAAGTTTCTTGATATCCTAAAGCAAGTCCACATCAACTTGCCATTGGTTGAGGCGATTGAACAAATGTCGAACTATGCCAAGTTTCTTAAAGACATTGTTTCCAAGAGAACAAGGCTAGGAGAGTTTGAAACAGTTGCCGCAACAGAGGGATGCATGGCCATGTTGAACAATCGCATGCCACCCAAGTTGAAGGGTCCCAAAAGTTTCACAATACCTTGTTCCATTAGAAACCACTATGTCGAGAAAGCATTATGTGACCTGGGAGCAAGAATAAACTTGATGCCTAAATCAGTTTTCCAAAAACTAGGAATCGGGAAGGCCATACCTACAACAGTTATGCTACAACTAGCCGACAGATCCTATGTGCATCCAGAGGGAAAAATCAAAGACATACTGGTAAAAGTTGATAAATTTATTTTTCCTGTTGACTTTATTGTTCTGGATTGTGAAGCAGATAAGCATGCACCTATCATTCTCGGGAGACCCTTCCTAGCAATAGGGAGAACCTTGATCGATGCTAAAAAGGGAGAACTCATAATGAGGGTGAATGACCAGCAAGTTAAACTAAATCTGTTCCAAACACTAAGGCATGCCGATGATCCTGAAGAATACCAACTTTTCCATGCCACGACAGAGTTTAACTTTGACAAGGAATTTAGTTGCCTCGGCAACTACATTACCGATCAAGAGGAACCTGAGGAGTATGAAGAACCAATCGATGAGGAAAAACAAGAAGAGGCAAATTGGTTAGTCAATCGACCAGGTACATACTTTGAACCACTGGATTACTCAGGTAAGGAAGGTAAGGTCGAAAAGCCCTCTATTGAAAAACCACAAATTCCTGAGTTGAAACAGTTGACAGAGCAACTAAAATATGCTTACTTGGGAACCGATAAAACATTGCCTGTAATTATTTCCTCTAAGTTACAGCCTGAGTAGGAAAAGAAGCTGATCAAAATGTTGATGCTACACAAGAAGGCAATAGGGTGGACAATTGTCGACTTGAAGGGAATTAGCCCGGCAGTGTGCATGCACAAGATTTTGTTGGAAGATGATCACAAACCTTCGATTGAGGCCAAGAGGAGACTGAATCATGCCATGAAAGGGGTTGTAATGAAAGAAATCATCAAGTGGCTTGATGCCGGCATTATATACCCTATCTCTGATAGTACATGGGTAAGTCCGGTACAATGTGTACCGAAAAAGGGAGGTATAACGGTGGTAAGTATTGAAAACAATGAACTTATTCCAACTAGGACTGTGACCGGTTGGAGAGTTTGTATGGATTATCGAAAGCTAAACAAAGCCACTAGGAAAGATCACTTCCCATTACCCTTTTATTGATCAAATGCTTGACCGTCTTGCAGGTAAACCCTTTTATTGTTTTCTTGATGGTTATTCAGGTTACAATCAAATTGCCGTAGCACCAGAAGATCAAGAAAAGACAACCTGCACATGCCCATACGGTACTTATGCTTTTCGAAGGATGCCATTCGGATTCTGTAATGCCCCGTCAACCTTCCAAAGATTCATAATGGCACTCTTTTTAGACATGGTCGAAGACTTCCTTGAGATCTTCATGGATGATTTTTCCATTTTTGGTAATGACTTCGATAGCTGCCTCAGCAATTTAGAGAATGTGTTGGCAAGATGTGAAGAAACAGATTTAGTCCTTAATTGGGAGAAATGCCATTTATGGTAGATGAAGGAATAGTGCTCGGCCACAAGATTTCATCCAAGGGAATTGAAGTAGACAAAGCCAAGGTGGACGTGATCGAGAGATTACCCCCACCAAGTTCGGTTAAAAGAATCTGAAGCTTTCTTGGACATGTAGGTTTTTATAGGAGGTTCATTCATAATTTTTCTAAAATTACTAAGCCCTTGTGAAATTAGCTTGAACAGGATAAAGCCTTCAATTTTGATGATTCTTGCACCCAAGCATTCAAAACCCTAAAGAAAAAGCTTGCCTTGGCACCCATTGTCGTTCCACCCGATTGGATGCTACCTTTTGAGCTCATGTGTGATGCAAGTGATTTCAGGGTAGGAGCAGTCCTAGGCCAACGCACAGGTAAAACCTTTCATGTGATTCACTATGCTAGTAAAACTCTTAATAGTGCTCAAGTGAATTGCACAACAACAGAGAAAGAGTTACTAGCCGTAGTTTTCGCATTTGACAAGTTCTGATCCTACTTGATTGGTACAAAAGGTAATTGTTCATACGGACCATTTGGAAATTAAGTATCTATTTGCCAAAAAGGATGCCAAACCTCGTTTGATTCATTGGATATTACTTTTACAAGAGTTTGACATTGAAATTAAGGACAGGAAAGGGACAGAAAATCAAGTGGTCAATCACTTATCACGCCTAGAACGCAATAGGGAGGAGGATGCGGATTTAGAGATATGTGATGCATTCCTGGATGAGTAACTGTTAGTTGCCTCGACAACCATGGGTGTTGTATGGTCGGAGGTGTCGTACGCCCTAGTGTTGGGTAGAGGTAGGGGAAAAGCATGTTTCCTTGCCACATGTGTTGAAAGACACAGATGAGAAAGTTAAGCTTGTGTGTGGACGCTTTAAGGCGGCTGTGGATCGGCAAAAATCTTACACGGATTTAAAGCGTAGGGAAATTGAATACGTGGTAGGCGATCGTGTGTTCTTGAAAGTATCACCGTGAAAGAAAGTAATGCGATTCGAAGGTAAGGGTAAGCTTAGTCCAAGGTTTATTAGACCGTATGAGATCATGGAGCGTGTTGGTCCTGTGGCTTATCAATTGAGGTTGCCTCCCGAGCTTGAGAAAATACCTGATGTGTTCCATGTATCTATGCTTCCGAGGTATCGATCAGATCCTTCGCATGTTATGTCGGTAGAGCATATTGAGTTGAGACCGAATTTATCCTTTGATGAGGAGCCGGTGGAAATCTTTGATTCTAGCAGCAAGGTTTTACGTGGTAAGACGATAGAACTGGTCAAAGTCTTGTGGCGACATCGAGGTGTCCAAGAAGCCACTTAGGAAAGTAAGGCAGACATGTTGGAGCAATTTTCGCATCTTTTTCCTCCAGGTAAATTTTTTGGATGAAATTTCTTAAGAGGGGGACAGTTGTAACGCCCCGGTTTTGGGCCTAGCAGTTTTAAGGCTAGTTAGACGATCCGGTGGACCAGGTTAGAGATTCTAGTTAAATTCAGGAGCAGATATTTTTCTGAAAGATAAAAATATGGAAAAATGTTTACAAATCCTATTTTAATATATTAAAAATATTGGTTAAAGCAATTTTGGAAAATAAGCTTTGGAAGGGTGACATTTTGACTAGTGACCAAAATGTAATTTATTGAAAACTGTTTTTAAAAGGTGACTGTTTTGTAAAGAGTCAAAACTTTGAATCTTTAAGGAGCTATTTTACCATTTGGTCTAATCCGAGTTTTCTCTTAATTATTATTATTTTTAAAAGAGTTTTAATTAAAGGAATTTGACATAACTTTCTTTCTCTTATAATTTCTCTCAAAATACTCTCAGCCAAACACTCTTTTTCCTATCAGAGATTCAAGGTAATGATCTTGTTTCTTTATCCTTTGATTTTCTAAATGATTCTTTAACTTGTTTTCTCAAAAACCGTATTGAATCTCATTATTTTTCAAGAGGAAAACATCCAATTAAGGGGAAACTCACTCATTAGAGGTAAGTTTCGTTCTTCTCCTCTAATGAACAGTTCTTTAATGAAATTCTCAAGTTCTTGACTCTTTATATATGTTTTCTAATGGATTTTAATTGATTAATTATGGATTTTTTCTTAATTGAGTGTTAATTGATGGAATCTTGTGATTTTCGAAGTGGATCTATTTTTCCAGGGTTAAGGATTAATTTCAATCTTATTTTGGATGTGTTATATTATGGATAAGTTGTTTTTAACAATGGAATCTCGAAATTGGTTGAATCTCTAATTGTTAGTTAATGGTTTTTGGGTTGTTGTTGGAGTTTAATCATTGTTGGAAGTAAAACAATGTTGTAAGAGGGGTTTTAGATGTTATTTTGATGTAGTTTGATGTATTGAATCGTTATATTATGGCTGGGTTAAGATTGAGAAGTGTTTGAGGTTAATTTCGGTAAATTTTGGATGAGTTTTGAGTGGGCATCTTGAGAGCTGCGGGATTTTGGTTTGAAAAAGAGAGTTGGATGCATTTTAATGCACGTTTCCTCTGGTTTTGTGTGGCCAAAACAAGGGATAATCAAGACGTAGCATCTTGAGGTGGTGTGTGGCTTGCCGGGGGCTTGTTTCGCGGTAGCAAGCAAGGCAAAGTGAAACCGGTGAGTGGAAGTGGTCTTAAAAGTTTTTCAAAGGTTTGAAAGTGGTTTTGGAAGTTTAGGTTAAGTTTGAAACACTTACCTAATCTTGGAAGTAGGTTTCTCTCCTTTGCTCTTTAATATCGGTTCGAATATGAGCATGTGTGATTCATGTTTTAGTCGTAAACATGGTTTTATTTGCTTACTATAAAAGCATGATTTTGTGTACATATGCAGTGGTTTAAAAGTATATGAAATGCTAGTGAGCATTGGTTTTGATTCCGGTCGGGAATGTAATATTGCTATGGCAATGTTATTTGCATATGTGGGGATTTTGTGTAATGCATTGTAAAACATCGAGTAAATGGTTTTGTAAATGATATATTTGGCATGCTATAGGATAAAGTGCACTATAATATGTTTAAAAATTGATCGTGGTTAAGGGTCCTTGAGGTATAGCAGTCGGCTACTCAGACTATGTTGTTATCACTTGGGTTGAGTGGTCGGTTCCCCTTGTTGATGTGAAGCTTGCGGGCGGCAAGGTTGCAAAGTCATGCGGTCGGCATGGGGTAGTCTTGATGATGGTTGGTCATTAAGGTAGATTCGTGTATCCGATGTGTAAAGCTAACGGTCGGTTAACTAAAGATTAGCGGTCGGCTAATCAAGGATAGTGGTCGACTATCCGAGGTCACTATAATTGCCAACATATGAGAATTCTATTGTTGAATCTATTTTTAATGCTTTGGGATTTAAACGTGGTTTTGTATTTAATGCTTTGGAATTCAAGCATGGTTTTGTATAAAATGCTTTGGGGGTTTAAGCATGTGGTATACACATTGTTTTGCATATGGTCGATATGCATGCTTTGAGTTGGAATATTTGGAACTTGCTTAGGTCGTAAGCATGATTTGAAATCAAGTGTTGGTTTTTAAGGGTTTTAATGCATCATTGTTCTAAGAGCATCCTCACTAAGAAAGTGTGCTTGCGCTCTCTTTTTCCTAATGATGCAGAGCATTAAGGCTTGGGGCAGTAAAGGCAAAGTTGTAGTGATCCAAGTGGTAAAGCAATTTTGAGTTTGAACTCAGTTTATGTTTCCGATTAATAAGGCAATGTGTTCGCCATGGATTTTGGGATTTGTAATTCTGTTTTTCCTTAGTTTGGAGCACGTGTAATGCTGTGATTTCGGAGTTTGATTGATGTTGTTAAGTTTGTTGTACATCGATACCCATGGTTGATGTTATGAGGTTGCCTAGGTATGCATCTAGATGGACTTACTTGGATGGCATGCTTTGATGATCATAACATGCTGAATTGGGTGTTGAAGTGATAATGGCTTGATGCTTGTGCTGGTAAATGTCTATTTGAGCACTTTGGAATGTTGGTGGAGTGTTTTATGGAGTATGCCTCTAGAGTAATATTTATGATAGCATAAGCATGTTTTGTTGCTAAAACATGGTACAAGTGTTGGTATATGTATTGTTGAATTTTTATATCCATGTATGCAAGTTGCTAGGATCCAAATGCATCTAGATTTGAGTGAAAAATCTGAGGAAAATGATATTACAGGCCTATGCGTACCAATACGCAGGGGACCGTATCAGTACGGCTAGGCAAAATAGGGCAGTTAGCATCGGTATGGACATTAGAGTATCGGTACGAACAAGCAAACTAAGCTTGGCGTATCGGTACGGGATAGAGTGTACCGATACGGGGACTCGTTAATGGAAAATCACTTTTTGAAGGAAAACCCATGTACCGGAACACCAAGGGCTCATACCGGTACGACTTTTGTATTGTGCAAGCTAACGTGGCATACCAATATGGTACATTGTGTACCGGCACGCGTTATCGTTCCGTATCGGTACGGCCATGTACGTATCGGTACGAGAGGCAGTTTTTACAGGTAATGTCATGGACGCCAGTTTCTGGTCTCTTGCGTTTTAGTCCCTAAGTATTGCAAATGTAATTGAATGCACATGGATGCTCATATGTGGACTTTAATTTCAATTTTGGACCAATAATTTAAATTATTTACGTTTTAGTCCTCGGAATGAATGTGATGCAATTGGCCGCCTATTTGTGATTCGTTTTCTTCTAAATTTCACCTGCTGATAGTATGGACATGTAGGATTAATAACTTGCATCTAGACAAGATAAAAGGAAAAAATGGACTGACTTTTTGTAACCCTTCTTCGGTTTGCTTCGGCAAACCTAATGTTGTTCACTCGATACAGACGGGTCGAGGGAGTTACATGCCACTTCAGAACATCATGCCCGTGGAGCTTTTTGATGTGTGAGGGATTAACTTTATGGGTTCTTTTCCACCATCATTTGGTAATATTTACATACTTGTGGCCCTAGACTACGTCTCAAAGTGGTTTGAAGCGGTTGCTCTCCCATCAAACGATGCCAAGGTTGTTGCCAAGTTTCTACAAAAGTATATTTTTACAAGATTCGGTGCCCCCAGAGACATCATACATGATGAAGGTACTCATTTGAAATGCCATTTAATCACTAAAGCTCTATGCAAGTACAAAATCCAGCAAAGAATTGCCAATACCTACTATCCACAAACAAATGGCTAGATAGAAATTTCAAGCAAGCAGATGAAGAAAATTTTGGAGAAAGTAGTGAAACCAACGAGGAAGGACTGGTCCTTAAGGCTAGATGGATTCCTTGTGGGCATACCATACAGTCTCCAAAACTCCATTAGGAACTTCCTCATACAAGCTTGTATTTGGGAAGTCATGCTATTTTCCAGTAGAGTTAGAACATCAAGCTTATTGGGCAACCAAGCAGTTGAACATGGAATGGAGGGCTGCAAGTAAGAAATGTTTGTTAGACTTGAATGAATTAGAGGAATCTAGAGAACATACCTATGAAAATGCCAAGCTTTATAAAGGAAAAACAAAGGGGTGGCATGACAACAGGATTTTTCCAAGGAAGTTTAAAGAAGGGCAAAGAGCGTTGTTGTACAATTCAAGGCTTAAGCTATTTCTAGGTAAACTCAAATCCAGATGGTCAGGACCATTTGAAGTTGTCAAGACTTATGCTCATGGAGCAGCAAATACCAAAGACTTGAAAACGGGGACAACGTTCAAGGTAAATGGCCAGAGGTTGAAGCATTATTGGGAAGGAAGTTAACAGAATGCCATGGGGATTATTTTCTTGGGAAAATTGAGTAATTTTGTCGTCATCATTTGACCAGTGAAAATAATTAGGTTAGTCATTTTTTTGGTTGGTATTTTAGTTTATTTTTTCTGTTTTGAAAGGTTTTTGTGAGTGTTAGTACAAGAAATTTTGCCAAAGAAGTATGCTAGGATAGTATGAGAAGACATGCCAGCATTTGGACACCCAACTTCACAAGATTGGATAGCACGTGGACCTTATGCAATTCAAGCCCAATTGAGAGGCATTTTGTTGAAGCAAGAAAACCCTAGCTGCCTAGGTTATTTCCTCAAACTTTGAACTTTTACCCTCTTATTTTTACCCCTCTTTTTCTTGCGTCGTCACCACCATTTACTCTTAAACCCATCATCATCCTACTTCCCTAAACACGAATAACTGCCACAACCATCATTAACCCCACTAACCTCACCATTAAACCAATTGTTTCCCTTCCCCTTATTAAACCCCCATTTTCCGTTAGCTCAATCTTTACTCTCTCTTTATTCTCTCTCGCACGGCAAGATAAGCAATAATCAAACTTTCTTTTCTAATCTTTTTCTCTGATCACCATTTTTCCTAAATTTCTTTCATGACATCTTCATCCAAGCCCTTCAAGATTTTCTTCAATGAAGAAATCAATAAGAAATACGAGGAAAATTTTGCTGCTCGTACTTTCTGCTACGATAAGGGATTTGAGTTCAAGAACGAGTCCAGTTTTGGTTACTCACCTGAACTGGTTGCCATCATCAACAAGCATAAATGTGATACCATTTGCAAATAGTAAGGAAAGGTTGATTCCACCATCGTCTGCAAATTCTACACCCATCTTACTACAAAAGATTCACCTATTCTTTTTGTAAGAGGTACGTGTGTTCGATTTGATGAAGGGTACATTAATGACTTGTTTGAGTTAGATTGTACAGGAGAAGAACATTTGGCATTCGCTTAATCTTTCGATGATGCTAAGAGGAAGCTGATTTTGAAGGACTTATGCTAGTCGGGCACAAAATGGATTGTTTTATCAAAGGGCAAACAAACTGTGAAACGGCTGGCACTAAAGCCACAGCCGAGGGGATGGAACCACTTGCTGAGGGCAAACCTGGTGCCAACTGTGCACAATGAAACCATTTTAGAGGAACGGATGGTCCTATTGTATTTCATCACATTGGGCAGAAAAATCAATGTGGGTCATTTGATTGTAGAGGAGACCTACAAATGTGCTGGTAAGGGAAGTGGTTGTTTTTTTTTCTTCTTTAATATCTAAAATTTGCAGACTTCTTAATGTGCCAAAATTAGACTCTGACAACACTTAAAAGTGCAAAGGAACTATTACCCCTGCACTATGGAAGCAATTGATTGCAAGAGAAGTAAAAGAGAAGGTCAAAGAAAAGGTTGTTGAGCTGGTGTCGGTTGTCAGAACTTCTAAGCCAAACCTGCAACACCACTGCTAGAAACTATATCAACTAATGCCTTGGAATTACATTCCCAGATACGCCTGCATTTCGATACGCCTAGGCAAATTTGGCCTGACGTACATGTACGGGGATGGGCGTTTCGATACGACTTTTAGCCTCTAGAATTCACTTTTGTAACACGAACTCGCGAATCGAAACACCTAAGGAACTATATCGGTACGGTTTAAAATATTTCAAAAGTTCGGTATTTGAGTTAGGGGTATCGAATCGGCTTGGTGGTGTATCGAAACGGTGTGCTTCAAACCGTATCGGTACGAGCTTACCCGTTTCGATACGGATGGCCGTTTTTCCTATTAATGTCATTTTGGGCAGTTTTGCTTTCTTTGCTTTTTTGTCCCTAAACCTTGTCGATACAATTATATATGGTAGAATGATCGGATTTAGCTGAAATTTGAGATGTAAGTTTGGAACCTAACTAATTAAATATTGGTAACAAAAGAAATGAGTTTTAATCCTGAAATTTTCTGTATTTGCAATTTGGTCCCTAAGTTGCAAATGTGATCGATTGCATGTGAAATTGATGCTCGATTGAGTTAGGGTTGCACCTAATGTCTGCACGAACATGTAGGGTTAATAAATGGGCATCTAGATAAGATAAATACGAAAAAATGGACCGAGTTTGGTTGTATCTCTTTGGTTTGCTACGGTAAACCTAATGTAGCCTTCTTGGTTCGGTTGGGCGTCTAGGCTGGGTCAAGGGGGTTACATTTGGTGGTATTAGAGCCAGGTTTGGTTCGTTTGAGAGGTTGTTGTGTTGTTGTCGTGAGTTATGCTATGTTGTATGCTGGTTGATATGCATGGTGATTGATATATGAATGTTGATTGTTGTATGCTATGTTGGGGATGTTTTGGGGTACCCATTGCATTATTATTATAGTCTAGAAAGTTTTGATTTTTGAAATGAAAGTCTTGGATCCTTGCTTGAGGCAAGCCTGACTGTTTTGTTTTGAAATCATTATCATGCCTTGGATATATTTTAGCACAATGGGACCGAGGAAAGAGAGTTGCGATCTAGTGCGATTGCTGCTGCCGTTGGGCAGGATGATGAAGGAGAAGTTGTACCTCCTGGAGGGTTGCCACCGCCCCCACCTAATCCACCTAAGGGAGTGGAGCAAGTACCACCTGCACCGGCTGGGCCAGGGATGAGAGATATGGCACCACTGATTCAGGCTATGACCGGTGCTTTTCAGGCAGCAGTTGCGGGTGTTCGTGTGCAAGCACCACCGGTTGAGGGGCAAGGTTTGCCGCTAGATCGTCTTCGTAGCTTGGGCGGAGTTGAGTTTCGAGGGTGGTCGCCTGAGGCTTCTAAGGTTTGGTTGGCCAGTACTGAGAGGATAATGGGCCAGATAGGGTGCACCAATGCTCGTAAACTGGGCTGTGCGGTTTCTCTACTGTAGGGTGGTGCTTATACATGGTGGACTATCATGATATCCGGTATAGCAACGGATGATGTGACCTGGGAGTTCTTCTGTGAAGCATTTCGGAAGAAGTTTTTGGGAGTCCGATATTAGGATGAGAAGAAGCGTGTGTTTATGGCTTTGGTGCAAGGCAGTATGTCTATTGCGGAATATGAGGTGCAGTTCATGAGGTTGAGTCGGTATGCACCTGAGTTGGTTCCTGACAAGCGTACTTGATGTGATCATTTTCGATATGGGCTTGTGCAGGATGTTAAGACATATATTCTTGCTGCTGAGTAAACCGAATTTGATGTGTTGGTTTCGCGAGCTAAGGATGTGGAGCAGAATTTGGGTTTGGCATCTGGATTGCGAGGTTCTAGCTTGGGTAAGAGATCTGTTAATTCGGGATATAGCGGTGGTCAGGCCAAGAGACACCGTGACAGGAGGTTCCGCCCAAAGCTGAGGCTTGGCGGGGGTGTTATGGGACATGGAGTCTAGGGGCAGGGTGCCCAGGTTAGAACCCCATTTAGCACTTGTTGGGTTTGTGGATCCCGAGATCATTCGCTTTTGTCCAGGGAGGGTCAGGCAATTGCGCCTGTGGTGGCTAATGCTCGTTGGAGTTGTGGGTCAGGTGACCATCAGAGGCGTGATTGTCCGTTGTTGGCTCGAGGTGGGTAGGGTGCTGCATCTGTTGTTGCTCCGCAGTGTGGTCGTAGTCGTGGGCAGAGGACTATAGCTCATACTGTTGCTATCTAGCCTGAAGGAGGTGGACCGGCTAGGGTGTATGCGCACCTTGAGGGTCGCAATGACATCGATGTGATTGCAAGTACATTTACCCTACAGTCTTTGTCCTTGTATTGTTGGTTGATTATGGTTCTACTTATTCATACATTTTGAGTGAGCATGCTGAGTTGCTTGATATATTTGTTGAAATTCTTAATATGGGTGTTAGAGTGACTAGTTCTCTTGGAGAGACAGTCGTGGTTAGGAGGTTGTATCGTAGGTGTCCGCTGATGGTTCAGGGACATGTGCTTGCCGTGGACTTGATGGAGTTACCATTCCAGGGTTTTATGTGATTTTTGGTATGGATTGGTTGACCGAACATCAAGTTGTGGTGGATTTTGAGACCAAACAGGTATTTTTAAGGTTGTCGGATGATTATAAGGTGGTGGTTGTTGGCGAGAATGCCATGTTTTTGTCTAGTGTTGTTTCAGCTTTGGAAGCAAGACGAATGTTGGATTCGGGATGTCAGGATTATTTGGCCTATGTTATGAATCTTGGATCAAAGGAGTTGAGGGTGGAGGATGTTCGCACCATATGTGAGTTTTCGGGTGTTTTTTTCAGAGGAATTACCAGGGTTGCCACCTAACCGTGAGGTAGAGTTTGGCATCAAGGTCTTTGTGGGTACGGTGCCGGTATCCATTGCTCCGTACCGCATGGCTTCGAAGGAATTGAAAGAGCTGGAAACGCAGTTGCAGGAGGTGCTTGATCGTGGGTTCATTAGACCTAGTATTTCTCCGTGGGGAGTGCCGGTGCTATTTGTTAATAAGAAAGATGGTACGTTGCGGATGTGTATAGATTGCCGACAGCTGAATAAGTTGACAATAAAGAACAAGTATCCCTTACCGTGGATAGATGACATGTTTGATCAGTTTAGGGGAGCTTCGGCGTTTTCCAAGATAGATTTGAGGTCAGGGTACTACCAGTTAAAGGTGATGGAGGTGGATGTGCCCAAAACAACCTTTCGTATGAGGTACGGGCATTACGAATTTCTTGTGATGCTATTTGGTTTGACCAATGCTCTAGCTGCTTTTATGGACATGATGAACCTGTGTTTCATGATTTTTTGGACCAGTTTGTGGTTGTGTTCATCGATGATATCCTTGTGTACTCTCGTACCGAGGAGGATCATGATAAACATTTGAGAATTGTGCTTCAGATGCTGTTGGATAATCAGCTTTATGCTAAGTTAAGCAAATGTGAGTTTTGGCTTAAGGAGGTTGTGTTTCTTGGGCATGTGGTGTCGGCCGAAGGAATCTATGTTGATCCACATAAGGTTGAGGCTCTTATGAGTTGGAAGGAGCCCAAGTCTATAACGGAGGTTAGGAGTTTCCTTGGTTTAGTGGGTTATTACCGGAGGTTTGTGGAAGGGTTCTCTAGTTTGGCTGCACTGTTAACAAAGTTTTTGCAAAAGAATGTTCGATTTGAGTGGACAGAGGATAAATAACGAGCTTTTGAGAGGTTGAAGGAAGCCTTGACGCGAGCTTCGGTCTTGGTTCAACCAGAATCGGGGAAGAAGTTTGTCGTATGCGTCGTATGCATCTAGGCAGTTGAAGGTGCATGAACGTAACTACCGTACTCACGATCTTGAGCTGGCCGCGGTTGTGTTTGCCTTGAAGATCTGAAGGCATTATCTTTATGGTGAGAAATGTGTGGTTTATATAAGAGTTTGAAATATTTGATGTCGTAGAAGGAGCTGAATCTTAGGCAACGTAGATGGTTGGAGTTGCTTAAGGATTATGATCTGACCATTGAGTATCATCCGGGGAAAGCCAATGTTGTGGCAGATGCTTTGAGCAGGAAAGCGGCTGTGGAGCTGAGAGCCATGTTTGCTAGGTTGAGCGTAACGAATGATGGAGGTTTGTTGGCTGAGTTGCAAGTGAAGCTGTCCTTATCACAGATGATTAAGGAGAAGCAACCGTATGATGGGAGTTTGGTATCTCACGTGGAAGATATCGAGGATGGAAATCCTACGGATTTTCATTTCAACAGTGATGGGGTGTTGTGTTTCAAAGGTCGAAGAGTGGTGCCTGAGGATGAAGAGTTGAGGCGTACTATTTTGACTGAGGCACACGCTAGTCCTTTTGCTATGCATCCCGGTAGTACTAAGATGTATCGAGGGTTGAAGGATGAGTACTATTGGGTTGGATTGAAGAGGGACGTGGCTGATTTCGATGCATGGTGTATGGTTTGTTAGCGTGTAAAGGCCGAGCATCAGTTTCCTTTCGGGTTGTTGCAACCGTTGAGGATACCGGAATGGAAGTGGGAAAGAATCACCATGGATTTTGTGTCTGGGCTGCCTTTGACGTCGACCAAAAAGGATTCCATTTGGGTGATTGTGGATCGATTTGCGAAGTGTGCGCATTTTGTGCCTGTGCATACTACGTATACCTTGGACAGGTTGGTTGAGTGGTACATCTTTGGGATAGTGCGTTTGTAATATCCCAAATTTTAGCCAGTGACCAAAATGTAATTTTTGAAAGTTTTGGGGTTAAAGTATAAATTTTAGAAAAGTTTGAGGATTAAAGTGTAAATTTCCCCAATAAGTAATTTTATTCAGTATAAGGGTGAATCTGATCGAAATAAGAACCTTGATATCAGTTTTGAGAATTAAGATACAGTAGAAGGTATTGAATTTGGATTGAATAAAATTGTTAAGCGTGCTCAGGCCAGGGAAATATTAGGATGGGTGACCTTCGGGAAGGTCTCATAAAAGTGTTTCTAATTGATATTTTGGACTTATTAAAAGTAAAGAATATTCGAATGGATTGTTAATAAAGGATTTCTAAGAGAAATTTTATTTTATGGAGATTTTCAATAACTATCGGAATAATAGACTAAGTTAAGAAAATTCAGTTTAAGTCTTTATAAAACGAAAATTTTAAGGTTTAAAAATATCATGTGATAGATAGTGAGTTAAATTGGGTACTTTCAAAGTTGGTAAAAGTTTGAGGAAAATTGAAGTGGGAATTCAAGTTTAGTGACTAAAATGGAAATTTTGAAACTTTGGTGGTTAAAGTATAAACTTTGGAAAAGTTTAGGGATCAAAGTGCAATTTTCAAAAGTTATATATTTTTACCCCGTAAATGAATAGTTCACCCCCCAAGAGTGAAACTTTCGTACGAGGCCTATATTAGTGGCTATAAATCTTTAAAGTTCGTAGGAAGAAAATTTGGAAATCGTATTGAGTGAACTTCGATTATTTGGATCGAATAAATGCCATAAATAAAAATCTAAGATATTTTGGGACATGGTTGGTTGGATTGGAACCAATTTGGTTCAATTTTAATGGAATGGCAATTTTCAATACTTGTAAATAAAGTCTAGTTGGAGGGCAAATTGGTCATTTTTCATGGATGGCATTTTTGAAATATTTTGGAACTTTGAGGGCAATTATGAAAGGTGAAAAACACATGGATTTAATCATGGCCATTGATGTTGATGAGATTGAATCTTGGCCATTATAATAAAAGGGCAAATTAGTAATTTCACTATTTAAAATGAATTAAAAATTCTTTTTAATCTTTAAACATATGGATTGTTTAAAAGATGAACAAAATATTATTTTGTTCATCCTTAGGGCTGTTCGAATAGCCAAGAAAGAAAGGGGAAAAATACCAAAATTTTCCTAGTCCATTTTCAAGGCTTTTGATCAAGAATTCAAGCAAGGTTGTTTAAGTTGGATTCAAAACAAAAAGAAGATTTGAGGTTCTATAAGGGAAAATATCGAATAGAGCTTAGCGAAGCAAGTTAATAAATGCCCCAAGTGAGTGCATTTCTAAATGTTTACATTACATTGAAAATAGCATTGATTTTCTCTATAATACATGATATGATACAATGCTCGACATGGCAAGCTTCATGGAATAACAGGTACGAATTATTGTTTGCATAAATGATGATGCATTATGCATGCATGAAATATGGATAATGACAAGATTTAAATGAAACAAAATACACCCTGAGGATCCAAGCCCATAGTGTAAAATGCACTAACGAGGTGTTTACATAATTAGTCATTCATGCATTAATCCATGTTTCCTTCCATTGTTGAGCTTGATTGCATAACTTGGTTGTTTTTGTAGGAAAAGAGCTAGTTGCCAGGGCAATGCACGAAGGAGACGCCGAGCTAGTTTCCAGGGCAATTGTCGATAAAGAATAAGGTGATATGGTAGTCGAAATTGATGACTAGACAAGCCCAAGACGACGTGGAGCAAAGCTAAATCCCAAAGGAGTTTGATTTCCATGAAGAGGTTAAAGAAGAATTAAATTCCAAGAAGATAGGAGAAGTTCTAGAAGGAATATAATTATAATAAAGAATTATATTCTTTAAAGATAATTTAACTCCAACTTAACTTCCTCCTCAAAGAAGGACTTTGACCTAGCCCTATAAATTAGAGGCCATGCCGTCAACTCCAAGGGGGAGATCTCGACAAAGCTCCATCCATTCTTCATATTTTTCTTTCTTGTTCAATTGGGTTCATGCTAGGAATTCTTTATCTTGTGTTTCTTTGGAACCTAGCCATGAACTAAATCTATTTGGCTATGGTTATTGTGTTTTGTGGTTGTGAGAAACAATTGGATTTTGTTTAGGTAATAAGAGTTTGCACTTTCTATTCAAGGTTTATTCATTTTTGGTTCTTATTCTTGTTTGTGAGTGAATTAGGACAGGATCTCGTAACTTCATCTATTTATCTAATATATGGAGAGTTAGATTCAAGAAACGAATGAGTATGATCTTTATTCAATCTATTGATGGTGAAGATTAATCCGGCTTAGGAATAAGATAAGGATTTCAACGGCTAAGAGGAGCGCAAGATTGGTTGTTGTTCACCCTTGATTCACGCAGGGATGTATTATCAAGGCATGCACAAGTAGCTAGAGTTTCGACTTAGGGATAAGAAGAAACCATTGAAGAACGCTCTATCGAACCTTGAAGTTGCTTCCCAGACGCCCAAGTAGTTGCCCAACTAGTCACCCAGCCAACCATCGATTAGTTGCCAAGGCAACCCCGTTGTGCAAGTTGCCACGGCAACTGAGTTGCCCTTGCACTCTTTTACAAAGACGATCCAATCGGCTATCACACCTCAACTCACGATAACCTGGCCTATTATCTCTTTTGATTTCATCTATTCTTTTAGTTTATTGCTCTTATTTTACTCGTTAATTAGAACTCCTATTATCAATTGTGTTTTTACTTTTCACAGTGCAGTAACTTAAACAAAGTGGCCCAAACCAATCCCTGTGGAGACGATACTCGATACTCATATTACTTTATTACTTGCGATGTGTGTACTTGCACAATTACGTAGCACTTATTACACGCAACAAGTTTTTGGCGCCGTTGCCGGGGATTGGCAATTGGTGTTAGTTGTTTTTGTTATTGCATTTTTTCTCTTAGTTTTACTAACTTTTCTTTTTGTTTGTTTTATCAAAAAAATAGGTGCGCTACAAGTTAAGGGACATCAACATGTCGGTGAATAAAAGTCGATCTATTCGAGAGTTGATGTTGGAAGATATGAATCAATCCAATCAAGAGTTTCTTGCACCCTTTGATGATTACCTATACCAACCGAGAAAAGCCCAAAGAGCTTATATTGTCGAAAATCTTGTGCTATGTGTGGAGAACATCATGTGTTTGAAAATTGCCCTCGCATTTTTGGTGCATATGACTACATGGAGGACCATAGAGGGAACCAACAACAAAATTCTTCATAGTATGGTCAAAAAGCTCAAATTTTTTTTACCATAACAATTTTTTCGCAGCAACAGATATGCCATGGCAATATAGTCCTTTTCAAGAGCATTCCAATTCCTTGGAGGAAACGTTGCTAGCTTCCTTGGCTAGACTTGATGGATCAATTGAAGAGATTCGAAAGCTATCAAAGTCCATGGATACGAGGATAGCTCAGTGGGATGCAACCTTGGGGGATCCACATATGTCATGGTTAACATGCACCAACAATTCATTCCTAGGGATACTGAAGTCCCAAGGCAAGAGGACAAGGAGCAATGCAAGGAAAGCTCTCTGATGTGTGAGGAACAACTAAAACCTCAAAGTTGAGAGTATGTTGATGAGAAAGTCTTCCCAACACATGATGAGCCTGAGCAACAAATTGCCTCGGCAATGATTGAGGAGCCTGAATAGAGCAATGCCGCTACAACACTCAGCGAAGCTGAGAACAACAATACTACAGCAAATTCTGAGGAACCGGATGCCCAGAAGGTTACAAAGTTGATGTCGAAGCATAAATCTGTAGATTGCTCTCATCTACAGTTGCCACGGCAATTGCACGATCACATGCAAGATCAACGAGGTGATAATTCTTTGCCAATGGAATATGAGCAGGTAATGGTTGAACCTTTTGAATTCTTTAAAAACTCACATCGTCCATTGCAGGTATGTCTTGAGGAACCAATGTTGGTAGATTTGAAGCCATCAAAATCACTACTAATGGAGATGTTTGAGAGGCCAAAAGAAAAAGGTGTTTGGATTCATAAAGCTTTTCAGAAAATTGGTTATTCCCTTGACTTACAGCAAATTTTGGCAACTAATTGCCACGGCAATTGGCTAGAGAAGCAATTGCCACGACAACGAAGGCTACATCCAACCATGATGGAGCCCGACAAGAATGAGGTAATTAACTTGTTACGCGTAATAAGTGCTCCGCAATTGTGCAAGTGTACACGTCGCAAGTTATAGTATAAAAGATATCGTCTCCATAGGGATTGGTGCCACTTCAAGAATTTAGTCTCTTGCACTATAAAAAGTAAAAACACAAATAGAAGATTATAGGAGTTTAACTAATAACTAAACTAGAAAGCAATAAAGTAAAAGAATACATGAGATCAAATGAGAGAGATAGGTCAGGTTATCGTGAGTTGAGGTGTGATAGCCAATTGGATAGTCTTGGTAAAAGAGTGCAAGGGCAACTCAGTTGTCGTGGCAACTTGCACAACGGGGTTGCCTTGGGAACTAATCGATGGTTTCCTGGGTGACTAGTTGGGCAACTACTTGGGCGTCTGGGCTGCAACTTCAAGGTTCGGTAGAGCATTCTTCTATGGTTTCTTCTTATCCCTACGTCGAAACTCTAGCTACTTGTGCATGCCTTGATAATACATCCCTGCGTGAATCAAGGGCGAACAACAACCAATCTTGCGCTCCTCTTAGCCGTTGAAATCCTTAACTTTCCTAAGCTAGATTAATCTTCACCATCAATAGATTGAATAAAGATCATATTCATTCGTTTCTTGAATCTAACTCTCCCGATATTAGATAAATAGATGAAGTTACGAGATCCTCTCCCAATTCACTCGCAAACAAGAATAAGAACCAAGAATGAATAAACCTTGAATAGAAAAGTGCACACTCTTATTACCTAAACAAAATCCAATTATTTCTCACAACCCCAAAACACAATAACCTTAGCCAAATAGATTTAGTTCATGGCTAGGTTCCAAAGAAACATAAGATAAAGAATTCCTAGCATGAACCTAATTGAACAAGAAAGAAAAAGTTGAAGGATGAATGATGCCTTCTTGTCGAGATCTCCCCCTTGAAGCTTGTCAAAGATTCTCTCTACTTTCTCCCCCTTGGAGTTGACGGCATGGTCTATAATTTATAGGGCTAGGTCAAAGTCCTTCTTTAAGGAGGAAGTTAAGTTGGTGTTAAATTATCTTTAAAGAATATAATTCTTTATTATAATTATATTCCTTCTAGAACTTCTCCTATCTTCTTGGAATTTAATTCTTCTTTAACCTCTTCATGGAAATCAAACTCCTTTGGTATTTAGCTTTGCTCCACGTCATCTTGGGCTTGTCTAGTAATCAATTTCGACTACCATATCACCTTATTCTTTGTCGAAAATTGCCTTGGCAACTAGCTCGGCATCTCCTTCATGCATTGCCTTGGCAAGTGGTTCCATCCTTGTTATGGCAAGTGATTCTGCACACACACAAAAACACACCAAAGCAACATCTTTTTCCACAAAAATCACTAAGTTATGTAATCAAGCTCAACGGTGGAAAGAAACATGAATTAATGCATGAATGACTAATTATGCAACTAATATGAGCCTAAGTCTAACAATAATATGAGGAAAAAGGGTAATAAAAATTGTACATTTGAACACTTATCACACCCCCAAACTCGAACTATTGCTTGTCCTCAAGCAATGCAAACTAACAATTACCTGCCAAGACTTTAATCATCAAAGACATGCTTCAAACTTGAATTTAAACCTCGAAACCGTGGCACAAAGTATGATCACCTTTTAATTTTTCGGATAGCACAAAAATTACCCGGAACCAAACTATAATGCTCGTGACAATGTGTGTGCGTAGTTGTGTACAAGTTGATTTTTAAGATTCTATGTGAACAATATGTTTTTATCAATTTAATTACCGGGGCATTTATTTTTATTTTCACTAGAGCCAATTTTGGGCACCTCTAGCAAAGTAAGCAATTTCTCATTTTATTTTAGTCAACTAGAGCCAATTTCGGGCACCTCTAGCGATTATTTAATATGCATTAACTACTAGAGCCAGTTTCAGGCACCTCTAGCAAGAAAGTGCATTTACTACTAGAGCCAGTTTCGGCCACCTCTGGCAAGAAAGTGCATTTACTACTAGAGCCAGTTTCGGGCACCTCTAGCAAGAATTTAACTTTTAATTTTCAATTTTAAATTTCCCCAAATTTTAAGCAACCTAAGTTCACTAAGTTTCTTTCAATCAACAAGCCACAACCGTGAAAAAAAATTCAGCATCATAGTAAAATTCTAAGTTCTTTTCATGCAATCCTAAAATTAAAGGTTCTTTCAATTAAGTGCAGTGGCAAAAATTCATCATTGGATATTCAACAAGTCTTAAGCAATTAAATCCAATTAAAGGCATGACAAGTAACATATGCAACCTATATGTGATTGCTAAAGATGAATGCAACTAAACATGAAACTAACTAGAAACCAACACCCCCAAACTCGAGAGAAGCATTGTCCTCAATGCATGTAAAAGTGAAACAAAATTTAAAAGAAACTAAATGAAATGAGTTAGGCGGAGAGGTCATCACTTCGAGTGATAAGTTTCCTTCGTGTTGTTTGCTTGATTCATTTTTTTTGGTTGGTGGTTGAATGCTTGTGGCTGGTACCGCATGAATAGAATTGCTTTGATTTGATCCATGTTTGCTGAGGCAGGTTCACTTGCCTGGGCATCAGTAGTTGCTGAAGCCATTTTGTTGCCTGGGCATTGCTAGTTTCTGTTGCCGTGGCAACTGCTAAGGTAGTTGCAGGGGCATCCTCTGTTGCGGTTGCCGTGGCAAGTAGTCGACATTGAATTTTCTTAGCATGGTGGTTGTGCGTCTTGTTGTAAAAAAGAAAAGAAAATAAAGAATACATGGAAACTAAAGATAATGAAGAAAAATAAAAGAAAATATCTCCTAAAAATAAAAATGAAAATAAAAAGAAAAAGAAAATATTGAAAGGAGAGCATGCTCATGCATCTCCTAAGGTGACCACTTCTTTGTTACGTTCCACATGGGCACCGTTGTAGTGCTTCAATCTTTATTCATTAACTTTGAATTAATGTTCGTCAATGATGGACTTGATTATCACGGCACCATGGGAGAATGGTTTGACAACTTTGAATGGTCCCGACCATCTTTATTTCAGTTTTCCCGAGAAAATTTTTAGCCGAGAATTGAATAAGAGAACTAGTTGCCCTGGCATGAATTGTCGCGGCAATAGTTTCTTGTCATGCCATTGCTTTGTTTTCACCTTGTAGATTCGTGCATTGTTGTAGGTGAGTGAACGAAATTCTTCTATCTCGTTGAGGTCCAACAAACACTTCTGTCCGGCACTTTCCCAATCCCTATTCACTGTCTTGATAGCCCAATATGCCTTGTGTTCGATTTCCACCGGTAGATAGCATGTTTTGCCATAGACAAGTTGGAAGGGGGACATCCCTAAGGGTGTTTTGAATGCAGTGCGATATGCCCAAAGTGCGTCATCTAGTCTTAATGACCAATCCTTCCTAGAGGGATTTACAACTTTCTCGAGTATACCCTTCAATTCCCGGTTGGAAATTTCACATTGCCCATTGGTTTGTGGGTGATATGCCGTGGTAATCTTGTGTGATACACCAAAGCATTGCAACATCTTGGCAATAAGTCTGTTGTAAAAATGTTTTCCTTCGTCACTGATAATTGCTATCGACATCCCAACCCGTGTAAATATGTTTTTCTACAAGAATCGTTGCACGGTCTTGGAATCGTTGTTGGGAACTGCAGCTGCCTCAACCCATTTAAACACGTAGTCAATGACAAGTAGAATGTAGAGGTTGCCGAATGAAGATGGAAAAGGTCCCATAAAATTGATCCCTCACGCATCGAACAATTCCACCTTGATGATGTTTTGGAGAGGCATCTCATGTCGTCTAGAGATATTGCCCGTCCTCTGGCAATGATCACATTTCTTGTAAAACTCTTGGGCATCTTTGTACAGTGTTGGCCAATACAAACTGGATTGTAAAACTTTGGCCGCGGTACGAGTTCCTCCAAAATGTCCTCCATAGGGTGAAGAATGGCATTGCCGTAGTACATTATGCTGCTCCTCTTCAGGGACACACTGGCGTATAACCTGGTCTGCACATTGTTTAAACAAAAGAGGCTCATCCCAAAAGTAATGCTTAGCATCATGGCGGAACCGCTTCTTCCCTTGGTGAGTAAGGCCATAAGGTAAAATACCGAAAACAAGGAAATTAACTAAATCCGCGTACCAGGGTATTGCTGAGGCATATGCTGTCGTGTCGACTGCTCCCAAGATTACCGAGGCGTGTGCGTCTAGAGTTGCCGAGGTATACGCGTCCATGGTTGCTGAGGCATGTGTATCCATGGTTGTCGCGGCATGCGCACCCATGGTTGCCGAGGCATGCGCGTCAGGAGCTGCTACGGCATCGAGGGTTGTCGAGGCATACGTATCCATGGTTATCGAGGCGTCCGCGTTAAGAGCTTCTGTGGCGTCGAGGGTTACTGAGGCATGCACACCCATGGTTGCTAAGACGTGCGCGTCAGGAGCTGCTGCAGCGTCGAGGGTTGCTGAGGCTTGCGCATTTGTGGTTACCGAGGCGTGCGTGCCAAGAGCTACTGCGGCGTCAAGGGTTACCGAGGCATGCGCACCCATGGTTGCCGAGGCAACTAAAAGTTGCTCATCCGGGAATGCATCACATATCTCTAAATTCGTGTCCTCATCCCTGTTGCATTCTAAACGTGATAAGTGATCGGCCACTTGATTTTCTGTTCCTTTCCTGTCCTTAATTTCAATATCAAATTCTTGTAAAAGTAATATCCAACGAATCAAAAGAGGTTTGGCATCTTTTTTAGCAAATAGATATTTAATTGCCGAGTGGTCCGTATGAACAATTACCTTTGTACCAATCAAATAGGATCAGAACTTGTCAAACGCAAAAACTACAGCTAGTAATTATTTCTTCGTTGTTGTGTAATTCACTTGAGCACTATTAAGAGTTTTACTAGCGTAGTATATCACATGGAAGGTCTTACATGTACGTTGGCCTAGGACTGCTCCTACCATAAAATCACTTGCATCACACAAGAGCTCAAAAGGTAGCGTCCAATCTGGTGGAACGACAATGGGTGTCGTTGAAAGCTTTTCCTTTAGGGTTTCGAATGCTTGGGCGCAAGAATCATCAAAATCGAAGACTTTATCCTGTTCAAGCAAATTACACAAGGGTTTAGTGATTTTAGAAAAATTATGAATGAACCTCCTGTAAAAACCTGTATGTCCAAGAAAGCTTCAAATTCCTTTAACCGAACTTGGTGGGGGTAATCTTTCAATCACGTCCACCTTGGCTTTGTCTACTTCAATTCCCTTGGATGAAATCTTGTGGCCGAGCACTATTCCTTCATCTACCATAAAATGGTACTTCTCCAAATTAAGGACTAAATCGGTTTCTTCAAATCTTGCCAACAACTTCTCTAAATTGTCGAGGCAACTGTCGAAGTCATTACCAAAAATGAAAAAATCATCCATGAAGATCTCAAGGAAGTCTTCGACCATGTCTGAAAAGAGTGCCATCATGCATCTTTTAATGTTACTGCATATCTGAGAAAACTTGAGGAGAGTCATTTCCGATACTTCTTATAGTCCATCTGCACCCTCCATCGGGTGACAATATTGCCCAAAAAGAGTTTGGCCAATGTGCTTGCCACTACTCCCTTTTGCGTTACCATGGTGGAGGTGTCTTTCTTTCGTGTTCCCTTGTAGTCCATGCACATCTTCCACCTTTCTACTATACCTGAAGGCATGGATATATTATTAGGAAAAATTATATCAACATCCAACCATTTAATTACCTCATTCTTGTTGGGCTCCATCATGGTTGGATGTAGCCTTCGTTGTTGTGGCAATTGCTGCTATAGCCAATTGCCGTGGCAATCAGTTGCCAAAATTTGTTGTAAGTCAAGGGAAGAACCAATTTTCTGAAAAGCATTACGAATCCAAACACCTTTTTCTTTTGGCCTCTCAAACATCTCCATCAATAGAGATTTCAATGGCTTTAAACCTACCAACATCGGTTCCTCAAGACATACCTGCAATGGACGAGGTAAGTTTTTAAAGAATTCGAAAGGTTCAAATGTTACCTGCTCATATTCCATTGGAAAAGTATTATCATGTCGTTGATCTTGCATGTGGTCGTGTAATTGCCGTGGCAACTGTAGATGAGAGAAATCTACGAATTCCTGCTTCAACATCAATGTTGTAACCTTCTGGGCATCAGGCTCCATAGAATTTGATGTAGTATTGTTGTTCTCAACTTCATTGAGTGTTGTCGCGGCGTTGCTCTGTTCAGGCTCCTGAATCACTGTCGAGGTAATTTGTTGCTCAGGCTCATCATTTGTTGGGTAGTCTCTCTCATGGGCATCCTCTTGACTTGGAGGTTCTAGATGTTCCCCACACATAGCACAAGATTTTTCCATGGTATAAGCTCTTTGGGCTTTTCTCGATTGGTATAGGTAATCATCAAAGGGTGCAAGAAACTCTTGATTGGATTGATTCATATCTTCCAACATCAACTCTCGAATAGATCGGCTTTTATTTCCTGACATGTTGATGTCCCTTAACTTGTGGCGCACCTATTTTTTTTTATAAAACAAACAAAAAGAAAAGTTAGTAAAACTAAGAGAAAAAAAATGCAATAACAAAAACAACTAACACCAATTGCCAATCCCCGGCAACAGTGCCAAAAACTTGTTGCGCGTAATAAGTGCTACGCAATTGTGCAAGTATACACATCGCAAGTAATAAAGTAATATGATAAGTATCGAGTATCGTCTCCACAGGGATTGGTTTGGGCCACTTTGTCTTAGTTATCGCACTGTAAAAGTAAAAACACAATTGATAATTATAGGAGTTCTAACTAACGAATAAAATAAAAGAACAAGTAAATAAAATAAAGATGTAATCAAATAAGAGGGAATAGGCCAGGTTATCGTGAGTTGAGGTGTGATAGCCGATTGGTTCGTCGTGGTGATTGAGTAGCAGCCAGATTGCCAGGGAAATTCTGTTACGATTGCCTAGTCGATTGCAAGGGAAATTTGGTTGCAATTTCCTGGTTGATTGCCAGGGCAATTCTGTCGGGTTGGCTGGTCGGTTGCCAGGGCAATTCCCCCTCGTTTTCTGATCAGATTGCCTGGGCAATGCTCCCGCGATTGCCTGGGAAATTAAGGATGGGTCGATTGCCTGGGCAATAGAGCATTCACTTCCAAAGTTTGGCGAAGCGTTCTTCAATGGTTTCTTGTTATCCCTAAGTCGAAACTCTAGTTATTTGTGCATGCCTTGATAATACATCCCTGCGTGAATCAAGGGTGAACAACAACCAATCTTGCGCTCCTCTTAGCCGTTGAAATCCTAAACTTATTCCTAAGCCAGATTAGTCTTCACCATCAATTGATTGAATAAAGAACATGCTCATTCGTTTCTTGAATCTAACTCTCCCGATATTAGATAAATAGATGAAGTTTGGAGATCCTCTCCCAATTCACTCGCAAACAAGATTGAGAACTAAGAATGAACAAACTTTGAAAATTGAATTGCAACTAAAAAACTAGACAAAATCCAATTGTTTTTCACAACAACAAAACACAATAACCCCAACCAATCAAGTTAGTTCATGGTTGGGTTCAAAAGATATACAAAGAATAATCCCCAAACCATGAATCTAATGGAAGCAAAGAAGAAGAAGAAATCGAACTCTCTCCCCCTTGCTCTCTTGTCGAAATCTCTCCCTTCTTGCCCTTTGGAGTTGTCGAAAATCCTCCCCTCTCATCTTGCTCAACTCTCTTTGACGGCTTGATCCTTTAAATAGGAGATGGCTAGGTCAAAATCCTTCTTGAGGAGGAAGTTAAGTTGGAATTAAATATCTTTAAAGAATATAATTCTTTATTATAATTAAATTAGAGGCCATACCGTCAACTCCAAGGGGGAGAGAGTAGAGAGAATTTTTGACAAGCTTCAAGGGGGAGATCTCGACAAAGCTCCATCCATTCTTCATCTTTTTCTTTCTTGTTCAATTAGGTTCATGCTAGGAATTCTTTATCTTGTGTTTCTTTGAAACCTAGTGTTACGCGTAATAAGTGCTACACAAATGTGCAAGTATACACGTCGCAAGTTATAGTATAAAAGATATCGTCTCCACAGGGATTGGTGCCACTTCAAGAATCTAGTCTCTTGCACTGTAAAAAGTAAAAACACAAGTAAAGGATTATAGAAGTTTTAACTAATAACTAATCTAGAAAGCAATTAAGTAAATGAAAAGATGAGATCGAACGAGAGAGATAGGCCAGGTTATCGTGAGTTGAGGTGTGATAGCCGATTGGATCATCTTGGTAAAAGAGTGCACGGGCAACTCAGTTGCCGTGGCAACTTGCACAATGGGGTTGCCTTGGCAACTAATCGATGGTTGCCTGGGAAACTACTCGGGCGTCTGGGCAGCAATCTTCAAGGTTCGGCAGAGCGTTCTTCAATGGCTTCTTCTTACCCCTAAGTCGAAACTCTAGCTACTTGTGCATGCCTTGATAATACATCCCTGCTTGAATCAAGGGTGAACAACAACCAATCTTGCGTTCCTCTTAGCCGTTGAAATCCTTAACTTATTCCTATGCCGGATTAATCTTCACCATCATTGGATTGAATAAAGATCATATTCATTCATTTCTTGAATCTAACTCTCCCGATATTAGATAAATAGATGAAATCACGAGATCCTCTCCCAATTCACTCACAAACAATAATAAGAACCAAGAATGAATAAACCTTGAAATAGAAAAGTGCAAACTCTTATTACCTAAACAAAAACCAATAGTTTCTCACAACCACAAAACACAATAACCATAGCCAAGTAAATTTAGTTCATGGCTAGGTTCCAAAGAAACACAAGATAAATAATCCCTAGCATGAACCCAATCGAACAAGGAAGAAAAGATGAAGCTTGTCGAAAATCCCTTGCTTCCTCTCTTGGACTTGTCGAAATTTGCCCTAATGCTCTCTCCCAAGTTGTCGAAATCTCCTTGCTATTTATAGGGCTAGGCCAAAGTCCTTCTTTGAGGAGGAGTTTGAGTTGGAATTAAATTATCTTTAAAGAATATAATTCTTTATTATAATTTTATTCCTATTAGAACTTCTCCTATCTTCTTGGAATTTAATTCTTCTTTAATCTCTGCATGGCAATCAAATTCCTTTGGGCTTGGGCCTTGCTCCATGTCATCTTGGGCTTGTAAAGTCATTAATTTCGACATCCCTATTGCATTTTCTCTTTGTAGACAATTGCCATGGCAACTGGCTCGGCGTCTCCTTCATGCATTGCCCTGGAAACTAGCTCGGCATTGCTTTGGCAAGTGATCCTGCACATACACACACAAAGCACACCAAAGCAGCATCTTTTCCACAAAAACTACCAAGTTATGTAATAAAGCTCAACGATGGAAGGAAATATGGATTAATGCATGAATGGCTAACTATGCAACTAATATGAGCCTAAGTCTAACAATAATATGAGTAAAAAGGGTAAGAAAAATAGTACTTTTGAACACTTATCACACCCCCAAACTCGAACTATTGCTTGTCCTCAAGCAATGCAAACTCATAATTACCTGCCAAGACTTCAACTTTCACAAACTTAGCTTTGAACTTGATTTCAATTCTCTGAACCGGGGCACAAAGTATGATTGGCTTTTTATTTTTCAGAAAACTGAGGAATTACTCGGAATCAAACTATAATGCCTGTGAGTGTGTGCGGAGTTGTGTGCCAGTTGATTTTTCGGATTCTATGCAAGCAAGAGGTTTTCAAATTACTTCATTGGGTTCTTTTAACATGTTTTAGCTAGAGCCAGTTTTGGGCACCTCTAGTGTTTTGTTTTTAGTTTTCTTAAGTTAATTTAATCGAGTAGAGCCGGTTTCGGGCACCTCTAGTTAAATTTTTTTAACACCTCCTAGAGCCAATTTCGGGCACCTCTAGTGATCAATGTTTTAGCACATGCTAGAGCCAATTTCGGACACCTCTAGCATTCATCCAATTTTTATTCTAATCCCCCAATTTGTTAATTATCAACCTAAGTTTACTAGATCTCCTTAAATCAATCAAACCACAACAGTGTTTCATCAAATTTAGCATCATAGTAAAATTCTAAGTTTTTCCATGGTTATCCTAGAATAAAAATTCTATCAATTAAGTGCATTGGCAAAGTCATCATCGAATATTCATCAAATCTAAGCAATTCTTGTTCCAATTAAAGCCATGGCAAGCAATATATGTATCCTAAATGTAATACTTAAGATGAATGTAACTAAACATGGTAACTACTAATAACAATCCCCCCAAACTCGAGTGAGGCATTGTCTTCAATGTATGCATAAAAATAACGAGAAATAATAAAAATAAAAAAAATAAAAAAATAAAAAATAAATAAAAATGCATACGAGGACTTACTCCGAGAGTTCGTCATCGTAGATGATTAGTTTCCTTTTAGTCAGTGTCTTGATTCTCTTGCTTGAACGCGATGGTTGTTTTCTTGCTGCCGGTGGTGGAATCGATCCTCGTACGGGGTTGTCCTCATCATCCTCTTCATCAATGTCAATGGCTTTTCGCTTGGAGGATTCAATTGGTGCGGTCTTTATTGGTTCAATGGAGGACTCGTCCGAATCTGAAAAATCAGAAAATGATTCCGTAGGAGTTGATTCGGGCATAGGTGCTTTACCTTTGGCTTTTGCAGTGGTTGCCGGGATGTCTTTAGCTTTGGTTGCCATGGCGTCAGCTTCCTTGGTTGCCGTGGCGACTGCATCATTGGTTGCTGGGGCAAGGATCTCCGCGGGAAAGATTGGGAACGACACACGATTGTCCGGGTACTTTTCTAGGATGACTTGGGTGATGGCATTGTTGTGCTCTTTCATGTACCGCATGAACATTAGTTGCCGATCTTCAATTTGCCTTAGGCGGCTTGCCAATGGGTGCAAAAGTGCTTCAAAGTGTCCCAGGATTAATGGCCGAGTTGCCCTGGCGTTAGGTGCTTGGGCATTAGGGATTGCCACGGCGGCAGGAGTTGCCGTGGCAATTGGAGGCCTTGAAGAATCTCCCGGTGCCTCTCCCATTAGCTTTCGAATTAGTGCTTGATTCCAACCAGACTTGGGTAGGGCCTTTTCATCGGTGGACTCATTCGGGACATGCATCTCCTTGCAAAGATTATAAATTAAGCAAGGGAAGAAAAGAGAACCCTTATCTTTTGAGCTGCATACAAAAATCTCATCATAAATAATTTTTCCAATGTTAATGATGCGATTATGCAAAATAGAATGTATGAGCAAAAGACGTGGTATATCAACGGTAGTATTGTGTGTAGAGGGCATTAAAGAAGTTTTAACAAACTTATTCCATAGTTTTGCCTCGGGTTTAAGCCGGAGGCAATTTACCGTGCCCTTGTATTTACCGTCGTTCCAATGAGTTCCCGGTTGAGTGAGTTCTTGAAGCACCTTGTCGAGTTGCTTGGGATTGATTTGGTCAACGAAGGCTTGATGCTCGTCCTTCTCAATGTAAAGTCCGTAAAAGGTGTTGATGCTTTCGGGACTTATAAGTATGGCCTTGTCACGAACAAAAACATAAGGATTATCCGGGTTAGGTGAGTGATCATAGAATTCTCTTACCCATGAGATGTTACCCGGTTCCGGTTGATGGCAAAAGATTTGCCACTTTTGATGTGCAATCCTCTTGAAGATGAATGGTTCAAGGCCGAAATCTTGATGAGAGTTGGAGTATTCAAAGCCTTGTTCTTCATGAATCTTCCGGCTTTCAAACTTGGATTGAAATCTTTCTTGAACCGCCGGTGTAGCAAACTTCTTGTATCTTGGTTCTTTGGAGGAACTTGGATGAACTAAAAGTTTAATCTTGGATGCCATGTATGATATTGTTTGTGAGTAAAAACAAAGAAAAGAAACTAAAAAGTTGCAAGACAGAAAGTAGGAATAGGTTAAGGGTGATGGGTTTTATAGAAAAGATAGGTGGGTGGGATTGGGGGAAAACGAAAAAGGGTTTAGGGTTTGGTAGGAGTTTTCGACAAAGGGGTTTTGGTTAGGATGAATTGAGGGCTTTATACAAGCTTTAGATTCACCCCTTAGTTTCCTTGTTGAAGATGTTTTCCTACTTGGTTTAGAATACCTTCTTTATCTTGAATTTTTTTTCCTACAATTCAAAGACAAATCAAATAAGGATTAAAATTAAATATAAACTAATAGAGAAAATAAATAAAGATGTGTAATAGGATTCTTAAACTTGAATAAAAAAATATCCTAAAACTACTAATAATCGGAAAAATAAAAAAATAAAAAAAAATCGGAAAAAAATAAAAAATAAATAAAATAATTAAATAATAAAAATAAATAAATAAAAATAAAAATAAAAATAAAAGTATCAAAAGGGAGAGCATGCTCATGCATCTCCTAAATTGACCACTTCCTTGTTACGTTCCACATGGGCACCATTGTAGTGCTTCAATCTTTGTCCATTAACTTTGAATTCATGGTTGTCAGAGATGGACTTGATTATCACAGCACCATGGGAGAATGGTTTGACGAATTCAAATGGTCTCGACCATCTTGATTTCAGCTTTCCCGGGAAAAGTTTTAGCCGAGAATTGAATAGGAGAACTAGTTGTCCTGGCGTGAATTGCCGTGGTAATAGTTTCTTGTCGTGCCATCGCTTTGTTTTCTCCTTGTAGATTCGTGCATTGTTATAGGCGAGTGCACGGAATTCTTCTATCTCATTGAGATCCATCAAACGCTTTTGTCCGGCACTTTCCCAATCCATATTCACGGTCTTGATTGCCCAGTACGCCTTGTGCTCGATTTCCAACGGTAGATGGCAAGTTTTTCCATAGACAAGTCAGAAGGGGACATACCTAAGGGTGTTTTGAATGTAGTACGATATGCCCAAAGTGCGTCATCTAGTCTTAATGACCAATCCTTCCTTGAGGGATTTACAACTTTCTCGAGTATTCCCTTCAACTCCCGGTTGGAAATTTCTGCTTGCCAGTTGGTTTGTGGGTGATATGCCGTGGCGATCTTGTGTAATATGCCGAAGCGTTGCAACATCTTGGCAATTGGTCTGTTGTCAAAATGCTTGCCCCCGTCACTGATAATTGCTCTCGGCATCCCAAACCGTGAAAATATGTTTTTCTGCAGGAATCGTTGCACGGTCTTGGAATCGTTGTTGGGAACTGCAGCTGCCTCTACCCATTTAGACACGTAGTCGACGGCAAGTAGAATGTAGAGGTTGCCGAATGAAGATGGGAAAGGTCTCATAAAATCGATCCCCCATACATCGAACAGTTCCACCTTGATGATGTTCTGGAGTGGCATCTCATGTCGTCTAGAGATATTGCCCGTCCTCTGGCAACGATCACATTGCTTGTAAAAGTCTTGGGCATCTTTGTACAATGTTGGCCAACACAACCCGGATTGCAAAACTTTGGCCGCGGTACGAGTTCCTCCAAAATGTCCTCCACAGGGTGAAGAATGGCATTGCCGGAGTACATTCTGTTGCTCTTCTTCAGGGACACATCGGCGTATAACCTGATCTGCACATTGTTTAAACAAAAGAGGCTCATCCCAAAAGTAATGCTTAGCATCATGGCGGAACCGCTACTTCCCTTGGTGAGTAATGTCATAAGGAAAAATACCACAAACAAGGAAATTTACTAAATCCGCGTACCAGGGTATTGCCGAGGCTTGTGCTGCCGTAGTGACTGCTCCAGAATTGCCGCGGCGTGCGCGTCAAAGACTGCTGCAGCGTCGAGAGTTGCCGAGGCGTGTGCATCCATGGTTGCCGAGGCGTCGAGGGTTTCCGAGGCATCAAGGGTTGCCGAGGCGTCTAGGGTTGCAGAGGCGTCTAGGGTTGCCGATGCGTTGAGGGTTGCCGAGGCAACTTGAATTTGTTCATCCAGGAATGCATCGCTTATCTCTAGATCCGCGTCCTCCTCCCTATAGCGTTCCAAACGTGATAAGTGATCGGCCACTTGATTTTCTGTTTCTTTCCTGTCCTTAATTTCAATATCAAATTCTTGTAAAAGTAATATCCAACGAATCAAACGAGGTTTAGCATCCTTTTTAGCAAATAAGTATTTGATTGCCGAATGGTCTGTATGAACAATTACCTTTGTACCAATTAAATAGGATCGGAACTTATCAAATGCGAAAACTACAGCTAGTAACTCTTTCTTTATTGTTGTGTAATTCACTTGAGCACCATTAAGAGTTTTACTAGCGTAGTATATCACATGGAAGGTCTTACCTGTGCGTTGGCCTAGGACTGCTCCTACCGCGAAATCACTTGCATCACACATGAGCTCAAAAGGTAACGTCCAATCTGGTGGAACGACAATGGGTGCCGAGGCAAGCTTTTTCTTTAGGGTTTCGAATGCTTGAGTGCAAGAATCATCAAAATCAAAGACTTTATCCTGTTCAAGCAGATTACACAAGGGTTTAGTGATTTTAGAAAAATTATGAATGAACCTTCTGTAAAAACCTGCATGTCCGAGAAAAATTTGAATTCCTTTAATCGAACTTGGTGGGGGTAATCTCTCGATCACGTCCACCTTGGCTTTGTAAACTTCAATTCCCTTGGATGAAATCTTGTGGCCGAGCACTATTCCTTCATCTACCATAAAGTGGCATTTCTCCCAATTGAGCACTAAATCCGTTTCTTCGCATCTTGCTAACACCCTCTCTAAATTGCCGAGACAGCCGTCGAAGTCATTACCAAAAACTGAAAAATCATCCATGAAGATCTCAAGGAAGTATTCGACCATGTCTGAAAAGAGTGCCATCATGCATCTTTGGAAGGCTGCCGGGGCGTTCCATAATCTGAACGGCATCCTTCGAAAGGCATAAGTATCGTATGGGCATGTGAAGGTTGTCTTTTCTTGATCTTCTGGTGCTATGGCAATCTGATTGTAACTTGAATAACCATCAAGAAAACAATAAAAGGGTTTACCTGCAAGACGGTCAAGCATTTGATCAATAAAGGGTAATGGGAAGTGATCTTTCCTAGTGGCTTTGTTTAGCTTTCGATAGTCCATACAAACCCTCCAACCGGTCACAGTCCTGGTTGGGATAAGTTCATTATTTTCATTGCTTACCACTGTTATACCTCCCTTTTTCGGTACACATTGTACCGGACTTACCCACGTACTATCGGAGATAGGGTATATAATGCCGGCGTCAAGCCACTTGATGATTTCATTCATTACAACCCCTTTCATGGCATGATTCAGTCTCCTCTGGGCCTCAATTGAAGGTTTGTGATCATCTTCCAACAAGATCTTGTGCATGCACACCGCCAGGCTAATTCCCTTCAAGTCGGCAATTGTCCACCCTATTGTCTTTTTGTGTAGCTTCAACATCTTGATCATCTTCTTTTCCTGCTCAGGCTGTAACTTAGAAGAAATAATTACAGGCAATGTATTATCGGTCCCTAAGTATACATATTTTAGTTGCTCTGGCAATTGTTTCAACTCAAGAATCGGTGGTTGTTCGATAGAGGGTTTTTCGAGTTTACCTTCCTTACCTGAGTAATCCAGTGGTTCAAAGTATGTACCTGGTCGGTTGACTAGCCAATTTGCCTCTTGTTGTTGTTCCTCATCGACCGGTTCTTCATACTCCTCAGGTTCCTCTTGATCGGCAATGTAGTTGCCGAGGCAACTAAATTCCTCATCGAAGTTAAACTCTGTCGTGGCATGAAGTAGTTGGCATTCTTCTGGATCATCGGCATGCCTTAGTGTTTGGAACACATTTAGTTTAACTTGCTGGTCATTCACCCTCATTGTGAGTTCTCCCTTTTCAACATCAATCAAGGTTCTCCCTGTTGCTAGGAATGGTCTCCCGAGAATGATAGGTGCATGCTCATCTGCTTCACAATCCAAAATAATAAAGTCAGCGGGAAAAATAAATTTATCAACTTTTACCAGTATGTCCTCGATTTTTCCCTCTGGATGCACATAGGATCTGTCGGCTAGCTGCAGCATAACTGTTGTAGGTCTTGCCTTCCCGATTCCTAGTTTCTGGAAAACCGATTTAGGCATCAAGTTTATGCTAGCCCCAAGGTCGCATAATGCTTTCCCGACATAGTGATTTCCAATGGAACAGGGTATTGTGAAACTTCCGGGATCCTTCAACTTGGGTGGCATACGATTGTGCAACATTGCCATGCATCCCTCTGTCGCGGCAACTGTTTCGAACTCTCCTAGCCTTGTTCTCTTGGACACAATGTCTTTAAGAAACTTGGCATAGTTTGGCATTTGTTCAATTGCTTCCACCAGTGGCAAGTTGATGTGGACTTGCTTTAGGATATCAAGAAACTTCTTGAATTAATATTCTTGCTTTTTTCGCTTCAACCTTTGTGGGAATGGTGGTGGAAGTCGGATATCTTCGATCCTTTCGTTGGTTTGAAACCTGATTGATGGCATTGCCGGGACATCTGGAGTTGCCGAGGCATTATCAACTGGGGTTGTCGAGGCATGCTTATCGCAAGTTCCCGAGGCGTCTTTATCGTCGGTTGCCGAGGCATGCTTATTGCCGGTTGCCGCGGCAATTCCTTGTTCAGCATCTGAGGCTTTGCCGCTAGGTTCGTCCTGATCTTTTTGTGGAGTTGTTGGCCACTTCTAGTGGTGATCGCCTTACATTGCTCATGGCCAGTTCCTCTTGCGACTTCAGTATCGCTAGGTAAACCTCATTGTGGTCTAGTATTCAGATTTTGAGCAAACTGTCTGACTTGATTTTCCAATAATTTGATTGCCGCCTCTTGGTTTTGCAATCTCATCTCGGTCCTATTAATAAAAGCATAAGTTCTTTTTATGAAATTACTATTCTCAGCCATATAAGATTCAGTTTTCATCATAAAAGCATTTAGAGAATTTTCCAAAGAACTAGATGTTGTCGGTTGTTGCTGCGGCATTTGTTGCCGTGGCATATTCTGCTGGAATCCCGATGCTTGTGCATTCTGATTGTTCTGGTTTAGAGCATTGTTGGGATTACTTCATGAAAAATTTGGGTGCTTCTTCCAAGCTGGATTGTATGTATTGGACATCATGTTGTTGCTCCGATTGTAATTCCCCACATAGAAGCTGAATTCCAGATTCTGCATACATTCAGAAGAATTATGGTTATCACCACATAACTCACAAAAATAATCCATTACCTTCACTTCATGTGTGTTGTTTGGTTTTTGCATGTTCTGGACCATCTTTGTTAAAGCGGCCAATTGTGCCGAAATTGAATATGATGATCCTAGTTCATGTATTGTGGCTTGGCGTCTAACTCCTCCTCTTCAAGTAGATGGGAATTGATAATCATTCTTGGCCAGCCTGTTTAAAATTTGCATTGCTTCCTCCGGTGACTTATCTAAGAGTATGCCGTTTGCCGAGGCATCTAGCATCATCCTTGTTGGTGTATTCACGACGTTGTAAAACATTGTTACTTGAGTCCACACCGGGAATCTGCGCAGGGGGCATTTGTGTAGAAGTTCTCTGTATAGCTCCCAAGCCTCGTACATGGATTCATCATCTGCCTGCCGAAAAGAAGTAATGTCGTTATGAAGCTTATCAGTCAAATTTGTAGGATTAAATCTAGCAAGGAAATCACGACAAAGATCAGTCCAGGATGCTATGGATCCGGCAGGAATGCTATTCAACCATGCTTTCGCTCTATCCCTCAGTGAATAGGGGAATAATCTTAATCGTAGGACATCGGGGGTGACTCTGTGTATCTTGAACGAGTTGCAAATCTCGAGGAAAGATTTCAGATGTTGTCGTGCATCTTCAGTTGCTGAGCCGCCAAATTGACCTATTGTGTTGATCATATTAAACATTACCGGTTTCAACTCAAAGTGGTCGGCTTCAATTTCAGGTGCGACAACTCCTGGGTTAAGTCCATCAAGATCTTCTTCAAGATAGTATCGAATAGTTCTGTTTCGTGCGAGAATACTCCTCCTCTTGCTCGAACATCTTGATTCATATTGCCGTCTTGATTTTCCATTGCTTCTCTTATCCTTCATCTATGTCTTTGTAAGGTTCGTTCAATTTCTGGATCAAAGGGATATTCTGGTGAAGTCGGTCTCGCCCTGGTCATATACCAATGAAAAACCAAAGTTTGTTAGCCCTTTGAATTTTAAACAAGAAAAATAAAAAGAAAGTGCAAGAAAATAAAAACAAAGTCGCTATTGCCAATCCCCGACAACGGCGCCAAAAACTTGTTGCGCGTAATAAGTCTTACGCAAATGTGCAAGTATACACGTCGCAAGTTATAATATAAAAGATATCGTCTCCACAGGGATTGCTGCCACTTCAAGAATCTAGTCTCTTGCACTGTAAAAAGTAAAAACACAAGTAAAGGATTATAGAAGTTTTAACTAATAACTAATCTAGAAAGCAATTAAGTAAATGAAAAGATGAGATCGAATGAGAGAGATAGGCCAGGTTATCGTGAGTTGAGGTGTGATAGCCGATTGGATCGTCATGGTAAAAGAGTGCACGGGCAACTCAGTTGTCGTGGCAACTTGCACAACGGGGTTGCCTTGGCAACTAATCGATGGTTGCCTGGGCAACTACTCGGGCGTCTGGGCAGCAACCTTCAAGGTTCAGTAGAGCGTTCTTCAATGGTTTCTTCTTATCCCTAAGTCGAAACTCTAGCTACTTGTGCATGCCTTGATAATACATCCCTGCGTGAATCAAGGGTGAACAACAACCAATCTTGCGCTCCTCTTAGCCGTTGAAATCATTAACTTATTCCTAAGCCGGATTAATCTTCACCATCATTGGATTGAATAAAGATCATATTCATTTGTTTCTTGAATCTAACTCTCCCGATATTAGATAAATAGATGAAATCACGAGATCCTCTCCCAATTCACTCGCAAACAATAATAAGAACCAAGAATGAATAAACCTTGAAATAGAAAAGTGCAAACTCTTATTACCTAAACAAAAACCAATAGTTTCTCACAACCACAAAACACAATAACCATAGACAAGTAAATTTAGTTCATGGCTAGGTTCCAAAGAAACACAAGATGAATAATCCCTAGCATGAACCCAATCGAACAAGGAAGAAAATATGAAGCTTGTCGAAAATCCCTTGCTTCCTCTCTTGGACTTGTCGAAATTTGCCTTAATGCTCTCTCCCAAGTTGTCGAAATCTCCTTGCTATTTATAGGGCTAGGCCAAAGTCCTTCTTTGAGGAGGAGTTTGAGTTGGAATTAAATTATCTTTAAACAATATAATTCTTTATTATAATTTTATTCCTATTAGAACTTCTCCTATCTTCTTGGAATTTAATTCTTCTTTAATCTTTGCATGGCAATCAAATTCCTTTGGGCTTGGGCCTTGCTCCATGTCATCTTGGGCTTGTAAAGTCATTAATTTCGACATCCCTATTGCATTTTCTCTTTGTCGACAATTGCCATGGCAACTGGCTCGGCGTCTCCTTCATGCATTGCCCTGGCAACTAGCTCGGCCTTGCTTTGGCAAGTGATCCTGCACATACACACACAAAGCACACCAAAGAAGCATCTTTTCCACAAAAACTACCAAGTTATGTAATCAAGCTCAACGATGGAAGGAAATGTGGATTAATGCATGAATGGCTAACTATGCAACTAATATGAGCCTAAGTCTAACAATAATATGTGTAAAAAGGGTAAGAAAAATAGTACTTTTGAACACTTATCACCTAGCCATGAACTAAATCTATTTGGCTATGGTTATTGTGTTTTGTGGTTGTGAGAAACAATTGGATTTTGTTTAGGTGATAAGAGTTTGCACTTTCTATTCAAGGTTTATTCATTCTTGGTTCTTATTCTTGTTTGTGAGTGAATTGGGAGAGGATCTCATAACTTCATCTATTTATCTAATATCGGGAGAGTTAGATTCAAGAACGAATGAGTATGATCTTTATTCAATCTATTGATAGTGAAGATTAATCCGGCTTAGGAATAAGATAAGGATTTCAACGGCTAAGAGGAGCGCAAGATTGGTTGTTGTTCACCCTTGATTCACGCAGGATGTATTATCAAGGCATGCACAAGTAGCTAGAGTTTCGACTTAGGGATAAGAAGAAACCATTGAAGAACGCTCTGCCGAACCTTGAAGTTGCTGCCCAGACGCCCAAGTAGTTGCCTAACTAGTCGCCCAGGCAACCATCGATTAGTTGCCAAGGCAACCCCGCTGTGCAAGTTGCCACGGCAACTGAGTTGCCCTTGCACTCTTTTACCAAGACGAACCAATCGGCTATCACACCTCAACTCACAATAACTTGGACTATTCTCTCTTTTGATTCCATCTACTCTTTTAGTTTATTGCTCTTAGTTTACTCATTAATTATAACTCCTATTATCAATTGAGTTTTTACTTTTCACAGTGCAATAACTTAAGCAAAGTGGCCCAAACCAATCCCTGTGGAGACGATACTCAATACTCATATCACTTTATTACTTGCACGTGTATACTTGCACAATTGTGTAGCACTTATTACACGCAACAAGGATCAAGGAGCGTCATCTCGAGTATGTACTCTACAAAGCACTACGGTGCATATAGGCTACGGGGTTTCCATGGGCCTCTAGCCAGACACGTTAATAATAATACAAGAAGGTTATATGATAAATCACGAGCATGAAAATGACTGCATGATGATACATGAATCACATGGTAGTGATGACACATGATCTATACGATACATGACACATGAAGTATATGAAAGAATACATGTTATGCAAATGATTGCATGACAAAGTATGATCATGATAAAGTATATGCAAATGACTGCATAATAAATATATGCTCATGATAGAATACATATCATGCAAATGTTTACATGATAAAAGCAATGACCATGTTATGATATATGATGTTATGAAAGTGAGTTACATGATCGTGAAGTATGTTACATAATGAGTATAAAAAAGGTACATGATATAAGTTCATTGTGAAATACTTGCCATGTTACAGAGAAATGAAATGCACTTTATTATGACATTCTGTATTTCATTATTTCATGCTATATACATAAGTTTTATTGCCTCACTAAGTTCATACTTAGCGTGTGTTTTATTTCACACGTAGGTTCTTCAGATCAGACTTAGCAAGGAGGAGCCACTCATTTGGAAGTCAAGTTATCAGTAAGAGAAAGTATGTATATCTTTAAAATAGTCAAGTACTAGTGGGCATGAAATTATAGTTTCAAAGAACTGTTTGGTAAGATATAAAAGTATAAAATTTACAAATATGAAAGCATTAGAAATTATGAAGTATGAAAATGAAATAATGTTATTGGTACGATGAAAGTAAAATGATTTGACTCAATGTTTAAACCTTATCACGTAAAATTTTTATAAACAAGAAAAGATCTAGGCAGTAAGTGACGTTTTCATCCTGAATAAATTTTCTTTCAAATAACTTAATTTTATACTTTATAATCCAATTCAGGGTTAAAACTAGCTACGATTGTCTAGAAATGTTTTCAGATGAAATTTTAAAAAGTGCTCTTTACCGATGAAAAAATAAAAAATAAAAAAAAAATTAAGCCAGTTTTCAGTACATGTTTTAGTAACATTTGTAATGTATATTTGTATTACAAGTATACGTTATGAGTGTTACATTTGTTGGTATCAGAGCAAAGGTTTAGCCGATTCTGGAGGCTAAATTAAGTCAGAAATGATTTGCTACTAAGTACATGCCCCTAGGATATTATGGTAAAGATGTACTACTTGTATAACTTGACATGGCTCCTCACTAGTATGAATAAGATTGAATAAGTTACTGAATGATAACCAATAGTAGATATTGTTGGATCACAAAACAAGTTAAGTGTACTGATTAGGAAGAAGATTAGAGATAAGTAATTGAGGTATATTATGTTGTACCTCTAACTACGATAAAGGTATAAAAAGGCTAAGGAGCTTAAAAAGTTAGAAGTTATGAATATTATGGTGAAGACGGTCTAGTGGCCATCAATTTAGGGCTAAATAATGTTAATATTATGATGGAAAAGATTAAAATTATTCATGGTGCGGAAAAGTTAGAAGAAGTTGTATCCTTGTTAAGGGAATATGCTTGGGATTGGTGGAAGAATACTATACAGATGGTAATCGTTTCTAAGGATAATTTTTTTAGAAGTGTTTAAAGCAATATGTATTAGTAATCAGTATAAGAAGAAAATGTTTCGATAATATTTAAGTTTGAAACAAAGCAATTGTACTATCTAAGAGTACGAGTTAGAATATAATAAGCTGGGTAAATTAGTAGTTCATCTGAAGACAACTGAGAAGTACAAATGTGAGTATTTATAATGGATTATCTAGAAGAGCAGACTAGAAAGTCTATTCAAATTAAGAGATTTGTAGTTATTCCACCTAGAGGATGAGGTCGTGGTGGAAGTTAACAAAGGGCAGTAATACAGATATCATAGTAGATATGTTTCAGTTTTATAATGAGCCTGTATTTGCTCTAATTGATTTGGGTCCTATTCATTCATATATATTAATGATAAGATAGTGACATAAAGGAAATATCTACGAAGATATTTCTAGTGATGTGATTGTTAGTAATCTACCAGAACATAGTATAATAGTGACACAGATATGTAAGAAATGTTTGTTAGTGATCCATGAGAATGAGTTTCCATTTCATGAATTAGAGATTTTTTTTTACAAAGGATTTGGGTATCTTCTTATAATGCAGAGATAAAGTACAAGAAGAAATAACAATTATTTTTAGGACCGAAAAGTTCTAAAGTAATTATTACAGGAAAAAGGAAAGGATTGCCTCAATTCAGTGATCTCAGCAACAAAGGATTAGAGAATGCTATGTAATGGATAAGAGGTTTATATAGTACATGTGGTGGATATGCAAGTAGTAGGTAAGAAGATAGAGAATATTCCCAATGTATAGGAATTTTCATATATGTTTCTTGATGAATTGTCAGGACTACCACCAGATAAAAAGATACAGTCTATAATTGATATTTATTTAGGAACAAAATTAGTATGGATGGTACCGTATGAAAGGGCACCAACTAAATTAAAGGAGTTAAAAGACTCAAATATAAGGAGTTGTTAAACTGAGGTTATATTCGACCGAGTGTAACACCATAGGGTGTTCCGATGTTAATTGTAAAGAAGAAAGATGGTTCATTACGATTAAATACAAATTATCAACAGTTAAGTAAGATAATTATTAAGAACAAGTAGTTATTCAGAATTTAAGATTTGTTTGATCGGCTCAAGGGTATTGCAGTGACTTTTAGAGATCAATTTTCGATCGGGCTATTATTAATTAACGGTTTAAGAAGAAGATATTTCTAAGATAGTATTTAGAACTAGTTATGGACACTACAAGTTTATAGTAAAGTTATTCGAATATAAATGCGCCTGTTGCATTTATGAATTTAATGAATAGGATATTTTAACCCTATTTGGACCAAATTGGGGTTGTTTTCATATATGATATTTTGGTATATTCAAAGATGAGAATTGATCATGATTATCATATCTGAATAGTACTACAAATATTGAGAGACAAGCAGTTATATGCCAAATTCTCCAAGTGTGAATTTTGGTTAACAGAAGTTATATTTCTTGCATGTAATATTAATAGAATGAATAAAAGTTAGTCATAAAAAAGCGACAAGTTATTATGAAAGGAAGTCTCGGTTGAATGGATTGAGAAGTGTCAAGACAGTCTTGACAAGTTAAAGAAAGTTTTGATAGAATTATCAGTTCTAATATAGTCAGAGCATGGGAAGGAATAAATTTTGTACAGTGATGCTTCATATTGTGGTTTGAGATGTGTATTGATAAAAGAGGATAGTGTAGTAGCTTATATTTGAGACAGCCTACGACTCATGAAATAAATTACCTGACACAAGATTTAGAGACGATGGCTGTAGTTTTTACTTAAGAGATCTGGTGATATTATTTATATGGTGAGAGGTGTTATATTTATATGGATCACAAGAATTTAAGGTATTTGATGGCGCAAAGAAATTTGAACCTTAGATAATAAAATTTCAGGTTAAACCAACTTGTTTGAACAAGATTGAGAGCTTATAAGTTAGACAAAGAATGTTTTGAAAGGATGATAATAATGTTATTGGTACGTTGAAAGTAAAATGGTTTGACTCAATGTTTAAACCTTATCACGTAAAATTTTTATAAACAAGAAAGGATCTAGGCAGTAAGCGACGTTTTCATCCTGAATAAATTTTCTTTCAAATAACTTAATTTTATACTTTATAAACCAATCCAGGGTTAAAACTAGCTACGATTGTCTAGAAATGATTTTAGATGAAAATTTTGAAAAGTGCTATATACCGATAAAAAAATAAAGCCAATTTTCAATACATGTTTTAGTAACATTTGTAATGTATATTCGTATTATGAGTATACGCTATGGGTGTTACAGCGTTTGCACGGGGTGCCCAAATCTATTGTTTCGAATAGGGATCCGCGGTTCACCGCATGGTTTTGGATGAACATGCATCGTGCTTTGGGAACCCGATTGAGTTTCAGTACCTCGTACCATCCTCAGTCGGATGGCTAGTTGGAGCGCGTGATTCAAGTTCTCGGGGATATGCTAAGGTGTTGTGTTATTGAGTACCAAGGAACGTGGGAGAAGCAGTTGCCGTTAGTGGAGTTTGCTTACAATAACAGTTATCATGCTAACATACAGATGGCACCTTATGAGGTGTTGTATGGCAGGAAGTGTCGTACGCCTGTGTGTTGGGCAGAAGCGGGGGAAAAGTTTGTGTCGATGCCTAATGTTTTGAAAGGCACGGTGGAAAAGGTAAAGTTAATATGTGAGCGTTTAAAAGTGGCTGTAGATCGCTAGAAATCCTATGTGGATTAGAAGCATAGGGATATTGAGTACGCTGTGGGTGATAAAGTGTCTTTGAAAGTGTCGTATTGGAAAAAGGTGTTGCATTTTGGGCGGAAAAGGGAAGCTTAGCCCGAGGTTTATTGGACCATTCGAGGTTGTTGAGTGTGTGGTTCTTTTTGCGTACTGTTTGAGGTTACCTCTATAGTTGGGAAAGATTCATGATGTGTTCCACATTTTGGTGTTGCGGAGGTATAGGTCGGATCCATCGCATGTCATGCCGGTAGAGGAGATCGAGTTGAGACCAGACCTATCTTACAATGAGGAACCAGTAGAGATTCTTGATACCAGCAATAAGGTGTTATGTGGCAAAACAGTCGAGCTGGTTAAGGTGTTGTGGAAGCACCGCAGTGTTGAGGAGGCCACGTGGGAACGCAAGTCGGATATGGTGAAACAATTTCTGCACTTGTTTCCTCCAGGTAAATTTTGAGGACGAAAATTATTAAGTGGGTGAGAGTTGTAACGCCCCGGTTTTAGGGCTTAGCAGTTTGGGTGGTTTATTAGACGGTTCGGTGGACCGGAGTAGAGATTCGAGTCGGTTTCGGGATCGTATATTTTTGGTGTTGGAAAAATAATTAAAAATCATTATTATATGTATTTAATAATGGTGGAATCAATTTTGAAAAATGGGTTTTGGAAGATGGACATTTTGGTTAGTGACCAAAATGAATGTTTTGAAAACTGTGATTTTGTAGTGACTAAAATGAAAAGGGTCAAATACTTAGAATCTTTAAGGTGCTATTTTACCAATTGGTTTCTGATGATTTCTCCCTTGATTTGACATATTTTAACATGTGGTTTAATTAATAATTAAAGAGGATTTTGTTAAAAAGTTATCTTTTCCAAAACAAAAATCACGTAATTTTCTCTCAACTTTTTCTCTCCATTCTGTCCTCAGCCAAACACTCAGTTTTTCATCAAATTTCCAGAGGTGGGGTGGTTTTTAACTTGATTTTATTGTTTCAAATTGTTTTATAAGGATTGTTTATATAAAATCTTACAATAATCTTGTGTTTTCTTAGCTTTTCACAAATCAATTGAGGGAGAAACTTCACAAATAGGGGTAAGGTCTGAGATCTCCTCTATTGTATGGTTCTTTATTGAAATTCCCAAGCATTTGATCCTTGTTTTATGTTTCTAATCTGGTTTTGATGATTTTTCAATGTTTTATTGAGTTATTTGGGGAAAATAAGTTGATTCTCAAATTGGATCTGATTTCCAGTAAGTAAGGTTGCTTTGATTTATATTTTGGATGTTTAATAATGTTGATGAGTGATTTTTATCAATGGAATCTCGGAACTTAAGAATCTCTATTTGTCTAGGTTGTTAGTTTTGAGGTTTTATGGTGTTTTTATGGTTGTAAGGTTGCTGGAGGTGGTAGGTTGTTTTGAATCTACTTTTAGATGTGTTTTGATGTTGAAAGTGACACTAGATTGATAAATGTTGGTTTGGTTGTGAATTGAAGTGTTTTGGTTATGTTTTCGGTTATTGTGGAGGTTTTGTGAGAATCTGAGAAGGAATGTGGTAGCTGTGTTTGGAATGTATTATGATGCATTAATCCTCTATTGTTTTGTGGTAAAAATAGGGGAGGTTGATCTGGAAGTGATTGGAGAAGCGTTGGAGGCTTTGGATTCTTGATTTTGCGTCAGCAAATTGAGGTTTCGCGTATCGATGAGTGAAAACGTGGTTTAAAGCCTTTTGCTATTTTGAGAATATAGTTTTGGGAGTTAAGGTAGAGCTTGAAACGCTTACCTAGACTCGAAAGTAAGTATAAAGTGGATTTCTCTCTCGGACATGCTAGTTTGAAATGGTCTTATGCACTTGTTTTAATTTACATGTTACCTATTGTTTAAGCATGTTTTAATGTATTTGATATACTATTTTTAAGCATGAAATGTTGAAGGATGCACATGGTAAGTGATCCTTCTAAGTATGTGGTTTATACTTGTGTTTTAAAGTATGGTTGTTGCTTTGGAAATGGCATGGTTTAATTCTTGTTAAAAACACTGAGGCAAAGGCTATTTGGTTAATTATATTGGCAAGTGATGTGGTTTTAAAATTATTATCGGATACAGTTGGCCGGCCATAGGATTGAGTGCACTGTAAATAAGTCACCTTGGATGTTGAGGGGTTTGTACGGTGTACCGAATACTCCATCCAAGTACCCTAACAAAAGAGGGGTTAAACAGTACTGAATACTTCCGTTAGTGGATTAAGCATCTAACCGATGATTGAGGTGGATGTCCTCATGGGTTGTTTTGGTACCTGGTTGTTAATGTGCGGATATTGTATTTGTATCGCTATTCTGGTTGAGATGGCTTGAAGTGTTGGGTTAACACTTGTTGAATCCATGTATCCTATGAACTCTTTTGTTATTGAACTTGTTAATGATCACTTGAAAGCCAATATAATTGTTAATGTATCATTGAAATGTTTGTGTTTAAAGCATGTTGGAGTGGTTTGAGTATGCTTTTGGAATGAAAAATTAGCCAAATGTGACATTACAGGCCCAGACGTAGCGATATGCGAGGGACCATATCGGCACGGCTAGGCCATTACAGGCTTGTGGGATCGGTACGGGTCTGTTGCGTTTCGATGCGCCTAGGCAAATTTGGCCTGGCGTACCGGTACGGGGATGGGCGTTTCGATACGAGTTTTAGCCTTTGGAATTCACTTTTGTAACACAAAACCGCGTATCGAAACACCTAATGAATCGTATCGGTACGGTTTAAAATATTTCAAAAGTTCGGTATTTCAGTTAGGCATATCGAAATGGCTTAGTGGTGTATCGAAATGGTGTGTTTCAAATCGTATCGGTATGGGCTTACCCGTTTTGATACGGATTGCCGTTTTTTCTGTTAATGTCATTTTGGGCAATTTTGCTTTCTTTGCTTTTTAGTCCCTAAACCTTGCCGATGCAATTGTATATGGTAGAATGATCGGATTGAGCTGAAATTTGAGATGAAAGTGTGGAACCTGACTAATTAAAGATTGGTCACAAAAAATGGGTTTTAATCCTGAAATTTTCTGTAATTGCAATTTGGTCCCTAAGTTGCAAGTGTGATCGATTGGATGTCAAATTGATGCCCGATTGAGTTGGGGCTGCACCTAATGTCTGCAAGAACATGTAGGGTTAATAAATGGGCATCTAGATAAGATAAAATCGAAAAAATGGACCAATTTTGGTTGTATCTCTTCGGTTTGCTATGGCAAACCTAATGTAGCCTTCTTAGTTTGGTTGGGCGTCTAGGCCGGGTCAAGGGGGTTACACTTCCCCTTTTCACTCGCGGATCATGCGAAGGACTAGACTTCTAACGGTCTGCAGCTGCTTTTAAGTGCTCATATATCAACTTTACTTTTTCAGTTGTGCCTTTCAAAACATTGGGCATCGACACAAACTTTTTCCCCGCTTCTGCCCAACACACAAGCGTATGGCATTTCCTGCCATACAACGCCTCATAAGGTGCCATCTGTATGCTAGCATGATAGCTGTTATTGTAAGCAAACTCCACCAACAACAACTGCTTCTCCCACATTCCCTGGTACTCAACAATGCAACATCTCAACAAATCCTTGAGAACCTGAATCACGCGCTCCAACTGAGGATCCCTATCCCAAACTATAGATTTGGGCACCCCATGCAGACGCACAATCTTAGAGACGTACAATTCAGCCAACTTGTCTAAGGTATACGTGGTATGCACTGGCACAAAATGCGCACACTTCGTAAACCGATCCACAATCACCCAAGTGGAATCCTTTTTGGCCGGCGTCAAAGGAAGCCCAGGCACAAAATCCATGGTGATTCTTTCCCACTTCCATTTCGTATCCTCAACGGTTGGAACAACCCGGAAGGAAACTGATGCTCAGCCTTTACCCGCTGACAATCCATACACCGTGCAACGAAATTAGCCACATCCTTCTTCAGTCCAACCCAATAGTACTCCTCCTTCAACCCTCGATACATTTTAGTACTACCGGGATGCATACCGAAAGTACTAGCATGTGCCTCAGTCAAAATAGTACGTCTCAACTCCTCGTCTTCAGGCACCACTATTCGACCTTTAAAGTAGAACACCCCATCATCACTAAAAAGAAAATTCGTAAGATTCCCATCCCTAATATCTTCCACATGAGGTACCAAACTTCCATCATACGGTTGCTTCTCCTTAATCATTTGTGACAAGGACGGCTTCACCTGTAACTCGGCCAACAAACCCCCGTCATTCGTCACACTCAACTGAGCAAACATGGCTCTCAACTCCACATCCTCTTTTCTGCTCAAAGCATCCTCCACAACATTGGCTTTCCCCAGATGATACTCAATGGTCAGATCATAATCCTTAAGCAACTCCAACCATCTGAGTTGCCTAAGATTCAGCTCCTTCTGTGACATCAGATATTTCAAACTCTTATGATCCGTATAAACCACACATTTCTCATCATAAAGATAATGCCTCCAGATCTTCAAGGCAAACACAACCGCGACAAGCTCAAGATCGTGAGTAGGGTAGTTACGTTCATGCACCTTCAACTACCTAGATGTATACGCCACTACTTTACCCTCATGCATCAACACGCTACCAAGCCCAACATACGACGCATCACTATAAACAACGAAATCTTTTCCCAATTTCGGTTGAACCAAGACTGAAGCTAGCGTCAAGGCTTCCTTGAACCTTTCGAATGCTGGCTGTCTATCCTCCATCCACTCAAACCGAACATTTTTCTGTAATAGCTTAGTTAACGGAGCCGCCAAACTGGAGAACCCTTCCACAAACCTTTAGTAGTAACCTGCTAAACCAAGGAATCTCCTAACCTCTGTCATCGACTTGGGCATCTTTCAACTTATTACAGCCTTAACTTTATGTGGATCGACACGGATTCCTTCAGCCGACACAACATGCCCAAGAAACACAACTTCCCTATGCCAAAACTCACATTTTCTTAACTTGGCATATAACTGATTCTCTATCAACTTCTGAATCACAATCCACAAATGGCTATCATGATCCTCCTCGGTACGAGAGTACACCAGGATATCATCGATAAACACAACCACAAATTGGTCCAAAAACTCATGAAACACACGATTCATCATGTCCATAAAAGAAACTGGTGCATTGGTCAAACCAAAAGGCATTACCAAAAACTCATAATTCTCGTACCTCGTACGGAAGGCTGTTTTGGGCATATCCACCTCCTTCACCTTTAACTGGTACTACCCCGACCTCAAATTTATCTTGGAAAACACCGAGACACCCCTGAACTGATCAAACAGTCATCTATCTTGGTAAGGGATACTTGTTCTTTATTGTCAACTTATTCAGCTGCCGGTAATCTATACATATCCGCAACGTACCATCTTTCTTCTTAACAAACAACACCGGCGCTCCCCACGGTAAAATACTGGGTCTAATGAACCCACGATCAAGCAACTCCTGTAACTGCATTTTCAACTCCTTCGGGGCTATGCGATACGGGCAATTGATACTGGTACTGTACCTGGAAAGACCTCGATGCCAAACTCTACCTCACGGTCAGGTGACAACCCTGGTAATTCCTCTAAAAAACACCCAAAAACTCACATACGGTGCGAATATCCTACACCCTCAACTATTTTGATCCAGGATTCATAACATAGGCCAAGTAAGCCTGACACCCTCATCCAACATTTGACTTGCTTCCAAAGCCGAAACAACATTAGACAAAAACTTGGCACTCTCACTAACAACCACCACCTCATAATCATCCGACAACCTCAAAGATATCCGTTTGGTTTCAAAATCCACCATAGCCCGATGTTCAGTTAACCAATCCATACCCAAAATCACATCAAAACCATGGAATGGCAGCTCCATCAAGTCCACGGTAAACACATGTCCTTAAACCAGCAATGGACACCTACGATACAACTTCCTAACCATGACTGTCTCCCCAAGAGAAATAGTTACTCTAACACCCACATTAAGAATTTCAACAGATATATCAAGCAACTTAGCATGCTCACTCAAAATGTATGAATGAGTAGAACCAGAATCAACCAACGAATACAACAACAAAGACTGTAGGGTAAAAGTACTTGCAATCACATCGGTGTCACTGCGACCCTCACGGTGCGCATACACCCTAGCCGGTCCACCTCCCTCAGACTGGATAGCAATAATATAAGCCACAGTCCTCTGTCCCCCATCTTGACACTGAAACGGTATGCGGCCACAGCCACGACCCTGCTATGGAGCAACAACAGGTGTAGCACCCTGCCCATCTCGAGCCAAAAATAGACAATCACGCCTCTGATGGTCGCCCGACCCACAACTCCAGCAAGCATTAGCCACCACAGGCGCAGGTGCCTGACCCTCCCTGGCCAAACGCGGGCAATCACGCCTTATATGATCACGGGATCCACAAACCCAACAGGTGTTAAACGGAGCTCTAGCCTGGGCACCCTGCCCCTGGACTCCACGTCCCACAACACCTCCGTCATGCCTCGACTCCGGGCGAAACCTCTTGTCACGGTGTCTCTTAGCCTAACAACCACTATAACCCGAATCAACAACTCTCTTCCCTGAGCTAGAACCTCGCAATCCATAAGCCAAATCCAAATTTTGCTCCACATCCCTAGGTCACGAAACCAACACATCAAAATCGGTATAATCAGCAGCAAGAATGTATGTCTTAACATCCTGCACAAGCCCATAGCAGAAACGATTACATCGAGTACGCTCGTCAGGGACCAGCTCAGGTGCATACTGACTCAACCTCACGAACTGCACATCATATTCCGCAACAGACATACTACCCTGCACAATAGCCATGAACTCGCGCTTCCTATCATCCTGATATTGGACTCCCAAAAACTTCTTCGGAAAAGCTTCACAGAAGAACTCCCAGGTCATATCATCCGTCGCCATACCAGATATTGTGGTAGTCCACCATGTATAGGCATCATCCTGCAGTAGGGAAACAGCACAACCCAGCTTACGAGCATCGGTACACCCCATCTGGCCCAGTATCCTCTCAGTACTAGCCAACCAGCCCTCAAAAGCCTCAGGCGACAACCCTCGAAACTCAACTCCGCCCAAACTACGAAGACTCTCAACCGGCAACCCTTGCCCAACCACCGGTGGTGCTGGCACATGAACACCCGTAACTGCTGCCTAAAAAGCACTGGTCATGGCATGTATCTATGGTGACATATCATCGATCTCTGGCCCATCCGGCACAAATGGTACTTATTCCACTCTCTCTGGTGGAATAGGTGGGGGCGCTAGCAACCCTCTAGGAGGCACAACTTCTCCTTCAACACCCTGCCCAGTGGCAATAGCAATTGCACTAGATCGCAACTCCCTCATCGGTCCCATCGTGCTAAAATATATCTAAGGCATATAATCATTTCAAAACAAAAATAGTCAAGCCAGCATCAAGCAAGGATCCAATACTTTCATTTCAAAAATCTATTTCCAAGACTATAATAGTAAGGCAATAGGTCCCCAAAATTTTCTCAACATAGTATAAACAATCAGCGTGCATATCTCAATCACCATACATAGCAAACAAGAACCGTGCATATCAAGCAACAACAAATACAAAAAATGTAACCCCCTTAACCCGGCCTAGATGCCCAACCGAACCTTTCGCAAACCTGCCTCTGATACCACCAAATGTAACTCCCTCAACCCGGCCTAGATGCCCAACCGAACCAAGAAGGCTACATTAGGTTTGCCATAGCAAACCGAAGAGATACAATGAAACCCGGTCCATTTTTTTTCTTTTATCTTATCTAGATGCCAATTATCAACCCTACATGTTCATGCAGACATCAGGTGCAACCCTAACTCAATCGGGCATCAATTTGACATCTAATTGATTACACTAGTAATTTAGGGACCATATTGCAAATACAAAAAATTGCAGGATTAAAACTCACTTTTAAGTTACCAACCTTTAATTAGTCAGGTTCTGAACGCCCATCTCAAATTTATCTCAATCCGATCATTCCATCACATTCAGTTGCATTGACAAGATTCAGGGACTAAATTGTAAAGGTGACAAAATTGCCCAAAGTGACATTAATAGAATTAACGGTCATCCGTACTGATACGGGTAAGCCCGTATCGATACAGATTGAAACACCCCATATCGGTACACCTCCATGCCATATCGATACGCCTAACTAATATACCAAAATTTTGAAATATTACTAACCGTACCGATACGGCTCACTATACGTTTCGGTACACGAGATTGGGACGAAAATATTGATTTCCAGTAGCTAAGACCCTTACCGAAACACCCCTTGTTGTACCGGTACGCTAAGATCAAAATGGCCTAGGCGTATCGAAACACCAACACTCGTACTGATCCCTCAAGCCTAAAAATGCCTAGCCGTATCGATACGGTCCCCCGCTTATCGGTACGCCTGGACCTGTAATGTCACTTTTTGTTGGTTTTTCACTTCAAAAGCATACTCAAACCATTCCAGCATGCTCAAGACACAACACCAACATGCCAAGCATATCACTAGCATCACAATTCTAACAACACAACAAGGCTTCGTGCATCAAGAGAGAATCTATAGGCATGCTTCCTAATTATGCACCCAAGCAACATACCAAAAGACAAACCAGCACCATAATCAAACTTTAGAGGCCAATTACAACCTGAGAGCAACTAAAGAAACATGCTCAAACAGACAAGTCATCTCCCAAATCAAAACAAGTACCCCATTGCATTTATTCTTGTAGTCTAATCCAACATATTTTGTTAACCAAGTCTTGCTAGGATCCCCTTGCTTCTTGCTTCCTTCCAAGACCTCAATTATCTGCATTGATGGACAATGAGAGCGTAAGCACACAAGGCTTACTGAAGAGTGCTCAAAAATATACACCATCAATGCATTTTTTAACCATTTACTTAACATCATCATTTTAAACATCATGCCCTTTTAAAGCATGCACTTTACATCATTAAAACCAGCATATTAAACCATATGCTACATGTATCATTAATCATCAGAAAGACACATTGCTAACCCTCCACTTAAGCCTTCCCATGCATTACTACCAAATGCAAAGCTCAAGGAGAAACGTGTATTAGTCACATCATTCAACATAAAACATTCCAATGATACATTAACAATTATATTGGCTTAAAAGAGATCATTAAACAAGTCTAACAACAGAAGAGTCCATTGGATACACCGATTCAACAAGTGTTAACCTAACACTTCAAGCCAACTCAACCGAAATAGCGATACAATCACAATCGCGGTACATTAACAACCGGGTACACTTTCAACCCACGGGGACACCAACCCCAATCATCAGTTAGACGCTTAATCCGCTAACAGGAGTTTTCAGTACCATATAACCCCTCAACCGTCAGGGTACTTGGATAGAGTATTCGGTATGCCGTATAAACCCCTCAACATCCAACGTGACTTATTTACAGTGCACTCAATCCTATGGCCGGCCAACTATATCCGATAACAATTTTAAAACCGCATCACTTGCCAATATAATTAACCATTTAACATTGACCTCACTATTTTAAACAAGCAATAACCAAAACACTTTTCCAAAGCAACAACCATGCTTTAAACCACAAGTATAAACCATACTTCCAAGATCACTTACCATGTGCATCCTTCAACAAAACATGCTTAAAAACAGTATATCAAATACTTTAAAACTTGCTTAAATAGTAGGTAACATGTAATCAAAACAAGTGCATAAAATCATTTCAACTTAGCACGACCGAGAGAGTAGTACCACTTTATACTTACTTTTGAGTCTTGGTAAGCATTTCAAGCTCTACCTTAACTCCCAAAACTCTGTTCCAAAAAATCAAAACGCTTTAAACCACGTTCTCACTCACCAATATGCGAAGCCTCGACTCGCCGACGCGAAATCAAGTATCTGAATCCTTCCACGCTTCTCCAATCACCTCCGAATCAACTTCCCCTGCTTTGACCACAACACAACAGAGGATTAATGCATCATAATGCATTCTAAACACAACAACCACAATCCTTCTCAGATTTCCACAAAACCTTCACAATTAACCCTCCACAACAACCAAAAACATAACCTAAACACTTTGATTCACAACCCAGCCAACATCTATCAATCTAACATCATTTTCAACATCAAAACACCTCTAAAAACAGATCCCAAACAACCTACCACCTCCAGCAACCTTACAACCACAAAACACCACAAAACTAACAACCTAAACAAAGAGAGATTCTTAAGTTTTCGGGATTCCATTGATAAAAATCACTTATCAACATTATTTAACATCCAAAATATAAATCAAAACATCCTTAATTACTGGAAAAAATATCCAATCCGTGAATCAACTCATTTTCCCCACATAACTCAATTAAACATTAAGAAATCGTCAAAATCAGATTAGAAACACAAAAACAAGGATCAAATGCTTGGGAATTTTAGTAAAGAACCATAAAATAGAGGAGATCTCGAACCTTACCCCTATTGTGAAGTTTCTCCCTTAATTGATTTGTGAAAAGCTAAGAAAACACAAGATTATTGTAAGATTTTGTGTAAACAATCTTTATAAAACAATTTCAAACAATAAAATCAAGTTAGAAACCACCTCACTTCTCGAAATTTGGTGAAAACCTGAGTGTTTGGCTGAGGAGAGAATGGAGAGAAAAGTGGAGAGAAAAATGATGTGATTTTGGTTTTGGAAAAAAATAACTAACTTTTAACAAAAATCCTCTTTAATTAATAATTAAAACACGTGTTAAAATATCCTCAATTAAGGGAGAAACCATCATAAACCAATTGGTAAAATATCTCCTTAAAGATTCTAAGTATTTGACCCTTTTCATTTTAGTCACTAGGAAATCACAGTTTTCAAATTTTCCATTTTGGTCACTAACCAAAATGTCCATCTTCCAAAACTCGTTTTACAAAATTGATATCACCATTATTAAACACATAGTTAATAATGATTTTAGAGCATTTTCCTATAATTTTTCCAACACCAAAAATATACGATCCTGAAACCGACTCGAATCTCTACTTCGATCCACTGGACCGTCTAATAAACCACCAAACCGCTAAGCCCTAAAACTGGGGCGTTACATTTACGATAAACGCTCAGCTATTTTTAGCTGTTAATAATTGAATGCCTTGGCATTTTTGTCTATCTTGCTAGTACTTATTTTCATAACTTCTTTTCCATACGATAGTTGGCATTGCATGTCTATTATCTCTTAATATCTTAACAGACTTAGGAGATAACGATTAATTGCCATGTACTAAGGTGAGAAGCTTCGATAGAAGATGTTCAAGTAGATGAGCTTACTTCGGGAGTGAATCTACCCCTTAGGAGTAAAGATTAAAACTTTGCCAAGTTAATTATTGAAAAACATCACTATAGACATATAGGGGTTAATCGTAATTAAGTTAGGGTATTGCCATCGATAGAAGTAATACTACTTAAAAATCTACTTGGCAATGAAACCAAAGCTGAAAGTTATTAATTACTGGCATAGCTAGCGTGAAATCCAAGCATCCCTTGCCAACACCAACCATCCATTTGAATATATATGTTTGCCAAACTGTCTGATTTTACATTGCATTTTTTCTCCTTAGTCATTTTTCTTAATCCAAAATCCGAATTCCAACTCAAACTCATTTGTTCCAATTCACAAGTAAAAAGGTGTCAATTAATTCCTAGACAATCCATGTGGATACGATACTCAGCTCACTGTTGCATTACTTGCTGACCGTGTATAGTTGCACGCAAAAAGACCTAAACTTGGCATTATTTTCTGGCATATTTACATCTATTCTTCTATTATTTGCCAAGTGTTAATCAGTCAACACTCGGCGTACCAGTATAGGTAAAACACCATACCGATACCAGAAATACATGGCATACCGGTATAGGTAAAACAATGTACTTATACTGGAAATACATGGCATACCAGTATAGGTAAAACGTCGTACTGATACAGGAAATACATGGCATACCAGTACATGTAAAACACTATACCGATACGAGAAATACGTGGCATACCGATACAGGTAAAACACCTTGCCTTTATCAGAAAAGTTTACTGGAAATCCTAAATTTCCTCAAGTACCGACACCAAAGCCCATAAATGGCTTTCGAGGCTCGAAAAATCACCTCTCAAGTCCTCAAATTGCATCCTTTAACCTCTTAACTCAATCATGCATCTTATGGAAGTATTTAGGATGGTTTACTACAAATTTTACAAGTTATTAACATCTAATCCAAAATTTACCATTAATAAGGCTTTAAGCAACCAAAACACCAGACTAGCAATCATAAACTACCAAAATCAAGCAAAGCAATCACTTTATGATCTTCAAGAAGAGTAGAATTCAGAGATGTACTGACCTTAGCAACAATCTCGGATTTAAGCTCCCAAGCAAGAACCCTTTAACATTCTCTCTTGCCTAAAGCTTGAAGACGCCCCAAAGCACTTCTTCTAGCCACAAGATTATAAAAAACGAATCAAATCTTGAACCAAAGGTTAAAGAATGATCTACCATGAATTTACAACTTTAAAAATCAAAGGAAGAACTCCAAAAATCCTTAAAGCTTCAAACTTTCTAAAAACCCAAAAATGGCTATCTTATCTTTCCACCAAAAGATTATACTTTTCTTGAAGCTTATGAAGAAGAGATTATCATACTTAAATCTTGAATCTTGTAAGAAAGAAATGTTGAAGAAAGCTTTGATCTTTGGTGGATGAAAAGAATAGTGTCTTAGGAGAAAGATAGAGGAAGAAAGAAAGAAGAGAAAAGGATGGTAAAATTGGTGATGTAAGGTGGTCTCCCCTTTCCCCAACGTGTGACAAGAAACATTTAAGGGGATTCAACCTTTAAATTAAAAAGGTGTACAATCACCACATAAAACCCCCAACTGTTAACCATTTTCCCAAAAGGTCACTACTCAATGTCATGTAGCTCAAAACTCATCCAACAAGGCCCAAACTTGGCCCAATGGGTCCAACTACTCCAACCAACCCGAAGGTCCATAACCTGAGTTAACGCTCAACTGTTGACAAAAAAATTGGGTCATTACACTCAATTATTTAAAAAAATTACAGTGCGTGTTCAAGTGAATATACGCTATTTTCATTTACAGTTTCTTGGAAAAAAGAAAACGTTGAAGAAAACCTGTTTGGTTGTAAAATTTGAAATGGGTTTTATAGAATGAAAACAAAAATGAGTGGAATTTTGAAAACATAAAAAAGATGTTTTCACCATTTTTATTGAAAATGTTTTAGAAAAGTGGTAAACATGAAAACAAGGATTTTAAAAATTTAACTCTATTTAACTCGGGTCGAATCTTTCTGATGACATTTTTAAAACTCTATTTGTGTATTTTTATTTTGAAAAACTAGAAACCACACACATTTTTATTATTTTCATTTTGAAAACAAGTTTTCATTTCTATTAACTAAATGTGTTTTTAAGTTTTTGGAAAAATGAAAATCAGTTTTTGAAAATGAAAATGGAAGACAAAAATAAAAAAATACTTTTGGAACCAAACAGACCCTTATATACTCATAATGTCTCATCAACAGATGCTCCTTACGGAAGAAATTTTACTAACATAGAAAACACATTCACTCGAAAATATTGTCTTGAGTAACCGTTTCTCGTCTAACAGAGGCAATTTATACACACACACATTGAGACCAACATCCATCACACCATAAAAAATCTTTATCCTTCCAACCACCCTATACATGGCACATCTTTAGGGCTAAGTAATAATTAAATATATTTTCTTTATATCTCTCCCAAAAAACCTCTCATCACTCTTTAAACCCTAAAAATTTTCCTTCCTACGGTGGCTAGCTACAACCTCTTTGGTACCTGACCTACTTTCTCATTTCTTCGTTATGTCTTTGGTTCATAGTTTTTGTTTTTCCCCTTTGTTGATGTTTTTTTTACATTTTCAAGTGACTATTTTCATTGGGAACGATGTCCCTGGTGGCCATGGTCCAAGCTTGGGCCCATTTTTGGCCCCCTTGGTAGCATGGGTCGTGGAAGATCCAGAGAAAGACAATTTGGTCTCTTCTAGTCCCACCACTTCCATTCGCTTCCTATTTTTTGATCAATTTTGCTCATTCTCTCAGCTTCATTTTTATAGTAAATCAGCAATCTCCATTTTGTTGGGCTAAGATTTCTGTAAACCCCTTGACCCGGTCTAGCCGAAATACCGAACTGAGCAAGCTATATTAGGGTTTACCGAAATAAACCTCGAAAAGATTACAACTAAAACGGTCCATTTTTTCATTTATCTTATCTAAATGCATTATTAGGTCCTATAGCATTCATATAAGTCATGGTTAAAATCACAAATCAATCGGGCGTCATTTCGACATCCAATTGCTCAAAATTCGCTTTTAGGGACTAAAACATAATTTCCAATATTTATGATGACTTTTATAAAATTAATGTTATCGATCCTCAATTAGTCATGTTACATGCCTTCATGTTAAATCTTAACTCAAAATGATCATTCATAATCATTTAATTGCATATTTAAGAAACATGGACCAAAATGCAAATATTCCAAACTTTAGATAGCATCTCAACAGATTTAATGGTCTGCGTACCGGTACAGGTGACTTGCGTTTCGATACGGCACAAAAAGACAAAGGGGTACCGATACGATCCCTAGGCGTATTGGTACGGGCTTGTATACTTCGTAAATTAGAATTCCAATAGCTAGACATCGTATCGATACGGTAATTCGTGTACCGAAACGAACATTGTTTCATCACTATACGTACTGGTACGCACACTTTGAGCCTGGAGGAGTCCACACATACTGAAACTTGAGGGGCTTGTACCGGTACGGGGCAACCTATATTGACCTCTAGGTCTAACATATGACACTTTGGCTCAATCTAACACCATCCATTCAACCTTTAATCATCATATAACATCATAAGCACTAAATCATCAAACATAGCAACATAGATTGAGGCTATACTAAGCATGGCATACTCAAGCAATAACCTATGATCATGATTTCTACCCAAGCATGCTCAATGTCTCCCAACCCCTCAAAACCAAATATAAAAGCATCATACCAAACCAAAACATCAATCCAAACTATTACAACAGGGAGTAACTCAAAATACATCTCCCAAAAACAACTCGGTCACATTGCCTTCTTATTACTACTTAACATATATAAAACCATACTTTGTATCGAAATGTTCCTTGTATCCTCCCTTGGTCACGTGCTATCCGAGAAGCTATTTCTCTACATTGTTGAGGAAAAGAGAGCGTAAGCTATAAGCATAGTGAGAGAATTGCAAAAACACTTATCAATACATTCAAAACTATTTCTATCAAATCACATGTAATTATCTCATGGCAAAACATCTCATGCTTTTCACAACATCTCTAATATGCACATTTAAATCATTGTCAACACATGTATCATGGATTCAATCTCTACCTCAATTTAAGCTTCACACCGGTACGACCTTTAATATCGGTAGTCATTTTTAAAGATCTTAATGAAGGCGTACCGGTACGGCCTCTTCGAGTATCGGTACCGAGGTAGGTAAGTTGGTTAAAAGATGTTCAAAAGGTTTCAGACTGTTATAATTTGGTCACCGAATCTTATAAGACTTAATTGAGGACATAAATGAACTCCAATCATGCAGAAATTTGTATGTAAGATATTCAAGCATTGATTCATATGGGAAACCTTAATTTTAGATAATTCCTTGTATTTTACAAATTTTACAAATTAGTCCCTAAACTTTAATAAGTTACCAATTGGCCCCAAATCATAAATTAGGTAAATCTTATTGATTAAAAAGGGTTATTATATTTCACTAAAGATAAATTATACATGAGTTATTGTATATAATATTTTAATCATTGATCCAATCACCGTAATGTTAACCGGTAATGCTTCCAACTTGGATTCTTACCGAACCGAGAATGGGTATTACATTTGTGGTATCAGAGCTAGAGTTTAATTGTAGAACTAAACTGAAGTTCATTGTATCGTTATTGCATTGCATATGCCATCTAGGAGTTTTTTATTGTGTATATTGTGACTTGCGATTACTCTGGTCCTTTTTCCTTTTATATTATATGATATCTGACTCCAAGAAAGCTCACGAAGAAGTTGAGCATACCTGTAACACCCTTAATTTACCAAGCATGCTGAAATAGTCACTTAGAAGACTAGTTGAGGATTTTTCATTCTAACATTAAAATCAAGCTTGTAGAATCATAAATCTTTCATATTCATCGTTAATTTCAAAACCTTAAATAAAATCCCAAATTCTAAGGTTAGGATTTATGTCTTCAAACATGAAATTAATCTAAATCAAAGCTTGATTTCAACTCCACAACACTTGATTTGCTTAAATCAAGCTTCAATATCAACATAGAATATGAAACCATATTTTCTCTCTCATCAATAACATGAAAAAATCTTCATAACTCTTTGTAAAATTACTATCAAATGAAAGAAAATTGAACATAGATTAATTTTCTATCAAAAACATACCTTGAATCTTGTTTGGGAGCCTTCAAAATGCCTAGGAAAAATTGTGTGTACTTTTTTCCTTTCTCTCTTGGTGTTTTCGAAATAGAGGAGAAGAAGATGAACAGATTTTCTTAATCTTTTATCTTATTAATGCCATGTGTATTTAATTAAATTCATTTAATTACTTGATTCCAAATAACCCTCCAACTAAGTCTTATTTTCTAATTTGTCATTTTGTAAAAGTAGATCTAAATCTGGTTAGAATCCAACTATTAATATTAACATATTCATAAAAATAATATTTTATGAATTTTCCATGGCTTATGGAACTGTTTTTGAAATTCCAATTCGATTATATTACCTGATAATCACTTACTACGATTTTCCATTTTTTGAACTATCAGATTAAATATGAAATTCTCATATTTCTAATTTCCATAAATAAATATTATTTATATACAAAATATTCCATAATTTTGTAAAAATCAAAAATCTTAAAATTTTGATTGGATCTAATATACTGATAATTTACCCGAAATCTTTATCGAATAAAATTCTCTTAATTCCTTTATCAGCTATCCATATGAATAATATTAACTCGAACTGATTCCTTTTTATCACTCTCAAGTACTGACATGGGACCTTCCTAGGAGGTCATCCATCCTATGCCCTCAGATACTAAATTTTGCAATTCAATCGAAATTTGATATCTTATGTCGCATTTTCATTCCCGAAACCTATATCAGATTTTTCTCTATGTCCTGATCTATCCATATACAGGATATAATAATTACTGATAATTTCTCCATGTATTTTTATTCGAATCAAATATCTATTTATCCCCTAATTGTTCGATCAAAGATAGATTTCTACATAAATCCCATACCGAAAATCTAATTATACAGATCAACTTCCTATAACCAGTACTACTTATCTTTGAAAAAATATTTAAAAAATTTTTCCATCAGGTGCCTAAAATTTTCCCCATCTTTAGACTCTAGACATTAACTTTCGTCTTATTATCATTTTGGTCACTAAACTTTATCTTTTAATTCTGATTCCAATTCCTATTAGATTTCAACCAAACTTTGCAAGTAACCTATTTTGCTTACTCTCTATCACACAGTACTCTTAATTCTCAGAAATTCCTTTCCTATAATCCATAATTAAAGAAATCCTAACTTTTGCATTTTGTCATTTTAGTCACTAAGTTAGCTTTTAAGCCCTTATCTTAGTGCTAAATGACTCTTAAACAACTTAGCAAATTTTGGGGTATTACAATTCTTCCCCCTTAAGAAAATTCGTCCTTGAATTTTAAAACGTACTTGATTTAAATAGTTGCGGATACTGCTCTCTCATTTTCTCCTTGGTCTCCCAAGTTGCCTCTTCCACTTTGTGGTTCCTCCAAAGCACTTTGACCAATGGAATTTTCTTATTCCTCAATTCTTTGACTCTATATGATAAAATCTCTACTAGTTCTTCTTCATATGTTAAATCAGGTTGCAATTCAATCTCTTCTGGAGTGATAACATGCGAGGGATCTGTTTGATACCTTTGCAACATGGATACATGAAACACATCATTGATCTTGCTCATCTCTAGAGGTAAGGCCAGTTGATAATCCACTGGTCCAACTCTTTTGAGAATCTCATAAGGTCCAATGAATCTGGGACTTAGTTTCTCCTTTCAAACCAAAACGTAGTACTTTCTTCCAAGGTGAGACCTTCAGAAAAACTTTATCTCCAACTTCAAATTCAACATCATTTCTCTTTTTGTCTGCATATGGCTTTTTTGTCGATCTGTGGCTGCTTTGAGATTATTCTGAATAATCCTCACTTTATCTTCCATTTCTCGGGTTAATTCAATCCCACCTATTTTTGTGTATCCTGTAATTCGAAACAATTAAGAGGAGTTCTGCACTTTCGTCCATAAAGTGCTTCAAACGATGCCATTTTGATGCTTGCTATTATTATATGCGAATTCAGCTAATGGCAAATACATTTTCCATGATCTAGTGAACTCAATAATGCAAGCTCGCAACATGTTTTCTAAAATCTGGATCGTTCGTTTTGACTGCCCGTCAGTCTGCGAATATAATGCAGTACTAAACTTTAATTTAGTACCTAGTGCCTCGTGTAATGTTCCCCAAAACCTCGAGGTAAACCTCGGGTCTCTATCTGATACAATCAATACTAGGACACCATGTAGCCGTACTATTTCTCTAATATAACATTCTGCATACTTATCCATTGAATAATCCACACGAACTAAAATACATGCGCAAACTTCATTAAACGATCAACTATGACCCATATTGAATCATTTTTTATGGGAGTAACTGGTATCCCTATTATAAAATCCATAGTCACTTTTTCCCATTTTAACTGAGGAATTGAGATAGGCTGTAACAGCCCAGAAAGTACTTGATGCTCTGCTTTAACTTGTTGACATGTCAGACATTTTACTACAAACTCTGAAATTGCTCTTTTCATTCTTGGCCACCAATAGCGGGTTTTAAAATCTAGATACATCTTATTACTTCTTGGGTGTATAGTTAATGGGCAATAGTGAGCTCCTATTAAAATCTCTTTCTTCAATTCACCATAGTCAGGAATATAAACTTTTCCTCAATAGTATAAACAACCATCAGACTTGATTTCATAGTCTTGCGCTTCCCCAAATTCAGCTTGTTTCCTTTTTTCATGGCATTCTTCATCTGCAATTTGAAAATCTTTAATGCGATCCAACAAGGCTGGTTTAAGATGAAATTCTGCTACTAATGAACCATCATGTCGCAAAGATAATTATGCATTCATTGCACGCAACACAGAGAACGTCTTTCGACTAAGAGCATCGGCTACCATGTTAGCCTTTCTAGGATGATAATCGATAATCGCATCATAATCTTTTAGGAATTCAACCCACCTTCGTTGTCTAAGATTCAGATCTCATTGTGTCATCAAGTATTTCAAACATTTGTGATCAGTGTAGTTATGACACTTTTCACCATATAAATAATGTCTCTAAACTTTCAGTGCAAAAATCATTGATGCCATCTCCAAGTTATGAGTCGGATAATTCTTTTCATGAGTTTTGAGCTGTCGCGATGCATAAGCTACAACGCGTCCTTCTTGCATTAATACACAACCCAAACCATTATGGGATGCATCATTATACAGAATGTACTCTTTTCCCAGCTTTTGTTGAATTAATACTGGTGCCTCTATCAAAACTTTCTATAATCTTTTGAAACTCTCTTGACACTTCTCTTTCCATACAAAAGAAACACATTTTCCTTAACAACTAAGTAAGTGGCATGGCAATAATAGAGAAGTTTTGGACAAATTGTCTATAGTATCCAGCTATTCCCAAAAAAATTCTAACTTTTGAGGCATTCTTTGGTGCTTCCCATTCGAGAATAGCTTGTACATTCTTGGGATCCACTCTCATTCCATCAGCAGATACGACATGTCTGAGAAAAGTTACTTCGAATAGCCAAAATTCACATTTGGAAAACTTCGCATAAAGCTGCTTATCCCTTAATGTCTGTAATACCACTCGGAGATGTCGATCATGATCATCTCCAGTCTTAGAATATACCAAGATATCGTCTATAAATACCACCAAAAACTGGTCCAAGAAGGGTTGAAACACCCTATTCATCAGGTCCATAAATGCGGCAGGGGCGTTTGTGAGTCCAAACGACATTACTAAAAACTCGTAGTGTCCATAGCAAGTCCTGAATGTTGTTTTTGATATATCTTCTTCCTTAACTTTTAGCTGATAATAGCCTGATCGAAGGTCGATCTTTGAAAACACAGCAGGGTCTCTGAGCTGATCAAATAGATTTTCAATTCCTGGCAACGGATACTTATTCTTTATCGTCACCTTATTCAGTTGTCGGTAATCTATGCACAATCGTAAAAGATCCATCCTTCTTCTTTACGAATAACACTAGGGCTCCCCATGGCGACACACTCGACCGAATATAGCTTCGATCTAATAACTCTTAAAATTGAGCTTTCAGCTCCCTTAATTCTGTTGGCGCCATCCTATAGGGTGCCATCAATACCGGCTCTATTATGGGGTACATATCTATTTTCACTTATACCTCTCTATCTTGAGGTAACCCTGGCAACTCATCTGGAAACTCTCGGGCAGTCGAAATATCTTCCAATTTAATCTCAAAAACTCGAGTATCCACTACATTTGCTAAGAAAGCTTGGCAGCCTTGTAGCAACAGTTTCTTGGCATAAACATATGAAATTATGTTGGATAGGGATTTACCCTTTCACCAACTACTATTATCTCTGTGCCTTCTGAGTTCCACAATATTAATCACTGTAAGCGACAATCCACAATGGCATGGTAGGAATATAACCAATTCATGCCCCCTTGTGCTTTGTTCCAAGGGATAAGTTACCATCATATTGAGCTTTTTCCCAATCATCACAATGAAGCCCTTCTATCATCATCTTTATATTTATTAAACCAATAGTATATCGACATTGGTTTTCCTTCAATATCATACCGGAAGTCCAACACTTCAAGACTTCCCTACTCTCTAATAATAAAAGTCTAAGGAACTTGGGATTGAATTTTCTCTAAAATTATATCCAGGGTTCGAAATAATAAACCTCGATTTAACTAGGCATTTCCAACTTTACCAGCACTTTAACATCATATTGAGCAGAAAGTGGTTAATGTCTAACCTTGTTACTACTTCTTCAATTTTGCCTTGATCCTTCTAATAACTTCTTTTATCTTACATTTCCTTGAGAAAACCACTATTAATGAAATCTTCAGATTTCTTAATTCTTGGCCTCTATTAACCAAGTTTGCTAACCATTCAGAGAAATTTTATGGCGTACCGATACCTAGAGGGGCGTACTGATACCCATATAAGAGTATCGATACTCGTTGGGCAATCTGCCCACGAATTTTGAGGTTGTGTTCAGGGGTTCTATAATTCGAGGCAAAGGGCCCTAGGGTCTGTTAAGGTGTAAAATGAATATTAAAACTGAGAAATGGAGATCTAAACCCTGTGTATGAATGAAATGGCTAATGACTCGTTATATTTTGGGTAAGCTGTGTGAGCTGATAACCCATAGGGATCCTTTGTGGATCGATTGATGCTGTGTGGTAATCTAGGCCTTTGTTATGTGCGAAAGGGGCGCCTATAAGGTTAAGTCTTATTGAATAATAAGCTAAATTAATGAGAACGGCTAATGTGTACCTTCATAACATACTAATAAATAGATAAGCTCAATAGGGTGGTATAATATTTGATAGAAACCATAGGGCGATGGTAATTATGTTAGAGCTGTGTGCGGTAAGACCCTTCTGTCAAGGTTGAGTGCTGTGTGGTGGCTAGAGTCCTTGCTGGGTGCTGATAGGACGCCTAGATAGTCGAGTCATCCCTCTAAGTGTGTCGCAACACCTAGAAGAATCCCAAATGTAGGATCTTGATGCTTTGTGGATGTGGGCCTCATTTGAATATGCTTGATGAGAGATCCTGAGCATGGATGTAGGATCCCGATGCTTTGTGGATGCGGGCCTCATCCTCTTGAGTATAGGATCCTAATGCTTTATGGATGCGGGCCTTGCTCGTAGTGTAGGATCCCGATGTTTTGTGGACGCGGGACTCACTTAAGTGTAGGATTTCGATGCTTTGTGGACGCAAACCTCACTTAATGTTGTTGGTGCTATCTGTGTGATGCTATGTAAATGTATGAGGTACTTGTATGAGCTATGTGCGTGATCATACATTCTTAATGATGTGTGTTTAGGCGGTTATGGTAGCGCCATTGTTATCTTGCCATGATGTCATTCATGCTGCATTGTTTTATTTATGATTTGCACGAAGCATGGTTGAGTGGCGACGTATCCACTGAGCATTGTTTTCGTTTGCAGGTTAGTAGGTTTGTCTCGTTCTTAGAGGGGAACCATCAAGGAAGGATTCTAGTGCCTCGTCTCTTCAGAGTACAGTATTTAGGTCATTGGGATATGTATTCGTAGGAACCTATTGTATATTGTATATTGTAAATTGTATTCAGATTTTCAAATGATCGAGTCAAGAGTTTTATAATATAATTTTAAAAAAGAGCTCCACTGTATACATTTCAAATATTACTCGTACCTATTTAGATTGAAATAAAATGGGTTTTGGGAGCTTATTGTGGATTTGGCTAAATTAGGATGGGAATTTGATGGTCAAGTTTCAGGTTTGAGGCCCAAATATGACTTCCGGGTCGAGGGTGTTACATTTAATGGTATCAGAGCCAAGGTTTAGCTGGTTCTAGGAAAACCTTAGGGTGGTTAGGGTCATGGAAAGGTGTCTAGCGAATATGAGCTCTTGTGCCTAAGTTGTACTCTTTCACGACTGAAATCTAGATGGCCTACCCCGTGTTTGCGTGTGTCGCTTGTTGCGACATTAAGATAGATTTGATCGAGGTCGTGAGGGTTGTAAGGTTGGCCGATTTCTTCGAGAATGATTTTGAGATCGAAGCTATCTGAAACGTTAAGCTTGTGTTTATGAAGAAATAGAGGAGTTGAGGGTGTGCCCTCCTCCCATCGCTTGAGAAGTAATCATGGTTATGTGTCGTAAATTACCTTAAAGCCTTGAGTTTATGGTGAGAACCTCTTGTGGTGAGATTCTTCGTGTTGGTAGACGACCCTTATAGAATGGATAAGAGGACCTACTTTTGATTGACCAGTGGAGGAGTGTCGATCAGGGGTCCCATCATTCGTAGTAAGTGAACCTTAATGGTCGGTACCATATGATGAGGTGTAGCACGCCTGGCAGATATGCATTTTCGTCTAATGTGGGGAGGTACATGATGCTTGTGAGGTCCCAAGTACGCTCTTAGTAAGCTAAATGCCCTGAGATCTCGAGCAAGGTATGCTTGTTGCAGTTGTTTATAGTAGAGGCCAGAAGGACATCATGGGTTTTGCGCGAGGCGATGCTTGAGTAAGGCTTGTGAATACGTGGTTAACAGATACAATGAAGTTGTCTTCTAAATGAATTGATATGATCTTGGCCACGGTTGTTGTCCGTTCATGAGCCAGCTTGAGATGAAAAGTGTAGTGTTGGAAGCTTCGAGGTTTCACGGGAACAAAACGCAGGGTAATGGGAAAGACAAACTACCATCCTCTAAATGCGGTTCAGACCAGTTGGGTTGACTGCGCAGATTGACCAAGGAGAGTCGTGAAGGGAGCCATGTTCTTTTATTGGGAGGAGCATTATTGTGATGAATCTAAGTATAGTAAAAGGGGTTGTGAAATGATAGCCTGATCAATCAGATTGATGGTTACGAAACACTCTGGGGGATTTGAGGATGACGTGGAATAATCTTAAGGAAATCCTGACTGTATCGTCCTTTTTCTTAAAGGCAATGCATACGAATGGTGAGAGACCGTAGAGTTAGGACCACAGGTCGTTTTCTCAACATGGGGTGTTCCTTGGGTGAGTCAGGAAAAAGGTATGTTAGTGAAGCTCTTATGAAGAAGATGAGGGGTCAGTTCTTGCAGTCGGTTTAAGGTGTCAAGCTGTGTTAGGTATGAGTAAGATTTTTCTACGGTTGAACTGTTATGCCCAAAGTTTGTTGCTATCGAAGAGTAAAGGTGGTTAAGGTTAGATGTGGATTCAAAGTTGACATATTGATACACGGGACAACAATTTTACATGGGATATTCTCTGAGTTATTCGTTAGTACGAAGCACTCGAAAGACCTTAGAACCAACATTGATTCAGTTGAGGATTCTGTAGACCGTGTTTTGGGGAATCAGAACATCATAAGATTCTTCTCATGCCCTGAAGAGGGGAGGGTTTGTGCTTTGAGCCGATCAAAAATAGTTACTTTAGATCAGCTGAGGGTTGGTCAAAAATCTAAATTGAGGATTTTGTAGGGGCTTATCGATTTCTACTATAATGGATAGTGTTGATGGTTTGGCCCTAGCATTTTTCTTACGGGTTCGTGAGCCTTGTGGTTGGCATCAACTTGAGGTATGTTTCTTGCTTGGGGAATTTGCTATGAATTCTAGATATCGGGTCACATGGCAAAGGACTGCTCAATCGTGGATGAGTATTTACTGGTTTAGTCTTTGAAGTTAACTTTTTCTCGGCATAGTAAAGGTTCTTCGAGAAATGGTGTTGGGTCGTTGTCGAAGTATCAGGGTGAAGGTCAGGTGAGATCTACAATTAGAGTCATCGTACGAGCTTTTGTTAGATAATATGTTGTTCATGTCAGAAATGACAAGCTTGTTACCGAGAGTGTGTTAAATGATTTGGTCCCGTTGTGGATTTTAGTTTCTTAATGGCAGTTTGATTTCTTGTTCTTACCTTGGCAGAGATTTTATTGAGCAGGTTCTATGATAAGTTTCCTCGAGGTTGATATTGGTTTGGTAAGTTAATGGATTGGTAAGTGTTGGTAAGTAAAGGTTCCACCGTTGGTGGTGTGTATGGTTTAGAGTAACAGTCCCTATAGACTTGTTAGACTTACCCTTGGTATGGGTTGGTCACGTGAGTGCAAGGGGTGCCTTGGTTTCCAAGCAAGAATCTCAAAGTTGGGGTTTGGAATGAACCAGTTTGTCGGTATTGTGAGTGAATAAATCCTATCTCTTTAGCTTATATGTTGTACTCATGTGAAGCTCGTTGAAGAGGACCTTGTAGGTTGTAAGACGTTCTTAGTTCGCGTAGTTGACGCAAGGGTGAGAGTCTGCAGTTTAGAGGGGTAGACGTGCAAGTGGTTAAGAGGTGTTCTTCGAGGTTTGAGCGGGATAACCTCTTGATCGTGGAGTAGTACCCATGATAAGGGATGTGTTGAGTTCGGTATTAAGTGTTCATCACCTTATGGTCTGACATCTACTGAACCTCTTGTGTGATGACTCATTGGTAGAGGAGGGGGCGCGGCAATGTCGACAATGGTTTCACCTTGGGACGTGTTTATGTTGGTATAGCGAGATATAGTGGTGTTAGCTATTGTGGGTCGATGTATAACAATGGAAGGCCAGTATTTATTTTTAGGGCTGATGGTCTTGTTAATATTGAAGAGTTTTGAAATTTTTGTAAGATCGTTCAGGATGTTGGTTTCGTAATATTAAAGGTTAAGGAGAGTTAGTGTAAAAATTTGGGGTTTGATGCGATGTTTGAACTCTAAGGGCAAGTTGAAGTGTGTTTTGTACTTACGAATGCGTCGAGATAATATTAAGTTTGATTAATAGAGGGTTGTTTATTTGGGTTTGAGATGGATTGTTTTCATGCATGGTGATAGTGTAAAGATGTGTTGGTTAAAGTTGTGTAGAATCGGATTCTTGTATTGTAATAAGTTGTGTTGGGTGAACCATTAGGAATCTTGAAGGACTTGCTAAAGTTTTAGTACCAAGGTAGTCAGAATTTGGTGGTTGGGAGTGAAAGAGAGTGTTCAGACCTTTAAGTACAGTTTGGTGGTTTGATCCCTAGTAGAGCTTGGTTGTGGTAACAATTTTCTTTTGGAACCGAAGTGGCTTGGCTAGTAGAATCACTTGATCGTGGATTCGCATCTGCTTATGTCATAGTGGGTTCAAGTGAATGAGGTGTTAAGTTCCGTATTAGTTAACCAAGTTGTGAAAGAAAGTTGTATTTTCATGTTAGATGGATGACATAACATGATTGATAGGGTTTTTTATTCCTGAACATGTGGGTTATGGTGATTTTATATGAGTAAGTGCCATGTGCTATACCTTGAAGAAGTGTCGCGTTATGGACGCATATGAGAGTTGAGTTCAAGACTTTGGAAATGCTAGTGTTGGTAGAGAGGTTCGTTCACTGAGTTGTGACTCATCCGAACAGAGTTCAGAGCGTCGATGTTTGATAATGCTGTAGAGATTATTGTTGGTTGATCCGTCTCCAGGTTTAATATGAGTGTTGTTCTGGACGTTGGGAATGTCTTGTTGAGGAGGCTTGTAGAAAGTAGAGATTTTTTGTTGAGTGTTTTGGTTAGGAAGATTTTAGCTTAGGGTCGTGGGCATGCGTGATCAAAAGTATGGTTGGATTTTCGGCAGTATCATCTCATTCCTTTTTTTTTAAATTTTGAGGACAAAATTTTCTTTTAGGAGGGAACAGTTGTAACGACCCAGATTTTTGGATCCAAGAGTCGAGTTGACCCGAGGTGTGGGCTTCGTGTTTGCGCTGAGATGTTGGGCCTTTGGGAGCCTTTTTGGGCATGCTTTAGGGGAAGGTTGTTGGTTGGTTGATGGGCTAAGGTGATAATAAGAATGGCAAATGGGTAAAAACATAATTGAAGGCAAAGAGAGCTGGTGAGACTTTATTTTTCTATAGAAAGTGGAGGGGGTGAAGTCATCCTTGTTCCCTCTCTCAGCCATTTTCCTCTTCCACCCAAATTTCCTTCATGTTCAAGGTAAAATCTTTAGGTTTTGCTGTGGATTTCTCGTTTAGCTCATTAAGGGAAAGTTGTTAAGAAAGAAAGGATCTTTAATTTGAGGCAAGCTTTGCTTGGTTTGGTGAAGGATGAGATTTAGTTGGGGGTTTGGAAAGAAAGAACAAGATTGGATTTTTGAGGGCTTCTTCATCAGCTTTAATTCAAGGCTAGTACACTACTAACTCCTATAGTTCCTGCAACTCATAAAAATGGGCTTTGTGCATGATTTGTGTGTTTATGGCTTGGTATGCTTTGGTTGACTCTTTAATAGCAAAATATGGGTTTGAAGTTTTTAAGGCTTAAAATTGGTAGAAATCCACTTAATAACTCCACCATAACTTTTAGGAGTAATTTGGGGCTTAACCATGTAGGTTAAGTAGGATTTTTAGGTGGAATGCGAACCCATGATTTAAATTTCGGGCTTGCGTACCGGTACGGATGTTCGAGCATCGGTATGCTTTAGTAAAAAGGAGAGGCAGGTTGTGAGGGGTGTACTGGTACAGATTCTCGTGTATCGATACCCCTTGGTCGATTAGAATTCTAGTAGCGTCTTTGTGTATCAGTACGCATTGTTGCATTGCCTGAGGGTTACCAGTACTGAGGGAAAGGGTACCTGTACAGGATAGATAAATACCGTTAGTGAGTATCGATACGAGGGATTAGCGTATTGATACGGCTTATTGTACCAGACCTTTCGAGTCTAAATTGAGTACCGGTACTCATAAATGAGTATCGGTACATAGAGGGGCGTACCGATACCATATAAGAGTATCAGTACTCGCTGGGCAATCTGCCCAAGAATTTTGAGGTTGCATTCGGGGGTTCTATAATTCGAGGCAAAGGGACCTGGGGGTCTGCTAAGGTGTAAAATGGATATTAAAATTGTGAAATAGAGATTTAAACCCCGTGTATGAATGAAATGGCTAATAACTCATTATATTTTGGGTAAGCTGTGTGAGGTGGTAACCCATTGGGATCCTAGGTAGATCGATTGACGCTGTGTGGTAATCTGGGCCCTTCCTGTGTGCGGAAGTTGCGCCTCTAAGGTTAAGTCTTTTTGAATAATAAGATAAATTAATGAGAAGGGCTATTGTGTACCTTCATAACATACTAATAAATAGATAAGCTCAATAGGGTGGTATAATATTTGATAGAAACCATAGGGCGATGGTAAGTGTGTTAGAGATGTGTACGGTCAGACCCTTGTGTCAAGGTTGAGTGTTATGTGGTGACTAGAGTCCTTGCTGGGTGCTCATAGGACGCCTAGATAGTGGAGTCATCCCTTGTTGTTGGGATTTGGATACTCGAAGTGTGTTGCAACACCTTGAAGACTCTCGAATGTAGGATCCCGATGCTTTGTGGACGCAGGCCCCATTCGAAGATGCTTGCTGAGAGATCCCAAGCATGGATGTAGGATCCCGATGCTTTGTGGACACGGGCCTCATCCCCTTGAGTATAGGATCCCAATGCATTATAGACGCGGGCCTTACTCGTAGTGTAGGATCCCGATGCTTTATGGATACGGTCCTCACTCAAGTGTAGGATTCCGATGCTTTATGGACGCGGACCTCACTTAATGTTGTTGGTGTTATCTATGTGATGCTATGTAAACGTATGAGGGACTTGTATGAGCTGTGTGCATGATCATACATTCATAATGCTATGTGTTTAGGCGGTCATGGTAGCGCCATTGTTATCTTGCCATGATATCATTCATGTTGCATTGATTTATTTATGATTTGCATGAAGCATGGTTGAGTGGCGGTGTATCCACTGAGCTTTGTTAGCTCAACGGTCGGAATCGTTGTTTTCGTTTGCAGGTAAGTTTGGCTCGTTCTTGGAAGAGCACCATCAGGGAAGGATTCCAACGCCTCATCTCTTCAGAGTACAATATTTAGGTCCTTGGGCTATGTATTCGTAGGAACCTATTGTATATTGTAAATTGTATTCGGATTTTCAAATGATCGAGTCAAAAGTTTTATAATGTAATTTTAAAAAGGTGTTCCACTGTATATATTTCAAATTTTACTTGTATCTACTTGGATTGAAATAAAATGGGTTTTGGAAGCTTATTGTGGATTGGGCTAAACTAGGTTGGGAATTTGATGGTCGGGTTTCAGGTTTGAGGCACAAATGTGACATTTGGGTCAAGGGTGTTACACTGCTCAATTCGAATATTATAAGAACATGACTGAGATGTTCAAATAGTTCATGGCTACCCTTAAGTCTAAGTAGTTTGCACAATCTTTCGTAGCTGCTACTTTTACAAGTCGAGCCCCTATTGATATACTAGCACAACACCAAGCTACTACCTTTACAGGTAAGGCTGGTGAAGATCCTAAAATAGCAAAATACTGGTTGGACAACACGATAAGAATCTTGAACAAGCAGTACAGTGTTTGGATGAACATAAATTAGAGTGTGCCCTGGCCTTGCTAGCAGACGAGGCTCTACATTGGTGAGAGACCACTATACTTACTGGCCCCGAGGAAGTTATAACCTGGGAGTTCTTTCTACGTGAGTTCATGAAGAAATATATCAAGGAATATTATTTGGTTGAAAAGTGGGATATCTTCTTGCATCTTAAACAAGGCGGGAGACCGATAGAATAGTACATCCACGACTTTTGCAAGTATTACAAGTACGGAGCCGAGTACATTAGGAAAGAAGATGAGAAATTTAGAATTTTGTAGCATGATTAAGTGATGAACTTAGATCCTTGTTCACCGCCTTGGGAATCATAGATTTCCAAGAACTCGTGAATCAAGCAATCTCTACTGAAGTTGTCCAAAGGTTATAGAGGTTTAGTGGGCTAACCCGATCTGATAAGAGGCCTCGAGATGATTCTTGCCCACCTTTTCCAAATAAGAAGGGCAAGCAACAAGGATTCAAGCAACAATCTCACCAACAATTCTCTCGATCAGGCAATTTTTTCAAGCCACAAACCATGTCCCAATTTGCTGCAAGAACAACCTCCATTGAGAGTACAAGAGGTTCATGTCAAGAGTCACAATACCCTATCTGTAAATTTTGTCATAAAAGGCATCCTATAGGACAGTGTCGCAGATAGTCTGGAGCATGTTTCTTCTGTGGTGAGCAAGGTCACTACATTAAAGATTGTCCGATGAACACTTTTAAGTCTTCTGCACCGGTATTTTCAACGTCCCCTGCTCAGTCTTTAAAGGGTAAGGGGCAGAAACAAGTTGCATCAGGAGCTTCCGGAAGACCTGGTGGCTCTACAAGAACTCTAAGCCATCAAGAGTCAAAGGCTTTAGCACAAATTTATCATATGAGGAGCAGGGAGGATGAGGAAGATCCAGATATTATAGCACGTACTATTGAACTGTATACTCACCCTGTTTATGCATTGTTTAATCCTGGATTTACTCATTCCTTTATAAGTAATGTGTTGATTAAAAGATTTAAGTTAACATCCAAGCCTATAGCCTCCAAAATCACTGTAACCAATCATTTAGGGGATAGTGTTGTAGTTGGATTAGTATGCAAAAATTGTCCTCTCCTAATACAAGGGACACATTTTCAAGCCAACCTCATAGCCCTCCCTATTCATGAGTTTGACATTATTTTAGGGCTTGATTGGCTCGGAGAGCATCAAGCTTGGGTGGATTGTTTGAAGAGAAAATTGTATCTTAGAGGTCTTGGTAAGGAGACTGTAACTCCTATGAACACTAAGGGTAAAAGATCATTTTTATATGCTACTGCAAGTAGGGAAGAACCTTAGTTGCAAGATATAGATACCGTGCAAGAATTTCCTAATGTGTTTCCCGAAGAGCTTCTAAGTTTACCACCCACCCGTGAAGTTGAATTTGGGATTAAAGTGCAACCTAGAACCACTCTTGTTTCCATTGCACCTTATCGAATGGCAACGGTTTAACTCATAGAGGTCAAGGTACAGAGTCAATAATTGCTAGATAAAGGTTTCATTCGACCAAGTTCCTCACCTTAGGAGCTCCGATCCTTTTTGTCAAAGAGAATAATGGGTCAATGCATCTTTGTATTGCCTATCGATGTAACACCCCTAACCCGGTTTAAGAGTAAACTGAACTAGGAAGTGTTATAGAACAAACAAGGGTTGGCTAGCGCATGTAAGACTTCGATTTGAACTCTAACATAAACCAATAATCAAGGATGTACAAACTTTACAAACACTTAATTATAACTTTCACTTTAAGCAATAAGATGTCATATAGTTATTAAATTTATTTAGTGATTCCTAGTTTAAAAGCATTTAAAATCTTCTGTCTACTAAGAGTTTCTATCAAATTTTTAATCAAATAACATCTTAAGCCTTGCGCATAGCCTTAATATTCATTTTCATTTCTTATATTTCATATTTCAATACTTATTACCAATTGGTTATCATAACTAACAACCCAAACAATCGAACCACACTATCTTTGACATAGTTTGATACATGATGTTAGATTCACTTAAAGCCTACATGCACATATATTAACAAGGTAATATAACTACTTTAAACATGATATGAACTTAATCTACTATTCGTATCCCATCAACTAAATATCTCAAACAATCATATCCCAAATACATGTAACATTCACATCACATAGCTAACATACCATCACTTAAAACTACCATAGCGTAATATACCAACCATCATGAAACGGATTAAGCCTTCATACATGACAATAACTACTCTTAAGATTGCAAACCCATATCACAAAATAGTATTCTAAATGCATTATGCAAAAATATAGAAAACAATGTGCCACCAACTAGGACTACTTAAAGGAAGGTTACAAAACCTACATCCTTGTACTTGTGATCTAATCCAAGCTCCGAAGACAACCACAAGCAAAGATTTAACCCGAAAGGTAGTGAAAGGATAAGGTAAGTATATACTTAGTGAGGTAGTTTAAATCACCTAGAAGCATGATCAAATAATCTATCCCTTCACCAAAATCTATTAATCATGTAATATTCTAAGCTTGAGCAAGGAATTAGCTAATTTAGAACAAGGCTTGCGAATCAAGTGCATACATAAGTATATGGGTACTTTCGAACCAAGTGCACGTATTTAAGCAACTAGACAAACACAATTATGTAGGCATTCTAGCAAGGCATATCTATTTACCCAAACATTTTCAATAATCAAATAGATGCATATTACTTGTTATGCAAGTTATTACATTAATTCAATGATTTCTCTTATAAGCTTTCATGGTTTCTTTTAAACATAGCCTTGAGAATCAAGTAGCCTAGGTACACGAATCCCCAATGAGCTGTCGCCAAACAAAATGGTACTCGAAGTACTGGTTAATCCCTCATGCAGTCACCAAGTGACCAATAACATATCCCTCCTACTATCGCCTCATAAGGACCGTAGTCCACCCCAAACACGAGCTCTATGGACTCTATGGCATGCTAGCTATACCTATGACTGACTCAAAACCAAGGCGTTTCATTTAAATCTTATCATATCAGAGATGAGCATAGCTCCAATTCATATGATCACATAAGTAAGCTTAAAACTTATCATATCAAACATATACTTAAGAACATGGATAGCTCTCAAACATAGCATGTATTTACCCAACTTTTGCATATCATATAATACTTTATAATTAAGTACTCGCCTTGCATTCCAAGCATAAGCATACAACATGAATTAATTTAATGAATAAGCAATGTACGACAAAAATAGTTAAGGAAGATCAGGATGGTTTCAGTACAAACCCGAGACTTTAAACTACACTCACAGTTTGTTCCAAGCCAATTTTGCTCCCGAATCACAATCCCCTTTTGCTTATCTACTATTTGATCTACTTTAACCCTTACTCCTTCAATTCTTTCTTGGTCTAAAAGTAACAAAGTGTACAATCATGCATTAGAACAATTCTTAACAACCATTTACATGTAAAACTACTCAATTACTCATGTGTACATATAATTTCACAGAAAAATAGTCCATTAAGATTTATATATATACAAAGCAGTCCAAATTTTCATATACACACATGTACATACTCAAAACAGTCCTCTGATGTTTATATTCATGTAGAACAGTCCCTAACATACATATTGTAACACCCCTAACCCGGCTTAAGAGTAAACCAAATTAAAAAATGTTAAGGAACGAACATTTAAACAATCATACAACATTAGAACAAAGATATGACGATTAGCACTTCACAAACAAGCTTACGGATAGTAATTAGGGTAATTTAAAACTTTTTATAAGTTGAATAGGTCTCCAACTTAACCACACATGCTGACAATGCATACATATAATATGTAAGGACATTTCGATTTCCATGCTATAGCTCACATAATAATTTAAGTACTTTCGGCCCTAACGTTTATTATTACCAATTATATTGCCATAGTGTGCAATCGAACATCCTATATATAACATAGCTTAATCAACGAGTAATTATTCAAGCTATAATAGACTATTTATGAAGAGTGTTGACCATTCTTATAATTACAAATCTTAAGATAAATTTAATTTCATCCTAAACAGGGGATATAACCTTTACATAGCACAATCAAAAACATAAGTCATTAGCATCTAACATTTACTTGTTCTAGCCGTTAATCTAGCCCTTGAAAGATACTACTTCTCCCTTTTTTTTTTTTACTTAAGGTTTAAGTTGATATTTACATAATTGAGTTTGCAACACACATACCAACGAAATGGCTAAGCAACGGAGTCTTACAGACAATATTAACATATATTATTCATTACACAAAATCACGAGTTTATAGCATAACCATTGTTTTGATTGTGACTTTTAATCTTATTCAAGTCATAAGGTGACCTACCAAATTATTCATAATCCCAAACATTAAAGCATGTCATAAGGTGACCTACCAAATTATTCATAATCCCAAACATTAAAGCATCACCATTCACGAAATATCTAATATGAGCAAGCATTCAATATCACTAGCATAACTTAACTATTACGCAACTATTAAATTTTGCTAACTATTAGATCATATGCAACATGCAATCACCAAGAAATAATAAAGGCCCTTTACAAACTTGAATACTCATTAAGCTTATATACATGATAAGCCATAAAAGAAATATAATAACTCAATGCATGCTTAACCACTATGTGCCACCAACTAGGAGTACAATAAAAGATTAAAACATACATACTGGTTCTTGTGATCTTGTCCAAGCTCTCAAGATAATCGAAAGCGAGATTACCTTTACATGTTAGAAGAAATGAATAAGCAATTGCTTAGTGAGGTAGCTTAAAGCAACTAAAAACAAAACGTGAAACCCTGATTTGTCTCATCCACCAAAGTTTATTGATCATATAAAATTTAGTACATGAACCAAACGTAAGTCATTTGGGTCAAATGACTCGAATCAGTACTAACTTATAAGCTAAGGTATTCTCATAGAGTAATCACACATATACACATGAAGTTCGAAAAAGCTAGGCATAGTCTCATGTAGACATTTGAACAAACCATAGTCATGTGTTTCAATAAATATTCAGACAAGATATAGGCATATACACATGTGAAAATTCCAAAGAGCATAAACGTTTATCCATTCCTAGTAAACATGGGTAATTAAACCTCCTAACTTAATTTATCTATTTAAGTAAGGCATTTAATTATCAATGATTTCGTTTTACTTATTATGCAAGTCATTACGATAATTCATGGTTTTTGACCCATAAACTTTCTTTGATTCTTTAAAATATATCCTAGCCATGCATAACTGACTTATTCTTATTTATTAGATATTTTAGCAACATCTATCTTTTATTACAAAAGTCGTCAAACATCAAAGGAAAGACATTTCTCAATTCAGTAATTTATCTCATAAACTTCCTTAGTTTATTTTTATATTAATATATTAACACATAATTTCTTACTCAAAATATCAAACTTAGATTACAAAAGTCATGAGTTTCTTGACATAAGACGTTAAGTACACAAATCATACTCGTGAATTTCTCAATACTCAAAACGACACCCATAGCATATCAAGTCATTCTTTCTTATCACACCAATTAATCCTGCCATGTTTTCATATATATGTATATATATATACATGTTCAAATTGATCCTCATACTTTCTTATTTATTCAAAACATCCACTTAAGGGTTTGTAGAGCATAACCCCAAATTTCAGATTACTTAAGACAATCTTTACTCTTATTTCTGCATATATAAATCAGCTCAAATTACATGTATACATATAAATCCTTACACAACAGTCCACCATGCTCATTTTTATAACAAAAAAAACTGTCAAAGAAATTTGTCCTCCACCTATTTCCAATGACGAAATTTGATTTTAGGGGGGGTGGGTTCCTTATCTACTCAATCATAAAACTTATCTAGTCAACAATATTAAGAAGATTTTATCATTACAATTTATCCTTACGCTACCTCCTTTATTAGAGGAGTCAACCAGGATTTCATTCTTATTACACATCTCATACGTTTCTAAAGACTATTTATACATAAAAGAGCTTTTATCAGACTAGATCACAAGTACTTATCAAATTTAACTCCTATAAGGAACAATAACTTATGATGATGCAACAAGTTCTGCTTTAGTCCGAGAATCAACTAAACCTAAGCTCTAATACCAAATTAAAACACCCCTAACCCGGCCTCGGAGTAAACCGAATCAGGAAGTGCTACGAAACAAACATTCGAACAAACATGATGACTTAACACTTCACAGATAAGCATACAAACATAATTCAGGGTAATTTAAAACTTTTTAGAAGATTGATAGATCTTCAACTTTAATCACATACAATCAATTTCTACAAATACTGAAATAAAGACATCTCAAATACTAAATCATGGCTTGCGCTTATAGTTTAGGTATTTGAGGCTATATCTTTAATAACTACTAAACATGTATTCATGGTAGGTATTTGAACATCAGAGATATGTATATGACGTAGTTTAATCTACGAGTAATCATTCAAGACAATATAAATCATTAGCAAAGAGTGTTAACCACTTTTGTTTACAATTAACCAATTAGATCAATACTTAATTCAATTCTAGACATATACAAATAACCTTTGCATAACCTGATTAAAACCTAGGCCATATACATTTAAACATTTACTTGTTCCACTCATTAAACTAGCCTTTTAAACTATGCTACTTTTACTAAAGGTCTAATTCGATAATTGCAAGTTTAAGTTTGCAACACACATACTAACAAGAGGGTTAAACAACTTAAGAGTTTTACAGACAATTATCAACATATCTTATTCGATACACAAAAATCACTAGTTATAGCATAACCATTGTTTTATTTAACTTTTGATCTTATACGAGTTATAAGGTGTCCTACCAAAATCGTTCTTGATCCCTATCATTAAAGCATCACCATTCACGTAATTTCTAAGATGAGTAAACATTCAAATATCACTAGCATAACTTAGCTATCAAGCAACTATTAAATCTTGCTAATAATTGAATCATATGCAGCACACAATCATCAAGAAATAATAAAGGCCTAATACAAACTTGAATACTTATTAGGCTTATACACATGATAAGCCATAAAGGAATCTAATTACTCAATGCATGTTTAACCACTATGTGCCACCAACTGGTAATTAAACCTCCTAACTTAATTTATCTATTTAAATAAGGCATTTAATTATCAATGATTTCATTTTTACTTATTATGCAAGTCATTACGATAATTCATGGTTTTTGACCCATAAACTTTCTTTGATTCTTTAAAATATATCCTAGCCATGCATAACTGACTTATTCTTATTTATTAGATATTTTAGCAACATCTATCTTTTATTACAAAAGTCGTCAAACATCAAAGGAAAGACATTTCTCAATTCAGTAATTTATCTCATAAACTTCCTTAGTTTATTTTTATATTAATATATTAACACATAATTTCTTACTCAAAATATCAAACTTAGATTACAAAAGTCATGAGTTTCTTGACATAAGACGTTAAGTACACAAATCATACTCGTGAATTTCTCAATACTCAAAACGACACCCATAGCATATCAAGTCATTCTTTCTTATCACACCAATTAATCCTGCCATGTTTTCATATATATGTATATATATATACATGTTCAAATTGATCCTCATACTTTCTTATTTATTCAAAACATCCACTTAAGGGTTTGTAGAGCATAACCCCAAATTTCAGATTACTTAAGACAATCTTTACTCTTATTTCTGCATATATAAATCAGCTCAAATTACATGTATACATATAAATCCTTACACAACAGTCCACCATGCTCATTTTTATAACAAAAAACTGTCCCTAACATTTATATATGTGCATCGAACAGCCCCTACTTCATCAATTAAATCCATAAACATCTTTAAAACCATAAAACAGACCCTCCCTTGCCTTTAATCTTATAAAAACAATTTCAAAGGTTCTATAACCATATCAACATAAGAATTCAATCAAGCACATTATTCTTACATCACCTATAGATTACAACTTGAACTAATTTCCAAATAAATCTATTCAACAATGGATTCAAGAGAAATATCTCAATCAAATTCTCAATTTAAATCAAAATAAAGGTGAAAGGAAGAGCATATCACCTCCTTCTTCAAGTAAATTTAACCGAGACTTCAAGGATTTAGACAATTTAAAAGCTTCATCAAGCTTTCATGGCTACCTTCAACTCCCTCTTTCTATCTAATATCACATTCGGATTAAGGGGAAAAAAAGTAAACAATGTTTTCCTTTGTTTTCTTCAACCGAGCCACCTAGCACACCTGTTCCTTGCACAATGACGTGTATAGGACCTACATCAATATAAAATTTAACATGCAATACCAATATTTCCCTTATCTTTCGGTTTAGTCCATTCTAATACTTTTCCTTACTTTAGATTTCTTTCTAATTCGGTCCTAATCCCTTAATAAAATCAAATTCATATGTGGAACAAATTATTTAAATTGCATTCGAATTAGCAACATACTTCTAAGCCAACTTTCGGGATATTACAATTCTCTCCCCCTTAAAAGAAATTTGTCCTCAAATTTCTCTGTGGTCATAATCCAATAAGGAGTTTCTTATTACTTCTAATAGCGTTCTAAGAATTCTACTATTCTAAGTTTATTCTTACTATTCTTCCTCTGTTAGAGGAATTAGTCAGGCTCTCTATATCTCGTCCTTAACACATCTCATACATTTCTAAAGACCGATAATGCATAAAAGAAAGCTCTTATCAGACGTAGATCACAAGTACTTATCAATATTTAACTCATAGGTGGCACAATAACTTATGATGATGTAATGAGTTTCGGTTTAGTCCGAGAATCGACTAAACCTAAGCTCTAATACCAAATTATAACACACCTAACCTGGCTTAAGAGTAAATCGAATTAAGTAGTGTTAAGGAACAAACAATTAAACAATCATACAACATTAGAACAAAGATATGACGATTAGCACTTCACAAACAAGCATACGGATAGTAATTAGGGTAATTTAAAACTTTTTATAAGTTGAATAGGTCTCCAACTTAACCACACATGCTGACAATGCATACATATAATATGTAAGGACATTTTGATCACGATGCTATAGCTCACATAATAACTTAAGTACTTCAGACCCTAACATTTAATATTACCAATTATATTGCCACTGTGCGCAATCGAACATCCTATATATAACATAGCTTAATCAACGAATAATTATTCGAGCTATAATATACTATTTACAAAGAGTATTGACCATTTACAAATCTCAAGGTAACATTAATTCCATCCTAAACAGGGGCATATAACCTTTACATAGCGCAATCAAAAACATAAGTCCTTAACATCTAACATTTACTTATTCTAGCCATTAATCTAGCCCTTAAACGATACTACTTCTCCCCTTTTTTTCTTTACTTAAGGTTTAAGTTGATATTTACATAATTGAGTTTGCAAAACATATACCAAAGAAATGGCTAAGCAACTTTGGAGTCTTACAAACAATATTAACATATCTTATTCATTACACAAAATCACGAGTTTATAGCATAACCATTGTTTTGATTGTGACTTTTAATCTTATTCAAGTCATAAGGTGTCCTACCAAATTATTCATGATCCCAAACATTAAAGCATCACCATTCACGAAACTTCTAAGATGAGCAAGCATTCAATATCACTAGCATAACCTAGCCATTAAGCAACTATTAAATTTTGCTAACTATTTGATCATATGCAACATGCAATCATTAAGAAATAATAAAGGCCCTTTACAAACTTGAATACTCATTGCGCTTATATACATGATTAGCCATAAAAGAAATCTAATAACTCAATGCATGCTTAACCACTATGTGCCACCAACTAGGAGTACATTAAAAGATTAAAACATACATCTTGGTCCTTGTGATCTTGTCCAAGCTCTCAAGATAATCGAAAGCGAGATTACCTTTAAATGTTAGAAGAAATGAATAAGCAATTGCTTAGTGAGGTAGCTTAAAGCAACTAAAAACAAAATGTGAAACCCTGATCTGTGTCATCCACCAAAGTTTATTGATCATATAAAATTTAGTATATGAACCAAACGTAAGTCATTTGGGTCAAATGACTCGAATCAGTACTAAATTATAAGCTAAGGTATTCGCATAGAGTAATCACACATATACACATGAAATTCGAACAAGCTAGGCATAGTCTCATGTAGAAATTTGAACAAACCATAGTCATGTATTTCAATAAATATTCAGACAAGATATAGGCATATACACATGTGAAAATTCCAAAGAGCATAAACACTTATCTATTCCAAGTAATCATGGGTAATTAAACCTCCTAACTTAATTTATCTATTTAAATAAGGCATTTAATTATCAATGATTTCATTTTACTTATTATGCAAGTCATTACGATAATTCATGGTTTTTAACCCATAAACTTTCTTTAATTCTTTAAAATATATCCTAGCCATGCATAACTGACTTATTCTTATTTATCAGATATTTTAGCAACGTCTATCTTTTATTACAAAAGTCGTCAAACATCAAAGGAAAGACATTTCTCAATTCAGTAATTTATCTCATAAACTTCCTTGGTTTCTTTTTATCTTAATATATTAACACATAATTTCTTACTCAAAATATCAAACTTAGATTACAAAAGTCATGAGTTTCTTGACATAAGACGTTAAGTACACAAATCATACTCGAAAATTTCTCAATACTTAAAACGACACCCATAGCATATCAAGTCATTGTTTCTTATCACACCAATTACCCAAACTAGTCCACCAACATGTATAAACTTTTAAACATTTAAACAAATCAGTCCTTAACATGCTTGAATTCAGGCAAAACTGTCTACCAACATGTGTATACTTTTAAACATTCGGAATCAGCCCTTAGCATGCTTGAATTTAGGCAAAGCAGTCCACTAATTTTGTCTATACAAATACACATCAAAAACAGTTCACATGTTTCATATATATATTCAAAACTGCCCATTTATACATGTATACAATTAAACACATCAAAACAGTCCATGGTATGTTCAATTCTATTCAAATCTGTCCACTAAACACATATATACAAATTTACAATCAGAACAGTCCAAGGTATGTTCAATTCTATTCAAATCTGTCCCCTAAACACATATATACAAATTTACAAACAAAACAGTCCATGGTATGCTTATTTTTACTCAAAACAGTTTCAATTTATTTTAGCAATCAAAGTACTAAAATCTTAACACCAATTTAACTATAAGATCAAACGATGATTCATTTATACACTCAGTTTATTTTAAGTAAATTCTTAGCATCTTAATTGTTTTGCAAAGTCACAATACAAAGTAGTTTAAAGCATGTACATGAATCGAATGACCCAGAACTCTCTCAATAAACATATAACCCAAATTCAAGGAAAAAGACATACATATCTTGCAAGTTACTCAAATGATTCAATCTAATACTTGAAACAATGATCAAGTTAAGAATATTTCCTAACATGAGTTAGTCTTTTACATATTTGCGTAACATAACATACAAGAGTTTAGCAACCAACCTTATTTGTGAACAAATTATAATACATTTCTTATTACACAAGTTATTTCATTAAATCAAGGTTTATCTTAGGAATTCTCATGATTTCTTTTTAACATAACCTTGTGCTCAAGTATATACATAAGTGAAATCAATCAATTCTTTAATTATACTTGGCATACAAGATATCAAGCCTAACACATCAAAATCAAGGATTACTTAGGGACACCAAACTTATCATATCAAGATCATGTGATATTTGTCTCATAAGTGGTCAGATAGTTTATTTATTAGGATTATGAATTCCATTATTTCACTTTTAATATAGCCTTGAGAATTGAATTACAACCTGGGTACACGAATCCCCAACCAACTGTTGCCAAACATAATGGTACTCGCAGTACCGGTCAATCCCTCCTACTGTCGCCAAGTGACCACAACACTTCCCTCCTACTGTCGCCAAATAAGGACCGTAGTCCACCATAAACATGAGCTCTAAGGACTTTATGGCATGCCAAATATACCTAAGACTGACTCGAGACCAAGGCTTTCACATTTATCATTCTTTATTAAAAACCGAGTGAGCATAGCTGCTTATCATGATATCGTATCATCAAGCATATTGCCTTTTTCAAATTAGGCATGCATTTACCTCATGCAAATTTCTCATTTGGATCATCATTCTTATTCGAAAAACATCATAACATAGGTTACTGTCATGTAAGAACTATATATAATCTTTCATTGTAATCATACTTATAAATTCACATATATATTTTCATGAATAAGGTGCTCAAATAACATGTCTTAATTATCTCAAGGATGAGCATAACTTCAAGATCATACCATTACAACAAGAATTGTACCTTCCCATGACCATTCATACACCATTCATATATGTTAATCCTACTTATTTCTTAGTCATTAGATTATATTTTAATATTTGTTTGGAAGGAATTCTACACGGACAATTTAGGCCATTTTGAGCACATCAATAAATCAAATTTTCACATAGCAATTCATACCAAACATTCACATACGTACCTCAGTTCCAAGCTCATTTGTTCATAGCAGGTTTCAAAACATAATTATGTAATTCAACAACAATAAATGCTCGGGAAGGTTACTAGCCTATCCCGGGACTTTAAACTACACTCACAGTTAACTCCGAGCCACTTATTTTTCATCCACTATTTGTCCTTTGTTAGTCATTAGTCTTCCAATTTCCTCTTGATCTAAATACAATAAAGGGTGCAAATATATATTAGAGAAGATCCTAACATTGTAAACTACTCATTGATCGTGCGTACAAGAAATTTTACTCCAAACAATCCACTAACAAACACAACAATGTAAAACAGTCCCATATATATATATATATAATTACACATATCCATGTTCGAATCAGCCCATAAATGCTCATGTAATTGCATTGATGTCCTGTTTTCATATGTGTATAATTACATGCTCAAAACAGTCCTCTAAGATCCTTATAAATAAAATCCTGCCCTGTTTTCATGTATACGTATATATATATATATATATATACATGTTCAAACCGATCCTCATACTTTCTTATTTATTCAAAACAGTCCACTTAAGTGTTTTTAGAGCATAACCCCAAATTTCATATTACTTAAGACAATCTTTACTCTTATGTCTGCATTTATAAATCAGCTCAAATTACATGTATACATATAAATCCTTATACAACAGTCCACCATGCTCATTTTTATAACAAAAACAGTCCCTAACATTTATATATGTGCATCTTACAGCCCCTACTTCATCAATTAAATCCATAAACATCTTTAAAACCATAAAACAGACGCTCCCTTGCCTTTAATCTTATAAAAACAGTTTCAAAGGTTCTATAATCATATCAAAATAAGAATTCAATCAAGCACATTATTCTTACATCACCCGTAGATTACAACATGAACTAATTTCCAATTAATATTCAACAATGGATTCAAGAGAAATATCTCAATCAAATTCTCAATTTAAATCAAAATAAAGGTGAAAGGAAGAGCATATCACCTCCTTCTTCAAGTAAATTTAACCTAGACTTCAATGATTTAGACAATTTAAAAGCTTCGTCAAGCTTTCATGGCTACCTTCAACTCCCTCTTTCTATCTAATATCACATTCGGTTTAAGGAAGAAAAATAAGAAAACAATGTTTTCCTTTTGTTTTCTTCAACCGAGCCACCTAGCACACATGTTCCTTGCACAATGACATGTGTATAGGACCTACATCAATATAAAATTTAACATGCAATCCCAATATTTCCCTTATCTTTCGGTTTAGTCCATTCTAATACTTTTCCTTACTTTACATTTCTTTTTAATTATGTCCTAATCCCTTAATAAAATCAAATTCATATATGGAACAAATTAGTTAAATTGCATTCGAATTAGCAACATACTTCTAAGCCAACTTTCGGGATATTACACATATATCCACATTTATGTCCACAAACAGTACACCAACATTTATATCAATGCAAAACAGTCCCTATAGATGCAAATCAGTCCTTATTAATACAAAAACAGTCCATTAACATCACCAACAATCTTTATGGGCCTTTTAAAGCCCTTAGACGTGCAAAATAGTCCCCTGTTTTCACACATGTGCAAAACAATCCACTAATGCTCTTAAATATGCACAACAGTCCCGTTACACATATACACACTTATATATGTACACAAAGCAGTCCACCAACATTCTTAATTATGTATAGCAGTCCCAAATTATCGTTGATAGACTTTGTTTGCTCCTATTCTCTTAAATTCGATCTCTTAACAAACAATAGGAATCAAACCAAGATGTTTCCACCATTGTCACATATATAAAACTATTGTTTGAAGCTATCTAAGACTATTCGAAATAAAATATACTCAAGAAGCATTTACTTGTTTCGGTTATTGAATTACACAAATGACATGACCTCAATTCTGCTCCAAACAAATAATTGCACACACATCAAAATATTATCCAAATGCTTAAGATGAAATTCATGACATAACAACATAACATACATGAAATTCCTATACAAAAAAAATTCTTAAGCAATTTCCTAAATTAAAAGAAAAAGGAAATGAGAACAAACCCCTTCCTAAGCTATTCAATCTCTACTCAAGAGTTTGAGTTTACCAAGCTTAAATTTTTGTTCACCATGGATGAACTTCTCTCTCTCTCTCTCACTAAGGTGGTTTGGATGATACAAAGGAAGGAGATAATCCTTCCTTGATTTACTCCCTTTGTCCGAGACCCCCTCCATCTAGCTCTCACTTGTGTTTGACAAGTGTGTGTGTCCTTAGACAATTAAATGTTTAGCATGCAATCCTTAATTCATTGTATAATTCGTTTCTAGTCCTTTCCATTATAGCTATCCAATTCTTCTATACTTCAATTTTGGTCCTAAACCACTTAATCATTCTAATAAGTGACAATTCTAAGCAAGTTAGCCAGTGATAAATGTAGCATAATCCTAGGCCAATGTTTGGGATATTACAATTCTCCTCCCCTAAAAAGAAATTCGTCCTCAAATTTACCTAGGGAAAAAGATTACGATATTGATCCTTTATGGCTGCCTCGGGTTCCAAAGTTGCTTTTTCAACCTTGTGGTTTCTCCACAAAATTTTAACAAGAGGCACTGACTTGTTACGAAGTCTTTTAACTTCATGATCTAGAATTTGGATTGGTTCCTATTCGTATGACAAATCTGGATTAAGCTCAACATCTTTAGGCTCAAGTACGTGCGAGGGATCCGATCGGTATTTGCGAAGCATAGAAACGTGGAATACATTATGTATCTTGTCAAATTCACTAGGAAGAGATAGACGGTATGCCACAGGACCAATCTTCTCAATAACTTTGAATGGTCCAATAAAACGAGGGCTAAGCTTCCCTTTTCTCCCGGATCTAAATACCTTCTTCCACGGGGATGTAACACCCTAAACCGGGCCTAGGAAGATTACCACTATCTAAATCATTGATTAATTAAAATTATTTGTTAATCGAATTGAAAGAAGTGAAAGTTAATTGAAGGAATAAGGGACCCAAAACGAAAGTTGGAAGAGTAGGCTAACCAAATTGTAAAGCCAAACTAAAAGGACAAATGTGAAAAGAAAGAAAGATTTAGTGCCAAACTAAAAAGACCAAATTGAAATAAGAGTGAAACCACAAACTTGCATGTGTAATTAGACCACTATGTAATAGTGGAACACAAGTTGCAAGGTAAAATCACATGTGGCAAGGGGGAGTGTTATGGCCGGCCATTGAAGATGAAAGAAAGAGAAACACAATTGAACATCGTCTTTTTCCTTCCTTCTTCCTCTCATAACCGAACCTTAGAGAGAAAAGGGAGAACTTTACACCATTCTTAGGAGCTTAAGACTTCGATCGACTAGGTCACTCTTGTGCTTGTTTTAGAAGAAAGGTATTAAATTTGTTTAGCCATGTATTAGATTGATCTTATGTTAAGATTGAATTTGTTTAATTGATGCAAGAAATATTCTATGATCATGTCTTTCTTTTAAGCATTTATAGAGTATATAAACAATTGATAGATTGTGTTAAATTGCTATAAATTTTCTTGGTTGTTTCGAATAATGTACATGTCAATTGCTATGTTCATGTGAGAATAAAAGAGTAATTTAAGATGTGTATGTTGCTGGAAACTTGAATGTTCATGCTGGAAAATGCTAGGATTACTGGAAATTTAGGTATTGAATTGGTATAATTTCAATGTAACAATGAATGAAATTGTTTTCCTAGTGGAAATGGGTAAACTTGCTTGGTTGTACATAATGCCCTGTTTTGATCATGTTGCTAGGTGAATTGGACTGACCTAGACATGTAAGAATATGTATATAAGTTGAATTATAATGTTAGAATCATGGCTTGAATGAATATGAAGCTAGAAACTCCAACTAGTGTAATCTGCCCAGATTGCTCTGTTCTGGGCAGCAAATTTGAAAAATCACTAAATATTGTACAAATGTAATTTAAGGCTGAAAATTTAATGGATAATGACTTAATATGTCTAAATTCATTAGGGAAAAACGGAATTGAATTTGGATTTGTAGAATGGATTGGAGAAATGAAACACTAAGGAAAGTGCAAGCTGTCCAGTGTTGTAATTACCCTGTCTTTAAGTAAAAATCTGTTTTAATTGGTAAAGAACTGAAATTCAAAGCTTATATGGTTAGAAGGACAATAAAGTTAGATTTCCAACGGTGTAAACCAATTGAAATTCCGACGTACGGAATGAAAGATATGCATGTTTAAGTAAACTGTGCACATGCTGCCTCGCAGTAGTAGCAACCTTGATGTTTGAAATGAATGAATTATGTGCATTGTTGCCTTGTTTTGAATAAGTGAATGCACTTGTCTTACCTTGATTTACTTGTATGAATTGATAGAGCAAGGAGTAAAACTTGTGGAAGAAGATAGGAGTGGCCAAGCTAGTGGCAAACACAAGGGGATTTGGATCCAAGACTAGCTAAGCTTGGAGTATTGTGAGTGTAGTTTACAAGTAGGGTTAGGACTTAGGTCCTAACCAAATATGCATGATTACTCTCTTGCTTGAATATGCCATGATAATGAACCTAAATTAACTTGAATATAATTTATAAGGGAAGTATGAAATAAGATAAAATATGAACTTGTCTATATTCTTAACTTGTTGTACAATTAGAATTGATTGATTCTTTATGCCTCGGGTGTGATTTATTGAATACTACTTGAGAGTATTGTCTTGAACATGAAATGCATTGCTTGAAACATGAAACACATGAAATGCGAAATGAAATTAAAGAGCTAAGTCTCAATTGGCCTAAGGGCTAAAGCATAATATTGCTATACTTGCTTGAAATGATTCTTGACTACATGATCTTGAACTTGTATAAGCTTGATAATTCTTGAATAAATAAAGTGTAATCAAACAACCTTGATTGATAGTTGAATAGGTAGAAGGGCATGCCTTAGAGTCTAGAGCTCATTCTGTAAGGGTGGATTACGGTCCAGGGCTAAGGCCCCTAATTGGCGACAGACGAAGGGTACATTTATGTGGTCTTTGGCGACATAGGAGGGTTGACCAGTACTACGGTACATCTTGTGTACTACAGTACATCTTGTGGCGACAGTTGGTTGGAGACTTGATTACCTAATCAAACTAAGAACTAAGGATTGTGTTAAAGATATTAAATGAGCTAATATCACCTTGAATATATAAATTACTTGACATGAACTACTTGAATCTTGACATGAATTTCTTGATTATTCAAATTGCATGACATGAACTACTTGAATCATGACATGAATCCTTGATTATTCGAATTGCTTGACATGAACTACTTAAATCTTGACATGAATCCTTGATTACTCAAATTACTTGACATGAACTACTTGAATCTTGAACTACTTGATATGTGACCATGAATTTTTAGATTTCTTGAAATGGATAAAGTATGAATTGTGATTCAATGTCTCTTGCATCTTGTGCTATTCGAATCGCCTTGCAATCCTTAATTGGATCATTCTTGATTAATTAATACCTAACTTGATAAAACAAATGGGTTAGAACTAGTTACTACCTCACTAAGTACATTCTTGTACTTATCACTCTCGTTTTCATCATTCCCAACCACAGGTTATAGGATTCGATCGTTGCTTGATCCTGAAGCCTGCATTCTTGAGCTTGAAGCAAGACACAAGATTTTGCTAAAGTATGATACAAACTTGTTTTGTACTCCCCTAGTTGGTGGAACATAGTGTATAGAATATCTTGTGCATGCATTTTGAGTACTTGATCTTGTATATATATATATATATATATCATGAATGGCCTTCCATGCTATGACTCTGGTTGATAATGTAAATGAAGTAATGAACTTAAGTTCTATGAATTGAAAGAATGATGTTGCGCATATTGTTATGTTTATAATGAATGTTCAAAGTGATCACCTAGCCTTGTGCCATTCGAATATCTTGTAAGATGACATAGTCTCTTGTATAAGCATAACATGTATATGTATTGTTATAAGTTGATTGGTAAATGCCAAAAGGTAAGGCATGGCATTTGGCTTGCTTGGAATCAAGGTACATTCCATTAATCATGTTTAACAAGTTAAGTATGAAATGTCACATGTATCAAGATAAAAAGCAAAGAAATGAAATGAAGCATGCTTGTTTGTTTAGGTTTCGAATAATGCTAATGTAAAGTGAAAATTTTGGTAACCTATAAAGCAAGTAAAGATGATTGCTTGCGTAATAAGACATGATTCCTTGGTTGCTTGTTAGTTAAGTAACTCATCTAATAGGGATAAGTTAGCCTTTCCTTGCTCGTTCTTGCTTGTATCGTTTCTTGGTAACGCTCCCGAACCGATTTCCTACCAAACCGGGTAGGGGTGTTACAATTGTTTGGTAATTAGAGCTTTTTAGTCGGTTCTAGGAATGAATCGGGCTCTCTTGCATCATATAGGATACCTAGGAGACCTGTATTATATAGCTTGTGTCTTTGCTTAACTAACTGAATTCCTAATTATTCTACTTGAATGTAGAATGTCTGAAACATAGCTTGGTCGGGATGATAAAAGTCACGTAGGCTCCGGAATGAAGGAGACAGTGTGAGGATGGAGCAGAATCCTCCACAACAACAAGCTCAGACCCAAGCCCAAGTTGCTACTCTACAGGAACCTCTTGCTATAAATCCTGTGCAGCAGGAATGTCTCCTAAGCATAAAGGAGATGTTCGATTATCTTGCAACTTCCTTGAAATGAGACTATCCTATTCCTCCTCATGTTCCTACTCCAACTAGAGCCCCGATTGACAAGCTGGCTCAATATCGGGCTTATACCTTCACTGGTACTGATGAAGCCAATCCTGAAGCAGCTGAGTACTGGTTGGAGACCACTACTCAAATCCTGACCAAACAATTGCCTTCTTCTAATGAACACAAACTCAAATGTGCCATAGCCCTGTTGGTAGACGAAGCTCTGAGCTGGTGGGAAACCACTACCTTGACTGCTCCTGCTGAAGCTGTAACTTGGAAGTTCTTCCTCGAGGAATTCAGGAAGAAATGCATTAGTGAACAATACCTAGCCGAACGTCGAAAGCGTTTCTTGTACTTCAAGCAAGGTGGCCGACCTATCGAACAGTACATGAGTGACTTCTGCAAGTATTGCAAATAAGGGTCGGAATACATTAAGACTGATGCTGAGAAGTGTATGATGTTTATTGTTGGATTGAATGATGAATTAAGTCCATTATTCACTGCCCTGGATATCACTGACTTCCAGAATCTGGTGAACCGGGCCATTGCAACCGAGGCGAAGATGAAGGCCTCTGAGAAACGTAAAAGTGGAAACTCCTGGAAAGACAAACGATCTAGAAATGATGACAAGACTCAATGGCAGTCAAAGAAGTCTAAAAATTCTAAGGGTCACTCTTCGAATTACACTCCTACTTAAAAAGTAACTTCATACCGAGACCTCAATCGGTAACCAAGCCTTTAGCCCCGATTATCTCTGTTGATAGTACGGGGAATTTCAGTAAAGCTGTTCAGTATCCTACTTGCAAGTTCTGCCAGAAACACCACACGGGTCGGTGTAGAACTCAACATAATCTGTGTTACTTATGTGGAGCCTCCGATCACTATATTAGGGATTGTCCTCAAAATCCTAACAAGGTTCTGAATCAAACTTTTGCAAATGCTAGCTCAACTCCTTCCAATCGAAACAAGGGTCCCAGACAAGCTTAGTCTGGAAATCAGGGGAAAAGAAAGGGACAACATTCAAGTGCCCCTACTCACCAAGAATCTCGAGCTCCTGTTTGAATCTATCAAGTTCGTGGAAAAGAAGATAAAGAATCACCCGATGTTATGGTAGGTACCATTGAATTAAACTCGGCTCTTGTTTATGCTTTAATAGACTCGGGATCCACTCATTCTTTTGTATGCTCAACCTTGATTGAAAAATTGAACTTAAAGCCCGAAATTGTAAAACAAAGCCTTGTAGTTTCTAACGCAATACGGGGAATTACAAACATAAGCCTTATTTGTAGAAATTGCCCCCTATTCATTCGAAATGTACCATTTCTTATTAATCTATATGTACTACCAACTTGTAGATTGCCTAAATAGGAGACTTTACCTACGGGTTTAGAAAAGGAATCAATCCTTCTAATTGACAAGAAACCGACCTCAGTCTTTGCTACTATGGTCTTACAAGATGAAATTGAATTCAGTTTACCTAGTGTGCCTATTGTATCTGAATATCTCGATGTTTTCCCGAGGAACTCCCTGGTCTTCCTCCAACCAGAGAAGTAGAGTTTGGGATCGATGTCCAACCTGGAACAACTCCGGTGTCCATCACACCTTATCGAATGGCACATGTTGAGTTGAAATAACTCAAGAAACAACCCCAAGAGATACAAGAAAAGGGTTTCATTAGGCCTAGCTCATCTCCCTAGGGTGCTCCAGTCTTGTTTGTGAAGAAGAAAGACAGGACTATACGACTCTGTATTGAATACAGACAATTGAACAAGCTTACTATCAAGAATCGATATCCTCTCCCAAGGATTGAAGATCTTTTCAATCAAATCAAAGATGCTACAGTATTCTCAAAGATCGATCTACGATCGGGATACTACCAAATGAGGGTAAAAGAAGAAGATGTACCCAAGATAGCCTTTCGTACTCGATATGGCCATTTTGAATTCCTTGTAATGCCATTTGGATTAACGAATACTCTGGCTGCTTTCATGGATCTCATGAACCGTGTATTCAAGCCCTATCCTGACAAGTTCGTGGTCATCTTCATTGATGACATTCTAGTGTATTCTCAGAATAAGGAAGAATATTCTAAACACCTTCAAATCGTGTTGCAAACCCTCCGAGAACGTCAATTGTTTGCAAAGTTCTCTAAATGAGAATTTTGGCTTTCGAAAGTGTCGTTCCTTGGCTATGTCATCTCGGTATAAGGGATTAAACTAGATCCAAGGAAAATTCAATCCATCCTGGATTGGAGACCTCCAAGGAATATTGGTGAGGTCATAAGCTTTCTCGGCTTAGCTGGGTATTATCGACGTTTTGTCAATGGATTCTCATTCGTTGCCGCAAGTTTGACTAAGCTCACTCACAAAGATACACCCTTTGTTTGGTCGGAGAACCAACAACGAAGCTTCAATTAGCTTAAACAGGCCCTGACTCATGCTTCGATTCTCATCCAACCAGTATCGGGCAAGGAGTACACTATTTATAGTGATGCGTCTCATTTGGGACTAGGATGTATCCTAATGCAAGATGGAAAAGTGGTAGCTTACTCTTCAAGGCAACTAAAACCACATGAGTCAAACTACCCTACTCACGATCTAGAATTGGCAGCTATCGTGTTTGCACTCAAAGTCTAGAGACATTACTTGTACGGGGAGAAATGCAACTTGTTCACAGACAACAAGAGTCTCAAGTATCTCCTAACTCAGGAAGACTTGAATTTGAGGCAAAGGAGATGGCTAGAGTTACTTAAAGACTACGATTTAGTTATCGACTGCCATCCGGGGAAAGCAAACGTGGTTGTTGATGCCCTTAGTCGCAGACAATACTCGGCTTCCTTGGCTATCAATGCTTATTTTCGTTTATCCAAAGGACGGAAATTCTTGTCTGGACTTCAAGTTCAATCTAGCCTAATCTCAAGAATCAAAGAACTCCAACAAATTGATCCAGATCTTCAGAATATCATGTCCAAGCTTGACTCTGAGTCTAATTCTTACTTCTCCCTCAAGACTAATGGACTCCTCTATTTCATGGATAGAGTATGTGTTCCTAACAACGAAGAACTAAGACACGATATGTTGCAAGAAGCTCACCAAAGCTCTTTCTCGATTCACCCTGGATCAGTTAAGATGTACAAGGACCTACTGGTGGCCAGGCATAAAATCAGCTATCACAGACTTTGTTTCAAAGTGTTTAACTTATCAGAGGGTTAAAGCTGAGCATCAAGTACCCACTAGACTGCTCCAACCAATTGAATTCCCTCAGTGGAAATGGGATCGGGTTACAATGGACTTCGTTACTGGTCTTCCTTCCACTCCAAGAAAGAATGATGTTGTGTGGGTGATTATTGATAGATTCACAAAGTCTACTCATTTCATCCCTATTCGAATGAACATGAGCTTGGAAACCTTAGCCGAGCTATACATTCATGAAGTGATTCGATTACACGATGTACCCACAGCTATAATCTCTGATAAAGACCTTAGATTTTCTTTTTGATTCTGGAATTCTTTGCAAAAAAAACCCTTGGAACCAAAATGCATTTGAGCACAGCCTTTCATCCTCAATCAGATGGATAGTCTGAAAGAATCATCCAAGTACTTGAAGACATGCTACGTGCTTGTGTTATAGACTTCGGAAAGAACTGGGAAAAATCTCTACCCTCGGTAGAGTTTTCTTACAATAATAGCTACCAAACATCTATCCAGATGGCTCCCTTCGAAGCTCTATACAGAAGGAAATGTAGAACTCCCTTGTGTTGGTCTGAACTAGGAGAAAACAAAGTATTGGGACCTCGATTGCTTAGAGAAACCGAAGAAAAGTGAAGATCATACATGATCGATTGAATCAAGCCTTTGATAGACAGAAAGCCTAAGCAAACTTGAAAAGGAGAGACATCCAATACAATGTTGGAGACAAGGTCTTCCTGAAAGTGTCCCCTTGGAAGAAAGTCTTTTGATTTGGAAGAAAAGGGAAACTCAGTCCCCGATTCATTGGTCCATTTGAAATCATTGAAAGGATAGGGCCAATGGCCTATCGATTAGCTTTCCCCAGTGAATTTGATAAGATCCACAATGTTTTCCATGTTTCAATGCTCCGAAGATATCGGTATGACCCATCCCATATCCTTGAGCCTGAAGAAGTAGAGTTGAATCCTGACTTGTCGTACAAAGAAGAACTAGTTCAAATTCTTGATCGTGAAGTTAGAAAGCTCAGGAACAAAACCGTTCCTCTTGTCAAAGTCTTGTGGAGAAATCACAAGATAGAAGACACAACTTGGGAATCTGAAGGAATCATGAAGAAGCAATATCCTTACCTATTCAATTTAGGTAAATTTGAGGGCGAATTTATTTTAAGGGGGGAGAATTGTAACACCCTAAACCAGGCCTAGGAAGGTTACCACTATCTAAATCATTGATTAATTAAAATTATGTGTTAATCGAATTGAAAGAAGTGAAAGTTAATCGAAGAAATAAGGGACCCAAAACGAAAGTTGGAAGAGTAGGCTAACCAAACTGTAAAGCCAAATTAAAAGGACCAATGTGAAAAGAAAGAAAGATTGATTGCCTAACTAAAAGGACCAAATTGAAATAAGAGTGAAACCACAAACGTGCATGTGTAATTAGACCACTATGTAATAGTGGAACACAAGTGGCAAGGTAAAATCACATGTGGCAAGGGGGAGTGTTATGGCCGGCCATTGTAGATGAAAGAAAGAGAAACACAATTGAACATCATCTTCTTTCTTCCTTCTTCCTCTCATAACCGAACCTTAGAGAGAAAAGGGAGAACTTTACACCATTCTTAGGAGCTTAAGACTTTGATCGACTAGGTCACTCTTGTGCTTGTTTTAGAAGAAAAGTATTAAATTTGTTTAGCCATGTATTAGATTGATCTTATGTTAAGATTGAATTTGTTTAATTGATGCAAAAAAAATCTATGATCATGTCTTTCTTTTAAGCATTTATAGAGTATATAAACAATTGATAGATTGTGTTAAATTGCTGGAAATTTTCTTGGTTGTTTCGAATAAAGTATATGTCAGTTGCTGTGTTCATGTGAGAATAAAAGTGTAATTTAAGATGTGTATGTTGTTGGAAACTTGAATGTTCATGCTGCAAATTTCTAGGATTACTGGAAATTTAGGTATTGAATTAGTATGATTTCAATGTAACAATGAATGAAACTGTTTTGCTAGTGGAAATGGGTAAACTTGCTTGGTTGTACATAATTCCCTATTTTGATCATGTTGCTAGCTGAATTGGACTGACCTAGACATGTAAGAATATGTATATAAGTTGAATTATAATGTTAGAATCATGGCTTGAATGAATATGAAGCTAGAAACACCAACTAGTGTAATCTGCCCAGATTGCTCTGTTCTGGCAGCAACTTTGAAAAATGACTAAAACTTATACAAATGGAATTTAAGGCTGAAATTTAATGGATAGTGACTTAATATGTCTAAATTCATTAGGAAAAAACGTAATTGAATTTGGATTTGTAGAATGGATTGTAGAAATGAAACACTAAGGACAGTGCAATTACCCTGTCTTTAATTAAAAATCTGTATCAATTGGTAAAGAACTGAAATGCAAGGCTTATATGGTTAGAAGGACAATAAAGTTTGCTTTCCAACGGTGTAAACCAATTGAAATTCCGAAGTACGGAATGAAAGATATACATGTTTAAGTAAACTGTGCACGTGCTGCCTGTCAGTAGTAGCAGGCTTGATGTTTGAAATGAATGAATTATGTGCATTGTTGTCTTGTTTTGAATAAGTGAATGTACTTGTCTTGACCTTGATTTACTTGTATGAATTGATAGAGCAAGGAGTAAAACTTGTGGAAGAAGAGAGGAGTCGCCAAGCTAGTGGCAAACACAAGGGGATTTGGATCCAAGACTAGCTAAGCTTGGAGTATTTTGAGTGTAGTTTACAAGTAAGGTTAGGACTTAGGTCCTAACCAAATATGCATGATTACTCTCTTGCTTGAATATGCCATGATAATGAACCTAAATTAACTTGAATATAATTTATAAGAGAAGTATGAAATAAGATAAAATATGAACTTGTCTATTTTCTTGACTTGTTGTACAATTAGAATTGCTTGATTCTTTATGCCTTGGGTGTGATTTATTGAAAACTACTTGAGTGTATTGTCTTGAACATGAAATGCATTGCTTGAAACATGAAATGTACTGCCATGAACATGAATGAATTTCTTTGAGCATGAAACACATGAAATGCGAAATGAAATTACAGAGCAAAGGCTCAATTGGCCTAAGGGCTAAAGTATAATATTGATATACTTGCTTGAAATTATTCTTAACTACATGATCTTGAACTTGTATAAGCTTGATAATTCTTGAATAAATAAAGTGTAATCAAACAACCTTGGTTGATAGTTGAATAGGTAGAAGGGCATTCCTTAGAGTCTAGAGCTCATTGTGTAAGGGTGGACTATGATCCAGGGCTAAGGCCCCTAATTGGCGACAGACGGAGGGCACGTTTGTGTGGTCTTTGGCGACAGTAGGAGGGTTGACCATTACTACGGTACATCTTGTGGCGACAGTTGGTTGGAGACTTTATTACCTAATCAAACTAAGAACCAAGGATTGTGTTAAAGATATTAAATGAGCTAATATCACCTTGAATATATAAATTACTTGACATTAACTACTTGAATCTTGACATGAATTCCTTGATTATTCGAATTGCTTGACATTAACTACTTGAATCATGACATGAATCCTTGATTATTCGAATTGCTTGACATAAACTACTTAAATCTTGACATGAATCCTTGATTACTCAAATTACTTGACATGAACTACTTGAATCTTGAACTACTTGATATGTGACCATGAGTTTTCAGATTTCTTGAAATAGATAAAGTATGAATTGTGATTCAATGCGTCTTCCATCTTGTGCTATTTGAATCGCCTTGTAGTTATCACTCTCGTTTTCATCCTTCCCAACCACAGGTTAGAGGATTTGATCGTTGCTTGATCCTGAACCTGCATTCTTGAGCTTGAAGCAAGACACAATATTTTGCTAAAGTATGATACATACTTGTTTTGTACTCCCCTAGTTGGTGGCACATAGTGTATAGAATGTCTTGTGCATGCATTTTGAGTACTTGATCTTGTATATATATATATCTTGAATGGCCTTCCATGCTATGACTCTGGTTGATAATGTAAATGAAGTAATGAACTTAAGTTCTATGAATTGAAAGAATGATGTTGCGCATATTGTTATGTTTATAATGAATGTTCAAAGTGATCACCTATCCTTCTGCCATTCGAATATCTTGTAAGATGACATAGTCTCCTGTATAAGCATAACATGTATATGTATTGTTATAAGTTGATTGGTAAATGCCAAAAGGTAAGGCATGGCATTTGGCTTGCTTGGAATCAAGGTACGTTCCATTAATCATGTTTAACAAGTTAAGTATGAAATGTCACATGTATCAAGATAAAAAGCAAAGAAATGAAATGAAGCATGCTTGTTTGTTTAGGTTTCGAATAATGCTAATGTAAAGTGAAAATTTTGGTAACCTATAAAGCATGTAAAGATGATTGCTTGCGTAATAAGACATGATTCCTTGGTTGCTTGTTAGTTAAGTAACTCATCTATTAGGGATGAGTTAGCCTTTCCTTGCTCGTTCTTGCTTGTATCGTTTCTTGGTAATGCTTCCGAATTGGTTTCCTGCCAAACCGGGTAGGGGGTGTTACAGGGGATACCTTCAAGAACACTTGATCTCCCACATTATATAGGATATCTCTCCTCTTAAGATTAGCATATGCTTTTTGTCTATCAAAAGCTTCATTTAGTCTAGCATGGATGGCATTTATTTGTTTCTCTGTTTCTCTAAGGAGTTTAGGCCCTAAAGCCTTATTTTCACCCAACTCTGACTAACACAAAGGAGTTCTGCACCTCCTTCCATATAAAGTTTTAAACAGGGCCATTTGAATAGATGATTGATAGCTGTTATTGTATGCAAATTCAACTAAAGGTAAATATTTCTCCCAACTCTTCCCAAAATCAATTACACAAGCCCGAAGCATATCTTCAAGAATCTGAATCACTCTTTCAGATTGACCATCAGATTGTGGATGGAAAGCTATGCTAAGATTTATCTTGGTTCCTAAAGCCTTATGTAAGGAATTCCAAAATCTAGAAGTGAACCGAGGATCTCAATCTGAGATTATAGAAGTAGGAACACCATGTAGACGTATTATTTCTCGTATGTATAGTTATGCCAGCATATCCAAACTCAAGCTCATTCGAATAGGTATAAAGTGGGATGACTTGAAAAATATATCAATTATCACCCAAATTGCATCATTCTTCTTTGGTGTTACAGGTAAGCCACTAACAAAATCCATAGCTATACGATCCCATTTCCACTGAGGTAACTCAATAGGTTGTAAAAGTCATGTAGGGACCTGATGCTCAACGTTTATCTTCTGGCAGGTCAAACATATGGATACAAATTCTATGATAGCAGACTTCAATCCTGGCCACCAATATAGTTCTTTCAAATCTTTATACATTTTAACTGATCCCGGATGAATCGAGAAAGGGCTACTATGGGCTTCCTGAAGTATTTCTTTCTTAAGGTTTACATTATTTGGGACACAAACTCTATTTTGAAAATAAAGTAATCCATTTTTCTTCAAAGAGAAGTCTGAATTAGATTCAACTTCTAATTTATGTAGAACGTCTTGAAGATCAAAATCAGCTTACTGAAAACCTTGACCCTCGAGATCAAGTTTGATTGAACTTGAAGTTCAGCTATAAACTTCTGATCTCTTTGCAATCTAGAATGTGCATTGGTCGCAGAAGGGGCTACAAAATAATAGGATATTTTTAGGTAAAAGGGTTTAGAATTCGATTAAGACTAGATGTATAACCTGTTTAAAATCTTACCAATTGAATGTTTGCGACTGAGTGCATCAGCCACTATATTTGCCTTTTTAGGATGGTAATCGATGACCAAATCATAGTCTTTAAGTAGCTCCATCCACCTTCTTTGCCTAAGGTTTAAATCTTTTTGAGTTAAGAGTTACTTTAGACTCTTGTGATCTATAAACAGATAGCATTTTTTCTCCAAAGAGGTAGTGCCTCTAAATTTTTAAAGCAAAAACAACGGTTGCTAGCTCAAGATCATGAGTCAGGTAATTTAATTCATGAAGCTTCAATTGTCTGGAAGCATAAGCTACAAATTTTCCTTCTTGCATGAGCACACATCCTAAACCCAAGTGAGACGCATCACTAAAGACTGTGAAATCTTTTCCCGATTCAGGTTGTGTCGGGACTGGAGCATGAGTAAGTACTTGTTTCAATTGATCAAAACTTCCTCATTGGTTCTCTGACCACACAAAAGGCACATCCTTTCGAAGAAGTTTGGTTAAGGGTGCGGCTAAAAGGGAGAACCATTTGACAAATCTCCAATAGTATACGGCTAAGCCCAAAAAACTTTTAACTTCATTAATATTTTTCGGAGGTCTCCAAACAATAATTGATTGAATCTTCTAAGGATCAACTTTAATCCCTTTAGCAGATATCACATGGCCTTGGAATGAAACTTCGGACAACCAAAATTCACATTTGTTAAACTTTGCATAGAGTTAATGATCTCGAAGGGCTTGCAAAATAATTCGAAGGTGATTCGGATGTTTAACTGCATCTTTGTAGTAGATGAGAATATCATAAATGAAGACTACCATAAACTTATCTAAGTATGGCTTAAAGACTCAGTTCATAAGGTCCATAAATGCAGCTGGAGCATTTGTCAGGCCAAAAGGCATTACGAGAAACTCATGGTCACCATAACGAGTCCTGAATGCAATCTTTGGTACATCAGAGATCGATCTTAGAAAACACCTTAGCATCCTTAATTTGATCAAATAAGTCTTCAATCATGGGTAATGGATACTTATTCTTGACTGTGCGCTTGTTCAATTGTCGATAGCCAATGCAAAGCCTCATTAATCCATCTTTCTTCTTTAAGATCAATATCAGGGCTCTCCAATGAGATGAATTAGGCCTGATGAAACCTTTATCTTGTAGGTCTTGCAATTGATTCTTGAGTTCTTTAAGTTCAACCGAGGTCATCCGATAGGGAGTAATGGAAATGGGACTAGATCCAGGTTGAACCTCAATTTTGAACTAAACCTCTCGGGTCAGAGGTACTCCCGGAACTTCCTCGAGAAATACATCAGGGAATTCAAAAACGGTTAGGATAGATTCTAAGGTGAGATTATTCATATTGGTTTCAGATATGGTAGCGAACATAGAATCTGATTTAAAGGGTTTCTTATCTATCAATAATATGAATTCTTTTCCTAAACCATGAAAGAATAGTATTTTCTTGTTACAGTCTACCCAAGCTTTGTGTTTTCCTAACCAGTCTCAACCCAAAATAAGATCAAATTCATTAAAAGGTAAGGCTAACAAATCAGCAGGGAATGGAATGCCTTGTATGAACAAGGAACAATTTCTACATACTCGATTTACAACAACTTTAACCCCTAAAGAATTAGGGGCAATCAAATTACAGTTTGAGAGTTCATAGTTCAAATGAAATCTTTCAATTAAGGTAGAACAAATGAAGGAATGAGTTGAACCAGAATCAAATAAAGCATATACAGGTTTTGAGTATAATTCGATTGTACCTGCTATAAAATCAGGGGAGTTTTCTTCTTCTCGACCTCAAACATTATATACTCGAGCAGGTGCTCGAGATTCTTGATGAGTAGAATTAGAGATCTAACCCCGATTTCTTCTAGAATTCCTAGATTGAGCTTGTTTAGATCCTTTACCCCGAGGTAATTGTGAGGATTAAAATTCATAGAAACACGAGTAGAAAGCATATTTGGATTTTGCGGACAATCCTTGAAATAATGGTTTGATTCTCCACACTTGAAACTGTATTTGCCTGCATCCTATACTGGCTCGAATAATTCTTCTGACAGAAATTGCAAATGGGAGTTTGTGAATTTCTGCTTGAATTCCATGTGCTATTGATAGAAACTACAGGTGCATAAGACCTAACTACAGACTAAGATTTTGGTAAGAAATTATTCTTTGGAGAAGAGTTAAAATTGGAAGAACTCCCTCCCTAATTCTTTAACTTCGTGGAAGGCCATGGAGGTTTGTTATAATTCCTCAATCTTTTATCATTTTAGGAGTAATTCCATTTTCTCTTTTCAGGCGCTTTCATCTTAGCTTCTGTAGCAATTGCTCAATTCACCAATTCTTGAAAATCAATAATCCCCAAAGCTGTGAACATAGGACTTAATTCATCATTGAGCTCGTCCATAAACATACGACATTTGTCCTCCTCTTTCTTGATATACTCAGACCCATATTTGCAATACTTGCAGAAATCACTAACATACTGCTCTATCGATCTACCACCTTGCTTAAGATACAAGAAACGTCTTCTATGCTCAGATATATATTGCTCGCTAATATACTTCTTCCGAAATTCTTTTAGGAAGAATTCCCACGTGATAGCATTTACGAAAGTTGTAAGGGTCGTAGTTTCCCACCAACTTTGTGTTTCGTCAGCTAACAGAGCTAGAACGCACTTGAGTTTGTGTTTATTTGAGCATTGTAATTGCTTGGTAAGGATCCTGACAGTGGTCTCTAGCCAATATTCGGCTATTTTTGGGTTTTCATCATCAGCACCCGTGAATGTATAAGCTCTATGTTGAGCTGGCTTATCTATCGGAGCCCTAGTCGTCACCACTATAGGAGGAGTGGGAGGAGTTAGAGGTTTTGTCTTAAGAAAGTGACTAGCTGATCAAACATCTCCTTCATACTGAGGAGACACTCCTGTTGTACGGGATGAATGGAAGGAACTTCCTGCTGATGTTCAGGAATTTTTTAGGGCTCTTCTTATTCCTGATTCATTCTTATGCTTCCTCCTTCAATGGAGGAGCCAGCCGAACTCTTATTATTTTGGCCCAATTGTGTCTCAGACATTTCCAAGGACTAACAACACATAAAAGAGAGCTTTAATCAGACATAGATCACAAGTGCATATCGAATTTAACTCCTAGGTGGCACATATAGCATATAATGATGCAATAAGACTTATCTTAATCCTAGAATCGATTAAACTCTAGCTCTAATACCAATAAATATAACACCCCTAACCCGATTTAAGAGTAAACTGAACTGGGAAGTGTTACAGAACAAACAAGGGTTGGCTTAGCACATGTAATCCTTCAATTTGAACTCTAACATAAACCAATAATCAAGGATGTACAAACTTTACAAACACTTAATTACAGCTTTCACCTTAAGCAATAAGATGTCATATAGTTATTACGATTTATTTAGTGATTCCTAGATTAAAAGCATTTAAAATCTTCTTTCTACTAAGAGTTTCAAATAAATGTTACACCCCTAACCCGATTTAAGAGTAAAATAAACTAAGAAGTGTTACAGAACAAATAAGGGTTGGCTTAGCACATGTAAGTCTTCAACTTGAACTCTAACATAAACCAATAATCAAGGATGTACAAACTTTACAAACATTTAATTACAACTTTCACCTTAAGCAAAAGATGTCATATAGTTATTACAATTTATTTAGTGATTCCTAGTTTAAAAGCATTTAAAATCTTTTGTCTACTAAGAGTTTCTATCAAATTTTTAATCAAATAACATATTAAGCCTTGCGCATAGCCTTAATATTCATTTCTATTTCTTATATTTCATATTCCAATACTTATTACCAATTGGTTATCATAACTAACAACCCAAACAATCGAACCACACTATCTTTGACATAGTTTGGTACATGATGTTAGATTCACTTAAGCCTACATGCACATATATTAACAAGGTAATATAACTATTTTAAACATGATATGAACTTAATCTACTATTCACATCCATCAACTAAATATCTCAAACAATCATACCCCAAATACATGTAACATTCACATCACATAGCTAACATACAATCACTTCAAACTTCCATAGCTTAATATACCAACCATCATGAAACGGCTTAAGGCCTCCATACATGACAATAACTACTTTAAGACTACAAACCCATAAGACAAAATAGTATTCTAAATGCATTATGCAAATATATACAAAACTATGTGCCACCAACTAGGAGTACTTAAAGCAAGCTTACAAAACATACATCCTTGTACTTGTGATCTAATCCAAGTTCTGAAGACAACCACAAGCAAAGATTTAGCCTGAAAGGTAGTGAAAGGATAAGGTAAGTATATACTTAGTGAGGCAGTTTAAAGCACCTAGAAGCATGATCAAATAATCTATCCCTTCACCAAAATCTATTAATCATGTAATATTCTAAGCTTGAGCAAGGAATTAGCTATTTTAGAATAAGGCTTGCGAATCAAGTGCATACATAAGTATATGGGTAATTTGAACCAAATGCATGTATTTAAGCAACTAGACAAACACATTTACGTAGGCATTCTAACAAGGCATATCTATTTACCCAAAGCATTTTCAATAATCAAATAGATACATATTACTTGTTATGCAAGTTATTACATTAATTCAATGATTTCTCTTATAAGCTTTCATGGTTTCTTTTAAACAGGCCTTGAGAATCAATTAGCCTAGGTACATGAATCCCCAACCAACTGTCGCCAAACAAAATGGTACTCGAAGTACTGGTCATTCCCTCTTACTGTCGCCAAGTGACCAATAACACATCCCTCTTACTGTCGCCTCATAAAGACCGTAGTCTTGGACCGTAATCCACCCCAAACACGAGCTCTATGGACTCTATGGCATGCCAACTATACCTATGACTGACTTGAAACCAAGGCATTTCATTTAAATTTTATCATATCAGAGATGAGCATAGCTCCAATTCATATGATCACATACTTAAGCACATGGATAACTCTCAAACGTAGCATGTATTTAACCAACTTTTGCATATCATAAAATACTTTATAATTAAGTACTCACCTTGCATTCCAGGCTTAAGCATACAACATGGCTTAATTTAATGAATAAGCAATGTAAGACAAAAATAATTAAGGAAGCTTGGGATGGTTTCAATCCTATCCCGAGACTTTAAACTACACTCACAGCTTGTTCCAAGCTAGTTTTGCTCCCGAATCACAATCCCCTTTTGCTTATCTACTATTTGATCTACTTTAGCCCTTACTCCTTCAATTTCTTCTTGGTCTAAAAGTAACAAAGCGTACAATCACGAATTAGAACAATTCTTAACAACTATTTACTTGTAAAACTACTCAATTACTTATGTGTACATAAAATTTCACACAAAATAGTCCATTAAGATTCATATATATACAAAGCAGTCCAAACTTTCATATGCACACATGTACATACTCAAAACAGTCCTCTAATGTTTATATTCATGCAGAACAGTCCCTAACATACATATATCCACATTTATGTCCACAAAACAGTCCACCAACATTTATATTAATGCAAAACAATCCCTATAGATGCAAATCAGTCCTTATTAATACAAAAACAGCCCATTAACATCACCAACAATCTTTATGGGCCTTTTACAGCCCTTAGACGTGCAAAACAGTCCCCATGTTTTCATACATGTGTAAAACAATCCACTAATGCTCTTAAATATGCACAACAGTCCCGTTACACATATACACACTTATATATATACACAAAGTAGTCCACCAACGTTCTTAATTATGTATAACAGTCCCAAATTATCATTGATAGACTTTGTTTGCTCCCATTCTCTTAAATTCGATCTCTCAACAAATAATAGGACTCAAACCAAGATGTTTCCACCATTGTCACATATATAAAACTATTGTTTAAAGCTATCTAAGACTATTCAAAATAAAATATACTCAAAAAGCATTTATATGTTTCGGCTATTGAATTACACCAATGACATGACCTCAATTCTGCTCCAAATAAATATTGCACACACATCAAAATATTATCCAAATGCTTAAGATGAAATTCATGACATGACAACATAACATACATGAAATTCCTATACAAAAAAAGTATTAACCAATTTCCTAAATTAAAACAAAAAGGAAATGAGAACATACCCCCTCCTAAGTTATTCGATCTCTACTCAAGAGTTTGAGTTTACCAAGCTTAAATTTTTGTTCACCATAGGTGAACTTCTCTCTCTCTCTCTCACTACTGTGGTTTGGATGATACAAAGGAATGAGATAATCCTTCCTTGATTTATCCCTTTGGCCGAGACCCCCTTCCATATAGCTCTGACTTGTGTTTGACAAGTATATGTGTCCTTAGACAATTAAATGTTTAGCATGCAATCATTAATTCATTGTATAATGCGGTTCTAGTCCTTTCCATTATAGCTATCCAATTCTTGTTTACTTCAATTTTTTTCCTAAACCACATAATCATTCTAATAAGTGACAATTCTAAGCAAGTTAGCTAGTGATAAATGTAGCATAATCCTAGGCCAAAGTTTGGGACATTACAATCGATAATTAAATAAGCTCGCCATCAAGAATAAATATCCCTTACCGAGAATTGATGACCTGTTTGACCAGCTTAAGGATGCAACTGTCTTTTCTAAGATTGACCTAAGGTCTGGGTACTATCAAATAAGGGTTAAAGAATATGACGAGCCTAAAATACCTTTTCGTACAAGGTATGGCCATTACGAATTCTTGGTTATGCCTTTTGCGTTAACCAATGAACTGGCTGCCTTTATGGATCTCATGAACCGGGTTTTTAGACCCTATCTTGATAAATTTGTGGTAGTGTTCATAGATGACATATTGATCTATTCCAAGAATCAATCTGAACATCACGACCATCTTCGAGCTGTGCTCCAAACCCTTCGAGAGAAACAGTTATATGCCAAGTTTAGTAAGTGTGAGTTCTGGCTCGCTCAAGTTTCATTTTTGGGACATTTAATTTTTGCTGAAGGTATTCAAGTAGATTTAAATAAGATCCAAGCTATAGTGGAGTGGAGGCCACCGAAGAATGTTGGTGAAGTTTGCAGTTTTCTCGGTCTTGTTGGTTATTATAGAAGATTTGTTAAAGGATTTTCTATAATAATAGCACCGTTAACCAAACTTATACAGAAGGATATCCCTTTTGAGTGGATTGAGAAACAACAATGCAGTTTTGATCAGCTTAAGTAAGTATTGACACATACACCGGTCCTAACCTAACTTGTCTGGTAAAGACTACACCGTATATAGTGATGCATCGCATTAGGGATTAGGATGTGTATTTATACAAGAGGGAAAAGTTGTTCTTATGCATCTAGACAACTTAAGCCACATGAAATGAACTATCCTACGCATGATCTTGAGTTGGTTGCGGTTGTCTTTGCCTTAAATATCTAGAGGCATTAACTTTCTGGAGAAAAAAGCTACCTATACTCCGATCACAAGAGCCTCAAATACCTATTGACACAGAAACAGCTTAATCTTCGTCAAAGAAGATGGATGGAACTTCTCAAGGACTATGACCTTGTTATTGATTATCACATGTGCAAGGCCAACGTTGTAGCTGATGCACACAGCCGCAAACCTTCGCCTGGTAAGTATCAATATTGGATATTAAATCTCAAGTATTGACAATTGTATTAAAAATTACAGTATCGTTATTTCATTGTAGCTCCTTGAGCTATCAACGCTCATGTCAAGTTATAGAAACACCGACCTTTAATAGCTAAACTTCAAGTTTAGTCTACCATTGTGTTGAGAATTAAATTTTTGCAAGATCAAGATCCCAAATTGCAAGCCATCATTTCCAAACTTTAGAGTAATCATGATCCTGATTTCAAAATTAACTATGAAGAACTCTTGCATTTTCGTGATAGAATTTGTATACCAAATGATGAATCCCATCGTGATGGCATTCTCAAGAAAGTTCATTGTATCCCTTTCACAGTTTACATGGGGTCAGTGAAGATGTATAAGGACCTTCGTGAATTATATTGGTGATCTGGTATGAAGAAGGCTATTACAAAGTTTGTATCAAGATGTCTTACGTGCCAGCGAGTCAAGGCTGAACATCGTGTTCCCACGAGATTATTGCAACCCATTGAACTTCCTCAATAAAAGTGGGAAAGAATAACCATGGACTTTGTCAGTGGTCTACCATTGACTCCAGCTAAGCATGATGCTATTTGGGTCATTGTTGACCATTTTACCAAGTCAGCTCATTTCTTACATGTCATAATGGACTACAGTCTTCCCATGCTTCGCGCATGTGTCATTGATTTTGAAGGAACTTGGGAGAGGTCTCTACCTCTCATTGAGTTTGCTTACAATAATAGTCATCAATCATCTATCGGAGTGGCACTATATGAAGCATTATATGGTAAGAGATGTAGAACACTATTATGTTGGTCTTAACTCAATAAAGGGAAGATGTTGGGCCCTGACTTACTTTAGGAAATTGAAGAATGAGTTACCATCATTCAAGACCGTTTAAAGGCCGTCTTTGACCGATAAAAGGCCTATACCGATCTTAATATAAGAGATATACAGTATGAAGTTGGTGAGAAAGTTTTCTTGAAAGTCTTCCCAAGGAAGAAAATTTTTTATTTTGGCAAAAAGGGGAAGCTAAGTCCCCGATTCATTGGACCTTTTGTGGTGACTGAAAGAATTGGTCTTGTAGCTTACCGATTAGCTTTGCCTCAGAAGTTGAGACAGATTCATGATGTATTCTATGTATCGATGCTCCACAAGTATAGATCTGATCCATCTCATATTGTTGAGCCCAAATCAGTAGAACTCCAACCCAATCTGACAATGAGGAGGAACCAGTACAAGTATTGGCAAGGGAAGTCAAGAGACTTCGAAACAAGAACATTCCCCTAGTCAAAGTACTTTGGAGAAGTCACAAGATCGAAGAAGCTACATGGGAACCGGAAGAGACAATGAGAAATCAATATTCGTATCTCTTCGGTTCAGGTAAAAAATTCAAGGACGAATTTTTCTTAAGGGGAAGAGTTGTAACACCCTAAAACTGGGCCTAGTAAGAATTCAATTTCGACAACCAAAAATTTTGCATCGAAAAGTCAAATTATAATGTAGACCTTTAAAGTGGTCAGTTATTGGATTATTAAATCCCAATTAAGTATTGATATTGATTAAAGATCCCATTGTAAACATTGAAACTTGTCCTAGTGACTAAATTGAGAAAATTGAAAGTTTGGGGGCAAAAGTATAACAAGTAAAGAGTTGAGGGACTAATCTTGCGATTAGCCCCCCCCCACAAGACTAATCACTACTTACGTGATCTTTTGGGGTGAAGTTGCTTCCCCTAAAGGAAAGCTAAACAAATAAAATAGTAAAGAAAAAAAAGGCTTATCGGTTAGTGTTGGAAGTATACACCACTTTCATCTTCTTCCTTTAGCTTTAAACAAGCAAACACCTCTATTGGAGGATAACTAAAGCTTTGATTTCCTCAAGTTTCTTAATCCTAGATTATAGATATTGATCGGGTAAGCTATAAACGTTTATTGGCCTATTGATTCCATGATCAAATCCATGTTTAATTCCAAGTTCATGAAGCTAGGAACCCTAGAATTTTCTAGAGATAGCAAGGCTTAATCTTTATTGCTTTTCATAGCTATTAAGTTGCTATGAATCTATTATCGATATTGAAATCCTTGTAATTCATATTTCCTTATAGCTCAAGAGAACCATGTAATGAATAACCAAATCCCTTTAATTCTAACAAGTTCAAAAATAAAGGTATTGTCATCTGGGATCCTTAAAGCCTTGGAAGTATCAGTGAGTGTAGTCGGAGTCTCAAGATTGGCTAGGTGTCTATATTGATTTCATTGTATTGGTCTATTGCATTTCCATCATTGAAATCAAGGTATGGATATATGAAAACCTTGTTAAAGGTATCATTGGTAAGCTTTGTTAAGCTTATTACATTGTCAAGTTAATTATTGAATCATTGCAATGTCATTGATATCATTGAAACATTGAGAAAGGCCATATTGATCATGGTATATTGTTAATGATATATTGATATTGTCATGGCTACCGTTATTGTTATTGATATTGGCCTAAGTATTGAATCCTTGGATACAAATGGACATGGGGTACAATTAGCATGCCATAGAATTCATGAGCTTATAGTTACGGAGTGGACTACGGTCCTTGAGCTAAGCCTCTATTTTGTGATGTTGGCGGGATATGATGATATTGGTCTTATTGGCGATGTTGGAGGATATTGACCATTTATTGTTGGCGATGTTGGTTGGGAATTCACGTATCCACATTTACATGTCGATCCAAGGAAATAAATTATTGCAAGTATTGTTAAAGCATGATTTGAGATGCATTTACATTGATATACATGTTAATGATATTATTGAAATTCATGATATTATTGTTGACTACCTTACTAGGCTATATAAGCCCAATGCATATCATTTCCATGCATTCTCAGGTTAAAAGTGTGTTGGATCAAGGATCGGAGCAAGGACGTTTTTCAAGCAAGTCACCAAGTTATATGTAATGTAAACTTTGTCCTTAAACTTCTAGAAAGATGGCATAGGGTCTACACATGTTAGTTTATCCCCATTTTGTGTGTATATGATGCTCACCATGTTGAAAAGTTAAAGTAAGAAATATGGCATGTTGAATGTTGAGAAAGGTACTACAAATGGCCTAATATACACTAATATGTGAAATCATGGTAAATGGATTCGAAATGGCATGAAATTTGACATGTGCATAGATTATATGGCTAAAAATCTATCTATAAAATTTGGTAACCATTGAACAAGGTTAAGGCCCCTAATTTGATCAAAGACCAGATAAAATCTATCATTACAGGCTCTGTCGTACTGATACGGGTAATGGCGTATCGGTACGGCCTTGCATATTTGGCTAAATTAGCGTTAAGGTATCGATACGCTTTAGGGCGTATCGGTACGAATCTTAGCCACTAGAAAAAATATTAAAGTACCGTATCGACATCGTATCGGTACAAGCATAAAGAAAATAACTTTTTTAATGGTCGAGGTAGGCGTACCGATACGGCCCTAGGCATTTCGGTATGGCTGGTTAGTTCTAGAATCTGTGTTTAACTAGGACTATCATAGCGTACCGATACAGATGTATCTGTATCGATATAACCCTTAATACCATAGCCATTTTTAAACAACTTAACGATGGAGTATCGATACGGCCTCTTCAAGTATCGGTACCGAGGTAGGTAAGTTGGTTAAAAGATGCTCAAAAGGTTTCAGAATGTTATAATTTGGTCACTGAATCTTATAAGACTTAATTGAGGACATAAATGAACTCTAATCATGAAAAAAAGTTGTATATAAGATATTCAAGCATTGAATTTCACATGGGTAACCTTAATTTTAGACAAGTTCCTATATTTTACAAATTTTACAAATTAGTCCCTAAACTTTAATAAGTTACCAATTTTCCCCAAATCATAAATTGGGTAAATGTTATTGATTAAAAAGGGTTATTATATTGTGCTAAAGATAAATTATACATGATTTATTGTATATAACATTGTAATCATCGATCCGATAACCGTAATGTTTACCGGTAACACTTTTCGACCCGAATTCCTACCGAACCGGGAAGAAGGTGTTACGATCAAAACATCTTAACATACAAGGGTCGTGATTTCTATATTAGACCATGACATTTGAGGTAATTATTTGTTCAACGATAATCTTTATGATTAATTTTGTCATGTTCCTTTAAATGAGAAATTAAAATTTTCAATTTAAATATAAAAAAACAAAAAGTAATCCCCAAAACCCTAAAACATCTCTACAACTTTCCCCCAAAACTTTCATGCCCTGTTTATTCCTTCAGCGGCGGCCAAGCGGTTAGCCTTTCATCCCTTTTTTTGTTTCGTTATCTTCTTTTTCTCTCTCCCCCTTCTCTGGTTTCTACTTCCTATTTCCACCCCTATTTTGAGTGTTTCGTTTCACTCTAGTGACTTGCTCGTTGAGACATTTTTCTCTGACATCCTTGGCCGTGTTCATGCCTTTTGCGTGGTGAATGATTTTGTGGAAGTGGGCGTGGAGGAGAATGCAGTCTTCTCCCTTTGTTTCTCCCTTACCCTTTATTGTGCTTCGGTTAGATTTGAGTCTCGTTTTATGCATGTCTTGGTCTCGTTCGATGGTGGTTAAAGGCTTCGTGTCCACCAGTAGAAGAACGCTGGCCATGGTTTATGGCATCGTCTCTTCCATTTTACTCTATCTAACACCGATGATCCTCGATCTTTGTCGTCGTGTTCTTCCGATGGACTTCTTGCTACATTGCTTCTCACGTTGAATGCTTTTGTGTCCTCATATTTGTCATGCAGTATGAGATCTGGTTATACTAGCTTCGATCTTGTTCTCGGCTCCCCCATTGTCCTTGCTTGAAAGCTCTTCATCAGTTCTTCAGCTTTGTTTTGTTTCTATTTTTGTTAGTTTTTTTGTTACTTCTTTGCTGCATTGTTTGTTTGTTGTTGGTTGTTTTTTATGTGCTCCATGTTTATGTTTCTTTGTGCTTGTGTTTGCTTCATTCTTGTTCCCTCTCCTACTGTTATTGCTTTCTCGTCTTGTTTGTGTTCTCCTTTGTACCTCCTTTGTTTATGAATGCAAGTGGTGTCTTGTTCAAAAAAATTAAGGGTAAACTACATCAGTAGTCACCGAACTATGGTTTCTTTCCTATTTTGGTCACCGAACTATTTTTTGGCAAAAACATCACTAATGTTATGTTTCCTTCCGATTTTGGTCACCAAACTATTTTTTGTCAAAAACATCACTAACGTTATGTTTCCTTCCTATTTTGGTCATTGGCTGTTAAAAACTTAACGGTTTTGCTGACGTGGAATTTTATTTTATTTTTAAAATTTTCCATGTCATTTCTTCTCTCTCCTCGTAAGCAATATATGTTATTTTATAATATTTTTATTCAAACTAACAGGATGGTAACACGTCTCACTGTCTATTAGTAGAATAAAAGGAATGAAAAATCAAGCCTCTTATGCAGCCAGAGAGATTCGACTAATAGGCAGTTACACGTGTCACCATCCTATTAGGCAGTTACACGTGTCACCATCTCTCTGGCTGCATAAGGGGCTTGATTTTTCATTCTTTTATTCCACTAATAGGCAGTGACACGTGTCACCATCCTGTTAGTTTGAATAAAAATATTATAAAATAACATATATTACTTACGAAGAGAAAGAAGAAATGACATGGAAAATTAAAAAAAAAAAAAAGTTCCACGTCAGCAAAACCGTTAAGTTTTTAACAGCCGGTGACCAAAATAGGAAGGAAACATAACGTTAGTGATGTTTTTGCCAAAAAAATAGTTTGGTGACCAAAATAGGAAGGAAACATAACGTTAGTGATGTTTTGCCAAAAAAATAGTTCGGTGACCAAAATAGGAAAGAAGCCATAGTTTGGTGACTACTGGTGTAGTTTACCCAAAAATTAAATATAAAAATAATAGCAAATTTAATAAAAAAAATATCACAATTTATGTCATTGTACTTTTTTATAAAAACCTAAAACTCAAATTAAAAATCTCAACATAGAAACAAAAGTTAATTTTTTAGAAATCAAATTACATAAAGCAGTACAAGTCCAAACATTTAAGGCCCAACTAGTATAACACCCCTTCCCGATCTGGTAGAGAACCGAGTCAGAGATGTCACCGATGACCAATATAAAAAACTATGCAGTAAAATATGATGCAAAATGTAAGATGATTTAATCAATGTATGCCAATGTAACAAAATTTCGTCAAACATATCTATAAGGTAGTCAATTAATTATCTGAATTGTCAATAAAGGCTATAATGCAATGTATTCAGTGTTTAGGGACTAAGTAAAACTTAGTAAGTTGAAGTCCTTATCAACAATTAATAATGCCAATATTAAATTACGGTCATATTACACAAGCATACCAAATTTCACTGAGCTTTGTGGTCTACGTTATGCTCAATTAACCCTACCAATGTTAAGGACTACTTTGTAAAGTTTACAAACCAGCTCAGGCCAATAATAGAATTACCTACTTTAGTATCAATACTCATGAAGTCGTACCGATACACATGGACGTTATTTCAGTTGAAGTTTAATGTGGGTATCGGTACGGAACCGTCCGTATCGATAAGCAATGCATCCTTAAATTTCTAGTAGCAAAATTCAGTATCGGTATGGACTAAGCCGTACTGGTACCAGGCTAACATTGAAAATGAGGATCGATACGAGGCCAACCCATACCGGTGCTCCGGCTATTTACCAAATTTTAGTGTTGAAATTCGTACCGATGCACCCTAGTCTATAACAGTACTCCATTTAACAGTTTTGTCCAAATTTGTACACCTATACTGATACGCACCTGCCCGTATCGATATGCCCTATTCTGTAATGTTCTATTTTATCTGGTTTTAATGCTTTTAATCTTATTTAAACTTTTCCATTCAATGATAAACTTGTAAGCCATATTTCTAGTTTGTTCAACTTACTAAATGTCAAGTCTTGACTAGTTTAGACATGCAATGCATCAATTATCCCATTATGTACCTTTTAGGCCAAAATGCTTATTATTGTCTTCAAAATGACCATATAATAAATACCAACCTATGAATAACATGTTCATAGCACAATATTATTCTTTTAATCAATGAGCCAATTTAGTTGTCAAATCTCTATATTCATGACATGTCATATTTCTACCACAATAATTATAAAATAGAATATTTATAAATCAATGTAATGACATAATCATGTACATATTCATGCCATATGCCACCATTCTAAGAGATAAAGAAATGTCAATAAAATGCATTAGGCTTACTTAGCCTAAGTGAGGTAGTAACCTTGCATAACAATATGTCGATATTCTTCAAAAAAACAATATGCCGATAATTATGATTTGCATAAAATCAATAAAACATATGGTGTCATCGATGCAACCATGTCATGCCTTGTACATATCACACATATACAATCCATAACATAAGATCATTTTCATGATTTATTCTTATTAGTCTTAATTATTAACCTTAACTAAATTCGGTAAAGTCTTCAATACTTTATTTTCCCTTGGAGCTCATTGAACATAGGTACCGGTGGTCAATAATTCACATAGCCCAAAGCACAAAGCAATGGCTAGGGTCGATTTAATAACAATGAGTCAATGCTTCTTCCTTCATCATTCATCATCTCCCCCTAACCGCCGACATTGCCAATACAACGCAGGATCGTTACCCTTGAGCCGTAGCTCATGAACCGTAGTCTTAATATACCATGTACAATGCTAAAGTGCCCAAAATTTTTTATTATCAATGTCTTATGTTAATAAACGAGTATTAGCTCCTAGAATCCTTGTCAATAATCATAATAAGCATAAAAGTTCTAAAGCAATATTTCGATGATAATTTGATAATGAATTCGATGTATTTACTAGCTTCAGTATATTCAATCATTTTAATGTGAAATCAATAATTTCTCTGCAATGACAATGTAAGGTCAACATCATTCCCCATGCTATAATCACATTTCAATACAAGCTATAGTGCAAAGCAAATCGAAAAGACTTACCCGTGCCTTCAATGCCATGAATATTGCCACCCACTAACTTGAAGAGAATCAATTCATATGTTTATAAATAATACAATAAATACATAAAAACAATAATCGAAATTATACTATGCCATCCGAGGTAATAAACTACACTCACCGATATATCTAAGATTTCTAAGCAACCTGAAGCGCTAAACCGAGCTTATAATGATAAAAATATATATATAATATACGTGAAACATATCCTTTTTACAAAGCCATCTGGTATCATATTACTATTATACTTTCCATGTGTCAAATGAGGGAGATGAGTTTTTATGATTTATCAACTCCATTGAAAAATTTAGGAAACAACCCAACTAAGTATTTCCAACCTTTTTTTTTCATTTTTTTAGAGACAAATAAGTATAATATATATATATATAATTATCCTCTGCATGTCTGATTTCCATATGCTATGTGTCACCTATATATATAATTATTATTTCTAAATTGTCCATGACTAAACCCTCCTCAGGGGATTTTTTATTTATTTTATTTTTCTTTTCATCTTACCGAAAAAGTGGTTAGCTAATTTAGCTTACTTTTCTTTCTTTCTTCCTTTACCTTTACACATGTAATATCAAGAGTTTGCCACCCAATATGGTGACTAATGTCTTCTTAATTATGATACATTTATCCTAAAGGCCATTCCACTATTCTATACTTATGACATTATATTTTATATCCTTTTAATTTAGTCACTAAGAGGTCTAATTATATACTTAATCCTTGTATGCTTCTATGTCTTAGACTTAAACATTCTACATCATTTTATCATATTTTAGCCAAAGACCTCATGTTTGTAAATTTTATGATTTAGTCCTTTATTCAGACTTTAAACATTAAAGCAATAACTTATCATTTGTTCACATTCAATAATCTATATTTTTTAAATTCTTTTAACTATCCGAATTCGAATTTTTAGTCACCCGAAACCGGATTCTGACTAGTACAATTTTTGAGGTGTTTCAACCAGTTTGAAAAATAATATTATTACAAGAAACCCAATCTAACAATCTCAAATCAAAACCAATATTGCAATTCAAATATCTTTAAGAGTTTCATACAGAGTAAAAACAAAGATTTATGGAAAAAAACCAAAGTTCCCTCAGAAAAAATCAAATGCTAATTTTTAATCACTGGATTATCAGCATTAGCATGGTTTCAAAACTTCAACCATCATTGGGAACAATTAACAAGCACTAATAATAATAATTTGCAAAAATTAAAATAGAAATAAAATACAAAAGCATCAGAGATTAGCATATAATTCTTCAACAGAAAAAGATTCTGAGGGCTGTTTAGACTCAGATAAATGTTGGATAAAGAATCAATTCCCAGACCTTACAAAAAGGTCTCATAATGAGCTGGGATGATACATTTATCATCATCGACAAGGCAGGGAAGGGAAATCAAAACACGAAATCTTCTTTGATGAAAATAGAGAAAGAAAATATGAAAAGAAAAGAAAGAATTAAAGAGGAGAATCAAAGTATAGCATGTGGAAGAGGCGATGGAGAAAGAGCAGCAGCGAGGGTTTTTAAAGGTTGCGATGAGAAGGTCTAGGGTTTTTTACTTGGGTTAGGGCTCAACTTTATTCTGGCCGATTAGTTTTCAGTTTCCAGAAATACCCTTATTCTTTTATTTTAATTACATTTGTACCCAAAGATGAGAAGACAAATGGATATGGGTGTAAATGAACAGAGCGTTCGACGAACCGTTCGTATAACGTTTGTGTATGTTCGTTTATTAAGATAAAGAAATGAGTATGAACAAAATTTTTATGTTCGTTTAATAAACGAGCGAACACGAACAGAGGTGTGTTCGGTTTGTTTATGTTCACGAACAAGCTCGTTTATAGGTTCATTTATAAGCTCGTTTATAGGATGAAAATGTTTGTGGATGTATCTAAATACTACTTTTTGTTGTTGCTAAGTATGTTATATAAGTTCATGTTGAAATGTAAGTTTTATTTTGTTGCTTTTATTTTATTTATTTATTGTTAATTTACTTAATGTTTTTGAATATATAAACGAACATGTTCGTGAACACTTAAACGAACACGTTCGTGAACACTAAACATACGAACACGGATAACTTCAAAAATAAATAAACGAACACAAACCGAACATGAACACCTTTAAAATAAACAAACGAACACGATCATATTCTTGTTCATTCAATATAGGTTCATTTACACCCCTACAAAAGGACATCAAATTCTAAAGGCTTAATATAAAAAGGCTAATGGGAAACTTGACCCTGTAGTAAACTAAAATCAGTAATGTTGCTTCTATTTTTTTTGCATCAATTTTATCCTCGAAGTCATTCAATTGCATTAATTTTTTCCCTTAATCGACGTTGACCGTTAATGTGTTGACGTGACATTTAACGGTGCTGACGTGGTAGTCCATTGTGCTGACATGACGATACACATTTGATGATAATGTGGCAGAGGGTCTGGATTGATTTTTTAACTGACTACGAGGGTATAATTAATTTTTTGCCGAGTTCAGGGGCATAATTAATTTTAATTGAAAGTTCGATAACTTATTTAATATTTAAGCTAAAAATAAGTAATTATTAAAATTTTAAATGTTTAAAAATATCAAAAATTATAAATATAAAAAAATCAAAATTTAAAAATATTTATAAACCATGGAAAAAGTCGCTGTCTGTTTCTGATTATGTTAAGCCTACAAATGTTCCTTGAATATATTTTAATGGAATCATCATTCTATTAGAATAGTAATAAAATCAAAATTTTCCTTCATTCCTCTACATCAAATATTAATGAGCATCAATTTGATGTAAAAAAGCAAAAAAAAAAAAATGAGTTATATTGTTATTCAAATACATGATTGATTCTTTGAGTCCAATGATTTGATAATATGAAATTTGTTTGCTTTTGACCAGAAATTTCTCTGGTAAGGTGCAAGTTTATATGGATTAGGATTAACCTATGTGCAATCTACAAGAAAATCTAGATAAAAAGAAATATTGATCTTAATGTGGAGTGTTTGAGTGCACAGTGAGAGGCGTGAAAATCCGAAAATAAATATATAATAAGTGAAGGAAACCACTAGACTCCGAATGAGTATGCCATATAAAAAAGTATAAGTGACAAAAGGGTACTATGGATCTGTTGACAAGTCTGATAAATTTTGAGGATAATTTTTTTTAAAGAGAAGAGAGTTGTCATACCTTGAATTTGGGCATAAAGGTTTTGAGTATAAAAAGATTTAATTGTGAAATTTGTAAGCGAGGATTTAATTGAATAAAACTGAAGGTTTTGAGTATAATTCGTGAATAATGTGATTGCTATTATAGTTGTTGTTATTTATTTGTAATCACTCGTTTTTATTCGAATATGTATATAAACGTTTAATATTATTAAATACATATTTATTATTAGTATTACTATGTTGAATGCGTGGATGTATATATATTATTAACAGTGTATTGTTATTAATGTTTCATAATATTGCATGTCTAAATATTGTATGTGTGAATATATATATCATATGTGTAGTACGTAAATATATGTGTATATTGCATGAATATATATGTACATATATGTGTATGTATTATTACTGATAATATTATAATATGTATGTGTTTAAGTATGATTACGTGATTAATGTTTATTATTATACGTTTGTGTTAGTGCGTATTATATGGATATATATTAATATGCATGTATATCATCTGTATATCTTATTATTATTATTATTATTATTATTATTATTATTATTATTATTATTATTATTATTATTATTATTATTGTATGTAGTTATGATAAAACAAATTTAAAATAAAACCCAAACTATTATTTAGTAGTTCAAGTCCATTTACAATTTTATAACCCAAAACAATACAAATGGACCGTTAGGCCCAAAATAATTAAACCTAAAAACCCATATCTGATAACCCTAATTGTTTCCCCTTCTTATGCGCAGCCCATCCTGGACCGTTCGATCAGATCTTGATCTGACGGTCCAGATCAAGCCTGGTCATGGCCCTTGGACTCCCGAACCGCACGTGCAGCACACCACCGGGACTGTTGGCTTGTCCATGTGCCCACACGCTCAACGTTTCTACTCCCGACCACGTGCCATCCCGCCAGGAAACCCGCTATCACCAGAAATCACGTCGGCTTCCCTTAACCACCGAACATACACGAAAAATAAAAAAAGAAAACGATGTATGTTGGTCATTATCATCAACAGTAGGATGTACTTAGATTCGAATTAAAAAGGGAGGATTTCAAAATCAACACCATCATCAACAGTTCCTAGAGCCTAGGTTTTATTATTATGACCATGTATCCGGATTTATAGAAAAAGAAATGGAGACTAGTTGTAACCAGATTCCAGAATCAATAAAAAAAACCTTCAGAGGTATACCATCCTCTTTATTTACATGCATGCATATATTCAAAAAAAAGAAAAGAAATAACAACAAAAAATAAAAATTGAACGAAAAGGTTAGGGTTTACCCTCGCCACCGTGTTGGTCCTTTGCCAGTGACAAGCCCTCACCTTTGACCGAGTAAGGTGAACCGGGGATGTTTTATTTATGTAATTTATATTATATGCATATGTCATAAATATTATGTTATTTCGAATACTAATGTATAGTAAATAGTATATTTTTCATATTTTTACATGAAGGGATGTTTTATTTTAATCATGTATATTTACTTGTTAATATATGCACATGGGTACTTTGTTATTTAATATTTGTTTACCCTTTATATATTCATCACATTTTAATTTACCACGTTTATATTTATCACATGTAGTTTAGGCCTCTTGATTCCGGTATTCTAATGGGAGTGTTATCCCGGTCTCCAGGTATCATCTCCTTTGGTACCACATATATCAAGCCATACTTAATATTCGAACCATACATTTTAGAAACTAATTTTTAAATTAAATCATTTTTTTATCATTACAATACGAACCCTATATGTATCAATTTTGGGCGTAGCAGGGGTGCTAACCATTCCTCGTACGTAACCGACTCTCAAACCCAATAATCTTTGGTTTATTTTTTTAGTGTCTGGTCTACCTCATCTAAGTGACCGGTGGCGACTCCATACTTTTCAAAATACAAGTTTTTTTTCTAAAATCTCCCATTTTTAAATAATTTTTCAACAAAAGCGGGAAAAACTACCCCATACACGATTTTATTAATTTTTTGTAGCGGCTTTTAGAAAAAAGTCACTACAGCATGGCGACTCCACTGGGGACCAATTTTTTTCAAAAAATAAAAAGGAGTCAAACCTTAAATGAGCTCATATCGTAATTCGATTTAATTTAACTTTTAATTCCCAACCTTATTTTTTTACCATTTTTGTCAGCATACATTAGTTTTAGAAACCTTAAGTGGGAGTGATTACTTCGCTTCGTGGGGTTTTCACCTCCGTATAGTGTTGTAATTCACTTCCGGGATTCGGTCCTTATATTTCGTTGGGTCCTCACCCTCTATGGTATAAGGGTCGTATTCCCTCGAATCGATGTCCAAGCGATAGTTTGAGTGCCATTTTCTTTAGATCCAAACCGCATGCAGTGGCTCGTAGGAACCCACCCTTTGTTAGAGTCATGTCGTTATGCTGCCCGTTTAGGATTAACCCTTTAGGTCTTATTTACTTTTATCCATTGTACGTACTTTTTATTCGCTTCCAATTAATTGCCTTATTTTGTTGTTGAATATTTAATTTATTTATTTGATTGTTTCGCTCTGCTGACTTGTTTGTTTTTTGTTTTTTTTTCTCTTTTGCATCCAATTTGCATTTCATATCATACATAAATTTTCATTCTAGAACAGTCCAATTTATAAGACAGTCGAAAATAAGAGAGAAGTCTGTGATACCAAGAGCTACAATGCTACAGTATCGAGTTGGGTCGAACGAAGACCAATGAAAAGGGGTTCAACAATGAGAGTAAGAAGGCGGTGTAGCTTGGGCGCACGTTTCAAGATTCAACTCATTTGCACCCAAATCTACCAAGGAAGAGACTTTTGTCTACACTCTGCCCGCACAGGCAAGCAACCTTTCAAAGGCCCCTAGGTATATAGATGTTACTGTCATGGACCTTTCGGTTAGTAGAAAAAGAGAACCACAAGATTGCCACTCAGAATGGAGACGATGTCAAATAGAATACAAATATTCTTTCACTAAGTTGAGATGCCTAGACAACTGTTATCTTTAATTCATTATGTCAGCTTCTTGTAATCAAACATATTCTCATAAATGATGGTCTTTCTAAGGATTGTTCAAGAATCAACACACATTTGCATTCCTTATCGCATTTATTTTTATCACATTTGTTAATGTCAGCTATCAGTTTGTGCATTCTTATGACATATCATAAAATAATGAAATTAACTGGGATAATTTCATGTCAGAAAGATTGACTTTGGACTACAATTATTCTACACCAGTACGATATTTGTTTGTGAATCAAGACGATGGAAGACGGAGTGCTTAATTTGGAGCAAGGACAGAGAAATCTCGAGACCCGTTTGGATAGAGCTGAACAGAGAATTAGTGATTAGATTATGCAATCACAAGCTGCGATTATGGCCCAGATAACCGCTCTACTGAAAGGAGACGACAAGGAAGAGACCTCCAGTGTCCTGACCAAAGATCAAGAAGGGAACATAGCTCGCACAGAAACATTAAATCCTGAAGGGAAAATGTACATTGGTACTGCAGGGGCATCTACAGCCCACCCAGCAAGGACATCTACGAGTCAACCTATCGGTTTAGGGGCAAATTGTGAAGATGAAGAACCTAAGTCAGGAAAGAGGATTAAGAATAATATGGGTGAGGTGTACGAGGAGAAATTTCGTTCTTTTGAAAAAAAGACTTGAAGTCATAAAAGGGATGAATGAACAAGGAAATGAAGCCATCGATTTAAGTCTTGTAGAAGATTTAGTTCTCCCACCAAAATTTAAAGTACCCGACTTCGAGAAGTACGATGGGACCACTTTCCCCTCAGCACATATCACAATGTATTGCTGGAAAATGACGACATTCCTCAAGAATGAAAAGTTACTCATCCATTGTTTTCAAGATAGTTTAACAGGGTCATCAATTCGTTGGTACACTCAACTCCGTCGAGCTGACATTAAGTAATGGAAAGACCTATCAAAGGCTTTTGTGGACCAATACAAGCATATAACAGAGATGATTCCGAGTAGGTTCCTACTACAAAGTTTGGAACAGAAACCTAACGAGAGTTTTCGCCGATATGCTCAACAATGGCGAGACTTGACAGCTTATGTTCAACCCCTAATTCACGAAGGAAAAGTCATTCCTATGTTTGCGGGCACTCTAAAGGAAGTGTTATACGATCACTTGATAAGTCATCCTACTGTTGGCTTTAAGAAATTGGTCATGACTAGAGAGCACCTCGAGGATACCATTAAAAAAAGGAAAGATAAATGATCCTACAACACAACTCCTTAGAAAGAAGAAGATTCTCATGTTCATATAGTAGGTTCTCACTCCACCACTCAGCCTCGAGGTCGTCCATGTAATCAATCCTCGCGGCCAGCGAAGCCTACAAAGGCGTTTTATTCAATTCCTATGAGCTACACCGAGTTGGTCCCAACACTTGTTGAAAATATGTTGCTGACTCTTGTCCAATCCAAGCTAAAAGGTCCTCCCAATCCCAAGGGATATGATGTCAATGCAATTTGTAGCTACCACTTGGGGAGTACGGGCCACATAACGGAGATTTGTGGAGCTCTAAAGAACAAGGTCCAAGGTTTGATTGAGGCTGGTTTGCTGAAACTTTGAGAAAAAGCTGGTGGATATGAATTTTGGGGAAATGTTGATTTCCCGATTTATATTTGTTGATTCCTTGCATTTTGAATTTTTCTTTTGAATTAATGCATTGAATCAAGTTTGCTATTTTTTCCCAGAAATAGCAAAGATCCTTTTATATGGGGCATGTTTGTAAATTTTCATTCTAATGAAAGTTGCATTTTGCTTAACATACAATGTCGTTGAAAGCACATATATGTATATCCGTTCTTGCCTTTTTAGGTCACTGGATATCAATTGCAAGATGTGACATCAATTTTGAGATCAATTGAATGTCGTGATAACAATGAGGTGTGATCCCCCTAACAGACTCTGGTCAGCAAAACAAGATTACTACTCCTTTGATGATATTCGATGATGAAAAAGTTCCAAATTTTAACCGAAACAGTTGCTTGAAATTGAAATTCTAAGCGTAGTCTTATGTTCTCTAACGGATTGTAATTAATGGCTAAAAATATATACATATATATAAAAGAAAAGAAAAGAGAAAAGAAAAGAGAAGAGAAGAAAATAAATAAATCTCGGATCACTTTCTTGGAGCCGTAGGATTGACAAATCTAGTAAGGAAGCTTTGTTGCACCTTTCAAGACCCTGGCGTCGAAGATGAATCCTTGAAGATACGATTACAATTATTATTATATAATAATAATAACACAACAGTGATTGGAAGCACACACTTGCACATAGAATGTTATTCTTAGAATGATATTTTTGCACTCCAACGGTTAAACAAATCCATTTTTTGGGACAAAGCAAAAAGTGAGAATTGAGAAGGAGTAGTCTTTTGCAGCAACGCAGTAATCATGAGGATGAACCGAGTCACATCAAGGGGATTTTACGACTTCAAGCGCCACAACATTTAAAGTCTTCATAGACACAAGCTATACTTGGAATGATCCCAAAAGGTTGAATTTGAGACGCTCTTACACTTGATATCCAAAGATTCTATTCTTTTTTTTTCTTATATAGATTTTGGTTTCAAGGTCCTGTATGTTAATTCAGAAGGGAACCTTTCATTAAGATACCGATTAGCAAACTGACATTTTATAAGCAAAAGGATTTCTTTGTATTGCTTTAGAGATGATTTTCTAAATGCAAGGTTGATGCAAATGATCAACTGGGCATAGACGATGGGCATTATATGACAAGAATCGATAAAAACACTTTTTGAGGTTAATGGGGCATCATTGTCCATAAATCAACAAAGATTTTCTATACATAGAAATTCAGATCAAGACAGACGAGAGATGTCACAATCTTGATAGAATTTGAAAAAGTTAAAGGGCTTTCTTGAATAAAGAGATGTTCTCGACCGAAGTTACTTGACCTGAAATGTTGAAAGGAGAATTATCTACAAAATTTTGGGGGTAAAGTTTTTTGGAGCATAAGAATGATGAATGGTTGTAGTCCCAAGACGAAGCCTACCTAACCAGAAAAATGATGACATGAATATTAAGACTGAGAATATTATTATACATAGACAAATGCATCTCTGCATCATGAAATATGTTCAAGCATCATCTTTATCATAGTTAATTGAAAAGTATTTGTACAGGAGATTAAACAGGTAGCTTTTAAAAGGATGAATTCGACAAGGAGTTTTTGCACCTTTGCACCGATCAAGAAGACATGCACTTGAGTGTCACTTACCTTGATTACTTCGAAAAAGAAAGAGAAGAGAGAAAAAGAGAAGAAAGAAAATATAAAAAAAGAAAAAGAGAGATTATCCAACAGTCTTCAATCAAGATGTCTCTATTTTAGTGTAACACCCTGGTTTTGGGCCTAGGAGTTTTCTAGGTTGTTTAGACGGTCCGTTGGATCGCATTAGGGGATTCGAGTCAATTTCGGGATTTAATTTGAAACAAATATTTTCAAAAGGGATAAAAATATAGAAAAATTATCTAAAATTATTATTTAATATGGAAACAATTTTGGTAAAATCAATTTTACAAAAGGAGTCTCGGAATTGGACATTTTGGTTAGTGACCAAAATGTAAAGTTTTCAAAACTATTTTTAGTGACTGTTTTGTAAAAGGGTCAAAACTTTGAATCTTTAAGGATCTATTTACCCTAAATTATAAGATTAGACTTTTCCCCTTAATTAGATATTTTTAATAGTTTAAAATAATGTAAAAAGGATGGAGAATTAAATTGGTTAATTAAATGCTTTAAAACAAAATTGACGTATCTAACTTTTCACAAAAGAGATTTTCTCTCCAATTCTCTCCAGCCAAACACTTCTTTTCTCTTCAAATCTTCAGGTAAAATATTCTTTCAATAAATCTTTTGATTTCCAATTGAGATATGATGATTTCCTAATAAAATTTATTTGTTTTCTCATTGTTTTACTATGAAATTCATCTAATTAAGGGGGAAAACAGCCATTAGAGGTGAGGTTCGTTCTTCTCCTCTAATATAAGGTTCTTTATTGAAATTCCCAAGTTCTTGATCCTTTACTTATGATGTTTAACTTGTTTTGATGATTTAATTGAGGAAAATGGTTAAATCAAGGTTTAAATGATGAAATTGATTTAATCTCATAATGGTTCTGTTTTCTCATGCTGTGGATTGATATAGATCATGATTTTGATTTTGAATGATGTTAATAAGATGGTTCAATCATCGGAATCCCGAAACTAATTGAATTCCTAATTTTCTAAGTTGTTAGTTATGTGTTTTGAGGAAGAGTAGAGGTTTTATGAATGCTGAAGGTATAAGGATGTTAGAGACGTGTTAATTGATGTTAATTGATGGGTTAAGATGTTAGATTGAGGTTGGGTAATGATTAGAAGAAGTTTGATGTGTATTTCGGATGTTGTTGGGTGGTTTTTGGTAAAGGATATTGAGGATTGTGTTGCTGTGTTGTCGACTGCATTTTGATGCAATGTACTCTCTATTTTTGTGTGGATAAAACAAGGGAAGTTGGTCCTCAAGCTTGAGATTTGGTTTCAGATGCTTTGGAGGTGAAATTATCGTATCAACAAGCGAGGTTTTGCGCGTCGGTGAGTGAGAACGTGTTTACAACTTTGCAAAGGTTTGAAAGTCGTGTTTGGGAGTTTAGATCAAGCTTTAAATGCTGGTCTAAGTTTGAAAGTGAGTAAAGGATAAATTCTCTCTCGAAGTCGGTTTGGCATTTGGATTTATGCGCTTGTTTTCACAGTTTGGATGACTCGCTGTTTATGCATGATATGAGCATGGTTTAATGCTGGAATTTGACTATGAAATATTGTTGATGCATTGTGAAAAGATGCATGGTTAATTAATGTTTTAGAACATTGTTAAATGTAAGGTTTGTTGCATTGGTAAGTTGGTTTAATTGATGCATTTGGAAACAGTGAGTTGATGTTGATAAATTGAATTATATTGGAAAGTGATGAAATGAAAATGGTTTGAAAATGTTATCGGATATAGTTGGCCAGCCATAGGATTGATAGTGCACTATAAAAAGTCATCTTGGATGTTGAGGGGTTTTGATTCGTGTACCGAAAACTCCATCCAAGTACCTTAACGGTTGAGGGGTTTAGATCTTTGTACCGAAGACTCTCGTTAGTAGGTTATACGTCCAACCGATGTGTGGGGTTGAGATTTTACCTTGATTCTAGTTGAGATGGCATGAAGTATTGGGAACACTTGTTGAATCCATGTATCTGATGTTATGTTTTGTAAAGTGGAACTTGGTTAATGATCACTTGTATGCCAATATAATTGTTATTGTATCATGAGATGGATTATGTTGTTTAATATGAGTTTAAACATGTTTTACTCTTTAAAACTTGCATTGGTAGTATGCATGGGAAAGCTTAAATTATGGGTAGCATTGGTAGTATGCATGGGAAAGCTTAAATTATGGGTAGCATTGCTGTTGAATCCATGATACATGATGCATATTGTTTAATATGATGTTTAAGAAATGTTAAGTGCATGGTTTAAGTAAGGCATGATGTTGATGTGTTGATTTAAAAGTGTTTTTGAAAAGAGGTTTTCAAAAGAAGTGTTATGGTTTAAATTGTATTGATGGTTGCTGGTTTTAAAGCATTCCTCACTAAGCCTTGTGTGCTTACGCTATCTTTTTCCATCAATTAAGAACATTAAGGGTCAAGGACAGCGAGAAAGCTAGGAAGGAACCCCAAAGACTTATTTTCAAAGTATGGTTTGAACGTTACCTAGTAGTAATAAATGAAATGTGTCAAATGTTATTTTGGGAGGGTTTTCGGATGAACTCCCTGTTTAAGCAAGTTGTAATGGTTGTTTGGGTTTTGCTTGAGGATTAAAGTGGTTGAGATATTAATAGATTTATGTTTGGATGTGGACTAGGAAGCATGCCTATAGACTTTGTGATTGATTGAGCTAGACTTGTTAGGTTGGCTTAAAATGTCATATGTTGATGTTTAAGCATGTTGAAGTTGTTATATGATGTTTAGATGTGTGTTAAGGTTGATTGAAGTGAGCCAAAGTGTCATATGTTGGACCTAGAGGTCATTACAGGCCTCTGCATACCAGTACGGGTACCTCAGGATCGGTATGCAGGGTTCTATTGAGGCTCAAATTGTCGAATTAAAGCTACGGGTATCGGTACGCTTAGCCACCGTATCGGTATGCCTTGAGGAAAATGTATGCAGGTACCGGTACACGGGTTCAAGTATCGATACAATCCCTTTGATTTTAACATGCCATACCGGTACGCAGGGTACTGTATCGGTACGCAATTTGGTTACTGGAATTCTGAGTTTTGAGAAAATGTGAAGGGGATCGGTACGGGTCAAAGCAATACCGGTACAGGTTGGTCAACACACTGTATCGGTACAGGTATAAGTGTATCATTATGTCTGTTAATCCATATTGGTACGGGCTTGCCTGTATCGGTACGCTATGCTGTTTTTAAGCAATCTTGTTTGCTGAAGTTTGGAAAGCTTGCAAATTAGTCCCTGATTGTTACAGATGCAATTGAATGAATGTGAATGATTATTTTGAGCTAGAAATTAACCTACGAGCATATAATGGGACTAATCAAGGATGGTTAATTCAAATTGTAACAAAAACCCTATAATTTTTAAAAAATACATTTTGGTCCCTGTTATGAATTGTTGTGTAATTGGGATCCGTTTCGCAATCGTTTTAAATGTAACATTTTCGATGAAACTCAAAATTTTTAGAAAGTTAATATTTTGCATCTAGACAAGATAAAAGAAAAAAAATAATGAACCAATTTAGGTTATTTAGCTCGAGTTTGCTTTGGCAAACCTAATATGATCCTTTTAGTTTGGTTTCAGCTAGGCCGGGCTAAGGGGGTTACATTTGGTGGTATCAGAGACAACTTTACGAAAAATTAGGATGTTTTCAGTGTTTGTATAATCCTGTTAGCTATGCACGGTGTTTTTTTATATGTATGTTGTTTGAATTATGCTAAGTTGGGTATTTTTGGGACACATTGCCTTATTATTACATATATGAAATGATTTTGATTTGAAATGGAAGTCTTGAATCCTTACTTGAAGCTGGCCCGATTGATTTTGTTTTGGTGTAATTATCATGCCTTAGATACAAACATATATGATGCCACCGATAAGAGAATTGCGATCTAGCGAAAACACTATTGCCGGAGGGTAGGAAGTTGGGGGCGAGATTGTACATCCCGAGGGATTGCTGCCTCCTCTGCCTAATCCACCTAAGGAAGTAGAGCAAGTACCACATGCACCACCTAGTCCAGTGTTTGGTGACATGACACCTTTGGTTCAGGCGATAATAGGAGTTTTTCGAGCCGAGATGGCTGGAGTCCATGTACCCGCACCAGCATTTGCTACTGCTACTAATTCGAGATTACTATTAGAGCGTATTTGCAATCTCAGAGGATTTGAGTTTAGAGGGTTGGCACCTGAGGTATCCGAAGAGTGGTTTGCCAGTACATAGCAGATTTTGGTTCAGATGGGGTGCAATGATGAGCATAAGCTGGGATGTATTGTATCCCTATTACAGGGTGATGCATACAGTTGGTGGACCACTATAATCTTGGGCATAGAAGCTGGTGAAGTGACATGGGAATTCTTTTAAGATGCCTTCGAGAAGAAGTATCTGGGAGTTAGATACTTGGATGAAAAGAAACGTGAGTTTATGGCCTTGGTTCATGGCAATATGACAATATCCAAGTATGAGGTGTAGTTCGTGAGGCTAAGCCAGTATATGCCTGAGTTGGTGCCAGATGAAAGGCATCGCTATGAGCGGTTCTGATATAGATTGGTGCAGGATGTTAAGACATACATGTTGCCCATTGATTACACTAATTTTGACGTGTTGGTTATACGAGAAAAGGATATTGATCAGAGTTTGGGTTTATCTTACTGTTTCAGAGGTTCAGGCTTAGAGAAGAGAGCTATGAATTTCAGTTCTAGAGGTGGTCAGTCTAAGAGGCACCGTGATAGGAGGTTCCATTCGGACACGAGACGTGGTGGAGATGGTGCAGGACGAGGATCATATGGACCGGGTGCTCAGGCCTGGTCTGTGCATAACGTATGTTGGTTTTGTGGATCGAGGGATCATCTGAGGCGAGACTGCCCATATTTGGCCAGAGATGGGCATGCTCTTGTGGTTGTGGCTGCCAATTCTTGTTGAAGTTATGGGTCAGCAAAATATATGAGACGTGACTGTTCTTTGCTTGCTAGAGGTAGGTAGTCACAAGCACATGTTGTTGCACCACCTCGAGGCCTTAGACGCGGCCGTGGTACCTTCTAGCCGAAGGAGAAAGGACAGAGGACTATGGCACATACAATGGCGGTTAGACTCGAGGATGGTGGACCTACAAGGATCTATGCTCATCGCGAAGGGAGGAATGACACGGACGTAATAGTAGGTACCTTTACCTTGCATTCTATGTCATTATTGTCTTTAATAGATTCTGGATCTATGCATTCATATATTTTGCATGAGCATGCACATTTGCTTGGTATACCGGTAGAAATGCTTGGTGTGGGTATGCAAGTAACGAGTTCTTCTAGAGAGACAGTTGTTACGAGGAAGTTATATCGGAGATGTCCTCTGATGGTTCAAGGACATGTGTTTATGGCTGATTTGATAGAGCTATCATTCCATGGTTTCGACGTGATCTTGGGTATGGATTGGTTGGCTGAGCATCGGGCAATGGTTGATTTTGAGACAAAGTGGGTTTCGTTGAAACTTGTTGATGATTATGAGGTTGTAGTGGAGGGTGAGAATGTTAAGTTCTTATCCAATGTGGTTTCAGCTTTGAAGCACTAAAGTTGCTAGAGCGTGGATGTCAGGCATACCTAGCCTATGTTATGAATTTGAATGTGGAGGAAGTGCGAACTAGAGATGTCTGCACTGTTTGTGACTTTTTGGGTGTATTTTCGAAAGAGTTACCTAGTTTTCCACCGGATAGAGAGGTGGAGTTTTGCATTGAGACTTATGCAGATTCAGCTCCGGTGTCGATTGAACCATATCGCATGGCACCAAAGGAGTTGAAAGAGTTGAAGACACAAATCCAAGAGCTGTTGGACCGTTGTTTTATCCGACCTAGGGTTTCGTTGTGGGGAGCACATGTGTTGTTTGTAAAAAAGAAATGTGGTACTTTGAGGATGTGCATTTATTATCGGAAACTGAAGAAGTTGACGATTAAGAACAAGTATCTTTTACCACGAATTGATGACTTGTTTGATTAGTTCTGGGGTGCTATGGCGTTTTCCAAGATTGATTTAAGATCTGGATATTATCAGTTGAAGGTTAAAGACAAAGATGTGCCAAAGACAGCTTTTCGTAGAGGTACGGGCATTATGAGTTCTTTGTGATGCCATTTGGGTTGACAAATGTGCCTGCAATGTTTATGGACATGATGAATCAGGTGTTCTATAAATTCTTGGATCAATTCGGAGTAGCGTTCATTGATTATATTCTTGTGTACTATCGTATCGAGGAGGATCATGATCGACGCTTGTGCATTATGTTGAAGACCTTGTTGGATAACCAGCTTTATGCCAAGATAAGCAAGTGTGAGTTTTAGATTAAAGAAGTGGTTTTTCTCAGTCATATTGTATCAGCTGAAGGTATCCAAGTGGATTCTAAAATGGTAGAGGCAGTTGTGGGTTGGAAGCAACCAAAGTCAGTGATAGAAGTTCGTAGTTTCTTGGGTCTAGCTGGTTATTATCGACGCTTTGTGAATGGTTTTTTGAGGGTTGCTGCTCCGTTGACAAAGTTGTTGCACATGGATGTACGGTTTGAGTAGACGGAAGCTAGACATCAAGCTTTTGAGAAGTTGAAGGAAGCTTTGACGCAAGCTTCAATCTTGATTCAACCTCAGTTAGGGAAAGAGTTTGTGGTCTATAATGATGCATCCTACGTTGGGTTAGGGTGTGTATTGATGCAAAAGGGGAAAGTTGTGTCTTATGCATCGAGATAGTTGAAGGTGCACGAATGCAACTACCCTACGCATGATCTTGAGCTCGCTGCGGTAGTGTTTGCGTTGAAGATTTAGAGGCATTACCTTTATGGTGATAAGTGTATTGTATACACGGATCACAAGAGTCTGAAGTATTTGATGTCGTAAAAAGAGTTGAATCTTAGGCAACGAAAGTGGTTGGAGTTGTTAAAGGATTATGAATTAACAATTGAGTGCATCTGGGGAAGGCTAATGTCGTAGCTGATGCTTTGAGTAGGAAAGCTGTTGTGGAGTTGGGGGCTATATTTGTGAGGTTGAATGTGACTTGTGATGGATGGTTGTTGGCTGAGATGGAAGTGAAGCCATCTCTGTAGTAGTTGGTTAAGGAAAAACAACCTTATGATAAAGCATTGGTACCGCATGTCAAGAACATCATGGATGGAAATCCTACAGATTTTCACTTTAATAGTGATGGAATGTTGTGCTTAAAAGAGCAGATAGTAGTGCCTAGTGATGAGGAGTTGAGGCATATGATCTTGACCGAGGCACATCTAGTCCTTTCGATATGCATCATGGTAGTACTAAAATGTATCTAGATTTGAAGAAAGAAGTAGGAGAGGATCACCATGGATTTTGTGTCGGCTGAACATCAATTTTCTTTCGGATTGTTACAACTGTCAAAAATTCCAAAGTGGAAATAGGAGAGGATCATCATGGATTTTGTGTCGGGGTTGCCGTTGACACCGACTAAAAAGGATTCCATTTGGGTGATTGTTAATCGGTTTACAAAGTATGCACATTTTCTTCCAGTACTTATGACGTATACTTTGGATAGGTTGGCAGATTTGTATGTTGCTAAAATTGTGAGGTTGCATGGGGTACCTAAGTCGATTGTTTTGAATAGGGATCTGCGGTTTACAACAAGGTTTTGGAAATGCTTGCATCGAGCTTTGGGTACTCGCTTGAATTTTAGTACATCGTATCATCCTCAGAAGGATGGCCAGTCTGAACGTGTGATTCAGATTTTGGAGGATATGTTGAGATCTTTCATCATTGAATTCCAAGGAACCTGGAAAGGCAGTTGCATTTGGTTGAGTTTGCGTACAATAATAGCTATCAAACTAGTATAAAGATGGAACCGTATGAAGCCATGTATGGTAGGAAGTGTCGTACGACTTTATGTTAGGCTGAGGCTGGAGAAAAGTATGCTTCTATACCTGATGTGTTGAAAGACACGGATAAGAAAGTAAAGCTTATTTGTGAACGCTTGAAGGAGGCCTCAGATAGGCATAAATCCTACGTGAATTTGAAGCGTAGAGAGGTTGAGTACACAGTTGGTGAGAAAGTGTTCTTGAAAGTTTCACCTTGGAAGAAGATGATGCGCTTTGGGCGTAAAGGGAAGTTGAGTCTGAGGTTTGTTGGATCGTATGAGGTGCTGGAACGCATTGGTCCTGTAGCCTATCGGCTAAGGTTACCTCCTGAGTTGGAGAAAATTCATGATGTGTTTTATATGTCCATGTTACGGAAGTACCATTCGGATTTGTCGTATGTAATGTCAGTAGAGGATGTTGAGTTGCGATCGGATTTGGATTATGATGAGGAACCAATAGAGATCCTTGACTCCAGTAGTAAAGTTCTTCGTGGAAAGAAGATTGAGATTGTTAAGGTGTTGTGGCGACATCGTGCAGTTGAGGAGGCCACGTGGGAGAGTAAGTCGGACATGGTTGATTAATTTTTGCATCTGTTTCCATCAGGTAAATTTTAAGGACAAAATTTCTTAAGGTGGGAGAGTTGTAATGCCCCAGTTTTGGGCCTAGGAGTTTTTACGTGGTTTAGAAGGTCTGTTGGATCGGATTATGGGATTCGAGACAATTTTGAGATTTAGTTCGAAACAAATATTTTTGGAAGGGATAAAAATATGAAAAATTTATCTAAAATCATTATTTAATATGTAAATTATTTTGGTAAATTAAATTTTACAAAAAGTGGTCTCAGAATTGGACATTTTGGTTAGTGACCAAAATGTAAAGTTTTTAAAACTGGTTTTTGTGAATGTTTTGTTAAATGGTCAAAACTTTGAATCATTAAGGAGTTATTTACCCTAAAGTCTAATATCAAACTTTTTTCCTTAATTATATATTTTTAATGGTTTAAATTAATATTAAAAAGTTAGAGAATTAAATTGGTTAATTAAAAGTTTTAAAACAAAATTGATGTAACTAACTTTTCACAAAAAAGATTTTCTCCCCAATTTTCTCTAGCCAAACACTTCTTTTCTCTTCAAAATCTTCAGGTAAAATCTTCTTTCAATAAATATTTTGATTTCCAATTGAGATATTATGATTTCCTAATAAAATCCATTTGTTTTCTCGTTGTTTTACTATGGAATTCATCTAATTAAGGGGGAAAATGGCCATTAGAGGTGAGATTCGTTATTCTCCTCTAATATAAGGTTCTTTATTGAAATTCCTAAGTTCTTGATCCTTTACTTATGATTTTTAACTTGTTTTGATGATTTAATTGGAGGAAATTTGTTAAATTAAGGTTTAAATCGTGAAATTGATTTAATCCCGTAATGGTTCTATTTTATCATGTTGCGGATTGATATATATCATGATTTTGATGTTGAATGATGTTAATAAGATGGTTTAATCATAGAAATCTCGAAACTAATTGAATTCCTAATTTTCTAAGTTGTTAATTATGTATTTTTTAGGAAGAGTGGAGGTTTTATGAATGTTGGAGGTATAAGAATGTTAGAGATGTGTTAATTGATGGGTTACGATGTAAGATTGAGGGTGGGTAATGTTTGGAAGAATTTTGATGTGTATTTTAGATGTTGTAGGATGGTTTTTGGTAAAGGATGTTGAGGATTGTGTTGATGTGTTGTTGATTGCATTTTGATGCAATGTACTCTCTGTTTTTGTGTGTATAAAACATGGGAAGATAGTCCTCAAGCTTGAGCTTTGGTTTCAGAAGCTTTGGAGGCACTACATGTTTTGAAAGCGAAATATGTGGTAAATGATCATAGATGATGATTTATGAGAATGGCATATGGTTTACAAATGTGATTATAAAGGTTGTTAAAATACATGGCTTAATGTATTTGTGTTAGATTGATTTGATGCATATGTAAAATAGTGAGGTAATGTTGTTTATTGAATATATTGGCAAGTGGCTGTGTTTAAAATGTTATTGGATCTAGTTGGCATGCCATAGGGTTTAGAGTGCACTATAAAAAGTCGCGTCATATTTTTCGAGGGGTGTTAAGTGTCCGTAATCTCCAACATGAGAACCACAATGGTTGCGATGGGTAAATGTTTCATTTTCTCTCGCTGGCGGATTTATACATCCAAACCGTAGGGTAGGTAAATGTTCCGTTACTTTGGTTTGAACTGTTGAGGTGGGCAAGTGTGTCGTTACTCCGATTGAGGAATGCATGTGAAGTGGTTGTGGGAACCACTTGAGAAATCCATGTATCTGATAAGTTTTGTGAAATGAAAAAGGTTGCTGGTTTTGAGTCACTTGAAATCCAATATATGAGATAATGTATCATGTGAAATGGATTGTGTTTGTATAAAGGGATTTATACATGTTTTACTCTTTAAGCTTGTTATAAAGGTGTTGTGTGAAGCTTAAATTAAGGTATAGATTGAATCCATGATACATGTGTTGAAAACGATTTAAATATGCATATTTGAGATGATATGAAAAGCATGAGATGTTTTGCCATGTAATAACTACAAGTTATTTGATATAAATGGTTTTTAAATACATTGATGAGTGTTTTGCTATATCCCTCACTAAGCTTATAGCTTACGCTCTTTTTTCCTCATCAATGCAGAGAAATAGCTTCTGGGCAGTACATGAGCAAGCGAGGATCCAAGGGTCGATATATTATAAAGTATGCTTTTATACATATTAAGTAGCAATAAGAAGGCAATGCGGCCGGGTTGTTTTAGGAGATATGTTTTTAGATACTCTCTGTTGTAATAGTTTGGATTAATGTTTTGGTATGTGGTTTTAAGGGTTGGGAGACAATAAGCGTGCTTGGGTAGAAATCAATGTCATAGGAGAGTCCTTGTTTATGCCATGCTTAGTGTAGACTCAATCTATGTTGCTATGTTTGATGATTGAATGTTTATGATGTCCTATGATGGTTAGAGGTTGAAGGGATAGCATTTGATTGAGCCAAAGTGTCATATGTTGGACCTAGAGGTCAATACAGGTCACCCCGTACCAGTACAAGTCCCTCAGGTTTCGGTACGCGGGGACCTGTCCAGGCTCAAAACGTTCAAACTTTCCTAGGCGTACCGATACGCTTGGTAACCATATCGGTAAGCATAGTGATGGAACATTGTTCGTTTTGGTACACGGGTTACCGTATCGATACGGTGTTTAGCTATTGGAATCTGAATTTTCAAAATACACAAGCCCGTACCGATACGCCTAGGAACCGTATCGGTATACCTTTGTCTATTTGTGTCGTTTTGATATGCTATGTACCCGTACCAGTACACATACCGTTAATTTAGTTGTAATAGCATCTGTAGTTTGAATCTTTGTATTTTGGTCCCTATTTCTTAATTGTGCAATTAAATGTGAATGAATGATCTTTTTGCGATGAGATTTAATATGAAGGCACGTAACATGACTAATTCAGGATTGGTAACTTTAATTTCATGAAAGTCCTCGTAAATATTGGAAATTATGTTTTTGTCCCCGTAAAGCGTTTTCGAGCAATTAGATGTCTAAACGACGCCCGATTGAGCTGTAATTTTAACCATGACTCGTATGAACACCTTAGGACCTAATAATGCATTTAGGTAAGATAAAATAAAAAATAGACTATTTTATTCATAATCTATTTGGGGTTTATTTAGGTAAACCTTAATGTAGCTCGCTCGGTTCGGTCTTTTGGCTAGACTGGGTCAAGGGGGTTACATTTGGTGGTATCAGAGCCAGGTTATGATTTTTGGGAGGTGGGTTATGGTTGTTTGGTTGATTGATGTTGTTTGAGTATGTTGTCTGACCTGTACGGTGATTGAGTTTGTGAAATTGTATTCGATATGTGGTATGTTTAGGGTGTTTAAACTTGGGAGGCATTGCCTTATTACTACTTGAGTTAAATGATTTTGTTTTTAAACAAGAGTGACTTGGATTCTTGCTGCGAGCTGGCCTAATTATTTTATTTTGTTGCATTATCATGTTTAGACTCATATTTTCGCGTCTGGGACCGAGACGAGAGACTAGAGCTCACATGGGTAGTGTGGTGGATACACACGATGATGAATTGCCTCCTCTTCCACCGAATCCTCCTGCTCGTGTTGGAGTAGAGGGAGGTGCGCCTCAGGCACCCCAAGCACCTGCTTTTGGTGATATGACACCGTTAGTTCAAGCGATGACGAGAGCTTTTTAGGCGGCCATAGCTGAAGTGTATGTATCTGTACCAGCACCTATAGTTGTTAATACTAGGTTACCTTTGGAATGTTTGCGAAGCCTTGGTGGTGTTGTGTTTAGAGGTTTGATTCCTAAAGCAGCCCAAGAATGATTTGCTAGTACTGAGAGAATCCTTGGCCAAATGGAGTGTACGGATGTACGCAAGCTGGGGTATATTGTGTCATTGCTTCAGGGCGATGCTTACAGATGGTAGACAACTATGATCGCGAGAATGGAACCTGCCAATGTTACGTGGGAATTCTTTTGAGAGGTTTTCAAGAAGAAATATTTGGGAACTCGATATAAAGATGAGAAGAAAAGAAAAAGGAGTTCATGGCTTTGGAGCAATGAAACATGTATGTTTTTTAGTATGAGATCCAGTTTGTACGATTGAGTAAGTATGCTCCTGAGTTGGTTTCAGATAAGCAACAGAGGTGTGAACGGTTCCGTTACGGGTTGATCAAGGAGGTGAAGACATACATGATGGCCACCGATTACACAGAGTTTGATGTTCTAGTTTCTCGAGCAAAGGACATAAAATAAAATTTGGGCTTGTCTATTCGTTCTGGGAGTTCTTCAGCGGGAAAAAGGAGTGCGGAGTCTAATGTTGGTAAGGATTGTTATAAGAAGCATAGAGATAGGAGGTACTATCTGAATCAAAGACAGGGAGGAAATGGTGTTGGGCATGGTTTTCAGGGTCATAATACCTTTGTTGGAGTTCCTGAGTGAGGAGGTGTGGTAGGAAGCATTTGGGGGAATGTTGGGGGTGCTATAGGCACATGTTAGAGTTGTGGATCGAGGGATCATCTCATGAGGAATTGTTCGCAGTTGGCCAGAGAAGGTCAGGCTCATATACCAGTTACTATGGCATAGAGGGGTCGTGGACGGCTGTGGACATTTCCAACGCAGTGATGATGGATAGAGAGTGGTAGCGCATACCGTAGCGGTTCAGCATGAGGAGGGTAGACTAGTGAGAGTCTTTGCTCACCGTGTAGGGAAGAATGATACTTATGTGATCGCAGGTACCTTTACCTTGCAATCTATACCTTTGTTATCTTTGATTGATTCCGGCTCTACACATTCCTACATTTTACACGAGCATACATGTTTGCTGCATTTACCTATAGATTTGTTAGATGTTGGTATGTGGGTAACAAGTTCCTTAGGTGAGACGGTTGTAGCTAGGAAGTTGTATGGGAGTTGTCCCTTGATAGTTCAAGGGCATGTGTTTGAGGTTGACCTGATGGAGTTACCATTTCACAGTTTTGATGTGATTTTGGGTATGGATTGGTTGTCTCAACACAAAGATGTAGTGGATTTTGAAGCCAAGTGGGTTTCTCTGAAACTTGCTGAGGATTATGAAGTTGTGGTTGTGGGCGAGAATGTAAAGTTCATGTCAAATGTGCTATCTACTTTAGAGGCACGAAAGTGGTTGGAGTTTGGGGGTCAAGCATACCTAGCCTATGTTATGAATCCGAATATGAAGGAAGCACATGGCCAGGATATTTGTACATTTTGTGACTTTCTATGAGTGTTTATGGAAGAGTTGCCTGGTTTGCCGCCGGATAGGGAGGTGGAGTTTTGCATTGAGGCGTACGTGGATACGGCTCTAGTGTCGATTGCTTCGTATCGTATGGCACCGAAAGAGTTGTAGGAGTTGAAGATGCAATTGCAAGAGTTGTTGGATCGTGGGTTCATTCGGCCAAGTGTATCACTGTGAGGAGCACCAATGTTGTTTGTGAAAAAGAAGGATGGCACGATGAGAATGTGCATTGATTATCGACATCTGAGCAAATTGACGATTAAGAACAAGTATCCTTTGCTGAAGATTAAAGACCAGTTTATGGGTGCTACAGTATTTTCTAAGATTGATCTGCAGTCGGGGTATTATCCGTTGAAGGTGAAGAATAAAGATGTGCCGAAGATAGCTTTTCGCACATGTTATGGGCATTACAAGTTCTTAGTGGTGCCATTTGGTTTGACAAATGCACCAGCAGTGTTCATGGATATGATGAATAGGGTATTCCATGAGTTTTTGGACCAATTTATGGTAGTGTTCATCGATGACATTCTTGTGCACTCGTGTACCGAGGAAGATTATGATCGACATCTCCGAATTGTGTTGCAAGTTCTGTTGGACAACAAGCTTTATGCCAAGCTAAGTAAATGTAAGTTCTGGATCAAGCATGGGGTTTTCTTTAGACATGTTGTTTCTGCCGAGGGTAATTTTGTGGATCCGCAGAAAGTTGAGGCCATTGTGAATTGGAAGGAACCAAAGTTTTTTTGGAAGTATGTAGTTTCCTTGGTTGGTAGGATACTACCGATGCTTTGTAGATGGGTTCGCAAAGATTGATACCCCTTTGACGAAGTTGTTGCAGAAAGATGTGAGTTTTTAGTGGACGGAAGCTAGGCTGCAAGCTTTCGACAAGTTAAAGGAAGCTTTGACTCAAGCTTCAATCTTGATTCAACCTGAGTCAGGGAATGAGTTTGTCGTATATAGTGATGCATTGCATGTGTGCTGATGCAGGAAGGATGGTTTGCAGCTTATGCATCTAGGCAGTTGAAGGTGCACGAGCACAACTACCGTATGCACGACATTGAGTTGGCCGCGGTGGTATTTCCCTTGAAGATTTGGCGACATTATCTGTACGGTGAGAAGTGTACCGTGTACACAGATCACAAAAGTTTGAAGTATTTGAGTTGTAGAAGGAATTAAACCTTAGGCAACGAAGATGGTTGGAGTTGCTTAAGGATTATAACCTAACGATTGAGTATCATCCGGGAAAAGCGAATATGGCAGCGGATGGCTTGAGTAGAAAGGTCACAGTGGAGTTAAGGGCAATGTCTGGAAGGTTGAGCTTAATACGAGATGGTGGGTTGTTAGCGGAGCTGCAAGTGAAGCCTTCGATGTTGCAAATGATAAAAGAGAAGCAACCCTATGATGAGACATTGGTGCCTCATGTTAAAGATATATTGGATGGGAATTAGACGGATTTTGGTTTTAATAAGGATGAAGTTTTATGCTTTAAGAGTCGGGTGGTGGTGCCGATGGATGTAGAGTTGAGGCACACTATCTTCACTGAGGCGCATTCGAGTCCTTTTGCTATGCATTTGAGGAGTACGAAGATGTATGAGGATCTGAAGAAAGAATATTTTTGGGTTGGTTTGAAGAAAGATGTTGCAAATTTTGTGGCTCGTTGCATGGTTTATCAACGTCTTAAAGCGGAGCATTAGTTTCTTTCGGGGTTGTTTCAACCGTTAAGGGTTCCCGAGTGGAAATGGGATAGAATCACCATGGATTTTGTATTCGGTTTGCCTTTGACGCCGTCAAAGAAGAATTCTATTTGGGTGGTCGTGGATAGGTTTACAAAGTATGCATATTTTCTGGCTGTGCATACGACATATACTTTGGATAAGTTAGCCGATTTGTGCATTGTTGAGATTGTGAGGTTGCATGGTGTACCGAAGTTTATTGCGTCAGATAGAGATATGTGTTTCACTACAAGGTTTTGGGAGTGTTTGCATAGGGCCTTGGGTACACGGTTAAACTTTAGTACTTCGTATCATCCTCAAACAAATGGTCAGTCTGAGCGTGTTATCAAGTGTTAGAGGATATGTTGCGGTGCTGCACCATAGATTTTCAAGGATCGTGGGAGAAGCAGTTGCCGTTGGTGGAGTTTGCTAATAATAATAGTTACCAAGCTAGTATCCAGATGGCACCATATGAGGCTTGTATGGTAGGAGGTGCCGTACGCCACTTTGTTGGGCGGAGGCAAGAGAGAAGTATATTTCTTTGCCAGATGTGTTAAAGAATACCAATGAGAAAGTAAAGCTTATTAGTGATCGTTTCAAAGTAGCTTCGGATCGACAAAAGTCTTATGCTAATTTGAAGCGAAGGGAAATTGAGTATGCAGTTGGTGATAGTGTGTTTTTGAAGGTTTCGCCTTTAAAAAAGGTGATGAGGTTTGGACAGAAGGGCAATTTAAGCCCTAGGTTTATTGGACCATATGAGGTGTTGGAGCGCATTGGTCTGTTGCATATAGATTGAGGTTGTCGGCTGAGCTAGAAAAGATACATGATGTTTTCCATGTGTCGATGCTTCAGAGGTATATATCGGATCCTTTACACGTAATGCCTGTTGAGGAGATTGATTTGAATTCAGATTTGACCTATGATGAGAATTCTAGATTCGAGTAGCAAAGTTCTCCATGGAAAAACCATCGAGTTGTTAAATGTGTTGTGGCGGCACCGCGGTGTAGAGGAAGCTACCTGGGAGAGCAAAACGGACATGTTGAAGCAGTTCCCTCATCTTTTTCCGTCAGGTAAATTTCGAGGACAAAATTTCTTAAGAGGGGGAGAGTGTAACGCCCTAAAATTGTGCCTAGGTGTGGGCTGGATTGGGTAAGTTGTTCGGGAGAATCAGTTTAGGCAATTCGAATAGTTTCAGGAAAATAAATTTATAAAATTGATTTTGGGATAAAATAAAATATGGGAAAATGTTTTAAATTACTTATTTAATATTTTAAGCAATTTGGTGAAGTCAATTTGAGGTAATTAAATCTGATTTTAAGACATTTTGGTCTAGTGACTAAATTGAAAGTTTTCAAAACTATTTTTGGTGACTAAATCGAAAAAGGGTCAAAACTTAGAATCTTTAAAGAGCTATTTGTCCAATCTTTTTCAACAGATTTCTCTCTTAATTTAGGCTATTTTTAAATTATTTTTAAATGGTTTAATAATTAGATAAATAAGGATTTATTAAAAAGATCTTTAATTTGCTAAAAACATTTTCTTACGTAACTTCTTTTCACCCAACCTTTTTCTCTCAACTTTATCAGCAATCAAACTAGGATTTCTACTCTAAAAATTCCAGGAATCAATTCATATTGATTTCCTTTTTGATTTCTAATTGATTTCTGTAAATCCTATTGCAAAATCTCTTTGGATTTCATCAAAGCTTGGCCAATTAAGGGAGAAGCCAACAATTAGAGGTGATTTTCGTTTCTCCTCTAATTAAAGGTTCTTTATTGAAATTCCCAAGTTATTGATCATTTTTTGTTGATTTATGTAAAGAAATTATGATTTTAATATGGATTTATTGGTTAAATTGAGTTTTCTTGGGAAATTGTTGGAAATTGATTTGGATCTGTTTTGGTGATGAATCTAATGGATTTAGATCTCCATTTAGACGTATTTTAATATTGAAAGAGTTGATTAATCAATGTAATCCTGAAACTATGTGAATTGTTAGTTTTCTAGGTTGTGTATAGTTGGTTTTTAGCTTGATCTTGTTGCTGTAGTGTTGCGGAGGCATAAGGACGTTTTTGTCCCCGTAAAGTGTTTTCGAGCAATTGGATGTCGAAACTACGCCCGATTGAGTTGTAAATTTAACCATGACTCGTATGAACACCTTAGGACCTAATCATGCATTTAGGTAAGATAAACGAAAAAATAGACCATTTTATTCGTAATCTATTCGTGGTTTATTTCGGTAAACCCTAATGTAGCTCGCTCGGTTCGGTCTTTCAGCTAGACCAGGTCAAGGGGTTACAATATCTTCTTGAGACTAATATTTTTGTGATTGTAGCTCAGAATTTGGCCAAGGAAGAGTGAAAAGTTTCAGAAGAACTCGTGATCCCAAGGCCACAAACAGAGAAGTATGACAAAAATGAGTGTTTTTGGTCTTTGCTTTGTTCTCGTTTCACACGAACAAGCAAAGATGGGCAGCTGTAATCACTCATTTTTTATCAGATATGTAGATAAACATTTAATATTATTAAATACACATGTATTATTAGTATTACTATGTTGAATGCATGGATGTATATATATTATTAACAATGCATTGTTATTAATGTTTCATAATATTGCATGTCTAAATATTGTATGTGTGAATATATATATCGTATGTGTAGTACGTATATATATGTGTATATTGCATGAATATATATGTACATATATGTGTATGTATTATTATTGATAATATTATAATATGTATGTGTATAAGTATGGTTATGTGGTTAATGTTTATTATTATACGTTTGTGTGTGTACGTATTATATGGGTATATATTAATATGTGTGTATATCATATGTATATATTATTATTATTATTATATGTAGTTATGATAAAAACAAATTTAAAATAAAACCCAAACTATTATTTAGTAGTCCAAGTCCATTTATAATTTTATAACCCAAAATAATACAAATGGCCCGTTAGGCCCAAAACAATTAAACATAAAAACCCATATATGATAACCCTAATTGTTTCCCCTTCTTATGTGCAAACCCATTCTGGACCGTTCGATCAGATCTTGATCTGACGGTCCAGATCAATTCTGGCCATGGCCCTTGGACTCCCAAAGCGCGCGTGCAGCACATTGTCGAGACTGTTGGCTTGCCCACGCGCCCGATGTTTTCACTCCCGACCATGTGACCGTCCCGCCAGGGAACCCGCTATCACCGAAAATCACGCCAGCTTCCTTCAACCACTGAACATGCACGAAAAATAAAAAAGTGAGGGATGTTAGTTGGCCATTATCATCAACAGTAGGTTGTACTCAGATTCGAATTAAAAAAGAGAGGATTTCAAAATCAACACCATCATCAACAGTTCCTAAAGCCTAGGTTTTATTATTGTGACTATGTATCCAGATTTATAAAAAAAGAAAAGGAGACCTGTTGTAACTAGATTTCAGAATCAATAAAAAAAACCTTCAGAGGTATACCATCATCTTTCTTTACGTGCATGCATATATTCATAAAAAAAGAAAAGAAATAATAACAAAAAATAGAAAACCGAACGGAAAGGTTTGGGTTTACCCTCGCCACTATGTTGGTCCTTTGTCGGTGACAAGCCCTTCTCTTTGCCCGAGTAGGGTGAACCGGTGAAGACTCAAACTTTCAGGGTTTTTTTTAGAAAAAAGTCTCTAAAGGTTTTTGTTGGTTCGGATCTAGAAAAAAAAGGGTTTGATCTTGTTTTAAAAGATGAAAAATGGTTCAAAAATGGTTTGTTTTAAGGGTTTCAGTATTGGTGGTTGAAGGTTGAGGCAGTGGCCGGAGTACTCGGACCACTGCCGGCTTCTAGAAAATTTGGAAAGCTTGGGAGGTTTTGGTTTTAAAACTAGAGAATGGAGGATAACATATTAGTTTTTTTTTTAAAAATGAATAAAAGCCGAATCTGGTTCTAATTAGGTCTATAAATAGACCATGTTTTTTAAAATGGTAAAATCACATTTTAAGGACCTCCGCCCCAAAATATTTACACACAGGGTCCTTCCGCTTTTCAAAATCACTCCATCAGCCCTTGAAACTTTCAAAATCCTTCCAATTTCGTCCCGTTTTTATTTAATTCGGATTTTTAATGGGAAAATTCCCTTAATAGTCCTTTCACCCTACTTTTCTTCACGATTTTGGCATGCTGCATGGTAAACTACACAACCAATCCCCATATATTTTGGCCATTTTTTATTTAGCCCCTATACTTGTTCTAACTATTTTAAAGGGTAAAATTACAGTTTCGGTCCCTCATTCTTGTTTTTAGCTTTCAATCGAGTCTTTTTCCTTTCAATTTAGACCTAAAATAGTGTATAATTACCTGTTTGAACCCTATGCATTGCATTTTTTTTCAGTTTTATTTCGATTTAAGTTTAATTCTTACTCTAAGGTGTTTGCATGTTTTATATATTCGGTCGGTATTTGTTTAAGTAGTGACGATTATATACCCGTTGCTTTGTTTTATGTACATGGATTTCTTTCTTTTTTTGTTTTTTCTTAATGTTAGCCTATGTGATGTATGCCATGTGTATTTTGCTTAGTACAAGTGTTGTTATTAGTTATTGTGTTCTTATCATGTCATGTATATAGATATATATCTTATGTATATTATTTTATGTATATAAATATAATATAATATAATATAATATATACGATAATTACATATTACATATTATATTATGTATGTTACATATATTATATTATTTATGTAATTTATATTATATGTATACGTTACAAATATAATGTTATTTCGAATATTAATGTATAGTAAATATTATTTGTTTCATATTTTTACATGAATGGATGTTTTATTTTAATAATGTATATTTACTTGTTAATATATGCACATGGGTATTTTGTTATTTAATATTTGTTTACTCTTTATATATTCATCGCATTTTAATTTACCACGTTTATATTTATCACATGTAGTTTAGGCCTCTTGATTCCTGTATTTTAGTGGGATTGTTATCTCAGTCTTCGGGTTGTCATCTCCTTTGATACTACGGGTATCGAGGCATACTTAATATTCAAACCATGTATTTTAGAAACTAATTTTAAATTAAATCAAAATTTATCATTACAATACGAACCCTATAGATACTACTTTTGGGCATAGCGGGGTGCTAACCCTTCTCCGTACGTAACTGACTCTCGAACTCAATAATCTCTGATTTATTTTTTTTGTGTCCGGTCTAACTCGTCCAAATGACATGTGACAACTTCATACTTTTAAAAATATGAGTTTTTTTTTTCTTTCTAAAATCTCTCCCTTTTATATAATTTTTCAACAAAAAGCAAGAAAAACTACCCCATACACGATTTCATTAATTTTTCATAGCGACTTTCGGAAAAAAAAGTCGCTACACTATATACTTTATATTCAGGGTTTACAATTATCAAGGTAATGTGCTCTCATCTTTTTATGCTTACTGTTGTGTGATTTTGTGTAAACTGTACGACTGAATTATCTTAGGTAAACGTGGGACCGAGTCAGTTGAGCTTGACTAAATAAAATGATTTTCTGAATAAATTGTATCTTTGAACTGTCTGTATTACTATTTAATATGTATGTTTGAACTATTATTGTTTTGAATAAACTATATCTTTGAACTGTTTGTATTACTATATTAATGTTAGATGCTTCTTAGGAGTTTTTCAACATTTTTCTTTGAGTTTTAGTTTCATGAGTCAGAGAATTGGCTAAGTGCCTTGAAAGGCCAACAATAAAGGCGTTGCTAATTGGAGATCATCCAAATTAAGATATTTGTGTGGAGGCTGCTGAGTAGGATTCCTACTAATAATGAACTTCCCAAAAAGAATTTAATATTGATCGGTGCATGCTCTTGTACAGGGACAGTTCAAAGAAGCAAGGTTCCTATGTAACTTATTAAAATTGGACCTTTAATTTATAAAATAGAAAAGATATAAAATTATTTTTGAATAAAGTTTCCATAATACCAAAAAAAAAAAATTACTTTCTCAAGCAATATAAAAATGACTTACAAACATATAAAAATATAATATTTTCACTTAAAAAATTGTTCCCCTTTACATGTTTTGAAGCAAAATCATCTACAACTATTTCAATATCAACTTTTTTTCCAAAGGATCACTCTCATTTTTTTTGAGAAAATTGTTATGGCTCTGTTTGGTAAACAACGTTTTGAGCCAAAATTAGAGGTTTGGGCTAAAATTAGAGGTTTGACCAGTCGAATCCGCTAATTTGAATGTTTGGCGAATAGCGGATTGGGTGAAACCTCTAATTTTGAAAAACCTGTTAATAGAAGGTTTTAAATTAGAGGTTTTGGCATAAGGGTTGTAAAAATTATTTTACCCTTAACAATTACCAATAATCTCCAAATAACCTAAATTTAACCTTTTCCATTTTAATTTACATGGTGGAATTTATAAGTTAATATTTTTTTCTTCTTTCTATTCTAGCGCATTTTTATTAATTGTATTTAAATAATTCTGATATATTTTTGATGTAAAACATACTCTCATATATAATTTAAATAATTATTTTCATTCAATTATATGATATTAATATATATGTTTCAAATATCATTTAAATTTAATAATTAATTAAATTGTATTAAAGATAATTATATAAATAATATATTAATATATAAAGCCTTCAAATATATTTAGTAATGTTATATTAAAAAATAATTTCATAATATAATTAATATTAGATACAAAATGTTGATAACCAATAAGCTATTCAAACAAGTATTAAATATAATCATGCCCTGATATATCATTTTACCTGTTTAAATAACCAAACATCTATCAGCTATCAGTCAATTTTACCAAAAATTTTTATACAATCAACTAATACAGTCCACTAGTTAAATCAACTAATGCAATCGGCTATCAGCTAAGTGCAAAATAGGGCCTATATTTTTTTAGAAAATTGTCTCACATAGAGCTCTAAAATGCAACAATAACATGATTTATGTTTTCAAAGGGTTCAACACCAAAGGGGGTTTGATATGCAAAATTTATACTTTGTTTATGTTATGTTTTCCTGTGTTATTTTGTATTTTTTTTATTGATGCTTAAAAGTAGTAAACACCGAACAAAGGAGGTAAAGAAGAGGACCATAATGGTTGATGGCGTTTACAAGCAGTTCACCTCGGAAGACTTTGACGGAAGGCCACAAACAGTACGATGGTCAAAGTAAGGAGGGAAAGAAGAGAAGAGATGGGGGAGGGGAGGGGAGGAGTATTTCCCCTGTTATTCTCTCTCTTGATTTCTACAATTGTAAAGGTATTTATAACCCATGGTACTAGCGATGGCTATTAATAGATTTATAAAAATAGGTTTAACTCCCAATTATTAGGCTTAACAACTCGATCATGTGGGTGGAACACTGAAGCCTCTGACGATGCATGTTCACAAGACCATATAGACTTATGTTATCCTTGCCTCCGGTGGTTGTCGTTATTTTTGGAGTCGTCGAGTGCTGAAGAGTTGTTGGGACATCTCCAGATGTGGAGATATCATGTATAACTATTATCCCCCCTTGGTTGAAGGAATACCATAAGTGGTATTAGCTAAAACGTATGAAGAAAGTTCTTCAAGTGACCATTGGAATGCCAAACAGTAGCTGCCTTAATCGTGTAGTCATGATTTCAGTTTTTTGTGGCAGCGGGAGGGTCAAATGTTACCCTGTCATTGGTGTCGGTTTAAAATGTGGATCAAGATACCTTTAGGGAGATGCGTCCTCTGGCTAGAAAAGTACCCAAAGGCTAATCATGTTGTACTGTTCGACTTTGTCAAAATTTTCCATTGATTTCTTCGTAAGTCTTTGAGTTTTCAAATTCATTCTGCAACTTGTCGGAAATGATGGTGAGGAAAGACAAAAGAAAACAGAAGAGGATTGTCAATAATCGCTCGATGCCGGTGATTAGGGGTTTGTTCGTAGGAACAACCAGCAGGAATCAAGAGAAGAGGCTACTGCGATGTCGCGACCTGTAGTGGGAGAACTATGAGTTTGAGATTCTCAAGGGAGTTTGCTATGTATACAACTGCTAGGATTCCGCCGAGGGTCAGTTATGGTTCTATCTGCCGCTTTATTACCTAGAGGTGGGATTTCATCTTCCATTTCACCCCTTCATAGCGGAGGTTTTGGATGATTACGGAGTCTCTCCAGATTAGTTGACTAGAGTGTCATGGTGGGTATTGATAGGATATTTCCATATGTGCAAGGAAAAGAAGTGAAAACCTTCTGTTGTTGTCTTGAACAATCTTTTCACCTTGAAAAGATCCGGTCAAGAAACCTGTGATGGCATGTTTAGCTTCACGCGGTGGCAGGGGAGGGATTAAATATTGAGGAGTCCATTAAAAGGGGTCTAGCAAGATGAGGTTGGGTTAGACCGACGATTTATTTTCACTAGAGGGAGAGTTCTTTATTTTGTCCTAAATTTATTTTCTTGATCCCCAAACACTTTCACAAAAATCTTGTGGATTCAAAAACATTTCAAAATCATTTTTTTCTTAAATCCTTTCTTAAAATTTGCAAATAGTTTGATTTTCTCTCTTTTTTTCTATTGATTTTTCATGCCAACTTTAAAGGGATCTTCTCCAAATTATATTTTCCATCAAAACTGTTATATTTTGATTCAAATTCTAATTGGTAATTAAGTTAGGTTTTATTTTAATTCTAGTAGTTCAAGATTACTTGGTAATTATGATTTACTTTAATGAGTAAATATCTATTTTAGGTAGGAGATCTTATTAAATAAGGTTTCTTGGTAACCAAGTATTTGAGTCTATAAATATAGACTATGTGTAACCCTTTGAATTATGAGAGAACAAGAGAATAAGAGAGAGGGCAAATTACTTTGGAGAGATGTAACCACCTTTAGGTTCTCTATAACTATTGTGCCTACGTTGTAGGGATGGGTATTGCAGGGATGTTGGGAACAGTGTCTTGGTTCCATCGGGACATGGGATTTGTACACCGGGTTTTGGGATTACATGGGTTATCATGTATTTGTACTCTTCGGGTTCTCTACGTTATTAGTGGATTGTTCGTTTCTATCGTCCGTAGAGGTAGGCTATGCTGAACCACGTTAAATCTTGTCTCCTATGCATGTCGTGGTCTATGTTGTTATCACTTTGGTTATTTTTCCGCATACCGAATTCCTAACAAATGGTATCATGAGCCATGGTTCGAGCTGTGCGATTGTGGAGAAATTTTTACTACGGATTTTTGCGGTGCGATGTTGGAGACATGAAAGAGGAGTATTGCTGCAATGAGCTTTCAGTTGCAGGGGGAGTAATTCTCAAAATTCAATGGTGCTTCAACAGATACTACGTAAGAATTGGAGTTGTTGAAGACTTGGCGGCGCTGCTTCAACGAATATTTGGCTTACGTAAAAATTGAAGTTGTTAAAGACTTGAAGACCAATGCTCGAATAGAATTTGTGTCAAGGGGGAGATTTGTTATATTTTGACTCAAATTCTAAATAGTAATTAAGTTGGGTTTTAATGTAATTCTAGTGATTGAATATTACTTGGTAATTAGGATATACTTTAATGAGTAAATATCTATTTTAGGTAGAAGATCTTATTGAATAAGGTTTCTTGGTGACCAAGTATTTGAGTCTATAAATATAGACTATGTGTAACCCTTTGAATTATGAGAGAACAAGAGAATGAGAGGGGGGGAATTACTCTGGAGAGATGTAACCACTTTTAGGTTTTCTACAGCTACTGTGCCTACGTTGTAAGATGGGTATTGTAGGGATGTTGGGAAGAGTGTCTTGGTTCCACCGGGTCATGGGATTTGTACACTGAGTTTTGGAATTACATGGGTTATCATGTATTTGTACTCTTTGGGTTCTCTACGTTATTAGTGGATTGTTCGTTTCTCTCGTCTGTGGAGGTAGGCTATGCTAACCACGTTAAATCTTGTCTCTTGTGCATGTCTTGGTCTATATCGTTATTGCTTTAGTTATTTTTCCGCATACCAAATTCCTAACAAAACAAGTTATGATGATGTTTCTTGATGATATTCTGCATGCTTAGCATTCTTAATTTTATGTGTTTGATTGTCGCTTGAAATAAAAACAAGAATTGATTGGGGAAATTGACTTTTTAGAAGATTAATGGTGAAATCTTGATTTGAAGTGTAAACCTAATTGACTGGATTGGGTTGTGATGTTTTCTTATGGGTTAACTATAATCTAATCTTAAGTTTTTAGAACTAATCTCAGAATTAATTGATTTAGTTAATTTAAATTAGGTGTTATTGAAGATTAATGAAGGTTTTCTGGAGAACTGGGTTTCTTAAGGTTAATTACTATTTTGGAAGGTTATAAGATGATATTTAAAATTGATTTGGATTAGAATTTGAGGATGCAGTGCCGATTTGAAGTTCCAATGAATGAATTCATCGTTTTGAATAGATTTCCGATATTTACGTGATATTTTGGTTAATAATCAGCTTTTAAGACGATTACTAGAACTTTTGGGTTAGTTTTTGATGTGGAATTATGTTATTGTTGAGTTGTAGACACTTCTGAACCGGTTACAAAAGATTAGCGATCGTTTGGACTATAACAACATTTCGACATCAAAGCAAAAACACGTGGGTGAGTGCGAACTTATGCGTTGTTTTATAGCAAGGTTTGGATTGAATTTTGGAGGCATAATGTTGGCCTAATACGCTATGTTAAGCTCGGAAGTAAGCTATTCTAGCTTTCACTTTTATTCGTTTTGGAATTTCAGAAAAAGGATATGAACATTTGATTTTGATTTGTTGAAACGACATGATAACTTATTGTTTTTATGCAATATATTTTGATCAGATATGTTTTATCAAGCATGAAAGCACTTGAGCGTACCAATATATGTTTTCAATATGTTTTGGTTAGTTGCCAATGAGCAACGGAGTTTGATAATTTTGATTTGTGGTTTACATAAGAAAAATAGTAAGTATATTCATTTTAAATTGATATAATGGATTGTGACATTCTAAATTAAAGATTGGTTATAGTTGGCATGCCATAGGATGAGTACTCAATATGTAAATCTGAAATTTGTCTAATGGACTCATTAATCTAATCGATTGATCTTTTCTATGTTTTCAAGGACTCGTTAGTTTAGCAATCATTTGTTGGCTGTGAATCCAAAAACTCGTAAGTCTAGCAATCGTGGAACTCATTTGTATATGATGGGGGTGGAGATCTAAGCTCGCAATTTTGATAAGTTTGATCTGTGTATCTGATGTCTTTTATAAGCCTTGTTAAGTCACAAGAATTAACTCCAATATGTCACTTAAATGATAAAGTTTTGCTATGAGAAAGTATGGATGAGAAGAGCTTTAATCAAGCATTAAAATTCTGGCTGTTGATTGTTATTTTTTGTTTTGGTAAGTTTTGAAAGTTATCATATATTTTTATTTTGGTATAAATTTTAAAATATATGATAGCTTTCAAAACTTATCAAATATATGATAACTTTCCTGAGTACCAGTACGACTCCTTATACTAGTATCAAATAAGGCTACTTTTTTGAAAATTCCCGAGTACCAGTACGAGAGCCCGAGTACTGGTAAGTTGGTTGGGGTCCTTTCTAAGTTATGTTTTCTTATATCTTGGTCCTCTAACTTTCATGTTTCAATTGGATGAGTTTCTATGGCTTGTTTTTTTTCTTATATTTGACATGCAAGTATGATTTTTGATGAATTTATTGTATTGTTAATTTTAGTTTGGTTCACAAATTTATGATTTTTGCATTTTAATCCCTAAAAAATTAACCGAGCAAATTGAATGAGTAAAATGAACACGTTTATAATGAAATTTGACATGTTGACTAATTTAATCACATAGGGCTCAGCTATACATCTAGATTTTTAATTGGTACGCATTTTTGAATTGTTCAAACTAGGTTTACTTCGGTGAACAATGTGTCATTCATTATTCGGGTCTATTCTGTCTAGGTCGGGTAATGGTGTTATATTTGGTGGTAATAGAGCTATGTTCTACAACCTCGGACCAATGAAAATTTAGTCTGGTTACACATAGTAGTAGTTAGACATAATTGTATATGTACTAATTGTGAAATTAAATGTTTTGGGATAGTTGGGACCACATTACCTATTACATGTCTATTTTAAATGATTTTGCATGATCGTCATGGATCACTTGCTGATTATATGCCCTAATCTATTCGTTCGTATCTGTATTAGATATTATTCGATATGCCCCCTAATAAGTCATATATTTGCGTGTTTCTCTTATATAATTCCCTATGTTTTAGCACACTAATCTGTCTCCAAGTCCTTGTTTTGGTAAATATTTGATTTTCTAGGTGTTTAAGCGGCAATGAACATTGCATGCATAAAAAGAAGATATTAGCACGTATTTTACACATTGGAAATTATTTTGCAAAAGAGGGTCACGATCATCCAAAATTCAATACGGAGATGCGAACATCCGACTGCGAACACACCAATAAAGGCTATGCGCACAGATACGAGAGCAGAGTTGTAGACCAGTATAAGCGAATGACGACATGCAATTAGACGCGAGCGTTGGTTGCGAACACTAGAAACATTGTGAGCAGACGTGGCATAAAGAGCGTACGCTGGCTGCGAACGCTAAAGTGTCCACTGGTGTGAACGTCTCAACAGACACAATGCGAAGGAACCATGCAGAGTGAATGCTGATGTGTACGCTAATCGAGCGCTGGAGGCAGACACGCACAAGGAATTGTATGCTGTCGTGGTTGCTAGAAAAAAATAAATCCTACTTTAATTAGACTTTCACTTTATATTAAATTATATTTAATTTAGGATTAGGGTTTATACTTTATTGTAACTTCTTCCCCTACTAGATGTATAGTTCCTCACCTATAAATATGATTATAGGGGAAGAGAGAAATAGAAGAGACCACCAATTTATCCCTAGAAAACCCTTCTTGCTTCCATCTGCTCTATGAGTAGCTAAAACCATTAGTTCTAGCTGAGTTGTTTCAAAGTTTTCAATACAATAATTAGTGAATCTTCTTGTTCTTAATTTTCTTCATAATTCAAAGTATTTTTATATCTTCCAGGCTCATTCAATTGTGTGTGTTGGATTATACGTGCACAATCAACAGATCATGGATTATTGATACAAGCGGTAAGAAAACTTGGACTATGGTTTTTGAAGGTATGAAATCGTATATTTAACTTGTGTGGATTATCTCTTTTTGAATATATGTGCTTTGGTCTCTTAATCACTTAATGTTGTTTGATAGGTTTATCTAAAGTGGACTATCTAAGGATTTAACGTAGATAATAAGTGTTAACAACTTATGGACTATTAGGTTGTTAGCTAATTAAAAGAAGTGAACTCTTAGGTTATTTGTGGATTTTCATCTAACTTAAGAACCAAGCTACTTAAAGAATTGTGCAGGTTATCCTATGATGTTTATGATCTAATAACTTGGATTGAAACACCATGAATGACTTGGCTAGACATCACCAAACTATTCACACAACCCTTACTTATTATTACTTTCTCGATCTATTCGCAAACAAACAAACCCCTATTTTTACTTTTTATCCGCAATAGTATTAGTCAGTAGAACCTACACCTTTTAACCGCTCTCCGTGGGTTCGACCGTGCTTACCACACTACAAATCCATAGAATGTATGCAGGTATTTATTCTTGGTTTATTCGACACCCATGAAAACTTATTAGGCTCAAGTCTCACAAAAAGGTTTATGTTGTGTATAATTCTATCCATTCGACTATCAAATCAATTAATCAAACAAGATTTGCAAGGCTAAAAATTTATCAATTCTAGTTTACTACTCATATCAGTCTCAGATTTACTTTAGGATCTCAAGTTTCTAAAATTCAGCATGTTGGTTAAAAGAAAAAAAATTCATGCAAAAGTAGGTCTAAGTCATTAATAAGCATGGAATTCTCATATCAGACCCTATATCTAGCATTCGCATAATACCCTCCTCCACACTTAAATCAAACATTGTCCTCAATGTTCCTATGCATGTGAACATAAATATGCAATTAAAAGTTTAAGGGAGAAGAGTACTCCCTTGTTCGCAAGGTGGCTATGTAAGGTGCGGATGGTTTGGGCGTGGGGTCCTATTATGGATGCTGTGAATGTAACACCCCTTTCCCGTACTGAATACGAGTCAGAGATGTCACATTACTAATGCCTTGTCTTGTTTTATCCATATACGTTTCATCATCAAAACTAATTAATTCTCTATGGTTTAGTTTATTTTCATGCATCATACTCTACTAGTAATTAAATAATTACATGCCCACTAGAGATTATCATAAGCTAGAATATCTTACTGATGTTTTGCAGATTGAAGCTTGATCACATGCTCAACTCCTCTTCGAGTACTCCACCTTAACCTACGTGTGAATCAAACACACGCTAAGTTTTCACTTAGTGAGCAATAAACAAAATTAATAATAATTTAAACTTATTAAACTTTATGGCTACATACATATAGCATGATATATGTCAATGCATTAACTTTTATGTTGCATTAGTGATAGCTTACTATATGCTAATATCATAATATTTTCTTGTTTGTTCATTTATCATAATATGTCAGTTATGCCTCAATGCATAAACATATATATATCATGTTACAAGCTAATGAATGTGCTTGTTCTACTCCTTTAAAATCACATCACTACTTACCATTAATGTTAAACCTTTAAGTTTAACTTACTTACCATTTTCATGCCTAATAACATAAGTTACCTCACATGTACTAACATATATAAAAAATTTTCCCTTGTCATGTAACCTGTAAAAATCAACATCTCATATACATATGATAGGCATGGTAAGTCAATTCAATATTCTCAATAAATCTCTTGCTTCCCTTTTGAATCATATTAAGATTACTTATACCAATCCTTTATACCTTTAGCCCAAGAATTTTATATAGAGAGAAACTGAAGTATGCAAGGTTGGTACTCCTTGAGTACTAGTCACCGAAGTGACGATCAACATATAGACACATAAAGTGCCGGTAACATATAGACACATAAGTGTCGACATCATATAGACAAATAAGTGCCGGTAAACATATAGATCTGAAGATCGATGTGTAGCTACACGTAGTCCCAGACTACTAGACCTCTAATGGCATGCCACTACACTGTAACTCTCTATAATATACTTGGGTGATAATTCAATTAGTCCTCTAACTTTTAAGATTGCCGAATTGGTCCTTATCAAATTAACTTAGGTCTTGCTTCCAAACAACAAATCAAGCTTACTAAATCATTAATTCAACATCACAAACCCTAAATTAAACTTGAATCCATAAACTCTAATCACCTTCATAATAATCAAAACATGTAGAACTTAAATCCCAACTCAATATCATGATTTTAACATCATACTAACTTGATTTCAAGTTGAATTAAATCATGGAATCATAAAATCTCAAAAGCCCCAATTGATCCATAAACCCTAATTTCTTTCTCATGTAAATTCTCATCAATCAAGCATGAATTCCATGAATTATTGACATCAATAGATAGAGCTTGAAGAGTAGAACAACTTTGCAGTTGAAGAGATTACCTGGAAATCGAGTTTCGGAGCTTAAATCGAGCTTAGAAAAATTCTCTTTCTTTCCCTAGCTCTCACATTTTTGGCTGGATTTTTGTTCACCTTTTCACCATTATTTTACACATATAACTATTAAATGAATATTAAATTCATTTAATAGTGAAATTACGATTTTGCCCGTTTTATCAAATGGTTGAGATTGATTTTATCATCAATCAAGGGCCAAGATTTAATCTTCCATTTCCTCTTTCCAAAGTTTCCCTTATAACTTTTTAAATATTTAAAAATGCCATTGGGGCCAAATGACCAATTTGCCCTCCAACTAGTTTTTATTTACTAGTTTTCCATTCTTGTAAAAATTCAACTAAATATAGTTGGAATCCAACCAACTATAATAAAATATTCATAAAATAATATTTTATGACTTTTACATGGGTTTTGGATCAGCCTCTGAAATTCCAGTTCGATCTGATTTCTTGATATTCATAAAATTCTTCTACTGTGATTTTACCTTTTCCGAGCTATTGGATTTATTCTGAAAATTCTATATTTCCATATTCAGGAAATAAACTCTATTATCCCATAAAACTTCCTTTTCCAAGGACTTAGACTGAATTTTCCTAACTTAGTCTATTATTCCGATAATTATCGAAAATCTTCATAGAATAAAATTTCTCTTAGAATTCCTTTATCGATAATCCATACGAATTTTCTCTACTCTTACTGAGTCCAAATTATCGATCAGAAACACTTTTACGGGACCTTCCCGGAGGTCACCCATCCTAATATTTCCTTGGCCTGAGCACGCTGAACAATTTTATTCGATCCAAATTCATTACCTTTTACTGTATCTTAATTCTTAAAACTGATATCAAGGTACATATTTCGATCCTGTTCACTCTTATACTGAATAAAATTACTTATTGGGGAAATTTACACTTTAGTCCCCAAACTTTTCCAAAGTTTATACTTTAACCCCAAAACTTTCAAAATTTACATTTTGGTCACTAGCCGAAATTTTGGGATATTACAATTCTTCCCCCTTTAAGAAAATTCATCATCAAATTTTCAACACGTGCCATTTTCAAAATATTTGTAGATATTGCTCCTTCAATTTCTTTCAATTTCCCAAGTGACTTTTTCAATCTTGTGATTCCTCCTCAGAGCTTCAAATACAATCTCTTAACAGATCAATTCTTTCTTAGCTTATATTCTAAACATCTTAGTAGTATCACTACTTAACTTTCCAATTCTCCCCTTATATGTACTAACAGTACAAATATCTTATAATGAGATACTATTGAGTTATTTTCATCATAACTTCAATCCTTAGCAAGAGCTAACTTCCATGCTTACTTCATTGTATCATATCCGGTATGGGTCATTTCTTGACCTCCAAGATTCATCAATTGACGAAATCCATCATTGTTTTACTTTCCTTATTCTAGACTCATTCCATCATATACTAATGAGGAGCAGCATCAAGTTATACAATCAGCACATCAGTAATATGATATCCTAGGGGCATGTATTTACTGACAAATTCATATTAAACTCGGTTTAGCATCCAAAATCGACTAAACCTTTGCTCTGAAACCACTAAACGTAACACCCCTTTCCTATACTGAATATGAGTCAGAGATGTCACATTACTAATGCCTTATCTTGTTTTGTCCATATACGTTTCATCATCAAAACTGATTAATTCTCTACGGTTTAGTTTATTTTCATACATCATACTCTACTAGTAATTAAATAATTACATGCCCACTAGAGATTATCATAAGCTAGAATATCTTACTGATGTTTTGCAGATTGAAACTTGATCAACATGCTCAACTCCTCTTCGAGTACTCCACCTTAACCTACGTGTGAATCAAACACATGCTAAGTTTTCACTTAGTGAGGCAATAAACAAAATTAATAATAATTTAAACTTATTAAACTTTATGGCTACATACATATAGCATGATATATGCCAATGCATTAACTTTTATGTTGCATTAGTGATAGCTTACTATATGCTAATATCATAATATTTTCTTGTTTCTTCATTTATCGTAATATGTCATTTATACCTCAGTGCATAAACATATATATATATATATATCATGTTACAAGCTAATGAATGTGCTTGTTCTACTCCTTTAACATCATATCACTACTTACCATTAATGTTAAACCTTTAAGTTTAACTTACAATTTTCATGCCTAATAACATAAGTTACCTCACATGTACTAACATATGTCAAAATTTTTCCTTTGTCATGTAACCTGTAAAAATCAACATCTCATATACATATGTTAGTCATGGTAAGTCAATTCAATATTCTCAATAAATCTCTTGCTTCCCTTTTTGAATCATATTAATATTACTTATACCAATCCTTTATACCTTTAGCCCAAAAATTTTAAATAGAGAGAAACTGAAGTATACAAGGTCGGTACTCCTTGAGTACTAGTCACCGAAGTGACGATAAACATATAGACACATAAATATGCCAGTAACATATAGATACATAAGTGTCGACATCATATAGACACATAAGTTCCTGTAAACATATAGATCCGAAGATCGGTGTGTAGCTACACGCAGTCCCAAACTGCTAGACCTCTAATGGCATGCCACTATACTAATAACTCTCTATAATATAGTTGGGCAATAATTCAATATCATTACCTTTTCAATATGTCATTTTGTATATGGCATATAGCTCATCATCTGTAACTTATCATTAACTTGTAAAATATCATTCTATAAATGAAATGCATATTATCATCAATATATGATAATAACTTGACCATATACAAACATAATAGAGCAGTTCATACTCTTCTTTGTACCAATTTCTTTATTTTTCCTTTTTAAGCTTTTCAAGCTTATTAATCTGAATTAATCAATTCATTTATATTATATCCCAACTTATAACATAGAGAATTGGCACACATGGCAATGAACATCAAAATACCGAAGTGTAAACAAAAGTACCAAAGTACTACTGTACTGCCATTTGTACCAAGTCTCTTATTCATATAATCTGGGCATATAATTATAACATCTTATACCATAACATTAATCATATTATCTATGACCACATTAGGGAAATTCATACTTTATTAAATAAATCCATATTTAAATTGGATTACCTTATAATGATAATGTATCATTATTCATATTATAAACATGTAGGCAAACTTACTTTGCTTTTCTTTACCTTAAATAGATATAGTAGGAAAGCATAATATGCACTCACCTGGGCCATTTATTAGCTTGCCTCACTAAGCTCTATTCGATCCTTTCTTTCATAGTACCTCGAACCTTCTTTTGATTTGGATCCAAACTTTATTAATCACATGAATGTAAACAACATTTGTTAGATTCAAATCTAACAATTTCTCAAACATGCTATCAAATCTAATCATTGGAATATACAAATTTGCTCTTTCCTTCCTTATACTGTCCAAAACTCATTTTGGTCCTTAATAACCATTTAGAACTTCCCTTAACCCTTTTCAAGCTTACTAATTAACCTTTGATACAAAATGCTTCAGTTCTCATTTTCTGGCAGATTGCACTACCTTCAAAGAAATATTTCTATAAAATAATCTACAACTCGGAATTCGATTACGTTTGTTCTAAAAGAAACTAGACTCAATAAGCTTTTCAACCATATAAATTAATAGCTCCAATTCAACTTGTACGATTTATAACAAATTTTCAAAGTCAATTACAATGCTGGAATTCGGAACAGACTGGTGCTATGTTTTCTGACCTTTCGTCACTTAAAAATTCATATCTTTTGACTCGAAACTCGAAATCAGTTTCCTTTTGTTGGAAGCGAAACTAGACGAACAAATCTTTACATCAATATAAAATTCACCATCTAACAATTTTTTTAGAATTTATGGTGAATTTTTAAACTTACTGCCATAATCCAGTTTTCTACACAGCTTCTATAATTAACTTAAACTTTTATACTAACTTCTCCTTACTTCTCTAGTTATCAATTTAGTTCCGTTATTTGATTTAAACCACAAACTTATCACCTTCTTCATCAAATAATGAATCACAATAGTTCCCTCTAATTTTCCTTCTTTATCGAATGGTCACTAATAATGCAAAGGTAAGGATCCAAATTTCTTATCTTTTCAAATTAGTCATCGATTCAAAATTACCACCATAATTCCATCATTACAACTAAAATTCAGATTTAGTCCTTATCCAAAACCTCATTTCCGAATTGGTCACTTAACTTTGACAAATTGTCAAAATGGTCACTAATTTAATTTAACATCGGTTTAGCAATTCTAGCATCAATTTCACATCTCCAACATCCTTAATAACACAAATACACACCAAATCCATACAAATTCAGATTTGGTCCTCTAACTTTTAAGATTGTTGAATTGGTCCTTATCAAATTAACTTAGGGTCTTACTTCCAAACAACAAATCAAGCTTACTAAATCATTAATTCAACATCACAAACCCTAAATTAAACTTGAATCCATAAACCCTAATCATCTTCATAATAATCAAAACATGTAGAACTTAAATCCCAACTCAATATCATGTTTTTAACATCATACTAACTTGATTTCAAGTTGAATTAAATCATGGAATCATAAAATCTCAAAAGCCCCAATTGATCCATAAACCCTAATTTCTTTCTCATATAAATTCTCGTCAATCAAGCATGAATGCCATGAATTATTGACATCAAAAGATAGAGCTTGAAGAGTAGAACAACTTTGCAGTTGAAGAGATTACCTGAAAACTGAGTTTCGGGGCTTGAATCGAGCTTGGAAAAATTTTCTCTTTCTTTCCCTAGCTCTCACGTTTTTGGCTGGATTTTTGTTCATCTTTTCACCATTATTTTGCACATATAACTATTAAATGAATATTAAATTCATTTAATAGTGAAATTACAATTCTGCCCTTTTTATCAAATGGTTGAGATTGATTTTATCATCAATCACGGGCCAAGATTTAATCTTCTATTTCCTCTTTCCAAAATTGCCCTTATAACTTTTTCAATATTTCAAAAATGCCATTGGAGCCAAATGACCAATTTGCCCTCCAACTAGTTTATATTTACTAGTTTGCCATTCTTGTAAAAATTCAACTAAATATAGTTGGAATCGAACCAACTATAATAAAATATTCATAAAATAGTATTTTATGAATTTTCCATGGCTTTTGGATCAGCCTCTGAAATTCCAGTTTGATTCGATTTCCCGATATTCATCAAATACTTCTACTATGATTTTACCTTTTTCGAGCTATTGGATTTATTCCAAAAATTCTATATTTCCAAATTCGGGAAATAAACTCTATTATCCCATAAAAACTTCTTTTTCCAAGGACTTAGACTGAATTTTCCTAACTTAGTCTATTATTCCGATAATTAGCAAAAATCTTCATAAAATAAAATTTCCCTTAGAATTCCTTTATCGATAATCCATACGAAATTTCTCTACTCTTACTGAGTCCAAATTATTGATCAGAAACACTTTTACGGGACCTTCCCGGGGTCACCCTTCCTAATATTTCCCTGGCCTGAGCACACTTAATAATTTTATTCGATCCAAATTCAGTACCTTTTACTGCATCTTAATTCTTAAAACCGATATCAAGGTACTTATTTCGATCTGATTCACTCTTATACTGAATAAAATTATTTATTGGGGAAGTTTACAATTTAGTCCCCAAACTTTTCCAAAGTTTATACTTTAACACCAAAACTTTCAAAATTTACATTTTGGTCACTAGCCAAAAATTTGGGATATTATAGAGAACGATTCTTGTGCGAAGGGAGAGGCTACCTCCCCCACACTTGGATTCTATCATGGCCTGTAAGGGAAAGTGTGTGAACCATTGCAGTCTTATACGACACATCAGTATGCCATGCAGACAAATTACTTAGGCGAACAGTCTGGGTGTGTTTGTCTGATGATGTGAACGTGAGATTGCAAATGTTGTCTTGCGTGCGCCTGGTTCGCGAAGCCTTTGTTTCTGCGGATGCTTCTGTGTCCGCGGTGCAAGGCTACGCCTACGAGTGCTAACCCCTATTTCCTAAAACAAACAAAGAAAAACATAAAAGCTCCTAAAATAAATTAAATTATTATGGAACTATAAATAAACTTAAAATTAAATCATGGGTTGCCTTCCACGTATTTCTATGTGATGGCGAGGAGATGTTCATCGGGAAACTCATCCTTGAATGGACAAGGTCTGTCCATACTAATGATGTGACTAAGGTGGTCCACCACTAGATTCTCGGATCCTCACTTGTCTCGAATCTCAAGGTTAAAATCTTGAAAGAGTAGCACCCATCACATGAGTCTTGGCTTAGAGTATTTCTTCACGAATAGATATTTGAGGGCTGCATGGTCCTTGTATACCATCACCTATACTCCGAGTAGATATGATCAAAATTTATCTAGTGCAAAGATTGCGGCGAGCAACTTCTTTTCTATGGTCGAATACTTCGCTTGGGTAGTGTCTAGTGTCTTGGATGCATATTGGATAACGTGCGAAGCCCTATTGATCATTTGTCTAAGTACGGTCGTAACAGCATGATCACTCGCGTTATACATAATTTTAAATGGATGTTCCCAGTTTTGTGGCTAAATGATTGGTGCAAACGTTAGTGCTTCCTTAAGTACGTCGAATGCTCACTTGCACAATTCATCGAAGTGAAAGTCCGCATCTTTTTATAGAAGCTTGCAAATTGGTATGGTGATCTTTGAGAAGTCCTTTATGAAGCGTCTATAAGAACATGTATGTCCTAGGAAAGGACAGACTTCTCGCGCGTTCGTAGGGCAGGGTAATGATAGTATAACATCAATTTTAGATTTGTCAACTTCTATCCCTCTTGATGATACTATGTGCCCTAAGACAATTCCTTGGTTTACCATAAATGACATTTTTCATAATTTTGCACCAAGTTGGTTTCTATGCATCTTGTTAGGATCTTTTCAAGGTTTGTTAAACATTCATCGAATGAGTTTCCATAGACAGTAAAATTATCCATGAAAACCTTAATAATGTTCTCCACATAGTCAAAAAAATGCTTACCATACACATTTGGAAAGTAGTCGGCGCATTGCACAATCTGAAAGGCATCTTCCGATATACGAACGTTCCAAATAGGCATTTGAACGTGGTATTGTCTTGATCCTCAGGGGCGATAGGAATTTGATGAAAGCCTGAGTACCCATCCAAACAAGAATAATGGGACATACCCGCGAGGCGTTCTAGCATTTGGTTTATGAATGGGAGCAGATAGTGGTCCTTCCTTGTTGCTTTGTTGAGTTTGCGATAATCAATGCAAAGTCTCTACCTATTTTGAATATGCATTGGGATACGTTCTTCATCTTTGTTCGCGACTACAGTTATTTTGATTTTCTTAAGGACCATGTGGATGGGACTCACGCAATTACTGTCCGAGATGGCGTATATTACTCCGGTCTTGAGCAGCTTCACAATCTCCTCCTTTACTATGCCTGCCATCGGAGGGTTTAATTTTCACTGAGCTTGGCGCGAAGGCTAGCTTTGTTTCTCGAGAAAGATCCGATGCATGCAAAATGAGGGACTCAACCCTTGTATGTCCGCGATCATCCATCCTGTCGTCTTCTTGTGTTCATTGAGCATGCGAATGAGTCGTTCTTCTTCCTCCTCGCTGGGCTTGTTAGATATTATGACTAGAAGTGTTTCGTTTACCCCAAGGTAGGTAGACATCAAGTGGTTCGGTAGGTTTTTAAGCTCGATTTTGGTGCCTGCAAGATAGAGGGCAATAGTTCAGCATGATCATTTATTAAAAGTACCATACCTTGCTCTTGTTGCTCGCATGAATCCTGCATCTCCTCTCTTTCTTGAAAAATTTCTTCCTCTTTGCCTTGAAGTGTTTCCTGTACATCGGGTTCGATGACATCTAAAATAAACAAGGACAAAGCATTGTCAGGATGCTTCATGGCATCATGGATGTTGAATTTGATGAGTTCTCCATCTAATTCCATCATTTTTCATCGTTAACGCTCCTTGAAACACGTTGATGTTTTTTTATGTTTTCATGAATGGTCTCCCTAAAAGGATTAGGTTTGGTTTAGAATGGTCATTTTCCTCCATGTCAAGTACATAGAAGTCCGTAGGGAAGATTAGCCCATTAACCTGCACCAAAACATCCTCAATTACTCTATTTGGATTCACGTTAGATCGATCGGGTAGTTGGATCACCACACCTGTTTGCTTAAGAGGTCCCACTTTGTTAGCGAAATAAATAGAATTTGGCATAACATTAATGGAAGCGCCTAATCAAGCATGGCCTTCTCAATTTTAACATTGCCAATTTGGCAAGGGATGGTAAATATACCTAGATCCTTGCATTTTTTGGGAGTTTATGTTTTAGTACCACTGACACATTCTCACCCATGCGTGCTTTTTTGTTTCTTGTCAGCTTTTATTTGTTCGTACATAGCTCTTTGAGAAACCTCGCATATCGAGGGACCTGTTTGATTGCATTAATGAGTGGAATGTTTACCTCAACGTTGCAGAAGGTTTCAAGGATTTCCCTCTCCTGCTAGTCCTTCTTTGTCTGTGCGAACCGTTATGGGAAAGGTGGTTGAATCACAATCGGTGGCATAGGGCTCTTCGCAGGGGCATCTATCTTTGCAGGTTCAGATAGTGTAGAGCTATAATCTTTTTTAGGGAAGGGTATGAGCCAAAATTCTGATCGTCTTCTAGCATTCGCACTTATCTGTTCACGGTTCGCGTTGGGCAGGTTCTCCTTTGCGCGTTTCTTCTCGACGTCCGTAGATAGCTTGCTAGCTTTTTCCCTCTCTCGTTCACTGTCAGCATCATCTGCAAGATCTTCGTTCATGTCTTCTTTGTCTGTTGAGGGTTTTATTACCCTCGTGCCCTTCTATTTGTCGTTTGCAGTTGACCTTGTGGGTCCCTGTAAATCCTTGCCATTTTGCAGAGTAATAGCATTCACATCTTGCTTAGGATTTATAATAGTTTGAGAAGGCAACTTACTGCGTGATTCTGTCTGGCTAAGAGATGAGGCGATTTGACATACCTGAGTCTCGAGGTTTTTAATATTGGACCTGGTATCTTGCTAAAATTACTCAAGGTTGTGCGCAAGCTTGTACATGATATCCTTCAAGGGAGGCTTCACGGGTGTAGATGGTTGGGCTTGGTGGTATGATTTTTGCAGATGTCTGTGCCCGTAGCGTAGGTTGGGATGGTCCTTCCAACCTGGGTTGTACGTATTCGAGTAAGGGTTGAACTTTCTTCTACCAAATGGTAAGCCAATGGTGTTCATATCCCCTGTGCTACCTTCTTAGAGTGTTGGGCACGCATCTGTTGTATGCTCAAGGCTTGTGCAAATTCCACACACCCTCGCCGTTTGTGTATTACCTGTAGCTAATTGTTCTACAAGAGAGGTCAGTTTTGTAACCTTATCTTCAAGGGAAGATACATTTACCTCGTTCACACATCGAAAGATGGTCTCTTGTAGTGGGCCGAATTGTTGAGAGTTTGTGGCCATGATGTTGATTAGCTATTTGGCTTGGGTGGGGGGTTTTGTTCACTATGGCTCCTCTTCTCGCGGGGTCCATCATCCTTTGCTCAATGGGTGTTAAACCCTTATAGAAATACTGGATGAGTAATTGCTCAGACACCCCATGTTGCGGACAGCTTGCACAAAGTTATTTGAACTGTTCCCAGTATGCGTGCAACATTTCATTATCCCATCGATGTGCTCCGCATATTTCCTTACGAATATTGATGGCTCGCGAAGCTGGAAAGTATTTTTCAAGGAAAAAGCTTTGCCATATTATTCCATTCTCCACCGATCTAGACGATATATAGTATAACCAATCCTTCGCATGATCCGTAAATAAAATGGGGAAGGCTCGCAGCTTAATCTGATCAATGGTTACATTGTGTGGCTTCGTGCTCGAGCATACTACATGGAATTCCTTGAGATTCTTGTACGGATTTTCATTCTTGAGTCCCCTGAAATTAAGTAATAAATAAATTAGTCCAGATTTAAGTTCGAAAGGAATCGCGAGGTCTTGATAATTATTGCACAAAGGTTGTTGAGCAATCTCAAGCGCAGTTAGTTGGCGTAGAGTTTGTTCAGCCATCTCACAAACGTGTGGTTGTTCGTTGGGGGCGTTCACAGGGTATTCTTGTGCTTGGGCATTCGCCTGGGTATGTTCGTAGACACCTTCAGTAGTGTCTATTTCAGATGATTGTTCGCCCTTCTTTACTCCTCGCTTTAGTATTCATAGAGTACATTCAATCTCCCGGATCAAATAATAAATCTGTATCTGCACTCTTGGAAGATCAGAGCATAAAACAAGAAAAATAAAAATAAAATAAACAAAAACTAAAATTAACTAAACTAAAATTAACTTAACCTCTTTAGCACCACTCCCCAGCAACGACACCAATTTTTCGACGGGTGTCGAATCTATTAAGAATAAATACCTACTTACCATACTACAAATCAATAGAACGTACGAAGGTATTTATTCTTGGTCGATTTGACACCTATCACCCCTCTTCGTGTCGATACAAGAACTATTACATATGGTGGAATTAATAATAATATAACTGAGGATAATGAACCTTTGCCTCTTCCTCCCCTTTCTCCGCAAGGTCCTTATTTGGGTGATCCAACGCCATTGATTTAGGCAATCACCAAAGCGTTTCAGCGGGTTTCTGGTGAAAATGATACTCTATCTTCCCCATATATTCATGCACCCCAAGGCTTGCCTCTTGAGCATTTGAGGAATTTCGGTGGCACTAAAATCTATGGGTTGACTAGAAATAATCTGATGGAAGTTGAACGTTGGATCATAGGAGTCGAACACATCTTGGAACAAATGGCACGTAATGATGTTAGTAAGCTTGGATGCATCATATCGTTGCTTGGGGGAGATACATTCTATTGGTGGACTACAACTCGTGCTGGAATTACCGTCGATCGATTTAATTGGACCTTTTTCAAGACTTCTTTCAAATTGAAGCATTTGGGCAATCAATATCAGGATGCTCGAAAGAAGGAGTTTATGAGTTTAGTTTAGGGAAAGATGTCTGTGGCGGAGTATAAAGTTAAGTTTGTTCGATTGAATTAGTATGCACCAGAGTTGCTAGCTACTAAGTTTTTTTATGATTAAGGACATCATAATTTAATTACTTGCATTAGATGTGGAAGAGGTTAGTGCCAAGGTTAAGAAGGCATAAGAGATTGAAGAGACCTTGGGGGTTAACAGATCAGTATGTGAGTTCTGATTCTGGGAAGAAATTGTTGAGTCTTCTAAGTATTTAGGAAAGCCATCAAAGTGAGGACGAGATCATAAGTATCACCAAGACACGAGACGTGGTGATCGGTGGGTTTAGATCAATCAGCCTGTTGTTACTATTAAGGTAACATCGTGTAAACATTATGATCATCGACATCCTAGAGAATGTTCCAGGTTTTCTAATGCTTATTTTTGATGTGGATCTACGGTCCATGTTATTCAATATTTTCCTAGACGTGAAGGTGATGATCAGACCCACATAGTTGTTGTAGTGGCGACTATTCCTTTTAGAGGCTGAGGTTGTGGTAGAGGTAATTTTTAGAGACCAAAAGGTGGTCAAAGGATTGTAGCTCATATTGTTGCTATTTGTCTTGATATTGGAGGACATGCTCGAGTTTATGCATATAAGGAACCCTATAATGCTACAAATGTGATTGTAGGTACTTTTACACTGCAATCTATTCATTTGTTTCCATTGGTTGATTTTGGACCTACTCATTCTTATATTTTAATTGAACATGTGCATGCATTGATTATTCATGTTGAAGTAACTATTATGGGAGTTATTGTTATAAATTTGTTGGGTTAGACTGTGATAGTTGATTGATTGTATCGGAGATGTCTGTTGGAAATTCAAGGACATATCTTTCATGTGGATTTAACGAAGTTACCTTTCCATGGGTTCAATGTTATCCTTGGGGTAGATTGGTTATCAAACATCGATCTATAGTTAATTTTGGGTTGAAGTGGATAAATTTGAAGCTTGGTGAAGATTATGTGGTTGAGATTGTTGGTGAACATACGAGTTTTATGTCCAACACTATTCTGGCTATTAAAGCTGAAAAGATGTTGGGTTTAGGTCTTGAGGCTTATTTGGCTTATGTGATGAATCCGAAGAGTAATAATGTACGAGTTCAGGATATACAGACCATTAAAGATATTTTGGGGGTGTTTTCGGAGAAATTGCCAGGATTACCTCCTGATTGAGAAGTCGAGTTTAGTATTGAGACGTACCCTGGTACGACACCTATGTCTATTGCACCATATCGCATAGCACCGAAATAATTGAAGGAAGTGAAGACTCAACTTCAAGAGTTGTTGGATCGTGGGTTTATTCGGTCGAGCATTTCTCCTTGGGGGAGTTGATATTGTTTGCTAATGATGGTTCTATGAGGATGTACATTGATTATCGGTATGTAATGCCTCGATTTTGGGCCTAGTATTTGTGTGGCTTATTAGACGGTCTGATGGACCGGGTTAGGGATTCGAGTCAGATTTAGGAGTAAATATTTTTCGATAAGATAAAAATATGGAAAATGGTTAAAAATCATATTTTAATATATGATTAATATTGGTGAAAACAATTTTGGAAAATGGGTTTTGGAAGTGTGACATTTTGGTTAGTGACCAAAATACGATTTTTGATGATTGGTTTTTAAAGGTGACTAAAATGAAATGGATCAAATTCTTAGAATCCTTAAGGAGCTATTTTACCAAGTTTTTGCTGGTGATCTCTCCTATCAATTAAGTATTTTTAACATGTGTTTTAAAAGTTAATTAAAAGGGGATTTGGTTATTAAAAGTTAGTTATCACTTTAACGAAAATTGGCGTAACTTTTCTCTCAACTTTTCTCTTCACTTCTCTTCTGCCAAACACTCAAGTTTTAATTAAAAACCAGATGTGAGAGATCATTTTACTTAGATTTTTTATTTGTAATTGATTCTTTAACTTTGATTTACAAAACCTCATTGAAATTGTGTTTTCTTAGCTTTAAACAAGCCAATTGAGGGAGAAATCACGCAATAGGGATAAGGTCCATGATCTCCTATATTAAATGGTTCTTTATTGATATTCCAAGTATTTGATCCTTGATTTATGGTTTATAATCTGATTTTGTGTTTTTATAGTGAATTAATTTATTTAATTGGGTGAATTTGATGAAATAGTGAAAGATCCTTATTGGATCTATTTTCCAATGTTGAAGATTGATTTTAATCATATTTTGGATGTATTATTATGTTGATAAGTTGTTGTAACAATGGAATCCTGAAATTCTTGAATCCCTAGCTGTTTAGGTTGTTAGATTTGTGTTTTTGTGGAGTTGTGGTGGCTGTGTAGTTGCTGGAAGTATTTGGATGAATTAATCTTGTTTCTAAGTGTTAATTGATGATTATGGAAGTGTTAGATTGTTAGATTGTGGCTGGGTTGTGTTTGGAAAGGATTAGATGATGATTTCGGTTGTTGTGGTTGGGTAATTTTGAGAGGATTGTGGAAGTCCGTGAGGATTTGTTGTTGCAGTGTTTTGAATGCATTGAGATGCATTAATCCTCTATTGTAATGTGATTAAAACAGGGGAGATTGATCCAGAAGTGATCAGTGAAGCTTTATAGGTTTCAGACGCTTGATTTTGCATTGGCGAATCGAGGTTTCACGTATCGATGAGCGAGAACGTGGATTTCATCTTTGGAATGTTTCAAAGGTGGTTTATGGGGGTTTAAAATGACCTTGAAATGCTAGTTTAAACTCGAAAGTAAGTAAAATATGGTTTTCCTCTCTCGGTCATGCTAGTGTAAGATGATTTTTATGCACTTGTTTTGATTTACATTGTGCCTACTGTTTAAGCATGATTTAAAGTATTTGAGATACTATTTTTAAGCATGAAATGCTGAAGGATGGACATGGTAAGTGATCCTTGTAAGTATATGGTTTATACTTGTGGTTTAAAGCATGGTTGTTGCTTTGGAAAATTGGTTTGGTTAATGCTTGTTAAAAACAGTGAGGTAAATGGTAAGTGGTTAATTATATTGGCAAGTGATGTGGTTTTAAAATTGTTATCAGATGTAGTTGGCCTGCCATAGGATTGATAGTGCACTATAATAAGTCGCCTTGGATGTTAAGGGGTTTAGATCCGTGTACCGAAAACTCCATCCAACTACCCTAATGGTAGAGGGGTTATATAGTACCGTAAAATCCCGTTAGTGGATTAAGCATCTAACCAAGGTAAGGGGTTGGTGTCCCCGTAGGTTGAAAGTGTACCTGGTTGTTTAGGTACCGCGATTGTGATTGTATCACTGTTCCGGTTGAGATGGCTTGAAGTGTTGGGAGAACAATTGTTGAATCCGTGTATCCGATGAACTATTTTGGTAAAGGAACTTGGCTAATGATCACTTGTAAGCCAATATAATTGTTGATGTATCATTGAAAGGTTTATGTTGTATAATGTGATTTATACATGTTTTACTCTTTAAGCTTTGCATATGATTGTTATGCATGGGAAGGCTTAAATTGAGGTTTAGCAATGGGTTTGCTTTTGGTTAATGATACATGTGCATATGAGTTAATATGTCGTTTTTAAAGATGTTAAGTGCATGGTTTTCAAGGCATGATAATGTTTTAAAAGATGATTGAAATGAGATTTCAATGTGTTGTTAAGAAATGGTTTTAATGCATTGATGGTGTGTTGTTTTTAGGACTCCTCACTAAGCCTAGCATGCTTACGCTTTCTTTGTCCATCAATGCAGAGAATCAATAGCTTGGAAGGCAGCGGGAAGCAAGGGGTCACAACAAGACTTGATAGCCAAAATATGTTTTTGGTATAGGCTATAAGTAATAAGGGCTATGGGGTTCCGTTGTTGATTTGGGAGGTGTTTTGTTAAACTTCTTGCTTGAGCAAGTTTGTTTTGTTGTTCTTGATTTGTAAATGGCCATAATTGATTGTTTGTGGTGATGGTTTGAAGTTTCATGCTTTGCTTGATTGGTTTTCTAGGAAGCATGCCTCTAGATTTACATTTGAAGTATAATGCTATGATTTGATGTTGAAATTAGGTGTCTTGGTGTGGTTTGATCCTTAAACATGTTGGTTGTGTGTTAGAGGCATGTTAGGATGTTTTGGGTTGATCAAAACCATGTTAAATCAGCAAAAATGGACATTTCAGGTCCAGGCGTACCGGTATGGGTGTCCTTGTTTCGGTACGAGTAAGCTATTCCAGGCTTAGCGTACTGGTACGCGGGTAACTATTTTGGTACGGTTCTAGGCAAATTTGGCTAGTGTTTCGGTACTTGGGGAGGCATTTCGATACGGTATAGCGTTTTTATAAAGGGCGTTTTGATACCCGGGGGCGTATTAGAACGATTTTTGGCTACTGGAATTTTGGGGTTTTTAAACAAAGAAGGTGTATCGAAACACCCTTGTCCGTACCGGTACGGTGGTAATTAAATTGGTTATTTGGAATCTTCTGAAGTTTTGTTTTCTTATGTTTTGGTCCCTGAATGTTGTGGATGCAATTAAATGAGATTGGATGGTCTTTTTGACTTGATTTTTAACATGTGAGCATGAAACTTTCTTAATTAAAGGTTGGTAATATAGAAATGAGTTAAGACCCTACAGTTTTTCTAAAATTGCAATATAGTCCCTAAATAAAAAATGTGATCAATTGGATGTCAATTCGATGCCTGATTGAGTTGGGTTTTCACTAGGGATCAGTATGTACATGTAGGATAATAATTTTGTATCTAGTTAAGATAAAAGAAAAAAGGGGCATGTTTTAGGTTCTATCTTCTCGGTTTACTATGGTAAACCTAATGTAGCTCGTTCAATTTGGTCTTGCAACTAGGCCGAGTCGAGGGGGTTACATTTGGTGGTATCAGAGCCAGGTTTGTGATAGTTGGGAGTTGGTTTGATTGTTGTGATGATATTGTGAGTTGTTACGTGATGTTTGATATGCACGATGATTGTAATATGCACGGTAGTTTCTGTATGCCTTGTTGGGTGGAAATTTGAGAAACCTATTGCCTTATTTTTATAGTCTAAAATGTTATGATTTTGAAATGGAAGTTTTGGATCCTTTCTTGAAACTGGCATAATTGTTTTGTATTTGAATAATTATCATGCCTTAGATATATTGTTAGCACGATGGGACCAAGGAGAGAGTTACGACCTGGTATGATTGCTGCTACCACTGGGCAGGAAATCGAGGAGAATGTTATACCTCCTAGAGGGTTGCCACCACACCACCTACGCCAGCTGGGCCAGGGATCGGTGATATGGTGTCGTTGATACAGGCCATGACCGATGCTTTTTAGGCAGTAGTTGCAGGTGTTAATGTACCAGCATCACTAGTAGTTGGGCAGGGTTTGCCGCTAGAGCGTCTTCGCAGTTTGGGCGGAGTTGAGTTTTGAGGTTTGTCACCTGAGGCTTCTAAGGGATGGTTGGCCAGTACTGAGAGGATATTGGGCCAGATGAGTTGTTCGGATGCCCGTAAGCTAGGCTGTGTTGTGTCCCTATTATAGGGTGATGAGTATACATGGTGGACTACCTTGATATCTGGTATGGTGATCGAGGATGTAACCTGGGAGTTCTTTTGTGGTACTTTCTAGAAGAAGTACTTGGGAGTCCGATATCAGGACGATAGGAAGCGTGAGTTTATAGCTTTGGTGCAGGGCAATATGTATGTTCCTGAGTACGAGGTGTAGTTTATGAGGTTGAGCTAATATGCACTTGAGTTAGTTTCTGACGAGCATACCTTATGTGATTGTTTCCACTACGGGCTCATGTAAGAGGTCAAGACATACATGTTTGCTGCTGATTATACAAATTTTGATGTGTTGGTTTCGCGAGCGAAGGATGTTGAGCAGAATCTGAGTATGGCTTTTGGGTCTCGATGCTTTAGCTCTGGTAAGAGGGTGGCTGATTCTAGTTTTAGTGGTGGTCATGCCAAGAGACACCGTGATCAGAGGTTTCACCTGGAGCTGAGGTATGGCGAAGGTGTTGTTGGACGTGGAGTCTAGGGGTATGGTTCCCAGGTTAGAGCTCTTGTTTAACACTTGTTGGGTTTGTGGATCCCAAGATCATCTGAGGCGTGATTGTCTACGTTTGGCCAGGGAGGGTCAGGCACCTGCGTCTGTTGTGGCCAATGCTTGTTGGAGTTGTGGGTCTGGCGACCATCTGAGACGTGATTGTCCTTTGTTGGCTGGAGGTGGGTAGGGTGTTGTACCTGTTGTTTCTCCACAAAGAGGTCGTGGTTATAGCCATAGATCATTTCAGCGTAGAGATGGTGGGCAAAAGACTATGGCTCATATTGTTGTTATGCAGCCTGAAAGAGGTTGACCAGCTAGGGTGTATGCACACCGAGAGGGTCGTAATGACACTAATGTAATTGCAGGTACATTTTCTTTACAGTCTTTGCCATTGTATTCGTTGGTTGATTCTGGTTCTACCCATTCATACATCTTGAGTAAGCATGCACAGTTGCTAATATACCTGCTAAAATTCTTAATGTGGGTGTTAGAGTGACTAGTTCTCTTAGGGAGACGGTCGTGGTTAGGAAGTTGTATCGTAGGTGTCCGCTGATGGTTCAGGGACATGAGTTTACTGTAGACTTGATGAAGTTGCCATTTCATGGTTTTGATGTGATTTTGGGTATAGATTGGTTAACCGAACACAGGGTTGGGTATGATTTTGAGATCAAACAGATATCCTTGAGATTATCGGATGATTCTGAGGTGGTAATTGTTGGTGAGAATGCTAAGTTCTTGTCTAGTGTTGTTTCGGTTTTGGAAGCGAGTCGAAAGATAAATTATGGATGTTAGGCTTTCTTGGCCTACGTTATGAATCCTAGTTCGAAGGAGTTGAGGGTGCAAGATATTTGCACTGTATATAAGTTTTCGGGTGTTTTTTCGGAAGAGTTATTGAGGTTGCCACCAGACTGTGAGGTTGAGTTTGGCATCGAGGTCTTTGCGGATACGGTACCAGTGCCTATTACTCCATATCGCATGGCCCTAAACGAGTTGAAGGAGTTGAAAACGCAACTGCATGAGTTGCTTGATTGAGGTTTTATTAGACATAGTATTTCACCGTGAGGTGCACCGGTGTTGTTTGTAAAGAAGAATGATAGAACGTTGCGGATGTGTATAGACTATCAGCAACTCATGAAGTTGATGATAAAGAAAAAGTATCCTTTGCCGCGGATAGATGATCTGTTTGATTAGTTCAGGGGTGCTTCGGTGTTTTCTAAGATAAATTTGAGGTATGGTACAATTAGTTGAAAGTGATGGATGTAGATGTGCCCAAGACAACATTCTATACGAGATACTGGTATTATGAGTTTTTGGTGATGCCGTTGGGTTTGACCAATGCACCGGTTGCTTTTATGGACATGATGAATCGTGTGTTCCATGAGTTTTTAGACCAGTTTGTGGTTGTGTTTATCAATGATATCCTTGTGTACTCTCGTACTGAGGAGGATCATGATAGACATTTTTGGATTGTGCTTCAGACGTTGTTGGCTAACCAGTTGTATGCCAAGTTAAGAAAATGTGAGTTTTGGCTTAGGGAGGTTGTTTTCCTTGGGCATGTTGTGTCGGCCGAGGGAATTCGTGTTGATCCGCACAAGATTGAGGCTGTGGTGAGTTGAAAGGTGCCTAAATTTGTGTCAGAAGTTTAGAGTTTTCGAGGGTTATTATCGTAGGTTTGTTGAGGGGTTCTCCAGTTTAGCTGTTCCTTTGACCAAGTTGTTGCAGAAGAATGTTCGTTTTGAGTGGATGGATGATAGACAGCGAGCTTTTGAAAGATTGAAGGAAGTTTTGACACGAGCTCCAATCTTGGTTCAACCTGAATCAGGAAAAGAGTTCGTTGTTTATAGTGATGCGTCCTATGTTGGGCTTGGTTGCGTGTTGATGCAAGAGGGTAAGGTAGTTGCGTATGCATCTAGACAGTTGAAGGTGCATGAACGTAATTACCCTACTCATGATCTTGAGCTTGCCACAGTTGTGTTTGCCTTGAAAATCTAGAGGCATTACCTTTATGGTGAGAAATGTGTGGTTTATACGAATCATAAAAGTTTAAAGTATTTGATGTCCCAAAAGGAGCTGAATCTTAGGCAACGAAGGTGGTTGGAGTTGCTTAAGGATTATGATTTGTCTATTGAGTATCATTCGGGCAAAGCTAAAGTTGTGGTTGATACTTTGAGTACGAAGGCTACTGTGGACTTGAAAGCCATGTTCACTCGGTTGAGTGTGACGTGTGATGGTGGGTTAGTTAAGTTGCAAGTGAAACCGTCCTTGTCATAGTTGATTAAAGAAAGACAACCGCATGATGAGAGTTTGGTACCGCATGTGAAGCATTTCATGGATGGGAATCCTACAGATTTTCATTTTAATAATGATGGAGTGTTGTGTTTTAAAGGTCGAATTGTTGTACCTAAAGATAAAGGGTTGAGGCATACCGTTCTGACCGAAGCGCATGCTAGTTCTTTTGCTACGCATACTGGTAGTACTAAGATGTATCATGGTTTGAAGAAAGAGTACTATTGGATTGGACTGAAGAAAGATGTGGCTGATTTTGTTGCTCGATGCATGGTATGTCAGCGGGTGAAAGCTGAGCATCAGTTTCCATCCAGGTTGTTGCAACCATTGAGGATACTAGAATGCAAGTGGGAAAGAATCACCACAGATTTTGTGTCTGGGTTGCCTTTAACGTCAACCAAAAAGGATTCCATTCAGGTGATTGTTGATGGGTTTACGAAGTGTGCGCATTTTGTGCCAATGCATACGATGTATACCTTGGATAGGTTGGCTGATATGTATATCTCTGAGATTGTGCACTTGCACGGGGTGCCTAAGTCCATAGTTTTGGATAAGGATCCGCGTTTCACAACAAGGTTTTAGGTGTGCTTGCATCGTGCTCTGGGAACTCGACTGAATTTCAGTATTTCGTATCATCCTCAGACTGATGGTCAGTGGGAGCGTGTGATTCAGGTTTTGGAGGATATGTTGAGATGTTGTATGATTGAGTTCCAGAGAACGTGGGGAAAATAGTTGCCTTTGGTAGAGTTTTCTTATAATAACAGTTATCAGGCTAGTATATAGATGGCACCGTACAAGGCGTTGCATGGTAGGAAGTATTGTACGCCCGTGTGTTGGGCTGAAGTTGGGGAGAAGCATCTTTCCATGCCTGATGTATTGAAAGGCACGAATGAGAAAGTGAAGTTGATATGTGAGCGCTTGAGAGCGGCTTCGGATCGTCAGAAATCCTACGCAGATTTAAAGCGTAGGAGTGTGGAGTATGTTGTTGGTGACCGAGTGTTTTTGAAGGTATCGCCTTGGAAAAAGGTGATGCGTTTCTGGCGGAAAGGGAAACTTAGCTCGAGGTTTATTGGACCATACATGGTTGTTGAGCGTATGGGCCCTGTTGCTTACCGTTTGAGGTTACCTCCTGAGTTGGAGAGGATTCATGATGTATTTCATGTTTCGATGTTGCGGAGGTATCAGTCAGATCTCTCGCATGTTATGTCGGTGGAGGATATTGATTTGAGGCCAGTTCTATCTTATGATGAGGAACCGATAGAGGTTCTTGATACCAGCAGTAAGGTTTTGCGTGGCAAGACGGCCGAGCTTGTTAAGTTGATGAGGCCACGTAAGAACGCAATTCGGATATGTTGGAACAGTTTCCGCACTTATTTCCTCAAGGTAAAATTTCGAGGATGAAATTTCTTAAGTGGGGGAGAGTTGTAACGCCCTGATTTTGGGCCTACCAGTTTTGTGGCTTGTTAGACGGTCCGTTGGATCGGGTTAGGGATTCGAGTCAGATTCAGGGGTAAATATTTTTTGGTAAGATAAAAATATGGGGAATGGTTAAAAAACATATTTTAATATATGATTAATATTGGTGAAAACAATTTTGGAAAATGGGTTTTGGAAGTATGACATTTTGGTTAGTGACCAAAATGCAATTTTTGAACACTGGTTTTTAAAGGTGACTAAAATGAAAAGGATCAAATTCTTAGAATCCTTAAGGAGCTATTTTACCAATTTTTTGCTATTGATTTCTCCTATCAATTAAGTCTTTTTAACATGTGTTTTAAAAGTTAATTAAAAGGGGATTTAGTTATTAAAAGTTAGTTATCACTTTAAAGAAAATTGACATAACTTTTCTCTCAAATTTTCTCTCCACCTCTCTTCTACCAAACACTCAAGTTTTCATTAAAAACTAGAGGTGAGAGATCATTTTACTCAGATTTTTATTTGTAATTGATTTTTTAACTTTGATTTACAAAACGCCAGTGAAATTTTGTGTTTTCTAAGCTTTAAACAATCCAATTGAGGGAGAAATCACACAATAGGGGTAAGGTCTGTGATCTCCTCCATTGAATGGTTCTTTATTGATATTCCCAAGTGTTTGATCCTTAATTTATGGTTTATAATCTGATTTTGTGTTTTTATATTGAATTAATTGATTTAATTGGGTGAATTTGATGAAATAGTGAAAGATCCGTATTGGATCTATTTTCCAATGTTGAAGATTGATTTTAATCATATTTTGGATGTATTATTATGTTGATAAGTTGTTTGTAACAATGGAACTCTTGAATCCCTAGTTGTTTAGGTTGTTAGATTTGTGTTTTTGTGGAGTTGTGGTGGCTGTGTAGTTGCTGGAAGTATTTGGATGAATCAATCCAGTTTTTAAGTGTTAATTGATGATTATGGAAGTGTTAGATTGTTAGATTGTGGCTGGGTTGTTTTTGGAAAGGATTTGATGATGATTTCGGTTGTTGTGGTTGGGTAATTTTGAGAGGATTGTGGAAGTCCATGAGGATTTGTTGTTGCAGTGTTTTGAATGCATTGAGATGCATTAATACTCTGTTGTAATGTCATTAAAATAGAGGAGGTTGATCCGAAAGTGATCGGTGAAGCTTTAGAGGCTTTGGACGATTGATTTTGTATCGGTGAATCGATGTTTCGCGCATCAATGAGTTAGAATGTGGATTCCATCTTTGGAATGTTTTAAAGGTGGCTTTTGGGAGTTTAAACTGATCTTGAAACGCTGGTTTAAACTCAGAAGTAAGTAAAATATGGTTTTTCTCTCTCGATCGTGCTAGTGTAAGATGATTTTTATGCACTTGTTTTGATTTACATTGTGCCTATTGTTTAAGCATGATTTAAAGTATTTGAGATACTATTTTTAAGCATGAAATGTTGAAGGATGCACATGGTAAGTGATCCTTGTAAGTATATGGTTTATACTTGTGGTTTAAAGCATGGTTGTTGCTTTGAAAAATTGGTTTGGTTAATGCTTGTTAAAAACAGTGAGGTAAATGGTATGTGGTTAATTATATTGGCAAGTGATGTGGTTTTAAAATTGTTACGGATATAGTAGGCCGGCCATAGGAGTGATAGTGCACTATAATAAGTTGCCTTAGATTTTGAGGGGTTTAGATCCGTTTACCAAAAACTCAATCCAAGTACCCGAACGATAGAGGGGTTTTACAGTACCATAAACTCCGGTTAGTGGATTAAGCATCTAACCAAGGTAAGGGGCTGGTGTCCCCGTGGCTTGAAAGTGTACCCTGTTGTTTAGGTACTGCGATTGTGATTGTATCGCTATTCCGGTTGAGATGGCTTGAAATGTTGGGAGAACACTTGTTGAATCTGTATATCTGATGAACTATTTTGGTAAAGGAACTTGGTTAATGATCACTTGTAAGCCAATATAAATGTTGATGTATCATTGAAAGGTTTATGTTGTATAATGTGATTTGTACATGTTTTACTCTTTAAGCTTTGCATATGGTTGTTATGCATGGGAAGGCTTAAATTGAGGTTTAGCAATGGGATTTGATGCTGGTTAATGATACATGTTGCACATGGGTTAATATACTGGTTTTAAAGATGTTAAGTGCATGGTTTTCAAGGCATGATAATGTTTTAAAAGATGATTGAAACGAGATTTCAATGTGTTGTTAAGCAATGGTTTTAATGCATTGATGGTGTGTTGTTTTGAGCACTCCTCACTAAGCCTAGTGTGCTTAAGCTCTCTTTGTTCATCAATGCAGAGAATTAATAGCTTGGAAGGTAGCGGGAAGCAAGGGGTCACAACAAGACTTGATAGCCAAAATATGTTTTTTGTATAGAGCATAAGTAATAAGGGCAATGGGGGTTTCGTTGTTGATTTGGGAGGTGTTTTGTTAAACTCCCTTCTTGAGCAAGTTTGTTTTGTTGCTCTTGATTTGTAAATGGCCATTATTGATTGTTTGTGGTGATGGTTTGAAGTTTCATGCTTTGCTTGATTGGTTTTCTAGAAAGCATACCTCTAGATTTACATTTGAAGTATAATGCTATGATTTGATGTTGAAATTAGGTTGTCTTGGTGTGGTTTGATCCTTAAACATGTTGGTTGTGTGTTAGAGGCATGTTAGGATGTTTTGGGTTGATCAAAAGCATGTTAAATCATCAAAAATGGACATTTCAAGTCCAGGCGTGCCGGTATTGGTGTCCCTATTTCGGTACAAGTAAGTCATTCCAGGCTTAGCGTACCGGTACGTGGGTAACTGTTTCAGTACGGGTCTAGGCAAATTTGGCCAGTGTTTCGGTACTTAGGGAGGCGTTTTGATACGGTACAGTGTTTTATGAAGGGCGTTTCGATACGCGGGGGCGTATCGGAACGAGTTTTGGCTACTGGAATTCTAGTGTTTTTCAACAATGAAGGCGTATCGAAACACCCTTGTCCGTACCGATACAGTGGTAGTTTAATTGGTTATTTGGAATCTTCTAAAGTTCTGTTTTCTTACGTTTGGTACCTGAATGTTGTGGATGCAATTAAATGAGATTGAATGGTCTTTTTGACTTCTTTTTTAACATGTGAGCATGAAACCTGCTTAATTAAAGGTTGGTAATATAAAAATAAGTTAAGATCCTTCAGTTTTTCTGAAATTGCAATATAGTCCTTAAATCACAAATGTGATCAATTGGATGTCAATTCGATGGCCGATTGAGTTGGGTTTTCACCAGAGATCAGTGTGTACATATAGGATAATAATTTTGTATCTAGATAAGATAAAAGAAAAAAATGGGCGTGTTCGGGTTTTATCTTCTCAGTTTACTTCGGTAAACCTAATATAGCTCTGTCGGTTCGGTCTTTCGACTAGGCCGGGTCGAGGGGGTTATACGGTAGTTGATTAAACTGACGAAAAAAAACTAATATCCTTTGGCATGAATAGATGATTTGTTTGATCAATTTTTTGGTATGACTGTATTTTTAAAGATTGATTTACTTTTGGGATATTATCAATTGAAGATGAATGAGTTAATGTGTTGAAGACTTCTTTTTAAACCCGTTATGGTCATTATGAGTTCATGGTATTGCATTTTGGTTTGACAAAAGCACCTGCTGCATTCATAGACATGATGAATGGAGTATTCCATGAATACTTTCATCAAATTGTGGTAGTGTTTATTGATGACATTCTTGTGTACTCTCATACAGAGAAAGATCACGATAGGCAATTTACGGATTGTTTTTTAGGCTTTGAAGGAGAAATAATTGTTTGCCAAGTTGAGTAAATATGAGTTTTGGCTTAGGGAAGTCATTTTCTTGGGTCATGTGGTTTTGGAAGAAGGTATTAGAGTTGATCCATTGAAAATTGAGGCTATTTTAGAGTGGAAGCAATTGAAGTGGTTGAGGTTTGTAGTTTTCTTGGTTTGGCAAGTTATTATCAACATTTTGTCGAAGCACTTTTGAGAATTGATGCACCTTTGACAAAGTTGTTGCGGAAGAATGTTCCATTTGAGTGTATTGAAGATCAATAGAAGAATTTTGAGCAGTTAAAGGAAGTTTTGACGCAAGCTCCTGTTTTGATTAAACCTAAATCAAGAAAGGAGTATTTGATGTATAGTGATGCATCATATTATGGATTTGGTTGCGTTTAGATGCAAAAAGAGAAAGTTGTAGCTTATGTATTTACACAATTGAAGATGCATGAGCGCAACTATCCGACCCATGATCTGGAGTTGGCGATGGTAGTGTTTGGCTTGAAGATTTGGAGTCATTATCTTTATGGTGAGAAGTTTATTGTTTATATGGATAAAAAAGTCTTAAGTATCTTCTCTCACAAAAAGACTTAAACTTAGGCAGAGACAATAGGCTGAGTTGTTGAAAGATTATGATTTGACTATTGAGTATCTCGATAAAGTTAATATAGTTGTAGATGCTTTGAGTAGGAAGATTGTGGTTGAACTTAGGGAAATGTTTGCTAAGCTTAGTTAGTCAATGACGGGGCATTTTTGGCCTAATTGCAAGTGAAACCGATGGTGTCTCATCAGTTTAAGGAGAAGCAACCATTTGACAAGTCTTTTGTACCAAATGTCAAGAACATTGTCGATTGAGTAAGGTCAGATTATGATTTCAATGAGGAAGGGGTTTGTGCTATAGGGGTTGTATTTACGAGCATGAGGATCTGAAGTTAAGGCGTATTATTTTAACCGAAACACAAACGTGCCCATTTTCTATGCATTCGAAGGTATGAAGATGTATCGAGATCATCGCGAGGTTACCATTAGCATGGTTTAAAAATATATTTATCAATTTGTAGCTAAACGTATGGTTTGACAGTGAGATAAGGACACCTACCTAAAATCCATCAATTCCTTCCAACCACTTTTACATTAATTCCAACTTCAATCCTACCCTAATAACTCATACTATTAATCATCCAATAACAGTAACTTCTTCTAGAAACCCTAATCACAAAAAATAATCAATTCTACTTTCGTATACCTATCTAAAATCCACCAATTCCTTTAATTCTGGTTTTGATTTCTTAAAATTGAGTTTCGATTCTTAATAAAGTATAAGAAATCATCATAATAGAATAAAAATAATTAGGTTTACATCAAAATTCAAGAATTCACCAGTAACACTCTTAAAAACCTAAGAATATTGTAAAAGCTTATTTTAATCTTAAATCATAAACCAATGATGAAATTTAGAATGCAAAATTGGTGGAGTTTCATTCAAAAAGCTTAGAACTACCTTAATTCATCAAGAAATCAAGATCAGTGAAGAGCCTCCAAATGTTAGTGAGAAAACTAGAGAAAAAATAGTGAAAGAATGAACAAAGAAAAAAATTCAAGAAACTCCAAGTAGTAAGCAGCTTGGTATCGCTTAAGCATGTCTCAAGTTCAAGGCCTTGTGTATGCAGAAAATCCCCACTGGGAGACTCACTTACCAAAGCTAGGTGTGCTACGCGGGTCGGTCCAGATTATTGATAGCTCTCTAAAGAGCATGTGTTTCCACTGTATTTATCGATTGAATTGTCCTATTTAGTTAGCTTTTTCATACATTTCAGCATTTTAAGCTTAGTTATTTGCATTTTTTAACTCAATGGTTATCCTCGAATTTGTCATATTTTCCTACTGATGTCATTGCATAAGTGTTATTTAGATTGCGACCAAGACTGTGGCCGCATTGACAGCTGTCAAAAAGATAAGATCAAAGGACGATGTCCAAAGGACAATGAGCTAGAAGTTAATTACAACAGTTGTTGTATGGATTAATTGTCAGTGCATTGACAGCTAATAAGAAGATAAGATTAAAGGATGATGAGTTGGAAAATTGGTACAACTGCCTTGTACGAAATTTTACAGGTGCAAATCCGTGAGGGACACTTGTATTATGTACCATATTGGAAAGAAAGGAGACATCTTGATACATATCATCTTATCCTTACCTTATTGGATATTCATCATCTTTTGGAAGACCATATTCTTCAATTCTTTATTCTTCAATACTTCATCCATGGTGACTTGAGCCTTCTTTTGGTGAACCAAGGTGAAGATGAAGCGGATAAGCTCTTATGGAGAGTAGCCGAGTGCAACCGCAAGGGGAGTTATTGAAATCACTTCGAGACTATCTAGGAATGGAGGTTTCCATTTGCTTCTTTAATTTTTTGTACTAAACGAGGATGATTTCTGTTTTCTTTCTCAAAATGTGGAAATACTTTCTAATTGTTGACTTAAAGTTTGTTTCATTAAACTTTCTTTCTTGTTTCAATTATTGAGTTTAAATGTTATTTTGCACAGAAGTGTTAAATACAACCATTGTCACTAGAAGATGCAGTGACAATTCATGTTAACAAGAACAACGATGGAAGTTGAGTGAGAACATAAAGGAATTTGGTTCACTCGTTCTTGTGCATGCCTTAGTTGCGATTCGAAGGAAAATGAGCTTGATATTCATTGCTTAAAAAATCATCTATTACCATGTCCTTGCAGCACTTGATAATTTGCTAAGTTTCACCGAGAGGATCCAATTTTACCATTTATAGATTTATCTTTATTATACTCGTTATTATTGGTTTCACATCATATCTCACAATTATCTTGTCTTTTAATTGTTTTTGCACCAACTACTACTCTAACATTTCATCCTTCATTTCAGCATTATTGCCCTGACAATAGTAACAACTAAAGTCTCGTCCTCATGGGATCGATATCTGATAGGACTCAACCTATCAACTATACTTGCTCCGACAAGTGTACGCTTGCACATTGTTGTGTCCGTATACAACATATCAATACGCTTGCACATTGTTGGGAGGGTAACCAAAAAAAAGAAAATCTTGTATTTAAGAAGAAAATTGAGAAAAGATTTAGATGTAAAATGGAATAGAAATTATATGAAAACGATTAGTGTTTGGAAATCAATGGAAGAGAGTAAAAATGAAAACTAAGAATGAAAGCTCTCTCCCCAGTTAAAATCTTCGGGTAGTTAATAGAGGAAGGTGGAAATTTTTTGTTAAAATCATTTATAGGTATATTCGCCTCTTAAAAGATTTGGTTTTTTACATTCCTTTTAAAATGTCCATTTTCTTTATACAAAAAGGACACTAAAACTCTTATTTAAAAACAATTAACTTATTTAAAGCTTTATTCATCAATTTGGGACTTTAATAAATCTTATACTAACTTTAGGAAACATTTTGACTTTTTGGTGTATTTACAATAATATTATTATAGCTTTAGAAAAAAAAATCCCGAAATTAATTTTATCGCTTAAATCCAACTCGAATTCTAATTCGATTCTCTATTAACTTATTCGAAATTTCTAACCCAAATTTTGGGATGTTACACTATGATTAGAATTTAGGGTTTATGGTTTAGTATTTAAGGTTAGGGATTTAGATTTTAAATTTAAAAGCTTAAATAGGCATGCTTGTGGAAAAAATTACAATATTTTTGCATCAATTTTTTTGATCGACAAAATATAATGATATTGAAAAAAATTATACAAAAATTATTATTATTATCATAGGCTTCATTAAAAACCTCTCTAAACTTAAATGGAGAAAATGAGTACCGATAATAATATAGAACAACCATCCAAAAAGCCAGAAAAGACCAATAGAACAAATGCCAAATATTTATACATAAATTTTTTACCCATATAGAAAAAATATTTGATGCATTGTCAGTGTAAATTTTAGCTTATAGAAGCATGCCTATTTAAGCTTTAAAACCTAAAATCTAAACATTTAACTTTAATTCCCTAAATATTAAACCACAAATCTTAAACCAAACCCCTAAAATAAGTTTTCTTGTGTAAAATAAAGTTTACATTGTCCGTGCATCTAGGGGCAGATGGTGAATAGAGCCATAGGGGCCTTGGCACCCCCAAAGTTTTGGAAAATTTGTACTATACCCTTGAAATATTTTTAAAATTTTAACTAAGCTCCCTCAAAATTCATAAAAATTCTCGTAAATTTCTACAATTTCTGAATATTTTTAATCATCCCCTCAATTTATTAAAAAATTTCACTAAACTTTCTACAAATTTAAAAAATTTAATTACACCCTCACATTTAAAAAATAAATATCTGATTAAGTCTCTCAAAACTTTTAAAAATTTTGGTTAAATCTCTAAAATTTTAAAAATTTTAATTAGACATCCTCAAGCTATACAGTCAAGATCCCCTCTACTGAGTGCATCGAATATTTTCCTATATAATATTGTGTTGCATTGTATTTAGCTAATTTTTTACCGGTGAACTTAAACGAGGAGTTTTGAAGATGGAATTGAAATTGACGCAAACATGAATTTTTACAGAGAGACATAATGCGATCAAGAAAGAGGCATTTGCAGATATATAAAAAACCATTCTCATTCAAGTAAGAAGTGGTTTGGAGGATTGGTCCGGAGATATATGATATGATTGTTTAGGGGTGGGATGAGGTTGTTGGAGAGGTTGGTCTCCAAGAATGAGAGAATGGTCGTGTTTGTGTATTTTGTAAAGTGTCTTCCTCAATTTATAACACATGCATGACGCTTCTTCTATCTTTGGATCACCTTATTCAACTTGATCAGACATCTTGATCCATAGGAAGAATGCTTTCGTCGATCAATTTTTTTATTAAGTAGAGAGATGTTATATTCTTAAGACAAATATTGTGATTCAAATCCACACAAGGTAAGACAACTTAATCATCCTTGATCACTCGACTAATTAGTGAATCTCTCGTAAGAATGCTTTCTAACCTACTAATCACTATTTTTTTATCAACCTAATAATTATATATTTTGACAATATGCCGGCTGAATTTTATTAGAAATTAAAATAAAGAAACAGTCCAAAAGAAATGAATTTGTAGCTGAAAAAACAAAAACACAATAAATCTAAATTGAAAACAAAACTAGAAAATGAAACATCAGACCAACAAAACACGTCTAGTGAGCTACAAAACAGTGATAAAGATGAAAAATTGGAGAAATATAAGCAAAGAGAAAGACTTCTTGTCTCTATCCACCTACACGTTTCATGATTGAAGTAGGAGTGGTGAGCAAAATCGACAGTCTTGAAGGTTGCTTCGTAAAACAGATCTGACTGCATTGGCAAACGAACGACAAAAGTAGATCAAACTATTGAAGACCACCTATAACCTGCAAATTAGAGCCGAACGTTGTGAAAAACGTATCCACGAGCACAGATCTACCACAACGGTGGACGATAACGTGCCATAAGACAAAAGCGTGCCACAAGCCAGAGAAAAAACGTGCTATGAGGTAGATAAAAAGTAGAAAAAAATCAAAATATAAAAAAATAATAACTTGATATAAAAATAAAAAAAAAAACTACTGACAGTGCGACCAGCATTAAAATCTACATCAGCGCTAGAGTTTTGTGTGAAGAGGAAAAAATGCTACATGTTTTTTTGAATAGTGGGAATGAGTTATAACTCATTAATTAAATTGAAAAGAGGAAAAAACTCTACATTTTGTATCCATAAAATAAAACGAGTTACAGATCAGTAAAGGATTCATTAAATAACAATGCAAGACCGCAATGGAAAATATAAACTGCAATTAGTCATTTAAGTAGTTGATTCGGGATGAGTGTATGCATATAAGCGTTAGAGACCAAGCTTGTTTCATCAATATTAGTAGACTCGAGGAGGGCCATGGCAACGAAGGTTTCAGCCCATTGCTTCATATCTATTCTCACCATCCTCTTCTCTCAATCTCATGCCAGCTTTCCTTTTTCACTCCTAAACTCCGACTCCATCTGCAAAAACACCCCACATGCAGATCACTGCAAATACATTTTTCCCTCTAACAAGTTCCACTCCATCTTCAACTACGGCAACGTTTCAATCCGTCAATCCTTGTTAAATGCTCGTACTTTTCTCGTTTCTGTTAACCATTTCCTCGCACTCCCTTCGACGTCCACGTCCCTCAGCACGATTCAAGCCCTCGAGGATTGCCGGTTTCTAGCCAATCACAGCCTACATTTCTTATCACATATTTCAGAGAGAATCAATTCTAAGGATAGTATAAAAAGCGGTGTGGCTGATGATTTGCATGCTTTGCTTAGCGCTGCTTTAACTAACGTGGAAACTTGTTTTGAAGGACTAGAAGCGATACCATTAGCATCAAGAATAAAGCATCGTTTATTTCAATCTAATGCAACAAAGAGCGTCAGCGTTTCTCTTGCACTTTTCAGGCATTGGGGTCATGGCTCCACCAAACCACGAAAAAATCCCAAAATGAAAAGAAACTCTCCTTTATCTTTTCTAATGTCAACCAATAAAAAAGCAATTCATAAATTTGCAAGAGGAAGAAAACATATTAAAATTTTAACAGATGGGAAAATTTCAGTGAAACAAGTTGTTATGGTCAGTCCTAAAGGAGATGGCCAATTCACAACCATCGATGCCGCGATAGCCGCCGCACCTAACAATCTTGGTGACAGTGATCATTACTATGTGATCTATGTGGTTACTGGAGTCTGCGAAGAGTACATTTCGATACCTAAGAATAAGCAGAACTTGATTTTGATCGGTGATGGTATTGGCCGCACAATAATCACCGGAAGTCGCAGTGTCGCGTGTGGTTTAACCACGCTCAATACAGCAACATTCGGTAAAGTAGAATTTAGCTTTAAACCATGTGTTTCAGACTTTACATTTTATTGACTCATATGTAACTCTCCTGCTACAGCTGTTTTGGGCAAGAAATTCATTGCAGTGGGCATAACATTTCGAAACACTGCCGGGCCTAGCAAGGGCCAAGCTGTCGCCATCCGAAACGGAGCCGACATGTCCGTATTTTATAGATGCAGTATCCAAGGATACCAGGATACCCTGTATGCTCAATCTTTCAGGCAATTTTACAAAGAATGTGATATTTACAGCACGGTTGATTTCATATTCGGCGATGCGGCTGTTGTCTTTCAAAATTGTAACATATATCCTCGACTACCATTGCCGCAGCAATACAATACCATCACTGCACAAGGAAGGAGAGATCCGAACCAAAATACCGGCATTTCGATCGACAATTGCGTTGTTACAGCCGCTAACGATTTAGCTTCAAGCAAGGGAACAAAGAAAACGTATTTAGGAAGGCCATGGCAGAAGTATTCAAGAACCGTTTACGTAAAAAGTTTCATGGATAGTTTGATTGACCCTTCAGGTTGGAGAGAATGGAACGGAGATTTTGACACTACTCTTTATTATGCAGAATATGAGAACAATGGTCCAGGATCGAATACTGATTACAGAGCTAATTGGCCAGGATACCATAAGCATATGAATAACATTGAAGTTGATAAATTCACTGTTTCCAACTTTATTGACGGTGACACATGGTTGCCTGCAACTGGAGTACCTTTCAATGGGGGTTTTCATTGAAATAATTTGTAGTTTTCAACTTTGTTCTTGTTCTGTCATTAGACAATTTTTTTCCAACCGAAAAGGAAATTAAAGATTGGTTTTAAAGAAAGGCTTAATATCAATATAAATGTTAAAATTATCTCGTTTTTTTAGGTGTTTATTTTTTTCTCTTTTATGTGCTCAAATTATTATTTCTTGGTTAAAATTGGTACCTCACTTAATTTCAAGAGGGACAAAAAATGATAGTTTGAGCATTTAAAAGAGATAAAAAAATTAGATACCTAAAAAAATAACCAAATAATTTAAATTAAACCTAGGGCATGCAAAGGGGATAAAACAACTTTTATTAAAGGTTAACTAATGCGTGAAAATCAAAGAAGTAAAAACAAAATTGAGGAGAATTCAAACCTAGATCTATTCGGTGCGCATAAAAGAGCATTATCATTTAATCTAGTACATTGCCGAGTATAATTTATATATATATATATATATAGGATAAACTATTAATATAATAATACATGCATTATATTCTTAATTTAATAATATATAATAAATTTGTTGGGTTCAATTCGATTAACTGAATATCGCCAAGGGGTTGAAATACTCCTTAAATGGAATTGGCAAAAATTGAAAAAAATAATAGACAATTTGCACAATCAATTTTAGAGTGGTTCGACTTTCTAACCAAAATTTACATCCACTACCTTAGCACACCACTAAGGATTTCTCAATTCACTACTATGAATTCATGCTTATAGGACAAAGCGATAACCTTATAACTCATATCTTTTAATGGCTAAAATAGAACCACTCTAGTTTTTCCTTAGACTAAACTAGAATCTCTCTCTTTTACAATATTTGATTTGGGTAAACAATAATACCTTTCAAGGTGGGTGTTTACAAGAATTAAGCTTACAAAAGAATGAATGAAAGATATATAATAAAGCTCTCTCAACAAATATTTACAAAAGAAATGAAGAAATAAAGAATTAACGTAAGCTTGGATGATTGTTGTTAACTTCTTCAAGTGTCCTTGGCTTGTTTTTATAGTGTTGAATGATAACCTGGCCGTTTATAGCCGTTGGGGTGTTTTGGAGCCATTGGGAAATAATAAAGTCGTGCTTTAAATGCCCAACTGCACAAAGGTATCGAAACCTTAGATAAGGTTTCGAAACCTTTGCCAAGAGGTATTAGAACCTTTGATAAAATTTCGAAACCTTTGCCCAAAGGTATGGAAACCTTTCTGGAGGTATAGAAACTTTTACCTAGGTTTTGATTCTAAAACTTATTTGCCTGCATGGTTTCGAAACCACCTCAAGGGTATCGAAACCTTCATTAAAACATTAAAAAATTGGTTAGATTTTGACCTTTTGAAGATATATTCGATATAGGTTTTTAGTCAAAAAATTTAGAAAAAAATTTTAAACATATTTTTCAAGTTTTGTGGACTTTGAATTATTTTTGAAATCTTTAAACAAGTTGTAGCGACTAGTTTGAAAAAATAGAAGTATTCCCGATTTTCTTTAAAAAAAATTAAACCAGGCAATTTCTTGAAAAAGCTCGTATTTTAAATAAAAATGAGGAGTCGCCACCGATCACTTGGATAAGGTTGACCAGACACCAAAAAGAAAACCAGAGAAAAACGGGTTCGGAAGTCGGTTACGAGTGGGGAATGATTCGCACCCCCAGTACGCCCGAAAATTGGTACCTAAGGATTCGTGTCGTATTTACTAAGAAAAAATTAAATATGAATCTAATATAATAGTTAATCCCTAAATGATTGTATGCATAACAATATCAAATAAATGTCTCGCTATTTACAATACCTGAAGGAGATGACACCCGAAAGGTTCGGGATGACACTCTCATTTGAGATACCAAAACGTCGAGACCTAATTCTAAATGATACAACAAATAAATATATATGCATGAACAAATATAATATGATATAATATGAGACATAGATACAGAAAAATAACACACATAAATGTAAAAGAAAAAAGTATAACTATAATATATATATATATGTATATATCTATATAAACAAATAAATCGTAACCAAACTATTCATATATAACGGTATGAAACTATAATATATATAAGAACTATATAAATATAAAAACATAATAACAATAATATATATTAGATATCTTTCAAACAAAAAAAATATATATATATTAGTTAGTAATATATCATGTTATAGACTAATATATAGAATATATATAATATACGGTGCATATATATATATATATGTATATATAACATAGAAGAATCGGCCCATATATATATATATATATATATATATATATATTGTACTATACATAAAATAAGGAAATCAAATAAAAACAGCATGAACCCAACAAGTGTCCCAGTGGAAAAGCGAATGATGTTTATTCTAGGAGACACAGGTTCAAATCACTTTGTCTATAAGGTGTATGCGCATTGTAAATATAGAAAGACAAAAACGAAGAGTATTTGATTTCATGTATTAAATATAAAAAGACAAAAGGGCTTTCCTTCTTACCCTCTGTTCTCCCTACCTCAAACCCTATGGTTTTTCATGGCCGCCATTAGTCATTGCAACGACCTGAATTTCCGAGTAAACAATTTAGGCATTGACCCGGATTATGGACCTTCGTGCTGGTTGGAGTAATTGGACCTATTGGGCCTTTTTGGATGAGTAATTGGTTTTATAGGCTTGGGTGGTGACCCTTTTGTAATAAGGGTAATGATGGAAGGTTTTGTGTTGTAGTATTACCCTTTTTAAAAATGGTGGCTGATTTCCCTTAGGATTTTTGGTGAGTCACGTGGGTTAAGAATGGGGGACAAGATGATATAATTTTTCTTCTTTCTTCTTCTTCTTTCCCACACACACTCCCATTTTCTCTCTACCCAAACACCCTTCCTTAAGACTAAAGATCCCACATTTATGCATCATTTCTTCGACCCAAGGTCCAAGATTCGAGTATGTTAATCAACATCCCAAGAGCTTCATGAAAGTGGTTGTCTTCTCAAAAATGTGACTTTGGCAAGTATGGGTTTTTAGAGAGTTTAAGCCTTTTGAAGCTTTTTCCATGTTTTAATGTTTGATAATTTGTAGCCAAACCTTTCTTTTGTTTTTGGGTTGAGTCATGATTTGTTTCCTTGTTGTATGGCGGAAGGGAGGTTTTTATGAGTTCCTCCAAGCTTGAGTCAAAGAAAGAAAGTTGAAGGGTTTAGTTTGGAAGCTTGATTTTGGTATTTCTAGCTAAAGGTCAGTACATCTCTGACTCCTTTGATTCATAAAGATCATAAAGTGATTGCTTTTCTTGATGTGTGGTTTATGATTGCTAAAGTTGGGTTTATTAGCTTTAAGCCTTGTTAATGGTGAAATCCGGATTTGTTGTTAATAATGGGTAAAAATGATAGCAAATCACCTTAATTAACTCCCATAAGATGTAGGATTAAGTTAAGGGGTTAGAGGTTACATTTTGGGGCTTGGGAAGTGATTTTTCAAGCCTTGGAAGCTATTTCTGGGCTTCGGTATCAGTACACGGGGAACCCATACCGATAACATGTGTTATGAATAATAAACACAGGCAATTTTGGAAGGGCATATCGGTACCCTCTATTCCATTGAAATTTCAATAGCAAAAAGGTGTACAAGTACGCGTGTGAGCGTATCGGTACAAGTGGGGTATCGGTATACGACCCTTGTGTATTAGTACGGGGTCAACGACCAATCCCTTCATGTGAAGCTGAGTATTGGTACGCATTGGATGGGTATCGGTACCTAGAGGGGCGTAATTGTACGTGCAGGTGGGTATCGATACCCACTGGTAATCTGTCCAAAAAATGCGTTTTGAGTTTAAGGGACCTATAATTCGAGGACTATGGCCCAATGGGCTTCTAATGTGATAAAATAAATAGTAAAACTGAGAAACCGAAATTTAACCCTCATGAATGGGCATAATGTATAATAACCCAATAATTGTGAAAGGGAGTTTATAATAGCAACCTTAGAGATGCTTGGTATCATGCCTTGGTGGCATTTGCTTGATAGCTTGGCTTGAAGCCACTTATCTCTTGGTGAGATGTTTGAATGCTTAGGGAGCATGTATTATCTTATAAGTGATAAAAAGGAATCTGGATGTCCTAGATTCAGTACTATGGTACTTGTGAAATGGATGCGTACTTCAGGCTAAGTGAACAAGTACATCCGACGTACCCATGGGTTGAGTGATCTGGGTGTGGTTAGAAACCTATCTATGGCTATAGTGATCTAGATAAGGTATTAACTCAATAGGCTGAGTGAGCTCGAGTAACCTAATAGGTTGAGTGACCTCAGGTAAAGACTATTTATGGCTAATGTGATCCAGGTATGTCTAGGACGTATCAGTGGCTAGTGTAATAAATGGTAACCCGAGGCTGTGTGAGCACATGTAAAGTAGGGCTTCGTTGGCCATTTATATAGATGATTTATGGATGTACTTATGTATGATGTGTGGATGTTATAGATGTTTGCTTATGCACCTGATGGCTGAGTGATCAGGGTACAATATGTATTAATTCGATGGGTTGTGTGAGCTCGAGTAACTCGATAGGCTATGTGACCTCGAGTATGACAAAGCTTTATGGAAATATGTAAGACTTCTTGTAGACTTGTTGATGGCTTGAGATAGATGATCCAAGACTTTAGCTACTGCAGGCTAGATGATAACTCATAGATAGTAAAGCCTTATTTATGCTCTCTAAACAATATTTATCTTGCATGCTTATTTTATGATAACCACGAATTGTTGTAGAGTAGAAATGTGCCACTTAGCTTTGTAAGCTCAGAGTTCGAAATCGTTGTTTCCGTTCGCAGGTTAGTAGGTGGATCGTGGCCAAGGAGTACATCAAGAAGGGATTTCCAACACCTGGTTCACTTTAGAGTACAATCTTTGTTATTTTAGTTTGGGCTAATATATTCATAGGACCTTACCACTGTGGATTCTGTAACTCTATTTAAAACATTATTTTGGTATACGCTTTTTTTAAACTTGGAGCTCTTATTTTATAAACTTATTTTAAATGTTTATTTACCTTTATGGATTTATGTATGTTTAATGCTTTTAAAGGATAGGTAAACTTATGCTTTTAAATTGGAAATTTTATGGGACGGTTTTATGGTGACCCAAAAGTAGTACTTCAGATCTGGATCGGGATCGGGGTGTTACAATCATTGTTGTTGCTCTGTCATCCGATGTTACTCTGGCAACTCTTCTCGGCCAATGGTGGCCACGAAATGAGCCTATCATCATCCTTGTTCTTCTCTATAGACCGAATTCGCAAAAGCGGCCTCAAACATCACAAAATAACTTTGTGTCCGTCAAGCTTCCTTATCATTGATCTGAGTAACCGACTGTTAGATCGACTTGGTTTCGAGATATGTTGTTCTCCTCACCAAGACGCTTCATGTAGCATCCCCTTCCCGTATCCGTACACCGGGTACGAGTCGAAAATATTATGACTTCTTTAATCAAAACCGGGGTAGTTTAAAAAATTTTTAGGAAAACTTCTCAATGGTCACCCATCCTCAAATTTCTCTAGCCCAAGCACGCTTAACTTTATTTAAAACCAAAATAAAATATTTATTCAAGTTCCAATCATAAATCAATTATCTTAGCATACAACTCATCACCTGAGTTTACTTTTAACTTTGTATCTTTCTAGAAACGCCAATTATCATGAAACCCTACCGAACTTTAAAGGCCAATAACAACTCAAATAGGTTTAGCAAGTATACATGTCACTATAATAATCAAACCTCAATTAAGATGTCATTACTATGATTACCTGTTGAGCTTTCCAATATTGATGCAATGCTCTTCTCACTCTTATCTTGATTTACCTACGTGTGCACAATCAAACACACGCTAAGTACGAACTTAGTGAGGCAATAAAGGAAGATAATAACAATAATTTAAACTTTATTCGACTTCATGGCTATATTTATATAACATGATATATATGCTAAAGAATCAACTTTCACATTGCCTTAGTAATGATTTACTACATGCTAATGTCATAAGACTTTCATGCTTGTTTATTTGTCACAATATGCCTTATATTCATATATGCATCATGATCACTAGACATGTAAATCCATCATATTATTCATATATTAACATGATATAAATCACGTATAAATTTCTTACCAATATACTTGCCATTTATTCCAAAAGCTCATAAGCTTATTCACATGTTTATCATTTATTAACCATAAACCATAACCCAAATATAAGCCTATGAGGACCTTGGCTACACGAGTCAAATATGCATCGAAGTGCTAATACATATAAGGTCGTGCCCACCATCCGCACATTTATAAGGTAGTGCTCCAATCAACATCACAAACCCTAAGTTAGACTTGAATCCATAAACCCTAATCTTCTCTATGCAAACCAAAATTTGTAGGGTTTAAATCCCAACTCAATAACATGATTCCAACATCATACAAATATGATTCTAACTTAAAATCAACCATGGATTCATAAAATCATAAAAGCCCCAATTTGTTCATAAACCCTAATTTCTTCCACATATCAAATATCATCAACCAAGCAAGAATTCTATAAATTATTTACATCAAAAGATAGAGCTCGAAGAGTAGAACAACTTTGTAGTTCAAAAGATTACCTAAAAACCGAGATTCAGGGCTTAAATCGAGCTTGGAAATTTCCCTCTTCTTTCTCCTCTTTCTCCATAGTTTATGGCTGGAAAAGATGAACATTTTTTTCATCTTTTTACTATTAAATTACACTTGTAACTATTAAATGAATTTTAAATTCATTTAAATAGTGAAATTACCAATTTAGCCTTTAAATCCAATGGCTAATTTAATCTCATCCAAAATCAAGGGCCAAGATGAAATCCATATATATTTCATCTTCCAAAAATTTCCTCAACATTTCAAAAATATTTCAAAATTGCCATCCTTGCCAAATGGCCAATTTGCCCTCAACTAGTCTTTATTTACTAGTTTGTTTCAAAATTTCCATTCCATTATAATCTAACTAAATTAGTTTCTTCTCAACTGACTACTATTCCACAAGTATCATTTTATGATTTTCCATGGCTTATGGAATAGTCTCTGAAATTTCAATTCAATCCGATTTCCCGATATTCACTAAATACTTCTACTACGATTTTACCTTTACCGAGCTATCGGATCTATTCCGAAATTCTATATTTCCATAATGTACCTCATGTCATCATCTTTCATCCAATATCCTGGATTTAATCTTGAGCTAGTAGTTACCAACCTTGCCCTTATAATTTTCCAAAATTACAATCTTGCCATTTTTCATCCAACGGCTCATATTTAACATGGAAAATCAACTTAAATCCAAGGGTTCATATTCTTCCAACACAAAGAAAATATCTTACACATGTAAAATGACATAATTAACCTTACCTTATCATCCTTCAAAATATCCTGGATATTCGATTCGATCCGATTAATACAAACTCCGTACGAAAAATCCGGGTAACAAGAAAACATCATTCTTAGGGGTAAACTATTCATTTAAGGGACTAAAATACATCACTTTTGAAAATTACAATTTAGTCCCTAAACTTTTCCTAAGTTTATACTTTATCCACAAAACTTTCAAAATTTACATTTTGGTCACTAGCCAAAAATTGGGATATTACAATTATCCCCCTTAAGAAAATTCATCCTCAAATTTTCAACACATACCTGATTCAAACACAATGAGAAAACTATTTTCTCATATCCTTTTCTCTTTCCTAGATCGCTTTTTCGACTTCATGATTTCGCCAAAGAACTTTAACAAGCGAGATCATCTTATTCCATAGTTCATTGACTCCATATGCCAGAATCTTTACCGATTCTTCCTCGTAAATCAAATTCGATTGAATCTCTATTCCTTTTGAGTAATGATATGTAAAGAATCTGATCGATACTTCTTGAGCATCGATACATGAAATATATTGTGAATCTTGTCCATTTTCGGAGGTAAGGCTAGCTAATAAGCCACCAGACCAACTCTTTTCACAACCTTATATTGTCCAATAACTCTCGGACTCAGCTTCCCTTTTTCTCCTAACCATAACACCTCCTTCCAAGGTGAAACTTTTACGGAATACTTTATCCTTAACTTCATATTAAATATCTTTTCTTTCAAGATCAGCAGATAATATCCACCATTCTAAAGCAATTCTAGATTGCTTCGAACTATTCTTACTTTATTCCCCACATCCTGAACTGAATCAAATCAGATTCAATCACCTCTTAGTTCTCTTTTTAACTCATTATCATTGGGGGTATAAATTACCCCTTGATAGTATGAACATTCTTTAGACTAAACATCGATACTTTTAATTTTCCCTTTTCACCTTACTGAATTTTTTCCATGCATATCTTATCTTTCATCTGTAAATATTTGATCCGATTTGTCAAAGTAGGCTTGAGCTGAAGTTGTGTAATTAATACACTATTTTCCTCTAAAGATAATTGGGCATTTAATGCTTATAAGCCAAAGAATATTTTTTGCTAAATACATCAACTACTATATTAGCCTTATTACATCAATACACATCCCAACCTATTATGAGACATATTATTGAATAAGGTAGAATCCTTACTAGATTCATACTACACTAATACTAGTGCTACTATCAAATTTTCTTCTACTAGTAACAATATAATCGTAACGTAATCTTAGAGGAATATTACTGCTTCTTTTGACTAACATCACTGTAGCTTCCTAAGGTGATATATTGGGTCGTATAAAACCTCAATCCGATGATTCTTACAACTAGGCCTTTAGCTTTCTCAATCTAGTAAGAGCCATTCTGTAGGGTGCAATCAATATGGGTCCAATATTGGATTAAAATCCAATCCTAAACTTAGCCTCTCGATTAAGCGTCAAGCCTGACAGCTCTTCTTGGGCAACCCATTTAAAACTCACAAACAATAGGAATACTCTCTCAGCTTACCCTTAATGCTCGGTATCCATAGTATAAGTTAAATAATTTTCACATTAATAACAAATTCCAATAAAAACTCTGCATGCTTATGCATGCCAATTATCACAACCCTCACATGATTGTTTTTATGGTTTTCTTGAATCTCCAACATTAATTATAAATGTCAGAGAGTTCTTAATTTTCCTTGTCTCGATCTCTTAGCGGAACTATGTAATAAATTCAGCTTGATATCTTTGCTGGGAATCCTCACCATTTTTAGAAGTGGTGAAATACATAATGATTCACTATTCCTCTTTACGAGTCGTGACCTTTGTTTAGATATTTTCTCATTCTGAACCCTTTGCATTGCATTTGGCATAATTTACTGCTTCATAGAATTTTGAAATACATAGGGCAGTTAGTACTTTTTGTACCTGACCTCTAGCCCTCTATGAGTTGTCATAACAGGCTCTCCTTCTGTCTGTAGGAAGCAGTTTAGAAGCGAATCGGCTCAGTTTATTAAACTTGCACTCATACCCGTAAATAATCCAATTGCCCTAATTAAGATGCAAGAAACTCCGTTGCATCTCTAGGATAAACTTTGTTACGGAACTCTCAAAGAAGGAACTTCTAGTTAATAGACTTTTGAGTATGTACCGTAACATTACTTTATCAAATACGGGTCTAATCCTTTCAGATGAGATAATACTTTTTCTTTGAGTCTCCTCTGATCATCAATACAGAGTTCCTTCAACATAACTTTTATATCATTAAACTATAGATTAACAATCATAGGATCTCCATTAATATCTCTATGAAAATCTAGTGTGCCAGAACTCTGAATTCTTTTGCAATCGGTGCCTAAGTAGGCTGATTCATGATCACATCTAATGTCTGGAAGAAAAGCTCTTAATCCAGAACATGCATATCATGTTACTCTGGTGTCTCTGCACCATGCTAAGCTAAGGGTAGAATATTATCATTAACCTTATCATGCTCGGGAATCTCTTATTGATCCACTTGCCTAAACACCTGACTCAATTCTTTTACCCTCACACATTGGAATTTAACATTATTATCATAATGAAGTAAGCAATTGCATCCATTCAAACAAGTAAAATCATCAGTAATTCTAACATCCTAGTGGCATGTATACACTTTTGACCATTACCATACCTCGTTTAACTCCAGAACCGGCTAAAACTATAGCTTGATACCAATAAATGTAACACCCCTTTCCCGTATCCGTACACCAGGTACGAGTCAGAAATATTACGACTTCTTTAATAAAAAATCGGGGTAATTTAAATTTTTTTAGGAAAACTTCTCAATGGTCACCCATCATAAAATTTCTCTATCCTAATCACGCTTAACTTTATTTAAAACCAAAATAAATTATTTATTCGAGTTCCAATCATAAATCAATTATCTTAGCATACAACTCATCAACCGAGTTTACTCTTAACTTTGTATCTTTCCAGAAACGCCAATTATCATGAAACACTACCAAACTTTAAAGGTCAATCACAACTCAAATAGGTTTAGTAAGTATACATGACACTATAATAATCAAACCTCAATTAGGATGTCATTACTGTGATTACCTGTTGAGCTTTCCAATATTGATGCAATGCTCTTCTCACTCTTCTCTTGATTTACCTATGTGCGCACAATCAAACACACGCTAAGTACGAACTTAGTGAGGCAATAAAAGAAGATAATAACAATAATTTAAACTTTATTCGACTTCATGGCTATATTTATATAACATGGTATATATGCCAAAACATCAACTTTCACATTGCATTAGTAATGATTTACTACATGCTAATGTCATAAGACTTTCATGCTTGTTTATTTGTCATAATATGCCTTATATGCATAAAAGCATCATGATCACTAGACATGTAAATCCATCATATTATTCATATATTAACATGATATAAATCACGTATAAATTTCTTACCAATATACTTGCGATTTATTCCAAAAGCTCATAAGCTTATTCACATGTTTATCATTTATTAACCATAAACCACATCCCAAATATAAGCCTATGAGGACCCTGGGTATACGAGTCAAATATGTTTCGAAGTGCTAATACACATAAGATCGTGCCCACCATCCGCACATTTATAAGGTAGTGCTAACCATCCGCACATTTATAAGGTAGTGCTAACCATTTGCACATTTATAAGACCATGCTAACCATATACACTAAGTGTCCTTTGTATACATAAAGTGCTAAACCGAGTATGCAACGTGCTGCTGGACTCTATGGCATGCCAACTATACCATGTCCCTCAATGACTTTCTTGGGCATATTTTCCATATTTATTTCATCCATGGCAATGTATATCAACATAATTTAATAGTGGGCAGTTCATACCCGAAATAACATTCATAGTATAACATCATATATAACTAGTGATCCATGCATTGATATTAACTTTTGACATATTTAGAACATGTCAAATATATGATTATGGCATAAATATCATGCCAAAATAAACAAGGTAGACTCATCGCAAGTGTTCCTAATGATGTATAAAACATCCATGTATCATGTTATGTATGCGTTGCACTCACCTTGGCCACTTAACACAATGCTTCACTAAGTCCTAGCTCGATCCTTTCTTTCGTAGTACCTCGAACCTTCTTTGATTCGGACTTGACTTCATTAATCATATGAATAAAATAAAATATTTGTTAGATTCAAATCTAACAATACCTTAAACATACTGTCTAATATAATCATTCGAATATAAAATTTCCAAATATTTTTCCTTTCTTCCTTGTACTGTTCAAAAACTCATTATGGTCCTTAGCGATCAATTTGAACTTTCATTAATTCTTCGAGCTTGCTAACTAACATTTGAATACAAAATGTTTCAAATTTCATTTTCTAACAGCTTGCGCTACCTTCAAAGATTTACTTATACATGGCAGAATACATACTGGATCTTAATTTCCTTTATACTGGAGAAACTAGATTCGATAATGGTTCTAACTGTATAAGCCACATAAATTAATAAAATCTCAAAAATTATGAAAAAGCATTGAATTCACGTCACAGACTGTCCAGACAGAAAACTGCTCTATAATTTTTCTCACCTTCATTCGAATAAAAATTCATATCTTTTAACTCAAAATTCGAAATCAGTTTCCGTTTGTTGGAAACGAAACTAGACTAACAATTCTTTCCAACGGTATAAAATTCATCATCTAACCATTTTTGTAGAATTTATAGTGAAATTTTAAACTTACTGCCATAATTCAATTCCAACAAAACTTTCCATAAAAAACTTCTAATTTACACCAACTTCTCCCTATTTCTCTACTTGTCAATTTAGTCCCTTAACTTTACTTCAAATGACCAGAATAAAGCTTGTATTCATATGTTCTATTTACATCCTTCATCAAAATAAGCTCAAACCTTTACTTCTCTAATTTCTCTTGATTTGTCGAGATGGTCATCAAATTTCAAATATAAGGATTCAAGCTTCTTAACTTTGTAAATTAGTCCTCCAATCAACATTACTACCTTAATTCCATCATTTTAACTAAAAATCATATTTACTCATTCTACATATCCTATTTGCCGAATAGACCATTCAAGTTTGACAATTTGTCAAAATGGTCACTAATGTGATTAATCGTCGGTTTAGCATTCTAAATTCATTTTCATGTCTCTAACATTATTAATAATATAAATACACATTAAATTCAATAAAAAATCAGATCTGGTCCCTTAATTTTGAAGATTGCCGAAATGGTCCATATGCGTTTAACTTAGGGTTTTGCTTCCAAACAATAAATCAAGCTTACTAGAACATTAATCCAACATCACAAACCCTAAGTTAGACTTGAATCCATAAACCCTAATTTTCTCTATGCATACCGAAATATGTAAGGTTTAAATCCCAATTCAATAACATGATTCCAACATCATAAAAGCATGATTCTAATTTAAAATCAACCATGGATTCATAAAATCATAAAAGCCCCAATTTTTTCATAAACCCTAATTTCTTCCACATATCAATTCTCATCAACCAAGCAAGTATTGTATAAATTATTTATATCAAAAGATAGAGCTTGAAGAGTAGAACAACTTTGTAGCTCGAAAGATTACCTAAAAACTGAGATTCGGGGCTTCAATCGAGCATGGAATTTTCCCTCTTCTTCTCCTCTTCCCTCATGGTTTATGGATGGAAAAGATGAACATTTTTTTCATCTTTTTACTATTAAATTACACTTGTAACTATTAAATGAATTTTAAATTCATTTAAATAGTGAAATTACCAATTTAGCCTTTAAATCCAATGGCTAATTTAATCTCATCCAAAATCACGGTCCAAGATGAAATCCATATATATTTCATCTTCCAAAAACGTCCTCAACATTTCACAAATATTTCAAAATTGCCATCCTTGCCAAATGACCAATTTGCCCTCCAACTAGTCTTTATTTACTAGTTTGTTTCAAAATTGCCATTCCATTATAATCAAACTAAATTAGTTCCTTCTCAACTGAACACTATTCCATAAATATAAATTTATGATTTTCCATGGCTTATGGAATAGTCTCTAAATTTTAATTCAATCTGATTTCCCGATATTCACTAAATACTTCTACTACGATTTTACCTTTACCGAGCTATCGGATCTATTCCGAAAATTTTATATTTCCATAATGTACCTCATGTCATCATCCTTCATCCAATGGCTTATATTTAATCTTGATCTACTAGTTACCAACCTTGCCCTTATAATTTTCCAAAATTACGATCTTGCCATTTTTCATCCGACGGTTCATATTTAACGTGGAAAATCAACTTAAATCTAAGGGTTCATATTCTTCCAACACAAAGAAAATATCTTAGACATGTAAAATGACATAATTAACCTTGCCTTATCATCCTTCAAAATATCTGGATATTCGATTCGATCCGATTATCCGAATATTTTTCTGAACTTTATCGCTGTATAGCCATTAATACAAACTCCGTACGAAAAATCTGGCTAACACGAAAACATCATTCTTGGGGGTAAACTATTCATTTACGGGACTAAAATACATAACTTTTGAAAATTACAATTTAGTCCCTGAACTTTTCCTAAGCTTATACTTTATCCACAAAACATTTAAAATTTATATTTTGGTCACTAGCCAAAAATTGGGATATTACAATTCAGTCCACAGTTAGGATCATCGGTCAGAGACTCCGGTCGTCGAAAATCCCTACTGCCGAGATGGTAACCCCTTTTCACTTCTTTTTTTTATTTTTCCTCTTTTGACTCTGATTTTGATTGAAAATCCGAACCCAAAAAAACCCAACTTTGATTTTTTAAGAAGCTATGAAAACCTCATTGATTTTTTGTTTTAAAAAGAGATTTTTTCAAAAAGTTTTGAAAACCCCTTGTTTCTTAAAAGAATTTGAGATTTTCTTGATTCTGTTTGAAAACAAAAAGAAAGGCATAATCTACGCAAAATTGCGAAGTAACAACCAAAACCTAAAAAATTGCCTCGCTTTTTATGTATTCCATAATTCAATCCTTCTTTACATTTGGTTCTTGATTTGGCTTTATAGCTTGAATTTTGATTACAAAAAAATAAATAAAAATCTATTTTCCTATTGGTTGTTGGATGAAAATTTCTCTCTTTTCCATCTTGAGCAGGTGTAACAAGGAGGAAAAAGGACCACGTTTGTCCACCCGTGATGATATGTTGCTAGTGCAGAGACGAAGGGTGTAGCTGGAGGGAGCTGTGGGCGTGAAGGGCAGTTGTTGTGTTGGGACTATGGGTGTGCACGTGATGGGCTGATGGAGGGGACCAAGGGTGCGGATGTTCATGTGTGGGTGCATCCAAGGGACAATCGGGTTTTAGTTGTAACATGGGTTTAATGGGTAGCTGATAATTTGGTTAAAGGGTTGATGAATACGAGTTTGCTGATGAGTTTATTGGGTAAACATGTATTTGGGTTTGTAAATGGGAAATGGATTGAAATATAAAAGAAAAGACTTTTTTTAGATATTGGTTTTTTATTACTTAGCCGGACAAAAATTGGGTATTACACAAGTCCAAAACATTTTTCACATAATTTGTTATATCAAAATATACTCAACAATCTCCCTTTTTTGATATAACAAAACTTCTTTGAAAAATAGTTTTTGACAAGAGCTCCCCCTTAATTTTTCTCTTCTTCCCCTTTTTGTTATATAAAAAATAATTAAAAAAACAATATATTAAATCATATTTAAGTTCATGATAAGAAAGGAGAGTAGTCTTAAAAAAAATTAAGCACATGAAAGAATTAAAAAAATTGGCTCCCCTTAATCAAGCAACAAAAGAATTTTAGTCTAAACATTCAAGAGAAACATAGTGAATTTCATAGAATTAAATAAATCAAAGAAAGAATTTCAATTAAATGCTATATAAACAAATATATCATTAACAACACAAAAGCATGGCAAAAAAGAGACAAAAATGTCCCCATTTTATTGTGCGTACCGGTACGCAAAGAAGCGTATCAATACTCGATAAATACAATATCGATACGGTATGGGTTGTACCGATACCGGCTGTAAGATTTTGACAGAAAATGTTACAAAACACGTCAAAAGACCTTATATGACACTCTAAGAATATTAGATACCCGTTAAAGAACATATAAGCTACATTTTAATCAACATGCTTCTTAAAAATCATCAAATAAAGCAAGATAAGCATGATGACACCAAAATTATCCAAATATTACAATTTTAAGGCAAAAAAAAACTTAAAAATAAGCACACATGGCCAAAAATATGTAACTCATGCAATTATGATTCACCCTATCTATATACAATCAAGGAATTATCAATAGTCAATCAATCATGCTTGGGTCATCATAAAAATTTAGACAATAAACATATGATCAAGCAATTGCATGAAAACAAATTCTTCACCACTTGAACCAAGGTAGGTTGGTTAGGCCTCATCCTCTTCAAGTGTCATTCCTCTTTATGTGTCTAGAGCTCCAAAGATTCAAGACTTGCTTACTCATGGATCCAACACACCTACAAGAGACATTTATTTGATTTTTGATATCCAAATTGCTTTGGATCCTTTGACATTAGTTTCAATGGCCTTAGTTCCCTTAGGAATCCATACTTGTCTAATCCTATAAGATTTTCTTTTCTTTATAGAACAAGTATGCAAAGACTGACCATGATAATGACAATGTGAGCATTTTGCCATTATGAGATGAAATGAATTATTAGAAATTATTTCTTTTTCTTTTGTTAAGCACAAGCTTAACTTTCAAATCAAGATTTTCTTTTTCGAAAACTCCATTGCTCATTTTTGAAAACTCTAAATCCTTTTTTTAATTTTCATTTTGGTTTTCAAATTCTAATTTTGTTTTCAAAAGAAAATCGTTATCAAATTCAAGTTTAGAAATCATTTTCTTGTATTTGGAAATCATAGTCTCAAATTCCAAAAATAATTTATCAAAAGCATCTTGTAACTCATCAAAAGAATATGAATTAAATTCACTTGAGTTTGAAGATACCTCGGGCTCATCGAAAGCCATCAAACATTCCACCTTAGGGATTGAGAGGAGGTTTGCACATGATGAAGCATCTTTCTTCTCTCCCATCTTGTTGCCATAGAAATTTTCAAGTTTCTCCCATATTTCTTTGGCACTTTTGCATGTGTTGACCTTCTTGAAAACATCTTCATTGTTGCCACAAAGAAGAGTGTGCATAGCCTTGGCATTTTCTTGTGCCTTCTTTGTGTCATTTGTATTTCTTCTCTTCTTCTTCTTAGGAACTTCCAAATAACCATCTTTGATTATTTCTCAAACATCAAGATCTAATGCTTTGATGAAATACTTTATTAAATTGCTCCATTGGAAGTATGAATCTCCTTTGAAGAGTGGATGTCACATGATAAAGCGGCCTTCTTCAAAATTTGTCAATCTAGACTAGTAGCCATTTTCTTGGAACGATGGACTTCGAGCTTGGTGATCTTTACTCCCAGTTGTGAGACCTTAGAAGGAGTTTGGAACCGTTGGAAGCCATTAAAACAGAGTATTAAATGCTCGCCTACACTTAAGTTTCGAAACCATTATAGAGGTTTTGAAAACCTTGGGGTTTTTCAAACGGATAAACTAGTTGTTACAGAGCCTGGTTTCGAAACCATGCTTGGGGGTTTCGAAACCTTGACTGAGGTATTGAAACCTGTTACCCAGTTTTGGTTTCCAGGTGTTACTGCCCAAAAGGTTTCGAAACCACTTAAAGGGGTACCGAAACCTCTATTGGAAAACTCAAAAATCGACTTTTGGTTGACTTTTAAAGGTGTATACAATATGGGTATTAAGTCAAAAAATTTAAAAAACGTTTGTTCAAGTCCAAAAATATATTTTGACAAATTCAAATCGAATAACTTAAATTTAAATTTTTTTACAAATGAGTTATTTTAGTTATATCAAAACCAACATAAATATTAGTAATGGTTGGAATCAAACTTGGGTGCTCCTAAAATCTTAGGCATGTGCAAACCAACAAGCCAAGACTATTGTTTAGTCTAACATTAACAAGATAATATATATATATATATATGTATATCTGGTTTATTTATTTAAGCTGGGTGCAGGGAAGCAATGGGCTTCAACTTTTATGCATCCCAATTCTAATTGTTCCTATGTAATCTCGTCTGTCAAATTTCTTTTCTATATTGTTGGACGTACGGCTAAGAAAAGAAATAAAAAAACCGATCGAAACTATAGCATTTAAATAATTTATGATTCAGAATTTTAAAAACCATGACTTATTGAATTGAACAAAATTTTATTTTTTATTTAATTTTAATCAATTATAGAGTAAAATCTAACTTTCATCACTCAACTTTTTTCTCTCTTATTTTGGTCACTAAAATTTAAAATATTTCGATTGTTATTTTTTTTGATAAATTTTAATCTTAATCCTACTTAGAAGGGAAGGAAAGGAGAGACTTTAAAGGAAAGGAGAGTGCTCTTAGTGGGTCTAAAACCCATGACCTAAGGGAATGCGATGGAACAAATATTAACAACTTAGCCAAATGTGCTTGCTCTACTATTATATTTTTATTTTGCGGTGACATGATATTTTTTATTAATTTTTGAATTGCCATGTAGACACCGATTAATATTTTATTATCAGTATTTTTTAATATATATTTCATTGATTTACTCTCTACCGGTCGACCACCCCACTGCTTCCCATCCCCATTTTCGCCTCCCCACCGCTTCCTATCACCTTAAACCCCACTCACGTCTCAACCATTGGAAGCTAAAATGTGTTTTATTTGCAGTACTCTTCAACCCATTTAAATACAAATAGAGATAAAGAGCCAAATCAAATTGTTTCAATGTAACAAATTAGCTGTTGAAAAATTCAAATTGAAGGGTAGGTTGATTAGTCATTATAACAATGTCAACATCTCACCATAAAGAAAGCATTTCGATCATCGAATCCAAGTCATTGAAAACATGTTGAACATTGAGTAATCAAATTTCAAGATGGATTAATTATCAGTGGTTTCATGGGAAGTTTGGGCTAAGAAAGCGGCTATTTCCCTCTTGCGAGAATCTAGGTCACCTGTCGTGGAAAATGCAGGGTAAGAACGGGAAGCAGTAATGAAAGCATCCCAGGTAGAGAAGTTACAGGCAGGACATCCCCATCGTTTCTATGCAAAAGCATCTGATTCAACAAATCTCTTGATATAAGACTATTTAGTCCACTAGGCGGTACAGGGGTTGGATTTAATGTTAGATTTGTGTAGTTTAGGGTGACTTTCTCCTAAATGAATACTAGATTCAGGTTTAGGAGGGTTGTTTTGTGAGAAATTTTGGGACTCATTGGCCATCTTCGATGACGGCTGGTGGTTGAGGTCACAAACGTCTATACCGTAAATTGATTTCCACGAAATAAAAAAGACATATTGATGTAAGATTGTCGTGGGTTGTAGAACCTATAACAAGGTGGATGTGAAAATCCCCAATCAAATTACTTTTAAGCAACCCTATGAGCTAGACTCAATCAAGAAAAAGTAGGATGATTTTCTTGTTTTCCAAGAACGTGTTTGTGTTTCTTGAAAATTCTAAAAAAAGAATCAAAAGTTAAAGAAAATAGATACAATAGATAAACTAGATAAAAACTAAGAAGAATTAAACAATAAACACCAAAGAAAATAAAAAAAAAAGTAAAGATAGAAAAACAAATATGAAAAATTCAAGTTTGAATTTTGGTGGAGATGATGTGAATGGAGTTGAAGAAGAATATTAGTATGGCGTGTGGATTTGATAGATGTCCCGCTGAACCCTCCTATCTATAATTGAATAGGCAACCTCGTGATATGGTCTTAATCGACTCTCCTAATCACAATTGACAAGGCAACCCGGAGTGTGAAGATCCTCAACAACAAATTTTGAAGAACTTGGAGATCGATTTACTTCTAAAACACAAGATAAACTTCTTACAAGTATGAACTCAAGAGAGAACTTTATTTAATCAATCAAATTTGAATTAAATTGTGGATGAACCCTCCTTTAAATAAGCTAAAGACTTGGGTAACAAGTAGAGTTCATCTCCTAAAAATAATGCTAAAATCAATGCTTGAAATAAGGAATAAAGCTCCACCCTAAATAAATTCTAATGTTTTAATCTTTCTTTTAAATCCTAAAGAATTAAAATAATATATATGGGTTGAATTGAATTACAAATAATCAATAAAATAATTAAAAATCTGTAATAATTCAAAAATCTCATAATAATCCCGTATCTAGTTTTCTGCTTGCGTAGTCTTTGATAAAATACACGTATCTTGAGTTCTCCATGTCTGATTGATTCGTTTCAAGAAGCGTTGGAAAGGTTACTGAATAACGGCTAATCCATACAAAGATAACTTGACCCAAAAATGCCCAAATCCTATTCGAAAAGTCTCCGCAAATCAACTCACGCTCCAGCCTTGCAAAACAGTTTAAGTTTCTTGTCTAAAATGCATCGTTTTAGACCTCTTATGCATGCATCATTTTGGGCCTTGTTGCTTGCTTCGAATAATTTCAACCTCTTGTCCAAGATGAGTGATTTTACCCATCTCATGCATGTATCACATATATGGTAGAATCGTAACCATAGAATACAACCCTAACGAAATGCATACATTTGTCTCATACGCTATGGTGATGGTGAGAAAAGATATATTTTACATTCTAGAAGGCTATTGTAATGACCCAAATTTCAGGTTAGTATTTGTAATTGGGATTCGAGCTTGGGTATTTAATATTAAGTAATTATTTGGAAAATTGGGAACTTGGAATATTGATTTTAAAGACTTTGCTGACCATTTTGTATATGGATTTAAGGTTGAGGGCCTTGGGTGTAATTAATTTCATTTCCACTTTAAAGACGATTCTTTGAAAAAGAGAGGTGCGGAAGAAGAGGAAAAAACAGATTTTCATCTATTTCTCTCCTTTTTTGTTTTCTCTTTCTTTTCTTTTTCTGTCTTCCCCTTCTCTTCCTCTGTCAAGTTCTTTGTTTGATCTATTCTTGCTGGAGTGTTTGTGTTTAACACCTTCTACACCATTGCATTCATCTCGTTGAGACAAGTCGATCGGTACCAACGACATCGTCACTAGAGTCATCATTAAAGGGAGTGAGAAAAAAATTTGAGTTGTTTAAACAAAGATATTTTAGTGTCCTAAATCAGAAACTGAGGTCACCATAACACTTACCGGTGTTAAGACTGCGGGACTGGAGCTCGCTGTCGTCGTACGTGTCCCACGTGCCGCCGTCTGTGCGTAGGCTTTAAGGGATAGATGCATAATGATACCCTACACCGAGCCTCACTAGGTCACACTCCCCATATTCATTGTAATAGCATGCACCATACCGTACTAGATCACCTGTACCTTTGGCCAGAGTTGACCAAACGGTGACTTTTTTGGGGACCTTACTCGGGGGTTTTCGACATCTTAAGTTCGTTTTTGTAGCCCATTTCACCAAATTCAATCCTAATAAACTATTTTCCAGCATTTGACTTTCACAGATGTAATGCCCTGGTTTTGGGTCTAGATGTTTTGAGGTTTGTTTTGAGGGTCCAGTGGACCGGTGTTAGAGATTCGAGTCAGTTTTGGGATTAAATCAGATTAAATATTTTTGAAGGTGATAAAAAGGTGGAAAATGTTCTAAAATCATTATTTAATATGTTAATTATTTTGGTGGAATCAATTTTGGAAAATGAGTTTTAGAAATCGGACATTTTGGACTAGTGACCAAAATGTAAACTTTGAAAATTGTTTTTAGTGATTGTTTTGTAAAAGGATCGAAACTTTGAATCATTAAGGAGCTAATTGCCCAAAATTCTAATCCTAGACTTTCTCCCTTAATTGGCTATTTTTAAAAGTGTTTTGGAAAATATAAATAGGTTAGGGAGAATTAATTTGATAATTAATTCTTTAAAAAAAAGTTACGTAACTAACTTTCTATCAAAATCTCTCCAGCCAAACACCATTCTCTTCTTCTAAATCTTCAAGTAAATCTTTATTTTCTTAAATCTTTTGTTTTCAAATGGATTCTCAATGTTTTCCAAACAAAACTTTATTGTTTTAACTTTGTTTTCTCATGTAATTCATCCAATTAAGGGATAAAGCATCCATTAGAGGTAATGTTCGTTCTTCTCCTCTAATGAAAGGTTATTTACTGAAATTCCCAAGTTATTGATCCTTTACAATTGTTTTCTAATGTGTTTTGATAGTTTAATTAAGGAAATTTTGTTTAATTGTGTTTTGATTGATGAAATTAATAGATCTTCGTTTTGGATCTGTTTTGTTGGGTTCTTAATCAGATTTGATCATGATTTTGATGTTTAAAAACGTTAATAGCTTCATTTTAACATTGTAATCTCGAAACGAGTTAAATCTCTAATGTTAAAGGTTGTTAGTTAAGGGTTTTTGTGATATTGATGGAGTTTAATCATTGCTGGAAGTAAAATGATGTTGATAAAATGTTTTTAGATGTTAATTGACGAGGTTTGATGTATTGAATCGTTATATTGTGGCTGGGTTAAGATTGGAAGGTGTTTGAGGTTGATTTCGATAAGTTTCAGATGGTTTTTAAGTGGGCAACTTGTGAGTTGCGGGTAATTGCTTTGAGGCAGTGGTTTGGATGCATTTTGATTCATGTTTCCTCTGGTTTTGTGTGGCAAAAACAGGGGATAATCAAGGCGAAGTAGCTTGAGGTGGATCGTTGCTTACCGAGAGCACGTTTTGAATTAGCGAGCAAAGTGAGGTGTAATCGATGAGTGGAAACGGTTTTAAAAGTATTTCAAAGGTTTGAAAGTGTTTTGAGAGTTTAGGTTAAGCATGAAACACTTACCTAAGCTCGGAAGTAAGTTTCCCTCTTTTGCTCTTTAATATCGGTTCGGATATGAGCATGTGTAATTCATGTTTTGGTTGTAAACATGGTTTGTTTTACTTACTGTAAATGCATGATTTTGAGTACATATGCAGTGGTTTAAGAATATATGAAATGCTAGTGAGCATTCGTTTTCATTCCGGTCGGGAATGTGGTATTGCTTGGCAATGTTGTTTGCATATGTGATGATTTGTATAATGCATTGTAAAACAGTGAGTACATGGTTTTGTAAATGATATATTGGGTATGTGACATGATGAGAGAACATTCGAATATAGTTGGCATGCCATAGGATAAAGTGCACTATAATATGTTTAAAATCGGTCGTGGTTAGAGGTCCTTAAGGTATAGCGGTCGGCTACTCAGACTATGATGTTATCACTTGGGTTGAGCGGTCGGTTCCCCTCGTTGATGTTAATCTTGCCGTCGGCAAGGTTGTCATATCATGCGGTCGGCATGGTATGGGTTTTGATGTTGGTTAGTCATCATGGGAGATCCGTGTATCCGATATGTAAGGTTAACAGTCGGTTAACCAATGATTATGGTCGGCTAATCAAGGATAGTGGTCGACTATCCGGGGTCACTATAATTGCCAATATATGAAAGTTCATGTGTTGAACCTTCTTTATAATGCTTTGGGATATAAGTATGGTAATATGATTTAATGCTTTAGGATTTAAGCATGTGCTTTGTAAATATGTTTGCATATTAACGATATGCATGTTTTGATTTGGAATCAATGAAAATGCTTTGGTCGTAAGCATGGTTTGTAAATAAGTGTTTAGTTCTCAAAGGATTTTAAATGCATCACTGTTTTATGAGCATCCTCACTAAGCATGTGTGTTTACGCTCTCTTTTTCCTAATGTTGCAGAGCATTGAGGTTTGGGGAAGCAAAGGCAAGGTTTAAAGTGATCCAAGTACAAAGACTACTTTTGAGTATGAACTCGTTTAACTTTTTGGTTAATAAGGTAATGTGTTCACCAAGTTTTTGGGATTTGTAAATTCTATTTCATTCCCTGGTTTTTTAGCATGGTTAATGCTGTGTTTTGGAGTTGAATGATGTTGATAAGCATGTTGTTGATCTTTGCTTATGGTTGATGCTAGGTGGTTTCCTAGGTATGTATTTAGTTAGCATTGGTTGATTGCCATTCTTTGATGATTCTAACATGTTGAGAATGATACTAAAGATATGTTGGTATGTTGCATATGCTGGAAAATGCTTAAGTGAGTGTTTTGGTATATTTGGAAATGTTGTTTTAGGAAGCATGCCTATAGTTTATCTTTAAAGCACGTTTGCCATGAGTTGAGGATGGTTCTGTGATTTTATTGTTGGGATCTATCCTTGGTAATGTTGTATGAATGTTAGAAGCATGTTTAAGTAGTTTGCAGTCCAATAATGTAAGTTAAACCAATAAAAGTGGACATTTCAGGTCCAGGCGTATCGAAATGCATCCCCTCGTACCGGTACGGCTAGGCCATATTAGGCTTAGCATTTCGATACGCGGGGTAGTATTTCGATACAGGTAAGCCATTTTAGGCTTAGCATTTCGATACGCGGGGCAGTATTTCAATACGGGTAAGAGCAAATTGGCAAGGATTACTGGTACGCGTGGCTGTATCAATACAGTTTTAAGCTACTGGAATCTGAGTTTTCTAAATTAGCCAAGGCGTATGGAAACACATGTACGTGTATCGATACGGGCTGCAGTTAATTCAGCTATTTGGATGTTTGGAAGGTTTCTGATTTATTCATTTTGGTCCATGATTGTTGTGAATGCAATTACTTGAGTTTGGATGGTCGGATTCTGCTAAGAATTAACATGCAAGCATGTAATCTAACTAATTGAGGATTAGTAACCCTAATTTTAGTAATGGTCCTTTAACTTACCAGTTTTATGTTTTAGTCCCTAAAATGTATTGTATGTAATTGGTTGCCTTTCCGAGGTCCGTTTCCTTTGTAACATCGGCCGCTGTAATCATGATCATCTAGGATTAATAATATACATCTAGCCAAGATAAAAGAAAAAAATTAACTGATTTTCGTAATCTTTCTTCGGTTTGCTTCGACAAACTTAATGTAGCTCGCTCGGTTCGGTCGAGCGTCTAGGCCGGGTCGAAGGGGTTACATTTGTTTGTATTAGAGCCAGGTTTCGAAAGGTTGGGATGTTGTTGTTTGATTGATTGCTATTGTTTGATAGGTACGGTGATTGTGTATATGTACGGTGATTGTTTTACATCATGTTGGGGTATGAATTAGGAACAAATTGCCTATTACCGTGGTTTTAAAAATATTTTATAAGATTGTCTTGGATTATTTTCCTAATGCTAGCCTGACTTTGATGTGTTTTGATGCTTTTGCAAGCATGGCTCGACGTGAGACTCGTTCATGGCTGGTCATGTCGGGTCTGGGCAGAATAGTGACATTAGAGGGAATCCTCGTATTACCTTGCCTCCTCTTCCCCTGTTGGTTCCTCCTATTGACGCTGGGGTAGGTGGTGCACCTCAAGCTCCGCAAGGGCCAGTTTTTGGGAATTTGACTCTGTTAATCCAAGCGATGACGGAAGCTTTTCAGACAGCGATGGCTGGAATGCAAGTACAAACACTGGCACCTGCTGTAGTGGTTAATCAAGGTTTACCCTTGGGGTGTCTTCATAATTTGAGAGGCGAGGAATTCAGGGGTTTGAACCCCGAGGCAGCTAAGGGATGTCTGGAAAAAATAATCTGTATCTTGAATCAGATGGATTGCAATGATGTGTGCAAGTTGGGTTGCATTGTGTCCTTGTTACAAAGTGATGCTTATCACTGGTGGGTGACCATGGTTGTGGGTGTCCCAGAGGCGGATGTGACTTGGGAGTTCTTTCGAATAGCTTTTAAAAGGAAGTATCTTGGTTCTCAGTATCTAGATGCGAGGAAGCCCGAGTTTATGTCGCTATAGCAGGGTGGCATGTTAGTTACCGAGTATGAGGCGAAGTTTGTTCGCCTAAGTCAGTATGCCTCAGAGTTGGCTACAGATGATCAATAGAGGTGCTATAGGTTTCGATATCGTCTCGTTCTCACTTAACCAATTCATGCCCAAAATAACGTCAAAACCATGGAAGGGCAATTCCATCATACCCGCAACAAACTCGTAACCTTGCACTACCAAAGAACATCGCCTATACAACTTTCTAGTCGTAAATGTTTCCCCAAAAGAACTAGTTACTAACATGCTAACATCTAAGATCTCAACAGGAACATTCAACAAATGTGCATGCTCACTCAATATATAAGAATGCATAGACCCCGAATCAATCAAAGAAAACAATGACAAAGATTGCAAAGTGAAGGTACCTACGATCACATCAGTTTAATTGCGACCCTCACGATGAGCATAGATTCGTGATGGCCCATCATTTTCTAGTTGTACAACAACAACATGAGCCACAACCCTTTGACCATCCTAACGCCTCTAAAAATTACCCCTGCCACGGCCTCGGTCCCCAGCAGGTGCAGCAGCCCGAACCAGTGTATCTGTTGGCTGCGGATTACACAAATTTTGATGCGTTGGTCAATCATGCCAAGGATATCGAGCAGTCCCTATGAGTGACAAGACAAGTTTCGGGCATGGGCTCGAATAAGAGAGCAGCTGATTTTGGTTGTTTTGGGAAGCAGAATAGGAGGTCTCGTGATAAGAGGCATAAGCTGGATCACAAGTGTGGTGGCGATGTTGGCCAGGGTAATCTGGGAGTTCGTGTTGTAGCTAAGTGTGAGCTATTTGGTATACGTCACACGGGTGCATGTTGGAGAAATACCATGAGTTACTGGATATGTGGATCTCCTAATCACATGAAGTGTGATTATCCTTGTGATATGAGGGATGCACTGGTTCGGGCTGCTACACCTGCTGGGGACCGAGGCCGTGGCAGGGGTCATTTTTAGAGGTGTTAGGATGGTCAAAGGGTTATGGCTCATGTTGTTGTTGTACAACTGGAAAATGATGGGCCATCACGAATCTAGGCTCATCGTGAGGGTCGCAATGAAACTGATGTGATCGTAGGTACCTTCACTTTGTAATCTTTGTCATTGTTTTCTTTGATTGATTCGGGGTCTATGCATTCTTATATATTGAGTGAGCATGCACATTTGTTGAATGTTCCTGTTGAGATCTTAGATGTTAGCATGTTAGTAACTACTTCTTTTGGGGAGACAATTACGACTAGAAAGTTGTATAGGCGATGTTCTTTGGTAGTACAAGGTTATGAGTTTGTTGCGAATATGATGGAATTGCCCTTCCATGGTTTTGACATTATTTTGGGCATGGATTGGTTAAGTGAGCACAAGACGATTGTGGATTGTGAATCCAAAAGGATTTCTTTGAGGTTAGCCGATGATTATGAAGTTGTGGTGGTTGGCAATAATGTGAAATTCTTGTCCAATGTTGTTTCGGCTACTCAAGCAGAAAAGATGATGCAAGGAGGTTGCCAAGATTATTTGGCTATCGTGATGAACTCAGAGGCCAAAGGTGTTCGAGTGCAGGACATTCAGGCTATTTGTAATTATCCAGAAGTGTTTCTTGAAGAGTTATCAGGTTTACCGCTTGATAGAAAGGTGGAATTTGGTATTGAGACATACTCTGGTACGGTACCGGTGTCCATTGCTCCCTATAAGATGGCACCGAAGGAATTGAAAGAGTTGAAGACACAGCTTTAGGAGTTGTTGGATCATGGGTTCATTCGACTGAGTGTTTTGCCTTGGGGTGCTCCAGTTTTTTTTGTGAAAAAGAAGGCTGGTGCGATACATATGTGCATTGATTACCGGTAGTTGAATAAGTTGATGGTGAAGAATAAGTATCCTTTACCGAGGAGTGATGATTTATTCGATTAGTTTTACGGGGCAACAGTGTTTTTAAAGATTGACTTGAGATCAGGGTATTATCAGTTGAAGGTTAAGGATGTAGATGTGCATAAGACTGCTTTTCGTATGAGGTACGGGCATTATGAGTTCTTGGTGATGCCGTTTGGTTTGACGAATGACCCGACTGAGTTAATGGATATGATGAACAGGGTGCTCCATGAGTACTTTGATCAGTTTGTGGTGGTTTTTAATGATGATATTCTTATGTACTCTCGTACCGAGGAAGTGCATGATCGGCATTTGCAGATTGTGTTGCAAGTCTTGAAGGATAATCAGTTGTATGCCAAACTGAGTAAGTGTGAGTTTTGGCTGAAGAAAATGATACTCCTTGGTCATATGTTTTTCACGGAGGGTATTCGTATTGATCCACAGAAAATTGAGGCTATTCTCAATTGGAAACAACCTAAGTTTGTATCGGAGGTTCGTAGTTTCCTTGGGTTAGCTGGTTACTATCGTCGCTTTGTAGATGGGTTTTCTAGTATTGCGGCTCCATTGACAAAGTTGTTGCAAAAGAATATTCTTATGTGTAGACGGAGAAGCAACAACATAGTTTTGAGAAGTTGAAGGAAGTCTTGACGCATGTTCCTGTGTTGATACAACCCGAGATAGGGAATGAGTTTGTGGTTTATAGTGATGTGTCTTAGGTTGGTTTGGGTTGTGTGCTGATGTAAGATGGTAAGGTTGTGGCCTAAGCATCTAGACAGCTTAAAGTTTATGAGCGAAACTATCAGACTCATGATTTGGAACTTACAGCTGTGGTGTTTGCCTTGAAGATTTGGAGACACTATCTTTATAGAGAAAATGTGTTGTTTTTACGGATCACAAGAGTTTGAAATATTTGATGTCTCAAAAGGATTTGAATCTTAGGCAACGTAGATGGTTGGAGTTGCTTAAGGATTATGACTTGACGATCGAGTACCATCCTAGAAAGGCTAATATGGTTGCAAATGCATTTAGTCGTAAGGTTACGGATAAGCTTAGGGCGATGTTTGCGAGGTTGAGTGTGACACGAGAATGTGGGTTATTGGCTGAGTTGCAAGTTAAGCCTGCGTTGTCACAAATGATTAAAGCTAAGCAACTGTATGATGATTCTTTGGTTCTATACGTTAAGGATATATCAGATGGTAATTCGACGAAGTTTCATTTTGATAATGATGGGGTTTTGTGTTTTAAGAGTCAAATAGTGGTGTCGGATGATGTGGAGTTGAGGCGTACTATTCTGACTAAAGCACATTCTTATCATTTTGTTATGCATCCCAATAGTACCAAGATGTATAGTGTTTAAAGGAAGTGTACTATTGGGTTGGTTTGAAAAAGGATGTGGCAGAATTTGTTTCTAAGTGCATGGTGTGTCAGCGGGTTAAGGCTGAACATAGTTTCCATCTGGGTTGTTGCAATCGTTGAGAATTTCAGAATAGAAATGGAAGAGAATCACCATGGATTTTGTATCATGGTTGCCATTGACACCGGCTAAAAAGGATTCCATTTGGGTGATTGTTGATCAGTTTAAGAAGTGTGCACATTTTCTGCTAGTGCATACGACGTATACCTTGGATAAGTTGGCAGACTTGTATATCTCTGAGATTGTGCGTTTACACGGGGTACCTAAGTCTATTGTTTCGGATAGAGATCCGAGGTTTACAGTAAGGTTTTGGGAGTGTTTGCATTGGGCTTTGGGTACAAGGTTAAGTTTCAGCACCACGTATCATCCTCATTCGGATGGTCAGGCTGAGCGTGTTATCTAGGTTTTGGAGGATATGTTGAGGTGTTGCATTATTGAGTTCCAAGGAACCTGGGAGAAGCATTTACCTTTGGCTGAGTTTTCTTATAACAATAGCTATCAAGCGAGTATACATATGGCACCATATGAGGCATTGTATGGCCGGAGGTGTCGTACTCCTTTGTGCTGAGCTGAGGTAGGGGAAAAGCTTGTTTCCTTACCAGATGTGTTGAAAGACACGGATGAGAAAGTAAAGCTTGTGTGTGATCGCTTGAAAGCGACTGCGGATCGGCAAAAAACTTACACAAAGCGTAGAGAGATTGAGTATGCGGTGGGTGATCATGTGTACCAAGATGTATCGTGATTTAAAGGGAGTGTACTATTGGGTTGGTTTGAAAAAAGATGTGGCGGAATTTATTTCTAAGTGCATGGTGTGCCAGCGGGTTAAAGCTGAACATTAGTTTCTATTCAGGTTGTTGCAATCGTTGAGAATTTCAAAATAGAAATGGAAGAGAATCACCATGGATTTTATATCAGGCTTGCCATTGACACCGGCTAAAAGGGATTCTATTTGGGTGATTGTTGATCGGTTTACGAAGTGTGCACATTTTTTGCCAGTACATACGACGTATACCTTGGATAAGTTGGCAGACTTGTATATCGCTGAGATTGTGCGTTTACACGTGGTACCTAAGTCTATTGTTTCAGATAGGGATCTTAGGTTTATAGTAAGGTTTTGGGAGTGTTTGCATCGGGCTTTGAGTACAAGGTTAAGTTTCAGCACCGCGTATCATCCTCATTTGGATGGTCAGTCTGAGCGTGTTATCCAGGTTTTGGAGGATATGTTGAGGTGCTGCATTATTGAGTTCCAAGGAACCTGGGAGAAGCATTTACCTTTGGTTGAGTTTTCTTATAACAATAGCTATCAAGCGAGTATACATATGGCCCCGTATGAGGCATTGTATGGCCGGAGGTGTCGTACTCCTTTGTGTTAGGCTGAGGTAGGGGAAAAGCATGTTTCCTTACCAGATGTTTTGAAAGACACTAATGAGAAAGTAAAGCTTGTGTGTGATCGCTTGAAAGCGACTGCGGATCGGCAAAAAACTTACGCGAAAGCGTAGAGAGATTGAGTATGCTGTGGGTGATCGTGTTTTCTTGAAAGTGTCACCGTGGAAAAAGGTGATGTAGTTTGGATGTAAAGGTAAGCTTAGTCCGAGGTTTATTGGACCATACAAGTTTGTGGAGCGTGTTGGTCCTATGGCTTATCGGTTGAGGTTTCCTTCAGAGCTAGAGAAAATACGTGATGTGTTTCATGTATCTATGTTGCGGAGGTATCGGTCAGATCCCTCACATGTTATGCCGGTGGAGCATATTGAGTTGAGGCTGGACTTATCCTATGATGAGGAGCTGGTGGAAATCCTTGATTCCAGCAGCAAAGTTCTTCGTGGCAAGACAATTGAGCTTGTTAAGGTTTTGTGGCGACATCGTGGTGTCGAGGAAGCCAGTTGCGAAAGCAAGGCAGATATGTTGGAACAATTTCCGCATTTATTTCCTCTAGGTAAATTTTGTGAATGAAATTTCTTAAGTGGGGGAGAGTTATAAAGCCCTGGTTTTGGGTCTTGATGTTTTGAGGTTTGTTTTGATGGTTCAATGGACCGGTGTTAGAGATTCGAGTCAATTTTGGGATTAAATTGGATTAAATATTTTAAAGGTGATAAAAAGGTGGAAATGTTCTAAAATCATTATTTAATATGTTAATGATTTTGGTGGAATCAATTTTGGAAAATGAGTTTTAGAAATCGGACATTTTAGACTAGTGACCAAAATGTAAACTTTAAAACTATTTTTAGTGACTGTTTTGTAAAAGGGTCAAAACTTTGAATCTTTAAGGAGTTAATTGCTCGAAAGTCTAATCTCAGGCTTTATCCCTTAATTGGTTATTTTTAAAAGTGTTTTGGAAAATATAAATAGGTTGGGGAGAATTAATTTGATAATTAATTCTTTAAAACAAAAGTTACGTAACTAACTTTCTCTCAAAATCTCTCCACCCAAACACCATTCTCTTCTTCTAAATCTTTAGGTAAATGTTTACTTTCTTAAATCGTTTGATTTCAAATAGATTCTCAATGGTTTCCAAACAAAACCTTATTGTTTTAACTTTGTTTTCTCATGTAATTCATCCAATTAAGGGAGAAAGCATTCATTAGAGGTAATGTTTGTTCTTCTCCTCTAATGAAAGGTTTTTTACTGAAATTCCCAAGTTATTGATCCTTTACAATTGTTTTCTAATGTGTTTTGATAGTTTAATTAAGGAAATTTGGTTTAATTGTGTCTTGATTGATGAAATTAATAGATCTTTGTTTTGGATCTGTTTTGCTGGGTTATTGATTAGATTAGATCATGATTTTGATGTTTAATAATGTTAATAGCTTTGTTTTAACATTGTAATCCCGAAACTAGCTGAATCTCTAGTGTTAAAGGTTGTTAGTTAAGGGGTTTTGTGATATTAATGGAGTTTAATCATTTTTGGAAGTAAAAGGATGTTGATCAAGTGTTTTAGATGTTAATTGATGATGTTTGATGATCAAATCATTATATTGTGGCTGGGTTAAGATTGGAAGGTGTTTGAGGTTGATTTCGATAAGTTTCAGATAGTTTTTGAGTGGGCAACTTGTGAGTTGCGGGTAATTGCTTAGAGGCAGTGGTTTGGATGCATTTTGATGCATGTTTCCTCTGGTTTTATGTGGCCAAAACAGGGGATAATCAAGGCGAAGTAGCTTGAGGTGGATCGTTGCTTGTCGGGAGCTCGTTTTGCATTGGCGAGCAAGGCGAGGTGTAATCGGTGAGTGGAAATGGTTTTAAATGTCTTTCAAAGGTTTGAAAGTGTTTTGGGAGTTTAGGTTAAGCTTGAAACACTTACCTAAGCTCGGAAGTAAGTTTCCCTCTTTTGCTCTTTAATATTGGTTCGGATATGAGCATGTGTAATTCATGTTTTGGTCGTAAACATGGTTTGTTTTACTTACTGTAAATGTGTGATTTTGAGTACATATGCAATGGTTTAAAAATATATGAAATGCTAGTGAGCACTGGTTTTCATTCCGGTCGGGAATGAGTATTGCTTGGCAATGTGGTTTCCATATGTGGTGATTTGTATAATGCATTGTAAAACAGTGAGTAAATGGTTTTGTAAATGATATTGGCTATGTGACATGATGAGAAAACATTCAAATATAGTTGGCATGCCATAGGATAAAGTGCACTATAATATGTTTAAAATCGATCGTGGTTAGAGGTCTCTAAGGTATAGCGGTCGACTACTCGGACTATGATGTTATCACTTGGGTTGAGCAGTAGATTCCCCTCGTTGATGTTAATCTTGTGTTTGGCAAGGTTGTCATATCATGCGGTCGACATGGTATGGGTTTTGATGGCGGTCGGTCATCATGGGAGATCCGTGTATCCGATATGTAAGGTTAAGTTAACCAATGATTAGTGGTCGGCTAATCAAGGATAGTGGTCGACTATTCGGGGTCACTATAATTTCCAATATATGAAAGTTCATGTGTTGAACCTACTTTATAATGCTTTGGGATATAAGCATGGTAATATGATTTAATGCTTTGGGATTTAAGCATGAGATGATTTAATGCTTTGGGATTTAAGCATGTGATTTGTAAATGTGTTTGCATATGGTCAATATGCATGTTTTGATTTGGAATCAATGAAAATGCTTTGGTCGTAAGCGTGGTTTGAAAACAAGTGTTTAGTTCTGAAAGGATTTTAAATGCATCATTTTTATGAGCATCCTCACTAAGCATGTGTGCTTACGCTCTCTTTTTCTTAATGATGTAGAGCATTGAGGTTTGGTGCAGCAAAGACAAGGTTTAAAGTGATCCAAGAACAAAGACTACTTTTGAGTATGAACTCGTTTAAGTTTTCGGTTAATAAGGCAATGTGTTCACCAAGTTTTTGGGATTTGTAAATTCTGTTTCATTCCTTGGTTTTTGAGCATGATTAATGCTATGTTTTGGAGTTGAATGATGTTGATAAGCATGTTGTTGATTTTTGCTTATGGTTTATGCTAGGTGGCTGCCTAGGTATGCATTTAGTTAGCATTGGTTGATAGCCATGCTTTGATGATTCTAGCATGTTGAGAATGATACTAAAGATGTGTTGTTATGTTGCATATGCTGGAAAATGCTTAAGTGGGTGTTTTGGTATATTTGGAAATGTGGTTTTAGGAAGCATGCCTATAGTTTATCTTTAAAGCACGTTTGCCATGACTTGAGGATGGTTTTGTGATTTTATGGTTGGGATCTATCCTTGGTAATGTTGTATGAATGTTAGAAGCACGTTTAAATGGTTTGGAGTCCAATAATGCAAGTTAAACTAGCAAAAGTGGACGTTTCAGGTCCAGGCATATCGGAACGCGTCCCCTCATACTTGTAAGGCTAGGCTATTTTAGGCTTAGCGTTTCGATACACATGGCAGTGTTTCGATACGGGTAAGCTATTTTAGGATTAGCGTTTCGATACGAGGGGTAGTGTTTCGGTATGGGTAAGAGCAAATTGGCAAGGTGTACTGGTATACGTGGCCGTATCGATACGGTTTTGAGCTACTGGAATATGAGTTTTCTAAATTAGCCAAGGCGTACCAAAACACATGTACGTGTACCGATACAGACTGCAGTTAATTCAGTTATTTGGATGTTTGGAAGGTTTCTGATTTATTCATTTTGGTCCCTGATTGTTGTAAATACAATTGCTTGAGTTTGGATGGTCGGATTGAGCTGAGAATTGACATGCAAGCATGTAATCTGACTAATTGAGGATTGGTAACCCTAATCTCAGTTATGGTCCTTTAACTTACCAATTTTATGTTTTAGTCCCTAAAATGTATTGTATGCAATTGGTTGCCTTTCCGAGGTCTGTTTCCTTTGTAACGTCGGCCTCTGCAAGCATGATCACCTAGGATTAATAATATGCATTTAGAAAAGATAAAAGAAAAAAATGGACCAATTTTCGTAATCTTTCTCTGGTTTACTTCGGCAAACCTAATGTAGCTCGCTCGATTCGGTCGGGCGTCTAGGCCAGGTCGAGGGGGGTTACAACAGATTATTTAAAAAATGTTGTAAATTAATATATATTGTATTTGTATCCGTATGAGGATTATTTGGGGAGACAAGCTAATCTCCCATAACGTGTTAAGACTTGATAACCATAATTTGATAGCGGACTGATGATTGATGGTGTCATAACTTAGGGACATTTCTTGATAGTGTAGCCTTAAAGCCATTTACCTCGTGATGGGGTGTTTTAATGTTCAGGGAGAATTTATTACCTTATGGTTGTTGTGTAAAGGAATCTGGATGTCCTATGGTCAATACTACGGTACTTACATAAGGGGATGTGCAGTTTGGCTTATGTGATCAAGTAACATCCGACGTACTCACTTATTGGTTGGGTAAAGATGTGTTGGGAAGGTGCAGTTCGTGGATGGTCCAAGGGTATGATAGATATACTCGTGGCTAAAGTGATCTAGGTATAGATAGAACTACTCATGGCTATGGTGATCTAGGTACGGTCAAGCCTTCTTGTGGCTAACGTGATCCAAGGATGGTCAGGACTACTTGTGGCTTAGGTGACCCGAGTACGTTCAGAATTTACTTATGGTTAATGTAATCCAAGTACGTTCAGAACATATCCGTGGATATGGTGATCTGAATATGATCTATTTAACTCGATGGCTATGTGAGCTTGGGTAACCTGAAAGTTATATGAGCTCAGGTAAGGTAGGGCCTTGTGTGCCCACATGTACTGCTGCATGGAAAGTTTATGCATGTTGTTATGGATGTTAATGGATGATAGCTTATGCATGCACTAATCTCGATAGATTATGTGATCTCGAGAGTAGTGAAGCATTGTGGAACATTTAAGACTTCTTGTAGTAATTGAGAATACTTTTAAGATGCCTTAAGATACCTGATTTAAGATCTCTAGCTTGTGTAGGCTAGATGATGATTCATAGATAGTGAAGCCATATATATGCTCTCTAGACTATATTCATCTTGCATGCTTTTTTATGATAATCATGAAGTATGTTAGAGTAAAAATGTACCACTGAGCTTTGTAAAGTCAACGTTCAGAATCGTTATTTCCGTTCAAATGTTAGTATGTTGTTCGTGACAAAGGAGCATATCATCGAAGGACTTCTCAGCACAACTTTGTTTCAGAGTACAATACTCATTGTTTAGTCTTGGGCTCATGTATTCATAGGACTTACAATTGTTAAGTCTATACCCTATTTTGATATACTATTTTGATCTATGATGCTTAACTTAGAGCTCCTTTTTTGTAAACTAATTTATAATGTTTAATTAATTATATGAAATTATGGTTGGTTTAATGATTTAATGAAGGCTAAACTTATGGTTTTCAAATGGAAATTTTTGGATCGGATATTGGATGGTCCGAATGTAGCACTTTGGATTCGGATCAAAATCGGGGTGTTGCTGCTATACTTGGAGATACCTGTAACACCCCCTTCCCGTGACCGTATACCAGACACGAGTCGTAAATGTCACGAACTTTTAAAAACAATCTTTTAATCAAAAACCGGGGTAATTAAAAAAATTTTGGAAACTTTCTAGTGGTCACCCGTCTTGAAATTTCCTTAGCTTAAGCACACTTAACTTTAATCAATTCAGAAATAAAATATTAACTCTAGATCTGATAATAAAACTTTTTACATAAATAATATAGTCATATTAAGACAAATCATTGTATTAAAAATGATTCTGTTTAATATTATTCGGATTTAGCCTCATATAGGATATGCTAAATCAGGTCATATAATAGTTAAATTGTAATAATACTTACCGTCTATAAAAGATTTATAAAATATTTACTGATCTAGTTAAGACACTTTAATAAAATAGACCGGTTTATATAATGCATGCCACTATTAAACATATATATAAAAAATATGGATGTCATGATTACCGAAATACATGTCGATTATCTTCTATACATAATGATGATGCAAAAGTTGTCATCTACTAATCTCGATCACCTGCGTGTATAACATAAATACACGCTGAGTATATCTCAGTGAGGTATAAGATGAGTGACATATAATACACTAATGCATAATAATTTATAAAACATGATAGTCATTAAATTACATATTCAGTAATGCAGGAATTTATGTACTATAAAGTCATGTAATTGTACTGTAAAATTCATGTACCTGACTGTAAAGTCGTATATCTGTACTGTAAAGGCATGTAACTGTACTATAAAATCTTATAGCCCAAGGTAAATATCAAGAGACGAGTAAACGAGTCGTGTACTCCCAGAGTACTAGCCTCTCCCCTTAGGGACAAGGCAATGGTAACGAGCTCGTGGCAACCCTTAGGTGCAAACTGTAGACACAATTAATTGTCGGGCAGTAGACATATATAAATGTCAACGGTAGACACACAAGGTGTCAGACAGGTAAAGTGTCGAATGGTAGATACAATAAGTATCGGCGGTAGACACATAATGTGTCAGCGTAGCTACTAGACTCTTATGGTATACCACAATACTGTCATTCTTAATATTATACTACCAAGAGCAAACATTTAAGACAATTCCTGCAAAATGGTAAGTAATCCAAATACAATTCATACTCTTATATGTTCTATAACTTTCATGGTAGACATGCCATTTGAAAACTGTATGAAATAAATCATTATCTGTATATCATGCTATAAAACATGTGTGATCATAAAAATACCACAATCTTTAAATCAGTAAAATAAAGATCATACCAAAAACATGTCGTGCTTTATAAAAAAAATCATTACCTTTTTGGTCGACTTATCTCAAGTCTTCCTATAATATGTATGATACTAACATACATTTAAAAACATTGTTGTACTCACCTTAGCCTTGTAATGAGGTTGCCTTTACTATTTAATATTACTCCCGATCTTTTTCTTTTTCTTTTCTACTGATATGACCTTGATTTATATCGGAATCTACATTAATATGACATATACCATTTAAAGTATATGTTAGTACATGTTCATTCCATATACAATAATGGAAAGTAAATAAAATAACCATTCATTATATAGAAAATTGATCCGATAAAGCTTTCTACATTCGAATCACAAATTCTCATATTTTTCTTTAAATCTCCAACTTTTCCCAAAATATCTATTTTAGTCCCTAAGGAATCTTTTAAACTTCCAATCAAAATTTTCAAGTCTAGTCCTTACATTTCTCATCTTTTACACTTTAGGACTCAAACTTTAAAAATTTGCACTTTGGTCCCTAAAGTAGTCGAATACTCAATTTAACCCAAAATGTTGATTTAAACTTCAAAATCAACATTTAAATCACTAGACTTAATTTTCCAACATAATATTCCTCAAATACAAGCTTAACAATCAAGTCCCTAAACTTTACAAAGTTTACATTTTGGTCCCTAATGCAATTTAATTAGGAATTTTCATTTTATTCACCTTGTATAAAATCATTCTCGTCATTTCCATCATCAAAATAACTTTTGCAATAATTTCCCCTAAAATTTTCAAAATTGCCGAATGGTCCCTAAACCATTTTTCATAGGATTTTCATCATTTCCAACATAGAAACAATATCACAACTTCATTTCCATCCCTAATTCAAACACCTAACCAATTTTTCCCAAATTATAAGGTTAGGGTTTATGTCTTCAACATGAAATTGAACATAATCCAAGCTTAATTTCATCAAAACAACATTGAATTCATGTAATTCAAGTCCTAACTTCAATTTATCACTTCAATCCCCTAATTCTTTCCCATCAATAACTCAAGTAGTTCTTCACAACACCATGCAATATTACTACCAAAATGTAGAGAATTTAATGTAGAACAAATTATTCTAAAGGATCATACCTTGAATCTAACTTTAAACCTTCCAAATCAAGCTTGAAAAATAATGTTTTCTTCTTCCCTTTTGTTCTTCTCTACTCACGGCATGTTGGAAGTTTAATGAAATTTTTTTTGTTCATTTTCTTCTTGTTTTGCCACTTGTAAAACTTAAATGAATATTAAATTCATTTAAAAGGGTAAAATTACCAATTTAGCCTTTATATCCAATGGCTAATTTAATCCTATCAAAAATCAAGGGTCAAGATTAAATCCATGTAGATTTCATCTTCCAAAAATGCCCTCAATATTTCAAAAATATTTCAAAATTGCCATCCTTACCAATTGACCAATTTGCCCTCCAACTAGTCTTTATTTACTAGTTTATTTCAAAATTGCCATTTTGTAAAATTCTAACTAAATCTAGTTAGAATCCAACCAAATACAATAAAATATTCATAAAATAATATTTTATGAATTTTCCAAGTCTTTTGGATCAGTCTCCAAAATTTTCAATTCGATCCAATATACCGATAAATAATCCTTTACTCAGAAATAAATTGTAGGATTCATCTTGAATTAAACTAAAAATATTTCTAACACTTGGAAATGACTTTTATAACTTTTCTCTATCACATGGAAAAATTTCATAATTTTCCAGTTCGATCCGAGTACCTGAATTCCACTTAAACTTTAACTGCGATTTTCCCAATAATCGAAATATCAGATCGAACCAATAATTCCACATTCGATTCACATCCTTAGATTCTCTATTTATTTATGAGATAAAAACTCCTAAATTTTAAGTAATTACAACTTTGGTCCTTTAACTTTTCATTTTTCGACTTGTACCATATAAGTTTTGAAAACTTATCATTTTGGTCACTAAACTTTAACCTTGAATCCCATTCCAATTTTTCTCAGATTTTTACCAAATTTTGCGAGTACTCTATTTTACTCTCTCTTTATCACATGACACCTTAAAACCTCATAATTTTCTTTTCTACAGTCCATAATTGAGAAAATCCTAACTTTTGCATTTTTGTCACTAAGTAAGCTTTTAAGCAATTATCTTAGCACTAAATGACCCTTAAACAGTACTGTAAATTTTTTGGGTATTACAATACCATTGTTTCTGGTATAGAGGTTTCTGTAAAAAAGAAGAAGGAAATACCATACCTTTGAGTAAGGTTTGAACTATTGCTTTACGTAATTAAAAGTAACCAATTAGGTTTACGACGAAATTTAAAAATCGATCACTGATCCAATTTGAGTACCTCTACTGGATAGACCTCAACAGAAAACAAAAGAGTAACTACAGCAAGTAATTAAGTTCATTAGTTCCGAAATTTTAGCACTTTACTAGAAAATGAAAAGAAGGAAAAGAAGGAAACAAAAGGAAGGAAAATGAAAAATAGAGAAAATTTTAGTTTTATATAGATTTGAAATGACATCGTTTTGGCGTAGATTTGATTTTCTAAAATGTCATCGTTTTGATGTTTGTGTCCTGTCATAACGTTGTTAACTATTTAACAACGGTGTAATAAAAAAATTAATGTCTAAACTTCAGTAAGTAAATTAAAAATTCTAAACTTCAGTGACCAAAGATTGAATTTGTATTTGCCCTTAATTATAATCATTTTATAATATAAAAATAAATATTTTTATACTTAAAAAATGTAAAATAGATTAAAATATTATATATAAATTATTAATTATTTTTATTAGCTTCAAAATTTATTAATAAAAATATTTATGAAAAGATATGTTAAATTTCTATCAAATAAATTTATTTTACCAAAATAAAATACAAAATCTCAAAATTCAAAGTTCACATGAAAAAAAGTTAAAAATCAAGATTAACCGAACCGAAAATCAATAGACCATAAAAATAATTTATCAAATCGGGCTATATCGTATGAACCTTTGTAGTAAGGATATGCAAAACTTGACTCAAAAAATAAAATTATTCAGCTCGAAGTAAAAAAAAGTTGATTCATATTAACTCGTAATTTTATAATCTCTACTTAAAAAAAAATTCAAATAAAGTTTTACTTATAAAATGAAAATTCAAATAACCCAAAATTTTTAGTAATTAGTAAATTAGTTTTCAAGTTCAAGTCACTCAATTTAAACTTGAACAACTCGACTCGAATTTTATAAACTCGACTAACTCAAAATTTTTCTATTAGACTCGATCAAATGCTCACCCCTACCTAGTGGGACGAATGACAACTTCAAAAACCAACACCATTTACTCTTGCATTTCAATTATTTTTCTTGTTCCTAATATTATCATTGCCTGAAACTTAAAAAATGAAATATGTTCAGGCGGCAGGCCTAACACCTAAAAGTCCACATGCAACATAAAAATTACACCCATTGCTACACCTTATTCAACATTTTGCTTAATACATACATCAACACATTCACTACTACCAGCTTAACAAACCATAGATTGTGATCACCGCAAAGGCTCTGCTGTCCGGAATTGCAGCAGCTTTATAAGAGATCATCAACAATTGTTGACAACAGCAGCCCTTGAACAAACTCACATCTTTTCGCCTTCTCTTCCTGATCCTTGACTGAAAGGGGTGACGACTGGATGGTTCTGTCGAAACAAAATATCAGAACGAGAAATGCCTAAAAGCCCCAATATGATACAGACAATGTTGCTAAACATCTGCAAGCCCCTTTAGCTTGGGGATTAACTTTTTGAGATGGTGATACCAAACGAGAAGGCTATGACAAGATCCATTATTAAGATTGCAAGTGAAGAACCATATAAAATATCATGCATTCAAAACACCTGCCTCAAGCCACCAGGGGAGAAAAGGGACAATCAGATTTCAAAACACAGTAAAACTTACCTTTTCGACTTATGAACGTCTGAACTTTTCTTAGTTGTGCTTGTTTCAGTAGAAAATGGAGGATGACCACTAACAAAATCATCAACCATGGGTAAAATAAATGAAGACAACAATGGGTCAGGTGCTGAATTGGATGAAGATACTATACAAGAACCTCCAAAGAGGGACTGTAGGTTTCCTTCCCTCAGCTCTTTCTTCAGGAGAGAAAGTGTTGAATGGGATCCACCTTTACGAGATTTCCTTTTGCGTTGCATGTAACCACTCATTAAGGAAACGAAAATATGTAAATCAAATCATTATAACAATGTAACAGTGACCAACAAAGCTAGCAATGCTACTACTACACCAAAAGGGGAGAGAAGGATGGAAACATCTTGCCTATAGACTTTAATGCATTTCCAATGATCCGAGCAGTTGAGAAAAAGGAACAAAGATGACAAAATTTGCAGGTAAAAAAAGAGAACCAACGATTAAATTCTACATGTTTAGCAGACTCTAATAATGATTTTAAGGTTCATGGAACATGAAAAGGAAGAGCTCATTGATAGAACTTGGAGAGAAAATTCCAAAGATGTTTCATTCATTAATAATAACTCAATAAAAAAAGGATATCTTAAATATATTTCCATGTTGTAGTGTTATATGTGCAACCATATCAAGCCCCACCCTCATTTCGCAGACCGGACATACCTGCAAACCCAAAAACATCACAAACATAATTTAGATTCAATAAAAATCTCCAGATCAGTTAAACTTGAGCTCTTAGCTCAAAACTTAATTCATCCAAATTTTCAATCCATAACAAAACATCAATATTTTAACTATCAAAAAGATTCATTTAAGCTTTCCAGGGAAAAAACTTGATATTTTGAACTACCAGGATCCACAACAAACAAGCCCCATTCAATTCCATTTAATCGACCGATCAAAATTCAGAGCTTAACGCAGTTAAGTAAACCATGTGACTTTGAACAAGTCTTAAACATCATGTGAAAAATAAGAAACCAATGCACCTTCTTGCTTATACAAATAAATAAAATGGCAGTGAGGAATTAAAAATTAAAAGGAAGAGAGAAATACCCCATTTTGAGCCTCCATAGGATGCTCATCATCAATGTGACAGCACAAACCAACGATATCGAAATACTCTGAACAAAAAGGGCATGGAAATTCCTCTCTTATATCATCTTCTCCATCTATTTCTTCAAACCCCATAAACATATCTGCATTTTGAACCCATTTTTCAAACGTTAAATCATTTATAATTAAAGGCAAAACATTGGTCCTAAAAATCTAATCTTCTGGTAATAAATTTAAATCAAGTTAGTTCTTTCCCCTTCATTTTCCCACCATACACAGAAAAGAATATCAAATGTTATGTATTTAACCGCAAAATGGAAATACAAAAGAAGATGGGATATTTAAAGCTTACTAGATCGTGATTGAATAGCTGATTGATATCTCTTAGAAGATGAGGAAAGACGAACACCCCATGAATCGGCATACATTTCTAAAACACCCTCTTTTTTCAACCCAAGGAGTAAAATATAATTTTTGGGAATTGAAACCTGATTTTTTTTTTGAGCTCTGATCTTGGATTTGCGAAGTAAATTATTAAAAAAAGAACAAGAAAGTAAAGAGGAGGAAGCTAGTTAGGTCTTTGAGGTTTGATGCGAGTGAGAGGAAGAAAGAGTTGTTTGGTTTTGTTCCCCTTTGAGGTGAATTTCATCGAAAACAAAATGATTTTCTATATACAAGTATTAACGTTTTCTATTTTTTAAAATTTCTTTATTTTTTATTCTATAAAAAATAATAAGTTGATTAAATAGAAAAGATTATACTAATGGAATAATAAGAGCCTAATAAAATAAATATCAAATTCTGCCTTTTTGTCCATATTCAAACTGATTATTTTAATTTTTATAAAACTAATGCCTTATATTTATAATATCGTTTTTTAAAATCTCTCTTGCATCGCTCTTCTCTTAGTTTTTTCTTTTTTACATTTTTTCTATAGTCAATGTCGGCATCGATCTTGAACTGCTTGCTGATCGAAGGTTTTTTTTTCTTCCCTTCCTCATTTATGTTTTATTATTTTGTTTAATTAGTATTTTCTTCATGTGAAGATAGTGGATGTTTTTATCTATTATTATGATGCATTTTTATTTTTTAGGGCTAAATTTGAATTCGTCTCCAAATGATGTTTATTATGTTATCTTGATTTATTTATCTCTTGCTGAGCTAGATACGAACAACCGAAACGTTTCAAAAGAGGTGAATTGGCTTTGAAGGAATTTTGGTGGAAGCAATAAAAAAATTAAAATCTGACACATAAATTTGTAGTGGTTCGACTACTAAACTAAGTTTACATCCACTACCTTAACTTACCACCACTAAGATTTTCACAAATTCACTAAACTTTAGTTTGGACCTTTTAGGATAAGGTTTAACCTTACAAATTCTCTTGAGATTTATACCCTAAATCTCAATAAATTCCCCTAAGATTTCTACCCAAAATCTTAAGTCTAAAGTCCTCTCAAAAGATAAGTATAAATAAAGCAATTAAGCTCTCAAACACTATGTACTAGAGAAAATTAAGAATACAAGAGTGAAAACTCTTATCTCTTGATCATTTTGTTTGTATGTGTTGTATAACCATCTTCAAGTGTCATTGGCTTGTATTTGTATTGTAGAATAATATTCTAGTCGTTTATGGCAGTTGATGACGTTTTGGAGCCGTTGAAAAGTCATAAAGTTGAGTTTTGAATGCCCACCTGCACAGAGGTAATGAAACTTTTAAGAATTTTTAAAAGCAAACTAGTCGTGGCCAGAGGTATTGAAACCTTGACCAAAGGTATTAAAACCTTGTTGGGAGGTATCGAAACCTTTGTGAAAGGTTTCGAAACCTTTTGCAAGGTATAAAAATCTTAGCACAGGTTTTAATTCTAAAACTTTTCTACTTGCATGGTTTCAAAACCACCTAAAGGGGTATCGAAACCTTCATTAAAATACTGAAAATTGGCTAGGTTTTAACTTTTTGAAGATATATTCGACACAGGTTTTAGTCAAAACATTTATATAACATTTAAACATATTTTTCAAGTTTTGTGGACTTTAAATTATTTTTAAAATATTTGATCAAGTTCGAAAAAACATTTTACAACTCTTTTTACAAACCTTTATTATATCAAAATATACTCAACAATCTCCCTTTTTTGATATAACAAAACTTCTTGGAAAATTTGTTTTTGATAAAAATCCCCCTTAATTTTTCACTTACTTCCCCCCTTTGATTATATAAAAAATAATCCAAATCTTTATAGTACAAAATAACAAAGGAGAATAAGTTAAAACAAAAAAGTTTAAGTACAAAATCTTTGAAAAATAAAACTTCCTCTTACTAAAGCATTCCATTTGAAATGCAGCTCAAATACTTACACTTAAAAAATTGGATTTCAACATAGAATAAAATCACTATAAGAAAACAAGAAATTCATTTAATCCAAAACTTTTCAAAAACCTTATGCAATAATATGAATGAAACATGTTAAGGCATACATGCATAAAGAACAACTTAATGTCATGCATTGAAAAGAATGAATTATAACAAGCATATAAGCATGAACAATTAAAAGGCGAAATAGGTAACCAAATACAAAATCAGAGATATTAAGGTTTGAGGTTATACGTCTTTTTTCATTTGTGTGACAAGAGCATTTTACGAATCTTTGATTTTTCACCATTGCTCCAACACACCTACAAGAGACAATCAACCATGTTTTGGTAACTAAATTGCTTTGGATTCATTGACATTAATAACAATGTCTCTAGTTCCCTTAGGAACCTATACTTACCTAATTTTATAAGATACTTCTTTTACATGAAAAGTATCTATAGTATGACCATGAAAATAATAATATGAACATTTTGTCATTTTTAAGAAAGATGAGTTGTTAAAAATAATTTAGTTTTCTTTTGTTAAGCTTTCAAGCTTAACTTTCAAATCAATTTTTTTAAAAACTTCACATCTCATTTTTGAAAGCTCTAAATTTATTTTCAAAATTTTATTTTGGCTTTTAAAATCTTCCTTTTTGTTTTCAAAAGAAAATTATTTTTATTTTTAAAATTTGAAACTATTTTCTTGTATTTTAAATTCATGGTCTTAATTTCCAATAATAACTCATCAAAGGCATCTTGCAACTCATCAAAAGTATATGAATTTAAATTGGATGAGTTATAAATTACCTTAGTATCTTCTTTGATGGACATGAGGCAAAGGTTTGCTACTTCTTCATCAGTGGAGTCCTTATCACTCCATGTAGCAACAAATGCCTTCCTCTTTTCTTTACTGATAACTCCATAAAAAGGGTATATTTCATGCCCTTTAATTGCGCTATTCCTTGTTTTCAAGGTCATATAGTTGCATTTAAGATCATATTGCATACATATTTAAGAGTTTTCTCACGAGCTTAAAGAAATATGGAATTGATGGTATTTATGGGGAAATGTAGTGTTTTTAGTGGTGATTGTGCAGGTTTTAAGGGAAAAGTTTGTGAAGGTATGATGAAGCATTCTCGAGTATTGAACTAACCATGCCACATCCATACTAGGATGCTAGAGACAAGGCTGTTATTCTTGATCATCACTCAACACGTGGGCCCTATTTATTTGAGTTGTCATTTGCTCGTGAAAAGGGAATATCATTTTTGGGATCACATGACAGGATCAGGGCAACAAACCTTAGGAGGGGTCTCCACTATAAAAAGACAAGAAGGGTAACTTTTTCAAAGGGATCTGAAATTAAGGAAAGCTGTCTCTTTGTCTTCTACATTTGGAGAACCACCATTGTTAAGGAAGAGGAAGAGTCTGTAGCAACACAAGCTATTCGAGAGAGGCTTGCAGAGCTTGGGGAAGCTGCAACGAAGCTCACAATATGCGAAGGGGTTCTTAGGACACTTTGTATTCGTGTACCTTTTATTTTTCTAAAAATGATCTTAAACTGTTCTTGGATGGTTGATATTTGCTCAAACATTAGTTAAATATTTTTTAGTTGGGTTTATTGTTGAATGTTATGTTTAATCTTTTCTAAATGTCTAAGCATTTTTGCTATTTATCTATTATGATCATTGTTCTTAATGCTTAGTCTTGTAAGAGCTAGCGAGTGGGGCCTTAGGCTTTGATTTGTGATTTAATATTCGAGAGAGTTAAGCTATACTAGATGAACAGTGGAGCTTGAGCTGTGAAGCTTGGGTTCTAACCCTTCTTAGACATAAGATAAGGTTTCAACGACTAAAAAGGGTAAAATAACATAGATAATAGTTTTGCTAGGGTTCACATAGACATGTATCACCATAACATTATGTTATTAGCTTCTTGCTAAACATAATTTAGAGGTTATTTTGAAACTCCTATCGAATAGATAAATAGTGTTTTTTGTTGAGATATTCAATAAAAGCTGAGCATAGCATTTGATATTATGCACAGCTATCCCTTTATCCTGATATTATCGTGTGAGCTTGCTACTGTTTGGTTATCCTTCACTTTCTTGCTTAATTTTATCTTTCGCTACAACATTTTCTTTATCGTTTATGTTTATTCATTATTTCACCATCATTCTATACTTGTTTCTTTTTCGTGCAATTCCTTTAAGTTAATCTATATAATCCCTGTGGGGACAATATTCTCATAATTAAATTACTTGTATGACGGGTACACTTGCTCTAAATTGCGCATCTATATTTTATGCAACAAGTTTTTTGCGCCCTTGTCAGGGATTGGCAATTGGTGATTATAGCTCATTAGTTGAACCTTATTTTTCTTTTAGTGTACCTTCAGTTTTTATTTGTTAGTTTTGTTTATCTTTTTGAGGTGTGTTATTTGTGCATGATCTAAAGCATACCCGAAGAACCTCTTTATCCATTTGAACCAGAAATAGAGAGATTCTTCATGTTAAAAGACAAGAAAAAAGAGCAATGTATGGTCATGGTCGTGGTTGTGGTGACAACCCTGATAATAATATAGAAAATCCCAATACTGTAGCGTTTGGGAATAAGCGAGTGGCGGTTCGTGCGAGACCCATTCATGATAAATTTGCACCCATCTTGGATGATCTAAATCTAAGAATTATAACACGAGATTCAAGCCGCTCACTTTGAGATAAAGTCTGTCATGTCCAACATGCTAGATTTTATTGGACAGTTTAGTGGATCACCAAAAGAGGATGCAATAAAGCATGTTAGAGCATTCTTGGTGGTGTGCGAATGCTTAAAAGATCAAGGAGTACATGAAGATGTGCTAAGGCTTAAATTGTTTCCTTATTCTTTGAGAGATTGATCTAGAGCATGGTTGAATGGTGTACCGCCAAGATCTATTGAATCATGGTTAGATCTTTGCAAGAGCTTTTGCTTTGATATAACCCACCGAATATGAGCACCTAGTGCAGAGTGACATAACAACATTTCGGCAATCTGATGATGAATTCATGTATGAATGTTGGGACAAATATAAAGAGATGTTGCGCTCAGTTCATGGATTCCAAGATTGGATTCAATTTGTGATGCTCTATAACGGTGTTAATGCTCCAACAATGATGATTATTAATTCCTCAACAAATAATATACTCTTAGACAAGGATCCTCAAAAAGCATTTGAGATTTCTGGTCGGATAGCCAACAATGATTATCAGTTTCCTACAGCTAGGTTGAGCATCAGAGTGATACTTTAGGAACTCTCCACTTGGATGCATTATATAGTGTGTCGGCACAATTCTCTGCCATCGCAAATATGCTCTAGAGTCTTCAGCTAGCTGTAGGTCGAGATGTTAAGGTAGCTAGCTTTGCTTGTGAGCATTGCAATGGCAACCATCATGCAAGTGACAACCCTTACTAACAAGAATATGGTTGTTATGTGGGAAATTATAATCGCAACAAAAATACTTATCCCAACACTTACAATCTTGGTTGGCCTCAACATCTTAATTTTGGATGGGGGAATCAAGAAGGAAATAACTCCAACACAGGAGTTCAGCAAAATGCTATAGCAAAACCATCTGGGTTCCAACAAAATATGCCCAAGCAGAACTTGAATTAAGGAGTTTTTTCTTTTTCAAATTTGAGTTCCTTTGAATCTTTATACAAGAACTTTATGGATACAACTAGAATCATACTTTGGGATCATTCTACAAATCTTAAGAACCACAGAGATATACTTCAGAATTAACAAGTAGTGCTTCAAAATTATACTGCTTCTTTGAGAGCATTAGAAATTCGAGTAGGGCAGATTACTCAAGCCTTGAATATCAGACCTCATGGTAGTTTACCTAGTGATACTGAAGTCACTAAGAATCATGGTAAAGAGCATTGTAATGCTAACACTTTGAAGAGTGGTACACAAATCAACAAAGAAGATAAGTTTGAAGGTGGACACCTTGAAGCTTCAAGTCTCAACAACAAGCCTAAAGAACTAGAGACTCTACAATAGATTTGCCTTTTGTGTAAGAAGAAATCGTATAACCTTTAGTTAAAAATGAAGATGGCTCAGCCCAGAATGCTAAAGCAAAAGAGGTACAACTAGAGGACCCTAGACCTCCACCACCATTTCCACAGTGATTGAAGGTTCAAAAGCAAGATCTATAGTTTTAGAAGTTTCTGGATATTCTTAAGCAACTTCGTATGTCTCATTTCTAGAGGCCATTGATTAGATGCATATTTATGCAAAGTTCCTTAAAGATATCGTGACTAAAAAGAGAAAGGTGCGAGATTACGAAACTATGGCCACAATAGAAGAGTGTATAGTTGTGTTAAGCACCTTACCACCTGTAACACCTCAAAAAATGAGCTAGAAGATTCAAGTGAATTATTAGATTCAGGTTGAAGTTTTTTTGTTAGAATCTAGTTAATTAATTAATTCTGGAAAAAATAATTTGGTTGGATTAAATTGATTTTTGATAAAATTTTTGGATCTAATATTCTTGAAAATAAATTTAATGAGTTTATTAAATGATAGGATTTAGTTTTGGGTAATTATTAAATGGTTTGAATTAATATTGATTTAAATGATGACTATTTCACAAGATTTACAAAAGTGTTTTAAATGACTATATTGTAAAAAGGAATTAAAGTAATGGTTTTATGAGATGATTTACCCACTTATTTAATAAATCTTTTCCCACCTATTTTCAACTAAAATATGACGGCAATTATTATTTTCTCAAGTAAGAAAACTAACGCTAAACTTTTCTCTCATTTTCCCTCAAGATTCTCCCAAACACCGTTATGATTCTCTTTCATTTTCTCATCCATTTTCTATTCATTTTCTTCCTAAACCATTTCTAACTAATAAACTCAAAATGGATTTTGATTTCTCTCATCTCGTTCCATGGATTTCACGTTGGAAAATTGGAGGAGCAATATTCATTTTCAATTTCCAATTTATTTGGGTAAGATTTGATTTTCTAATGATATTCTAATTATTTTGTGTTGATTTTCTATCAATTCTATTGTCTTTTGATATTAAAATGAATTTTAATTGATTAATTTGGTTTTTTGGATGCTAAAGAGTAAACCATGAATTGATAGTTGAAATCTAAACATTTTAATTGGATTGTGAGTTATTCTAATGGGTTAGATGTAATCTAATCTCAATTTTATGAAATTGGTAATAGAATTAATTGAATTAGTTAAGTTTAGATTTGTTTTCTTGAAGATGGTGATTGGTGGTGTGGTTAATTGAATTATTAGACCACATATTAATTTGCACCGATTATTTTCGTTGAAATGCTTGAAAAGAATTGTTAAGTTGAAAAAAAGAAAAGAAATTAGAGGAAATTTTGAATCATGCAAATTGGGCGTGCGGAGTGTCACGGACATGCCCCTTATGGCTCGGTTGGCAAGTCGTGCGACACTTGAAATGGGTGGTACCTAGACAAGTCAGCCTTTATCATACGCTTTGTCTAAGGACATATCTCGTTAAAGCATTCTCAGGTTTGCAACGCAAGAAGGGCTGTAAACTAAAACAATATTGTGTAAGCGTACACTTTTCAATACAAGAATAGTTTATAGGTAGAATCCTATCAGATATCGATCCCACGAGGATGGGACTTTGGTTGTTTTCTATTGTCAGGGCAATAATACTGAAATAAAGATTAAACGAAAGAGTAATTGTCAACGCAAAACAATTAGAGAAGAGAATATTATGAAGTATGATATGAAGAAAATAATGATAAATATAATAAAGTAGATTTATCAATGTTAAGATCGGATCCCCTCGGTGTAACTCAACACATTACCAAGCGCTGGAAGGTCATAAAAATAGATGATTTATCAACAATGAAGATCAAGTTCATTTTACTCACTTTCCATCGAATCTCAACTAAAGACTTATGCATGCAAATCTACCACATCTTCCAATGATATCAAATAATGCATGCACAAGAACGAGTGAACTAAATTCCTTTGTGTTCTCACCCAACTTTCGTTGAAATGCTCGTTAACTTGAATTGTCTCTGCACCTTCTAGTGTTAGTGACTGCATTCAACACTTCCGTGCAAAATAACATTCAAACCTAATAATTAAAACAAGGGAAAAACATCATAAAATAAATTGAAGTTCATAATCTAAAAGTATTTCCACACTTAAAGAAAGAAAATAGTAACCATCATTCATTTAATACAAGAAATCGATGAAATCAAATGGAAACCTCCATTCCTAGATAGTCTCGAAGTGATTCCACTAATTTCCCTTGTTATAACAGTCGGTCCCTTTCATTAAGAGCTTATATGTTTCTTCGTCACCTCGATTCACCAAAAGAAAGTTCAAGCCATCATGATTAAGCTTCAAAGATTGGAAGAAATAAAGAATAAGGTCGTTCAGATCTTCTCTCTCTTTTCTCTCTCTCTTCCTTCATTAATATATAGTCCAATCCAAGGATGAACTTGTCCTTCATGTAATTTTTGCTTTCATTTTCCACACAAAATTTTTTATAACAGACTGTACAGCTCATGCTCGTCCGTCCTTATCTGTAGAAGCTTTTATATAGTTGGCAACTGCGGCGACATTCATGGTTGCAATAGTAGAATACTTTTACAATAACATTAGTTGTGCAACGGCAATGCAACAAAATGGCAAAATTAGAGATAATTCGAACAAAGTCAACTGAGTTATAAAATATGTAAATACTAAGATGAAAATGCAAGAATACATGCAATATATAACAATATGGGGACAAATTAATCGATAAATAGGGAGGAAATACATGCTCATTAGGGAGCTATCACACACCCCAAACTTGAGTTTTTACTTGTCCTCAAGTAAAATAAAGAGCAACAAGGTAAGGTAAAGATTCATGAACATTCTAGCTACTTGAATCATTTCAAATATCAATGAATAAATTACATCTAGAAGACAAAAGATTGCATCGACAACTTAAAAAAATGAATTAATGAACTTGTAATTTCATCAATGCTAGCATCATGCCTTACATCACAAATTCTTTCTATCTAAACAACATTTATTTTATTCCACTATATAAGCATATAATATTTTTCACTTTTCTTCTTCTTTTAAAAGCAACGAGAGATATCATAGAATGAATGCACCCTAAATTCCTGAGAAGTAAGATGTTGTGCAATGAACCCCGAAGGTGTACTTCATTGCACTGACACACTCATGCAGCGACAGTCTTTGGCCAGATTCATTTTTCTAACGTTGCATTGTAGTGTTCCCTCTTAAGCTACTTTCATAATGCACCTACATTTGTTTGCCCTTTATTTACACAATACATATATAACAATATAACAACAGCTGAAAAAGGCATATTCATCTAGGATCTAAGTAATGATGCTAGACATCAATTACTCAAGCAACCAAATTCATTCATCAAAAGAATTTCAATACAAAAGTAGCCACATAAATCTAACCAATTCATTAGCAATCAAAATGATTCAAGATTTAGCATTGAATGTAAGAAAATTTTTAAAGCACAAAAAACCTTATATTTTTTTGAAATATGGGTATATTTCAAACCTTAGGTGTATACCCCAAACTTAAAGATTGCATTGTGCACAATGCAAAGAACAAAATACAATGACGATGAGAAAAAAATGCAATGTGAAAGCAATGCAACGACAATGTGTTTATTAAAAAAATAAAATTTACATCTACATGCAATGCATGCCTACTAAAAACTAAACACAACTCAGTTTTACTTTGTTGTGGATAGGGTAGTGTGATGCTTATTCTTTCTCCTCTTCTTCTCCTCCTCCTTGCGCTACTTGTCCTTGGACTGCTTGCGCTTCTTCTCCTTAGGCTTGGGAGCCTCATCAGTTTGCCATTGCATTTCAAGCTCCATGCTGACATTATTGGCCCCGTCAGAGGTAGGATGGATGATCTTCAATGGCCAGTGTAGACCACCATAGCTAGAGGATTAATCTCTTGTCCCTCAACTACATTGGTAACTTCCACTGGTCTCGCAGCAACTGGCCTTGATTTAGGCTGTTCTTCTATTACATCTACTTCCTGGGATGCAACGGCATCTGCAACAACATCTTGTTATTCCTTCTCTTTCTCTCTTTCTTCTTCAGACTCTTCAACTTCTTCTACCAACATTTCCTCTTCTTGTAGCCCTTCAAGTATAGCATCGACAACTCTCTCATAAGTAGCAGGTGTTTTTCTTTTCTCCAAATTGACTTCAATCATTTTTTTGATCTTGCAAAGGCATTCTTCAAATTCTTTGCTCTCATTTTTCTTTTTTTAGAATGCTTTCATTGTCATCAACAACAAGAATGTGCACCGTAGAAGGAAAATTCACGGATTTAGTTTGGTTCTTCACTTCGTCCTCATCGGATAAAAAATCATAACTTTGAATAATGGGAGAGAATTCTGGGAATTCTAGGAGTGGACTTGGGCAAAGGCCACTTATTGTAATGACAATAGACTTGTTCTAAGTCTTTACAAATGCATAGAACAAATTTTGGGCGCGATCCTGTTCTCGATTTTAGTAGCAAGTTTCATCAACTTGCTACTGTTGGCATCAATTTTGTTTTCGACTGCCTGTATTTTCAGCCAAGTCACAGACTCATGTTGTAGATCATTATCAATAATTTCTACCTTTTCTTTGCATTTTCCAGCCTTGCTTGTTGTCATTGATTTTGGTGTCGGCGTGTCTCTTCCTCTCAATTGAGGCCTCGTTGATTGGACCTTTGTTCTCCATCATCTCTTCCTTTTCCTAAGGTTTAATCCTCTTTAGATTGTAGAACTGCATGATTAACGAGGGAAAAGATAAAATTCCATTATGTCTAGGGGCACAATTATCTATTTCCTGGTGGATGATTACATCGACATTGATTTTTCTGCCCGTAAAAAGCGAATGCATCAGACATATTAGCTCGAGCGTTATAGTGGTGTTATGTGTGGAAGTCATCAACCTGCAATTTACAAAATGAAACCTGATCTTTGCTTGAAGATTTAAAAATCTTCTATGCATAGTGAAATTTCCAGCATTGGTCCTTGAGGAAAATGCACCATCAACGCACAAATCCTAGACCAATACATCCATCTTGGCATCATCAATATTTTTAGCAAACACTGAGTGTTCATCCTTGTCCACACTCGTGTTCAAAAGCTTGTCAATAGCAACAACATTCTAAGGGTTTAAACTTTCTTTCACAAACACCATTTTCAAAGTAGGTTCCTATAGATTGGAATAAAATTTCCTTACCAACGAGGGGCTGTAACTTCTAGGGTGAGCACGAAAGTCACTCCATTTGTGGAGGGAGATGATGTTGTGAATCTGTCGTCCTAGTTCTTGTTCTTGAGACAAACCGATGCCTTGTTTCGGATGGATCATTCTCTTTAGAATGTTGTAAGAGTAACGATTTTTAGCCATTATGGTCAGGAAAATGACTACATGAGGGTGGAAGATTCAACATCTTTCAGTGCAGAAGTGAAGGCTTGAGTTTCCTTAGTAGTATAGTATTCACACTCTTTTTAATGCACCTCTCGTTCTTATCATTATCGTTGAAAGAAAAGAGAAAATAAATGAAAAGTCTTGAACTTCGGTAGAAAAAGTCATAAAAATTCGAGCTTGGAATGAGGAAGGTTTGCAAATGAAGAAGAAAATAAATAGTGAGTGAAAAGGGAAAATGTAAAGGCGATTTTACCAATCTGATATGATGGATCAAAGGGTGAAAATTTGTCAAAAGATCATGTCCAATCGCAATGTCTCCCGAAATTAGATGGCTGAGATCTCTTTAATCAATAGTGTGATAAAAAAGCCTTAAATGCCCCCAAACTCATGCCAAGTTTGCACAGTACGAGTGTACGATCCTAGTATTGGTAAAGATCAAGTGTAATAGCAACAGTCTCTTCTTATTCTAGAAAAAGGAATAAAACAATTAACGCATACACCAAAATAGAAGATAATAAAAATCTATACAAGAAAAATGAAATATTTAATCAAAAAAATTTGACCACTTTAATGGTCTCAACCGACTTGTGATCAAAGTCTCTGAAGTAATGTTTAAGCCTTTATCCATTGAATTAAATTGGTGCCCATCTTGTAAATCTTTTATTGTGACTGCACCATGTGGAAAAACTTACACTACTTCAAACGGTTTAGACCAGCATGACTGTAATTTTCCAAGATGTAGCTTAAACCATGAATTAAAGAGAAAAACTTGTTTTTCGATAGTAAATTGTCACTGCAAAACGATCTTGTCATGCCATCATTTGCTCTTGTCCTTGTATATCGATGAATTTTCATAGGCATTGAACATAATATCTACTAGCTCCGTAAGATCTAACATCTTCTTATTTCCAGTAGCTTTATAATCCATATTCACTTGCTTGATTTCCTACATCGCCTTATGTTCTAACTCGACAGGCAAGTGACATGATTTTCCAAAAACCAACTGATACGGTGACATCTCAAGTGGTGTCCTCTATGTTGTTCGAAGTGCTCATAGAGCATCATCCAATCGCAAAGACCAGTCTTTCCTAGTGATGTTAACCACCTTCTCCAAAAAACATTTAGTGACTCGATTGAAGATTTCAACCTGCCCATTCGACTGAGGATGATAAGTGGTGGCAAGTCCATGGTTTACTACGTATCTTTTTAATGCAGTAACAACTTGGTTGCAAAGGAAATGCTTCCCCTTATCACTAATCAAAGCTTTAGGGGTCCCAAATCTAGTTAGTATATGCTTGGGGAATAATTTTAGCACGGTCTTTACATCATCATTAGGAACGACAATAACTTCAATCCATTTAGAGACATAATCCACAACAATCAGAATATAGAGATTACCAAAAGAATTTGGAAAAGGCCCTATGGAATCTAGGCCCCATACATAAAATAACCAAACCTCCATAATTGGTTGTTGTGGCATTTCATTGTGCCTAGAAATTGAACCAGTTTGCTGAAAACGATTACAATATTGTGCGAACTCATGAGCATCCTTAAATAGTGATAGCCAATAAACTCTAGATTGAAGAACTTTCACGGTAGTTCTCATGCCACCAAAATGACATCCATATGGATCATCATGATAATGCTTCAATATTGGTAGCATCTCTACTTCTGGAACTCAACTCCTAATGATGTTGTCATTGCAAACCTTGAACATATAAAGCCCGTTCCAGTAATATTTTGTTGCATTGCGAAGAAGTCTTGCTTTTCTGTGGCCAGTGACACCCAACGAATTTTTCTCACACACTAGATAGTTGAAAAACTCTGCATACCATGGTACTACATTGACAACAAAAAGCTTTTCATCTGGGAATGCGTTGACAATTTGAGCTTGATTCTCGTCTTTACTGCCAAATTCAAGTCTTGATAAGTGATCTGCAACCTAATTTTCTGAACCCTTACGGTCCTTTATCTTAATATCAAAGTCTTGCAGAAATAGAATCCATCGTATGAGTCTTGGTTTAGCATCATTCTTGGCAAAAAAGATATCTTAACGCAGAATGATCAGTGAATATAGTAACTTGTACACCGACAAGGTATGAGCAAAACTTGTCAAAAGCAAAAAGTACAACCAATAATTCCTTCTTTGTGGTTGTATAATTTATTTGATCCTCGGTGAGAGTTTTACTGGCATAGTAAATAGCATGAAATATCGTCTCTTTCCTTTTTCCTAGAACAACACCAACAACGAAATCACTTGCATCACACAAGACTTCAAATGGTTGCGATCAATCTAATGCACCGAAAATTAGTGCGTTCACAAGTAGCTTATTAATTTGATTGAATGAATCTATACATGCATCGTAAAAAAAAATTCGATTTTGTTCCAGTAGTAAACATAAGGGCTTTGAGATTTTTGAAAAATCTAATAAATCGTCTATAAAATCCTGCGTGCCCTAGGAAATTGTGAATTCCTTTAACATTTGTCAGTGGAGGAAATTTTTCAATATCTTCTACTTTAGCATTATCAACTTCAATTTATGCACTAGAAATCTAATGGCCTAACACAATTCCTTCAGTGACCATAAAATGACATTTCTCCCAATTTAATACAAGATAAGTGTCTTCACATTGTTGCAAGACTTTTTCCAGATTGTCGACATTATTCCTATAGACAGAGAAATCTTCTATAAACATTTCCAAAGAACTATCAATAATATCAAAGAATATAGCCATCATATATCTTTGAAATATGGCAGGTGCATTACAAAGTCTGAAAGCCAAACGTACCAAATAGACAAGTAAAAGTCGTATTCTCTTGATCTTCTGGTTCAATAGCAATTTAATTGTATCCAAAATACCCATCCAAAGTAAGCCTTGTCAGCAAGTCTATCCAGCATTTGATCGATGAAGGGAAGTGGGAAATGGTCATTTCTTGTGCTTGCATTAAGTCTACGATAATCTATACATACTCTTCAGCCAGTGGGAATACATGTAGGGGTCAACTCATTATTAGCATTACTCATAATAGTAATGTCACTTTTCTTTAAGACACAATGAACTGGACTAACCCAATTACTATCAAAAATAGGATAAATGATTCCAGCGTCCAACCATTTAATAATTTCTTTCATGACCACTTCTTTCATCTTCTCATTTAGTCTCTTTTGAGGTTCAATCGACTTCTTGCCTTCGTCTTCCAACTTGATTTTGTGCACAAAAAGAAGGACTAATGCCTTGGATATCACCAATGCTCCATGTAGTAGCTCTTTTGTGTTTCTTTAAAATGTTGATCAGCTTCGCCTTTTGAGTTGCATCCAAAATTGTTGAGACAATAACTGGGAGTGCATTATTGTCACCAAGAAATGCATATTTGAGACTAGTAGGAAACAGTTTCAATTCCTAAGTAGGAGCTTTTTCAATAGAAGGTTTGAAGATTGGTGTTGTACGGTTGGCCAAATCTAAAGATTCAATTTGCCATACATGTCGTACATCAATAGTATGAGTTTCAGCAATGCTTTCACCTATTGTTAAAAGATCGTCATCAAATGTCAGTGCAGTCGTATATGACATAATCATATTTTTTATATCGAACTCTTCTTCGATTAGCTCATTCAACACATCCATATTATGACAATCTTCCTTGTCTATCCATAAAAAAGAATCGAACATTCCAAAAGTAACCTGATCATTGCCCACGCACATGGCCAATTCTCCCTTAGACACATCAATAACTGCTTTTCTAGTAGCTAGAAATGGTCGTCCCAAAATTTTTGGCACTTTCCTGTCTCCCTCGCAGTCAAGTATAATAAAATTAGCAGGAAACACAAATTTATCCATGCAAACTAGCACATCTTTGATTTGTCCTTCAGGATGAGTTAAAGATCTGTCGGCCAATGGGAATGTCACTACAGTGGGTCTCATATGTCTGATGCATATTTTCTGAAAAGTAGACAATGTCATTAGATCGACACTGGCTCCTAAATCACATAGAGTCTTAGTGAAATAATGGTCTCCAACAGAACATGGAATAATAAAACATCCAGGATCCTTTATCTTTCTAGGCAGACTATTGGTGATAATCATATTGGAGCCCTCTCGTGTCTAGCCGACAAAGCAGAAGAGTTGGAGATGAACTCAGACTTTTGGGCACACGTGGACTTCCATCTGGTTTGGACTCCCATTGAATGAAGTGGGAAAGCAAGATCCTCATTAAGAGGCTTCGTGCGCTTTAGGGTTTCCAAACCCTAGCTTTGCCACCTATATAAATAAGACTTGGGCCACAAACAAAGGGACCTTGATCTTAGACGATAATCCTTAGTCTTCACTATCAGAGAACCACTGGATTTGAAGGTCTCTACACGATGATAGCCATCGAGAGATGCTTGAGGAGTGCTGGACTTACAACACAGTTAGAAAGCTTGGAGGAGAACATTGATGATGCTTGATTCTTTATTTTTTCTTGCTTGATAAACTACCATGCTCTTTAATACTTTTGTTATGGATATTTTAGGCTTAGACATGAGTTAAATACCTTTTTTGGGTTTAATGTCTTTAGGATATTATGTTTTAATTACTTGATTAATGTTATAGCCTTTTCCTTTATCTATTTTGTTCATTTCCCTCCATGCATAGTTATTGTAAGAGCTATTGAGAGAGGCCTTTTAACTATTGATCCGTGGCTTAATATCGACAGAGTTAGGTTATACAAACGTGAACAGTGGAGCTTAAGCTGTCAACTTAGGTTCTAATCCAGCTTAGCATAAGTTTAGGATTTCAACGACTAATAAGGGGAACTTGAATAGATAATAAAGTTGTTAGGGTTTATGCAAACATGTCTTGCCATTGTATCCTTGTTATCAACTTCTAGGTAGCAAGAGAGTCAAGAAGTTAATTAAAAAACCTTATCGAATAGGTAAATACATAATTGGTTAACGTAGACATGTATCACCAATCGCTATAGCATCCGAAAAGTAATTAGCATAATTCCTAGGCAGTAAACCCAGCTTCTACAATCATCTGAATATCTTCTACAACATCTATTTGTCTCTGATTATTGCTATCTTTACTTTTTTGCAAGTAGTTGATAAACCATCTTCAAACCATTATTTGCTTAATAACTTTTAGGTACAATTGCCTTAAAGTTATTGATCCAATACCAATGGGTTCGACACTCTACTCTATCACTTTATTACTTGACCTACGAGTATACTTACTTTAATGAATACCTATTTTGCAAGCATTAAGTTTTTGGTGTCGTTGTCGGGGATTGGCAATTGATAACTACTTAGTAATTGCACTTAAGATTTTCTTTAAGTTTATTTCTAACTTTTTTACTTTTAGGTTTTCCATAGTGTATGACCCGACACTCAAATCGAGAGGAACCCATTATTTCATACAATCCAAAGATCAAATGGTTCCTACATGCTAGACTACGAGAACAAAGAATAATGGCAACTTAACCAAGCAACGAGGATGGCATAGAGAACGTCCGCAATGGCAACGATGATCTACCACCTAGTGGAGGAGTAATTATGGATTATGCAATTGATAATAGAGCATGGAATGGACAACAAGTTGTTCTACCACTAGCCCGTTCGAGATGACCCATTCGCGACAATTTTGCACCTGTTCTTACTGCCCTTACTCTAGAGATTGTTGTACTAGCGATACAGGCAGCTCACTTTGAGCTAAACCCTGTTATGTTCAACATGCTCAGTTCCATTGGACAATTTAGTGGATCAACAAGGGAGGATGCTCGAGAGCACATTCAAGCTTTCCTAGAAGTTTGTAACTGTTTCAGACAATAAAGAGTTCCTGATGATGTGCTCAGACTTAAACTGTTTCCTTACTCCTTGCGAGATCGAGCCCGAGCATGGTTGAAGACCATACCCTCAGGATCAATCACATTCTAGGATAAACTGTGCAAGAGATTTTTGCACTGATATAATCCACTAAACATGCACAATCAGATATGGAGTGACATCATAACATTCAGGCAATGAGATGATGAATCCATGTATGAATGTTGGAATAGATACAAAGACATGGTACGTAAGTGCTCTATTCATGGGTTTCATGATTGGCTAAAAATAATGACATTCTATAATGGTGTTAATACTCCCACAAGAATGATGATTGATTCTTTAGCAAACGTTATCTTGCTCGACAAATATCATGAAGAGGTATGTGACATCCTAAATTAAATAGCCAATAATGACTACCAGTTTCTTACAGGAAGATTGAGTCCCGATCCTAAAGCTTTTGGAAAACTCCAATTAGATAATTGCCAAAGTGTGGCGGCTCAACTCTCCACCATCGCAAACCTACTTAAGAACATGCAACCACCATTCCAACACACGGAATACCAAGGCAATCCAATACAGATGTGAGCATTGTGATGAGGAACACCAGTTGAATGAATACCTTCAACAACAAGAATCTGGATGCTACGTATGGAATGCTAACCGTAACAACAATCCTTAATCCAACAATTATAACCTAGGATGGGAGCAACATCTAAATTTTAGTTGGGGAGGAAACACTGAAATGTAGGAGCCAAACCGAATGCTACATCACAGCCTCCTGGATTTCAACAATAGACTCAAAAGCAGACTTGTAACAACTCAGTTTTGGGATTAGATGTTTTAAGGGTCAGTCGAAGGTTCGGTGGACCGATATTAGAGATTTGAGCCAATTTCAAGGTTAAATTGGATTAAATATTTTTTAAGGTGATAAAATTGTGGAAAAATATTTTAAAATCATTATTGAATACATTAATGATTTTGTTAAAGTCAATTTTGGAAAACAAGTTTTGGAAATCAAACATTTTGGACTAGTGACCAAAATGAAAACTTTGAAAACTATTTTTGGTGGTTGTTTTGTAAAGAGCCAAAACTTTGAATCTTTAAGGAGCTAATTACCCTAAAAGTATAATATTAGGCTTTATCCCTTAATTGGCTATTTTTAAAGTGTTTTAGAAAATATAAATAGGTTGGGGAGAGTTAATTTGTAATTAAAAGCTTTAAAACAAAAATCACGTAACTAATTTTCTCAAAATATTTTCTCTCAAAATCTCTTCAGCCAAACATCAATTTCTTCTTGTAAATCTTCAGGTAAACCTTTCTTTTCTTAAATCTTTTGTTTGTAAATGATTCTTTGTTGTTAGTTTACCAAAACCTTATTGTTTTAACTTTGTTTTCTCATGTAAATCATCCAATTAAGGAAGAAAGCATCCATTAGAGGTAAGGTTCGTTCTCCTCCTATAATGAAAGGTTCTTTACTGAAATTCCTAAGTTGTTGACTCTTTACAATTGTTTTATACTGTGTTTTGATAGTTTAATTGAGGAAAATTGGTTTAATTGTGTTTGATTGATGAAATTTGTGGATCTTCGTACTTGTTTTGTTTTGCTGGGATTTTGATCAGATTAGATCATGATTTTGATGTATAATTGAGTTAATAACTTGGTTTTAACATTGTAATCCCGAAACAAGTTGAACCTCTAATGTTTAATGTTGTTAATCAAGCGTTTTCGGGGCGATAGTTGATTTTAATCAATGTTGGAAGTAAAAGGATGTTGGGAGAGGGTTTTTAGATGTAAATTGATGGTGTTTAATGGGTTGAATCGTTATATTATGGCTGGGTTGAGTTTCGAAAGTGTTTGAGGATGTTTTCGATATGTTTTAGATTGTTTTTGAGTGGGCAACTTAAGAGTTGCGGGTAATTGCTTGTTGGCAATGGTTTGAATGTATAATGATGCATTTGCCCTCTGGTTTTATGTGATTAAAAGAGGGGATAATCAAGGCAGCGAAGCTTGGCGTTGTTTGTTGCTTGCTGGGAGCTCGATTCGCGTTGGCGAGCAAAGAGATGTGTATCGGTGAGTGAAAACTGGTTTAAACACCTTTAAGAGGTTTAATAAAGATTTTTGGGAGTTTAGGATAAGTTTGAAACACTTACCTAAGCTCGGAAGTAAGTTTTCCCTCTTTTGCTCTTTAATATTTGTTCGAATATGAGCATGTGTAATTCATGTTTTGGTCATAAATATGGTTTGATTTACTTACTATAAATGCATGATTTTGAGTACATGTGCAGGGGGTTTAAAAGTATATAAATGCTAGTGAGCATTGGTTTTCAATCCGGTCGGGAATGGTGTTATTGCTTTGGCAATGTGATTTGCATATGTGGTGATTTTGTATAGTGCATTGCAAAACAATGAGTAAATGGTTTTGTAAATGATATATTGGCTATGTGACATGATGAGAAAACATTCAGATATAGTTGGCATGCCATAGGATGATGTGCACTATGATATAATAAAAATCGATCGTGGTTAAGAGTCCTTGAGGTAGGTGGTCGGCTACTCGGACTATAATGTTGTCACTTAGGTTGAGCGGTCGGTTCCCCTTGTTGACATTGATCTTGCGATCGGAAATGGTGCTGTATCATGCGGTTGGCACGGTATGGGTCATGGTAGTGGTCGACTATCATAGGAGATCCGTGTATTCGAAATGTAATGTTAACGGTCGGTTACCTAAAGATTAGCGGTCGGCTAATCAAGGATAGTGGTCATCTATCCGGGATCACTATAAATGCCAATATATGCAAGTTCATGTGTTTAACCTACTTTTTAATGCTTTGGGATTTAAGCATTGTTTTGTAATTTAATGCTTTGGGATTTAAGCATATGGTATGTAAACGTTTTTGCATATGGTCGATATGCATGTTTAATTTGGAATCATTGGAATTGCTTAGGTTGTAAGCATGGATTGAAAACAAGTATTTAGTTTTCAAGGGTTATATCTCATCGTTGTTTTAAGAGCATACTCACTAAGCATGTGTGCTTACGCTCTCTTTTTCCTAATGATGCAGAGCATTAAAGTTTGGGGGCTGCAAGGGCAAAGTTTATAGCGATCCAAGACAAGGACTACTTTGAGTATGAATTCGGTTTATGTTTTCCGTTAATAAGGCAATGTGTTCGCCATATTTTGGGGATTTGTAATTCTGTTTTACCATGGTTTTTAAGCATGTTATGTGCTGAATTGTAAGGCTGATTTGATGTTGATATGTTGGTTGATGATCTTTGCTTATAGTTGACACTAGGTTGTTGCACAGGAGTGCATCCTGTTAACCTTTGATGGTTGCCATGTTTTGAAGATTCAAGCAAGTTTGTTTTTATGCTTTAGATGTGTGAGCATGATGAGTATGCCTTGAAAGTGCCTAATGTGAGTTTTGGTTGATTGGTAGAATGATGTTAGGAAATATGCCTATAGAATATCTTGGGGTGTATGAGTGCCATGTAACATTGTTGAATGCTTTGGTATGGAATGTATCCTAGTAATGTTGTGTAAGTGTTTGAAGCATGTTAGAGCGTTTTGGTTATCATTAAAGTATGTTGAGACAATAAATTGGGATATTACAGGTCCAAGCGTACTAGTATGGGTGTCCTTGTTTCGGTACGAGTAAGCTATTTCAGGCTTAGCGTACCGGTATGCAGGCAAGCATTTTGGTACGAGCCTAGGCAAATTTGGCTAACGTTTTGGTACTCGATAGGGTGTTTAGATACGGTACAAGAATTTTATGAAGGGCGTTTCGATACGCGGGGGCGTATCAGAATGGATTTTAGCTACTGGAATCTGAGCTTTGAAAATTATGGAGGCATACCGAAACACCTACACGCGTACCGGTATAGGCTGCAATTATTTCAGTTATTAGAATATTTGGAAGTTTCCGCTTCTTTCATTTTGGTCCCTAAATTTTGTATATACAATTGAATGAGATTGGATGATTGTTTTGACCTGAAATTTGACACGTAAGCATGTAATTGGACTAATTGAGGATTGGTAACTTTAATTTTAGTTTTGGTCTTTTATTTTATCAAATTTGCATTTTACTCTCTAAAATGTATGTTATGCAATTGAGTACATTTGTTGGTCCGATTCCTTTGTAAATTCACCCGCTGCAAGTATGTACACATAGGATTAATAATATGTATCTAGACAAGATAAAAAGAAAAACATAGACCAATTTTCGTAGTCTTTCCCTGGTTTGCTTTGGCAAACCTAATGTAGTTCTCTCGGTTCGATCGGGCATCTAGGCCAGGTCGAGGGGGTTATATTTGTTGGTATCAGAGCTAGGTTACAAAAGGTTGGGATATTGTTGTTTGATTAATTGGTGATGTTTGAATTGCATGGTGATTGTGTATTTGTTCTGTGATTGTTTAATATCATGTTGGGGTTTGAATTAGGAACATATTGCCTATTACTAATGTTTTAAAATGTTTTATAAGGTTGTCTTGTATTCTTTGCCTAATGCTAGCCTAACTTTAATGTGTTTTGATGCTTTTGTTAGCATGACTCAACGTGAGACGCGTTCGATGGTTATTAATCCCGAACTTGGGAAAAATAACATTGAGGAAGGGAATCCCCCTAATTTTTTACCTCCTTCTCCTCCGTTGGTTCCTCGTATCGATGTTGGGGTAGGCGTTGCACTCCAGGCTTCTCCCGTGCCAGTTTTTTATTTGACACCATTAATCTAAACGATGACAGGAACGTTTCAGGCAGCGATGGCTGGAGTGCAAGTGCCGGCACCTACTGTGGTGGCTAATAAAGTTTTAACCTTAGAGCGTCTTTGAAGTTTGGGAGGCAAGGAATTTTAGGGTTTGAGTCTCGAGGCAACTGAAGGATGGCTGGAAAAGACAATCTACATTATAAACCAGATGGGTTGTAATGAGGAATGCAAGTTAGGTTGCACTGTGTCACTGTTGCAAGGTGATGCATATCATTGGTGGGTGACCACAGTTGCGGGTGTTCTCGAGGCGGATGTGACTTGAGAGTTCTTTAGGAGAACTTTCAAGAGAAAGTATCTTGGTGCACAATATTTGGATGAGAAGAAGCGCGAGTTTATATCGCTATCGCAGGGTGGCATGTCGATTGTCGAGTATGAGGTGAAGTTTGTTCGCCTGAGTCAGTATGCCCCGGAGTTGGTTCCTGATGATCAGCATAGATGCGATAGGTTTCGCTATGGTCTTGTGAAGGATATTAAGACTTATCTCTTGGATGCAGATTATATAGATTTTGATGTGTTGGTCAACCGGGCCAAGGATATTGAGCAATCCTTGGGTACATCAGTTCAGGCTACGAGTGCAAGCTTGGGTAAGAGAGTGGCTGAGTCTAGTATTCTGGGAGACAGAATAAGAGGTTTCAGGACAAGAGACATAGGCCGGACCACAGGCATGGTGGCAGTGTTGGTCACGGTAACCTAGAAGTTCGTATCATGGCTGAGTGTAAGCGCTGTGGTAGACGTTACATGGGTGCATGTTGGGGAAATTCCTTGAGCTGTTGGATTTATGGATCTCCTGATCATGTGAAGCGTGATTGTCCTCGGGCTGTGAGGGAGGCACCAGTTCATATTGCTGCACCTGCTATGGGGTAAACCCGTGGCAAGGGTAATTTTCAGAGGCATGAGGATGGTCGGAGAGTTGTAGCTCATGCTTTTGCAGTGCGACCGGAGAATGGTGGACCAGCTCGGATCTACGTTCATCACGATGGTCACAATGACACGGATGTGATCGAAGGTACCTTCACTTTGCAATCCTTGTCTTTGTTATCTTTCATTGATTCGGGGTCTACTCATTTATATATCTTAAGTGACCATGCATCTTTGTTGAATAGTGGTACCAGATGATCTGGAGTTGAGGCACACTATTTTGACGGAGGCGCATTCTAGTCCTTTTACTATGCATCCTGGTAGTGTTAAGATGTATCGTGGATTGAATGAAGTGTATTACTGGGTTGGTTTGAAAAAAGATATGGCTGAGTTTGTTTCTAAGTCCATGGTGTGTCAGCAGGTCAAGGATGAACATCAGTTTCCATCCAGGTTGTTGCAATTGTTAAGAATTTCAGAGTGGAAGTGAGAGAGAATCACCATGGATTTTGTGTCAGGGTTACCTTTGACACTGGCCAAAAAGGATTCCATTTGGGTGATTTTTGATCGGTTTACGAGTGTGCACATTTTTTGCCAGTGCATGCGACGTACACCTTGGACAAGTTGGCGGACTTGTACATTTATGAGATTGTGCTTTTGCACGGGGTACCTAAGTCTATTGTTTCGGATAGAGATCTAAGGTTTGCAGCAAGGTTTTTGGCGAGTTTACATCGGGCTATGGGTACGAGGTTGAATTTCAGCAATGGGTATCATCCTCAGTCGGATGGACAATCTGAGCGGGTTATCCAGGTTTTGGAGGATATGCTGAGATGTTGCATTATTGAGTTTCAAGGAACCTGGGAGAAGCACTTACCCTTGGTTGAGTTTGCGTATAACAATAGTTACCAAGTGAGTATACAGATGGCGTCGTATGTGGTATTGTATGGCCAGAGGTGTCGTACGCCTTTGTCCTGGGCTGAGGTAGGGGAAAAGCATATTTCCTTACCGAATGTGTTGAAAGACACGGATGAGAGGGTAAAGCTTGTGTGTGATCACTTGAAAGCATTTGCGGATCGGCAAAAATCTTACGCGAATTTGAAGCGTAGAGAAATTGAATATACGGTGGGCGATCGCTTATTCTTGAAAGTGTCACCGTGGAAAAAAGGTAACTAACTTTCTCAAAATATTTTTCTCAAAATCTCTCTAGCTAAACATCAATTTCTTCTTCTAAATCTTCAGGTAAACCTTTCTTTTCTTAAATCTTTTGTTTGTAAATGATTCTTTGTTGTTAGTTTACCAAAACCTTATTGTTTTAACTTTGTTTTCTCATATAAATAATCCAATTAAGAGAGAAAGCATCCATTAGAGGTAAGGTTTGTTTTCCTCCTCTAATGAAAGGTTCTTTACTGAAATTCCTAAGTTGTTGACTCTTTACAATTGTTTTATAATGTGTTTCGATAGTTTAATTGAGGAAAATTGGTTTAATTGTGTTTTTATTGATGAAATTTGTGGATCTTCGTACTTGTTCTATTATGCTGGGATTTTGATCAGATTAGATCATGATTTTGATGAATAATTGAGTTAATAACTTGGTTTTAACATTGTAATTCCGAAACAAGTTGAATCTCTAGTGTTTAAGGTTGTTAACCAAGGGTTTTTGGGGTCATAGTTGAGTTTAATCATTGTTGAAAGTAAAAAGGTGTTGGGAAAAGGGTTTTTAGATGTAAACTGATGGTTTTTGAGTGGGAAACTTAAGATTTGTGGGTAATTGCTTGTTGGCAATGGTTTGAATGCATAATGATGCATTTGCCCTCTGGTTTTATGTGATTAAAACATGGGATAATCACGGCAATGAAGCTTGACGTTGTTTATTCTTTGCCGGGAGCTTGATTCGCATTGACGAGCAAAGTGACGTGTATCAGTGAGTGGAAACCAGTTTAAATGGCTTTAAGAGGTTTAATAAAGGTTGTTGGGAGTTTAGGATAAGTTTGAAACACTTACCTAAGCTCAGAAGTAAGTTTTCCCTCTTTTGCTCTTTAATATTGGTTCGGATATGAGCATGTGTAATTCATGTTTTGGTCGTAAACATGGTTTGATCTACTTACTGTAAATGCATGATTTTGAGTACATATGCAGGGGTTTAAAAGTATATTAAATGCTAGTGAGCATGGATTTTCATTCTGGTCGGGAATGGTGTTATTCTTTGGCAAAGTGATTTGCATATGTGTTGATTTTGTAAAATTCATTGTAAAACAGTGAGTAAATGGTTTTGTAAATGATATATTGGCTATGTGACATGATGAGAAAACATTCAGATATAGTTGGCATGCCATATGATGAAGTGCACTATAATATAATAAAAATCGATCGTGGTTAAGAGTCCTTAAGGTAGGTGGTCGGCTACTCGGACTATAATGTTGTCACTTGGGTTGAGCGGTCAGTTCCCCTTGTTGATATTGATCTTACGGTCAGCATGGTATTTTATCATACGGTTGGCATGGTATAGATCATGGTAGTGGTCGACTATCATGGGAGATCCGTGTATCCGAATTATAAGGTTAATGGTCGGTTACCTAAAGATTAGCGGTCAGCTAATGAAGGATAGTGGTTGTCTATCTGGGGTCACTATAAATGCCAATATATGCAAGTTCAATTATTGAACCTACTTTTTAATGCTTTGGGATTTAAGCATGGTTTTGTAATTTAATGCTTTGGGATTTAAGCATGGTTTTGTAATTTAATGCTTTGGGATTTAAATATGGTTTTGTAATTTAATGCTTTGGGATTTAAGCATGTGGTAAAGGTTTTCGCATATTGTCGATATGCATGTTTGATTTGGAATCATTGGAATTGCTTAGGTCGTAAGCATGGATTGAAAACAAGTGTTTAGTTTTCAAGGGTTATATCGCATCAGTGTTTTAAGAGCATCCTCACTAAGCATGTGTGCTTACGCTCTATTTTTCCTAATGATGCAGAGCATTGAAGTTTGGAGGCTACAAGGGCAAAGTTTATAGCGATCCAATAGAAGGACTACTTTGAGTATGAACTTGGTTTATGTTTTCGGTTAATAAGGCAATGTGTTCGCCATATTTTAGGGATTTGTAATTCTATTTTCCCATGGTTTTTAAGCATGTTATGTGCTAGATTGTAAGGCTGATTTGATGCTGATATGTTGGTTGATGATATTTTCTTATAGTTGAGACTAGGTGGTTGCATAGGAATGCATCTAGTTAACCTTTGATGGTTGCCATGTTTTGACGATTCAAGCAAGTTTGTTTTGATGCTTTACATGTGTGAGCATGATGAGTATGCCTTGAAAGTGCCTAATGTGAGTTTTGGTTGTTTGGTAGAATGATGTTAGGAAGCATGCCTATAGAATATCTTGGGGTGTATGAGTTCCATGTAACGTTGTTGATTCTGTGATGCTTTGGTATGGTATGTATCCTAGTAATGTTGAGTAAGTGTTTGAAGCATGTTAGAGCATTTTTTATCATTAAAGTATGTTTAGACAACAAATTGGGACATTACAGGTCCAAGCGTACTGGTACGGGTGTCTCTATTTCGGTATGGGCAAGCGTTTTGATACGAGCCTAGGCAAATTTGGCTAGCGTTTCGGTACTCGAGATGGTGTTTCAATATGGTACAGGAATTTTATGAAGGGCATTTTGATATGCGGGGGGTATTGAAACAGATTTTAGCTACTAGAATCGGAGCTTTGGAAATTATGGAGGCGTACCAAAATACCTACACGCGTACCGATACGGGTTGTAGTTATATAATTTATTCCAATATTTGGTAGTTTCTGTTTCTTTCATTTTGGACCCTGAATTTTGTATATGCAATTGATGAGATTGGATGATCATTTTGACCTAAAATTTGACATGTTGGCATGTAATTGTACTAATTCAGGATTGGTAACTTTAATTTAAGTTTTGGTTCTTTTTTTTATCATATTTGCATTTTAGTCCCTAAAATGTATATTATGCAATTGGTTACATTACTTGGTCCGATTCCTTTGTAAATTCACTCGTTGCAAGTATGTACACATAGGATTAATAATATGCATCTAGACAAGATAAAAAGAACAAAATGGATCAATTTTCGTAATCTTTCCCTGGTTTGCTCGGCAACCTAATATAGTTCTCTCGGTTTAGTCGGGCATCTAGGCCGGGTGATGGGGTTACATTTGTTGGTATCAGAGCTAGGTTACGAAAGGTTAGGATGTTGTTGTTTGATTAATTGGTGATGTTTGAATTGCACGGTGATTGTGTATATGTTCGGAGATTGTTTAATATCATGTTAGGGTTTGAATTGGGAACATATTGCCTATTATCGAGGTTTTAAAATGTTTCATAAGGTTGTCTTGGATCCTTTGCCTAATGCTAGCCTAACTTTAATGTGTTTTGATGCTTTTGTTAGCATGACTCGACGTGAGACGCGTTCGATGGCTATTAATGCCGGAGTTGGGCAAAATAACGTTGAGGAAGGGAATCCCCCTAATATTTTTCCTCCTCCTCCTCTGTTGGTTCCTCCTGTCGATGTTGGGACGGGTGGTGCACCCCAGGCTCTTTCCGTGCCAGTTTTTGGTGATTTGACTCTGTTAATCCAAGCGATGACGTGAGCTTTTCAGGCAGCGATGGCTGGAGTCCAAGTGCCGGCACCTGCTGTGGTGGCTAATAAAGGTTTACCCTTGGAGCGTCTTCGAAGTTTGGAAGGCGAGGAATTTCAGGGTTTGATTCCTGAGGAAACTGAGGGATGGCTGGAAAAGACAATACGCATTCTGAACCAGATGGGTTGTAATGAGGAACGCAAGTTGGGTTGTACTGTGTCATTGTTGCACGGTGAAGCATATCATAGGTGGGTGACCAAAGTTGCGGGTGTTCCCGAGGCGGATGTGACTTGGGAGTTCTTTCAGAGAGATTTTGTAACCCCTTAAACCCGACCCAGAAGAAATGGGTCGAATCTAGGAAGTCACGTTTGAAAACTTTTTCCTCAAGAAAATAAATTTTAAAGATTATACTTTAATTTAAAATATATATATATATAACTATAATTTAATAAATATCTCATAATAATAAAATACAAAAAAAATCATAATTAATATTCAAATATTTAAAAAAATCTCTAAAATAAAACCACAATAAATGAATGCTAAAAATAATTCCAAAACATAATTAGTCTTAAAGTTTAAAATTACATCAATGTCTCAAAATAATAATCTGAATAACTAAAAATAGTTTCATACTGAATATTAAAATAACCGGATAAAATGTGAGATCCTCCAAGTACCACGTCGCCTAAAGTCCAAAGATATCTGTAAGAGGAAACTATGGAGGAGTATGCTAAAGAGCTTAGTGTGTCTCTAAAGTACAAGAAAACCATAGTCGTAAAACAAAGTAATATTTTTCTCAAGTTTCTTTAAAACATAAAACATTGGTACAATATCACAAGCGTAATGCAATGCACCCCAACTGCGCCCGCCAAAGATGAGGAAGGTTCCCATAACCTCCTCGCTATATCGTCACCATCCGAAGTGGAATCGACCCGAAGGTGGAGCCACTGATCCGAAGCGAAATTTAGCCCGAAGGGTGAAACCACTGAACTTCCTTCGTATAAATCCCAACCCATGCTCATACGTGTATGATGATTAAAACTCAAAATTCATTAATATTGTTCAATAAATCCGATATTCCATAAAACACACTTCATAAATCATAGTCCATAAATCCATAAAGCATAATCCATAAATCTTGGTTTCCGTAAATTTCGATGTTTTGCAAATCAAATATTTCATAAATCATAATTAAAAACACATTCTAAATGCCGTATGCATATGATGTCAACCATACAAGCCATAATGCAGATCATAATCAAGCAAGTATAAAACCATATAAAAATAATTTATTCATAGCACCGGAAGAAAACATACCTTAGCCGAAGCAAACTCAACCTACGGAATGACGAGCCTCTCATAATCAAAAGTACAGGGTCTAGCTGTACTGGTACCTATCTACAATAACACTATTACTATTATCATTATGATTAAAGAATTATTCATATATACTTATCTAACGAAATTTAAATGATACATGAATACTTATCTGATTTGAATAGTTGATCTCCAAATCAATCGTAGACATGATTGGATGAATACATGACGCATTGCAAAGGGTTTAGCCATGGCTTGGTGAAGGACCGGCTTTTCTATGGTTATGATAAGGTAATAATAAAATTTTGGTAATATGTATAAAATAATAATTTTGAGTATATGTGTTAATAATAAAAACAATTTTGAAAAGCTTACATAGTTTTCGCGTGAATGGCAAGGCTTTGACTTTGAGATTTGAAAAGGGTAAAATAGTTACAGATTTGAACAACATCTGTTCTAGAGGAGAGCTCAACAGAGCCTGGCTTAGACGAAAAAATAATGCACAACTTAAAGTTGGTTTGGCAGCAAGGTTGAAGGTTTTTGAGGTGAGATCGATGGGGGTGGTGCAGAACAATTAGGGAAGGCTTACGACGGCAAGTAAAAAATTAAGACGTGTTGTGGTTTAGGGTGAATTATATATATATATATATATATAAGTCAAATAACATTAATTGCTAAATAAATAAAATAAATAAAAAGAAGTCAAGAAAAGATGACTCCTAATCCACGTCCAACAGAAATTGCTTAAATAGATAAAACGAATTATTGTTCAGTTATTCCTTGAAGTTTTAGAAAATAATCAAATAGTCCTCAAACTTTTATAAATTACGATTTTGATTTGAAAATTCGAGTTCCTCATAATTTAGTACTGAGTTCAGAAATTTCACTCTTAAAAATCAAATGTTTCAAAAAAAACTATAGTTTCATTCTTGAAGTTTAATGTTTTCCAAATTGGTCCTGAATTCTTTTTTTTCTTCAGTTTTGACAAATAGAATTTAAATTTTTCCCAAAATTAGGGTTGACAAATTAGGGATTTGAAAATTTAGGGTTTTTGAATTGGGGGTATTTTTCGGGTGTTACAATTCTCTTACCCTTCAAAAAATTTTTCGTCCCCGAAATTTTCAGACTTAGCGATAGATTTCAAAGGCACAGATGTTCAGATAAAGGCTAAAAAAATTCGGATTAGGTTACGAATGAGAACACATAATTTACAAATAGGCTTTGATCTCAAATTCATAGGAACGAGTATGGTCAAGATCATTCATCCGATTAACTTAAGTTCATGTTCTTTATCAAAGTTTAGTTTATGATCTATAAATGTTACTTAAAAGAAGATATCCCAGGGACTCAGGTGGTTCAGAAGTATTCCTATCGAAATAACAAGGTGTAAAAAGGTAACGAGTAATTTTATGTCTAGAGTAACTATTGCTAACTAACGAATACTCATTCTTCCTAATTATGAATCCATATAGAATACGCTCAAGTCTAGAATTCCTACGATGTGGCATAGTAGTCTATCACAAAGAAGATAATCCTAAGTTATAGTCTTACTTTGAGTTTCTATTCAAAATAACATAATCTTTAAAATATTATATTTATTAGAAATACATGTTTTGCCAAAAATATTTAATATGCATGCAAAATCATTTTCGGTTTAAAAATTTCATTCGAGACAGACAGTCCGAGGGTTGAACCTAGGCTCTGATACCACTAAATGTAACCCCCTAAATCCGGCCTGGAAGAAATGGGTCGAATCTAGGAAGTCACGTTTGAAAACTTTTTCCTCAAGAAAATAAATTTTAAAGATTATACTTTAATTTAAAATATATATAACTATAATTTAATAAATATCTTATAATAAGAAAATATAAAAAAACATAATTAATATTCTAATATTTTAAAAAAATCTCTGAAATAAAACCACAATAAATGAATGCTAAAAATAATTCCAAAACATAATTAGTCTTAAAGTTTAAAATTACATCAATGTCTCAAAATAATAATCTGAATAACTAAAAATAGTTTCGTACTGAATATTAAAATAACCAGATAAAACGTGAGATCCTCCAAGTACCACGTTGCCTAAAGTCTAAAGATACCTGTAAGAGGAAACTATGGGGGAATAAGCTAAAGAGCTTAGTGTGTCTCTAAAGTGCAAGAAAACTATAGTCGTAAAACAAAGTAATATTTTTCTCAAAGTTTCTTTAAAACATAAAACAATGGTACAATATCACAAGCGTAATGCAATGCACCCCACCTACGCCCGCCAAAGATGAGGAAGGTTCCCATAACCTCCTCGCTACATCGTCACCATTCGAAGTGGAATCGACCTGAAGGTGGAGCCACTGATCCGAAGCGAAATTTAGCCCGAAGGGTTAAACCACTGAACTTCCTTCGTATAAATCCCAACCCATGCTCATATGTGTATGATGATTAAAACTAAAAATTCATTAATATTGTTCAATAAATCCGATATTCCATAAAACACACTTCATAAATCATAGTCCATAAATCCATAAATCATAATCCATAAATCTTGGTTTTTGTAAATTTCGATGTTTCGTAAATCAAATATTTCATAAATCATAATTAAAAACACATTCTAAAAGCCGTATGCATATGATGTCAACCATACAAGCCATAATGTAGATCATAATTAAGCAAGTATAAAAACATATAAAAATAATTTATTTATAGCACCGGAAGAAAACACACCTTAGCCGAAGCAAACTCAACCTATGGAATGACGAGCCTCTTATAATCAAAAGTACGGGGTCCAACTGTATTGGTTCCTATCTACGATAACACTATTACTATTATCATTATAATTAAGGAATTATACCTATATACTTATCTAACGAAATTTAAATGATACACGAATACTTATTTGATTCGAATAGTTGATCTCCAAATCAATCATAGACATGATTCGATGAATACATGACGCATTGCAAAGGGTTTAGCCATGGCTTGGTGAAGGACCGGCTTTTCTATGGTTATGATAACGTAATAATAAAATTGTGGTAATATGTATAAAATAATAATTTTGAGTATATGTGTTAATAATAAAAACAATATTGAAAAGCTTACATAGTTTTCACGTGAATGGCAAGGCTTTGACTTGGAGATTTGAAAAGGGTAAAATAGTTACAGATTTGAACAACATCTGTTCTAGAGGAGACTCAACACAGCCTGGCTTAGACGAAAAAAATAATGCGTAACTTAAAGTTGGTTTGGCAGCAAGGTTGAAGGTTTTTGAGGTGAGATCGATGGGGGTGGTGCAGAACAATTAGGGAAGGCTTACGACGGCAAGTAAAAATTTAAGACATGTTGTGGTTTAGGGTAAATTATATATATATATAAGTCAAATAACATTAATTACTAAATAAATAAAATAAATAAAAAGAAGTCAAGAAAAGATGACTCCTAATCTACATCCAACAGAAATTGCTTAAATAGATAAGACGAATTATTGTTCAGTTATTCCTTGAAGTTTTAGAAAATAATCAAATAGTCCTTGAACTTTTATAAATTACGATTTTGATTTGAAAATTCGAGTTCCTCATAATTTAGTACTGAGTTCAGAAATTTCACTCTTAAAAATCAAATGTTTAAAAAAACTATAGGTTTGTTCTTGAAGTTTAAAGTTTTCCAAATTGGTCTTGAATTCTTTTTCTTTTCAGTTTTGACAAATCGGTTTAAAATTTTCCCAAAATTAGGGTTGACAAATTAGGGATTTGAAAATTTAGAGTTTTTGAATTGGGGGTATTTTTCGGGTGTTACAGCTTTCAAGAGAAAGTATCTTGGTGCACAGTATTTGGATGCGAAGAAGCGCGAGTTTATGTCTCTATCGCTGGGTGGCATGTCAGTTGCCGAGTATGAGATGAAGTTTGTTTGCCTGAGTCAGTATGCCTCGGAGTTGGTTCCCGATAATCAGCAAAGATGCGATAGGTTTCGCTATAGTCTTGTGAAGGATATTAAGACTTATCTCCTGGCTACAGATTATACATATTTTGATGTATTGGTCAACCGGGCCAAGGATATTGAGCAATCCTTGGGTACATCAGTTCAGGCTGTGAGTGCAAGCTTGGGTAAGAGAGTGGCTGATTCTAGCTATTTTGGTTTACAGAATAAGAGGCTTCGAGACAAGAGACATAGGCCGGATCACAGGCGTGGTGGTGGTGTTGGTCAGGGTAACCCAAGAGTTCGTATCATGGTTGAGTGTAAGCGTTGTGGTAGACGTCACACGGGTGCATGTTGGGGAAATTCCTTGAGTTGCTTGATATATGGATCTCTTGATCATGTGAAGCGTGGTTGTCCTCGGGCTGTGAGGGAGGCACTAGTTCATGTTTCTGCACCTGCTAGGGGCCTAGGCCGTGGCATGGGTAATTTTCAGAGGCGTGAGGATGGTCAGAGAGTTGTAGCTCATGCTGCTGTAGAGCCACCGAAGAATGGTGGACCAGCTCGGATCTACGCTCATCGCGAGGGTCGTAATAACATGGATGTGATCGTAGGTACCTTTACTTTCAATCCTTGTCATTGTTATCTTTGATTGATTCGGGGTCTACTCATTCATATATCATGAGTGAACATGCATCTTTGTTGAATGTTCCTGTTGAGATCCTAGATGTTGGCATGTCAGTAACTAGTTCCTTTGGTGAGACAGTTACTACTAGAAGGTTGTATAGGCGGTGCCCTTTAGTTGTGCAAGGTCATGCGTTTACCGCGAATTTGATGGAATTACCATTCCATGGTTTTGATGTTATTCTGGGAATGGATTGGTTGAGCGAGCACAAGGCGTTTGTGGATTGTGAATCCAAAAGGATTTCTTTGAGGTTAGCTGAGGATTATGAACTTGTGGTTGTTGGCGAGAATGTGAAGTTCTTGTCTAATGTTGTGTCAGCTACTGAAGCGGAAAGGATGACGCAAGGAGGTTGCCAAGCTTATTTTGCCATCGTGATGAATCCTATAGTTAAGGGTGTTCGGGTGCGGGACATTCGAACTGTTAGTGATTTTTTTGAAGGTTTTTCCTGAAGAGTTACGGGGTTTACCGCCGGATAGGGAGATAGAATTTGGTATTGAGACGTACGAGGGTATGGCACTGATGTCCATTGCTCCTTATAGGATGGCACCGAAGGAATTTTGTAACGCCCCGGTTTTAGGGCTTAGCAATTTGGTGGTTTATTAGACGGTCCGGTGGACCAAAGTTGAGATTCGAGTCGTTTCGGGATCGTATATTTTTGGTGTTGGAAAAATTATGGAAAAATGCTCTAAAATCATTATTAATTATGTATTTAATCATGGTGATATCAATTTTGTAAAATTAGTTTTGTAAGATGGACATTTTGGTTAGTGACCAAAAAGAAAGTTTTAAAAACTGTGATTTCCTAGTGACTAAAATGAAAAGGGTCAAATACCTAGAATCTTTAAGGAGCTATTTTACCAATTGGTTTTTGATGATTTCTCCCTTAATTTGACTTATTTTAACATGTGTTTTAATTAGTAATTAAAGAGATTTATGTTAACAGGTTGGTTATTACTTTCCAAAACAAAAATCACGTCATTTTCTCTCAACTTTTTCTCTCCATTCTCTCCTCAGCCAAATGCTCAGGTTTCCATCAAATTTCCAGAGGTGAGGTGGTTTCTAACTTGATTTTATTGTTTCGAATTGTTTTATAAAGATTGTTTACACAAAATCTTATAATAACCTTGTGTTTTCTTAGCTTTTCACCAATCAATTGAGGGAGAAACTTCACAATAGGGGTAAGGTCCGAGATCTCCTCTATTGTATGGTTCTTTACTGAAATTCCCAAGCATTTGATCCTTGTTTTTGTGTTTCTAATCTGATTTTGATGATTTCCTAATGCTTAATTGAGTTATTTGGGGAAAATGAGTTAATTCACGGATTAGATATGATTTCCAGTAATTAAGGATGCTTTGATTTATATTTTGGATGTTTAATAATGTTGATAAGTGATTTTTATCAATGGAATTCTGAAACTTAATAATCTCTATTTGTTTAGGTTGTTAGTTTTGAGGTTTTGTGGTGTTTTTGTGGTTGTAAGATTGCTGGAGGTGGTAGGTTATTTTGGATCTATTTTTAGAGGTGTTTTGATGTTGAAAATGATGTTAGATTGATATATGTTGGTTGGGTTGTGAATCGAAGTGTTTTGGTTATGTTTCAGTTATTGTGGAGGGTTAATTGTGAGGGTTTTGTGGAAATCCGAGAAGGATTGTGGTTGGTGTTTAGAATGCATTATGATGCATTAATCCTCTGTTGTTTTATGGTAAAAATAGGGGAGGTTGATCCGGAAGTGATTGGAGAAGCGTGGGAGGCTTTGGATACTTGATTTCGCGTCGGCGAATCGAGGTTTCACGTATCAGTGAGTGAAAACGTGGTTTAAAGCATTTTAATGTTTTGGAATAGAGTTTTGGGGGTTAATGTAGAGTTTGAAATGCTTAACTAGACTCAAAAATAAGTATAAAGTGGTACTACTCTCTCAGACGTGCTAAGTTGAAATGATTTTATGCACTTGCTTTGATTACATGTTACCTACTGTTTAAGCATGTTTTAAATGTTTTGATATACTATTTTTAAGCATGTTTTACTGAAGGATGCACATGGTAAGTGATCCTTGTAAGTATGGTTTATACTTGTGGTTTAAAGCATGGTTGTTGCTTTGGAAAAGTGTTTTGGTTAATGCTTGTTAAAACAGTGAGGTAAATGTTATTTGGTTAATTATATTGGCAAGTGATGTGGTTTTAAAATTGTTATCGGATATAGTTAGCTGGCCATAGGATTGAGTGCACTGTAAATAAGTCGCCTTGGTGTTAAGGGGTTTATACGGTGTACCGAATACTCCATCCAAGTACCCTAATGGTTGAGGGGTTATATGGTACCAAAAACTCCCGTTAGTTGATTAAGCGTCTAACAGATGATTGGGGTTAGTGTCTCTATGGGTTGAAAGTGTACCCGGTTGTTTATGTACCTCGATTGTGATTGTATCGCTATTCCGGTTGAGATGGCTTGAAGTGTTGGGTTAACACTTGTTGAATCCGTGTATCCGATGAACTCTTTTGTTATTGGACTTGTCTAATGATCACTTGTAAGCCAATATAATTGTTAATGTATCATTGAAATGTTTTATGTTGTATAATGTGATTTATACAGGTTTCTCCTGGAGCTTTGCATTTGGTAGTAATGCATGGGAAGACTTAAGTAGAGGGTTAGCAATGTTACTTGCTGTTGATTAATGATACATGTAGCATATGGTTTAATATGCTGGTTTTAATGATGTAAAGTGCATTTTTAAAAAGGGCATGATGTTTTAAAGGATGATGTTAATTAAATGGTTTTAAATGCATTGATGGTGTTTGGTTCTGAGCATTCCTCCCTAAGCCTTGTGCGCTTACGCTCTCTTTGTCCATCAGTGCAGAGAATGAAAGTCCCAGAAGGCAGCAAGAAGCAAGGGGATCTTGGCAAGACTTTTTTCCAAAGTATGTTAGAGACTAGACTATAATGAATAAGGGCAATGGGGTACTAGTTGTGTTTTGGGAGATGTTTTGTCGAACTCCCTGCTTGAGCATGTTTCATTAGTTGCTCTTAAGTCGTAAATGGCCTTAAAAGTTTGGTTTTGGTGCTGGTTTATCTTTTGATATGTTGGTTTGTTGCATAATAGGAAGCATGCCTATAGATCATCTTTTGACTCATGATGCTATGTTGCGATGTTGATCTTCTGAAGATTGAATGCTTGTAAAATGCTTGGCATGTTGGTGTTGTGTTATAAGCATCTAGGAATGGTTTGGGAATGCTTTTGGGGTGAAAAACCAGCAAGATATGACATTATAGGTCTAGGCGTACCGATACGCTGGGGTAGAATCGGTACGTCAAGACATCATTCAGCATGGAGGGACCGATACGCGTATGTGTGTACCGGTATAGCTAGGCAATATTAGCCTGGCATACCAATACGGGTAAGAGAGTATTAGTACATGTTCTAGCCTCTGGAATTTCACTTTTTTCAACCTAAACCCGTGTACCGATACCCAAGTAAGCGTTCCGGTACGGATGTTTGAAAATTCAAAAGTTAGGTAAGTTTGTTATTACGTATTAGTACGGCCCGTGGTGTATCGATATTGTACGTTTTCTTGCGTATCGGTACAGTAACACCAGTACCGATACTCGAGGCTGATTTTTGTTAATGTCAGCTGGGCAGTTTTGCTTTCTTTGCATTTTAGTCCCTGAATCTTGTTAATGCAATTGCTTGTGATTGAATGGTTAGATTGAGCTGAAATTTGAGATGGGTGTTCGAAACTTGACTAATTAAAGGTTGGTATCTTAAAAGTGAGTTTTATTCCTGCAAATTTCTGTATTTGCAATCTGGTCCCTAAAGTGCTAGTGTGATCAATTGATGTCAAATTGATGCCTGATTGAGTTGGGGTTGCACCTGATGTCTGCATGAACATGTTGGGTTAATAATTGGCATCTAGATAAGATAAAAGGAAAAAATAGATTGGGTTTCATTGTATCTCTTCGATTTGCTACGATAAACCTAATGTAACCTTCTTGATTCGGTTGGGGGTCTAGGCCGGGTTGCTACGGTGTATGGTTTGCCAGTGGGTAAAGGCTGAGCATCAATTTCCTTCCGGGTTGTTGCAACTGCTGAGGATACCAGAATGGATGTGGGAAAGAATCACCATAGATTTTGTGTCTGGGCTGCCTTTGACGCTGACCAAAAAGGATTCCATTTGGGTGATTGTAGATTGGTTTACGAAGTGTGTGCGTTTTGTGCTAGTGCATACCACGTATACCTTACACAGTTTGGCTGATTTGTACATCTCTGAGATTGTGCGTTTGCACGGAGTGCCCAAATCTATAGTTTCAGATAGGGATCCGTGGTCCACTTCAAGGTTTTGGGTGTGTTTGCATCGTGCTTTGGGAACACGTTTGAATTTTAGTACTTTGTATCATCCTTAGTCGGGTGGTCAGTCGGAGCGCGTGATTCAGGTTCTCGAGGATATGCTGAGGTGTTGTGTTATTAAGTACCAGGGAACGTGGGAGAAGTAGTTTCCGTTGGTGGAGTTTGCTTACAATAATAGTTATCATGCTAGCATACAGATGGCACGTTATGAGGTATTGTATGGCAGGAAATGTCGTACGCCCGTGTGTTGGGCAGAAGTGGGGGAAAAGTTTTTGTCGATGCCCAATGTTTTGAAAGGCACAACCGAAAAGGTAAAGTTGATATGTGAGCGCTTAAAAGTAGCTGTAGATCGCCAGAAATTCTATGCTAATTTGAAGAGTAGGGATATAGAGTACGCTGTGGGTGATAAAGTGTTTTTGAAAGTGTCGCCCTGGAAAAAGGTGTTGCGTTTTGGGGAGAAAGAGAAGCTTAGCCCGAGGTTCATTGGACCATATGAGGTTGTTGAGCGTGTGAGTCCTGTTGCGTACTGCTTGAGGTTACCTCCAAAGTTGGGAAAGATTCATGATGTGTTCCACGTTTCGGTGTTGCAGAGGTAGAGGTCGGATCCATCACATGTTATGCCGGTGGAGGAGATTGAGTTGAGACCAGATCTATCTTATGAGGAGGAACCGGTAGAGGTTCTTGATACCAACAGTAAGGTGTTGCGTGGCAAGACGATTGAGCTCGTTAAGGTGATGTGGAGGCACCGTGGTGTTGAGGAGGCTACGTGGGAACGGAAGTTGGATATGGTGAAGCAGTTTCTGCACTTGTTTCCTCCAGGTAAATTTCAAGGACAAAATTTCTTAAGTGGGGGAGAGTTGTAATGCCCCGGTTTTAGGGCTTAGCAGTTTTGTGGTTTATTAGACGGTCTGGTGGATCGGAGTAGAGATTCGAGTCGGTTTCGGGATCGTATATTTTTGGTGTTGGAAAATTTATGTAAAAATGCTCTAAAATCATTATTAATTATGTATTTAATAATGGTGATATCGATTTTGTAAAAGGAGTTTTGGAAGATAGACATTTTGGTTAGCGACCAAAAAGAAAGTTATGAAAATTGTGATTTCCTAGTGACTAAAATGAAAAGGGTCAAATACTTAGAATCTTTAAGGAGATATTTTACCAATTAGTTTCTGATGATTTCTCCCTTAATTTGACTTATTTTAACATGTGTTTTAATTAGTAATTAAAGAGAATTTTGTTAAAAAGTTGGTTATTACTTTCCAAAACAAAAATCACGTCATTTTCTCCCAACTTTTTCTCTCCATTCTCTCCTCAGCCAAACACTCAGGTTTTCATCAAATTTCCAGAGATGAGGTGGTTTCTAACTTAATTTTATTGTTTCGAATTGTTTTATAAAGATTGTTTACACAAAATCTTATAATAACCTTGTGTTTTCTTATCTTTTCACCAATCAATTGAGGGAGAAACTTCACAATAGGGGTAAGGTCCGAGATCTCCTCTATTGTATGGTTCTTTACTGAAATTCCCAAGCATTTGATCCTTGTTTTTGTGTTTCTAATCTGATTTGGATGATTTCCTAATATTTAATTAAGTTATTTAGGGAAAATGAGTTAATTCATGGATTAGATCTGATTTCCAGTAATTAAGGATGCTTTGATTTATATTTGGATCTTTAATAATGTTGATAAGTGATTTTTATCAATGGAATTCTGAAACTTAAGAATCTCTATTTGTTTAGGTTGTTAGTTTTGAGGTTTTGTTGTGATTTTGTGGTTGTAAGGTTGCTGGAGGTGGTAGGTTGTTTTGGATCTATTTTTAGAGGTGTTTTGATGTTGAAAATGATGCTAGATTGATAGATGTTGGCTGTGTTGTGAATCGAAGTGTTTTAGTTATGTTTTCAGTTGTTGTGGAGGGTTAATTGTGAAGGTTTTGTGGAAATCTGAGAAGGATTGTGGTTGCTGTGTTTAGAATGCATTATGATGCATTAATCATCTGTTTTTTTTTGGTAAAAATAGGGGAGGTTGATCCGGAAGTGATTGGAGAAGCGTAAGAGGCTTCAGATACTTGATTTCGCATCGGTGGATCGAGGTTTCGAGTATCGGTGAGTGAAAATGTGGTTTAAAGCATTTTGATGTTTTGGAACAGAGTTTTGGGAGTTAAGGTTGAGCTTGAAACGCTTACCTAGACTCTGAAGTAAGTATAAAGTGGTACTACTCTCTCGGATGTGCTAAGTTGAAATGATTTAATGCACTTGCTTTGATTACATGATACCTACTGTTTAAGCATGTTTTAAAGATTTCGATATACTATTTTTAAGTATGTTTTGCTGAAGGATGCACATGGTAAGTGATCCTTGTAAGTATGGTTTATACTTGTGGTTTAAAGAATGGTTGTTGCTTTGGAAAAGTGTTTTGGTTAATGCTTGTTTAAAACAGTGAGGTAAATGTTATTTGGTTAATTATATTGGCAAGTGATGTGGTTTTAAAATTGTTATCGGATATAGTTGGTCGGCCATAGGATTGAGTGCACTCTAAATAAGTCGCCTTGGGTGTTGAGGGGTTTACACGGCGTACCGAATACTCTATCCAAGTACCATAATGGTTGAGGGGTTATATGGTACCGAAAACTCCCGTTAGTGGATTAAGCGTCTAATCGATGATTGGGGTTGGTGTCCTTATGGGTTGAAAGTGTACCTGGTTGTTAATGTACCACGATTGTGATTATATCGCTATTCCGGTTGTGATGGTTTGAAGTGTTGGGTTAACACTTGTTGAATCCGTGTATCCAATGAACTATTTTGTTATTGGACTTTTATAATGATCACTTGTAAGCCAATATAATTGTTAATGAATCATTGAAATGTTTTATGTTGTATAATGTGATTTATACATGTTTCTCCTTGAGCTTTGCATTTGGTAGTAATGCATGGGAAGGCTTAAGTAGAAGGTTAGCAATGTGACTTGTTGTTGATTAATGATACATGTAGCATATGGTTTAATATGCTGGTTTTAATGATGTAAAGTGCATGTTTTAAAAAGGGCATGATGTTTTAAAGGATGATGCTAAGTAAATGGTTTTAAATGCATAGATGGTGTTTGGTTATGAGCATTCCTCACTAAACCTTGTGTGATTATGCTCTCTTTGTCCATCAATGCAGAGAATTAAAGTCCCGGAAGACAACAAGAATCAATGGGATCTTGGCAATACTTGTTTCCAAAGTATGTTAGAGACTAGACTATAATGAATAAGGGCAATGGGGGTACTAGTTGTGTTTTGGGAGATGTTTTGTGGAACTCCCTGCTTGAGCATGTTTCATTAGTTGCTCTTAAGTTGTGAATGGCCTTAAATGTTTGGTTTTGGTGCTGGTTTATCTTTTGATATGTTGGTTGGTTGCATAATAGGGAGCATGCCTATAGATCATATTTTGACTCATGATGCCATGTTGCGATGTTGATCTTGTGAAGCTTGAATACTTGTAATATGCTTGGCATGTTGGTGTTGTGTTATAAGCATGTAGGAATGGTTTGGGAATGCTCTTGGGGTGAAAAACCAGCAAGATATGACATTATAGGTCTAGCCGTACCGATACGCTGGGGCCTGTATCGGTACGTCAAGACATCATTCAGCATGGGGGGATCAGTACGCGTATGTGTGTACCAGTACGGCTAGACAATTTTAGCCTGGCATACCGATACGGGTAAGAGAGTATCGGTACACGTTCTAGCCTCTGGAATTTCACTTTTTCAACCCAAACCCGTGTACCGATACCCACAATAAGCGTACCGGTATGGATGTTTGAAAATTCAAAAGTTAGGTAAGTTTGTTATTACGTATCGGTACGGGCCATGGTGTATCGATATGGTACGTTTTCTTGCGTATCAGTACAATAACGCCAATACCGATACTCGAGGCAGATTTCTGTTAATGTCAGCTGGGTAGTTTTGCTTTCTTTGCATTTTAGTCCCTAAATCTTGTTAATGCAATTGCTTGTGATTGAATGGTTAGATTGAGCTGAAATTTGAGATGGGTGTTCGAAACCTGACTAATTAAAGGTTGGTATCTTAAAAGTGAGCTTTATTCCTGCAAATTTTTGTATTTGCAATCTGGTCCCTAAATTGCTAGTGTGATCAATTGGATGTCAAATTGATGCCTGATTGAGTTGGGGTTGCACCTGATATCTACATGAACATGTAGGGTTAAAACCGGCATCTAGATAAGATAAAAGGAAAAAAATGAACCGGGTTTCGTTGTATCTACGGCAAACCTAATGTAGCCTTATTGGTTCGGTTGGGCATCTAGGTTGGGTCGAGGGGGTTACAAATTGAAAGAGTTGAAGTCACAGCTTTAGGAGTTGTTAGATCATGGGTTTATACGACTGCGTGTATCACCTTGGGGTGCTCCGATTCTCTTTGTGAAAAAAGGACAGTACGATGCGTAAGTGCATTGATTACCAGCAATTGAATAAGCTAACAGTGAAGAACAAGTATCCTTTACCGAGGATTGATGACTGGTTCGATCAGTTTCACGGGGCAGTGGTGTTCTCTAAGATTGATTTGAGATCAGGATATTACCAGTTGAAGGTTAAGGATGAGGATGTGCATAAAACCGCGTTTTGTTTGAGGTACGGGCATTATGAGTTTTTGGTTAAGCCTTTTGGTTTGACAAATGTCCCGGTTGCGTTTATGGATATGATGAATAGGGTGTTCCATGAATATCTTAATCAACTCGTGGTGGTGTTTATAGATGACATTCTCGTGTACTCTCGTACCGAGAAAGATCATGATCGGCATTTGTGGGTTTTCTTGCAAGTTTTGAAGGATAACTAGTTGTATGCCAAACTGAGCAAGTGTGAGTTTTGGCTTAAGGAAGTAATGTTCCTTGGTCATGTGGTTTCTGTGGAGGGTATCCGTGTTGATCCACAGAAAATTGAGGCTATTCTCAATTGGAAGCAACCTAAATCTGTTTCGGAGGTTCGTAGTTTTCTTGGGCTGGCTGATTATTACTGTCGCTTTGTAGATGGGTTTTCTAGTATTGCGGCACCATTGAAGAAGTTGTTGCAGGAGAATGTTCTTTATTGTGGTCGGAGAAGCAACAACATAGTTTTGAGAAGTTGAAGGAAGTTTTAACATATGCTCCTATGTTGATTCAACTTGAATCTGGAAAGGAGTTTGTGGTTTATAGTGATGCATCTTATGTTGGTTTGGGTTGTGTGCTGATGCAAGATAGTAAGGTTGTGGCCTATGCATCGAGACATCTAAAGGTTCATGAGCGCAATTATTCGACTCATGATTTGGAGCTTGAGGCTGTGGTGTTCGCCCTGAAAATCTGAAGACATTACCTTTATGGTGAGAAGTGTGTTGTTTTTACGTACCATAAGAGTTTGAAGTATTTGATGTCTCAAAAGGATTTGAATCTTAGGCAACATAGATGGTTGGAGTTGCTTAAGGATTACGACTTGATGATCGAGTAACATCCTAGAAAAGCTAATATGGTTGCGGATGTGTTGAGTCGTAAAGTTGCGGTTGAGCTTAGGGCTATGTTGCGAGGTTGAGTTTGACATAGGAAGGTGGATTGTTGGATGAGTTGGAAGTTAAGCCTACGTTGTCACAGATGATTAAAGCTAAGCAACCTTTTGATGGTTCCTTGGTTGAGCATGTTAAGGTTATATCAGAGGGTAATTCGACGGATTTTCATTTTGATGATGATAGAGTTTTGTGTTTTAAGGGTCGAATAGTGGTGTCGGATGATCCAGAGTTGAGGCATACTATTTTAATGAAGGCACATTCTAGTCCTTTTGCTATGCATCCCGGTAGTGTTAAAATGTATCATGGATTGAAAGAAGTGTATTACTGGGTTGGCTTGAAAAAGGATGTGGCTGAGTTTGTTTCTAAGTGCATGGTTTGTCAGCCGGTTAAGGTTGAACATCAGTTTCCATCTGGGTTGTTGCAACCGTTGAGAATTTCAAAGTGGAAGTGGGAGAGAATCACCATGGATTTTGTGTCAGGGTTACCTTTTACACCGGCCAAAAAGGATTCCATTTGGGTGATTATGGATCGGTTTACGAAGCGTGCACATTTTCTGCCAATGCATGCGATGTGTACACCTTGGACAAGTTAGCAGACTTGTACATTTCTAAGATCCTGTATTTGCACGGGGTACCTAAGTCCATTATTTCGGATAGAGATTTGAGGTTTATAGCAAGGTTTTGGGTGAGTTTGCATTGGGCTTTGGGTATGAGGTTGAGTTTCAGCACCGTGTATCATCCTCAGTCGGATGTACAATATAAGCGGGTTATCCAGGTTTTGGAGGATATGCTAAGATGTTGATTATTGAGTTTCAAGGAACCTGGGAGAAGCACTTACCCTTGGTTGCGTTTGCGTATAACAATAGTTACCAAGCGAGTATACAAATGGCACTGTATGAGGCATTGCATGGCCGGAGGTGTCGTACGCCTTTGTGTTGGGCTGAGGTAGGGGAAAAGCATATTTCCTTACCGGATGTGTTGAAAGACACGGATGAATAGGTAAAGCTTGTATGTGATTGCTTGAAAGCGTCTGTGGATCGGTAGAAATCTTACGCGGATTTGAAGCATAGAGAAATTGAATATACGGTGGGCGATCATGTATTCTTGAAAGTGTCACCGTGGAAATAGGTGATGCGGTTCGGACGTAAAGGTAAGCTTAGTCTGAGGTTTATTGAACCATACAAGGTTGTTGAGCACGTTGGTCCTGTGGCTTATCGGTTGAGGTTGCCTCCCAAGTTGGAGAAAATACATGATGTGTTCCATGTATCTATGTTGCATAGGTATCGATCGGATCCCTCGCATGTTATGCCGGTGGAGTATATTGAGTTGAGGCCGAATTTATCCTATGATGAGGAACCGATGTACATCCTTGATTCCTGCAGCAAAGTTCTTTTTGGCAAGACGATTGAGCTTGTTAAGGTCTTGTGGCACCGTGGTGTCGAGGAAGCCACGTGAGAAAACAAGGCGGACATGTTGGAGCAATTTCTGCATTTGTTTCCTCCAGGTAAATTTCGAGGACGAAATTTCTTAAGTAGGGGAAAGTTGTAACACCCCGGTTTTGGGCTTAGATGTTTTAAGGGTTGGTTCGAAGGATCGGTGGACCAGTATTAGAGATTCGAGTCAGTTTCGGGATTAAATTGGATTAAATATTTTTGAAGGTGATAAAGTTGTGGAAAAATATTCTAAAACCATTATTAAATATATTAATTATTTTGGTAATGTCAATTTTGGAAAACAAGTTTTGGAAATCAGACATTTTGGACTAGTGACCAAAATGAAAACTTTGAAAACTATTTTTTGTGGATGTTTTGTAAAGAGTCAAAACTTTGAATCTTTAAGGAGATAATTGCCCTAAAAGTCTAATATTAGACTTTATCCCTTAATTGGCTATTTTTAAAGTGTTTTAGAAAATATATATAGGTTGGGGATAGTTAATTTGTAATTAAAAGCTTTAAAACAAAAATCACGTAACTAACTTTCTCAAAATATTTTCTCTCAAAATCTCTCCAGCCAAACATCAATTTCTTCTTCTAAATCTTCAGGTAAACCTTTCATTTCTTAAATCTTTTGTTTGTAAATGATTCTTTGTTGTTAGTTTACCAAAACCTTATTGTTTTAACTTTGTTTTCTCATGTAAATCATCCAATTAAGGGAGAAAGCGTCCATTAGAGGTAAGATTTGTTCTCATCCTCTAATGAAAGGTTCTTTACTGAAATTCCTAAGTTGTTGACTCTTTACAATTGTTTTATACTGTGTTTTGATAGTTTAATTGAGGAAAATTGGTTTAATTGTGTTTTGATTGATGAAATTTGTGGATCTTCGTATTTGTTCTGTTTTGCTGGAATTTTGATCAGATTAGATCATGATTTTGATATATAATTGAGTTAATAACTTGATTTTAACATTGTAATCCCGAAACAAGTTGAATATCTAATGTTTAAGGTTGTTGATCAAGGGCTTTTGGGGTGATAGTTGAGTTTAATCATTGCTGGAAGTAAAAGGATGTTGGGAAAGGTTTTTGGATGTAAATTGATGGTGTTTAATCGGTTGAATCGTTATATTATGGCTGGGTTGAGTTTTAGAAGTGTTTGAGGATGTTTTCGATATGTTTCAGATGGTTTTTGAGTGGGCAACTTAAGAGTTGTGGGTGATTGCTTGTTGGCAATGGTTTGAATGCATAATGATGTATTTGCACTATGGTTTTATGTGATTAAAGCAGGGAATAATCAAGGCAGCGAAGCTTGATGTTGTTTATTGCTTGTTGGGAGCTCGATTCGAGTTGCCGAGCAAAGCGAGGTGTATCAGTGAGTGGAAACTAGTTTAAACGCCTTTAAAAGGTTTAATAAAGGTTGTTGGGAGTTTAGGATAAGTTTGAAACACTTACCTAAGCTCGAAAGTAAATTTTCCTTCTTTTGCTCTTTAATATCGGTTTGGATATGAGCATGTGTAATTCATGTTTTGGTCGTAAACATGGTTGGATTTACTTACCGTAAATGCATGATTTTGAGTACATATGTAGGGGTTTAAAAGTATATTAAATGGTAGTGAGCATTGGTTTTCATTCCAGTCGGGAATAGTGTTATTGCTTTGGCAATGTGATTTGCATATGTGGTGATTTTGTATAATGCATTATAAAACGTGTAAATGGTTTTGTAAATGATATATTGGTTATGTGACATGATGAGAAAACATTCGGATATAGTTGGCATGCCATAGGATAAAGTGCACTATAATATAATAAAAATTGATCTTGGTTAAGAGTCCTTGAGGTAGGTGGTCGGCTACTCGGACTATAATGTTGTCACTTGGGTCCCTCGTTGATATTGATCTTGATGTCGGCAAAGGGGTTGTATCATGCGGTTGGCTAATCAAGGATAGTGGGAGATCCGTGTATCCGAAATGTAAGGTATCATGCGGTTGGCTAATCAAGGATAGTGGGAGATCCGTGTATCTGAAATGTACTTTATGCAATTGGTTACATTTGTTGGTCTGATTCCTTTGTAAATTCACCTGCTGCATGAATGTACACATAGGATTAATAATATGGATATAGACAAGATAAAAAGAAAAGAATGGACCGGTTTTTGTAATCTTACCCCGGTTTGCTTCGGCAAACCTAATTTAGTTCTCTCGATTCGGTCGGGCATCTAGGATGGGTCGAGGGGGTTACAAGACTCAAGGAGTTTCTAATCCTAATTTTGGTTCTTATAATAATTCCTACAAGAAATTTATGGATATTGCCCGAATTATTATGCAAGGCCAATCAACAAATCTCAAGAACCATGGCGACATGCTTACAACGCAAGGGGCCATGTTACAAAATCAACAATCCGTCCTGCAGAATCACTCGGCTTCACTATGGTCCTTAGAGACACAAGTTGTGCAGATTGCCCAAATCTTGAAGACAAGACCCCAAGGCTGTTTACCTAATGATACTGAAGTCACTAAGACCTTTGGTGCGGAGTAGTGTAAGGACACCACATTGCGTAGTGGCACTCAATTGACCAAAGATGACAAGTTTGAAGGAGGTTCCCTTGTTGATTCCTCTCCAAGCAAGAAATCTATCGATGCTCCTACGGCCAAAGATGCACCTCCTGTGCCTGATACAAGAAAATAACTTGCTACTAATGGCAAGGAGAACAAAGATACGGATGCTACCTCCTTTCCTACAACGATTGAAAGCTCAAAAACAAGACGCTCAATTCCATAAGTTTGTGGATATGCTTAAACAATTGCATATCTATGTCCTATTCCTAGAGGCCATCGATCAAATACCAATCTACGCAAAGTTTCTAAAAGAGATCTTGACCAAGAAGATGATGGTGGGCAAAGTTGAAACTATTGCTATAGTAGGCGAGTGCGTGGTGGTGCTACGTAATTTGCCACCCAAGATTAAGGATCCTGGCAATTTCACCATTCCATGTTCCATAGGCGGAAACTACTCTGGCTGTGCATTATACGATCTCCATGCAAGTGTCAACTTGATGCCAAAATCAATTTTCATGAAACTGGGTATGGGAAAAGCTAAACCTACATCGATGATCTTTCAATTGGCCAATCTTTCCCAAATTTGATTCGAGGGAAGATTCAAATATGTTCTAGTCAAGGTAGATAGATTTGTCTTCCCAAAAGATTTTATCATCCATGATTGTAAAGCAGACGAAAATGCTCTCATCATCCTCAGGAAACCATTCCTTGCCACCGAGCATATTGTGATTGATTGTGAAAAGGGTGAATTTACTATAAAGATGAATGACCAAAAGATCACACTCAATGTCTTCAGCACTCCCAAGTACATGGATGACTATGAAGAATGCCAGCTTGTGTATAGTAAAGAAACCCTAGTCGAAGAAAACTTCCAAGAAATATGCTACAACAATATACTCAATGCTACGGATCAGTCTGAGTTTGACAAGGCAATGCAAGAAGCAGAGAAAATAAGGAGAAAATTGAACAATCCAATGTTGTGCTCACCAGGCCATGTACATCCTTTAAGCTTTTGGATTTTGCAGAATTTAAAACTCCCAAGACATCGCTGGAGCATCTATCTGTACTTGATTTAAAACCTCTTCCCCTCAATTAAAGTATGCATATTTAGGGGAGAATGATACGCTGCTTGTGATTATATCTGTTAGCTTAACAACTGACCAAGAAAATAAATTGTTGCATGTTTTAACTCAACTTAAGAAAGCTATTGGTTGGACTATTGCTGACTTGAAGGGAATCAACCCTACTCTTTGTATGCATAAGATTTTTCTTGCAGATAGTTACATCTGCTCGATTGAACCACAATAGAGACTCAATCTGATCATGATGAATATGGTTATGAAGGGGGTCATCAAATGGCTCGATGCTGAAATCATCTACCCTATCTCGAATAGTTCTTGGGTGAGTCCTATCCAATGCATGCATAAGAAAAGAGGCATTACTGTTATAAAGAATGATGCCGATGAACTCCTCCCAACCAGAACCGTTATTGGATGGTGAATCTGTATTAACTACTGAAAGCTGAACAAAGCCACAGAAAAGGATCAGTTCTCATTGCCATTCGTCGACCAAATACTTGATAACTTACTGGGAAGCCTTATTATTTCTTCATGGATGTTTACTCCTCATACAACCAAATTTCTATAGCGCCGGAGGACCAAGATAAGACAATATTATCATGTCCCTATAGCATTTATGCCTTTCGTCGAATGCCCTTTGGCCTATGCAATGCTCTAGCAACTTTTTAGCGTTGTATGATGGCCATGTTTTCAGACATGGTGGATGATTTCTTGGAGATCTTCATGGATGATTTTTTTCTTTGGAGACTCGTTTGATCAATGCTTGGGCAACATAGCTGTGTGTTAAAAAGATGTAAGAAAAATGACCTCATGCTTAATTGGGAAAAGTGCCACTTTATGGTTGCCAAGGGCATTGTCTTGGGCCATCGTATCTACAAACAAGGCATCAAAGTAGACAAAGCCAAAGGTGTAAGTCATAGAGAAGCTTCCACCTCCTCAAATGTCAAGGCAATTCGAAGCTTCCTTGGCCACACCGTTTTTTTCAGGAGATTCATTAAAGACTTCTCCAAGATCTCAAAGTCTTTGTGCTCATTGCTAGAGCAGAATAGAGCATTTGAATTTGATGACCAATGTCGTGCAACATTCAAAACCATGAGGAAGGAACTTATTTCTGCACTAGTTCTAGCGCCCTCGATTGGTCACAACCTTTTGAGCTAATGTGTGATGCTAGTGATACTAGTGATTATGCTGTTGGCGTCGCCTTTGGTCAGCATTAAAGTAAGATCTTTCATGTTATATATTATGCTTGTCGCACCTTAAATGAGGCACAAGAAAACTACACTACCACTGAAAAATAATTGCTTGTTGTAGTTTTTGCATTTGATAAATTTAGGGCATACCTTATAGAAACTAAAGTCATTGTGCATACTGATCATTCGGCCATTAAATATTTATTGACTAAAAGGATGCTAAACCTAGACTTATTAGGTGGATATTACTACTGCAATAATTTGATAATGAGGCAGTGGATAGAAAAGGTACTGAAAATCAAGTAGCTGACCATCTCTCTAGGCTTGTGAATGTATGCGATAATGATAATCCACTTGATATTAATAGGAATTCCCTTATGAAAAATTATTAAATGTTACAGCATTGCCATGGTATGCTGATATTGTTAACTTTCTTGTTAGTGATATTCTTTCTTGTGATCTTAGCAGCTAGGGAAAGAAGAAATTTCGACATGATTCACGCTACTACTATTGGGATGAGCCCTACCTTTTCAAGCAATGCTCCGAATAGATAATCCGGAGATGCATACCCAAGGAGGAACAAGAATATATCCTTTACCATTTTTATTCCACTTTATGCAGAGGGCACTTTAGAGGACAAAGGATTGCTGCAAAGGTCCTATAGTTTGGATTCTATTGGCCAACCTTGTTTAGAGATGTCCATGCATACTACAAGGCTTGCGATAGATGCCAAAGAATGGGGAACATCTCTCAAAGGAATGAGCTACCTATACAAGTTATCCTCGAAGTGGAGCTATTCGATGTTTGGGGCTTCCACTTTCTGGGACTCTTCCTATCCTCTTGCGAAAACTTGTACAATTTGCTCACAGTTGACTACGTGTCCAAGTGGGTGAAGGCCATTGTGACAACCAAGAATGATGCAAACACTGTACTGAAGTTTTTGTATAAGAACATCTTCACTCGGTTTGGAGTGCCTCGAGCTATTATTAGTGATGAGGGCAACCATTTTGATAAAAATTTGATTGCCAATGCACTGTGTAGATATGAAGTTCACCATAAGATCTCTACAGCATATCATTCGGAAACTAACAGGCAAGCTGAAGTGTCAAAATGAGAGATTAATTAGATCCTTGAAAGGTGGTCAAGCCGAACCACAAAGATTGGTCCTTGAAATTGGATGAAGCCCTATGGGCATATTAGACCGCGTTCAAAACACCATTGGGCATGTCCCCTATAGACTTGTCTGTGGCAAGGCATGCCACTTACCGGTCAAGCTTGAGAATAAAACCTTTTGGGCTATTAAAACGATAAACATAGAGTGCCAATTAGCTAGAGAGAGACGATTGCTAGGGTTAAACGAGTTAGAGGAGCATCACTTGGATGCTTACGAGAATGCTAAGATCTACAAGGAGAATACCAAGAGATGGCATGATACAAAACTGATGCCTCAACATTTTGTTGAAGGCCAATAAGTCCTACTCTACAACTCTCGCCTAAAGCTCTTCAGGGGCAAGTTGAATTTGTGTTGGTCCTACCCATTTGAGGTTGTCAAGGTGTATCCACATGGTACTATGGACATAAAGGATTTAAATGATGGCCCGACCTTCAAAGTCAACGGTCAACGACTCAAGGCCTACGAAGGAGCTCCAATTCATAGTTAGACATCCGTCACACTACTAATGCTTAAGCATCTAGTTCTATCCCTTTTATTTTTCTGCATTAGTTTTATTTTTGAACTTTAATTTAATTTTCCACGTTTCTATTTTTCCACAGCTTATTTCAAGTTCTAGTTTTGTTATTACTTGTTTCTATTTTATTTTATGTTTTGTTTATTTTGGAAGTTATTAAAGCAAGAAACAAAGCTGGAAAGTTGTAATCACTAATTTTGTCCAGGCTCTTCTTTTTTATTCTAGTTCATAACTTGGGCTCTTTTTTTCTATTTATATTCCTATCAATACTAATATATATTATCACCCTTATTAATTATTATTAGTGTTATTATTATTATTATTTTTTATTATGGTTATATGTTATAAAAAATCAAAACAAAAAATGGTATCATTAGTAATAGTATTTATTATATTATTTTTTGTTGTTAGCTATATTATTTACTACCATTACTATTATATTATTATTATTATTATTACTATTATTATATTATTATTATTAAGTAAAAAAATAAAATACAATAAATTAAAAGCCCAAGTTTATTTAAAGTCCATTTACAACACATGAAAACCCAGAAAATATTATACATATACACAAGGCCTGTTATGGGCCCAAACCTAAACTCTAATTATAATATGCCCTAATGGCTTTTTTCTTATCTTCTACGTAGCTCCCCACAGTTAGATCAGATCAGATCCGGCAGTCTAGGATCAATGTGGGGAAGCTTTTGGAGACACCACGCGCCCACACGTGTATGCAATTTGGCTCTTTAGTTGTCCACGCGCACGTGAAGCTTAGTCCTCGACTCTCTAGTAGCCCTCCACATGCGCGTCTGCCCAGCTTTTTGTCAGGATTTAGATCGCCCTAACCGACCATCTCTGCCGTGACCAACCACCATCTTCCCTGCATCCGACCAAAAGGACCGTTGTCCTTCCCTCTCCAGTGGTCACCTCACAAACAAACACAAATGTCTGAAACAAGCCAAAAACAAAAGCAAATTTTCAGAGAAACTTAAAGCCAACATTTGTAGGACCGTGCATGAATCCGGCCAAAAAATTTAGAGCTATTTCATTTTCTTTTTTCTTTTTAATCGTGTAATACTGGGTATAAATCAAACCCAACATATCTTGTAAAAGATTGGGGGATTTCCCAAAATCAATGCAAAGAAAAAGTATTATGGGAATTTTCATATCAATAGAAAAAAGCAAAAAAGGAGATGGGTTTTGAGATATATTCCAGTTTCCCCTTTGTATGCATAAGAAACAAAAAGAAAAGCTAGGGTTTGAGAGTTTTACCTTTGCCGCGCCACTTGGGTTTCCCAACCACCCAAGGGCAATGGGGAGACGTAGATCCTCTGTGAAAAAACCTTAAACCCTTAGGCTTTCATGGTGAACCAGTGAGGGAGACCAGAGTTTTGGTTTCCAAATCGAAAGGGGGATCTACTTTCACGAAAAGGGGTCTTTATCGTTTCTATTTTCATGAAAAAAGTATTTTATTGTTTTTTAAGAGCGTTTTGGGATCTAAATTTAACAAGATAAAACCGGTTTTCTGGGTCATGGTTTGGTTTTTTCAGCGTCGGTGAGAGGCGACCAACAGCGGTCTGCGGCTGTCGGTAAGACGGATGGGCTGCCGGGGATTCTAAGTTCTTCTATAGATTTGATTGAACATTCAAAGATGTTCATGTGAATTTAAGGGGGTTTTGGAAAATAAAGTGAAAAGAGAGGGGTGGCTCTCAAATTTTTGGGTTGTATAAAATAAAAAATGGTTTATTTCCCAATTAAAACCCTTAGCCCATTTTTATTTCCACTGCAAGGGTTTCCCCAACCACACCCCTGGTCCCCCAAAGTTTCTAAAAAATCGCAATTTCATATCTTATTTTACTCGGATTTCATTTTTAAATGGTTTTATCACTTTGTAGTCCATTCGCACTTATGAAATACCTTTATCAGCCATTCCATCTTTCTAAATCACATTCTCAGTCCCTTTTTTAATTTGTTTTCAATTTCATCCTTCGGTCTAATTAAATTATATTTTCAAACGGTAAAAACCCCTTTTGAACCTTCAAGCTGTGTTTCCTTTTTAATTTGGTCCCTTGCCAGGATTTGCTTCTAGTTTAAAAGGTTTATTTGTTTCCGCGGTCCCTGGAGTTCAAAAGTGTTTTTATCTGATCCCTTTCTACTTTTAAATCCGTATTCAGAGGGAAAATATCCATTTTGGTCTCCGAGGTCTTCAAATGTTTCAATCTAGCCTTTTTTTAATGGTTAAATTTCCCTTTCAACCCCCGTTTTCAGTTTGGTTTTGCTCAGCCCCTTTGTTGCATTGCATATTTATATTTTTGCCCTTTATTGCTTTGTATGTTTACTTTCAAGTTTTTTTTATTTAGCCCTTATTTGCTTATTTTGCTTTACTTTGGAATTTTGCGTGTTTAATTCGTGTGAAATAGTAAGCCTTTAGGGTTAGTTTTAGGGTCTTAGAATTTAATTTAATCAATTTAAATTATACCCTTGGCTTATTGGGGTGCAAGTTCAAATTGATTAGGCTAATTTTAGGTTTAGGTTAGTTGAACCCTTAGCTAGAATTAGGTTTTAAAATTTAATTTAAGTAATTTAAATTATGCTCTCGGCTTATTAGGGCGTAAGTTTAAATTAAGTAAATTAAATTTAGGATTAAATTAGTCAAAAACTTTATGCTTTTGGTTCGAAATATTTTAATTAATTTAAATTTATCCTTGACTTATTGGGATGAATGTTAAATTAATTGAATTAATTGTACCACCTCTTAATTATCTTGGGATAAAATTGACACTTGGACTAGATGGAAACTTAATAAAATCATGATTATTAATTTGTTTAATTTTGAATAGTTTTCTTGGCTTAATGGGATGCTAGTTTAAAATTAGTCAAATTAATTATTTTGATTCAATATAATTCATAAAATGTTAGGGTTTTCTAGATTTTAGGATTTTATTACTTTAGGGTTAATGTTAGACTAACCTAGTTAATAATTAGATCATTAATTTAATCTTTCATAATTTGGGCCTTTTAGGTTCGAACTTTAGTGGGTCTAGGGATTTATTCCAAGCTTTTCTTCCTTGTCATGTATTTAATTGTCATTCATATGACTTTAACATTTTAATTAAATATGTTACTAATTAATTGACTTAAATTCTAAAAAAGGAGGTATTTATTAATTTCGGTATTTGTATCATAGCAGTCCTGGCTTAATGATTGTTGATCAAATATTTGAGTTAATTATGATCGTCCGAAGGTAACCTTAATCTGAATTAAACGTTGATAAGTCATAACACCATTTTTAAATGCTTGCATCATACATAAAAGGTGATGTGCTTGACTCGAACCACAAATTAACACGACAGTCGATCATATTCAATGTCGGTTTAATCTACGGTCCGACGTATAGTCGCCCTTATTAATTAAACATTTAATTAACCAACTCTCAAACACATTTTCAAATGAATCTCTAGTTTTATGGTGTTCGGCCTACCTTAGTGGCGGTGGCGACTCTAACCAAGTTTTATTTTCAAAAATATGATAAAATTCCCCTAAAATTCAATTCACCCAAATTTTCAAAAAATTTCAATTTTTGAATAAAAGAACTTATTTTTCTAGCGATTTTGATTTTCAAAAGGGAGGTCGCTACAGTTGGCGACTCCGCTGGGGACCATTGTGCTTTCAGAAAAACAAAAAGAGAGTTAAACAAAAAAATATTTGTTGCTTTTAATGATGAAAATTTTGAAATTTGAGTTGACTTTAAATAATTTGATATTTCTTGAAGATATGACTCTAATTACACATTCTTTATAATTGGTGGTTTTGCATTAATTTCTCATTTAATTTTTCAGGAATCACCGACATGTGTTGCATTATTGATGAGTGTGCAAAAGTACTATTTTTCTTGCCCTTTTTACTCATATTATTTTTAGACTTAGACTCATTTTAGTTGCATTGATAGGCATTCATGCATAGTTTTCTAGTTTCCTTAGTTAATGAGCTTGGTATTGCATTGGTTGGTTTTTGTGGGAAAATCGCTGCTGGTGTGCTTTATTTTGTGCAGGACTGGATTGTCGTGGCAAGTAGGGGTCATTGCTGTAGGAGTTGTCGTGGCAAGTAGGGGTCATTTCTAAAGAGGTTGCCGAAGTAGATTGCCGTGGCATAATTGGATAATTCTAGATAAATACAATATTATTCGCAACATTATCCAGATCGTAGAAGATAAAGCCCAGATTCAAATTTCAAATGCCTGATCAGATAAGGATCATATCTCCGGGGAATTCAAATGCATTTAAATCCTCCTCATCAACAACAAAGCTGATCGTATCATCCCCTTTAAATAGAAGATCAGATCGCAGCTTTGAAAGGGGGAATTTTGGAGGGAATCAGATTCTAGTGAGAAGGCTGATTGCACACTTCATCTTCTTCATTTTCACTTTACGCGATCCATGTCTGTGATTATTTTTATTGAATTTTTGTTCTTCCCCAACCATGAACTAATTTAAATTGGCTGGGGTTATTTGGGTTTGTGATTGTGATAAACGTTTGGATGGTTAGGTTTTTTGCAATTTAAATTCAAAGTTTGTTCATTCTTTGTTCTTAATTTTGATTTCGAGTGAATTGGGAGAGGATCTCGAGAGACATCAATTTATCTATACTTTGGAAAGTTAGATTCAAGAAACGAATGAACATGATCTTCATTCAACAAATCGTCGATGAAGATTAATCCACTTTAGGAATAAGGATTGGATTTCAACGGCTAAGAGGAGCGTAGATCGGTTGTTGTTCACCCAAGGTTAACGCAGGGATGTATCACCAAGGCGTGCACAATTAGCTAGTTCTTCGATTAGGGATAACATGAAGACATTGAAGAATGCTTGGCCGAGCTTTAAAGGATGAAACCAGTTGCCACGACGATCAAACCAGTCCCAGTTGCCACGACATAATTTGCGACTTAGTTGCCACGGTAATTCAGCCGGTCTTAGTTGCCTTAGCAATTGAGTTGCCTCAGCAATTAATTGACACGACAATCTGAACAGCTCTCACACCACTACTTACGATAACCCGACCTACTCTTTTATTCGATTACTTTCTCCATTTATTTTACTATTTTAATTATTTTACTTGTTACTTCCAAACACCTATCATTACTATTCATTTATCTTTTCAGTGCAAGAAGTTAAAAATTAGAGTTTCACCAATCCCTGTGGAGACGATATCTTTACTATACTATAACATGCGACGTGTATACTTGCACCATTTGCATAGCACTCAAAACACGCAACAAGTTTTTGGTGTCGTTGCCGGGAATTGGCAAAAGCGACTTTGTTTTTATTTTCTTGCACCTTTGTTCATTTTTTGTGTTTGATTTCAAAAGGATCATAAATTTGGTTTTACATTGGAGTATGACCAGGACAAGACCGACAACATCAGATTATCCATTTAAACTAGAGATCGAACGTGTTCTTCGTAGACGTAGAAGAGAGTTGAGAGCAGAAATGGCAGATCCACCTAATGATCCAGTTGGCAACCTGAATGCCAATGGCAATCAGTGTAATGCCCCGATTTTGGGCCTAGCGGTTTTGTGGCTTGTTAGACGGTCCAGTGGACCAGTTAGGGATTCAAGTTGGATTCAGGACTGTATATTTTTCAGTAAGATAAAAATGTGGAAAATGACTAAAAATCATATTTTAATATATGATTATTATTGGTGAAAGCAATTTTGGAAAATAGCTTTTGGAAATGTGACATTTTGGTTATTGACCAAAATACAAATTTTGAATATTGTTCTTTAAGTGACTGAAATGAAAAGGGTCAAATTCTTAGAATCCTTAAGGAGTTATTTTACCAAGTTTTTGCTGGTGATTCCTCCATTTAAATTAAATCATTTTAACATGTGTTTTAAAGGTTGATTAAAAGATAATTGGTTATTAAATTTAGCTATTTGCTTTTAAAGAAAATTCACGTAACTTTTTCCTAAACTTTTTCTCTCAACTTCTTTCTGCCAAACACTCAGAATTTCATCAAAATCCAGAGGTGAGAGATCCTTTCTACTCAGGCTATTGATTTAAACTTGATTCTTTAACATTGTTTTACAAAATCTCATTGAAATCCTATGTTTTCTTAGCTTTAAAAAAGCCAATTGAGGGAGAAATCACAGAATAGGGGTAAGGTCCATGATCTCCTCTATTGAATGGTTCTTTATTGATATTTCCAAGTGTTTGATCCTTGATTTATGGTTTATAATCTGATTTGATGTTTTTATATTAAATTAATTGATTTATTTGGGTGAAATTGATGAAATAGAGAAAGATTCGAATTGAATATGATTTCCAGTTTTATGGATTGAGTTTAAACACTATTTTGGATATATAATAATGTTGATAAGTCAATTTTGTCAATGGAATCCCGAAACTCTTGAATCTCTAATTGTTTAGGTTGCTAGAAGTGTGTTTTTGTGGTGTTGTTGTGGATGTGTGGTTGTTGAAAGTATTTGGATGTGTTAATTCTGTTTTTGAGTGTTAATTTATGATTATGGAAGTGTTAGATTGTTAGGTTGTGGCTGGGTTGTGTTTGGAAAGGATTAGATGATGATTTCGGTTGTTGAGGTTGGGTAATTTTGAGAGGATTGTGGAAGTCCGTGAGGATTTGTTGTTGCAGTGTTTTGAATGAATTGAGATGCATTAATCCTATGTTGTAATGTGGTTAAAATAGGGGAGGTTGATCTGGAAGTGATCGGTGAAGCTTTGGAGGCTTCGGACGCTTGATTTCACGTCGGCGAATTAAGGTTTAGCGTATCGGTGAGTGAGAATGTGGATTCCATCTTTGGAATATTTAAAGGTGGTTTATGGGAGTTTAAACTTAGCTTGATATGTTGGTTTAAACTCGAAAGTAAGTAAATGTAGTTTTTCTCTCTCGGTCGTGCTAGTGTGAAATGGTTTTTATGCACTTGTTTTGATTTACATTGAGCCTACTATTTAAGCATGTCTTAAAGTATTTGAGATACTGTTTTTGAGCATGAAATTCTGAAGGATGCACATGGTAAGTGATCCTTGTAATTATATGGTTTGTACTTGTGTTTTAAAGCATGGTTGTTGCTTTGGAAAATTTGTTCGGTTGATGCTTGTTGAAAACAATGAGGTAAATGGTTAATTATATTGGCAAGTGATGTGGTTTTAAAATTGTTATCGAATATAGTTGGCCGGCCATAGGATTGATAGTGCACTATAATAAGTCTTGGATGTTTAGGGGTTTAGATCCGTGTACCGAAAACTCCTTCTGAGTACCCTAACGATAGAGGGGTTTACGGTACCGTATACTCCTGTTAGTGGATTAAGCATCTAACTGAGGTAAGGGGTTGGTGTCTAATAAGTGCTTCGCAATTGTGCAAGTGTACACATCGCAAGTTATAGTATAAAAGATATCGTCTCCACAGGGATTGGTGCCACTTCAAGAATCTAATCTCTTGCACTGTAAAAAGTAAAAACACAAGTAGAAGATTGTAGGAGTTTTAACTAACAACTAAACTAAGAAAGCAATAAAGTAAAAGAAGATGTAATCAAATGAGAGAGAATAGGCCAGGTTATCGTGAGTTGAGGTGTGATAGCCGATTGGATCGTCTTGGTAAAAGGGTGCAAGGGCAACTCTGTTTCCGTGGTAACTTGCGCAGTGGGGTTGCCTTGGCAACCAATCGATGGTTGCCTGGGCAACTGTTTGGGCGGCTGGGTAGCGACTTCAAGGTTCAGCGGAGCGTTGTTCAATGGTTTCTTCTTATCCCTATGTCAAAACTCTAGCTAATTGTGCATGCCTTGACAATAGATCCCTGCGTGAATCAAGGGTGAAGAACAACCAATCTTGCGCTCCTCTTAGCCGTTGATATCCTTAACTTATTCCTAAGCCAGATTAATCTTCACGGTCAATAGACTGAATAAAGACCATATTCATTCGTTTCTTGAATCTAACTCTCCTGATATTAGACAAATAGATAGATTTACGAGATCCTCTCCCAATTCACATAAAAACCAAGAATGAGTAAACCTTGAATTGAAAGTGCAAATTCTTATTAACTAAACAAAATCCAATTGTTTCTCACGACCACAAAACACAATAAACTTAGCCAAATAGATTTAGTTCATGGCTAGGTTCCAAAGAAACATAAAACAAAGAATCCCTAACATAAACCTAATCGAACAAGAAAGAAAAAGATGGAGAATGGTTGAATCCTCTTGTCGAAATCTCTCCCTTTTTGCTCTCTCTTGTCGAAATCTCTCACTTGCTCTCCCTTGGAGTTGACGTCTTGGTCCTCAATTAATAGGGCTAGGTTAAAGTCTTTTTTGAGGAGGAAGTTAAGTTGGAATTAAATACTTTTAAAGAATATAATTCTTTATTATATTTAAATTCTTTCTAGATCTTCTCCTATCTTCTTGGGATTTAATTTCTCTTTAACCTCTTCATGGAAATCAAACTCCTTTGGGATTTAACTTTGCTCCACGTCATCTTGGGTTTATCTAGTCATCAATTTTTACTGCCATATCATCTTATCCCTTATCGACAATTGCCCTGGCAACTAGCTCGGCATCTCTTTCATGCATTGCCCTGGCAACTGCGTCGGCATCTCTTTCATGCACTGCCCTAGCAACTAGTTCCAGCCTTGTTTAGGCAAGTGATTCTGCATACACACAAAAACAACTATCGGCAACACCCTTTTTTCCATAAAATTAAGCAAAATATGAAATCAAGCTTGTCCACCAAGGAAACAATGCAAACATGCATGAATGGCTAATAATACAACTAATATGAGCCTAAGTCTAGCAATAATATGAATAAAAGGGTGAATAAAATAGTACTTTTAGACACTTAATTGTGTCATCGAGGGTTGAAAGTGTACCCGGTTGTTAGGTACCGCGATTGTGATTGTATCGCTATTTTCGATTGAGATGGCTTGAAGTGTCGGGTAAACACTTGTTAAATCTGTGTATCCGATGAACTCTTTTGGTAAATGAACTTGGTTAATGATCACTTGTGAGCCAATATAATTGTTGATGTATCATTGGAAAGTTTATGTCGTATAATGTGCTTTATACATGTTTACTCTTTAAGCTTTACATATGATTGTTATGCATAGGAAGGCTTAAATTGAGGTTGAGCAATGGGACTTGCTGTTGGTTAATGATACATGTTGCATATAGTTTAATATGCTGGTTTTAAAGATGTTAAGTGCATGTTTTAAAGATATGATTTTAAAGGATGTTTGAAATGACTTTTAATGTAATATTGAGAAATGGTTTTAATGCATTGATGGTGTGTTGTTTTTGAGCACTCCTCACTAAGCCTAGTGTACTTACGCTCTCTTTGTCCATCAATGCAGAGAATTAAAAGCTTGGAAGGTAGCGAGAAACAAGGGATCGGAACAAGACTTGGTAACCAAAGTATGTTTGAATTAGACTATAAGTAATAATGGCAATGGGGGTTTCTGTTGTTATTTGGGAGTTGTTTTGTTGAACTCCCTATTTGAGCAAGTTTGTTTAGTTGCTCTTGAGTTGTAAATGGCCTTTATGGTTTGATTTTGGTGATGGTTTGGAGTTTCATGTTTTACTTGAATGGTTTTCTAGGTTGCATGCCTATAGATTTACATTTGATGCAAGATGCCATGAAATGATGTTGAATCCGTGATGTTATCTTGTGGTCCGATTCAAAATTGTGTTAGTTGTGTTTTAGAAGCATGTTAGAACATTTTGGTATAGTCAAATATATGTTATACCAGCTAAAAATGGAATTACCGGCCCAGGTGTACCGATACACGGGGGACCGTATCGGTACGGCTAGATGAATTCAGTCACTTAGGATCGGTACAAATGTTCTGGTATCGGTACGGTTAGGTAATATAAGCTTAAGCATATCGGTACGGGCTCAGGGGTATCGGTACAGTCTTACGCTACTGGAAAATACTTTTTGGGATGGATCTCGTGTACCGAAACACTTGTAACCCATATCGGTACGGCCTTTGACAAGTTTTAAATCATGTTTAATCTGATGTGGCATACTGGTACAACTTACAACGCATCAAAACGAGGTTGTTAGGTCGTATCGATACGGTTAGTGGCACATCGATACAGGTGGCAATTAAAGCTGTTAATGTCATGGAATTGTAGTTCTATTTTCTTTCATTTTAGTCCTTGAATGTGGTGGATGCAATTGAATAAGTTCGGATGATCTTTTTGAGCTGATTTTTACGTGTAAGCATGAAGCCTGTCTAATTAAAGGTTGGTAACTTAAAAGTAGGCTAAGTCCTCGTAAATTCAAGAAATTGCAATTTGGTCCTGAAATTACAATTGTATTTAATTGGATGTCAATTTGATGCCCGATTCAGTTGAGGTATCACTTGTTGTCAGTATGAACATGTAGGGATTTAATTATGCATCTAGACAAGATAAAAAATGGATGTATTTTGGGTTGTATCTTTACGATTTACTTCGGTAAACCTAATGTAGCTCGCTCAATTTGGTCTTGCGACTAGGCCGAGTCGAGGGGGTTATATTTGGTGGTATCAGAGAAAGGTTTGCGATAGTTGGGAGTTGGTTTGATTGTTGTGATGTTATTGTGAACTGTTATCTGATGTGTAATATGCACGGTAATTGGTTTATGCCATGTTGGGGGAAATTTGGGAAACCCATTGCCTTATTATTATAGTTTGAAATGTTATGATTTTGAATTGGAAGTCTTGGATCCTTGCTTAAAGCTAGCCTAATTGTTTTGCATTTGAATGATTATCATGCCTTAGATATATTGTTAGCACGATGGGACCAAGGAGAGAGTTGCAGTCTGGTATGATTGTTGTTGCCACTGTGTAGGAGATTGAGGAGAATGTTATACCTCCTGAAGGGTTGCCACCACCCCCACCTAATCCACCTGAGGTAGTGGAGCAAGTACCACCTGTGCCAGTTGGGCTAGGGATGGGTGATATGGCATCGTTGATTCAGGTTATGACTGATGATTTTCAGGCAGCAGTTGCGGTACCACTAGTGGTTGGGCAGGGTTTGCCGCTAGAGCGCCTTCGTAGTTTGGGCGGAGTTGAGTTCCAAGGTTTGTCACCTAAGGCTTCTAAGGGATGGTTGGCCAGTACTAAGAGGATACTGGGCCAGATGGGCTATTCTGATGCCCGTAAGATGGGTTGTGTTGTGTCCCTATTACAGGGTGATTCGTATACATGGTGGACTACCACGATATTCGTTGTAGAGATCAAGGATGTAACCTGGGAGTTCTTTTATGGTGTTTTTTGGAAGAAGTACCTGGAAGTTCGATATTAGGATTATAAGAAGCGCGAGTTCATGGCTTTGATGCAGGGCAGTATGTCTGTTGCCGAGTACGAGGTACAGTTCATGAGGTTGAGCCAGTATGCACTTGAGTTAGTTTCTAACGAGCGTACGCGATATGACTGTTTCCGCTACGAGCTTGTGCACGAGGTTAAGACATACATACTTGCTGCTGATTACACAGATTTTGATATGTTGGTTTCGCGAGCTAAGGATATTAAGTAGAATCTGGGTATGGCTTCTGGGTCTCGGGGATTTAGCTCTGGTAAGAGAGCGGCTGATTCCAATAGTGGTGGTGGTCAGGCCAAGATACACCGTGATCGGAGGTTTCACCCAGAGCCAAGGCGTGGCGAAGGTGTTGTTGGACATGGAGTCTAGGGGCAGGGTGCCCAGGTTAGAGCTCCGTTTAACACCTGTTACATTTGTGGATCCCAAGATCATTTGAGGCGAGATTGTTCGCGTTTGGCCATGGAGGGTCAGTCACCTACGTCTGTTGTGGCAAATGCTTGTTGGAGTTGTGGGTCTGGCGACCATCTAAGACGTGATTGTCCTTTGTTGGCTAGAGGTGGGCAGGGTGCTACAGATGTTGTTGCTCCACAGAGAGGCAGAGGTCGTGGACCATTTCAGCATAGAAATGCTGGGTAGAGGACTGTAGCTCATACCGTTTCTATCCATCATGAGGGAGGTGGGTCGGCTAGGGTGTATGTGTACCGAGAGTGTTGCAATGACACCGATGTGATTGTAGGTACTTTTACCTTATAGTCTTTGCCGTTGTATTCGTTGGTTGATTCTGGTTCTACCCATTCATACATCTTGAGTGAGCATGCATATTTGCTTGATATATTTGTTAAAATTCTTAATGTGGGTGTTAGAGTGACTAGTTCTCTTGGGGAGATGGTCGTAGTTAGGAGGTTGTATCGTAGGTGTCCGCTGATGGTTCAGGAACATGAGTTTGCCGTAGACTTGATAGAGTTGCCATTCCATGGTTTTGATGTGATTTTAGGTATGGATTGGTTAACCGAACATTGGGCTGTGGTGAATTTTGAGACCAAACGGATATCCTTAAGGTTATCGGATGATCATTTAGGTGGTAGTTGTTGGTGAGAATGCTAAGTTCATGTCTAATGCTGTTTCGGCTTTGTAAGCAAGTCGAATGTTAGATTCTGGATGTCAGTATTTCTTGGCCTACGTTATGAATCATGGTTCAAAGGAGTTGAGGGTACAGGATATTCACACCGTTTGTGAGTTTCTGGGTGTTTTTCTGGAAGAGTTGTCGGGGTTGCCACCAGACCGTGAGGTTGAGTTTGGCATCAAGGTCTTTGCGGATACGGCACCTGTGTCTATTGCTCTGTATCGTATGGCTCTGAATGAGATAAATGAGTTGAAGACGCAACTATAGGAGTTGCTTGATCGAGGATTTATTAGACCTTGTATTTCACCGTGCGGGTGCACCGGTGTTGTTTGTAAAGAAGAAGGATGGTACGTTGCGGATGTGTGTAGACTATTGGCAACTGAACAAGTTGACGATAAAGAACAAGTACCCCTTGCCAGGGATTGATAATCTGTTTGATTAGTTCAGGGGTGCCTCGGTGTTTTCTAAGATAGATTTGAGGTCTGGGTACGATTAGTTGAAGGTGAAAGATGAGGATGTGCCTAAGACAACTTTTTGTACGAGGTACGGGCATTATGAGTTTTTGGTGATGCCGTTTGCTTTGAACAATACACCGAATGCTCTCATGGACATGATGAACCGTGTGTTCCATGATTTTTTGGACTAGTTTATGGTTGTGTTTATCGACGATATCCTTGTGTACTCTCGTACTGAGGAGGATCATGATAGACATTTGCGGATTGTGCTTCAGACGTTGTTGGCTAATCAGCTATATGTCAGGTTAAGCAAATGTGAGTTTTGGCTTAGGGAGGTTGTTTTCCTTGGGCATGTTGTGTCAGCCGAGGGAATTCGCGTTGATCCGCACAAGGTTGATGCTGTGATGAGTTGGAAGGTGCCAAGTTAAGCTGTTAATGTTATGGAATTGCTGTTCTGTTTTCTTTCATTTTAGTCCTTGAATGCGGTGGATGCAATTGAATAAGTTCGGATGATCGTTTGAGCTGATTTTTGATGTGTGAGCATGAAACCTGTCTAATTAAGGGTTGGTAACTTAAAAGTGGGCTAAGTCCTCGTAAGTTTAAGAAATTGCAATTTGGTCCTCAAATTGCAATTGTATTCAATTGGATGTCAATTTGATGCCTGATTGAGTTGAGGTATCACTTGTTGTCGGTATGAACATGTAGGGATTTAATTATGCATCTAGATAAGATAAAAAAATGGATGCATTTTGGGTTGTATCTTTACGGTTTACTTCGGTAAACCTAATGTAGCTCGCTCGGTTCGGTCTTGTGACTAGGCCGGGTCGAGGGGGTTACAATCAGAATGTTGCAGCAAGAGATGTAGCAAATCTACGGGATCAACTTGCTATCATACGAAATAGACCCATCTGGGACTACTTAGAACAAGATCTTGACGGTCTCACTCCATGAGTTATCACACCTGAGATTTAAGCCACTCACTTCGAGTTAAAGCATGTGATGTTCAATATGATTAACACAATTGGTCAATTTGGCGGATTAGCAACTGAGGATGCCAGACAACATCTCAAATAGTTCCTAGAGGTTTGTGATTCATTTAAGCAACAAGGAGTCCCTAAAGACATCCTAAGGCTGAAATTATTTCCCTATTCACTGAGGGACAAGGCAAAATCATGGTTAAATAGTATCCCATCCGGATCTTTAGACTATTGGACAGATTTGTGCTGGAGTTTTCTTTCTAGATTTAGTTTTACAAATATGACTGATAAACTGTGCAATGACATTACTTCTTTTCGTCAGGCAGATGATGAGTTCATGTACGAGGCTTGGGAGCGTTACAAAGAGATTTTACGCAAATGTCCCATGTACGGATTCAGAGATTGGACAAAAGTAACAATATTTTACAATTCAGTCAACACACCGACGAGGATGATGCTAGTTGCCTCGGCAAATGGTACGCTTCTAGACGAATTAGCAGAGGAAGCTTGGGAGATTTTAGACAGACTTGCCAAAAATGATTATCAGTTCCCAACCATTAGAAGGGGAATAGTCAGGCAAAATGCCTCGGCAATTGAGCTGGAATCGTTAGATACTATCTTAGCACAGTTATCTACATTAACCAATTTGGTTAAGAATATGCAGAAACCCAGCAACCTATAGGAGGTCAAGGTAATAGGTTCATTTTGTGATTTATGTAATGTTGACCATGATTCTTCTGAGTGTACGCAGAACCCAAAGTCCAGTTTCTATGTTGGGAATTACAACCAGAACAATAATATATATTCCAACACGTATAATCCGGCCTGGAAAAAGCATCCCGATTTTTCATGAAGTAACCAGAACAACTCCAATAACCAACAATGTCAGAATATGGAAGCATCGGGATTCCAGTAGAATATATCATGTAACAAATGCCGCAGTAAAAGTCAACATCAACTAGTTTTTTGGAAAACTCTTTAAATGCTTTCATGATTAAAACTGAATCTTATATGGATAAGACTAGTAATTTCATGAAAAAGACTGACGCTTTCATTAACAGAACTGAGATGTAGATGCAAAGTCAAGGAGCAACTTTGAAAGAATGGAAGACGCAAGTCGGGCAATTTGCTCATATTCTAAATAAAAGGCCATAAAGAGGTTTGCCCAGCGACACTGAGGTTGTTCGAGGAACGGTCCATGAACATTGTAAGTTGATAACCACCCGAAGTGGAACAAAAGCAAATGAGGGACCCAACCAATCTAAGGGTATTGATTCTATCCAGAATGATGTATCCAGCAACAATACCATGGCAGTCGTTGATGATGAACCCTCATCAATTGCACAGCTAGTCCGCATGCCGCAGCAAGTCCATCCAAGAGTTCTAAGTTGGATGAGAAGGGAAAAGATGAAGAGATCAAAATTCCACCACCATTCCCACAGAGGCTGAAGAGGCAGAAACATGAATACCAGTTCAAGAAATTTCTTGACATCCTGAAGCAAGTCCGCATCAACTTGCCACTGGTTGAAGCTATAGAACAAATGCCAAACTATGATATGTTCCTTAAAGACATTGTCTCTAAGCGAACTAGGCTCGGAGAGTTTGAGACAATTGCTGTGATGGAGGGGTGTATGGCAATGTTACACAACCGTCTGCCACCCAAATTAAAAGATCTTGACAGTTTTACAATACCTTGTGCAATCGACAATCACTATGCTAGAAAGGCGTTATGCGATCTTGGCGCCAGCATAAACCTTATGCCAAAATTTGTTTTTCAAAGATTGGGCATAGGGAAGGCGAGACCCACTACAGTCATGCTACAGCTTGCGGATAGAACTTATGTGCATCCAAAGGGAAAAATCGAATACATCTTGGTAAGAGTGGATAAGTTTATTTTCTTGCTGACTTTATTATCTTGGATTGTGAAGTAGATGAGTCTGCGCCTATTATTCGTGGAAGACCGTTCTTAGCAATAGGACAGACATTGATTGATGTCGAACGAGGAGAGCTCACCATGAGGGTGAATGACCAGCAAGCCATGCTCAATGTTTTCAAAACCTTGAAGCATGTTGATGATCCAGAAGAGTGTCAAGTCATTCAAGCCACCACATAATTTAATTTTGACATAGAAGAGTATTGCCACGACAATTTGCTTGCCGAGACAAGAGAGCCTGTAGAATCAGACACAGAGGCACAACAAGAAGTGAAATGGATGGTATGTCGACCATGTAAAAGTTTCGAATTTCTTGATTATTCAAGTAAGGAATGTAAACATGAGAAACCTTCCATTGAACAGCCCCCTATTTTAGAGTTAAAACCATTGCCAGGGCAATTGAAATATGTTTACATGGGAACCAATAAAACTTTGCCCGTAATCATTTCTTCTAAGTTGTAGCCTGAACAGGAAGAAAGGTTGATTGCCATGTTGGCGCTACACAAAAAGGCAATAGGTTGTTCAATTACAGATCTGAAGGGAATTAGTTTGGTAGTATGTATGGACAAGATCTTGCTAGAAGATAATCATAAAAACTCTATCGAGGCACAAAGGAAGCTTAACCCTATCATGAAGGAAGTTGTGATAAAAGAGATCATCAAGTGGCTCGATGCCGGTATCATATATCCTATTTTTGAAAGTGCATGGGTAAGTCCGGTACAATGTGTACCGAAAAAAGTAGGTATAACGGTGGTAAGTGATGAAAACAACGAACTCATTCCAACTAGAACTGTCACTGGTTGGAGAGTTTGTATGGACTACCGCAAGTTAAATAAGGCTACTAGGAATGATCATTTTCCCTTACCATTTATTGACCAAATGCTTGATCGACTTGCAGGTAAATATTTTTATTATTTTCTTGATGGATACTCAGGGTATAACCAAATTGCCATAGCACCGAAGGATCAGGAAAAGACGACTTTCACGTGCTCGTATGGTACATACGCATGTTGAAGAATGTCGTTCGGACTATGTAATGCCCCAACGACATTTCAGTGATGTATGATGGTGATCTTCTCTGACATGGTGGAGGATTTCCTCGAAATCTTCATGGACGACTTTTCAGTATTCAGAGACAGCTTTGACAATTGCCTTGGCAATTTGTATACAAAATAGCCAGATCTTCTACACTTGAGAATCCAAGTCATAATTGATGAGAAAACCTTTAATCTAGTTATTTGACGAAGAGGTCAAAGTTTTGCTAGCAAAGAGAGAATAAGAATAAGCAACAAAATTTTTTTGGGGCATAAAGATGACAAATCAGTTGAGATACTTTTGAGACAAAAATTAAGCAATCAAGGAAATATCAAGAAGAACATAATGCATCGAAACTTTGAGAGGTTGAACCCGAGTGTGAGATGGGGTATTCTAGCCGCATTGGAGCCCTAGTGAAGAAACAAGATCAAAATTTTTAGTGAATTTCCTTAAAGAATAAGACTTGCTCAAGTAGGCCTCAATTGGCATTCATTCATGCATCATATAATTAGACATCCCTAGGTTAGGAGGCATGCTAACTTATGCATCAAATCATGTTATCTTTTTTTGCAGGTATTCAAAGATAAAAAAGGTCATAATCTTTAACTTCGCAATGGAAGAAGTAGATTCCAGCAAGATCTCAATTCATGCTTTCGTAAACCAAGCAAAGATTTTGGTCCATGACCTCATGAGAAGTGGATCATAACATAGAATCGAGAGTTAGTAATGAGAAGAACTTATCCAGTAAGAATCGAGGATTCTTGATGAGAAGAGCCTGCCCAAAAGATTCCTTATGCTACTTCAAGATCTCCACCAAAGCCCTCAGTGCATGGTTTCATTTTTGAACGGTCAACCTTCAATATCAAATGTTAATCTATAAGTAGCCTTCAGTGCTCGACTTCAATTTTTCAGCCATCAATAAGACCTGCAGTGCATGGTGAGCCAGACCATTAGTAAGACCTTTAGTTCATGACTTTAATTATCTAAGCCATCAGTAAGACCTACAGTGCATGGTGAGCTAGGTTGTCCGCAAATCCTTCAGTGTCGGACTTTCATTTTTTTTGCCAGTAGTAAGACCTCTAGTGCATGGTGAGCCGGAATGTCACTAAATCCTTCAGTGTATGACTTTGATTCTCTAAGCCATTAGTAATACCTTCAGTGCATGATGATTTGGGTTATCTGTTAAGCCTTAAGTGCTCAATCTTTAATCATCTGAACCCTTAATAATACCTTCAGTGTTTGGCGATTCTAACCGTTAGTGAGACTATTAGTACAAGTCATCAGTAAGACCTTCAGTGCATGGTGATTTGCGTTGTCAGCAAAGCCTTCAGTGCTTGACCGTTAATCTATCGAACCTTCAATAAGACCTTCAGTGCATGATGATTTAAACTCTAAATAGGGAAGTGGGAAAAATTAGTGACCCTAGTCTTTGCTCTATCCTTGTTAACACAAGAATGAACAAAGAAGAGCAGTTGTAATCACTAATTTTGTCTGGGCACTTTTTTATTCTAGTTTATAACTTGGGCTCTTTTTTTCTATTTATTCTCCTATCAATACTAATCTATATATAAATCTTTTATTATTATATTATCACCCTTATTAATTATTGTTAGTGTTATTATTGTTTTTTATTATGGTTATATGTTATAAAAAATCAAAAAAATATATCATTAGTAATAGTATTTAATATATTATTATCTTTGTTGTTGTTAGCTATATTATTTAATACTGTTACTATTATATTATTATTATTATGTTATTAGTATATTATTAAGCAAAAACAAAAAATAATAATAAAATATAATAAATTATAAGCCTAAGTTTGTTTAAAGACTATTTACAACACATGAAAACCCAAAAAATATTATACATATACACAAGGCCCGTTACGGGCCCAAACTTAAACCCTAATTACAATCTACCGTAATGGCTTTTTTCTTGTCTTCTACGCCGCCAGCTCGCCACCGTCATATCAGATCAAATTTGACGGTCCAAGATTAATACGGGGAAGCTTCTGGAGACACTACACGCCCACGCGTCTGTGTAATTTGGCTCTTCAGTTGTCCACACGCGTGGAGCTCAGTCCTTGGCTCTTCAATAGCCTTCCACACGCATGCCTGCCCAGCTCCTCGTCAGGATTTAGATTGCCCCAACCGACCATCTCTGCTATGACTAGCCACCATTTGTCCCTGCATCTGGGTAAAAGAACCATTGTCCATCTCTCTCTAGTGGCCACCTCACACACAAACACAAATGTCAGAAGAAAGCCAAAAACAAAAGCATATTTTGATCAAGCCTTTTGGTTTGACAAATGCCCCGGCTGCATTTATGGATATGATGAATAGGGTGTTCCATGAATATCTTAATCAACTCGTGGTGGTGTTTATAGATGATATTCTCGTGTACTCTCGTACCCAGAAAGATCATGATCGACATTTACGGGTTTTGTTGCAAGTTTTGAAGGATAACCAGTTGTATGCCAAACTGAGCAAGTGTGAGTTTTGGCTTAAGGAAGTAATGTTCCTTGGTTATGTGGTTTCTGTGGAGGGTATTCGTTTTGATCCATAGAAAATTGAGGCTATTCTCAATTGGAAGCAACCTAAATTTGTTTCAGAGGTTCGTAGTTTTCTTGGGCTGGCTGGTTATTACTGTCGCATTGTAGATGGGTTTTCTAGTATTGCGGCACCGTTGAAGAAGCTGTTGCAGAAGAATGTTCCTTATGTGTGGTCGAAGAAGCAACAACATAGTTTTGAGAAGTTGAAGGAAGTTTTAACATATGCTCCTATGTTGATTCAACTTGAATCTGTAAAGGAGTTTGTGGTTTATAGTGATGCATCTTATGTTGGTTTGGGTTGTATGCTGATGCAAGATAGTAAGGTTGTGGCCTATGTATAGAGACATCTGAAGGTTCATGAGCGCAATTATTCGACTCATGATTTGGAGCTTGTGGCTGTGGTGTTCGTCCTGAAAATCTGGAGACATTGCCTTTATGGTGAGAAGTGTGTTCTTTTTATGGACCATAAGAGTTTGAAGTATTTGATGTATCAAAAGGATTTGAATCTTAGGTAACATAGATGGTTGGAGTTGCTTAAGGATTACGACTTGATGATCGAGTATCATCCTAGAAAAGCAAATGTGGTTGCGGATGCGTTGAGTCGTAAAGTTGCAGTTGAGCTTAGGGCTATGTTGCGAGGTTGAGTTTGACACGGGAAGGTGGATTGTTAGCTGAGTTGGAAGTTAAGCCTACGTTGTCACAGATGATTAAAGCTAAGAAACCGTTTGATGATTCTTTGGTTGAGCATGTTAAGGTTATATCGGAGGGTAATTCGACGAATTTTCATTTTGATGATGATAGAGTTTAGTGTTTCAAGGGTCGAATAGTGGTGTCGGATGATCCAGAGTTGAGGCACACTATTTTAATGAAGGCGCATTCTAGTCGTTTTGCTATGCATCCAATAGTGATAAGATGTATCGTGGATTGAAAGAAGTGTATTACTGGGTTGGTTTGAAAAAGGATATGGCTAAGTTTGTTTCTAAGTGCATGGTGTGTCAGCCGGTCAAGGCTGAACATCAGTTTCCATCCGGGTTGTTGCAACCGTTGAGAATTTCGAAGTAGAAGTGGGAGAAAATCACCATGGATTTTGTGTCAGGGTTACCTTTGACACTGGCCAAAAAGGATTCCATTTGGGTGATTATGGATCAGTTTATGAAGTGTACACATTTTCTGCGAGTGCATGCGGCGTACACCTTGGACAAGTTGGTAGACTTGTACATTTCTGAGATCCTGCATTTGCATGGGGTACCTAAGTCCATTGTTTCGGATAGAGATCCGAGGTTTAGAGCAAGGTTTTAGGTGAGTTTGCATTGGGCTTTGGGTACGAGGTTGAATTTTAGCATCGCGTATCATCCTCAGTCGGATGGACAATCTGAGAGGGTTATCCAGGTTTTAGAGGATATGCTAAGATGTTGCATTATTGAGTTTAAAGGAACCTGGGATAAGCACTTACCCTTGGTTGAGTTTGCGTATAACAATAGTTACCAAGCGAGTATACAAATGGCACCGTATGAGGCATTGTATGGTCGGGGGTGTCATACGCCTTTGTGTTGGGCTGAGGTAGGGGAAAAGCATATTTCCTTACCGGATGTGTTGAAAGACATGGATGATGAGGTAAAGCTTGTGTGTGTTTTCTTGAAAGCGTCTGTGGATCAGCAGAAATCTTATGCGAATTTAAAGCATAGAGAAATTGAATATACGGTGGGCGATCGTGTATTCTTGAAAGTGTTGTCGTGGAAATAGGTGATGCGGTTCGGACGTAAGCGTAAGCTTAGTCCGAGGTTTATTGGACCATACGAGGTTGTTGAGCGTGTTGGTCCTGTGGCTTATCGGTTGAGGTTGCCTCCCAAGTTGGAGAAAATACATGATGTGTTCCATGTATCTATGTTGCGCAGGTATTGATCGGATCCCTCACATGTTATGCCGGTGGAGCATATTGAGTTGAGTCCAGATTTATCCTATGATGAGGAACCGATGGACATCCTTGATTCCTGCAACAAAGTTCTTCGTGGCAAGACGAATGAGCTTGTTAAGGTCTTGTGGCACCGTGGTGTCGAGGAAGGCACGTGGGAAAGCAAGGCGGACATGTTGGAGCAATTTTCGCATTTGTTTCCTCCAGGCAAATTTCGAGGACGAAATTTCTTAAGTAGGGGAGAGTTGTAACACCCAGGTTTTGGGCTTAGATGTTTTAAGGGTTGGTTCGAAGGATCGGTGGACCAATATTAGAGATTCGAGTTAGTTTCGGGATTAAATTGGATTAAATATTTTTGAAGGTGATAAAGTTGTGGAAAAATATTCTAAAATGATTATTAAATATATTAATTATTTTGGTAAAGTCAATTTTGGAAAACAAGTTTTGGAAATCAGACATTTTGGACTAGTGACCAAAATGAAAACTTTGAAAACTGTTTTTTGTGGTTGTTTTGTAAAGAGTCAAAACTTTGAATCTTTAAGGAGCTAATTGCCCTAAAAGTATAATATCAGACTTTATCCCTTAATTGGCTATTTTAAAAGTGTTTTAGAAAATATATATAGGTTGGGGGGAGTTAATTTGTAATTAAAAGCTTTAAAACAAAAATCACGTAACTAACTTTCTCAAAATATTTTCTCTCAAAATCTCTACAGCCAAACATCAATTTCTTCTTCTAAATCTTCAGGTAAACCTTTGTTTTCTTAAATCTTTTGTTTGTAAATGATTCTTTGTTGTTAGTTTACCAAAACCTTGCTGTTTTAACTTTGTTTTCTCATGTAAATCATCCAATTAAGGGATAAAGCATCCATAAGAGGTAAGGTTCGTTCTCCTCCTCTAACGAAAGGTTCTTTACTAAAATTCCCAAGTTGTTGACTCTTTACAATTGTTTTATATTGTGTTTTGATAGTTTAATTGAGGAAAATTGGTTTAATTGTGTTTTGATTGCTTTGTATTTGTTCTGTTTTGTTGGGATTTTGATCAGATTAGATCATGATTTTGATGTATAATTGAGTTAATAACTTGATTTTAACATTGTAATCCCGAAACAAGTTGAATATCTAATGTTTAAGGTTATTGATCAAGGGTTTTGGGGGTGATAGTTGAGTTTAATCATTGCTGGAAGTAAAAGGATGTTGGGAAAGGTTTTTTGATGTAAATTGATGGTGTTTAATGGGTTGAATCGTTATATTATGGCTGGGTTGAGTTTCAGAAGTGTTTGAGGATGTTTTCGATATGTTTCAGATTGTTTTTGAGTGGGCAACTTAAGATTTGTGGGTGATTGCTTGTTGGAAATGGTTTGAATGCATAATGATGCATTTGCGCTCTAGTTTTATGTGATTAAAACATGGGATAATCAAGGCAGCGAAGCTTGACATTGTTTATTGGTTGTCGGGAGCTCGATTCACGTTGGCAAGCAAAGTGAGGTGTATCAGTGAGTGGAAACTAGTTTAAAAGCCTTTAAAAGGTTTAGTAAAGGTTGTTGGGAGTTTAGGATAAGTTTGAAACACTTACCTAAGCTTGAAAGTAAGTTTTCCCTCTTTTGCTCTTTAATATCGGTTTGGATATGAGCATGTGTAATTCATGTTTTGGTCGTAAACATGGTTTGATTTACTTACTGTAAATGTATGATTTTGAGTACATATGCAGGGGTTTAAAAGTATATTAAATGGTAGTGAGCATTGGTTTTCATTCCGGTCGGGAATGGTGTTATTGCTTTGGCAATAAGATTTGCATATGTGGTGATTTTGTATAATGCATTATAAAACAGCGTGTAAATGGTTTTGTAAATGATATATTGGCTATGTGACATGATGAGAAAACATTCGGATATAGTTGGCATGCCATAGGATAAAGTGCACAATAATATAATAAAAATTGATCTTGGTTATGAGTCCTTGAGGTAGGTGGTCGGCTACTCGGACTATAATGTTGTCACTTTGATTGAGCGGTCAGTTCCCCTCGTTGATATTGATCTTGCGATCGGCAAAGGGGTTGTATCATGCGATTGGCTAATCAAGGATAGTGGGAGATCCGTGTATCTGAAATGTACTTTATGCAATTGGTTACATTTGTTGGTCTGGTTCCTTTGTAAATTCAGCCGCTGCAAGAATGTACACATAGGATTAATAATATGCATATAGACAAGATAAAAAGAAAAAAATGGACCAGTTTTCGTAATCTTTCACCGGTTTGTTTTGGCAAACCTAATGTAGTTCTCTCGATCCGGTCGGGCATCTAGGCCGGGTCGAGGGGGTTACAAGACTCAAGGAGTTTCTAATCCAAATTTTGGTTCTTATAATAATTCCTACAAGAAATTTATGGATATTTCCCGAATTATTATGCAAGACCAATCAACAAATCTCAAGAACCATGGCGACATGCTTACAACGCAAGGGGCCATGTTAGAAAATCAACAATCCGTCCTACAGAATCACTCCGCTTCACTATGGTCCTTAGAGACACAAGTTGTGCAGATTGCCCAAATCTTGAAAACAAGACCCCTAGGCTGTTTACCTAGTGATACTGAAGTCACTAAGACCTTTGCTGCGGAGTAGTGTAATGACACCACATTGCGTAGTGGCACTCAATTGACCAAAGATGACAAGTTTGAAGGAGGTTCCCTTGTTATTCATCTCCAAGCAAGAAATCTATCAATGCTCATACGGCCAAAAAATGCACCTTCTGTGCCTGATACAAGAAAATATCTTGCTACTAATGGCAAGGAGAACAAAGATACGGATGCTACCTCATTTCCTACAACGATTGAAAGCTCAAAAACAAGACGTTCAATTCCATAAGTTTGTGGATATGCTTAAACAATTGCATACCTATGTCCATTCCCGGAGGCCATCGATCAAATGCCAATCTATGCGAAGTTTCTAAAAGAGATCTTGACCAAGAAGATGATGGTGGGCAAAGTTGAAACTATTTCTATAGCAGGCGAGTGCATGGTGGTGCTAAGTAATTTGCCACCCAAGATTAAGGATCCTAGCAATTTCACCATTCCATGTTCCATAGGCCGGAACTACTCTGGCTGTGCATTATACGATCTCCATGTAAGTGTCAACTTGATGCCAAAATCAATTTTTATGAAACTGGGTATGGGAAAAGCTAAACCTACATCGATAATCTTTCAATTGGCCAATCATTCCCAAATTTGATTCGAGGGAAGAATCAAAGATGTTCTAGTCAAGGTAGATAGATTTGTCTTCCCAAAAGATTTTATCATCCTTGATTGTAAAGCAGACGAGAATGCTTTCATCATCCTCAGGAAACCATTCCTTGCCACCGAGCGTATTGTGATTGATTGTGAAAAGGGTGAATTTACTATAAAGATGAATGACCAAAAGATCACACTCAATGTCTTCAGCACTCTCAAGTACATGGATGACTATGAAGAATGCCAGCTTGTGCATAGTAAAGAAACCCTAGTCGAAGAAAACTTCCAAGAAATATGCTACAACAATATACTCAATGCTGCGGATCAGTCTGAGTTTGACAAGGCAATGCAAGAAGCAGAGAAAATAAGGAGAAAATTGAACAATCCAATGTTGTGCTCGCCAGGCCACGAACGTCCTTTAAACTTTTGGATTTTGTAGAATTTAAAACTTCCAAGCCATTGCTGGAGCATCTATCTGTACTTGATTTAAAACCTCTTCCCCTCAATTAAAGTATGCATATTTAGGGGAAAATGATACGCTGCTTGTGATTATATCTGTTAGCTTAATAACTGACCAAGAAAATAAATTGTTGCATGTTTTAACTCAACATAAGAAAGCTATTGGTTGGACTATTGCTGACTTGAAGGGAATAAGCCCTACTCTTTGTATGCATAAGATTTTTCTTGCATATAGTTACAGCGGCTCGATTGAACCACAATAGAGACTCAATCTGATCATGATGAATATGGTTATGAAGGGGATAATCAAATGGCTCGATGCTGGAATCATCTACCCTATCTCGAATAGTTCTTGGGTGAGTCATATCCAATGTGTGCTGAAGAAAGGAGGCATGACTGTTATAAAGAATGATGCCGATGAACTCCTCCCAACCAGAATCATTATTGGATGGCGAATCTGTATTAACTACTGAAAGCTGAACAAAGGCACAGAAAATGATCACTTCCCCTTACCATTCATCGACCAAATACGTGATAACTTATTGGGAAGCCTTATTATTTCTTCCTGGATGTTTACTCCGCGTACAACCAGATTTCTATAGCACCGGAGGACCAAGATAAGACGATATTCTCATGTCCCTATAGCATTTATGCCTTTCGTCGAATGCCCTTTGGCCTATGCAATGCTCTAGCAACTTTTTAGCGTTGTATGATGGCCATGTTTTCAGACATGGTGGATGATTTCTTGGAGATCTTCATGGATTATTTTTTTTCTTTGGAGACTCGTTTGATCGATGCTTGGGCAACATAGCCGAGGTGTTAAAAACATGTAAGAAAAATGACCTCATGCTTAATTGGGAAAAGTGCCACTTATGGTTACCGAGGGAATTGTCTTGGGCCACCGTATCTACAAACCAGGCATCAAAGTAGACAAAGCCAAAGGTATAAGTCATAGAGAAGCTTCCACCCCCTCAAATGTCAGGGCAATTCGAAGCTTCCTTGGCCACACCATTTTTTTCAGGAGATTCATTAAAGACTTCTCCAAGATCTCGAAGCCTTTGTGCTCATTGCTAGAGCATAATAGAGCATTTGAATTTGATGACAAATGTCGTGCAACATTCAAAACCATGAGGAAGTAACTTATTTCTACACCAGTTCTAGCGCCCTCGATTGGTCATAACCTTTTGAGCTAATGTGTGATGCTAGTGATTATGCTTGTTGTAGTTTTTGCATTTGATAAATTTAGGGCATACCTTATAGAAACTAAAGTCATTGTGCATACTGATCATTCGGCCATTAAATATTTATTAACTAAAAGGATGCTAAACCTAGACTTATTAGGTGGATATTACTACTGCAATAATTTGATAATGAGGTAGTGGATAGAAAAGGTACTGAAAATCAAGTAGCTGACCATCTTTCTAGGCTTGTGAATGTATGCGATCATGATAATCCACTTGATATTAATAGGAATTCCCTTATGAAAAATTATTAAATGTTACAGCATTGTCATGGTATATTGATATTGTTAACTTTCTTGTTAGTGATATTCTTTCTTGTGATCTTAGCAGCTAGGGAAAGAAGAAATTTTGACATGATGCACGCTACTACTATTGGGATGAGCCCTAACTTTTCAGGCAATGCTCCGAACAGATAATCCGGAGATGCATTCCCAAGGAGGAGCAAGAAGATATCCTTTACCATTTTCATTCCACTTTATGCGGAGGGCACTTTAGAGGACAAAGGACTGCTGCAAAGGTCCTATAGTCTGGATTCTATTGGCCAACCTTGTTTAGAGATGCCCATTCATACTACAAGGCTTGCGATAAATGCCAAAGAATGAGGAACATCTCTCAAAGGAATGAGCTACCTATGCAATTTATCCTTGAAGTGGAGCTATTCGATGTTAGGGGCTTCAACTTAATTGGACTCTTCCTATCCTCTTGCGAAAACTTGTACATTTTGCTCACAGTTGACTACGTGTCCAAGTGGGTGAAGGCCATTGTGACAACCAAGAATGATGCAAACACTGTACTGAAGTTTTTGTATAAGAACATCTTCACTCGGTTTAGAGTGCCTCTAGCTATTATCAGTGGCGAGGGCAACCATTTAGATAACAAATTGATTGCCAATGCAATGTGTAGATATGAAGTTCACCATAAGATCTCTACAGCATATCATTCGCAAACTAATGGGCAAGCTGAAGTGTCAAACTGAGAGATTAATTAGATCCTTGAAAAAGTGGTCAAGCCGAACCACAAAGATTGGTCCTTGAAATTGGATAAAGCCCTATGGGCATATTAGACCGCGTTCAAAACACCATTGGGCATGTCCCCTATATACTTGTCTATGGAAAGGCATGCCACTTACCGGTCAAGCTTGAGCATAAAGCCTTTTGGGCTATTAAAACGATAAACATAGAGTGCCAAGTAGTTAGAGAGAGACGATTGCTAGAGTTAAACGAGTTAGAGGAGCATCACTTGGATGCTTACGAGAATGCTAAGATCTACAAAGAGAATACCAAGAGATGGCATGATACGAAACTGATGCCTCAACATTTTTTTAAAGGCCAAAAAGTCCTACTCTACAACTCTCGCCTAAAGCTCTTCAGGAGCAAGTTGAAGTTGTGTTGGTCCTACCCATTTGAGGTTGTCAAGGTGTATCTACATGGTACTATGGACATAAAGGATTTAAATGATGGCCCGACCTTTAAAGTCAACGGTCAACGACTCAAGGCCTACCAAGGAGCACCAATTCATAGTTAGACATCTGTCACACTACTAATGCTTAAGCATCTAGTTCTATCCCTTTTATTTTTCTACATTAGTTTTATTTTTGAACTTTAATTTAATTTTCCACGTTTCTATTTTCCACAGCTTATTTCAAGTTCTAGTTTTGTTATTACTTGTTTCTATTTTATTTTATGTTTTGTTTATTTTGGAAGTTATTAAAGCAAGAAACAAAGTTGGAAAGTTGTAATCACTAATTTTTTCCAGTCTCTTTTTTTTATTCTAGTTCATAACTTGGGATCTTTTTTTCTATTTATATTCCTATCAATACTAATATATATTATCACCCTTATTAATTATTATTAGTGTTATTATTTTTATTATGGTTATATGTTATAAAAAATCAAAACAAAAAATGGTATCATTAGCAATAGTATTTATTATATTATTTTTTTGTTGTTAGCTATATTATTTACTACCATTTCTATTATATTATTATTATTACTATTATTATATTATTATTAAGTAAAAAAATAAAACACAATAAATTAAAAGCCCAAGTTTATTTAAAGTAATTTACAACACATGAAAACCCAAAAAATATTATACATATACACAAGGCCTCTTATGGGCCCAAACCTAAACTCTAATTATAATCTGCCCTAATGGCTTTTTTCTTGTCTTCTACGCAACTCCCCACCGTCAGATCAGATCCGACAGTCCAGGATCAATGCGGGGAAGCTTTTGGAGACACCACGCACCCACACGCTATGTAGTTTGGCTCTTTAGTTGTCCACGTGCGCGTGGAGCTCAATCCTCGTCTCTCTAGTAGCCCTCCACATGCGCGTCTGCCCAGCTCTTTGTCAGGATTTAGATCGCCCCAACCGACCATCTCTGTCGTGACCAGCCACCACCTGTCCCTACATCCGGCCAAAAAGACCGTTGACTTCCCTCTCCAGTGGCCACCTCACACACAAACACAAATGTCTGAAACAAGCCAACATTTGCAGGACCGTGCATGAATCCGGCCAAAAATTTTAGAGCTATTTCATTTTCTTTTTTCTTTTTAATCGTGTAATGCTGGGTATAAATCAAACCCAACACATCTTGTAAAAGATTGGGGGATTTCCCAAAATCAATGCAAAGAAAAAGTATTCTGGGAATTTTAATATCAATAGAAAAAGCAAAAAAGGAGACGAGTTTTGAGATATATTCCAGTTTCCCCTTTGCATGCATAAGAAAAAAAAAAGAAAAGCTAGGGTTTGAGAGTTTTACCTTTGCCGCGCCACTTGGGTTTCCCAACCACCCAAGGGCATTGGGGAGACGTAGATCCTCTGTGAAAAAACCTTAAACCCTTAGGGTTTCATGGTGAACCAGTGAGGGAGACCAGAGTTTTGGTTTCCAAATCGAAAGGGGATCTACTTTCACGTAAAAGGATATTTATCGTTTCTATTTTTCACGAAAAAGTTTTTTTTGTTTTTTAAGAGTGTTTTGGGATCTAAGTTTAAAAGGATAAAACGGGTTTTTTGGGTCATGGTTTGGTTTTCCTGGCGTCGGTGAGAGGCGGCCGGTAGTGGTCTACGGCTGTCGGTAAGACGAAAGGGCTGCCGGGGATTCTGAGTTCTTCCCTAGATTTGATTGAACATTCAAAGATGTTCATGTGAATTTAAGGGGGTTTTGGAAAATAAAGTGAAAAGAGAGGGGTGGCTCTCAAATTTTTGGGTTGTATAAAATAAAAAATGGTTTATTTCCCAATTAAAACCCTTCGCCCAATTTTATTTCTGCTGCAAGGGTTTCCCCATTTTAAAACCAGACCCCTGGTCCCCCAAAGTTTCTAAAAAATTGTAATTTCATCTCTTATTTTACTCGGATTTCATTTTTAAATGGTTTTATCACTTTGTAGTCCCTTCGCACTTATGAAATACCTTTATCAGCCATTCCATCTTTCTAAATCACACTCTCGGTCCCTTTTTTAATTTGTTTTCGATTTCATCCTACGTTCTAATTAAATTAGATTTTCAAACGGCAAAAACCCCTTTTGAACCTTCAAGCTGTGTTTCCTTTTTAATTTGGTCCCTTGCCAGGATTTGCTTCTAGTTTAAAAGGTTTATTTGTTTCCGCGGTCCCTAGAGTTCAAAAGTGTTTTAATCTGATCCCTTTCTACTTTTAAATCCGTCTTCAGAGGGAAAATATCCATTTTGGTCTCCGAGGTCTTCGAATGTTTCAATCTAGCCTTTTTTTAATGGTTAAATTTCCCTTTCAACCCCCGTTTTTAGTTTGGTTTTGCTCTGCCCCTATATTGCATTGCATATTTATATTTTTGCCCTTTATTGCTTTGTATGTTTACTTTCAAGCTTTTTTTATTTAGCCCTTATTTGCTTATTTTGCTTTACTCTAGAATTTTGCGTGTTTAATTCATGTTAATTAGTAAGCCTTTAGGGTTAGTTTTAGGGTCTTAAAATTTAATTTAATCAATTTAAATTATACCCTTAGCTTATTGGGGTGCAAGTTCAAATTGATTAGGCTAATTTTAGGTTTAGGTTAGTTGAACCCTTAGCTAGAATTAGGTTTTAAAATTTAATTTAAGTAATTTAAATTATACTCTCGGCTTATTAGGGCGCAAGTTTAAATTAAGTAAATTAAATTTAGGATTAAATTAGTCAAAAACTTTATGCTTTTGGTTCGAAATATTTTAATTAATTTAAATTTATCCTTGACTTATTGGGATGAATGTTAAATTAATTGAATTAATTGTACCACCTCTTAATTATCTTAGGATAAAATTGACACTTGGACTAGATGGAAACTTAATAAAATCATGATTAATAATTTGCTTAATTTTGAATAGTTTTCTTGGCTTAATGGGATGCTAGTTTAAAATTAGTCAAATTAATTATTTTGATTCAAGATAATTCATAAAATGTTAGGGTTTTCTAGATTTTAGGATTTTATTACTTTTGGATTAATGTTAGACTAACCTAGTTAATAATTAAATCATTAATTTAATCTTTCATAATTTGGGCCTTTTAGGTTCGAACTTTAGTGGGTCTAGGGATTTATTCCAAGATTTTCTTCCTTGTCATGTATTTTAATTGTCATTCATATGACTTTAACATTTTAATTAAATATGTTACTAATTAATTGACTTAAATTATAAAAAAATGAGGTATTTATTAATTTCGGTATTTGTATCATAACAGTCCTGGCTCAATGGATGTTGATCGAATATTTGAGTTAATTCTTATCGTCTGAAGGTAACCTTAATCTGAATTAGACGTTGATAAGTCATAACACCATTTTTAAATGCTTGCATCATGCATAAAGGTGATGTACTTTACTCGAACCGCAAATTAACACGACAGTCGATCTTATTCAATGTCGGTTTAATCTACGGTCCGATGTATAGTCGCCCTTATTAATTAAATGTTTAATTAACCAACTCCCAAACACATTTTCAACTGAATCTCTGGTTTTATGGTGTCTGGCCTACTTAGTGGCGGTGGCAACTCTAACCAAGTTTTACTTTCAAAAAAAAATGATAAAATTCCCCAAAAATTCAATTCACCCAAATTTTCAAAATTTTTCAATTTTTGAAAAAATGAACTTATTTTTCTAGCGATTTTGATTTTCAAAAGGGAGGTCGCTATAGTTGGCGACTCCGCTGGGGACCATTTTGCTTTCACAAAAACAAAAAGAAAGTTAAGCAAAAAAATATTTGTTGCTTTTAATGATGGAAATTTTGAAATTTAAGTTGACTTTAATTAATTTGATCTTTCTTGAAGATATGACTCTAATTACACGGGCTTTATAATTGGTGGTTTTGCATTAATTTCTCATTTAATTTTTAAGGAATCACCGACATATGTTGCATTATTGATGAGTGTGCAAAAGTACTATTTTTCTTGCCCTTTTTACTCATATTATTGTTAGACTTAGGCTCATTTTAGTTGCATTGATAGGCATTCATGCATAATTTTCTAGTTTCCTTAGTTAATGAGCTTGGTAATGCATTGGTTGGTTTTTGTGGGAAAATCCCTGCTGGCGTGCTTTATTTTGTGCAGGACTGGATTGTCGTGGCAATTGGACATTGCTATGGCAAGTAGGGGTCATTGTTGAAGGAGTTGCCGTGGCAAGTAGGGGCCATTTCTAAAGAGGTTGCCGAAGTAGATTGCCGTGGCATAACTGGATAATTCTAGATAAATACAATATTATCTGCAACATTATCCAGATCACAAAAGATAAAGCCCATGTTCAAATTTCAAATGCCTGATCAGATAAGGATCATATCTCCGGGGAATTCAAATGCATTTAAATCCTCCTCATCAACAACAAAGCTGATCGCATCATCCCCTTTAAATATTAGATTCTTGTGAGAAGGCTGATCGCACACTTCATCTTCTTCATTTTCACTTTACGCGATCCATGTCTGGGATTATTTTTATTGAATTTTCTTCTTCCTCAGCCATGAACTAATTTAAATTGGCTGGGGTTATTTGGGTTTGTGGTTGTGATAAACGTTTGGATGGTTAGGTTTTTTGCAATTTAAATTCAAAGTTAGATTCAGGAAATGAATGAACATGATCTTCATTCAACAAATCGTCGATGAAGATTAATCCACATTAGGAATAAGGATTGGATTTCAAAGGCTAAGAGGAGCGTAGATCGGTTGTTGTTCACCCAAGGTTAATGCAGGGATGTATCACCAAGGAATGCACAATTAGCTAGTTCTTCGGTTAGGGATAACAAGAAGACATTGAAGAACGCTTCGCCGAGCTTTAAAGGAAGAAACCCAGTTGCCACGATGATCAAACCAGTCCCAGTTGTAGCGACATAATTTGTGACTTAGTTGTCACGGCAATTCAGCTGTTCTTAGTTGCCTTAGCAATTGAGTTGTCTCAGCAATTAATTGCCATGACAATCTGAACAGCCCTCACACCACTACTTACGATAACCCGACCTACTCTTTTATTCGATTACTTTCTTCATTTATTTTACTTGTTACTTCCAAACACCTATCATTACTATTCATTTATCTTTTCAGTGCAAGAAGTTAAAAATTAGAGTTTCACCAATCCCTGCGGAGACGATATCTTTACTATACTATAACATGCGACGTGTATACTTGCACCATTTGCATAGCACTCAAAACACGCAACAAGTTTTTGGCGTCGTTGCCGGGGATTGGCAATAGCGACTTTGTTTTTATTTTCTTGCACCTTTGTTCATTTTTTGTGTTTGATTTCAAGAGGGTAATAAATTTGGTTTTGCATTGGTGTATGACCAGGACAAGACCGACAACATCAGATTATCCATTTGAACTAAAGATCAAACGTGTTCTTCATAGACGTAGAAAAGAGTTAAGAGCAGAAATGGAAGATCCACCTAATGATCCAGTTAACAACCTGAATGCCAATGGCAATCAGTGTAATGCCCCGATTTTGGGCGTAGCGGTTTTGTGGCTTGTTAGATGATCTAGTGGACCGGGTTAGGGATTCGAGTCGAATTCGAGACTGTATATTTTTTGGTAAGATAAAAATGGGGAAAATGACTAAAAATCATATTTTAATATATGATTATTATTGGTGAAAGCAATTTTGGAAAATGGGTTTTGGAAATGTGACATTTTGGTTAGTGACCAAAATACAATTTTTGAATATTGTTCTTTAAGTGACTGAAATGAAAAGGGTCAAATTCATAGAATCCTTAAGGAGTTATTTTACCAAGTTTTTGCTGGTGATTTCTCCATTTAATTAAATCATTTTAACAAGTGCTTTAAAGGTTGATTAAAAGAGAATTAGTTATTAAATTTAGCTATTTGCTTTTAAAGAAAATTCACGTAACTTTTTCCTAAACTTTTTCTCTCAACTTCTTTATGCCAAACACTCAGAATTTCATCAAAATCCAGAGGTGAGAGATCCTTTCTACTCAGGTTATTGATTTAAACTTGATTCTTTAACTTTGTTTTACAAAATCTCATTGAAATCTTATGTTTTCTTAGCTTTAAACAAGCCAATTGAGGGAGAAATCACACAATAGGGGTAAGGTCCATGATCTCCTCTATTGAATGGTTCTTTATTGATATTTCCAAGTGTTTGATCCTTGATTTATGGTTTATAATCTGATTTGATGTTTTTATATTAAATTAATTAATTTATTTGGATGAAATTGATGAAATAGAGAAAGATTCGAATTGAATATGATTCCCAGTTTTATGGATTGAGTTTAAACACTATTTTGGATATATAATAATGTTGATAAGTCAATTTTGTCAATGGAATCCCAAAACTCTTGAATCTCTAATTGTTTAGGTTACTAGAAGTGTGTTTTTGTGGTGTTGTAGTGGTTGTGTTCCTCAATGGTTTCTTCTTATCCCTAAGTCAAAACTCTAGCTAATTGTGCATGCCTTGACAATACATCCCTGCGTGAATCAAGGGCAAACAACAACCAATTTTGCGTTCCTCTTAGCCGTTGAAATCCTTAACTTATTCCTAAGCCGGATTAATCTTCACCATCAATAGATTGAATAAAGACCATACTCATTCGTTTCTTGAATCTAACTCCCCCGATATTAGATAAATAGATAGAGTTACGAGATCCTCTCCCAATTCACTCACAAACAAGAATAAAAACCAAGAATGAGTAAACCTTGAATTGAAAGTGCAAATTCTTATTACCTAAACAAAATCCAATTGTTTCTCACAACCACAAAACACATTAACCTTAGCCAAATAGATTTAGTTCATGGCTAGGTTCCAACGAAACACAAAACAAAGAATCCCTACATAAACCTAGTCGAACAAGAAAGAAAAAGATGAAGAATGGTTGAATCCTCTTGTCGAAATCTCTCCCCTTCTGCTCTCTCTTGTCGAAATCTCTCACTTGCTCTCCCTTGGAGTTGACGGATTGGTCCTCAATTTATAGGGCTAGGTCAAAGTCTTTTTTGAGGAGGAAGTTAAGCTGGAATTAATTACTTTTAAAGAATATAATTCTTTATTATATTTAAATTCCTTCTAGATCTTCTCCTATCTTCTTAGGATTTAATTTCTCTTTAACCTCTTCATGAAAATCAAACTCCTTTGGGATTTAACTTTGCTCCACGTCATCTTGGGTTTATCTAGTCATCAATTTTGACTGCCATATCATCTTATCCCTTATCGACAATTGCCCTGGCAACTAGCTCGACATCTCCTTCATGCATTGCCCTGGCAACTGCGTCGGCATCTACTTCATGCACTGCCCTAGCAACTAGTTCTAACCTTGTTTAGGCAAGTGATTTTGCATACACACAAAACAACTATTGGCAGCACCCTTTTTCCACAAAATTAAGAAAAATATGAAATTAAGCTTGTCCACCAAGGAAACAATGCAAACATGCATGAATGGATAATAATGAAACTAATATGAGCCTAAGTCTAGCAACAATATGAATAAAAAAGGTGAATAAAATAGAACTTTTAGACACTTAACACACCCCCAAACTCAAACTATTGATTGTCCTCAAGCAATGCAAACTACTAATTACCCGCCAAGACTTCAATTTTCACAAACTTAGCTTTGAACTTGATTTCAATTCTCAGATCTGTAGCACAAAGTATGATTGGCTTTTCATTTTTTGGAAAACTTAGGAGTTACTCGGAATCAAACTATAATGCTTGTGAGTGTGTGTGGAGTTGTGTGGAAGTTGATTTTTCGGAATCAAACCTATCTTTATTGGTTGCCGTGGCAAGGATTTCGGCAAGAAAGATAGGGAACGGCACGCGGCTGTTCGGGTACTTTTCCAAGATGACTTGGGTGATGGAATTGTTGCGATCCTTCATATACCGCATGAACATTAGTTGTCGGTCTTCAATTTGCCTAAGGCGGTTCGCCAACGGTTGTAAGAGTGCTTCAAGTTGTCCCAAGGTTGCTATCCGAGTTGCCCGGGCATCAGTTGCTTGGGCATTAGGAGTTGCCGAGGCGGCAGGAGTTGCCGCGGCAATTGAAGGCATTGGGGATTTTACTGGTGCCTCTCCCATTAGCTTTTGGATTTGTGCTCGATTCTAACCGAACTTTGGTAGGGCCTTTCCATCAGTGGACTCACTTGGGACATGCATCCCCTTGCAAAGATTGGAAATTAAGCAAGGGAAGAAAAGAGAACCCTTGTCTTTTGTGCTACATACAAAAATCTCATCACAAATATTTTTTCCAATGTTAATGATGCGATTATGTAAGATAGAATGTATGAGCAAAAGACGAGGTGTATCACGGTGGTATTATGTGTTGTGGGCATTAAAGTAATTTTAACAAACTTATTCCATAATTTTGCCTCGGGTTTAAGCCGAAGGCGATTTACCGTGCCCTTGTATTTACCGTCGTTCCAATGAGTTCCCGGTAGAGTGAGTTCTTGAAGCACGTTGTCGAGTTGCTTGGGCGTAAGTTGATCAACAAAGGATTGATGCTCGTCATTCTCAATGTAGAGCCCGTAAAAGGTGTTGATGTTTTCGAGGCTTATGTGTATAGCCTTGTCACGAACAAAAACATAAGGATTATCCGGGTTAGGTGAGTGAGCATAGAATTCTCTTACCCATGAGATGTTACCCGGTTCTGATTGATGGAAAAAGGTTTGCCACTTTTGATGTGCAATCCTTTCGAAGATGAATGGTTCAAGGCCAAAATCTTGATGAGAGTTGGAGTATTCGAAGCCTTGTTCTTCACAAATCTTCCAGCTTTCAAACTTGGAGTGGAATATTTCTTGAACCACCGGTGTAGCAAACTTTTTGTATCTTGGTTCTTTGGAGGAACTTGGATGAACCAAAAATTCGATTTTGGATGCCATTGATGATTTTGGTTGTGAGTTTGGTAGAAACAAAGAAAAGAAAGCAAAAGAAACTAAAGAGTTGCAAGATGAAAAGTAGGAATAGGTTTCTTGGAAGTTAAGGGTGATGTGTTAAATAGAAAAAATAGGTAGTAAATTTGGTGGGTGGGATTAATTGGAAAGAAAGAAAACAAGGGTTTTGATTGGGGGAAGGGGAAGGGTTTGGCCGGCTATGTATGGTTTATTTAGGGAAAATTGGAGGCTTAATATAAGCCTTAGATTTAGCCCATTAGTTTCCTTGTTGAAGAAGCTTCCTTCGTGAATCAAATTCCTCTTTATCTTAAACTCTTTTCCTACAATTCAAAAACAAATAAAATAAGGATTAAAATTAAAGATAAACTAATAAAAGAAAATAAATAAAGATGTGCAAAGAAATTCTTAAAATTAAAAAACAATTAAATAAATATGAAAGAAAGATGTAGTCTTAATCTTAAAAAAAATAATAAATTTATCCTAAAAGAAAAATAACCAAAATTAATAAATAAAAATAAAAAAATTAAATAGTTTGAAAAAAATAAAAAGAAAAAGAAAATATCGAAAGGAGAGCATGCTTATGCATCTCTTAAGGTGACCACTTCTTTGTTACGTTCCACATGGGCACCGTTGTAGTGCTTCAATCTTTGTCTGTTAACTTTGATTTCATGTTCGTCAGTGATGGACTTGATTATCACGGCACCATGGGAGAACGGTTTGACAACTTCGAATGGTCCCGACCATCTTGATTTTAGTTTTCCTGAGAAAAGTTTCAGCCGAGAATTGAATAAGAGAACTAGTTGCCCTGGCATGAATTGTCGTGGCAATAGTTTCTTGTCATGCCATTGCTTTGTTTTCTCCTTGTAGATTTGTGCATTGTTATAGGCGAGTGCACGGAATTCTTTTATCTCGTTGAGGTCCAACAAACGCTTTTGCTCGGCACTTTCCAATCCATATTGACGATCTTGATAACCCAATATGCCTTGTGTTCGATTTCCATCGGTAGATGGCATGTTTTGCCATAGACAATTCGGAAGGGAGACATACCTAAGGGTGTTTTGAATGCAGTGCGATATGCCCAAAGTGCATCATCTAGTCTTACTGACCAATCCTTCCTAGAAGGATTTACAACTTTCTTGACTATACCCTTCCCAGTTGGAAATTTTTGCTTGCCCATTGGTTTGTGGGTGATATGCCGTGGCAATCTTGTGAGATACACCAAAGCGTTGTAACATCTTGGCGATGAGTCTGTTGTCAAAGTGCTTTCCTTCATCACTGATAATTGCTCTCAGCATCCCAAACCGTGTAAATATATTTTTCTGTAAGAATTGTTGCAAGTCTTGGAATCGTTGGCGGGAACTGCAGCTGCCTCAACCCATTTAGACACGTAGTCGATGGCAAGTAGAATGTGGAGGTTGCCGAATGAAGATGGGAAAGGTCCCATAAAATCGATCACCCATACATTGAACAATTCCACCTCGATGATGTTTTGGAGCGGCATCTCATGTCGTCTAGAGATATTGCCCGTCCTCTGGCAACGATCACATTGCTTGCAAAACTCTTGGGAATCTTTGTACAGTGTTGGCCAATACAAACCAGATTGTAAAACTTTGGCCGCGATACGTGTTCCTCCAAAATGTCCTCCATAGGGTGAATAATGGCATTACCAGAGTATATTCTGATGCTCCTCTTCAGGGATACATCAGCGTATAACCTGATCTGCACATTGTTTAAACAAAAGAGGCTCTTCCCAAAAGTAATGCTTAGCATCATGGCGGAACCGCTTCTTCCCTTGGTGAGTAAGGCCATAAGGTAAAATACCACAAACAAGGAAATAAACTAAATCTGCGTACTAGGGTATTGTCGTGGCAACTGCTTCCATGGTTGCCGAGGCGTGTGCGTATAGAGTTGTCGCGGCATGCGCGTCAAGGGTTGCCGAGGTGTGCGCGTCAAGGGTTGCCGAGGTATACGCGTCTGGAGTTGCCGAGGTGTGCGCATCAAGGGTTGCCGAGGCATACGCGTCAAGGGTTGCCGAGGCGTGCGCGTCTAGAGTTGCCGCGGCATGCGCATCAAGGGTTGCCGAGGTATGCACGTCTGGAGTTGCCAAGGCAACTAACAGTTGCTCATCCGGGAATGCATTACATATCTCTAAATCTACATCCTCCTCCCTATTGCGTGATAAGTGTTTGGCCACTTGATTTTATGTTCCTTTCCTGTCCTTAATTTCAATGTCAAACTCTTGTTAAAGCAATATCCAACGAATCAAATGAGGTTTGGCATCCTTTTTATCAAATAGATACTTAATTGTCGAATAGTCCGTATGAACAATTACCTTTGTACCAATCAAATAGGATCGGAACTTGTCAAATGCGAAAACTACGGCTAGTAACTCTTTCTCCGTTGTTGTGTAATTCACTTGAGCACTATTAAGAGTTTTACTAGCGTAGTATATCACATGAAAGGTCTTACATGTGCGTTGGCTTAGGACTGCTCCTACCACGAAATCACTTGCATCACACATGAGCTCAAAAGGTAGCGTCCAATCTGGTGGAACGACAATGGGTACCGAGGCAAGCTTTTCCTTTAGGGTTTCGAATGCTTGGGCGCAAAAGTCATCAAAATTTAAGACTTTATCCTGTTCAAGCAAATTGCACAAGGGTTTGGTAATCTTAGAAAAATTATGAATGAACCTCCTGTAAAAACCTGCATGTCCATGAAAGCTTCGGATTCCTTTAACCAAACTTGGTGGGGGTAATCTCTCGATCACGTCCACCTTGGCTTTGTCTACTTCGATTCCCTTGGATGAAATCTTGTGGCCGAGCACAATTCCTTCATCTACCATAAAATGGCACTTCTCCCAATTAAGGACTAAATCAGATTCTTCACATCTTGCCAACACCTTCTCTAAATTGCCGAGGCAACTATCGAAGTCATTACCAAAAACAAAAAAATCATCCATGAAAATCTCAAGGAAATCTTCGACCATGTCTGAAAAGTGTGCCATCATGCATCTTTGGAAGGTTGCTGGGGTATTACACAATCTGAACGGCATCATTCAAAAAGCGTAAGTACCGTATGGGCATGTGAAGGTTGTCTTTTCTTGATCTTCGGGTGCTATGGCAATTTGATTGTAACCTGAATAACCATCAAGAAAATAATAAAAGGGTTTACTTGCAAGACGGTCAAGCATTTGATCAATAAAGGGTAATGGAAAGTGATCTTTCCTATTGGCTTTGTTTAGCTTTCGATAATCCATACAAACCCTCCAACCGATCACAGTCCTGGTTGGAATGAGTTCATTGTTTAATGACTTACCACCGTTATACCTCCTTTTTCGGTACACATTGTACCAGACTTACTCATGTACTATCATAGATAGGGTATATGATGCCGGCGTCAAGCCACTTGATGATTTCTTTCATTACAACCCCTTTCATGGCAAGATTCAGTCTTCTCTAGGCCTCAATCGAAGGTTTGTGATCATCTTCCAACAAAATCTTGTGCATGCACACTATCGGGCTAATTCCCTTCAAGTCGGCAATTGTCCATCCTATCGCCTTCTTGTGTATCATTAACATGTGGATCAACTTCTTTTCCTGCTTAGGCTATAACTTAGAGGAAATAATTACAGGCAATGTATTATCGGTTCCAAAGTAAGCATTTTTTAGTTGCCCTGGCAACTGTTTCAACTCAATAATCGGTGGTTGTTCAATGGAGGGCTTTTCGAGTTTACCTTCCTTACCTGAGTAATCTAGTGGTTCAAAGTATGTACCTGGTCGATTGACTAGCCAATTTGCCTCTTCTTGTTGTTCCTCATCGATCGGTTCTTCATACTTCTTAGGTTCCTCTTGATCGGCAATGTAGTTGCCGAGGTAACTAAATTCCTCGTCGAAGTTAAACTCTGTCGTGGCATGAAGAAGTTGGCATTCTTCTAGATCATCAGCATGCCTTAATGTTTGGAACACATTTAGTTTAACTTGTTGGTCATTCACACTCATTGTGAGTTCTCCCTTTTCAACATCGATCAAGGTTCTTCATGTTGCTAGGAAGGGTTTCCCAAGAATGATAGGTGCATGTTCATCTGCTTCACAATCCAAAACAATAAAGTCAGTGGGAAAAATAAATTTATCAACTTTTACCAATATGTCTTCAATTTTCCCTCTGGATGCTCATAGGATCTATCGGCTAGCTGTAGCATAACTGTTGTAGGTCTTGCCTTCTCGATTCTTAGTTTCTAGAAAACCGATTTAGGCATCAAGTTTATGCTAGCTCCAAGGTCACATAATGCTTTCCCGACATAATGGTTTCCAATGGAACATGGTATTGTGAAACTTTCGGGATCCTTCAACTTGGGTGGCATGCGATTGTGCAACATGGCCTTGCATCCCTCTATTGCGGTAACTGTTTCAAACTCTCCTAGCCTTCTTGGACACAATGTCTTTAAGAAACTTGGCATAGTTCGGCATTTGTTCAATTGCTTCAACCAATGGCAAGTTGATGTGGACTTGCTTTAGGATATCAAAAAACTTCTTGAATTGATATTCTTGCTTTTGTCGCTTCAATCTTTCTGGAAATGGTGGTGGAAGTCGGATATCTTCGATCCTTTCATTGGTCTGGAACCTGATTGATGGCATTACCGGGGTAACTAGAGTTGCCGTGGCATGCCTATCGTTGGTTGCTGCAGCATCCTTATCGCTGGCTGACAAGGCATGCTTATCGCTGGTTGTCGAGGCATGCTTATCGCTGGTTGTTGCGGCAATTCCTGGTTCAGCATCTGAGGTTTTGCCGCAGAGTTCATCTTGTTCTTTTTGTGGAGTTCTGTTTGATAAGCGAGCTTGAGCCTTTTTAAGTTGTTGGCCACTTCTAGTGGTGATCGCCTTACATTGCTCATGGCTAGTTCCTCTTGCGACTTCAGTATGACTAGGTAAACCTCCTTGCGGTCTAGTATTCTGGTTTTGAGCAAATTGTCCGACTTGATTTTCCAATGATTTGATTGCCACCTTTTAGTTTTGCAATCTCATCTTGAGCCTGTTAATAAAAGTATCAGTTCTTTTTATGAAGTTACTATTCTCAGCCATATAAGGTTCAGTTTTCAACATAAAAGCATTGAGAGAATTTTCCAAAGAACTAGAAGTTGTCGGTTGTTGTTGCGGCAACTGTTGTCGTGGCATATTCTGCTGAAATCCTGATGCTTGTGCATTCTGATTATTCTGGTTTAGAGCATTGTTGGGATTACTCCATGAAAAATTTGGGTGCTTCTTCCAAGATGGATTGTATTTATTGGACATCACATTGTTGTTCAGGTTGTAATTCCCCACATAAAAGCTGGATTCAGGATTCTGCATACATTCAGAAGAATCATGGTTACCACCACATAACTCAAAAAAAGAATCCATTACCTTGACCTCCTATGTGTTGTTTGGTTTATGCATGTTCTGGACCATCTTGGTTAGAGTGGCCAATTGTGCCGAAATTGAGTTTGATGATCCCAGTTCATGTATTGTGGCTTGGCGTCTAACTCCTCCTCTTCTGGCATATGGGAACTGATAATCATTCTTGGCAAGCCTGTTTAGAATTTGCATTGCTTCCTCCAGCGACTTATCTAGGAGTATGTCATTTACCGAGGCATCTAGCATCATCCTTGTTGGTGTATTCACAGCGTTGTAAAACATTGTTACTTGTGTCCACACTGGGAATCCGTGTAGGGGGCATTTGTGTAGAAGTTCTCTATATCGCTCCCAAGCCTCGTACATGGATTCATCATCCGCCTGCCAAAAATAAGTAATTTCATTATGAAGCTTATCAGTCAAATTTGTAGGATTAAATCGAGCAAGGAAATCACGACAAAGATCAGTCCAAGATCCTATTGATCCGGCAGGAATACTATTCAACCATGCTTTCGCCCTATCCCTCAGTGAATAGGGGAATAATCTTAGTCGTAAAACATTGGGGGTGACTCCTTGTATTTTGAATGAATTGCAAATCTCGAGGAAAGATTTAAGATGTTGTCATGCATCTTCAGTTGCTGAGCCGCCAAATTGACCAATTATGTTGATCATATTGAACATCACCGATTTCAACTCAAAGTGGTCGGCTTCAATTTCAGGTGTGACAACTCCTGGATTATGTCCTTCAAGATAGTCTCGAATAGTTCTATTTTGTGCAAGAATCACTCCTCCTCCCGCTGGAACATCCTGATTCATATTGTCGTCTTGATTAGCCATTGCTACTCTTAACCTTTGTCTGAGTCTTTGCAAGGTTCGTTCGATTTTTGGATCAAAGGGGTATTCTGGTGTAATCGGTCTCGCCCTGGTCATATACCAATGCAAAACCAAAGTTTGTTAACCCTTTGAATCTTAAACAAGAAAAATAAAAAGTGCAAGAAAATAAAAACAAAGTTGATATTGCCAATCCTCGGCAACTGCGCCAAAAACTTGTTGCACGTAATAAGTGCTCAGCAATTGTGCAAGTGTACACGTCGCAAGTTATAGTATAAAAGATATCGTCTCCACAGGGATTGGTGCCACTTCAAGAATCTAATATCTTGCACTGTAAAAAGTAAAAACACAAGTAGAAGATTGTAGGATTTTTAACTAACAACTAAACTAAGAAAGCAATAAAGAAAAAGAAAATGTAATCAAATGAGAGAGAATAGGCCAGGTTATCATGAGTTGAGGTGTGATAGCCGATTGGATATTCTTGGTAAAAGGGTGCAAGGGCAACTCAGTTTCTGTGGCAACTTGCGCAGCGGGGCAACTGTTTGGGTGGCTGGGCAGCAACTTCAAGGTTCGACGGAGCGTTCTTCAATGGTTTCTTCTTATCCCTAAGTTGAAACTCTAACTAATTGTGCATGCCTTGACAATACATCCCTGCGTGAATCAAGGGTGAACAACAACTAATCTTGCGCTCCTCTTAGCCGTTGAAATCCTTAACTTATTCCTAAGCCAGATTAATCTTCACCATCAATAGATTGAATAAAGACCATACTCATTCGTTTATTGAATCTAACTCTCCCGATATTAGATAAATAGATAGAGTTACAAGATCCTCTCCCAATTCACTCGCAAACAAGAATAAAAACCCAAAATGAGTAAACCTTGAACTGAAAGTGCAAATTCTTATTACCTAAACAAAATCCAATTGTTTCTCACAACCACAAAACACAATAACCTTAGCCAAATTGATTTAGTTCGTGCCTAGGTTCCAAAGAAACACAGAACAAAGAATCCCTAACATAAACCTAATCGAACAAGAAAGAAAAAGATGAAGAATGGTTGAATCCTCTTGTCGAAATCTCTCCCCTTTTGCTCTCTCTTGTCGAAATCTCTCACTTGCTCTCCCTTGGAGTTGACGGCTTGGTCCTCAATTTATAGGGCTAGGTCAAAGTCTTTTTTGAGGAGGAAGTTAAGTTGGAATTAAATACTTTTAAAGAATATAATTCTTTATTATATTTAAATTCCTTCTAGATCTTCTCCTATCTTCTTGGGATTTAATTTCTCTTTAACCTCTTCATGGAAATCAAACTCCTTTGGGATTTAACTTTGCTCCACGTCATCTTGGGTTTATCTAGTCATCAATTTTAACTGTCGTATCATCTTATCCCTTATCAACAATTGCCCTGGCAACTAGCTCGGCATCTCCTTCATGCATTGCCCTGGCAACTGCGTCGGCATCTCCTTCATGCACTGCCCTAGCAACTAGTTCCAACCTTGTTTAGGCAAGTGATTCTGCATACACACAAAACAACTATCGGCAACACCCTTTTTCCACAAAATTGAGCAAAATATGAAATCAAGCTTGTCCACCAAGGAAACAATCCAAACATGCATGAATGGCTAATAATGCAACTAATATGAGACTAAGTCTAGCAATAATATTAATAAAAAGGGTGAATAAAATAGTACTTTTAGACACTTAACAGTGTCCCCGAGGGTTGAAAGTGTACCCGGTTGTTAGGTACCGCGATTGTGATTGTATCGCTATTTTCGATTGAGATGGCTTGAAGTGTCGGGTAAACACTTGTTAAATCCGTGTATCCGATGAACTCTTTTGGTAAATGAACTTGGTTAATGATCACTTGTGAGCCAATATAATTGTTGATGTATCATTGGAAAGTTTATGTTGTATAATGTGCTTTATACATGTTTACTCTTTAGGCTTTGCATATGGTTGTTAGGCATAGGAAGGCTTAAATTGAGGTTGAGCAATGGGACTTGTTGTTGGTTAATGATACAAGTTGCATATGGTTTAATATGCTGGTTTAAAGATGTTAAGTGCATGTTTTAAAGGCATGATTTTAAAGGATGTTTGAAATGTCTTTTAATGTAATATTGAGAAATGGTTTTAATGCATTGATGGTGTGTTGTTTTTGAGCACTCCTTACTAAGCCTAGTGTGCTTATGCTCTCTTTGTCCATCAATGCAGAGAATTAAAAGCTTGGAAGGCAGCGAGAAGCAAGGGATCGGAACAAGACTTGGTAACCGAAGTATGTTTGAATTCGACTATAAGTAATAAGGGCAATGGGGGTTTTTGTTGTTATTTGGGAGATGTTTTGTTGAACTCCCTGTTTGAGCAAGTTTGTTTAGCTGCTTTTGAGTTGTAAATGGCCTTTATGGTTTGATTTTGGTGATGGTTTGGAGTTTCATGTTTTACTTGAATGGTTTTCTAGGTTGTATGCCTATAGATTTACATTTGATGTAATATGCCATGAAATGATGTTGAATCTGTGATGTTATGTTGTGGTCCGATTCAAAATTGTGTTGGTTGTGTTTTAGGAGCATGTTAGAACGTTTTGGTATAGTAAAATGTATGTTATACCAGCTAAAAATGAAATTACCGGCCTAGGCGTACCGATACGCGGGGGACCGTATCGGTACGGCACTTGGGATCGGTACAGATGTTCTGGTATCTGTACGGTTAGGTAATATAAGCTTAAGCGTATCGGTACGGGCTCAGGGGTATCGGTACGGTCTTACGCTACTGGAAAATGCTTTTTGGGATGGATCTCGTGTACCAAAACACTTGTAACCCGTATCGGTACGGCCTTTGACAAGTTTTAAATTATGTTTAATCCGACGTGGCGTACTGGTACAGCTTACAACGTATCGAAACGGGGTTGTTAGGTCGTATCGATACGATTAGTGGCACATCGATACAGGTGGCAGTTAAAGATGTTAATGTCATGGAATTGTAGTTCTATTTTCTTTCGTTTTAGTCTTTGAATATGGTGGAAGCAATTGAATAAGTTCGGATGATCTTTTTGAGCTGATTTTTTACATATAAGCATGAAACCTGTCTAATTAAAGGTTGGTAACTTAAAAGTGGGCTAAGTCCTCATAATTTCAAGAAATTGCAATTTGGTCCTGAAATTACAATTGTATTTAATTGGATGTCAATTTGATGCCCGATTGAGTTGAAGTACCACTTGTTGTCAGTATGAACATGTAAGGATTTAATTATGCATTTAGACAAGATAAAAAAATGGATGCATTTTGGGTTGTATCTTTACGGTTTACTTCGGTGAACCTAATGCAGCTTGCTCGATTTGGTCTTGCGACTAGGCCGAGTCGAGGAGGTTACATTTGGTGGTATCAGAGACAGGTTTGCGATAGTTGGGAGTTGGTTTGATTGTTGTGATGTTATTGTGAACTGTTATCTGATGTGTAATATGTACGGTGATTGTAATATAAACGGTAATTGTTTTATGCCATGTTGGGGGAAATTTGGGAAACCCATTGCCTTAATATTATAGTTTGAAATGTTATGATATTGGAAGTCTTAGATCCTTGCTTGAAGATGGCCTAATTGTTTTACATTTGAATGATTATCATGCCTTAGATATATTGTTAGCACGATGGGACCGAGGAGAGAGTTGCAGTCTGGTATGATTTTTGCTGCCACTGGGCAGGAGATTGAGGAGAATGGTATACCTCCTGAAGGGTTGCCACCGCCCCCACCTAATCCACCTGAGATAGTGGAGCAAGTACCACCTATGCCAGCTAGGCTAGGGATGGGTGATATGGCGTCATTGATTCAGGCTATGATCGGTGCTTTTCAGGTAGCAATTGTGGGTGTTCATGTGCTTGCACCACTAGTGATTGGGCAGGGTTTGCTGCTAGAGCGCCTTCGTAGTTTGGGTGGAGTTGAGTTTTGAGGTTTGTCACCTGAGGCTTCTAAGGAATGGTTGGCCAGTACTAAGAGGATACTGGCCATATGGGCTATTCTGATGCCCGTAAGCTGGGTTGTGTTGTGTCCCTGTTACAGGGTGATACGTATACATGGTGGACTACCACGATATTTGTTGTAGAGATCGAGGATGTAACCTGGAGTTCTTTTGTGGTGTTTTTCGGAATAAGTACCTGGAAGTCCGATATCAGGATGATAGGAAGCGTGAGTTCATGGCTTTGGTGCAGGGCAGTATGTTTGTTGTTGAGTACGAGGTATAGTTCATGAGGTTGAGCCAGAATTCACCTAAGTTAGTTTCTAACGAGCGTACGCGATATGACCGTTTTCGCTACGGGCTTGTGTAGGAGGTTAAGACATATATTCTTGCTGCTGATTACACAGATTTTGATGTGTTGGTTTCGCGAGCTAAGGATGTTAAGCAGAATCTGGGTATGGCTTCTGGGTCTCGGGCCTTTAGCTCTGGTAAGAGAGCGGCTGATTCCAGTAGTGGCGGTGGTCAGGCCAAGAGACACCGTGATCGGAGGTTTCACCTAGAGCCAAGGCGCGGTGAAGGTGTTGTTGGACGTGGAGTCTAGGGGCAGGGTGCCCAGGTTAGAGCTCCGTTTAACACCTGTTACGTTTGTGGATCCCAAGATTATTTGAGGCGAGATTATTCACGTTTGGCCATGGAGGGTCAGGCACCTACGCTTGTTGTGGCGAATGCTTGTTGGAGTTGTGGGTCTGGCAACCATCTGAGACGTGATTTTCATTTGTTGGCTGGAGGTGGGCAGGGTGCTGCACCTGTTTTTCTTCCACAGAGAGGTAGAGGTCGTGGTCATGGACCGTTTCTTTCATTTTAATTGTTAATGTTATGGAATTGCAGTTCTGTTTTCTTTCATTTTAGTCCTTGAATGTGGTGGATGCAATTGAATAAGTTCGGGTGATCGTTTTGAGCTGATTTTTGACGTGTGAGCATGAAACCTGTCTAATTAAGGGTTGGTAACTTAAAAGTGGGCTAAGTCCTCGTAATTTCAAGAAATTGCTATTTGGTCCTCAAATTGTAATTGTATTCAATTGGATGTCAATTTGATGCTCGATTGAGTTGAGGTATCACTTGTTGTCGGTATGAACATGTAGGGATTTAATTATGCATCTAGACAAGATAAAAAAATAGATGCATTTTGGGTTGTATCTTTATGGTTTACTTTGGTAAACCTAATGTAGCTCGCTTGGTTCGGTCTTGCGACTAGGCCGGGTTGAGAGGGTTACAATCAGAATGCTACAGCAAGAGATATAGCAAATCTACGGGATCAACTTGCTATCGTACGAAATAGACCCATCCGGGACTACTTAGAGCAAGATCTTGACGGTCTCACTCCAAGAGTTGTCACACCTGAGATTCAAGCCACTCACTTCGAGTTGAAGCATGTGATGTTTAATATGACCAACACAGTTGGTAAGTTTGGCGAATTAGCAATTGAGGATGCCAGACAACATCTCAAATCGTTCCTAGAGGTTTTTGATTCATTTAAGCAACAAGGAGTTCCCTGAAGACGTCCTAAGGCTGAAATTATTTCCCTATTCACTGAGGGACAGGGCGAAATCATGGTTAAATAGTATCCCATCTGGATCTTTAGACTCTTGGACAGATCTATGCCAAAGTTTTCTTTCTAGATTTGGTTTTACAAATATGAGTGATAAACTATGCAATGACATTACTTCTTTTCGTCAAGCAGATGATGAGTTCATGTACGAGGGTTGGGAGCGTTACAAAGAGCTTTTACGCAAATGTCCCATGCACGAATTCAGAGATTGGACGCAAGTAACAATATTTTACAATTCAGTCAACACACCGACGAGAATGATGCTAGTTGCCTCAGCAAATGGTACGCTTCTAGACAAATTAGCAGAGGAAGCTTGGGAGATTTTAGACAGACTTGCCAAAAATGATTATCAGTTCCCAACGATTAGAAGGGGAATAGTCAGGAAAAATGCCTCGGCAATTGAGTTGGAATCGTTAGATACTATCTTAGCACAGTTATCTACATTAACCAATTTGGTTAAGAATATGCAGAAACCCAACAACCTACAGGAGGTCAAGGTAATAGGTTCATTTTGTGATTTATGTAATTCTGACCATGATTCTTTTGAGTGTACGCAGAACCCAAAGTCCAGTTTCTATGTTGGGAATTACAACCGAAACAACAATATATATTCCAACACGTATAATCCGGCTTGGAAAAAGTATCCCAATTTTTCATGGAGTAACCAACCAGGAATGTCAGAATATGGAAGCATCGGGATTCCAGTAGAATATATCATGGTAACAAATGCTGCAGTAACAGTCAACATCAACTAGTTTTTGGAAAACTCTTTAAATGCTTTCATGATTAAAACTGAATCTTATATGGATAAGACTAGCAATTTCATGAAAAATACTGACGCTTTCATTAACAAAACTGAGATGTAGATGCAAAGTCAATGAGCAGCTTTGAAAGCATTGGAGACGCAAGTCGGGCAATTTGCTCAGATTCTAAATACAAGGCCATAAGGAGGTTTGCCCAGCGACACTGAGGTTGTTTGAGGAATGGTCCATGAACATTGTAAGTTGATAACCTCCCGAAGTGGAACAAAAGCAAATGAGTGACCCAACCAATCTAAGGGTAGTGATTCTATCTAGAATGATGTATCTAGCAACAATACCATGGAAGTCGTTGATGATGAACCCTCAGCAATTGCATCGGCTAGTCCATATGCCGTGGCAAGTCAATCCAAGAGATCAAAATTCCACCACCATTCCCACAGAGGCTGAAGAGGCAGAAACATGAATACCAGTTCAAGAAATTTCTTGACATCCTAAAGCAAGTCCGCATCAACTTGCCACTGGTTGAAGCAATAGAAAAAATGGCAAACTATGTTATGTTTCGTAAAGACATTGTCTTTAAGCGAACTAGGCTCAGAGAGTTTGAGACAGTTACTGTGATGGAGGGGTGTATGGCAATGTTACACAACCGTCTGCCACCCAAATTAAAAGATCCTGGCAGTTTTACAATACCTTGTGCAATCGACAATCACTATGCTGGAAAGGCATTATCCGATCTTGGTGCCAGCATAAACCTTATGCCAAAATCTGTTTTTCAAAGATTGGGCATAGGGAAGGCGAGACCCACTACAGTCATGCTACAGCTTGCGGATAGAACTTATGTGCATCCAAAGGGAAAAATCGAAGACATCTTGGTAAGAGTGGATAAGTTTATTTTCCCGCTGACTTTATTATCTTGGATTGTGAAGCAGATGAGTCCGCACCTATTATTCGTGGAAGACTGTTCTTAGCAATAGGATAGACATTGATTGATGTCGAACGAGGAGAGCTCACCGTGAGGGTGAATGACCAGCAAGTCACGCTCAATGTTTTCAAAACCTTAAAGCATGTTGATGATCCAGAAGAGTGCCAAGTCATTCAAGCCACTACAGAATTTAATTTTGACATAGAAGAGTATTGCCACGGAAATTTGCTTGCCAAGAAGGGAGAGCCTATAGAATCAAACACAGAGGCACAGAAAGAAGTGAAATGGATGGTAAGTCAACCAGGTAAAAGTTTTGAATTTCTTGATTATTCAAGTAAGGAATATAAACATGAGAAACCTTCCATTGAACAGCCCCCTATTTTAGAGTTAAAACCATTGATAGGGCAATTGAAATATGTTTACATGGGAACTAATAAAACATTTCCCGTAATTATTTCTTCTAAGTTGCAGCCTGAACAGGAAGAAAGGTTGATTGCCATGTTGGCGCTATACAAAAGGGCAATAGGTTGGTCAATTACAGATCTGAAGGGAATTAGTTTGGTAGTATGTATGCACAAGATCTTGCTAGAAGATAACCATAAAAACTCTATCAAGGCACAAAGGCGGCTTAACCCTGTCATGAAGGAAGTTGTGATAAAAGAGATCATCAAGTGGCTCGATGCCAATATCATATATCCTATTTTTGAAAGTGCATGGGTAAGTCCGGTACAATGTGTACCGAAAAAAGTAGGTATAACGGTGGTAAGTAAAGAAAACAACAAACTTATTCCAACTAGAACTGTCACTGGTTGAAGAGTTTGTATGGATTACTGCAAGTTAAATAAGGCTACTAGGAAAGATCATTTTCCCTACCATTTATTGACCAAATTCTTGATCGACTTGCAAGTAAATCTTTTTATTATTTTCTTGATGGATACCCAGGGTATAACCAAATCGCCATAGCACCGGAGGATCAGGAAAAGACGACTTTCACGTTCTCGTACATACGCATGTTGAAGAATGCCGTTCGGACTATGTAATGCCCCATCGACATTTCAGTGATGTATGATGGCGATCTTCCCTAACATTGTGGAGGATTTCCTCGAAATCTTCATGGACGACTTTTCAGTATTCAGAGACAGCTTTGACAATTGCCTTGGCAATTTAGAGAAGGTGTTGGCACGCTGTGAAGAAACTGACCTAGTGTTAAACTAGGAGAAGTGCCACTTTATGGTGGATGAAGGTATAGTAATCGGGCACAAGATCTCTTCAAAGGGAATTGAAGTAGACAAAGCCAAGTTGGACGTAATTGAGAGATTGCCGCCACCAAATTCAGTCAAAGGGATCCAAAACTTTCTCGGACATGTAGGTTTTTACAGAAGGTTTTTTCATAAGTTTTCTTTGATTTCTAAACCCTTGTGTAACTTGCTTGAACAGTACAAGGCTTTTAATTTTGATGAATCTTGTGCTAAGGCATTTGAAAGCCTTAAGAAGTAACTTGCCATGGCACCTATTGTTATCCCCTCTGATTGGACCTTACCTTTCGAACTCATGTGTGATGCAAGCGATTATGCGGTATGGGCTATTCTAGAACAACAGGGAGGTAAGATTTTCCATGTGGTATACTATGCTAGCAAAACCCTTAATAGTGCTCAATTGAATTACACCACGACGGAAAAGGAACTACTAGTTGTATATTTTGCATTTGAAAATTTTCGTTCCTACTTGATTGGGACAAAGGTAATTGTTCATACTGACCATTCAGAAATTAAGTATTTGATTGCTAGAAAAGATGCCAAACCTCGTCTAATTCGTTGGATATTGCTTTTACAAGAGTTTGACATTGAAATTAAGGACATGAAAGGAATGAAGAACCAGGTTGTTGATCATTTGTCAAGGCTGGATGGGGGCGATACAGACAATGACTCCTTGGAGATCCATGATGCATTCCCAGATGAGTAGTTTTTAAATGTCTCGGCAACACCCTGGTATGTAGATATAGTAAATTTTTTGGTTAGTGGTATTTTACCTTATGACCTTACTCACCAAGGAAAGAAGCGGTTCCGATATGATGCTAAGCATTATTATTGGGACGAGCCTCTATTGTTTAAATAATGTGCAGATCAAGTCATACGAAGATGTGTCCCTCATGAGGAATAACAAAATGTGCTTCGACAATACCATTCTTCACCCTACAGAGGTCATTTTGGAGGAACTCACACAACAGCCAAGGTTCTACACTGTTGTTTTTACTGGCCTACTCTTTACAAGGATGCTCATAATTTTTACAAAGGATGTGATCGTTGTCAACGAACGGGAAACATATCAAGGGGACATGAGATGCCATTGCAGAATATCCTTGAGGTCGAATTGTTTGATGTATGGGGCATCGATTTCATGGGGCCTTTCTCATCATCGTTCGGCAACCTCTATATCCTACTCGCCGTGGACTATGTGTCTAAATGGGTGGAGGCAGTTGCAGTTCCCAAGAATGATTCAAAGACTGTGCAACGGCATACCATCCACAAACTTTGAATCATTGCACAGTCTTTGAACCATTGCCAAGACATTGGAGCGCCTTGCTGTGACACATAAAATTGCCACGGCATACCATCCACAGACTAACGGGCAAGCTAAAATTTCTAACCGTGAATTGAAGGGGATCCTTGAGAAAGTTGTTAATCCTTCTCGAAAGGATTGGTCTTTGAAAATTGATGACGCACTCTAGCCTTACCAAACAACATACAAGACATCCTTAGGCATGTCTCCCTACAGACTTGTCTACGGTAAGACTTACCATCTGCAGGTGGAAATCGAGCATAAGGCCTACCGGGCTATCAAAACCAAGAATATGGATTGGGAAAGTGCAGGGCAGAAGCGTCTACTGGACCGAACGAAATAGAAGAGTTCCATGCCTTAGAATATGATAACACCGAGATCTATAAAGAAAAAACCAAGCATTGACATGACAAGAAGCTGTTGCCGCAACAATTCTTTCTAGGGCAATTAGTTATTCTCTTCAATTCTCAACTTAAGTTTTCCCCGGGAAACTGAAGTCAAGATGGTCTAGGCCGTTTGAGGTTGTTAAACCTTATTCCCATGGGGTTGTGGTGGTTAAATCGATAGTGGATGGGCACGAGTTCAAGCTTAACGGACAACGGTTGAAACACTATGTTGGTGCACTTGTGACTCGCGATAAGGAGACTGTAACCTTAGGAAATGCATGAAAATGCTCTTTCTAAGTGTTTTTAATTTTTAGTTTTTAATTTTGGAACTTTTATTTTATTTATTTATTTTATTTTCTGTTATATTTAGATTTTAGGATTTTATCCTTTCTTTTTAGTTGATTTAGTTGTTATCTTTATTTTATTTTGATATTTCCTTTATCTCTTTATTTTTATTTTTATTTCATTTTATCTTTATGTAATATTATCTTTTTTTTGTTTGAATTTTAGGATAAGAGTTTCAAAGAAGAAGGAGTTGGGCTTACGATAGAATTTCATTTAAATGAAGTCTATCCCTCAAAGTGGATAATGGGCTCAAATCTCAGCTATTTCAAAGGGATTTAATTACCCTTTTGACATTTTTTTCACCCAAAATTTTCTCCCTCCTATTCTACCCTAGCCGCACACTTGAACCAATCTCCGTCATTATTTTCACTCAACCAAACCTTTACTCAACCATTAATATTCTCATCTACACCATCTTTTACCCCTTTACTCTTTCATCTTTTGTCACTCTTAAGTCTTCTTCTCTTATTCCCTTTGTTTTTCTTTTCCAATCAAGAACCAAATAGCCATGGCCAAGAACCTCAAGACTATGCCCAAGACAAGTTCTTTAAGAGTAATTGAGCCATCTTTTCGCCGGTTTGCATCTCCGATCATTGAGAAGAGGACCTTGCCAAGTTTGCAAATCGAATGGTATGGGAAGAGCAAGGGTTCGAATATGATGTTTCCCTCAAGGACTATGGCCATGAAACTTCAATCTTCAAGATAATCGAGCACCATAAATGGCAAATCTTCTACGAGCAACCAAAACCGGGAAACATCTCATGGGTAAGGGAATTGTATGCGCATCTTTCTAATCCAGATAACCCTTGTGTTTATGTGCGTGGTAGGGCGATTCTTGTTGATTCCACTGCAATCAACGCTTATTTTGGGTTGTATATTGAGAAGGACAAGCATACGAGATTTGTTGAACACATCACAGCCGAGGAAGTGGAAAAGGTTTTCCAAGATCTTACTATAGAGGGAGCCAAATAAAATGACGGAGCCTTAAAGGGCACGGTAAATCGTATCTTGTTAAAACCCAAGGCCAAACTATGGAATAATTTCATAAAATCTAGTTTGATGCCTACTACCCATAATACCACTGTTTCTTATTCTCGTTTATTATTGCTTCATTCTATTTTGCACAAGCGTACTATTGATATTGGGAAGATAATTGTTGATGAAATCTATGTTTATAGTAAGAAGGATGTGAGCACTCTTTTTCCCCAATTTGATATCTCGATTGTGTGAAAATGAACATGTACCGACTGATGTTATGGAAAAGAAACTGACTGAGAGGAACGGGTGGTCCCGGAGCCAATGTTTGCGTTTGATGAGTGAGGAACCAACAAAAGAACCAACAGCTGGGAAAAAATCCTCTGTTCCAGTAACTGCCAAGGCAACCAAACATGTCGCGGCAAGTGCACATGCCACGGCAAGTATAGAAGGGATTGTCGAAATCCTCCTTCCTTTGACACAGCGGTTGGACTGGCTTGAAGAACGTCAATTGTTGTTTATGCATTACATGAAGGACCGTGACACAGCCTTGACGAGAGTGATCCTGAAGAATTATCCCGACGGTACTGTTCTTTTTCCCATATTCCCTCATGTACTACTTGCCCCGACATCTGAATATATGCATGTACCAAGTAACATTGCCAAGGCAACTAACATACCATAAAAGGGTAAGGACCCCATTGTTGAACCTTCTCGTACTGAATCTCTTCATAGTTTTTCAGATTCAGCTGACTCTATGACCGCACCAATGAAGTCTCCTCCTGCCTCGCCATTAAAATCTACAACGAAGCATAAATCTTCTGACCTAGAGGAGCCTCCCAAGGATGATGGACTTGGTAACGAGGCCGCGGAGGCTACAATTCAGGATGCACCACCAGCTTCGCGTCAACAAGCACCACAAGCCGGAAAGAGGACCAAGCAAATAGCTTGAAGGAAACTAGTCATTCAAGGTGATGACCTCTCCGACTAACTCATTTGCATTTCATTTTTTCTTTTTGTTTAATTTTGCATGCATTGGGGATAATGCTTCTCTCGAGTTTGGGGGGTTGTTTCACAGTTAGTTGCATTTATATTTTTGTTATCTCATGTTAAGTTGCATATGTTACTTGCCATGTCTATTACTTGATTAAAATTCCTAAACCTACTGTGGTATCCTATGATGAATTTTTGCCACTGCACTTACATGATAAAATATTAGATTTTAGGACTAGCATGAAGAGTACTTAGAATTTTGCTATGATGCTGAATATTTTGACACTGTTGTGACTTGTTGATTAAGGGAGACCTAGTGAACTTTAGGTTATTTAAAGAACATGGGTAAATTGTGCTAAAGGTGCCTAAAACTGGCTCTAGCCTTTGAATTAAGATAATTTCTTACTAGAGGTGCCCATCTAGCTCTAGTTATCACTCATCAAGAATCACTAGAGGTGCCTATCTGGCTCTAGTAGAAAAAAAGAAAGAAAAAGAAATTATGCTAGAGGTGCCTAAAACTGGCTCTAGCGGACTTAATTGCCCCGACAAATAATTCGATAAAACCTATTGTTCGCATAAAATCCTATTAGTTAACTTGTACACAACTACGCACACACATTTTCACTAGCATTGTAGTTCGATTTTGAGTAATTCTTCGTGCTGTCCAAATATCGAAAGGTAATCAACTTTTTGTGCCACAGTTCTAAGGCTTGAAGTCAGGAAAGAAGCATGTTTTTTTGTGGTAGAGGCTTTGGCAGGTAATTGTTAGTTCTTTGCATTGCTTAAGGACAAGCAATAGTTCAAGTTTGGGGGTGTGGTGAGTGTGCAAAAGTACTGTTTTTCTTGCTCTTTTTACTCATATTATTGTTAGACTTAGGCTCATTTTAGTTGCATTGATAGGCATTCATATATAGTTTTCTAGAGTCCTTAGTTAATGTGCTTGGTATTGCATTTCGTTGGTTTTTGTGGGAAAATCGCTGCTGGTGTGCTTTATTTTGTGCAGGGCTGGATTGTCGTGACAAGTGGAGATTGTCGTGGCAAGTAGGGGTCATTGCTGAAGGAGTTGCCATGGCAAGTAGGGGTCATTTCTGAAGAGGTTGCCGAAGTAGATTGTCGTGGCATAACTTGATAATTCTGGATAAATACAATATTATCCGCAACATTATCTAGATCGCAGGAGATAAAGCCCAGAATCAAATTTCAAATGCCTAATCAGATAAGGATAATATCTCCAGGGAATTCAAACGCATTTAAATCCTCCTCATCAACAACAAATCTAATCGCATCATCCCCTTTAAATAGAAGATCAAATCGTAGCTTTGAAAGGGGGAATTTTGGGGGGAATCAGATTCTAGAGAGAAGGCTGATCGCACACTTCATCTTCTTTATTTTTTACTTTATGTAATCCATGTTTGGGATTATTTTTATTGAATTTCCTTCTTCCCCAACCATGAACTAATTTAAATTGGCTGGGGTTATTTGGGTTTGTGGTTGTGATAAACGTTTGGATGGTTAGGTTTTTTGCAATTTAAATTCAAAGTTTGTTCATTCTTGGTTCTTAATTTTGATTTCGAGTGAATTGGGAGAGGATCTCGAGAGACATAAATTTGTCTATACTTGGCAAAGTTAGATTCAAGAAACGAATCAACATGATCTATATTCAACAAATCGTCGATGAAGATTAATCCACCTTAGGAATAAGGATTGGATTTTAATGGCTAATAGGAGCGTAGATCAGTTGTTGTTCACCCAAGGTTAACGCAGGGATGTATCACCAAGGCATGCACAATTAGCTAGTTCTTCGGTTAGGGATAATAAGATGACATTGAAGAACGCTTCGCCGAGCTTTGAAGGAAGGAACCCAGTTGCCACGATAATCAAACCAGTCCCAATTGCCATGGCATAATTTGTGACCTAGTTGCCACGACAATTCAACCGGTCTTAGTTGCCTTAGCAATTGAGTTGCCTCAGCAATCAATTGCCACGACAATCCGAACAGCCCTCACACCACTACTCACGATAACCCGGCATACTCTTTTATTCGATTACTTTCTTCATTTATTCTACTAGTGTAATTATTTTACTTGTTACTTCCAAACACCTATCATTACTATTCATTTATCTTTTTAGTGCAAGAAGTTAAAAATCAGAGTTTCACCAATCCTTGTGGAGACGATATCTTTACTATACTATAACTTGCTACGTGTATACTTTCACCATTTGCGTAGCGCTCAAAACACGCAACAATCATAAACATCAAGCTTTACACCCAAGCTTTATCCCTTGAATGGGAGTGAAACGCCACATACCCACGTGAGTAGCCCTCTACGGGTCGGTAATTCACTTCCGGAATCTACGCCTTTTGACACATGAGCATCCCTCCATGTCACTAGGTCGTGCTTTTCCTCAAGTCGAATCCAATTTGCAAGCTTGTAATGGGCCAGAATTTGGGTTCTTGATACCTTAGTAGGTAATAAGATAGGTTCGAGTACCCTTTCGGAACCAAACCCACATGTATGAGAACTTAAGAAGCCTACCCCCATTAGAGCCATACGGATAACAATCGAACTAGAATTCAAGTTGACTAGGCCATTTTGGTTTGTATTTAACCATTTATTTTATTAATTTATTTATATGTTACTAATCCTTTTTATTTGTTTCCTTGTTTGATTATTTTTGTGTATTCATGTCACATTCATTTGAAAGGTTATTCGAGAACAGTTCAAAATTGAAAGCTTTCATAATGGAAGAAAGAGGCCATAACATCAAGTTAGAGAATTTCAAAGATCGAGACTGCTCAAGAAGTTGAACAAAGCCTAATCTAGATGTACATTATATGGTAGTCCTTTTTCTCGTTGTAATGGGACTCAATCTTCATTATGAAAAGTTGTCTAACGAGAATGTTCATCGATCAACATTTTTGCAGTCATTTGTGCATTTTCAATTCTTTGCTTTCAATCATTTATTTTTTGTTGATTCACATGCATTCTATTCATTTATAAGGAAGTCAAGTTAACTGTGGAAAATGTTGTGGCGGTCAGTTTAAGCCGCAACCATTCCGCACTCGTACAACATACGTTCTCAATCAAGAGTCGTGGAAGATAGATTGGCTAATGTTGAGAAGTCGCAGAGGGACATCGAGGAACGCTTGAGTAGTATCGAGTCAAGGATCAAAAAATCTTAGGAAGAGATCATATCCCGTGTCACCGTTCTGTTAGGAAAAAGGGACGCTGGAAAAGACCATATTGTTGATGAATAGTCTAATGTGGAGGACCTAGGTGGAAACACATCTTACACGAAGGCTCAACCGAAAGGGTCAGTTTTGAAAAAAGTCCACATAGTCGGGGCATATGCCAACAATCCAGTCAACGTGGGGCATAGTTTTGAGAATGATGTTGATGCAGAAATCCCAGACTTGAATTTGATGAATGAGATAGAAATGAGACTGAAGAGGGAGTTTGAAAAGAAGTTCGAGGAGCAATGCCTCCAAATGGAAGAAAGAGTCAGCTCTATGTAAGTAACCGATGACTACGAAATTGATGAATATGAATTGAGCTTCGAATCTGATTTGGTCTTCCTGCCTAAATTCAAAATGCCAAATTTTGAGAATTATGATGAGACCACTTGTCCTTCAGCCCACTTGACTATGTATTGTCATAAAATGGTGGCACACTTGAATAATGAAAAGCTTCTCATTCATTGCTTCCAGGATAGCTTGATCGGGGTAGTTGCCCATTGGTACGCATAGCTAAGCTGAAAAAATGTGAAGTCATGGAAGGATCTATCAAGAATCTTTATTGACCAATATAAGCACGTGAATGACATGGTCCCAAATAGGATATTGCTTCAAGGGTTGACTCAGGGGCAAATGAAAATATTAGATAGTATACCCAAAGATGGAGGGACATCGCGGCGCAAGTTTAGCCGCCCGTCATGGAAAGTGAAATCACCCGCCTGTTTGTGGACACACTGCAAATTCCACTCTATGAGAAGATGATCAACAACATATCCTTGGGATTTGCCAAATTGTGAACATGGCGGAATCCATTGAGGCTGCTTTCAAGAGTGGCAAGCTCAAGACTGGGGAAATCTGCAAAAGTACCTGAAGAAAAGAGACAATGAGGTGAGCAATGTGAACACTTACCGCCCGAGAAACGTCATGATCGCACCAAGGCTAGCAACAACCAGCTTATAAGGACCCGATAAAAGAGATCTTAGAAAGAAAGAAGTTTTCACTCCCTACCCATAACTTACAATGAGTTATACCCTAAGCTTTTCGAGGCAAATTTGGTTCGTCCTTATCACCTTACTCCAATGCAACCTCCTTATCCATCATGGTACGACCCTAAGGCTAAGTGTGAGTATCATGTGGGGATCGCCGGGCACAACATCAACAATTGCAAAGCATTTAAGAGAGTGGTTCAGAATTTGATCAATACTGGAGTCCTGCAGTTTGACACGCCAGATGTGACAACAAATCATTTGCCTAATCATGGTGGCCACTAAAGAGTTATGCTCTTCTGAGAAGTTGAGGGACTAAATAGTCATGATCGGCCCCAAGTTGCCGAAAGCTTTAGATGCATCTTACCTTTGTCTTCTTCTTAGATGTCAGTTTGCATGAATGTCCTTACATTTTCTGTTTTAAATCAACCTTGCTTCTTTTGGCCCAGAAGTAGCAATGATCTTTTGTAAAGGAAACTTGTCATGTTTGCGGATTTCTTATTTCAATAAAAAAGATGCATTTTGTTAAATCATGAGTATATGTATATCCTTTCTTACCTCTGAAGGTCTTTGGATATCACATGCCTGTTGTGATATTGATTCGAATGCAAAGATCAATCGAATATTGTGATCACGATGAAGTATGATTTCTTGCTCAGCCCGCTTGGTCAGTAAAGCGCGAGAAGCAAGACTACTACTCCTTTGATAATTTTTTATGATAAGAAAATGTCCTAGGGAAGACCGTTGGAGTTTCTTAAATTTCAGAATTCATCTAACACTTGAAAAAATAAGAAAAAATAAATAAAAATATCTATATAAAAAATCTATCAAGAAACGAATAATTGATGGAGTTGTGGGGAAGAACAAATCTAATAAGGAACTAGATTCCACTTGTTCAATATCCTAGCATCAGAGATAAATCTTTAAAATCAATGAACAATTGAATAATTCTCGGAGCATCCTGATAGAGCTGTGGGGGGAAGAACAAATCTAATAAGGAACTAGATTCCACCTGTTCAATACCCTAGCATCAAAGATGAATCCTTGAAGACACTGACACAATCTTAATTGCAATTAATTTTTAATTTATGTTTACATCCCAAATTCTCAAAAGGATGATTATAAGAGGAGAAAAAATGTTGAGAACTAGAACGAGTAGTTTTCAAATGGATCAAGCAAATACCATAATCATGAGGATGAACTGAGCCATTTGAGAAAGATATCACAACTTCAAATATCGCTACAACATTTAAAGGTAAGCCATTGATCATCAGGGGTTGAATCTGAGACACTCTCGCATTTATATCCAAAGAATCTTGTTCTTTTTCTTTTCTTTTCAAATTTTGGGTTTCCAAGTCTTGTATATTAATTTAAAAATGCATCATTCATTAAAGTATCAGTTAGCAAACTGACCCTTTTTGAATAAACAAAAAGATTCTTTTAATCAAAAATTGATTTCAAACTGCAACATTTTTTATACAAATGAACATCTTAGGTCGACAAAGATTGATAAAGCCCAAATATAAAGGGGCATTTTTGTGATACGAGAAGACAAGGTGTCTCTTGAAGGAATGAGGGGCCACTCTGTATACAAAATAGGGAGATCTTCTACACTTGAGAATCCAAGTCAGAATTGATGAGAAAACCTTTAATCTAGTTATTTGACGAAGAGGTCAAAGTTTTGCTAGCAAAGAGAGAATAAGAATAAGCAACCAAATTTTTGGAGCAAAAATTTTTTGGGGCATAAAGATGACAAATCAGTTGAAATACTTTTGAGACAAAAATTAAGCAATTGAGCAAATATCAAGAAGAACATAATGAATCGAAACTTTGAAAGGTTGAACCCGAGTGTAAGATGGGGTATTCTAGCCGCATTGGAGCCCTAGTGAAGAAACAAGATCGAATTTTTTAGTGAATTTCATTAAAGAAGAAGTCTTGCTCAAGTAGGCCTCAATTGGCATTCATTCATTCATGCATCATATAGTTAGACATCCCTAGGTTATGAGGCATGCTAACATATGCTTCAAATCATGTTATCTTTTTTTACAGGTATTCAAAGATAAAAAAAAGGGTCCTAATTTGTAACTTCGCAATGGAAGAAGTAGATTCCAGCAAGATCTCAATTCATGCTTTCGTAAACCAAGCAAAGATTTTGGTCCATGACCTCGTGAGAAGTGGATCATAACAAAGAATCAAGAGTTATTAATGAGAAGAACTTATCCAGTAAGAATCGAGGGTTCCTGATGAGAAGAGCCTGCCCAAAAGATTCCTTATGCTACTTCAAGATCTCCACCAAAGCCCTCGGTGCATGGTTTCATTTTTGAACGGTCAACCTTCAGTATCAAATGTTAATCTATAAGTAGCCTTCAGTGCTCGACTTTAACTTTCCAGCCATCAGTAAGACCTCCAGTGCATGGTGAGCCGGACCATCAGTAAGACCTTTAGTTCATGACTTTAATTCTCTAAGCCATCAGTAAGACCTACAGTGCATGGCGAGCTAGGTTGTCCGCAAATCCTTTAGTGTCAGACTTTCATTTTTTTTGGCCAGCAGTAAGACCTCCAGTGCATGGTGAGCCGGAATGTCACTAAATCCTTCAGTGTATGACTTTGATTCTCTAAGCCATCAGTAATACCTTCAGTGCATGATGATTTGGGTTATCCGTTAAGCCTTCAGTGCTCAATCTTTAATCATCCAAACTCTTAATACTACCTTCAGTGTTTGGCGATTCTGACCGTTAGTAAGACTATTTGTACAAGTCATCAGTAAGACCTTCAGTGCATGGTGATTTGCGTTGTCAGCAAAGCCTTCAGTGCTTGACCGTTAATCTCTTGAACCATCAATAAGACCTTCAGTGCATGATGATTCAAACTCTAAACAGGGAAGTGGGAAAATTAGTGACTCTAGTCTTTGCTCTATATCCTTGTTAACACAAGAATGAGCAAAGAGGAGCAGCTGTAATTACTAATTTTGTCCGAGCACTTTTATATTCTAGTTTATAACTTGGGCTCTTTTTTTCTATTTAATCTCCTATCAATACTAATTTATATATAAATTTTTTATTATTATATTATCACCCTTATTAAATATTGTTAGTGTTATTATTGTTTTTTTATTATGGTTATATGTTATAAAAAATCAAAAAAAATGTATCATTAGTATTAGTATTTATTATATTATTATTTTTGTTGTTGTTAGCTATATTATTTACTACTGTTACTATTATATTATTATTATTATATTATTAGTATATTATTAAGCAAAAACAAAAAAAATTAATAAATTATAAGCCTAAGTTTGTTTAAAGTCAATTTACAACACATGAAAACCCAAAAAATATTATACATATACACAAGGCCCGTTACGGGCTCAAACATAAACCCTAATTACAATCTGCACTAATGGCTTTTTTTCTTCTCTTCTACGCCGCCATCTCGCCACCGTCATATCAAATCAAATCTGAGGGTCTAAGATTAATACAGGGAAGCTTCTGGAGACACCACACGCCCACGCGTCTGTGCAATTTGGCTCTTCAGTTGTCCACACGTGTGGAGCTCAGCCCTTGGCTCTTTAGTAGCCCTCCACACGCACGCCTGCCCAGCTCCTCGTCAGGATTTAGATCGCCCCAACCGACCATCTCTACCAAGACTAGCCACCATTTGTCCCTGCATCTGGGTAAAAGAACCGTTGTCCATCCCTCTCTAGTGGCCACCTCATACACAAACACAAATGTCAGAAGCAATCCAAAAACAAAAGGCAAATTTTAGAGAAACTTAGAGCCAACATTTGCAAGACCTGCATGAATCCGGGCAAAATTTTCAGAGCTATTTCATTTTCTTTTTTTCTTTTTAATCGTGTAATACTGGTATAAATCAAACCCAACATATCTTGTAAATGATTGGGGGGATTTCCCAAAATCAATACAAAGAAAAAGCATTTTGGGAATTTTCATATCAATAGAAAAAAAAGCAAAAAAGGAGACAGGTTTTGAGGTACATTCCAGTTTCCCCTTTGCATGCATAAGAAATGAAAAAAAATGTAGGGTTTGAGAGTTTTACCTTCGCCGCACCGCTTCGGTTTTCCAAATGCCCAAGGCCCTTGGGGAGGTGTAGATCCTCTAGTAACAAACCTTAAACCCTTAGGGTTTCATGGTGAACCAGTGAGGGAAACCGAAGTTTTGGTTTCCAAATTGAAAAGGGGGATCTACTTTCACGAAAAGGGATCTTTATCGTTTTTGTTTTCACGGAAAAGTTTTTTATTATTTTTTAAGAGAGTTTAGGGATCTGAGTTTAAAAGGTGAAAACGGGTTTCTTGGGTCATAGTTTGGTTTTTTTAGCACCGGTGAGTGGCGGCCAGCGGTGGTCTACGACAGACAATACGACGGAGGGGCTGCCAAATTCTAGGTTCTTCCCCAGATTTAAATGAACATTCAAAGATGTTCACGTGAATTTCAGGGGTTTTCGGGTGTTAAAATTGGTTTTTGGAAAATAAAGTGAAAAGAGAGGGTCAACTCTCAAACTTTTGGGTTTTATACTTTGTATAAAATAAAAAATGGTTTATTTCCCAATTAAAAACCCTCCACTCGTTTTTTATTTCCACTGCAAGGGTTTTTGCATTTTGAAACCACACCTTTGGTCCCCCAAAGTTTCCAAAAAATTGCAATTTGATCCCTTTATTTTACTCAGATGTCATTTTTAAATGGTTTTATTGCTTTGTAGTCCCTCAGTACTTCTGAAATACCTTTATCAGCCATTCCATTTTTCTAAATCACACTCTAGGTCTCTGTTTTTTTAATTTGTCTTCAATTTCGACCTCCGGTCTAATTAAATTAGATTTTCAAATGGTGAAAACCTCTTTTGAACCATCAAGCTGTGTTTCCTTTTTAATTTCGTCCCTTGCCGAAATTTGCTTCCAATTTAAAAGGTTTATTTGCGTCTGCGGTCCCTGCAGTTCAAAAGTGTTTTAATATGACCCCTTTCTACTTTTAAATCTATCTTCAGAGAGAAAAATATCCATTTTGGTCTCCGAGGTCTTCGAATGTTTTCATTCTAGCCTTTTTTTAGTGGTTAAATTTCCCTTTCAACACCTGTTTTCAGTTTGGTTTTGCTCTGCCCCTTTATTGCATTGCATATTTATATTTTTTCCCTTTATTGCTTTGTATGTTTACTTTCAAGCTTTTTTTATTTAGCCCTTATTTACTTATTTTGCTTTACTTTCGAATTTGGCGTGTTTAATTCTTGTTAGTTAGTAAGCCTTTAGGGTTAGTTTTAGGGTCTTAAAATTTAATTTAATCAATTTAAATTATACCCTTGGCTTATTGGGGTGCAAATTCAAATTGATTAGGCTAATTTTAGGTTTAGGTTAGTTGAACCCTTAGCTAGAATTAGGTTTTAAAATTTAATTTAAGTAATTTAAATTATGCCCCGGCTTATTAGGGCGTAAGTTTAAATTAAGTAAATTAAATTCAGGATTAGACTAGTCAAAAACTTTAGGCTTTTGGTTCGAAATATTTTAATTAATTTAAATTTATCCTTGACTTATTAGGATGAACGTTAAATTAATTGAATTAATTGTACCACCCCTTAATTATCTTAGGATAAAATTGACACTTGGCTTAGATGGAAACCTAATAAAATCATGATTATTATTTTGCTTAATTTTGAATAGTGTCATTGGCTTAATGGGACGCTAGTTTAAAATTAGTCAAATTAATTATTTTGATTCAACATAATTCATAAAACGTTAGAGTTTTCTAGATTTTAGGATTTAATTAATTTAGGGTTAATATTAGACTAACCTAGTTAATAATTAGATCATTAATTTAATCTTTCATAATTTGGGCCTTTTAGGTTCGAACTTTAGTGGGCCTAGGGCTTAATTCCAAGTTTTTCTTCCTTGTTATGCATTTTAATTCATTCATATGACTTTAACATTTTAATTAAACATGTTACTAATTAATTGACTTAAATTCTAAAAAATGAGGTATTTCTTAATTCCGGTATTTGTGTCATAACAGTCCCGACTCAATGGATGTTGACCGAGTATTTGAGTTAATTGTTATCGTCTGAAGGTAACTTTAATCTAAATTAAAAGTTGGTAAGTCATAACATCGTTATTAAATGCTTGCATCAAGCATAAAGGTGAGGTACTTGACTCGAACAGTAAATTAACACGGCAGTCGGTCTTATTCAATGTCGGTTTAATCTACGATATGATGTATTGTCGCCCTTATTAATTAAACGTTTAATTAATTCAAACCACCAATTTGACAAAAGCCCATTTAATTAAAGCATATATCCAATTAAGACCATTTAATCAAATTTAATTTAAATCTCAGTGATTTCCTTCTATTCAAAGCAACATATATTTTGGTACCGATTTTCAAGCGTGATGGGGGTGCTAATCCTTCCCCACATGTAACCAACTCTCGAACCCATTTTCAAATTAATATCTGGTTTTATGGTGTACGACCTAGCTTAGTGGCCGGTGGTGACTCCAACCAAGTTTTATTTTCAAAAATATGATAGAATTCCCCAAAAATTCAATTTGCCCAAATTTTCAAAAATTTTCAATTTTTGAAAAAAAAAACTTATTTTTCTAGCAATTTTGATTTTCAAAAGGGTGGTCGCTACTATAGTCCTGTAGCGAAGGTCTCGCTAAATAAAAACGATAATATTTTTTGAAATGTTTTTTTTCAAAAGTGTTTGTGATATTTAAAAATATTTATTCCGCAGGGTTTACAAAAAAACCTCATAAAAATGGAGTCGCCACCGGCCACTTAGGTAGGCCGGACACCACAAAACCAGAGATTCAAAAAGACAGGGTTCGGGAGTCGGTTACGGATGGGGAAGGATTAGCACCCCCACACCGCCCAAAAAATTGGTACTTTAATAATTACCGCTTTATTAATATTGGATTTTCCGGATTAAAGTGGCGATTATTTTAAATTTCAGTCATAATTGCGAATATATTTTAAGGGTCCCGTTATCCGAGAATAAACGCCCAACCACTATCACTACGCTTGATACTGGCCCCATTTACGCTCGGATAAAAGGACACCGCATTAACAATTTATATCTCGATATGCAATCTTAATGGCAAAAACATAAAACATGACAAATCATTTAAATATAATAAATATTAACATACCGGAACATTAGTTTGTCATGAATGATATTTTAGACTAAAGCATGTATATATATACATATTACTCCAAACAAGAGATAAAAACAACTATCATATGTCAAAATAATAAGGCAGAATAAATATATATATATATACGAACAAATATTTCAAAAAGACATGCATACTGGTAATAAAACATATTTCAACATATACGGGTCAACATATCATAAAAAAGGGTAAATATACTAACATGTAGCCCTAGAAAATAAGAAAGCTCACACACATACAAAATACAGAACATGCCATATACGAACCGATTAGAACATAATATGCTTGATATGAATAGCCAGATGAAAACGAATATCATACTTGACACATATATATACATATAAACATAAAATGAGTCATATACGAGAGACATAAAATGAAATAATATCCACATATACGAGTATAATTCGAACAATAATATTTACAAAGAAAATAGGACTGAAATGAAAGGAAAATGAAAATCAGTGGCAGAAATTAAAGAGCAATAACATGTAATTTAGGGACGAAATTGAAAAACAAATAAAACCTACAAAGACCAGAGTTGTAATTATACCAAGGGGCAGACTCAAAATGAAAATTTCAAAAACGCGGGGTGATTAAGGGCGTAATTTTACCATTCGTGAGCTGATCGTGTAATTTAGTGACTAAATTGTGACTTTTGGAAACTCGGAGGGACTGGGATCTGAATTATACCATGCGGCAAGACAAAAATGAAAATATTGAAAACGCGGTGGGATTAAGTGTGTAATTTACCCATTTAGCAAAATAAAAACAACTATAAAAGCCCCCTTTTAAGGCCGAAATCAAATTTTCGGCCATTTGTTTCATTTTCTAATTTTTCTGGGTTTTATGTTCTTCGTTTTCTCTCGTTTATTCATATAATACCCAGAATCCGGCGGTCGGCCGCCGTATTCTCCGCCGCCGGCCACCGCTAACCTGCGCCGGTGGACTTCCAAAATACACCAAAACCTTCCTCTTGTCGTCCTCAATATGAATCATTGGTTGGATTCAGAGGATCCCCTTTTGTTTAGCCTAGATCTAAGAAATACGAACCCAAAAATATATTTTTTTAACTCAAAACGAGACCACAAGGGGTCTTCCCTTCCCTTTGTTCACCAGATCTGGCTTGTAGAAGCCGAAAGGCTTGTCACAGAGGAAGGGAAGACCCACGGACAAAGCCGGTAAGACTTCTTTACTTGTTTTCTTTTTATTTTCTTTTTGTACTTCGTATATGCATGCAAAGGAAACAGATAAGAAAAAGAGACAAAAGATTACCACTAGACTGCCTTTTGATTATCTTGGCTGGTTACAAGTTTGGTTTTTTACAAAGCTTTCTGTTTCTTGTGTTACTACTCTCTCTGCTTTTTTTTTTGCTCGCTCCTCTCTCTAAAAAATCCCGTTACAACAGCCCCATTTCATATATACCACTATCTCTGTATTTTGGTTGCAACTTGTATCCTCTTTTCCAGATCTGACATTTGCTTGTTATCTTTGGCATAATCAACGCTGGGATCAATATCGGCGCGGTGGCGGTGTGGTCATTTCTGCCGAGAGGCGGGACGCATTTTCGGCCGTTAGATCGATCCGATCTAACGGTCGAGATGGCTTGAAGAACGATCGGCCCGGATGAAGCCTCGATCCGATGAAACGGCTTCGATTTCGCCACGTGGAGCACCGCAATGAGGAGTCGAACGCGTGGATCTTACGCGCGCGTGGGATAATAAAGCGTCCGCTGTGGACCACACGCGCGCGTGGCACTCGAACGGTCCATACGCGTGGAGTACGCGCTGGCGTATATTTTAACCTTCATTGCATCGTGGCCGTTGGATCGATCTTGATCCAACGCCCCATAGTTACCGCACATTGTAAATTAGATAGGATTGAGTTGGGCCAAATGGGCTTTGTAATTGGATTTTTGTAATTGGACTCGGACTCTTTACTTGGGCTTAATATATATATTTAAATTTACATTTAGTCAGCCCACTAATAATAATAATAATTATAACAACTGTACATGTACATACGAAAATATATATTTCATATTATACGGTCATTAATTAATAATATTCTAGTATCCATATGTATAATTAATATGGCATCTACATACGCTTATACCCTAGATACATACGTGACATACATACAACCCTAATACGTACACGTAGCTTATACATGTACACACCTTATATTAGTAACATTCACATAATAAACATACATGCAATAGTAATACATTTAAGTAAAAATGAGTGATTACAAGTCCTCCTAAGATCTTGGAAAGAAGAAAACTTTTTAGCTGACCAAGTTAACTTGGATTAGGGAATTTTGGCGACCACATGTGAAAAAGGGGAAGAATATTGTGCAATTTATTACACTTTATTTCGTTGTTCCCTTAATCATTATAACCGTACTCTCTCTCCTACTTTTTCTTTTACCACTTCCCTATGACCGTCACACGTCATTCCTCTATTCCTCGTGCTGCCTAACCCTTCACTTTCCAACTTTACGAAACTGTCAGCACTTATGTTGATTTTCCCTTCCATAATAACATAAACTTTTCCTTCATCCGTTCCCCAAACCCAACATATAAGAGAACTAATCCCTTTTCAGAAGCTAGATTGCCAATTTCCTTCTCTGAAATCCTAACAACTTTTCTCTCTATTATCCTCCTTAGCCTTTCTTTTGCAAAGATGGTTCGCCAACTTATCGTTACCTGCAGAGCCCATCAGCTTTCTTGCCAAGAGAGGAGCCCTGGTCCTCCAACCTCTCTATCCCCAACATCGTCCTCTTCTGACCCTGTATCTGATGATTCTAACGATACCAACCTTTCCGATGAACTGCTAGACTATAATCTACACCCTGACCAATTCTGCAACTGCTACGAGCAAATGTGCAACCAAGAATTCATCATGGAAGAAGTGTTGGAGTTTAGCCCTACCTATCGCTACAAGTTGGACGTTGTAGTGCTCGATGTCATAACCACACATGGTTGGGAGGACTATATCCGCTAACTAAGACCAGTCAATGTTAACTGGGTGCAGAAGTTTTACACTCACGTTAGCCAACTTGGTAATAGATGGGTGTACGTTTGGAGGAAGAAGATGGAGTTCTCAGTGGCCTTGATTGCTTGTCACTACCATTTCCTAGTGGTAGGAGGCAACCATGGTAACTTTGTGGCCAACTCCACTAGCAAAACATATACCCAGGTTCTGCGAGACCTTTGTGTCACTGGAACCAAATGGGTGAAGAAGATGTTGAATGCCAGGTCGATGCATTGCGAGCAGCTCAAGCCAGACTCCAAGTTTGGATTCACTTCATCAACAACTGCCACCTATCGACAAAAAATCATTCCACCGTCTTATGCCGACAGTTGATGCTTCTCCTGGTTACTGAGAGCGGCATTGATCTATATGTACTGATCTACGAGTCGATTATGGTGAGGGTGGCCTCGCAACGGAAGTACAAGGACTTGCCCTTCCTTAACCTTATCATAGCTCTTTGTAAGAGGGCCCGCGTAGACGAATAGGGGATGATTATATCCTCGAAAAACTAACATGGATACTTCTGTCTCGAGTGATAGAACTAAAAGGCCTTGGTGGCCAAGCCAGCACATCAACTGCCCCAACGCCAGCTCCAGCCCTAACCCCTCTACTCAGGAATCTATCGTTAGTTTTTTAGGGCCTTATTTCCTATATGTCCAAGAACGAGATATGGTCTTGCAATCACTTTTCAACAAGATTGTCCCACCTTTAATGGTGGCATTTCCAATGTTGTTGCTGCACTACCTCGCCGCCTCTATCGCACATCCTACAGCTACACCACCACCCTAACGGTGAAACCACAATGGTAGAACACCCACCAACTTGCCACGCAAAAGAAGGCAACCAGATACTACTGCTCGTGCCTCAAGTCGCCCTAGCAAAACGGCAAAATCTTCTCGGGACAAAGGCAAGGGTATCATGATCCGAGAACTTTTTCCATCATCCCAATAACTCCTTGAGTAACAATTTTTTTTTTGTTTTTCATTATTGCATTTTTAATTTTTCATTGCACGTTTGATTTTTGGTTTTTGTTTTCTTTTTGTATTGGGGACAATTCTTCTCTCAAGTTTGGGGGAGTACTATTCCTTGTATATATTAGGTATTTTTAAAAAAAATAGGAATGTAAATAGCCTAGTCATTTTTTAGGGTTCCCTTTGCTATGGTTCTATTGAACTGAAACTGTTCCTGCATTGATGATGATATTCCTATGATGTATCTGCGCTTAAATGTATTTTGCAATGTGTTAAGATCTTTAATGATTTGAACTTAGGGTTGAAATTGATGTAGTTATAACTCTCACGTTGCATGCTCTCTAAAAGCTTAAGAAGCCTAAGTGAAATTCTAGGTCGACTCTCTGATGTCGTAGCATAATTTGTTGATAATGGACTGAATGCTCAATGTTGCAACAAAAGGCTTAAATCAAACTCTTAGAAAACTGAGAAAACAAGATCAAATTAAATGTTAAACTCGATGCTAAAGGCAAACTGTTGAGGGACACTCTAATATGCATCTTGCTAGCTTAGTACACTAGGTGAGTTGTGTTTGCTCTATTTAACTTTCCTGGTAGGAACAGTAGCATAGCATAAGAGTGAAAGTTTTCATGGGATGACTCTGCTTGTAAGGCTCGGGGATGGGTTGTTTGCTCCACTCCATCTTCAAGCCTGAAGAGTAGTTATGATAAGATGAAGCCCCACTGATACAATTTAATGAACTTAAAAAGAATTAAGGGAGTACAATAATTTTCTTAAAAGAAAAAGAAAATGCTAGGGCAACAATAGCGAGCAATCCTTGAAATTTTCTAAGGTCATTAAGTGATGATTGAATGTAACACAGCACACACTGAACCTATAGTAGAATTGATCCTATGAACAAATCTGTGAGCTTTGTTATATTGTATATCTTTATTTTTTAGGGTTGAATTGATGTTGTAGCGTGTTTTGGAACTTTCGAAACCATGGCCTAGTTGGAACCTTGGAAACAATAGGATGTTTTTAGTTTATAGTCTACTTGGAGCCATTGATACAATGGGTATTGTCCTTAGGTTCTTATCTTTAGTACTTAGGCTATTTTGCATTGCTTGAGGACAAGCAACAATTCAAGTTTTGGGGTATTTGATAACTACATAGATAACCTATATTTTGTGCCCTTTTTACTTAGCTTTTGTATGTGTTTAAGCCCATATAGTTGCATTTAGGTTTAGTTTGCATGTAGTTTGCATAGAGCTAACAAGCCTGCGCTTAATTGATATATATTGATGCTTTTAATAGGGAAGGTAGTCATTTTAGTGGTGCTTGTGTAAGAAGCTATCAAGGCAGTGCAGCGCTGGAGCATTCGAGTGGCAGCCCTCTCGTGACTAGCAGACAAAGCAAAAGAGTTGGAGATGAACTCAGACTTTTGGGCATATGTGGACTTTCATCTAATTTGGACTCTCAATGAATGAAGCGGGAAAGCAAGATCCTTATTAAGAGGCTTCGTGCGCTTTAGGGTTTCCAAACCCTAGCTTTGTCGCATATATAAAGAAAACTTGGGCAAAAAACAAAGAGAGCTTGATCTTAGACGATAGCCCTTACTCTTCACTATCGGAGAACCATCAAAGTTGAAGGTCTAGAGGAGTCTTCACACGACGATAGCCATCGAGAGAGGCTCAAGGCGTGCGGGACCTGCAATACAGTTAGAAAGCTTGGATGAGAACGTCGAGGACACTTGATTCTTTAATTTTCCTTGCTTGATAAATTGCCATGTTCTTTAATACTTTTGGTATGGATATTTTAGGCTCAGACATGAGCTAAATACTTTTGTTGGGTTTATTTTCTTTAGGATATTATGTTTTAATTACTTGATTAATGCTGTAGCATTTTCCTTTATCTATTTAGTTCATTGTCCTTCATGCTTAGTTATTGTAAGAGCTATTGAGAGAAGCCTTTTAACTATTTATCTATGGCTGAATATTGAGAGAGTTAGGTTATACAAACGTGAACAGTATAGCTTAAGCCGTCAACTTAGGTTCTAACCAGGCTTAGATATAAGTTTAGGATTTCAGCGACTAATAAGGGGAACTTGAATAGATAATAAAGTTGTTAGGGTTTACGCAGACTTGCATTGCCATAGCATCCTTGTTATCAACTTCTAGGTATCGAGAGAGTGAAGAAGTTAATTAGAAAACCCTGTCGAATAGGTAAAGACATAATTGGTTAACGCAAACATGTATCACCAACCGCTATAGAATTTGAAGAGTAATTAGCATAATTCTTAGGTAACAAACCCAGCTTCAATAATCATCTGAATATCTGCTACAACATTTGTTTGTCTTTGATCATTGCTATCTTTCCTTTTATTGCAATTAGTTCGATAAACCATCTTCAAACCATTATTTGCTTACTAACTTTTAATTACAATTGCCTTGAAGTTATTGATATAATCTTTGTGGGTTCGACACTCTAATTTATCACTTTATTACTTGATCGACGAGTATACTTGATCTTAATTGCATACCTATTTTGCAAGCATCAGTGAGCGTGATGGTTTCTATCTCATTCAGCTTCTTCTTTTTGGAAAAAAGCTCTTTCATGAACTTTCCATAATTTGGAATTTGAGTAAGAGTGCCCATCAAAGGAATTTGCACATTGAGTTGTTGCAAAGTATCCAAGAATAGTGGATATTGTCTATCATGTTCATTGTCCTTGAATCGTTAAGGAAAATGTTATACCCCAAAGTACGGTCTAGTAGAATATTATCCTTGATTACTTTACAAATATTATGATCTATTTTGTAATCTTGTTTAATTAGAAGTTAAGGACCAAATTGAAGAGAAATAAAGATCTAGTGCTTGAAATTAATGGACCAAATCATAAAGCTTTATTGATGTATGTTTGCATGCTAATAAAATTTTAAAGTGTGGCTATTACATGTGTCCACGAATTAGAGAATTGGAAGAGAGATTCAGTGATGAGATTTAGGGGTCATCTCTTTCATATTCTTCTTTCTATTGATCGAGTTTGGAGAGTAAATAAGAGATTTCACCATACTTGGAAGCTTTGGTGCAATCAGATAGATTCCTCTTGTGAATGATTTCTTTTAGCTCAAGGTAAAAGCTTTTTACCTTCTTTTCTATATTAAGACTAGTATGTTGGATGGAATGTTATGTTTTGTTATGTATGTTATGGAGATTTTGGTTGTTAGAAACATAATATATATATATATATAAATGTGTGATTTCCTTTAAGCTAGCTGAATGATATATCGATGATATCTGTGATTTTAAGAGTTTATGTGTATAAATAGTATTGTTAAACTTCTAGTGTGAAATTCTATGAATCTAAATAAGTTGGGTATTCGATTGAATTTGATATGTATGCTACCATGTGTAAAATTGATTTTATATGTATCTTGTTAAGAAAATAACTCAATTGGGGACTGTTTTTCAAGTAAAGAGGTTGTTTTGCACCAAAATAAGTAATTTTGGATTGTTTTGGTCATATAGGAAAGCATAAGTATGTATATTGGACTACCCTATTTCATTAAAATAAATTAGGACTGTTTTGAAGTATTCAAAAATAAATGTTATTGTAGGTACCATTTTACACCGATGAAATAGCTAATGGACGGTTTTTGTGTGTGTGTGTGTATATAATATAAATATATATGATCACATGCATGTTAAGGATGTAATTGAATAAATAAAAAATAGGGGATTGTTATACATATATTTTAGGACTATTTTTGCAAAGTGTAGAATGTTTTGGTACAAATGTGTTTAGAACATTACTGCCATGGTTTGTGTATACATAAGTGGGCATAGTGCATTGTTTTGGGTGTGTAAATGTGTATTATTGAGGCATGAGATTATTGTGAATAATTGTATATGTGTATGTTGGTACTTTGGACTGTTTTACCTTTACATAATGCTAATGGACTGTTGGTGTGAAATCATATGTGTTCATGAGTGTTATGGTAGCTTTACAAGTGATTGATAGTTAGGAAACTATTCTAATGCATAGTTACACTTAATGTTACATTAGATCATGAAGTTATTGAAGGTGTAATGATGATAGTAGATCAATCAGTAGACAAGAATAAGGGGATCGTGATTCAAGAACAAACTTAGCTCGGATTGATCTGTGAGTGTAATTTAAAGTTCTGGGATAGGCTAAAAGCTTTCCCAAGCAATTTACCAATTTAAAATTCTTTACTTTATATTTTGATAAGCAATGCATAAGCTAAGCTTGGATTAAGGTATGTATCTATGTGCTGAAATAATTCATGCTATGCAAATGTCTAATATAAAGAATGTGCTGAAATAATTCATGCTATGCAAATGTCTAATATAAAGAATGTTTGATTTGAAGATTGATCCTAGTATGATCATGATAAGATGAAAAGTTAGACATGACATATTGGTTAAGTTACCTCAAAGCTATGATTACGAAAGAATTTATATATATGTGTTGTTAGTTAAGTAGCATGATATGTATTTGACATATTGATAAGGAGAATTGCTTAATTGATTCAATTATGATAAGATTGTAATATGTACAACATTATATAATTATGGAACTAAGCTCATATTCTGATTTGATAAGATAAGAATATGTGAAAAGCCTTTGTCTCAAGTCGGTCTTAGGTATAGTTGGCATGTCATAAAGTCTATAGAGCTCAATTTTGGGGTGGACTACGGTCCTTATTTGGCGACAGTAGGAGGGAAGTATTGTGGTCACTTGGCGACAGTAGGAGGGATTGACCGGTACTATGAGTACTTTTCTGCTTGGCGATAGTTGGTTGGGGATTCGAGTACCTAGGCTGATACTTACTTTCAAGGCTATGTTAAAACGTTCTAATAAAATTCTTATTAGTGAATTAAATTGATAAATTAATAAGCAAGTAATGCATATTTGGATAAGTTTTGCTTTGTGACTTCCTTGTTAAGAAATATACAATCTCATTATGCCATGATAAGTGCTTCTCTTCCACTTTATGATTGTTGATAACTATTCGAATGGTCAATGCTATATCAATCTATTATAAATGTGTAAGGATTAGTAGTACATGAATAAGCATGAAAGGTTAGGCTATACATTTATGTTTACCAAAATGGTTATTAACTTATCCAAGCTAGAGATGTATTTGGTTAACTACTTTTGAATGAAAGGATTCGATAACTCTATTATGCTCTAGTGCTTTAAGTTACCTCATTAAGGAATTGAACTTACTTATCCTTTCACCATTCTTCAAGTTGAAGTTGTTTTGGTTAGCTGTGAACTCGGACAAGATCACAAGAATCCAAGATGTATGTTTTGTATTTTTCCTTCCAACAACTCCTAGTAGGTGGCACATGTTTAAAATTTATGCATAATGCATCTAGATTATCCTTTTTGTTATATATGTATATAAGCAAGTTAAGTAATTTTGTGGTTTGTAATGGCCTTTAATCCTTGATATGGGTGTAGTTATTTTGGGTTTTGTTATGCTAATGCTTGAAATGATTATATAGTTGTTAAGTCTTGAGAAAAGTCGGTTAAAAGCTTAAGTAAGTAATTAAATCATGTTTTGATGGAATTAATATGCTTGTGTCGATATTGGAATCTATTGTGGAGTGTTCGTATATTACTCGATGTCTAAGTAAATCGATATAATTGATTTGGTGGTTTGAGGATTAGTATATGTGAAATGGTTTTACATGACTACTTTGTGATTAGTTTATACATGTTTTATTGTTAATAAGTTAACTAATCGAATATAGTTCTTCTAAAGGAATGATGTTGGTATTGCTTGTATATATGTGAATGTAGTTGCTTGGTTTCGACTCACACAAATTTTAAGCTATATCTTGTTTATAAATCTAGTCACAATGTATAGTATGGTTAGGTTTAGGTGTTTTACTCAATAAGAAAAATTTTCTTTTGGAGCCATTCATAAAGTATATATTAACCATCCTTAATCGAATCTTTGGTTAAAGTAATTCATGCCTTTTAATTGGTTGTTGATCACTAAAATAAATAAATAAATTAGACTTAAAAGCCTAGGTTTTTTTTTGTGACCTTACATTCTTATCGAAGACTTACTTATGGGTAAGTTAGAGTTCTTTGTTTATTATATAACACTTCTTAGTTCAGTTTACTTCTAAACCGGGAAAGAGGTGTTACAAAAAATGTGGAGATAGAATTGCTTCAGATTGCGTCAACAACTTAGATTGCAATACTGGTGGTAAAGGAGTAACAACTTGAGGAGTAACATCCTATGTGCTTTCATCAACCTCATCCACTATAACTTAGTCATTGTGAGATGATTCACCACGGTCTTGAGTTGATGTAGTTGATTCCTTAACCAGCTCACTAATATGTTTACCACTCCTAATAGTGATAACCTTGCAATGTTCTTTCCCTTTGATAATAGGGTTATTTGTATCACTAGAGAGTGTGATTGGTTGTCGAGAATTCAGATTAGATGCAAGCAGTCCCAATTGAGAATCCCAAAGCACGAATTGAGGAAGTATTTCCTTGAACTATTGCTTCAGTTTGAGAAATATGCTCCCGCATCAAAGCTTTGAAAAAAGAAAAAGGATTAGATGTAGATGTCTGAGTATATTGTTGTTAATTAGGTTGTGACTGCATTTGATTCTGTGAACAGTATTGTGGCTGTTGATTGTGCAAAGGTGAATATTGTAGCTGCACTTTATTCTGTTTGTGACTGCAATGGAATTTACGGATTGTATTGATGTTGTGGTTGATTGAAACTTCATTCTCTTGCATTGGAAGTTCCTTGGAAAGAATTGTTCCCAAATCTGAATGCTTCAGCATTTTGCCCTCAATTTGAATTTCCCCAAGATTGTTAATTATGTGAGGCAACATTGTAATAATTACCATATGTGTAGTTTCGCATATTATTCACATAACAAACATTCTTTGCTTGTTGTAGGTAGTCTTCGTAACTATGATTGTCACCACAAATTTCACAAGAGAATACATGGACATTTTTCTATTGAGCAAGTTGACTAGGAGCAACTTCACTAGTGTCCTCCATATTTTTGGTCTTGTTCTCTAAAGAAGAAAATTGAGCTCTAAGAGCAGAGATATCATCCAACTCCATAACTCCCGGAGTAGTCTTGCCTTTGGTAGCTCTCAAATAGGATATTGATAGTTATTTTGAGCAAATCGCTCCAAAACACCAACAACATCATCATAAGTGCAATCCAACAAATGTTCATTTGATGATCCATTGACAGGATTCCTTGTGTGTGTTTTCAACCCATTGGAAAAAATCTCAATTTGAATTTCTTTTTTAATACCATGATTGGGACAACGTCGCAAAAATGACTTGTAACGTTCCCACATTGTATGAAGATTTTCATCATCTAGCTGATAATAAGCAGTAATGTCACTCCTCAAACGAGAATTCAGTGTAGGTGGATTGAAACACAGCACAAACTGTGTTGCTAAGTCATTCCATAAAGTGATAGATCTAGCAGGAAGTCCACGAAACCATGTGCGAGCTTTTCCCTTCAAAGAATAAGGAAATAATTGCATTCGCATGGCATCATCGGGAACACCTTGTTGACTAAAAGATGCATAAATCACTAAAAATGATTGAAGATGCTCTTGGCGTCTTCACGCGTCAATCCAACATATTGCTCATTAGAATTTAGGTTCGAAGGCTAACATTTCATTCGGCAACCTAAAATGTTATCAAAACCTTAAAAATCTTTAAATTTTTAGGTTCGAATGGTAACGCTTCCTACGGCAACCTAAAATGTTACCAAAACCTAACTTTTTAGGTTTGAAGGGTAACATTTCTTTCGACTGCCTAAAATGTTACCAAAACCTTTAGCTTTTTAAGTTCGATGGGTAATACTTCCTTCGGGAACCTAAAATGTTACCAAAACCTGTAACGTTTTAGGTTGGAAGGAAGGGTAACATTTCCTACCGCAATCTAAAATTTTACCAAAACCTATAACTTTTTCGGTTGGAAGGGTAACATTTTCTTCGGCAACCTAAAATGTTACCTAAAATCAGGTTAGAAAAAATTAACATTAGGTTGGTAACCAATAAGAGGGAAAACCAATCCCACATTATTAGTCGCATTTTAGGTGCCGCACCGTAAACCCACCCATAGTGGCAGGTGCATGTGATAGAAACGATAAGTAACGAAGGACGAGGGATTATAATGACATTGTTAAGAGAAGATGAGACAGAATTGAAACAGTGTCAAGTGCTTAATCTTATTTGTTGTTGACCCCCAAACGACTAGATATCCATCTTCTTGGCATGTTTGTTTACTTTTTTGTAAGGTAGTCTTTGATTTTTCTACACATAAACATACCCTGCCTTTGACATCGAAGAAAGGGGATGTTTATGTCTGATTTTACATAATTTGCCAGCTTTTATTATTCCCTCAAATGATGAAGAAATTATTAGATGGATCCGGATTACTACGTCATCCGTGGTCTCAACCAATAAAGTTCATCCATCTCACAATAATTTTCAAATAACTATCCACTCTTTATTTACATATAAGAAAGAGGTAAAGATTCACCTTAAAAATAAATGAGATAGATAAACTTTATTGGCTAGGGATCACGGATGACGTTGTGAGCCATATTCATCTAATAATTTTTTCCTGATAATGGTACTATTCTGAGCAGTGCCTTTGGTTTGCATTTCTTTTGTTTTCTTATTTCTCGCGGCAGCGGTCACTTGCTACAGACTCGGATTGGAAATATATAAAAAGGAATAAATTGACTTGGATGATAGGGTACACTGGTTTTTTAAGAATGTTTCCATATTACTTGTATCATTTCTTATCCTTGGATTTCATAAAAAAAACATACACTCTTTGTTTTAATGAGACATTACGTCGTGCAAAGTTTCCCCTTGAATTTCTCATTATAAGATTGCCACGAGAACTGAGAGCAAAAGGGTGAAAGCATATCTATTGATTAGCCATGGAAAAGGATGTATCTTCTTTGGAAGCTCATAAAGAAGACATGGCGATTGAATCATTCAAAGATGTTTACTTATTAGAAAGAAATACATGATACATTTAGAGATTAAATAAAAAATGCAGCTTAGCATTTGTACAGTATAACAAACCTGAAACTAAGGCTTAACTCTTTTCCTTTTATTGTTCACATATTCCGAGGCAGTGAAAGATCTCGTGACAAGGTTTGGGAGCGAGAGTTTCAAGTCAAATGTCAACATCTGTAGGATCATTGCTAAAGTTCTTACATCAGACATGGCTCTGTGTGCTGAACCAACTAATGGTATTCTGTAGTGCTCTCGAAGTGCTTGCAAGGACGTTCCCGAAGGGAGGTGGGATCCTGTCAACAATATTCAATTTCAAAATTTTAACTTACCAACAAAACCAGGCCAATAAAGTGAGAGAGGGAGAGGGAGAGACCTCCGGACTTCATCAACTTCATCAATTCGCGAGCGAGAGAAAGGGTGTCCATAAACAACCAATTCGGAGGAATCTCGTATGAGCAACGACTGAATTCATTGATTAAAAATGGTAAATCAAATGCAAAACTATTATGAGCGCCCAACAATACATAACCTCCAGGTTTCTGACGGCTTTTAACGAACTGCAGCAAGATTGGTATTAGTTCCTCCATCCTACAAAAGGTCCATACAGTAATCTTATTAGTATAGCAAATCCAGTTATAAGCAGAACTTAATAGTAATTTGGCATTAGATGCAATTAGTAGTTGCCAGTGACATATTCCAGCAATAAATGGAGGAAATTTTCAAATTTAACCATCAACACCACCCAGTAAACAGGGTTTCTCGTTTGAATTTCATAACTGGTGGAAGAAACCCAAAGAAATAGGAGCAATTTAAGAAATATTGTACCTTGGAACATCAGACCTACAGACCATGTTGGTTGTGATGCCATGGACATGAGAATTTGCAACATAGCGACCGGGATTAACCAATGTCTGGAATGTGCTGTTTTCACCTCCTGACAGATCTTGAAGAGCTATCTCGATAATTTGATCATCTTTTCTGCTAAAACCGGAAGTTTCAGTATCGTAAATTATAAATGTTACAAGGTCGGCTAAGTCTTTGTTCTCTGCAATCATCTGTTGAATACAACAGTTCTGAAGCTGTTGATGTTCACTTGTTTCTTCTGTTTTATTTATATTCAACGCAGTACTTCTTGAAAACTTTTCATCTAAAGTTTTGCGCGCAAGGTTACTCGGTTTAGCAGCCTGGTTAGTCTTGTTTCTTCCATCAGTTCTCGTTGTCATAGGCCTTCTAGTCCATCTCCTACTGTAACCCCCTTCAATCCCATAATTTGCAGCAGGCGGCTTGAAGCTCAAATTATTTACACGACTCCGGCTTATATTGTGGAAGCTTTCCCAATAAAAATTAGCTAAGCCGTTGATCCTACCTCTGGGGGCTTGCAACATTGAAAAGCAAATGGCAACTGATCTCATCTGAATTTGATCTATAACAAGCCAAGATTTCAATGGTTGAATTATACCACATCAAACAAACAATTGACTTCAACCGGAAAATGAAGAACAATTGAATTAGTAAATAAGAAAAACAGAGAAAATATCAACATATCAATCCTCAAAGAAAGCTCAAAGAGATTTAACTTCATGAATATAGCTCATTCTTTTCTTTTTTTTTAAAATATGAGTACAACCTAGGAATAGAATTACTTCTCATGTAGTTTCCCATTCTTATACAAGATAATTGCATTGGACTACCATTACAAAACAAACTAAGACCAAAAATATGGAAACCTAAGTAGAAACTACGATTCTGACCAGATCAAATGAACCAAAACCCAGAGGAACTTGAATTAAGGAGCTGGAGAAAAACCTGCACAAACCCCATCTTCAAACAAGTCGCAATGGAGACTTTTACAAATCAGACATAATTGGAAACAATTGAACAACTCATCAAAGAGTGAACTTTAATCCTACTTTTGCACCAAACTAACTAGTCCCTGTAAACTTAAAAAGATGCATCTTTTTTACACCAAAAACTGAACCACAAAATGGGAGCTTTTTTGTTTGAAATCAAAACACAATTGATGACAAACTGTTACTTTAACGCTTACAAAACAAAACAAACCATTTAATCAAATAGCTCAACCTAAATGAAGCCCCGATACAACCTTAAATGATCTGAAGGGGAAAAAACTACTGAATCCATAAACTACATTTTAAAGATTTGTTTGGCTTCAATGCTCAAATAAAAAGAGAGAAACCCAAAGCAAAAGATGAAAAAAAAACTAAAATTTAAATTAAAAATTTAAAGATTTTCCTCCTTTTTCTGATATCAGGAAATGAGCATATATATAATAACATAAATTTATCTGCTTTTCTTTCAATTTCCAAGCAACCAAACACGAGAGAGAGAGAGAGAGAGAGAGAGAGAGAGAGAGAGAGAGAGGAGAGACGTGCCTTGTGTTGCGAGTGATACGAGACGTGAAGAAATGCACGTTACGTGTTTGTAGAAAGGTTCCAACACAAGCTATATATATAGTGGTTATAGAGAGAGAGAGAGAAACGGAGAGAAATTCAGTTTCCTTTTTCAGTTATGTTTCTTGTAGATGGAGACAGAGAAGGGATCAAAGGTGATTAGCCCCCTTGGATTAAGCAACGCTGGAATGGGCTTTCGGTTCAATTTTTGAGCCCCACCATCAGCTTCAGACTCGGATTCAGAGCATATGTGTGCGCATCGCCCGATCCTTACGTCTCGGGTCCTAATTTGACTTCTTTTATCATCTTCTATAGATTTTATTTATTTATTTATTTATTTATAGGATAATCTATAATTTATTATTCTTATTTTTATATATTAAAATTTGCTCCTCTCCATGTGAGATTCCCTTTGACTGATTTATATTTTTGTGATGCAAAATAATTGTAATTCAACATTTAGAGTGGTTAAAGATATTTATATTATTTTATCTCGTATAAATTTAAATTTTAACATTAATGCTATTTAATAAATAAAAACTTCAATTGCATATATGATTATTTAGTAAAATACATCAATAGATATCAAATTATTGTTTCTTTCTTATTTTGATTATTGAATTATTTTTTTTGACAAAATAATCAATAATGTTATGTATTGTTTTCTATTTTAGTCATTAACCTTAAGTTTTCGTTAAATTTTAACGAAGATGGTGACATTGAATGGTATAAAAATAATTTTAGTCTCAAAACATATATATTTCATCAATTTAGTCCTCATTTTCTAAAATTTAACTTATTTTTTTTTAACTTTTTTATAATTTGATCCTCTCACTTTTACTTCCCTTTAAAAAAACAATCATCTTGTTCTCTTAGAAACCATACTGTTGTTTTTCACCTTTGCCATCGACTTCTCCGGTGAGCTTAAAACATGAGGGCTTTTCATGGAGTTCTGAGGTAGAAAGAGAACTTCATAATCATCATCTACAATTTAATTCATAAGAATAGAAAATCTATCTTTGGAACTCCATGAAAAGATAAGACCACCCGAATTCCTCTCAAGCAAATTTTGAGTGCTATAAATTATTTAAATATTTTGCTCTAACTCCGAACTCTGATTTCTACTGAATTAAACATCTCTTCTTCGTGGAGTGAGTGGACAAAAGTTCTGTTTTTTCCCCTTAAGAATCTAAAGAAAAATGTGTGATTTTTCGTGGGTTAGAAATGTATGTAGAGACTGGGTTGTTTTTCCCTTACATGCAGAACTTTGCTCAAGATTTGGAGTTGCTTGAAGAGTATTGGAAAACCCAGAAACTTAATGCCTCAATGGTGTATATATATATTCGTTTTTGCTTTGGTTTCCTTTGGGTGATCTCCATTTGTTTGATTAGTTCTGGTTCTGAAGTGGGTTTTATATTTGATTACCTCTATTTGAAGAATTTTGGTGCTCTAATATCAACTTTTAGGAAATTAAAAAAAGAAATACAAGTATTTTGGAAGCTTCAGCCTTCATTTTCTCGTAAAAATAGGGATTCCGATTAATTTATTCTCTTAAAACACTTTCTAAGCAGCCAAACAAGGTTGAAATGGGACAAATAATAACATTTGTTATACATATTATGTGCTTCGTCACTACCATCTTCACAAGGTCAAATCTCTGTCTTAGAGTCCTCCACAACATTCTTTCTGCATTGCATTCTTGCGCTCACATCCAGACGAACGTAGGGTCCCATAAATCTCTAGAATCTCCGGACCATATCATTATCTAGGAACCACAATGCCCCAATAAGATAGCTATTAAATCTGCCTGGCCCACCAGTCAACTCTATTATCTGACGGTCATGGTTAGTCTGCCGCACTCATCATATACTACAAAGGCTACACTTAACACCATCGTCAGACCCCATCAATATAATCGTGAGGGAGAGATCATTATATCCCCAAGTGAAATCTAGCTAATAAACTAGAAGAACTTTTCTCTTTTTCACACATATTCGCCACAGCCACCATTGAATGCGACTCTCCACCAAAATCAGAAGGGATGAACCACTCAAAACATCGATGACCGCAACCGTCCTACTTTTAGCATCAATAATTGGTGCGGTAGACATGTATAATTTTTATCAAAAAGGAATCAGTGATGATGAAATCCCAAGAAAAACATCTCCATTCATCAAACCTCACATGGTTTCTCTGAACAGTGGTGGCAAAACAATTGACAACCTACAGGCTAGACAATGGCTCATACGCATCTGGCCTCAAATCCCCTAAGCACCACGGTTGTGACAATATAGTATGACTCAAAAAGAGACAAGGTTGTACACGCGCCAAGACTTCTCGACTTAGAAGAAAAAAAAGAACGAGAAAAGATATCAGACAACAAACTCTTACCAAGCACATCGAAAAGTAGTGACATGACAACCATAAAACAACAATCCCTTACCAGACACTTTAATGAGCATAAAATTGATGTCTTATGGGGATAAGGGCTCACATGGAAGAATTTATACTACTATAAGAGGATCCTCATGATTAATTCATTGTCATGTCTTTCGATGAGGTAATAAGTCCAACAAAGGATTGATTTGAGGAGAAGCCTAAGATGTCGTCCGCCTGGGGAGAAGCGTTGACCTCCAAGCTACTCTTCAACTAAGAGACCACGAGACCGATCCATAATCGTGTCTGTAGTCGCCTAATTTTATTCTGCCCATTTTGTTTATATATATATATTATTATTATTATTATTATTATTATTATTAATGTATTTTATTTATTTTTTTAGATTACGAAAGATCCTAATTACATCAGATATGAGAAGATTGCAAAAGATCATGTTTAACAAGTATGGAAAGTCAAGCTATGTGCAAGGAATTCTCACTATGGACATACGGTAAATTTATGATAGGATTTGAGCATTTCTGGGTTAGGATATCTTCTTACCTATTGATTGTCTTTCAGTTACCTTTCCAACGCATCTTGAAACGCCTCAATCAGACATTGGGAACTCAAGATATACTCATTTTACTGAAGACAATGAGTGCAAAAAAATTGAATACGGATTTTGTAACATCCTATATTTTCGAGTCGACAATGGGCGTTGACCCAGGTCTTGGACCGACACATCGAGTTAGATGTTCGAAGCTTATCATGCCGAGATGTTGGGCTTTATGGGCCTCCATATGTTGTTGGGCTTGTGAATGGATGGGGAAAGGGATATTAAGGGGGCAACATGGTAATTTCCCCGTCCAAAGGCTGATATCCTCTTTAATTTTCTGTGATTTGGAAAAGGGATGAAGTCATCCTTGTTCCTATATTTTTCTCTCTATCTTCCTCTTCTTTCCATTTCAAAACCAAAAAGAAAGTGGCAAACTTGTTGTTGTGGAGTGAGAATCTCGGATTGGTCATCAAGAGGAAGTTTTTTAGAATACAAAGATCTGTCATTCAAGGTAAACATCTCTAGCATTGGTGGAAGTTGTGTTTGAAGCTTGGATAAGGGAAAAGATGAGGAAAAATCTTGGTTGCTGATTTATTCTGGAATTTCTTACTTAAATTCAGTACATATCTGACTCCTTCATTTCATGAGCATCTTAAAATGATTGCTTCGTGTGATTTATAATTTTGGGTTGCAAAGTTTGGGTTTTAGAAGCTTTAAACCCCCTTTAATGGCAAATCAAGAATCAAGTGTTGATAATGAGTAAAATTGGTAGAAAACCACCTATTATACCTTAAATAACATGTGGGAACGTTTTGGGCTTAAGCAATTAGGTTAATGGCTGGGATTGTGAAATCCTGAGCTTCAGGTTTTGAAATCTGGGCTCGCATACCGATGTAGGGTGGCCCGTATCGGTACGCATTTGTATGAAAAAGGGGAGTATTGTGAGGGACCTACTGGTACAGTATGTCGCGTATCGATACCCCATGCTTGATGAGAATTCCATTGGCTTTATCGCATACCGGTACACTAAGGGTGTATCGATACTACTATTCCATTATCTGGGAAAGGCTTTCGTGTACCAGTATGCATTTAGTGGGGTACTGGTATAACGTAAGGATCAGTACAGGGCTTCACGTATTGGTACTAGGTAGAGATACGAAGGTTGGCGTATCGGTGCGGGGCGTTGATTAGATTCTTTCAAACCTAAATTGAGTATCGATATTCGTGTGGATAAGTACCGGCACCTAAAGGGGTGTACCGATACCCATATATGTGTATCTGTACGTGTAGAGCAATCTGCCTAAGAAATTTGAGGTTGTGTTTGGGGATTCTATAATTTGAGATATAGGGCCCAATGGGTGTCTAAAGGTATAAAATGAATTCTAAAACTGAGAAATCAAGGTTTATAACCCACATGTGCAATAAATGGCCAATGGCTTGGCTATTGATGAGTGGATTGCTTGTGTTAGTAATCCATAAGGATCCATGGTGGATCGGTTGATGTTGATTGGAAATTAGGGATCCCTGCTGTGTGCTGAAGGGATGCCCATATGGTCTAGTTACCGTGAATAATGAGATGATCTAATGAGAATGTAGTGGATGAGCTTAAAAGACATATGTTAATTATTGAAACAAATGAAATATGCCTTGGGGCATTTGTAGTGGTTGGCTTGATGCTTCTTATCTCTTGGTGAAATGTAGGGATGCTCGAGGAGCATATGTTATTATATGTGTCTTGGTCAGGAATCCGAATATCCTAGAGTCAGTGCAAGGGCACTTATTTAAGGGGATGTGTACTTCGGGCTGTGTGATCGAGTATATGACGTATTCACGGGGTATGTAATCTGGATGCGGTTAGAAACCTATCCTTGGGCTATGTGATCAGGAAAAGGAAACTAAACTCGATGGGTTATGTGAAATTGAGTAACTTGATTGGTTGAGTGATCTTAGGTAAAGACTGTTTGTGGCTTTTGTGATCCAAGTATGTCTAGGACATACCTGTGGCTATAGTGATCCAGATATGGTCCATTAACCCGACAGCTGTGTGAGCACGGGTAACGTAGGTCTTTGTTGGCCATTGTTTAGGGAATGTATGTTATTACGTTGTTGTGTGGACAATTGATGTTGGCTGTTTTACCCTTGGGCTATGTGATCATGGTATGGAATGCATAACTCGATAGGCTGTGTGAGCTCGAGTAACTCGATAGGCTGTGTGACCTCGAGTATGGTAAGCCTGAGATGGCTTGTAAGACTCCTTATATTCTAGTGGTATCTTGAGACATAAATTGTGACCTCAAGCTAAGGTAGGCTATAAGACCATCCTTATATTTGAGAAGCCTTTCTGCGCACTCTTAATTATATTATCATGCATGCTTGTTTTATGATATTTATAAATTATGGTAGAGTAGAAATGTACCACTAAGCTTTGTTAGCTCAGCATGCAGAATTGTGTTTTTTCGTGTGTAGGTTGACAGGTTTCTTTTGGAGGAGGACATCGAGGAGGATTTCCCAGCACCGAGCCAGCTTCAAAGTACAGTACATGATGTTTTAGTTTGGACAAATTGTATCAATAGGACCGTACCAAAGTCGAGTATGTAGCTTTATTTGATTTACTATTATTGGTCAAACGGTGTATTTTAATTGGAGCTTGTCATACCCTAAACTATCGTCTAGGAGTATGACGCTAATTCGGGTATGCTTTAAATTGATTCAAGAAATTTGAAAAGTAGTTAATTAAATAAGTTAAGGATGTATTATGAAATTTGAAAAGTTTGAAAACAATTTCGGAAAGGTCATTTTAGAAAACTTTATTTATTAAAGCTTGGCATGTAAAGTTTATGGGAATTAAGGACTAAGATAGGTGTCAATTGAGGAGAAAAACATGTGGAGAGGGGAGTGAAGGTTTCGGCTGAGGTGTAGGAGGATTAGTTAAAATTGTTTTTCATCTTCTTCCTCATCTCCATAATTTCATCCTTGTGTTATAGGTTAATAAGATTGTTAGAAAAATTTAAATTCATGCTATGAATCTCCTCTAAATCCTTTGAAATGTATATGTAAAAGATTGTCATGCTTCATGAGAAAATGATCACATGTCTAAAATGTTAAGTTGCTGATTTTTATCCTATGAGTTTATGGACAGTAGATTGATTCGAATGGGATCCAAATTGAGGTTGCGGCTGTCATGTTCCGTTTTAGAAGTTCTGAGAAATGTCTTTGGCCATTTATGAATGCTTGAGTAGTGTTCGAAACTTGATTGACTTGCTATTGTTTGATAGAAATGAATTTTAGAATGTTGTGTATCAAAATGATTCACCCACGGACTAAATTGATTGTAAGAAGATTGTTTTGAAACTGTTTTGAATAATTAAAACAAGGGAAAATGTTTTAAGTATGCATATATAAACTGTTTTATAAATTTAAGGACTAATTTGGTGTAAATAGCTAAGTATGCAATTAAGAAGATTGTTTGCATTCATGTATATGTGTTGGGGGTTGTCTATAATAATTCTGGACTATTTTGAAGGTATATAAAAACATTAGCGGACTGTCATGCATTTTATAGACATTTGGGACTGTTTTGCTATGTAAAAATATGTATACAAAGTATTTGGGACTGTTTTAGAGATGCATAAGTGTTTGGGACTATTTTGCTATGTTGTTCATGTGATTTGCTTAAGGAGCTATATATGAGGGTTGCTTTCGAAACATGTTAGGATTTGTGGATTAGTTGAGATGTTAATAGCTGAAATTAAATGAAATGGTTGTACCTGGACATTGGATCACAATGCTTGTTAGTATTCAATTGGAACAGATTTGAGTTTAAGAAAATGGTTTTTGAAAGTATTTTGAATATATTTGAAGGTATATGGACTGTTTTGAGTAAACATGAGAATGTGTGGGCTGTTTTGGTATGAAATTATTGATACATGTTTAAATTGGACTCTTTTGAGTAAACATGAGGATGTGTGGGCTGTTTTTGGTATGAAATTATTGATACATGTTTAAATTGGACTGTTTTGAGTAAACATGAGGATGTGTGGGCTGTTTTGGTATGAAATTATTAATACATGTAAATTAGGACTGTTTTTGCATCCATGTAAATGAACTAGGGGTTTCTTAGAAATGTTTTAGTACGTATGCCGATGTGAAAATGTTATGTTAGGGACTGTTTAATGTTGATAAGAAAATATGAGAGTTATTTTGCATACATGGGAATAATGAGGATTGCTTGAGTATATAATTGAATACATATGTAATTTGGATTGTTCTTGTATGAGTATCTATATTGGTCGATTTCATAAAAATAAAAATATATAAATACATAACTATGCTTTGGACTGTCTTGTAAACTTGTTTAAGGGATAATTTACAAGTCTAAGAAAAGGTTTAATAATGAAATGAATCTTTTAAGAGAGCATATAAGATAAAAGGAGTAGTATGCTCGAACTTATACATAGTTTAAAACACAAATGAGTATAAACTCTCTTAAGTAACAAACTGATGGATGTGATTAATGTGTGTGAAGTTTGGTTAGATATGTTATTTTTAGATGACATGATTGGTAATGTTTGGTTAATTGTTTTTGAGGTACACATATTGGTAAGGATGACTAGGGAAGGGATCCAATTGGGAAGTGAAATATAATTGTGGTTCAGGTATTCCATAACTTTAGAATAACATGTGAGTGTAGTTGCAATTGTCTCGGATGACACGTGCATATGGCTCATATAGAGAATTACGTGTGAATACATTCATGGCATGGCATATTTGATAAACCTTTTTTGCTATCTTTGCATTACATATGTATTTGGTATCTTGCTATGGTATGTCTTGTAATGGAAGTTTATGTATACTTTGTTGTAAACCTTGAAGCTAACTTATGACTTACAATTCCATAAGGTTCTAATAAAAGAATTCAATTATAATGTTATAAGCTCGTGAATTCTAATCCCTAAATAGCTAAAAGCTCATCTCATGTTATAAGATACTAAGAAAAGAAGCAAGTAAGATTACTTGTGTCGTAAGATACCTCTCCTAACTTCAAAGTATAAAATATTTAAGTTGCCCAAACAATGGAAGTCCTTGGATATTTTGGCATAATGCAGAGGTATAATTCAGGGACTACGGTCCACGAGCTACGGCTCAAGGGTGACGACCCCACATGTATGATATATTGGCAACAATAGGAGGTAACATGGGAGATAGTAAAAAGATTGGCGAATGTTAGATGGATAGAAAAGAAAAGTTAGGTCTGTTATGCTACACATTAGCCATTTCTTTTTGGTTTGTGCTAAGTGATTCAAACAACCAATGCTACTTATGACCAAAGATGATCCAAGGCAAACATTGTAAAAGAAGTAAACTTGTAAGAAGTTTGCTAAGACTATGATAAGCTTTGTTAAGCACTCTGCTAAGACTTGATAAGAATCTTGAACATCTTGTTAAGTTCGATACGAAATAGAAAGGATCTCGGTTGAAATCTCTGAAAGTAAGATTGAAAAGACTAAGAACTGCAATAAAGTTCCCAAAGAAAAACCTAATCTTCTTAAAGCTAAAAAAATTGAGTACTCCATAGCTGTAAATAAAACTTGTGAATTTATTACCTTTCTTTTATATTGACATCATTGAATAATATGTTTATATATCACTACCTCACTTAGGCTATATCAGCCTAATGCATTCATTTCCATGCATATGCAGGTTATATAATTTCTCCTTGGGTTGATCGTGTTGAAAGTTTCCAAGTCACTGCTTAAAGTTTCAAGTAGATATAGATTTCCTTAGATGAACTTCTTAGATGGTGGCATAGTGTTGTATAGAAGCATATCATTAATAATGTTGTAACCTGCGTTAGACAATGCAAAACTTGTAAATGACTTATCTATTCCTTGACAATGTTTTAAATAGTTATATTTGGTTGACTACTTTATTTATTTAATGTGTAAATATCATAGAAATGTATAAGAACTTATTAAATGGTTTGAATGAGACTAAAATACATGAAGGTGATAATTAGATAATTTGTATGAAACTTTTGTATGGGATTTAAAAGTTTGTTAAATTTTGGGACTGATCAAATGCTTAATAGAATCCTTATATATGTCTCTTTGAAAATATCTTGTATGACAGGTAAGATGTATCAAATAAACTTATTGAAAATCCTTGGAAAGAAGATATATGTTTTGTTAATGCATTAGTATATGTGTGTTCGATTGATGGTTTATATTTACATGATTGGTTTGATTAGTACGAATACCTTATTTGACAAGTAATTTATATGATGCTATGTTAAGTTGAGACTTATTAGGCACGGAACTCATACAATGATATGTCAATTTAGGTGATTTGTGTGTCAAATATTGTATGTAATGAAAATTTATAATAAGGAGAAACCAAGAAAGTTTATAAACCAAATTAATATACTATTGCAAGTATAGCATAATAAGTAATATCTTCCTGACAATTTTGAGTAACTAATAGAATGAATTGATATGCTTATTTCGAAATATCCATGAAAAGATACAAATATTTTTTATAAGATCTTGATCCCCCTTGGTCTTTAATGTAAGATTTCCCTTGTTTGTTGTTGAATAAACTATGAAATATTTGGAAATGCTTATTGGGTCGCACACGCTCTTTTGATGAATTGTTCATGTGCATAATATGAAGTTTGAAGTTCAATTGAATTGAGTCTTGTATGTTACATCAATGTAGATGCTTTCTATGTGAATAATATAAATGCTATTAACAGTACGTTAAAGATCAAGTAAATCGAATAGGGTAAAGACTTCTGAAATATCAATTTTGCCTAGTTTTGAATGAAATAATAGATTTAAGTGTATTCATAAATTTTACAAGATTTAGAGTTATATATATGTCAGTTTAAGATTTATGATTAAAGATTGATTATAAATAAAAATATAATAATAGAAAAAAAATTGTTAGCCTGTCACGAATTCGTTGGAAGATTTAGTTTTTGTTCGCATGTTTCCTGACTTGCCTCGTAGTGACATCTTCGATTTCGATTTTCTTCTAAACCAGGTTGAGGGTGTTACATTTTGGTATCAAAGCTTAGGTTTAGCCGATTCTAGGGTTAAACCGAAGTCTATTTTGACATTCAGAATGTAGGAAAATATTCTGAGTTTTGATTATACAAATTAGTTGTTATTAAGGAAATTCGAGAATGAATTTCTTTTAAGGGGAGGAGAATTGTCATACCCTAAACTATGGTCTAGGAGTATGACGCTAATTCGGGTATGCTTTAAATTGATTCGAGAAATTTAAGAAGTAGTTGATTAAATAAGTTAAGGACCTATTATGAAATTTGAAAAGTTTGAAAACTATTTCGGAAAGGCTATTTTAGAAAATTTTATTTATTAAAGCTTTGCATATAAATTTTATGGGAATTAAGGACTAAAATAGGTGTCAATTGAGGAGAAAAACATGTGGAGAGGGGAGTGAATGTTTTGGTTGAGGTGTAGGAGGATTAATTAAAATTGTTTTTCATCTTCGTCCTCATCTCCATTAGAACTGAAAGCAAGGTGAGAGAGAGAGACTAGAGTTTTGTCATGGGAATTAAGGAAGTTGAGCTCGATAGGTTAAGAATGGTGAGAATTGTTCGAATGTCTTGAGGAAGAAGGTAAAACAATCTCTTCCTTACTCCTAATTTAAGCACTTATTTGAGAAACTATCCATAATTTCATCCTTGTGTTATAGGTTAATAAGATTGTTAGAAAAATTTAAATTCATACTATGAATCTCCTCTAAATCTTTTGAAATGTATATGTAAATGATTGTCATGCTTCATGAGAAAATGATCACAAGTCTATAATGTTAGGTTACTGATTTTTATCCAATGAGTTTATGGACAGTAGATTGATTCGACTGGATCCAAATTGAGGTTGCGGCTGTCATGTTATGTTTTAGAAGTTCTTAGAAACGTCTTGGCCATTTATGAATGCATGAGTAGTGTTTGAAACTTGATTGACTTGCTATTGATTGATAGAAATGAATTTTAGAATGTTGTGTATCAAAATGATTCACACGGGGACTAAATTGATCATAGGAAGATTGTTTTGAATAATTAAACCAAGGGAAAATGTTTTAAGAATGCATATATAAATTGTTTTATAAATTTAAGGACTAATTTGGTGTAAATAGCTAAGTATGCAATTAAGAAGATTGTTTGCATTCATGTATATGTGTTGGGGGCTGTCTATAATAATTCTGGACTGTTTTGAAGGTATATAAAAACATTAGCGGACTGTCCTACATTTTATAGACATTTGGGACCGTTTTGCTATGTAAAAATATGTATACAAAGTATTTGGGACTGTTTTGGAGATGCATAAGTATTTGGGATTATTTTGCTATGTTGTTCATGTGATTTGCTTAAGGAGTTGTATATGAGGGTTGCTTTCGTAACATGTTAGGATTTATGGATTAGTTGAGATGTTAATAGCGAAATTAAATGAAAAAGGTTGTACTTGAACATTGGATCACAATGTTTGTTAGTATTCAATTGGAACTGATTTGAGTTTAAGAAAATGGTTTTTGAAACTATTTTGAATATTTTTGAAGGTATATGGACTGTTTTGAGTAAACATGAGAATATGTGGGCTGTTTTGGTATGAAATTATTGATACATGTTTAAATTGGACTGTTTTGAGTAAACATGAGGATGCGTAGGCTGTTTTGGTATGAAATTATTAATACATGTAAATCAGGACTGTTTTTTTCATCTATGTAAATGAACTAGGGGTTGCTTAGAAATGTTTTAGAACGTATGCCTATGTGAAAATGTTATGTTAGGGACTGTTTTATGTTGATAAGAAAATATGTGAGCTATTTTGCATACATGGGAATAATGAAGACTATTTGAGTATATAATTGAATACATGTGTAATTTGGATTGTTCTTGTATGAGTATCTATATTGGTCGATTTCATAAAAATAAAAATATATAAATACATAACTATGCTTTGAACTGTCTTGTAAACTTGTTAAAGGGATAATTTACAAGTCTAAGAAAGGGTTTAATAATAAAATGAATCTTGTAAGATAGCATATAAGATAAAGGAGTAGTATGCTCGAACTTATATATAGTTTAAAACACTAATGACTATAAACTGTCTTAAGTAACAAACTGATGGATGTAATTAATGAGTGTGAAGTTTGGTAAGATATGTTATTTTTAGATGACATGCTTGGTAATTTTTGGTTAATTGTTTTTGAGGTACACATATTGGTAATGATGAATAAGTATTCCATAACTTTGGAATAATAGGTGAGTGCAGTTGCAATTGTCTCGGATGAGACAGGGTCATTCTGATCTTTGTTTATATGTTATGTTTTGATTAATTCATGGGCATATGCATATGGCTCATATAGAGAATTACGTGTGAATACATTCATGGCATGGCAACTTTGATAAACCTTTTTGTTATGTTTGCATTACATATGTATTTAGTATCTTGCTATGTTATGTCTTGTAATGGAAGTTTATGTATACTTTGTTATAAACCTTGAAGCTAACTTATGACTTACAATGCCATAAGATTCTAATAAAAGAATTCAATTCTAATGTTATAAGCTCATGAATTCTAATCCCTAAGGAGCTAAAAGCTCATCTCATGTTATAAGATACTAAGAAAAAAAGCAAGTAAGATTACTTGTGTCATAAGATACCTCTCCTAACTTCAAAATATAAAATATTTAAGTTGCCCAAACAATGGAAGTCCTTGGATACTTTGGCATAATGCATAGGTATAATTCAGGGACTACGGTCTACGAGCTATAGCTCAAGGGTGACGACCCTACATGTATGATATATTGGCGCCAGTAAGAGGTAGCGAGGGAGATAGTAAGGAGATTAGCGAATGTCAGATGGATAGAGAAGAAACGTTAGGCCTGTTATGGTACACATTAGCCATTGCTTTGTGCTTTGTGCTAAGTGATTCTAAAAATCAATGCTACTTATGACCAAAGATGATCCAAGGCAAACATTGTAAAAGACGTAAACTTGTAAGAAGTTTGCTAAGACTATTATAAGCTTTGTTAAGCACTCTGATAAGACTTGATAAGAATCTTGAACATCTTGATAAGTTCAATAAGAAATAGAAAGGAACTCGGTTGAAAACTCAAAGATATTCAAGATGATTTAAAAAAGACTAAGAACTACAATAAAGTTCCCAAAGAAAGACCTAATCTTCTTAAAGCTAAAAATATTGAGTACTCCATAGTTGTTAATAAAACTTGTGAATTTATTACCTTTCTTTTATATTGACATCATTGAATAATATGTTTATATAGATCACTACCTCACTTTGGCTATATCAGCCTAATGCATTCATTTCCATGCATATGCAAAGTTATATAATTTCTCCTTGGGTTGGTCGTGTTGAAAGTTTCCAAGTCAATGCTTAAAGTTTCAAGTAGATATAGATTTCCTTAGCTGAACTCCTTAGATGGTGGCATAGTGTTGTGTAGAAGCATATCATTAATAATGTTGTAACCTGCATTAGACAATGCAAAACTTGTAAATGGCTTATCTATTCCTTGACAATGTTTTAAATAGTTATATTTGGTTGACTACTTTATTTATTTAATGTGTAAATATCATAGAAGTGTATAAGAACTTATTAAATGGTTTGAATGAGACTAAAATACATGAAGGTGATAATTAGATGATTTGTATGAAACTTATGTACGGGATTTAAAAGTTTGTTAAATTTTGGGATTGATCAAATGCTTAATAGAATCCTTATATATGTCTCCTTGAAAATATCTTGTATGACAAGTAAGATGTATCAAATAAACTTCTTGAAAATCATTGGAAAGAAGATATATGTTTTGTTAATGGATTAGTATATGTGTGTTCAATTGACGGTTTATATTTACACGATTGAAAATATTCTGAGTTATGATTATACAAATTAGTTGTTATTAAGGAAATTTGAGGATGGATTTCTTTTAAGGGGAGGAGAATTGTCATACCCCAAACTATGGTCTAGGAGTATGACGCTAATTCGGGTATGCTTTAAATTAATTCGATAAATTTAAGAAGTAGTTGATTAAATAAGTTAAGGACCTATTATGAAATTTGAAAAGTTTGAAAACTATTTCGAAAAGGCTATTTGAGAAAATTTTATTTATTAAAGCTTTGCATGTAAAGTTTATGGGAGTTAAGGACTAAGACAGGTGTCAATTGAGGAGAAAAACATGTGGAGAGGGGAGTGAAGGTTTTGGCTGAGGTGTAGGAGGATTAATTAAAATTTTTTTCATCTTTTTCTCATCTCCATTAGAACCGAAAGCAAGGAGGGAGAGAGAGACTAGAGTTTTATCATGGGAATTAAGGAAGTTAAGCTCGATAGTTTCAAAATGGTGATAATTATTTGAATGTCTTGAGGAAGAAGGTAAAACAATCTCTTCCTTACTCCTAATTTAAGCTCCTATTTGAGAAACTATCCATAATTTCATCCTTGTGTTATAGGTTAATAAGAGTGTTAGAAAAATTTAAATTCATACTATGAATCTCCTCTAAATCTTTTGAAATGTATATGTAAATGATTGTCATGCTTCATGAGAAAATGATCACATGTCTATAATGTTAGGTTACTGATTTTTATCCAATGAGTTTATGGACAGTAGATTGATTCGACTGGGATCCAAATTGAGGTTGCGGCTGTCATGTTCTGTTTTAGAAGTTCTTAGAAATGTCTTGGCCATTTATGAATGCATGAGTAGTGTTTGAAACTTGATTGACTTGCTATTGTTTGATAGAAATGAATTTTAGAATGTTGTGTATCAAAATGATTCACACAGGGACTGAATTGATCATAGGAAGATTGTTTTGAATCTATTTTGAATAATTAAACAAAGGGAAAATGTTTTAAGAATGCATATATAAACTGTTTTATAAATTTAAGGACTAATTTGGTGTAAATAGCTAAGTATGCAATTAAGAAGATTGTTTGCATTCATGTATATGTGTTGGGGGCTGTCTATAATAATTCTGGACTGTTTTGAAGGTATATAAAAACATTAGTGGACTGTCCTGCATTTTATAGACATTTGGGACTGTTTTGCTATGTAAAAATATGTATACAAAGTATTTGGGACTGTTTTGGAGATGCATAAGTATTTGGGATTATTTTGTGATGTTGTTCATGTGATTTGCTTAAGGAGTTGTATATGAGGGTTGCATTCGAAACATGTTAGGATTTATGGATTAGTTGAGATGTTAATAGCTGAAATTAAATGAAAAAGGTTGAACTTGAACATTGGATCAAAATGTTTGTTAGTATTCAATTGGAACTGATTTGAGTTTAAGAAAATGGTTTTTAAAACTATTTTGAATATTTTTGAAGGTATATGGACTGTTTTGAGTAAACATGAGAATATGTGGGCTGTTTTGGTATGAAATTATTGATACATGTTTAAATTGGACTGTTTTGAGTAAACATGAGGATGTGTAGGCTGTTTTGGTATGAAATTATTGATACATAATACATGTAAACATGAGGATGTGTGTGCTGTTTTTTTATCTAAATCAGGATTGTTTTGCAATGAAATGAACTAGGAGTTGCTTAGAAATGTTTTAGAACGTATGCCTATGTTAAAATGTTATGTTAGGGACTGTTTTATGTTGATAAGAAAATATGTGAGCTATTTTGCATACATGGGAATAATGAAGACTATTTGAGTATATAATTGAATACATGTGTAATTTGGATTGTTCTTGTTTGAGTATCTATATTGGTCGATTTCATAAAAATAAAAATATATAAATACATAACTATGCTTTGAACTGTCTTGTAAACTTGTTAAAGGGATAATTTACAAGTCTAAGAAAGGGTTTAATAATAAAATGAATCTTGTAAGATAGCATATAAGATAAAATAGTAGTATAATCGAACTTATATATAGTTTAAAACACTAATGACTATAAACTGTCTTAAGTAACAAACTTGATGGATGTAATTAATGAGTGTGAAGTTTGGTAAGATATGTTATTTTTAGATGACATGATTGGTAATTTTTGGTTAATTGTTTTTGAGGTACACATATTGGTAATGATGAATAAGTATTCCATAAATTTGGAATAATAGGTGAAATAACATGTGAGTGTAATTGTGTCTCGGATGAGACAGGTCATTCGATCTTTGTTTATATGTTATGTTTTGATTAATTCATGGGCATATGCATATGGCTCATATAGAGAATTACGTGTGAATACATTCATGGCATGGCAACTTTGATAAACCTTTTTGTTATGTTTGCATTACATATGTATTTAGTATCTTGCTATGTTATGTCTTGTAATGGAAGTTTATGTATACTTTGTTATAAACCTTGAAGCTAACTTATGACTTACAATGCCATAAGATTCTAATAAAAGAATTCAATTCTAATGTTATAAGCTCATGAATTCTAATCCCTAAGGAGCTAAAAGCTCATCTCATGTTATAAGATACTAAGAAAAAAAGCAAGTAAGATTACTTGTGTCATAAGATACCTCTCCTAACTTCAAAATATAAAATATTTAAGTTGCCCAAACAATGGAAGTCCTTGGATACTTTGGCATAATGCATAGGTATAATTCAGGGACTACGGTCTACGAGCTATAGCTCAAGGGTGACGACCCTACATGTATGATATATTGGCGCCAGTAAGAGGTAGCGAGGGAGATAGTAAGGAGATTAGCGAATGTCAGATGGATAGAGAAGAAACGTTAGGCCTGTTATGGTACACATTAGCCATTGCTTTGTGCTTTGTGCTAAGTGATTCTAAAAATCAATGCTACTTATGACCAAAGATGATCCAAGGCAAACATTGTAAAAGACGTAAACTTGTAAGAAGTTTGCTAAGACTATTATAAGCTTTGTTAAGCACTCTGATAAGACTTGATAAGAATCTTGAACATCTTGATAAGTTCAATAAGAAATAGAAAGGAACTCGGTTGAAAACTCTGAAAGATATTCAGTATGATTTAAAAGACTAAGAACTACAATAAAGTTCCCAAAGAAAGACCTAATCTTCTTAAAGCTAAAAATATTGAGTACTCCATAGTTGTTAATAAAACTTGTGAATTTATTACCTTTCTTTTATATTGACATCATTGAATAATATGTTTATATAGATCACTACCTCACTTTGGCTATATCAGCCTAATGCATTCATTTCCATGCATATGCAGGTTATATAATTTCTCCTTGGGTTGGTCGTGTTGAAAGTTTCCAAGTCAATGCTTAAAGTTTCAAGTAGATATAGATTTCCTTAGCTGAACTCCTTAGATGGTGGCATAGTGTTGTGTAGAAGCATATCATTAATAATGTTGTAACCTGCATTAGACAATGCAAAACTTGTAAATGGCTTATCTATTCCTTGACAATGTTTTAAATAGTTATATTTGGTTGACTACTTTATTTATTTAATGTGTAAATATCATAGAAGTGTATAAGAACTTATTAAATGGTTTGAATGAGACTAAAATACATGAAGGTGATAATTAGATGATTTGTATGAAACTTATGTACGGGATTTAAAAGTTTGTTAAATTTTGGGATTGATCAAATGCTTAATAGAATCCTTATATATGTCTCCTTGAAAATATCTTGTATGACAAGTAAGATGTATCAAATAAACTTCTTGAAAATCATTGGAAAGAAGATATATGTTTTGTTAATGGATTAGTATATGTGTGTTCAATTGACGGTTTATATTTACACGATTGAAAATATTCTGAGTTATGATTATACAAATTAGTTGTTATTAAGGAAATTTGAGGATGGATTTCTTTTAAGGGGAGGAGAATTGTCATACCCCAAACTATGGTCTAGGAGTATGACGCTAATTCGGGTATGCTTTAAATTAATTCGATAAATTTAAGAAGTAGTTGATTAAATAAGTTAAGGACCTATTATGAAATTTGAAAAGTTTGAAAACTATTTCGGAAAGGCTATTTGAGAAAACTTTATTTATTAAAGCTTTGCATGTAAAGTTTATGGGAGTTAAGGACTAAGACAGGTGTCAATTGAGGAGAAAAACATGTGGAGAGGGGAGTGAAGGTTTTGGCTGAGGTGTAGGAGGATTAATTAAAATTTTTTTCATCTTTTTCCTCATCTCCATTAGAACCGAAAGCAAGGAGGGAGAGAGAGACTAGAGTTTTATCATGGGAATTAAGGAAGTTAAGCTCGATAGTTTCAAAATGGTGATAATTATTTGAATGTCTTGAGGAAGAAGGTAAAACAATCTCTTCCTTACTCCTAATTTAAGCTCCTATTTGAGAAACTATCCATAATTTCATCCTTGTGTTATAGGTTAATAAGAGTGTTAGAAAAATTTAAATTCATACTATGAATCTCCTCTAAATCCTTTGAAATGTATATGTAAATGATTGTCATGCTTCATGAGAAAATGATCACATGTCTATAATGTTAAGTTGCTGATTTTTATCCTATGAGTTTATGGACAGTAGATTGATTCGAGTGGGATCCAAATTGAGGTTGCGGCTGTCATGTTCTGTTTTAGAAGTTCTTAGAAATGTCTTGGCCATTTATGAATGCATGAGTAGTGTTCGAAACTTGATTGACTTGCTATTGTTTGATAGAAATGAATTTTAGAATGTTGTGTATCAAAATGATTCACCCAGGGACTGAATTGATCATAGGAAGATTGTTTTGAATCTATTTTGAATAATTAAACAAAGGGAAAATGTTTTAAGAATTCATATATAAACTATTTTATAAATTTAAGGACTAATTTGGTGTAAATAGCTAAGTATGCAATTAAGAAGATTGTTTGCATTCATGTATATGTGTTGGGGGCTGTCTATAATAATTCTGGACTGTTTTGAAGGTATATAAAAACATTAGTGGACTGTCCTGCATTTTATAGACATTTGGTACTGTTTTGCTATGTAAAAATATGTATACAAAGTATTTGGGACTGTTTTGGAGATGCATAAGTATTTGGGATTATTTTGTGATGTTGTTCATGTGATTTGCTTAAGGAGCTGTATATGAGGGTTGCATTCGAAACATGTTACGATTTGTGGATTAGTTGAGATGTTAATAGCTGAAATTAAATGAAAAAAGGTTGAACTTGAACATTGGATCAAAATGCTTGTTAGTATTCAATTGGAACTGATTTGAGTTTATGAAAATGGGTTTTAAAACTATTTTGAATATATTTGAAGGTATATGGACTGTTTTGAGTAAACATGAGAATGTGTGGGCTGTTTTGGTATGAAATTATTGATACATGTTTAAATTGGGCTTTTTGAGTAAACATGAGAATGTGTGGGCTGTTTTGGTATGAAATTATTGATACATGTTTAAATTGGACTGCTTTGAGTAAACATGAGGATGTGTGTGCTGTTTTGGTATGAAATTATTAATACATGTAAATCAGGATTGTTTTTGCATCCATGTAAATGAACTAGGAGTTGCTTAGAAATGTTTTAGAACGTATGCCTATGTTAAAATGTTATGTTACGGACTATTTTATGTTGATAAGAAAATATGTGAGCTATTTTGCATATATGGGAATAATGAGGACTATTTGAGTATATAATTGAATACATATGTAATTTGGATTGTTCTTGTTTGAGTATCTATATTGGTCGATTTCATAAAAATAAAAATATATAAATACATAACTATGCTTAGAACTGTCTTGTAAACTTGTTAAAGGGATAATTTACAAGTCTAAGAAAGGGTTTAATAACGAAATGAATCTTGTAAGATAGCATATAAGATAAAATAGTAGTATAATCGAGCTTATATATAGTTTAAAACACAAGTGACTATAAACTCTCTTAAGTAACAAATTGATGGATGTGATTAATGAGTGTGAAGTTTGGTAAGATATGTTATTTTTAGATGACATGATTGGTAATTTTTTGGTTAATTGTTTTTGAGGTACACATATTGGTAAGGATGAATAGGGAAGGGATCTGATTGGGAAGTGAAATATAATTGTGGTTCAGGTATTCCATAACTTTGAAATAACATGTGAGTGTAGTTGCAATTGTCTCGGATGACACAGGGTCATTCTGATCTTTGTTTCTATGTTATGTTTTGATTAATTCATGGGCATATGCATATGGCTCATATAGAGAATTATGTGTGAATACATTCATGGCATGGCATCCTTGATAAAACTATTTGTTCTGCTTGCATTACATATGTATTTGGTATCTTGCTATGTTATGTCTTGTAATGGAAGTTTATGTATACTTTTTTATAAACCTTGAAGCTAACTTATGACTTACAATTCCATAAGATTCCAATAAAAGAATTCAATTCTAATTTTATAAGCTCATGAATTCTAATCCCTAAGGACCTAATAGCTCATCTCATGTTATAAGATACTAAGAAAAAAAACAAGTAAGATTACTTGTGTCATAAGATACCTCTCCTAACTTCAAAGTATAAAATATATATGTTACACAAACAATGGAAGTCCTTGGATACTTTGGCATAATGTAGAGGTATAATTCAGGGACTACGATCCATGAGCTATGGCTCAAGGGTGACGACCCTACATGTATGATATATTGGCGCTAGTAGGAGGTAACAGGGGAGATAGTAAGGAGATTGCGAATGTCAGATGGATAGAGAATAAAAGTTAGGCCTGTTATGGTACACGTTAGCCATTGCTTTGTGCTTTATGCTAAGTGATTCTAAAAACCAATGCTACTTATGACCAAAGATGATCCAAGGAAAACGTTGTAAAAGACGTAAACTTGTAAGAAGTTTGCTAAGACTATTATAAGCTTTGTTAAGCACTCTGATAAGACTTGATAAGAATCTTGAACATCTTGATAAGTTCGATAAGAAATAGAAAGGAACTCGGTTGAAATATCTGAATGATATTCATTAAGACTGAAAAGACTAAGAACTACAATAAAGTTCCCAAAGAAAAACCTAATCTTCTTAAAGCTAAAAAAATTGAGTACTCCATAGTTGTTGATAAAACTTGTGAATTTATTACCTTTCTTTTATATTACCATCATTGAATAATATGTTTATATAGATCACTACCTCACTTAGGCTATATCAGCCTAAAGCATTCATTTCCATGCATATGCAGGCTATATAATTTCTCCTTGGGTTGATCGTGTTGAAAGTTTCCAAGTCACTGCATAATGTTTCAACTAGATATAGATTTCCTTAGCTGAACTCCTTAGATGTTGGCATAGTGTTTTATAGAAGCATATCATTAATAATGTTTTAACTTGGCATTAGACAATGCAAAACTTGTGAATGGCTTATCTATTCCTTGACAATGTTTTAAATAGTATTATTTGGTTGACTACTTTATTTGTTTAATGTGTAAATATCGTATAAGTGTATAAGAACTTATTAAATGGTTTTAATGAGACTAAAATACATAAAGGTGATAATTAGATGATTTGTATGAAACTTATGTATGGGATTTAAAAGTTTGTTAAATTTTGGGATTGATCAAATGCTTAATAGAATCCTTATATATGTCTCCTTGAAAATATCTTGTATGACAAGTAAGATGTATCAAATAAACTTCTTGAAAATCATTGGAATGAAGATATATGTTTTGTTAATGCATTAGTATATGGATGTTCGATTGATGGTTTATATTTACATGGTTGGTTCGATTAGTACGAATACCTTATTTGACAAGTAATCCATATGATGCTATGTTAAGTTGAGACTTATCAGGCAAGGAACTCATATTATGATATGTCTATTTAGATGACTTGTGTGTCAAGTATTGTATGTAATGAAAATTTATAATAAGGAGAAACCAAGAAAGTTTATAAACCAAATTAATATACTATTGCAAGTATAGCATAGTAAGTAATATCTTACTAACGATTTTGAGTAAGTAATATAATGAATTGATATGGTTATTTCGACATATCCATGAAAAGATACAAATATTTGTTTATAAGATCTTGACCCCCCTTGATCTTTAATGTAAGATTTCCCTTGTTTATTGTTGAATAAACTATGAAATATTTGGAAATGCTTATTGGGTTTCACACGCTCTTTTGATGAACTGTTCATGTGCATAATATGAGGTTTGAAGTTTACTTGAATTGAATCTTATATGTTACATCAATGTAGATGCTTTCTACGTAAATAATATAAATGCTATTAGCAGTATGTTAAAGAGCAAGTAAATCGAATAGGGTAAAGACTTCTAAAATATCAATTTTGCCTAGTTTTGAATGAAATAATAGATTTAAGTGTATTTAGAAATTTTAAAAGATTTAGAGTTATATATATGTCAGTTTAAGATTTATGATTAAAGAATGAGTATAAATAAAAATATTATAATAGAAAAAAATTTGTCATCATGTCTCGAATTCGTTGGAAGATTTAGTTTTTGTTCGCATGTTTCCTGAACTGTCTCGCAGTGACATCCGATTCTGGTTTTCTTCTAAACCGGGTTGAGGGTGTTACAGAGCTCCTATTTTGTAAACTCGTTTAATCTTACTTAATTTTGTGGATTTATAAAAATAGATTGTTTTTAGAATTGCCAAACTTGTGGTTTTAAATGAAAATTTTTGATGGGTCGGTTTTGGAAGACCCGAATGAAATGCTTGGGATTTAGATCGAGATTGTGGTGTTACATTTAGTGGTATTAGAGCTTAGGTTTAGTCGGTTCTAAGAAACCCTAGGGTGGTATAGAGGTTGTGGTAAGGTGTCTAGTGAATACAAGTCCTTAAATTTGAGTTGTACTTTACAAGACTGGGAATTCTGATTTGCCATCTTGTTTTCTTGTGTTTCAGAAAAGAGGTGATGGAAGGGGAAACCGATAATGGAGAGGCGAGTCACTTTCGTGATCTTACCTCTACCTTTTTGTAAGTGGTGCAAGCTATTCCGAGGCAATATGAGAAGCCTTGCAAGACCCCTGTAGAGAGGCTTCACCGTTTTGGGCCTAAAAATTTTGAGGGCTTGGGTAAGGATGACCCTATTAAGGCTAATCAGTGGTTGTGAGACAAACAAAGAATTTTGAGGCAGATGAGAGAAATCCTGGAGGATAACCTTGATTGCATTGTCTCCCTTCTTAAGGGTAATGTACACGAGTGGTGGGAGACCGTTGAGTTGGGTCTACATTCTGCACTCCCAACATGGGATATCTTTTTGGATGAGTTTCGAAAGAAGTACATCAGTGAGGTATATATGGATGAGATGAGGGAGCAATTCTTATATTTGGTTCAAAGAGACCAGACAATGTTTGCTTATGAGCAAGAGTTTCTACGTTTGATCCGTTATTCCCCGGAGTTCATTGCCACGAAAGAGTTGAGATGCAAGAGGTTTAGACAAGGTTTGAGGGTTGGGCTCCAGTTGCAAGTGACAACAGGTCCTCTAGGGACATTTTTAGAACTAGCCAATAGTGCAAAGACACTAGAGCGACTTCAGGATATGACACCCGATAAGACAGAGGATGTTAGGGACCATGATGCGGAGACCCAGAATCTTATACGTCATTCTTCATATCCGCATGAAAGGTGTTGTACTTCGAAGGGTTCAAAGAAAGTCACTTTAGGCCAGCTACCGAGAGTCAGTTCAGAATCTAGTTCGAGGGTTTATAGGGGCTCTTTGATTTCTACTCTAGAAGGGAGTACTGATGGTTCAATTGGGGTATCGCTTCTACCAGCATGCGAGCATTGCAGCTGACATCACCTTGGAGTGTGCTTTTTACTTTGAAGGGTTTGCTATAGGTGCCGGACACCAGGACATATGGAAAAGGACTACCCAATTATGAATAAGGATACATCAGCTCAGTCTCAGAGGTTGGCTACTTCTCGACATGATCAGAGTCTTGTTAGAGGCAAAGCTAGGGCACCGTCAGGTTATCAAGGTAAAGGTCCTATGAGATTCACCGCTAGGGTTGATATACGAGGTGTTTATAGATAGCCTACTGCTCAGGCTAGGGATGACAACATTACGGCCGAGGATATGTCAGGTAATTAGGTTATGTTTTGGTTCCAGTTGTTTTTGATAGCCGTTTAGCTCTTCGGATGTGTATGGGTTGGTTCTTGTAAATGTGTATCTTAGTAAATCTTGGGTTTTTTGTTTCTTTAGATGGTAATTAGAATTGCATCTTCTGTTAGATAAGTTTTACAGTAGATGGTTGTTGAGAGTACAAGCATGTCGTAAGTTGTGAAGTTTCAGATTGTTTGAATCTGGTTGTTAGTGTTAGATGTATAGGATCTTTACCTTTCTAGGGTGGACGTTGTGCTCCGTGGTGATAGATCAAGGAAGGTTTTGTATGTTGCGAGGTGTTATTAGCTTGTGTTGTAGACGCAATGGTTGAGAATTATTGGCCTTAGAGTTGTGGATGTTTTGAGGGTATGGAAATACCCTTGGTGAATGAGCAGTCTTACCGTTTGATTGTGGTTTAGAACTGCGATAAGGGTAAGGTTGAGTTTGTTTTTAGTGTCTATCGCTATATGGTATGGTACTTAACAAACTCATTGTCGAGAACTCACTCGTGCAAGTGACCATATGGGTGTCATTTCCAAGTGTTTCACCTTAGGACATGCAAGCGATAAAGTGGCTTGGATGGTGGCTTTTGATGTGTTAAGCTGAGGAGTAACGGTGAAAAACTATTGCCTGTTTCATGACATCGACGACCTTGTTTTTGGTTATAGAATGTGAGTTTTGTATGTTTGTTCAAAAGAAAGGTACCACGTGAAGGTAAATGAAAATTGTGATAAGCATGGTAGAGTCGTTGGATAGAGCTTTAAGGGCAAGTCGTAAAGACATATGGTCTAGCAAGCACACCTTTCAATCAAGACTCTATGGATTTAAGGGTCACTTTACCTAGCGCTTGGTGAGTTACCTTCGGGTAAGGCGAGTAATGTGAAGGGTTAGCAGAGTAGCGCAACAGAAATGTGGGATCAATAGCCGTGTTGTGGGTAACCAGATGGTTGTGTTGCAAAGAATGTTATTGAAGGAACCAATTGAAAATCCCTTAGAGTAGTAGGATGGTTTCTCGCGGTTGATAGTTGGGACTGAGTAGTTGATTGGAAGAAGATGGTTAGAACCTTGGGGATTGATTGGTTAGTTTTGGTTGCTTGAGGGAGTTCGTATGTGACAACAATCATTTCTCGAAATCAAGTAGCCCGAATAGTAGAAATCCCGTGAATCGTAAGTAGTTTTTGTTCGTGTGGGAGGCAAGTTAGGATAAAGTGAAGTTTTAAGTCTCATCTTGGTGGACCAAGTCTGGAGAAAAGAGCCGTTAGTTTAAGGTAGAATGGTGATAAGGTTCGGTTGTCAAGGTTTCACATGTCCTTTAATGTTTGACCGGGATATGGTTGTTAGATATGATGGGTTCCTAACAATGTACTATGGAAGTGGTGCAGTATTTTAGAGATAGATGAGGTCTAAGTTCAGGGTTTCGAATAGTGGGTGTTGGTAGAAACAATTGTTATTCAAGGCAGAATTCATTGAAGATGAGCTCCTTAGATTGATGTTTGGATATCATAGCTTGAGGTTGGTTTGTTGCCCTACTTTACGAATCGTTGTGAGTGCTAATGATTGTTGTGTTTAGGTCACTAGAATTTCTGAGAAAAGTGTTGAGAACAAGTAGTTCAGTGTTATGGGTTCGACTAAGGTAGGTTGAGGGAGAACTCTCCCTAATCAAGGTAATCTTGTTTGAATGGCAAAATGATTGGATCTATTTTGGTTTCATATCCTTCATCCGTTTAAATTTTGAGGAAAAAATTCTTGTAAGAGGAATGAGTTGTAACAACCCAAATTTTTGAGTCGACGATAGGCGTTGACCCGGGTCTTGGACCGACACATCAAGTTGGATGTTCAGAGCTTATCAGGCCGAGATGTTAGGCTTTATGGGCCTCCATATGTTGTTGGGCTTGTGAATGGATGGGGAAAGAGATATTGAGTGAGCAACATGGTAATTTCCCTCCCCAAAGGTTGATATCCTCTTTAATTTTCTGTAATTTGGAAAATGAATGAAGTCATCCTTGTTCCCATATTTTTCTCTTGATCTTCCTCTTCTTTCCATTCCAAAACCAAAGATAAAGTGGCAAACTTGTTGTTGCGGAGTGAGAATCTCGGATTGGTCATCAAGAGGAAGTTTTTCAGCATGCAAAGATTTGTCATTCAAGGTAAACATCTCTAGCATTGGTGGAATGTAACACCCCGATCCCGTCTCGGATCCAAAGTATCACATTCAGGTCACCCGAAACCGACCCATCAAAATTCTCATTTAAAACCAGAAGTTGGCAATTCTTAAAACGATCCATTTCCATAAAATCCACATAAATAATAAGATTAAAAGGGTTTACAAAATATAAGTTCCAATTAAAATACACCGTTTGACCAAATAGTAGTAATCAAAATAAAGATACAGACTCGACTGTGGTAAGGTCCTACGAATACAATCAATCTAAACTAAACATCAAGTAATGCACTTTGAGATTGGCTTGGTGCTGGGAAATCCTCCTCGATGTGCTCCTCCCAAAGCAACATGTCAACCTACGTATGGAAAAACCACAATTCCGCACGCTGAGCTAACAAATCTCAGTGGTACATTTCTACTCTACCGCAATTCATGAATATCATAAAACAAGCATGCATGATAGTATAATTAAAAGTGCACAGAAAGGCTTCTCAACATCTAAGGCTCATCTTCTAGCCTATCCTAGCTAGAGCTTACAACTGTCTCAAGATACCACTAAATGTAAGAAGTCTACCAAGCCATCCCAGGCTTACCATACTCGAGGCCACCCCTTCCATCCAGTTACGTCCTATACTCTGATCACATAGCCCAAGGGTAATATAGCCCATACTCAAGATCACACAGCCTATCGAGCTACTCGAGCTCAACAGACCGTCGAGTAACAACCTTACCCTGATCACATAGCCCAAGGGTAAAATAGCCAACATCAATTATCCATAAAACAACATAAATAACATACATTCCCTATAATGGCCAACAAAGCCCCACTATTTTCTCGTGCTCACACAGCCGTCGGGTTACCCGTGATCACATAGTCGTCGGGTAAGGATCATATCTGGATCACTATAGCCATAGATACGTCATAGATATACTTGGATCACAATAGTCACAAGAAGTCTTTTCCTGAGGTTACATAGCCAATCAGGTTACTCGAGATCACATATCCCTTCGAGTTACTTGAGCTCACACAGGCCCCGAGTTGTATTTCCATATGCTGATTACATAGCCTAATGATAGGTTTCTAACCACATCCAGATCACATAGCCCACGGATACATTGGATGTACTCGATCACATAGCCCAGAGTACCCATCCCCTTATTTAAGTGCCTTTGCACTGACTCTAGGACATCCGGATTCCTAACCAAGACACATACATTAACACATACTCCCCCGATAATCAATATATCTCACAGAGAGATAAAAGGCATCCAACCAACCATTACCAATGCCCCAAGGCATAACTCGTTTGTTACAATAATTAATTTATGTCTTTAGGATTCATTTATGCCTTTCTCGTTAGATTATCTTATTATTCGCGACAACCAGCCTATATGGGCCTCCCTTCAGCACACAGCAAGGACCCCAATCTCCCACGTAACATTAACCGATCCACCAAGGATCCCTATGGGTGATTAATACGAGTGATCCACTCAATAATTACCAAGCCATTAGCCATTTATCCACGTATAGGTTACCAGCCTTGATTTCATAGTTTTAGGATTTGTTTTATACCTTTAGGGACCCACCAGACCCTTTACCATGAATTATAGAGCCCTCGAACAAAACCTCAAATTTCTTGGGCAGATTGCTCTGCGAGTACCGATACTCCTATGTGGGTATTGGTACGCCTCACTAGGTACAAGTACTCCTCCTCGAGTACCGATACTCAACTCAGGTTCGAATGAAAAGAATGTCTAGCTGTACCGATACGCTCTTCCCCCGTATCGGTACTTAGCATCAGTACTCAGATCGCCCTATACCGATCCCAACCCGTACTGTACCCCTACCATAGTGTACCGATACGTGAAAGCCTCCCCAGTCAATGGAACAATAGGTACCGATACACCTCTAGCGTACCGGTACATGAACACGTTACTGGAATTCTAATTAAGTGAGGGGTACCGATACACGGGAAGGAGTACCGGTTCGCCCCTCACAACCCATCCCTCATTATTACAAGGAGTACCGATACGCAGCCAACACGTACCGGTACTCGAGCCCCGATTTCAAAACCTAAAGCTCGGGATTTCACCAATCCCACCCTTAACCTCCATGGTTAAGTCCCAAATCATTCCTACAGGTTATTTAGAGCATAATAGGTGGTTTTCTACCAATTTTACTCATTATCAACACCCAAATCATGATTTACCATTAGAGGGGTTTTAAGCTCTTAGAACCCTAACTATGCAACCCATAAACATAAAACCAAACAAGGCATTCATCTTATGATGCTCATGAAATGTAGGAGTCAGAGATGTACTGACCTCAAGTCAACAAATCCCATAATGAAGCTCCCACCAAGCTTTTTCCTCTTTTCTTCCTTGAACCGAGCTTCAAACTCAACCTCCACCAACTTTAGGGATAATCACATTGATGGATAGATCCTTGCTTGCTGATTACACCTCCCGTGATGACCAATCCAAGATTCACAGTCCACCACAATAAGTTTTCTCCTTTAACTTTGAGTTAGGTGGGTGTTTTGGGGAAAGAGAATAGAGATGAGATGAAGATGATCTCACACCTTACATTATTCAGAAAAATTAAAGAGGCATCAACCCTCTTGTCCCTTATGATGCAATTTACTCAATTGCCCTCACATCTCATTATTTCCAATAGCCCACAACATAACACCTAAGCCCAACAACACATGGAGGCCCACAAAGCCCAACAACAAGGCCCAACATAACCCGAACATTTGATCCAACGTGTCAGTCCAAGATCCAAGTCAACGCCCATTGTTGACTCAAAAATTTGGGTCGTTACAACTCTCCCCTCCTTCAAGAAATTCCGTCCTCAAAATTTAGATGTATGGAAGGGAGATGTAACCAAGACAGATCTAACCACTTCACCATTCTAATAGGATCACTTTGATTAGGGAGAGTTCTCCCTCAATCTACCTTAAACAGAACCGTAGCATTAAACCACACGCTCTTAACACTTCTCTTGAGATTTCCAATGACTCATTTTCAAGCAACCAGCGACACTTATGACGAAACGCTAAGCATTGTAACATAACCAACCCCGAGCCATGTTGTTCAAACATCAACTTAAAGAACTCACTTCTAATGGATTCTATCTCGGTTAACCAACCTTTCTACTAGCATTCATCAACCAAAAACTAAACTTAGACTTCATCTATGTCTAAAACGATGCACCACATCCACAAACCATTGTCAAGAACGGATCACGCCTAACAACCATATCTCGGTCAAACCATTAAAGGACAAGAAAAACCCTAACAACCGATCATTATCATCAATCTACCTTGAACTAATAGCTCTTTTCTCCATACTTGACCCACCAAGTCAGAACTTAAAATTTTGTTTTATCTAAACTTGCTTTAAAAAGGATCAAAAACCACTTACGATTCAACTACTTGGTTTTGAGAAATGACCACCGTCACTTACGAACGCGCACAAGAAACCCAAAACTAACCATTCTATTTGCTAAAGTCCAAACACCTTCTTCTAACCCTTGGCTCGGTCCCAACAATCAGACGTAAAGAGCCATCTGACTGTTCTCAAGGATCTCCAATTGGTCCGTCTAAAAACATTTCTTTACAACACAACCATCCGGTTACCCTCAACACAACTATTGATCCACATTTCTGTTGCGCTACTCTGATAACTTCCACACTGCTTGCCTTAACCGATAATAACTTTGGTCGACCTCGATTGGGCAATCCTTCAACTCCACAAAATCTAGCTCAACAGGTGCACGAACCAAGCAACTATCCCCACGATTCACCCTTAGGACCTCAACCATGTTCATCACAACCTTCATTTGACCTTTTCAACAGTACCTTTACTCCGACAAACAACACGTTAAACTCTCACATTCTATGACCAAAACAAGGTCGCCAATCTCATGAACCCGGTATCGATCTTCCACCATTGCACTACGGCTCAACACATCCAAAACCACCATACAAGTTACTCTCATGTAGACCAGATCTCGGTGAAGCACTTGGCAATGACACCCAATTGGTCGCTTGCACAAGTGTGCCTCCAACAAAGAGTTTGTTAAGTACCATAGCACAGAGCGATGGACACTAACAACGAACTCAACCTTACCTTTATCACGGCTCTAAACCACAATCAACCGGTAAGATTGCTCATTCACCAATGGTACCTCCATACCCTCAGAACACCCACAACATTAGGACCAAGAACTCTCAACCTTCACGTCTACAACGCAAGCTAAGAAAACCTTGCACCCTATAGAACCTTCCTTGAGCTAGCACTACGGAGCACAATGTCCACCTTAGAGAGGTTAAGATCCTACACAACTGACACTAACAACCAGCTTCAAGCGATCTAAAACTTCACAACTTCTTACACACAACTCACGACATGCATTGCACTCTCAACAACCATCTACGATAAGAACTTATCTAGCAAAAGATGCAATTCTAATTACCATCTAAAACAACAACAAACCCAATATTTACCAAGGTGCACATCACAAGAACCGATCTATTACACAACCGAAGAGCTAAAATGCTTTCAAAACAACTAGAACCAACACAAAACTTAATTACCTGACATATCCTCGGTCGCAACACTATCAACTCTAATCTGAGCAGTAGATTGCCTAGCAACGCCTCATGTGCCAACCCTAGTGGTGGATCTCACATGACCTCCACCTCGATAACCTGACGGTGCCATAGCTCTGCCTCTAGCAAAACTCTGCTCATGACGGGAAGTAGCAAACCTCTGAGACTGAGCTGGTGAATCCTCATCCATAACTGGGCAATCCTTTGCCATATGCCCTGGAGCTTGACACCTGTAGCAAACCCTCTAAAGCAAAAAGTACACTCCAAGGTGATGTCGGCCGCTGGTGAAAATGATGCTCCATAGAACCATTAGTATTCTCTTCTGGAGTAGAACTCAAAGGGCCCCTACGACTCCTCGATCTAGATCCTAATCGACTCTCGAAAGCTGGTCCGAAGCAACTCTCTTTGAACTCCTCAAAGCACAATACCTCTCATGCGGATAGGGAAAAAGACCCATGATATTTTGTGTCTCCACATCATGACTTCTACAATCCTTGAACTGATTAGATGCTAAACTCTGAAGTAGCTCAAGTGCCTTCGCACTATTAGCTAACTCAGAGAATGTTCCAAGCGGACCCGCTGTCACATACAACTGAAGGTCAACATTCAAGCCTTGTCTGAACCTCTTACACCTTAACTCTTCTGTGGCAACAAACTCTGGGGCATAACAGCTCAAATGCAGAAACTCTTGCTCAAAAGCAAACACTATTCGATCTCCTTGAACCAGATGCAGAAACTAGTCCCTCATCTCATCCATGTGTACCTCACTGATGTACTTTTTCCATAACTCATCCACAATGATATACCATGTCAAGAGCGCAGGATGTATACCCAACTCTACAGTCTCCCACCACTCGTATGCATTGCCCTTAAGAAGGGAAACATTGCAATCAAGATCATCTTCCGGGCTTCCCTTTATCTGTCTCAAGATTCTTTCTGTGCCATTCAACCACTGGTCAGCCTTGATCGAGTCCTCTCCACCCAAGCCTTCAAAATTCTTAGGCCCAAAACGATGAAGCCTCTCTACAGGGGTCTTGCGAGGTGTCTCAAATTGCCTCAGAATAGCTTGCACCACACGCAAGAGGGCAGAGGTAAGGTCACGGAAGTGACTTGCCTCTCTACTATCGGTTCCACCTTCCATCAATCCTTTTCTGAAACACAACAAATAAGGTGGCATATCAGGATTCCCAATCTTATAAAGTACACTTAAATTTAGGGACTTGTATTCACTAGACACCTTACCACGACCTCTATACCTCCCTGGGGTTTCCTAGAATCGACTAAACCTAAGCTCTGAGACCACTAAATGTAACACCACGATCCTGTCCCGAATCTGAAGTATCACATTCGAGTCGCCCGAATCTGACCCATTAAAATTTCTCATTTAAAACCACAAGTTGGCAATTCTCAAAACGATCCATTTCCATAAAATCCACATAAATAATAAGATTAAAAGGGTTTACAAAATATAAGTTCTAATTAAAATACACCGTTTGACCAAATAGTAGTAAATCAAAATAAAGATACATACTCGACTGTGATAAGGTCCTATGAAAACAATCAATCCAAACAAAACATCAAGTACTGTACTCTGAGATTGGCTCGGTGCTTGGAAATCCTCCTCGATGTGCTCCTCTAAAAGCAACTTGTCAACCTACGCATGAAAAAACCACAATTCCGCAAAGCTCAATGGTACATTTCTACTCTACCGTAATTCATTAATATCATAAAACAAGCATGCACGATAGTATAATTAAGAGTGCACAGAAAGACTTCTCAACATCTAAGGATCATCTCTAGCCTATCCTAGTTAGAGTTTACAACTGTCTCAAGATACCAACAAATGTAAAAAGTCTACCAAGCCATCCCAGGCTTACCATACTCGAGGCCACTCCATCCATCGAGTTACGTCCTATACCCTGATCACATAGCCCAAGGGTAATATAGCCTATACTCGAGATCACACAACCCATCGAGCTACTCGAGCTCACACAGTCTGTCGAGTAAAAACCCTACCCTGATCACATAGCCCAAGGGTAAAATAGCCAACATCTATTATCCATACAACAACATAAATAACATACATTCCCTACAATAGCCAACGAAGCCCTACTATTTTCTCGTACTCACACAATCGCCGAGTTACCCGTGATCACATAGCCGTTGGGTAAGGATCATATCCAGATCACTATAGCCACAGATACGTCCTAGAAATACTTGGATCACAATAGCCACAATCAATCTTTTCCTGAGGTCACATAGCCAATCAGGTTACTCGAGATCACATAGCCCTTCGAGTTACTCGAGCTCACACAGTCCCCGAGTTGTATTTCCATATCTGATCACACAACCCAAGGATAGGTTTCTAACTGCATCTAGATCAGATAGCCTAGAGTACCCATTCCTTCATTTAAGTGCCCTTGCACTGACTCTAGGACATCCAGATTCTTAACCAAGACACATACGTTAACACATGCTCCCCCGAGAATCAATATATCTCACCGAGAGATAAAAGGCATCCAGCCAACCATTACCAATGCCCCAAGGCATAACTCATTTGTTACAATAATTAATATATGTCTTTAGGATTCATTTACGCCATTCTCGTTAGATTATCTTATTATTCGCGGCAACCAGCCTATATGGGTGTTCTTTCAGCACACATCAAAGACCATAATCTCCCACGTAGCATTAATCGATACGTTCTTTCCCTGTATCGGTACTTAGGTTTGAATGAATTAAACTTCTAGCCATACATACGCTCTTCCTCCGAATCAATACTCAACATCGGTACTCGGATCACCCTGTACTGATCTCAACCCTTACCGATACCCCTACCCTAGTGTCCGATACGCAAAAGCCTCCCCAGGCAATGGAACAATGGGTACTAATACGCCCCTAGCGTACTGGTACGCGAAAACGCTACTGGAATTCCAATTAAGCGAGGGGTACTGATACACAGAAAGGCATACCTATACGCCCCTCACAACTCGTCCCTTAATATTACAAGGAGTACTGATACGCAACCACCTCGTACTGGTACTCGAGCCCCGATTTCAAAACTGAAGCTTGAGATTTCACCAATCCCACCCTTAACCTCCATGGTTAAGTCCCAAATCATTCATAATAGGTGGTTTTCTACCAATTTTACTCAATATCAACACCCAAATCGTGATTTACTATTAGAGGGGTTTTAAGCTCTTAGAACCCTAACTATGCAACCCATAAACATAAAACCAAACAAGGCATTCATCTTATGATGCTCATGAAATGTAGGAGTCAGAGATGTACTAACCTCAAGCAAGCAAATCCCGGAATGAAGCTCCCACCAAGCTTTTTCCTCTTTTTCTTCCTTGAACCGAGCTTTAAGCTCAACCTCCACCAACTTTAGGGATATTCATCTTGATTGATAGATCCTTACTTGCTAATTACACCTCCCTTGATGACCAATCCGAGATTCACACTCCACCACAACAAGTTTTCTCCTTTAACTTTGAGTTGGATGGGTGTTTTGGGTGAGAGAATAGAGATGAGATAAAGATGGAGATGGTCTCACCCCTTACATTATGTATAAAATTTAAAGAGGCATCAACCCTCTTATTCCCTATGATGCAATTTACTTAATTGCCCTCACATCTCCTTTTTTCCAACAGCCCGCAACATAACACCTAAGCCCAAAAACACATGGAGGCTCACAAAGTCCAACAATAAGGCCCAACATAACCCGAACATTTAACCTAACGTGTCAGTCTAAGACCCGAGTCAACGCCCATTGTTGACTCAAAAATCTGGGTCGTTACATGGAAATTGGGTTTGAAGCTTAATGGAAAAGAGAAGGAAGAAGCTTGGTTGCCGATTTATTCCGAGAATTTATTGCTTAAGGTCAGTACATTTCTGACTTCTTCATTATATGAGCATCCTAAAATGATTGATTTGTGTGATTTATGATTTAGGGCTGCAAAGTTTGGGTTTTAGAAGCTTTAAACCCGCTTTAATGGCAAATCAAGAATCCAGTGTTGATAATGTGTAAAATTGGTAGAAAACCATCTATTATACCTTGAATAACATGTATGAACATTTTGAGGCTTAACCAATTAGGTTAATGATTGGTATTGTCAAATTCTAAGCTCTAGGTTTTGAAATCTAGGCTAGTGTACCAATACAGGGTGGCCCGTATCAGTAGGCCTTTATATGAAAAAAGGCATATTATGAGGGGCGTACCGATACAGCATGTCATGTATCGGTACACCGTGCTTGATTAGAATTCTAGTGGCATTATTGCGTACCAGTATGCTATTCTATTTCCTGGGGAAGGCCTTCGTGTACCGGTACGTATTTAGTCAGGTATCGGTACAATATAAGGATCAAAATGGGGCTTCGTATACCGGTATTAGGTATTAATACGGAGGTTGGCGTATCGGTACAGGGCGTTCATCTGATTTTTTTGAACCTAAATCGAGTATCAATACTCTTGGATAAGTATTGGTACCTAGAGCGATATACCGATACTCATATAGGTGTATTAGTAGGCGTAGGCCAATCTGCCCAAGAAATTTAAGGTTGTGTTTGCGGATTCTATAATTCGAGATATAGGGCCCAATAGGTGTCTAAAGGTATAAAATGAATTCTAAAATCGAGAAATCAAGGTTTATAACCCACATGTAGAATAAATGGCTAATGGCTTGGTTATTGATGAGTGGATTGCTCGTGTTAGTAATCCATAAGGATTCATGGTGGATCAGTTAATGCTAAGTGGAAATTGGGGTCCCTTGCTGTGTGCTGAAGGGACACCCATATGGTCTAGTTGCCGTGAATATTGAGATGATCTAATGAGAATGTAGTGGATAAGCTTAATAGACATATATTAATTATTGTAACAAATGAACTATGCCTTGGGGATTTGTAGTGGTTGGCTTGATGCTTCTTATCTCTTGGTGAGATGTATGGATGCTCGGGGAGCATATGTTATATTATGTGTCTTGGTTCGGAATTCAGATGTCCTAGAGTTAGTGCAAAGGCACTTATTTAAGGGGATGTGTACTCCCGGCTATGTGATCGAGTACATCTGACGTATCCATTAGCTATGTGATCTGGATGAGGTTAGAAACCTATCCTTGGACAATGTGATTAGGATAAGGAAACTAAACTCGATGGGCTATGTGAACTTGAGTAACCTGATTGGCTGAGTAACCTTAGGTAAAGACTGATTGTGGCTTTTGTGATCCAAGTATGTCTAGGATGTATCTGTGGCTATAGTGATACGGATATGGTCCATTAACCCTATAACACCCTCGACCCGAATGTCATATTTGGGCCAAAAGCCCAAACCAAAATCATAAAATTTCTCAACTTGGTTTAACCCAAATAAAATAATTGCCAAAAACATTTAAAGCCCACAAATCAAAATAAATATATAAATGATTAACACGTTACAAAGGAGCTCCAATAAAATAACATAAAACATCTAAACATTTGGCTTGATTAGTACAAATTTAAAATAAGGATTACAGACTCATACACATAAGGTTCTATGAATAAACAACCCACTAAATACAAGTATCATACTCTGACAACGCCACCTATTGGAATCCCATACATATAGTGCTCCAAGATCCCGCGATCAACCTATGCACGAAAACAACAATTTCGAGCGTTGAGCTGACAAAGCTCAGTGGTAGACATCTACTTTACTATACTTCACGCTAATCATAAACATAAGCATGCAAGCTAGTACGAGCAATAAGAAGAGATAAATAAACATGTGGCGCTACCGCTAGCCGCCTAAATATATGCTCTCACATAGCAAAAACATCATACATGGCCCCCGAGGCCTAATCATACTCAGGATCTCACCAGATCGTCTTAGCGAGCCACACAGTCATAACCATAAAACCTGGAGTGACGCCCGTATCCATAAAGCATCAGGATTGTACGCTCTGATTGAGGCCCGCGTTCACAAAGCATCGCGATCCTACACTCCGAGTGAGGTTTGCATCTACAAAGCATCGAGATCCTACACTCATGGGGATGACGCCCACGTCCACAAAGCATCAGGATCCTCTATCCATGCTCGAAATCTCCCATCAAGCATCTTTGAATGAGGCCCGCCTCCACAAAGCATCGGGAATCTCCATCCATGCTTGAAATCTCCCATCATACATCTTTGAATGAAGCCCGCGCCCATAAAGCATCGGCATCCTCCATTCAGAAGTCTTTAAAGTGTTGCAACACCTAACTCTGGGTATCCAGATCCCACCAAACAAAGACTCGTAACCAATCAAGTGCCTACATATGGCACGACCCCATATGATCCACCAAGGATCCATACAAGTGTCATACCTAACACACAACATCATACGACCCACCACGGGTCCCTATTATTGCTATTACAACCAATCAAGCATTACCGAGTTATTATATTTTACGGAGGAGTATACAATTCATTCGCATCAATTATTTCCATCAATCCACATTATCCCATTGATTATGGTAATAATCGCTTTGTTAAGCATATTCGTCAATTTTCATCTCGAACTGGCCTTTAAACCAATTAGTGTTGATTTCTAGTTTCATAAGCAATTTATTGAGTATTTGCCGGTATCGGTCCGTTATTATAACCCTCGTCTTCAAGTAACAGCATAAGCCATTAAGTATGTTGGCATCAATATTAATTACGGGGCCCTATTCTACCCCTAAAGCTTATGAAAGTCATCATGGTTTGTTGCTAGCGCATTTAAATCATTTAATATTAATTACTAAATTTTAATCATTTAATCAAATATCTATCAGTATTGTCTCTTACCAATATTAAATCGAGCATATTAATTTATTCAGCTAATACACGAGGCATCATCATATAGCAATCAGTCAACCAATCATACAGTCAGATAATCATACGGATATTCAAACAATACTACACGGTCTCTAAAGCTCATAACAGGCTCGAACATTCTCAAGCTTATCAAGCATCTCAATAATTACCAAGCCTCGGACCATCAATATCAACACATGCTTATTACTTATCTCCTAATTTGCAACCACTAACACGCAAAGCAATTATACTAATAATGCTCATAAAGCATTTCGGAGTTCGAGGTGTACTAACCTTAAACTAATATCGCTAAAATCCTCATTTGAACTTCTCGAACAATCCGCACGATCTGATATCCAAACCCGAACAACCCTCGTATACCAACAAATACAAAAATACATTAATTCCATGTATCTCCTATACTACTCACAAGGTCAAACGCGTAAAAATAGCTTACCGGGCATAAAAGATTATGCCATTGGTCCCAGAACGTCGAGAAACCCAGGTAAGGTCCCCAAAAAAAGTCAACGAACTGGTCAATACCGGTCAACTCCCTGGTCAACCTGGCCGATCCGATGCAATGTGGTGCACCATAACTAACGTGCACCTGCGTGGCCTAATCTGGTGCATCTGAGCCCACGTGAAACTGAGTACGAAATCCAGTGTGGCGCAGTTCACTGTTGTTGTGTGCACCCGCCTGCTGCTACGCATGCCCACTCTCACCGGCGGTGCGTGGTGGCGTGTGAGTGGCATTCTAGTGGCCAAACGGTGGTAGCGAGCTCCAGTACCGTTGTTCTCTGGTTGTTGGTTTCGATGGTATCCTATGTTTGCAGCGGTGACGGCTAAAAACTATCGAACAAACTTCTCTCGATTTTTTCTCATTCTGGTGAACGACAGCTCGGACGACGATGCGTCGACCACCGTTGGACTCTTCTCGGTGAGACCTTTCTAATGGTGTCGGAGGTGTCGTGCACGACGGCTCTGATGGCCGTAGATCAAAGTTTAAAGCTTCCCCATCACCTTTCTCTCTCGCCCAAAATATCTCCCTTCTCTCCTCTTCTCTCTCTCCATCCCATCACCAGCCCCCTTTATTCAAATTTCCAACCATTTTATTATTCCAACCATTTAAATATACACACTTTATAAATACATCTTTTTCCCTTTTTACCCCTAGGCCCAATTGATTACCCTTAATTAGGTTTCTATCCTAAAGGCCCAAATAAATCGGGTCCAAGGCCCAATTGCAAAATTGAAATTTGGATCGCTACAGTTCTCCCCTCCTTGAGAAAATTTTGTCCTCAAAATTTTCTTAAGCAGAACAAGAAAGATACCAAAACTTTTTAACTCTTCAAGGTCCCCGATTATAAACCGCTGCGCTACTCTGATCTCAACACTTATAAAAAATAACATTGTCCTCGAATATTACAATCATAGCTCAACTGATTCGTCTCTGAAAAGGATTTCATCCTTGCCTGGTACATCACAGATGACAAGTGAAATCCAACGGTACCTTGATAAAACTATCACACAAAAATGTCAACAAAGAAACCTAACTTATGCTATAGAACCCAAAAGATTACTACACACAAAAATTCTTCTACAACAGCGTACGATCTAAAATGAACAAGATGTTAAAAAGCCGCTGCAACAAAAATGAACAATTTCTCTTGTGGTGACTCATTGAAGGAGTCTCTAACTCTGACGACCTTGCAAAATTAAAACATTGCTTGTTCGGTGCAAGACTTTAGAAAAGAACAGCGTCTCCACTCACCCCAAGAGCATACCTTAAACTTTACATGATAACTCTTATTGATAACTAAATCTTATCTCACAAGCTCCGTTCATGCAAGAATCTTACACTCTCAACTATAACGTGTCTAAAAACAAGTCATCTATACCATCGGATCTGTCATTACATAGAAATCCCACAAAGGGATAAGGTTCTATCACAAACCTTGAATCTCGCGGCAAAAGGTAACATGTATACACCGCAATGTCGTACAACCCTACCACAACCAATCTAAGCAGATTTTCAAACTAGATCTCACCTTTGCCGAAAATATCAACGTGCCTGCCAAGGACTGTATCATTACTCAAAGAAATCCCATCAAAATTGTGCACTTATAATCCTTTACAAGTTCCACGGTCATCTATTCAATTTTCGCTGAGAAACATCGAAGCATCACAATAACTCTGAGAAATTCAATGTTTTACTCCCAACTAATGGCAAGTCAAACGCTCATAACAATCTTAGCATACGATTCCACACTATTTCCTGAACACGTAACGAAAGCTTTGTACTAGCGGTCGTTCTCGAAATTCATTGTATACTGACCATCGTACTATAAAAGGAGAATCTTTTACCTTGATATATCATTCTCTCTAAGGTACTCAACAAGATCTTGAAGTCCATCAGAAACCACTAGAACCAAGTCCAATCCCAACAATGTGTCCCCTTAATCAAAATCAAAAGCTTCTTATGACTTCCAAAATGAATCAATTTTTAACTTGAAACTTATCTGACAAACACACGGGTACCAGTACTAACCAATCAGTACCAACACCAGATGAATCGAGTATCGGTACTGTAAAGAGCTAGCATTGGTGCTTCCTTACACGACCATCACCTGTGATCCTTGATCTCCCCACATGAGTAGCATGATACTCTAACCAGAACTAACTTCGTACAATCCATCTCTTATCAAGATCACTTACCTAGGCGACGGTCGATCACGCGATCAACATCTCTTAATTACTTTACTATGTTCGTTGTCTAAAATTCCAACTCCTTAAAGATCGAGCACCCAAAGTTTTACACTATTGAGGCGAACACAATATTCTCACCTTTAACACAAAAATACAACCCTGACGATACGGAAAAATATCCTCAACGATCTTGATATCTTATTCGACTTTAATTGGGTCGATACCACTATCAAGATGTAGCGATCCCACGCAGCTCGAATATCCACCAATGTTCCTCGATTGCTTCAATGAAACTGTGATACAAAACAAAATCATATATGAAGTCCTCAACCCTTGATTCCTTACTGATTACACGGTAACCAACCTCTTTGTCCTGTACAATGTCCTTAAAGCAATTATCTTGTCAATTTTCATATTTCCATATTCCTTATACATTCACACATGACACGCAAAGTGTTAACTTACATTCGAGAGACACACGGTGGCCCCTACCTTATCATCACTGAAAATCTTCAAACATCACAGTAGGCATCCAATGTTACCACGACACACCCAAAAGAGGGAATCCTCATTCCAAAATACATTTCAAAACTCTAAGCCTTTAATACTTTAACCACAACATCTTATTCTCGAACCAATCTCTGAAAAGAACATAGATGCCTCGCCATTGGTTAAACAAGTCATCCACCTTAGGAGACACGTAACGATCTTCTACTGTCATACGATAACTATCTATGGTTTAAGCATCACTTCAATGAACCGACTTTTTACTAACGAACAAGCCCGCATTTCCTTTGGGTGAAACACTCAGACAAAAGAAACATGTTTCAAGTTGCACCTTAACAACTAAAGCTCTAACTTTCTCAGCTGAGTCGGTGTACTCCAACAAAGGCGTTAAGCACCGACATCCAACTCGGTCTTACCTCAACATCCGCTTACGTTCTCGACAAAGAGGAAGTCCTGACGACTCCTTCAAAAGGAATAAACAAGCACTCTGACAATCTGAAGCATCACAAGTGTCTAACTGCACATATTAGCATCTGTTGAACGATTAAACATGTCTCACAACCCCATGTGTCATTCTTGAAACAACAACTATGACGATCACGGTAGAAGGTCAATGATCCAAACATTCTCATTACCAAAGGTTGGGTCCCTCGAGGTCTCAAAGCCTCGAGCATAACTCTTGACATTACTGGCTCGTATCACATTTGATTAACCAAAATAATTTCATGGTGCCACAACTCCCAAGAAAGTAGCTCTCTTTCGAACCTGTAAAACATCTAACTTGGCCACACTCTGACAAACTAATGGATCCCAAAACCACTATCTCTGAGAAATGTCTTCGCAAAGGGTAACGACACTTCCCAACTATCAACAAACTCCTTATTAAGCAAACAAAACGGTCCAACACCCAACGTGCTTCTACTGACCGATTTAGGAGCAGATCATCCATACTCGTGTCACAACTGTTATTTACGCATATAATGATAAATATTCCTTGCTACAAACTCTCATAACACATCTGAAGACTCCAAAATAATTACACTATGTGATAAGAACACCATTTAAGTGGTGGGAAGGGAACACATCCTCGACTCTGGCATTATTTAACTAACCCACGTCTCAACAATACGGGGCGACTTCACCCTCGAAATTACTCCCATGAGCTACTTAACACTTATCTCAGCCCTCTCAGCCACGAACATAACCATCTTAACATCATAACATTGGTTACACCATCAGAATTCTAGCCTTAAGGAGTACGAACTTAATTTAAGGGCTTGCATTCACTAGACTCCACACCATAACACCTATACCACCCCTTGGTTTCCTAGAACTGGCTAAACCTAAGCTCTGATACCAATAAATGTAACACCCTCGACCTGGATGTCATATTTGGGCCTAAAACCCAAACCAAAATCATAAAATTTCTCAACTTGGTTTAGCCCAAATAAAATAATTACCAAAAAAATTTAAAGCCCACAAATCAAATTAAATATATAAATGATTAAAACATTACAAATGAGCTCTAATAAAATAATATAAAACATCTAAATATTTGGCATGATTAATACATTTTTAAAATAAGGATTATAGACTCATACACATAAGGTTCTATGAATACACAACCCACTAAATACAAGTATCATACTCTGAAAATGCTGCCTGCTAGAATCCCATACAGATAGTGCTCCTCGATCCCGCGATCAACCTACGCACGAAAACAACAATAGCGAGCGCTGAGCTTATAAAGCTCAGCAGTACTCATCTACTCTACTATACTTCATGATAATCATAAACATAAGCATGAAAGCTAGTACGAGCAATAAGAAGAGATAAATAAACATGTGGCACTACCGCTAGCTGCCTAAACACATGCTATCACATAGCAAGACATCATACATGGCCCCTGAGGCCCAATCATACTCGGGATCTCACTAGATCATCCGAGCGAACCACATAGTCATAACCATAAAACTTGGAGTGATGCCTGCATCCACAAAGCATCAAGATCGTACACTCTGAGTGAGGCCCGCATCCATAAAGTATCGGGATCCTACACTCATAGGATAAGGCTCGCGTCCACAAAGCATCGGGATCCTCCATCCATGCTCGAAATCTCCCATCAAACATTTTTGAATAAGGCCCGTGTCCACAAAGCATTAGGATCCTTCATCCATGCTCAGAATCTACCATCAAGAATCTTTGAATGAGGCCCGCATCCATAAAGTATCGAGATCCTCCATTCGAAAGTATTTAAAGTGTTGCAACACCTAACTCTGGGTATCCGAATCCTACCAAACAAAGACTCGTAACCAATCAAGTGCCTACACATGGCACAACCCCATATGATCCACCAAGGATCCATACAAACACACAAAATCATACGATCCACCACGGGTCCCTATTGTTGCTATTACAACCAATCAAGCATTACCGACTTGTTACAGTTTATGGAGGAGTATACAGTATCAACACATGCTTATTACTCATCTCCTAATTTCCAACCACTAACATGCAAAGCAATTATACTTATGATGCTCATGAAGCATTTTGAAGTTTGAGGTATACTAACCCTAAGCCGATATCGCTAAAATCCTTATTCAAACTTCTCAAACAATGCACATGATCTGATATCCAAACCCAAACAACCCTCGTATACCAACAAATACGAAAATACATTAATTCACTGTATCTTTTATACTACTCACAAGGTTAAACACGTAAAAACAGATTACTAGGTTCAAATTTGGCAAAACGGACTGCCCCATTGGATTCAAAACATCGAGAAACCTCCGAGGAGGGTCTTTTAGAAAAGTCAATGGCCTGTCAACACCGGTCAACTCCCTGGTCAAGTTGGCTGATCTGATACGATGCGGTGTACCATAACTAGCATGCACTCGCGTGGCCTGATCTGGTGCGACTGAGCCCACGTAAGATCGGGTGTAGAATCTAGTGTGGCTCAGTGCATTGTAGTTGTGTGCACTCGCCTACTGCTACATATGCCCACTCTCGCCGGCGGCGCATGGTGGCGCTTGGGAGGCCTTTTGATGGCCGAACGGTAGCTGTGAGCCCTAGTACCACTGTTCTCTGGCCGCTGGTTGCGATGGTAGCCTTCGTTTGCAGTGGTGACGACTGGAAAATGTCAAACAAGCTTCTCTCGATTTTCTTTTTGCTCCTCAGATGAATGGCAGTTCGGACAGCGACGCGACGACCACTGTTGGACTCATCTCGGTGAGACCTTTCTAATGGTACCGAAGGTGTCGTGCACAACGGCTTTGACGGCCGTAGATTGAGGTTTAAAGCTTTCCCCCTTATTTTCTCCCTCTCCCAAAATATATCCCTTCTCTCTTGTTCTCTCTCTCCATCCCAACACTAGCCCTCTTTATTCAAATTTCCAACCATTTTATTTTTCCATCCAATTAAATATACACACTTTATAATTACCTCTTTTTCCATTTTTACCCCTAGGCCCAATTGATTATCCTTAATTGGGTTTCCATCTTAAAGGCCCAAATAAATCAGGTCCGAGGCCCAATTGCAAAACCAAAATTTGGATCATTACAAACCTGACGGCTGTGTGAGCACGGGTAACGCAGGTTTTCGTTGGCCATTGTTAGGGAATGTATGTTATTACCTTGCTGTGTGGATAATTGATGTTGGCTATTTTACCCTTGGGCTATGTGATTAGGGTATGGATTGCATAACTCGGTGGGCTGTGTGAGCTCGAGTAACTCGATGGGTTGTGTGACCTCTAGTATTGTAAGCCTGGGATGGCTTGTGAGACTCCTTATATTCTAGTGGTATCTTGAGACATAAATTGTGACCTCTAGATAGGGTAGTCTAGAAAACCATCCTTATTTTTGAGAAGCCTTTCTTTGCACTCTTAATTATTTTATTATGAATGCTTGTTTTATGATATTTATAAATTACGGTAGAGTAGAAATGTACCACTGAGCTTCGTTAGCTCAGCGTGCGGAATTGTGGTTTTTTCGTTCATGGGCTGACATATTTCGTTTGGAGGAGCACAACGAGGAGGATTTCCCAGCACCGAGCCAACTTAAAAGTACAATACTTGATGTTTTTAGTTTGGACTAATTTATTCATAGGACCTTACAACAGTCGAGTCTATAACTTTATTTGATTTACTTTTATTGGTCAAACTGTGTATTTTAATTGGAGCTCCTATTTTGTAAACTCATTTAATCTTATTTAATTATGTGGATTTATGAAAATAGATTGTTTTGAGAATTACCAAACTTGTGGTTTTAAATGAAAACTTTTGATGGTTCAATTTTAGGATACCTGAATGCAATGCTTTAGATCTGTATCGGGATCAAGGTGTTACAGATTCAATATGGTAATTTGATTTTATTTCAAATTTTCAATTATTTTATTGATTATTTGGCACCGACCGATCGAGGGAAGAGTTAAAGTTAATGCATATGGTGCCGTTAGTGGAACTGGTAATAGGGCATCAATATGAGAGGTTATTAGAGATAACGCTGGCGCGTGGCTCTTTAGGTTTGCTAAGAGTCTTGGCTCTTGCTCGGTGCTTGTTGCAGAGCTTTGAGAGGCTCATGATGCACTTATGCATGCGTGGCAACTTGGTTTTAGAAGGATCAAATTGGACCTTGATAATAAGACCGTTGTGTAGATTTTATATGGGGAATCAATGGATTTGGACAGCAGTGCCCTTGTGATGCACTTAAGAGAACTTCTTGATAGAGAGTGGGAGGTACGAGTCTCTCATATAAGTCATACCGAGATTGTTGAGCTGATGAGTTGGCTAGAACGGTTTGGGGCCAAGAGATTGGTGAGTTCCTCCATGGGCAACCACCACTTGAAATTATTTTGTTACTCGTCGCTGATCAATGTCATGTTTATTTTTTTTGGTTTTTTTGTTATGTTTTGCTTTGCGGCTTGTGAGTGAGTCTTTCTTTCGTTTGTAAATATCTCTATGAGTACTCTTTTCCTCCATTTAGGTATATGTAGGCTTTTAATGAGGCTTATAGTGATATCCCTTTTACATCAAAAAAATCAAGCTTAGATATTTCCTTATTTGTTTTAACTCATTTAGGATGATATTGAATGTAAAGAAAGTGGTTTGACGTCCAAGTAAAGGCATTATTCCTTTCCAAGTGTATTTAGCATAAATAGGGAATATGCTTTAGGGTTTTTATTTTAAAGTTTCTTGAAGCCTATAATAGGCTTCATTCCATTGTGATTGACAACACAACGAAGAGAAAAAAACATTGTAGAGAGAAAACACAAGAGCATTCTTGAGAAAAATAAAAAGCAGAAGATTCTAGCCTCTTTCTTGGTTCGAGATTTCATTTTTTCATTTTGACTTTAGAGCAATGAAGTTCCAAAGAGTTACGACGTGTAAAAGTCTCTTTGTAATTTTGTTATTTTTATTCGTCCATTTATTTTCATTTATTTTATTGACGAACCTTTAAATTTCACTTCTTTATTTCTTGCACTTCAATTTCCATTTCTTTAATTTTTTCACCTTTACTTTACATTTCTTTCAATTCTATCCCTTCTTTTTATATATTTAGTTATTTGGTCCCTTCGTTTTACTTCTTTCAAATTTGCACTTTCTTTTCCATTTTTTGCATTTGTTTGTTTTATCTCAATTCATTAATCTAATTTTGCATTCATATTCTTTTATATTTTGCAGCAAACCCTAGGAGAGACCCCACTATAAAAAGGACAAGAGGCCAATTATTAGAGGGTTGGATTTAGATAAGAAAAGTCTCATTTCTTCTCTCTTTGGGTCGACCACCATTGTTGAGGACAAGGAAGCTCCTTGAAGATGATCAATTTGTCGTAAGAAGCTTGGGAAAGCTCACATCTAGATCGAGAATTCACAAGGAGGTGTTTGTAGCTCGAAAGAATCATTTCTTTGTTTATTTATTCTTTTATGGAATTGTTTGTTGAATCTTTTTGGCTTGTGTAAATACTTTGAAATATGATGTTTTGTTGATATGAATGTTTGGTTAATTTTGGTGTCTATTGCTTTATTCATTTTATGCTTACTTAGGTTATTAAGAGCTCTCAAAAGTTTTCCATAACCTAACTTTTGTAGCTTAATATAGGAAGAGTTAAACCTATAACTAAAATGGATTGTGGGTTTTTGCTGGAAAGTATTAACCCTAACTCCCCTTAGAAGTTAGAGTTTTAAAGATAAAAAAAAAGTAGAGCTTAATCGATGGTAGCATATTCTGCTTCACGCAAGAATGTATTGCCAGGGCATTTTCATTATCAGGTCTTTGATTAGGAATAGTTGTATGGCATTTTAGTAAACTCTGTCAAGCATTTAGATAGCATCATTTTGCCACAACATTCCATTGATATAAAACAACAGAATTCCTTGGTAAACCCAGCCTTCTTATCATCTTGGTTATTCATCTATGTTGTGTGAGATTGCTTAATCTCATCATGCTACACTCATTTTAGTTATTTTGCCACAACATTTATGTTTACACTTGTTACACCAACTAGTTACTTTATATTTATTTACATTTAAGTGTAATTACTTTAATTTAATCATAGCAATCCATGTGGAACACGATCTCATTCACTACTTTATTACTTGTGCGATGTGTATAATTGCACCATTTGTACATTTAGTTTATACACAACAAGTATCGATATCCTACATTATACTACTAATGTTGTAAACGCCTATGCTCCACTAACGGAATTAGAAACGGTCCATTTTTTCTTTTATCTTATCTAAATGCATGTTTAGATCCTAGAGTTATCATAATGGTTATGGTCAAAGTTACATCCCAATCGAGCATCGATTCGACATCCAATTGCTCGAATTCACATAATAAGGACTAAAACATAATTTCCATCAATTATAAGGACATTCATGAAATTAAGGTTACCAATCCTTAATTAGTCATATTACAAGCCTTTAGGTTAAATCTCAACTTAGAATAACCATCCAAACTCATTTAACTGTGCAATTAAGAAACAGGGACTACATTGCAAAGAATACAAACTTCAGAAGGCATCTTAACTGAAATAACGACTGACGTACTGATACAGACCACCACCTTATCAAAACAGGTGAAAATAATGAAGGCAAACCTATACAATCCTCAAGCATATCGGTACGGGTATGCCAAATTTGAAAATTAGGATTTTAGTAGCCAAAAGGTATACCGATACGGTATCCCGTATACAAACACCATGCATATTTTCCAGCTATGCGTACCGATACGGTCCCATGGCGTATCGGTACGCCCAAGCAATTTTTCCTAGATTTAGTTGAGACAAGTCCCTACGTACCGATCCCTGGGGACCCGTACCAGTACGGACAGACCTGTAATGACCTCTTGGTCCAACATATGACACTTTGGCTCAATCTAACATACACCAAACAACATCTAATCACCATATAACTTCACAAACATCAAATCCTCAAACATAGCAACATGGTAGAAGATCATACACATCATGGCATATTCATAGCAACCTCTTATAGACATGATTTCTACCCAAGCATGCATAATGTTTCCCAACCCTTCAACATCAAGCATTTAGAATCAAACAAGTTCTAAACATCAGACCAAACTTATACAAACATGGAGTAAACAAAATGCATCTCCCAAAAACAACTTGGTCACATTGCTTCTTATTACTACTTAGTACTTATAAAACCATACTTTAAAAGTCTCAACCCCTGGATCCTCCCTTGCTCACTCGCTGTCCGATATGGTCTACTTCTCTGCATTGATGAGAAATAAGAGCGTAAGCTATAAGCTTAGTGAAGGAATCTCAAAAACACTCAAATGCAATTAAAATCATTTAATTCAAACCAGGTGCAAATGTCTCATGACAAAAACTTCTCATGCTTCATTAATATCTTTAAGTATGCACATTTAAATCATTTACAACACATTTATCATGGATTCTATCTCTACCTCAATTTAAGCTTTATATGCCTCAATCTCTATAACAAGCTAAAGAGCAATCTCATGTATAAATCACATTATGCAAACATAACCCATTTCCCATGATACATTATCTCATATATTGGCTTTCAAGTGACTCAAAACCAACAACATTTCATTTCATAAAACACATCAGATACATAGATTTCCCCAAGTGGCTCTTACGACCACTTCACATACATTCTCGAATTGGAGCAATGGAACATTTCCTACCTCAATGGTATGATGTATAAATCCACCAGCGGGAGAAAACGAAACATTTACCTACCTCGACCATTGAGGTTCTCATGGTGGAGCCAACATGACATTTACCCACCTCGCACCCATAGGGCGACTTATTATAGTGCACTTTAAACCCTATGGCTATCCAATTATATCCGATAACATTTAAACTCAGCCACTTGCCAATTTATTGAATAAAACAACATTACCTCACTGTTTTACATATGCATCAAATCAATCCGGTTTCAACACATTAAACCATGCATTTTAGTATTCTCAAAAATACTTTTATAAACCAAGTTTCATTTTGAATAACCATCATATATGATTATTAGCAACATCTTTCATTTTTTAAACATGCATAATACAGTGAGTAATCAAAACCATAAGCATGTGCATGAGATTTCATTTTGCAAAACCGAAATCGAGAGAGAGCTCAACCAACACTTACTTCTGAGCTTAGATAAGTGTTTCAAACTTGTTCTAAACTCCCACAACTTCTTTCAAACCTTTTTACAGCAGTAAAACACGTTTCCACCCACCAGCAATCCAAAGCTAGCTTACCGTTGCGTGAATCAAGCATCCGAAGCTTCCGCTCCTTCTCCAAAAGCTAAAAGATTCAACTCCCCTGCTTTACCCAATCAAAAATAGAGGATTAAAACACATCTATGCATCTTTAACTTCCAGCAACCAACAAACACAACTTCGCCTCTCAAGAAACCATCAAATACCTCTCTAAAACAACTGAAATCATCACCAAACCTCATCTAACCAAAACCCAGCCAATACCTATTAATTCTAACATCTTAACAACATCAATTCACATCCAAAAACATCTTAATTACGTCCTTATACCTCCAGAACCTCTACACCAACAAGATCACACCAAAATCTAACTATAAACAACCTAGAAAACTAGCAATCCACATAGTTCCAGGATTTCATTGATTAATCACTTCTTTCAAAATGAAAATACAACTTATAATAGATCTAAACCCATTAGAATCAGTCCATAACAGATCCAAAATAGTGTGTATCAATTTTTCCATATAAAACTCAATTTAATCATCAAATCCATGTTTAAAACAATAAGTCCATAACATAAACCAATAACAAAGGATAAAGAACTTGGGTATTTCATTAAAGAACCTTTAATTAGAGGAGAGAAACAAAATCACCTCTAATTACTGATTCCTCCCTTAATTGGCAAAGCTTGGTTGAAATCCAAGTAGATTTTGCAATAGGAATTGAAGAAAGTGATTTTGTGAAACTAAAAATCCTTTTATTAAATCCTATTTTATTTTAATAATAAATCAATTAAAAACACTTTAAAATAGCCTAAATTAAGGGGAAAATCTGATGAAAAAATTGGTCATATAGCTCCATAAAGATTCTAAGTTTTTACCCTTTTACGATTTAGTCACCAAAAATAGTTTTGAAAACTTTCCATTTTAGACACTAGACCAAAATATCCCAAAATCAGATTTAATTACTTCCAATTGAATTTACCAAAATACTTAAAATATTAATTAAGTATTTTCTAGTATTTTCCATATTTTATTTTAGCCAAAATTAATTTTATAAGATTTAATTCCCGAAACTACCTCGAATTGCCTAAACTGATTCTTTTGAACCGTCTACCCAATCCGATTAACATCTAGGCCCAATTTTAGGGCATTACAGCTCTCCCCCACTTAAGAAATTTCGTCCTCGAAATTTACCTGTCAGAAAAAGATGAGGAAACTGCTTCAACATGTCCTCTTTGCTTTCAGGTGGCTTTCTCAACACCACATGATGCCACAACTCCTTTACCAACTCTATGGCCTTTCCGCGAAGAACTTTTCTGCTCGAATCCAGAATTCTCACCGGCTCCTTATCATAGGTTAAATTTGAATTCAACTCAATCTCTTCAATAGGCATTATATGCGAAGGATCCGATCTATACCTCCAAAGCATCAATACATGGAAAACATCATGTATCTTTTCTAACTCTATTGGCAACCTCAACCTATACGCAATTGGACCAACACCCTCCAACACTTCATAAGGTCCAATAAACCAATGACTCATCTTGCCCTTCCAACCAAACCTCATCACCTTCTTCCAAGGTGAAACCTTCAGGAACACACGGTCACCAACTGCATACTCAATCTTCCTTCGCTTCAAATCAGCATATGTCTTTTACTGATCTGAAGTCGCCTTCAACCGATCACTAATAAGCTTTACCATTTCATTGGTATCCTTCAACATATCCTACAAAGAAACATACTTTTCTACTGCCTCTACCCAACCAAGTGGCGTACGACACCTTCTACCATAGAAAGCCTCGTACGGTGCCATCTTGATACTAGCTTGATAACTGTTGTTATAGGCAAACTCTACCAACGGTAACTGCTTCTCCCAAGATTCTTGGAAATCAATTTTCCAACACCGCAACATATCTTCCAACACTTGGATAACACGTTCAGACTGACCATCCATTTTAGGATGATACAAAGTATTGAAGCTCAATCGTGTACCCAAAGCTCTATGCAAACACTCCTAAAACCTCGCTGTAAAATGCGGATCTCTATCCAATATAATAGACCTTGGCACTCCGTGCAACCTGACTATCTCAGAAATATACAACTCTACCAACTTGTCCAAAGTATACATCGTATGTACAGCTAGAAAATGTGCACACTTTGTAAACCTGTCCACAATCACCCACATAGAAATCTTCTTTGATGGTGTCAAAGGCAAACCGGACACGAAATCTATGGTAATTCTCTCTTACTTCCATTCTAGAATCTTTAACAGTTGCAACAATCCTGAAGGAAACTGATGCTCAGCCTTAACACGTTGACAAACCATAAAACGAGCAACAAAATTTGCGACATCCTTTTTCAAACCAACCCATAAATATTCTTTCTTCAAGTCCTGATACATGTTCGTACTCCCCGGATGCATAGCAAAAGGAATCGAATGTGCCTCACTTAAGATAGTGTGCCTCAACTTTTTATCTTTCGGTACCACCACTCGACTTTTGAAACACAAAACACCTTCATCACTAAAGCAAAATTTCGTATGATTGCTATCCATATATCCTTAACATGCGATACCGAGAATTCATCATACGGTTGCTTCTCCTTGATCAATTACAACAATGATGACTTCACTTGCAACTCAGCCAATAAACCACCATCACGTGTTGTACTTAACCGAGCAAACATCACCCTCAACTCAACCGCAACCTTTCTACTCAAGGCATCAGCTACAACATTATCTTTCCCTGGATGATACTCGATTGTCAAATCATAATCCTTAAGCAACTCCAACCACCTTCGTTGCCTAAGATTCAACTCCTTCTGCGACATCAGATATTTCAAGCTCTTGTGATCTGTGTATACAATATACTTCTCACCATAAAGATAATGTCGCCAAATCTTCAACGCCACTGCAGCTAGCTCAATGTCATGCATAGGATAGTTGCGCTCGTGCACCTTCAACTGTCTAGATGCATAAGCTACAACCTTTCCTTCTTACATCAACACACCCCAAACCCACGTAGGATACATCGCTATACACCACAAACTCATTCTTTGACTCAAGTTGAATCAAGATTAGAGCTTGCGTCAAAGCGTCCTTCAACTTATCAAGACACTGACTTTGGTTATTTCCAATTCACAACAACTTCAATTTTCTGTAGATCTATACGAATACCCTCGGCCGAAATAACATGACCAAGGAAAAACACTTGTTTAATCCAAAAATCATACTTACTCAGCTTGGCATAAAGCTTGTTGTCCAACAAAACTTACAACACAACTCGCAAATGTCGATCGTGATCTTCTTCGGTGCGAGAGTACACAAGAGTGTCATTGATGAACACTACCACAAATTGGTCCAAGAATTCATGGAATACCCTATTCATCATATCCATGAATGCTTTTGGTGCATTGGTCAAACCAAACGACATCACTAAGAACTCATAATGCCCATAACGCGTGCGAAAAGCTATCTTTGGCACATCTTTATCCTTCACCTTCAACTGATAATACCCAAACCTCAAATTAATCTTGGAAAACACTATAGCACCCCGAAACTGATCAAACAAATCATTAATCCTTAACAAATGATACTTGTTCTTAATCGTTAACTTGTTCAGTTGCCGATAATCAATGCATAGTCTCATCGTGCCATCTTTCTTTTTTACAAACAACATCGATGCTCCTTATGGTGACACACTTGGCCGAATAAAACCATGATCCAACAACTCATGTAGCTACATCTTCAAATCTTTTAATGGCATACGATACGGTACAACTGACACCAGAGTCGTATCTGCGTAAATCTCATTGCAAAACTATACCTTCCTTTCCGGCGGCAAACCAAGCAATTTATCGAGAAACACTTCTTTCATGTTAGGGCTTATAACATATGCTAAGTATGCTTGACCCTCACATTCTAGCAACTTCCGCACTTCTAAAGCTAAAACCACATTTGACAAGAACTTGATATTCTTGCCCACAACTACCACTTCCTAATCCTCTGCTAGTTTCAGCGAAACTTGCTTGGTCTCACAATCAACTACAACCCTATGTTGAGACAACCAATCTATCCCCAAAATCACGTCAAAATCGTGAAACGACAACTCTATCAGGTCGGTCACAAACACGTGCCCTTGAACCTCTAGGGGACAACTCCTATACAACCTCCTAGCTACAACCATCTCCCTAAAAGAACTAGTTACCCGTATACCAACATCTAATAACTCTACAGGTAAATCCAACAAGCATGCTTGTTTGTGCATAATGTAGGAATGCGTAGAACTGAAATCAATCAATGATAACAAAGGATTAGACTGCAAGGTAAAGGTACCTACGATCACGTCAGTATCGTTCCTCCCTACACGGTGTGTAAAGACCCTTGTCGTTCCCTTGCCCTCTGGCTGAACTGCTACGATATGTGCCACCACTCTCTGTCTATCATCCCTACGCTGGAAGTATCCATGGCCACGCTCACAGCCTCTCTTCTATACCGCTGTAGGTGCAGGAGCCTGACCCTATCTAGCTAACTGCGGACAGCCTCGCCTAAGATGATCTCGGGATCCATAACTCCAATAATTGCCCTGAGCACCCCAGCACTCCTTGAAATGCCTCATACCATATCTCTTACACTCGGGAACTCCAGCATAGGCATTCTGATTCTGATATCCACGTCTAGCACCATTTCCTCTGTACCTCTAATCTGAACGTTACCTTTTGTATTTGTGCCTCTTGTAACAATCCCTACCCACATCTGACTTAACACTTCTCTTTACCGTAGAAGAACTCCCAGAACAAGCAGACAACCCTAAATTATGTTCTATGTCCTTAGCTCAGGAAACTAGGATATCAAACTCTATATAATCTGTAGCCAGCATGTATGTCTTCACCTCCTTGACCAAACCATAGCAGAACCAGTCACATCGTTGTCGCTCATCAAGAACTAGTTCAGGAGCATACTGGCTCAACCGTACAAACTGGATCTCATACTCGGAAACAGACATGCTTCCCTGCTCTAAAGCCATAAACTCCCTATTCTTCTCGTCTTGATATCGAGAACCCAAATACTTTTTTCAGAAGGCAGACGAAAGAATTCCCATGCCACATCAACAGGTTCTATACCCGCGATCACAGTTGTCCACCAACTGTAAGCATCACCCTAAAGCAACGACACAATACAACCCAGCTTGCGAATGTTTGTACATTCCATCTGGGCAAGGATCCTCTCTGTACGAGTAAACCATTCCTCGGCTGCTTTAGTAGCCAAACCTCTGAACTCGATACCACCCAAGCTATGTAGACGCTTCAAAGGTAAACCGGTATTAACAGCTACATACGCCAGTGCAGGTACATGCACTCTAGCCATGGCCGCCTGGAAAGCTCCCATCATTGCTTGGATTAATGATGTCATATCCCCAAATATAGGTCCTTGTGGTGGGTGAGGCACACCACCCTCTACCTAAACACTACCAGGAGGAATCGGTGGAAGAGGAGGCAACACATCATCCTGTCTGTCTACCACTCCCCCCAAATGAGCTCTAGTCTCTTGTCTCGATCCCAGACATAGAAATATGAGTCTAAAAATGATAATGCAATAAAATTGTAACCCCTCTTAACCCGGTCTAGCCGCCAGACCAAACCAAGGAAGCTACATAAGGTTTGTCGAAGAAAACCAGAGAGCTACATCGAAACCCGGTCTATTTTTTTTCCTTTTTATCTTATCTAGATGCCAATTATTAATCCTACGTGTACATGCAACACTCAGGTATAACCCCTACTCAATCAGGCATCATTTTGACATCTAATTGATCATATTTGCAATTTAGGGACCAAATTGCAAATACAAGAAATTTACAGGATTTAAGCCACTTTTTAAAATACCAATCTTTAATTAGTCATGTTCTGAACATTCAACTCAAATTTCATCTCAATTTGATCATTCAAGCTCATACAATCACACAGACAAGTTTTGGGGACTAAAATACAATGAAAGCAAAACTGCCAAGCTAAAATTACAAAAAAAGGCCTTAGGTATCGATACGGGTGTCACCGTACTGATACGTATAAAATTGTCCCGTACCGATACGCCAAGGTAGGTATCGATATGCCATAACGAACTTACCTAACTTTTGAATTTTTTAACATACATACCGGTACGCTTACATGGGTATCAGTACACAGGTTTGGATTGAAAAAGTGAAATTCCAGAGGCTAGAAGTGTACCGATACACCATTGCCCGTATCGATACGCCAAGCCAAAAATGCCCTAGCGTACCGATTCCCTTGACCAGAAAATGTCCAACCGTACCGATACGGTCCCCCGCGTATCGGTACGCCTAGACCTGTAATGTCACAAACTGCAGGTTTTTCATTCCAAAAGCATTCTCAAACCATTCTAACATACTAATAACATAACCCTAGCATACCAAGCATACCACAAGCATTCAAGCTTCACAAATTCAACATCGTAATATGACATCGTCCATCAAAGAGATTCTATAGGCATGCTTCCTAATTTCTATCCAAGCAACATGTCAAAAAGGTAAACCAGCATCAAAACAATCTTTAAAGGCCATTTACAACCCAAAAGCAACTAAAGAAACATGCTCAAATAGGGAGTTCCACAAAACATCTCCCAAAACACAATAGGTACCCCATTGCCCTTTATTCTTTATAGTCTAAACCAAGACATACTTTGGAAACAAGTCTTGCCAAGATCCCCTTGCTTCTTGCTGCCTTCCAAGACCTCAATTATCTGCATTGATGGACAACAAGAGCGTAAGCACACAAGGCTTAGTGAGGAATGCTCAAAACAACCACCATCAATGCATTTAAAACCATTTATTTAACATCATCCTTTAAAAACATCACCATCATCATGCCCCTTTTGAAAACAAGCACTTTATATCATTAAAACCAACATAATAAACCATATGCTACATGTATCATTAATCAACAGCAAATCCCATTGCTAACCCTCCACTTAAGCCTTCCCATGCATTACTACCAAATGCAAGCTTAAGGAGAAACATGTATAAATCACATTATACAACATAAAACATTTCAATGATACATTAACAATTATATTGGCTTACAAGTGATCAGTATCAAGTCCATTAACAAAAGTGTTCATCGGACACACAGATTCAACAAGTGTTAACCCATCACTTCAAGCCAGCTCAACCGGAATAGCGATACAATCACAATCGCGGTACAATAATAACTGGGTACAATAACAACCGGGTACACTTTTAACCCATAGGGAAACCCATCCCTCTCATCGGTTAGATACTTAACCCCACTAACGGGAGTATTCGATACCGTTAAACCCCTCTACCATTAGGGTACTTGGATAGAGTATTTGGTACACAATATAAACCCCTCAACATCCAAGGCGACTTATTTTACAGTGCACTCAATCCTATGGCCGACCAACTATATCTGATAACAATTTTAAAACCATATCACTTGCCAATATAATTAACCATTTAACATTTACCCAACTGTTTTAAACAAGTATTAACCAAAACACTTTTCCAAAGCAACAACCATGCTTTAAACCACATACCTACAAGGATCACTTACCATGTGCATCCTTCAGCATTTCATGCTTAAAACTAGTGTATCAAATACTTAAAAACATGCTTAAACAGTAGGTAACATGTAAATTAAAACAAGTGCATAAAACAATTTCAAACTAGCACGACCGAGAGAGATAACCACCCAAAACTCTGTTTCCAAAACATCAAAATGCTTTAAACCACGTTTTCACTCACCGATAAGCGAAACCTCAATTTACCGACGCGAAAACAAGCATCTGAAGCCTCCAAAGCTTCCTCGATCATTTTCGGATCCATCTCCCCTATTTTAACCACATTAAAATAGAGGATTAATGCATCTCCATGCATTTAAAACACTGCAACAACAGATCCTCACGGATTCACACATTCACCTCACAATTACCCAATCACAACAACCGAAAACACCATCTAATCCTTTCCAAACACAACCCAACCACAACCTATCAATATAACATCATTTTTATCTTCAAATGACATCTTAAAATAGAATCAAAACAACCTAACACCTCTAGCAACCAAACAGCCACCACAACTCCACAAAAACACAATTCTAACAACCTAAACAATTAGAGATTCAAGAGTTTCGAGATTCCATTGTTAAAAATGACTTACCAACATTATTATATATCCATAATATGTTTAAAATCAATCTAAATAACTAGAAAACATATCTAATTATGATCTTTTGCTATTTCATCAATTTTACCCAATTAAATCAATTAATTCAATATAAAAACACAAAATCAGATTATAAAACATAAATCAAGGATCAAATACTTGGGAATATCAATAAATAACTATTCAATAGAGGAGATCATGGACCTTACCCCTATTGTGTGATTTTTTCCTCAATTGGCGTGTTTAAAGCTAGAAAAACACAAGATTTCAATGAGGTTTTGTAAATCAAAGTCAAATAATCAATTGTAGATCAAGAATGTAAGTAAAAAGGATCCCTCACCTTTGGTTTTTGATGAAAACTTGGGTGTTTGGCAGAAAAGAAGTGGAGAGAAAAGTTACGTCAATTTTCATTAAAACCAAATAACTAACTTTAATATCTAAAATCCCTTTTAATTAACTTTTAAAACACATGTTAAAATGATTTAATTGAAGGGAGAAATCACGAGAAAAAACTTGGTAAATTATCTCCTTAAGGATTCTAAGAATTTGACCCTTTTCATTTTAGTCACTTTAAAAATAGTTTTCAAACATTGCATTTTGGTCACTAGCCAAAAAGTCATACCTCCAAATCTCATTTTCCAAAATTGATTCCGCAAATATTAAAACATTATTTTTAACCATTTTTCCATATTTTTATCTTACCAAAAAATACACGGTCCCAAATCTGACTCGAATCTCTAACTCGGTCCACTGATACAACATTGGGAGGTTGAGTTTGGCTGAAAACACAGCTCCGGTGTCTATTACTCTTTGTGCATGGCTCGAGGGAGTTGAAGAGGGTAAAGACGCAACTTCAGGAGTTGCGTGATAAAGGGTTCACCAGGCTTAGTTTTTCGTTGGGGGGTTGTACTGGTGTCATTTTGCAAAAGGAGGATAGCATGATGCGAATGTGCTTGGGTTCTAGGTAGCTGAACAAGTTGATGTTTTGTTGATCAGTTTAGGGGTGCTTTAGTGGTTGTAAGTATGAGCTGAGGTCCGGGTGGTATTTGTGTAGGTAAAAGATGTGGTTGTGTTTAGATTTGCCTTTGGTAAGGGGGACGGTGATGTGAGTTCTTGTTGATGTCGTTTGGTTTGATCGATGCATAGGTTGCGTTTATAGTTTTGTTGAATCGGGTATACTGAGTTTTTGGGGCAGTTGGTTGTTGTGTTTATTGATGATTTTTTTTTTCTGTGTGTGTAGAAGCACCGGGAAGGGCTTTGATCGATAAGTATAGTTGGTTTAGTAGATTTTTGGGGAGAGGTGAATGATGCTCTTTGTTTGGGAGGTGTGAGTTTTGGGTATGTTGCTAAGAATTCTGGTTCTTAGGATGTTATTAGTAAGTGTGAACTGATAAACATGCACAGTGCAAAAACACTTATATGTATATGTAAATATGTCAGTACATGCATACATTCGGGCATAACATTAGAGGTTTTGCATACATACACATAGACATCTATCAGGGCATATAAGAGATCATGCATACATATGTTCACACTTACGGATGACTAATCAGAAATCAATGGTGTGATGGTATAAGTAAGGTAGCGTATGAAGGTGGTTTTGGTGTTATGGTTCTTGGGAGTTTGGATGGTGCTAGTTTTTGAGCGACCAAAGTTAGAGTTGGCAGGTTGTGGGTTTGCTAGATCCATTTCTTAGCATCAAGGTTTGTTGAGGCTGTAGTATTGCAAGTGAAGTTGTGGCTTATGCATCTAGATAGTTAAAGGTGCATGAGCGCTTTTGTCCTACGCATGATGTGAAGCTTGCCATGTTGGTGGATGTTTAAATGTTTTAGAGATCAATTCTATGATGAGGATTGTGTTGTGTACACGGATCGCGCGTGGTTAAAAAAATGAAAAGATTGATGTTTTGAGTTTTTTGATAACCTGGATGGTTGGAGTTGTTTAAGAGTTATAGTTTGGTGATTGAATATCGTTCGAGCTAAGCTTATAGTCGATACTTGGGTTGTAAGAGTTATGGCGAAGTTGAGGATATTGTTTACGCGGTTGGGTGTGATGCGTGATGGAGACTTGATGTCAAGTTACAAGTGAATTCATTTAGGCCATAGTTAATTAGAGGAAGGTAACAGTGTGATTATACATCAGTATCACATGTTTGGGTTTTTAGGAGGAGGAAATTTGGTGGATTTTCACGTTAAAGGTTATAGGGTGTTGTGTTTTAAACATCAGAAGGTGGTGTCCCTTGAAGTTGAGTTAAGGTGTATGGTTTGATGGAGGCGCATGCCAGTTCTTGCGAAATGCTTTCCGGTGATGCCAAGGTATATCGAGGTTTGAAAATGGATTGTTGTTGGGTTGTTTTAAAGGGATATATGGTTGATTTTGTTGTTCGATGCATGGTATGTCAGTGTGTGGAAGCTGAGCATCAGTTTTCTTTCGGGTTGTTGCAATCGTTGAGGATACCGGAATGGAAATGGGGAAGAATCACCAGGTATTTTGTGTTTGGGTTACCTTTGGCACTGACCGAAAGGATTCCATTTGGGTGGTCGTTGATTGAGTTGCGAAGTGTGTGCACTCTCATGGCTATGCTTGTGATGTATGTTTTGGAATATGTGGCAGATTTGCATATTGCTGGGTTAGTGCATTTGCGCTGTGTGCCTGAGTTCATAGTTCTGGATGAAGATCTATGGGTTACAGTGAGGTTCTGAGGGTGTTGCTTGAGCTTAAGTGTGTGTACTTTATATCTATCCCGGTTGGATGGCGGGTTAGAGCATGGAATTCATGTTTTGAAAGATGAGTTTGATTGTATATCACAGAGCTTCCAGGAAAGTGTGAAAGGCACATGCCTTTGGTAGAGTTTGCTTTAATGGCAGTTATCAGGCAAGTATGCAGGTGGCACCGTATGGGGCGTTGTACGGTTGGAGGAGCCGTACACTCGTGTGTTGGGCTGAAATTAGGGAAAAGTACGTTCCCATGTCTAATGTGTGGAAAGTCACTAGTGAGAAGGTGAAGTTGTTATGTGGGCGCTTGAGAGCAGTTTTGGATCGTCAGAAATTCTACGCGAATCTGAGGCATAGTGATTTAAAGTGTGTTGTGATGGTCGGATGATCATGATGGTATTGCCTTGGAAGAAGGTGATGCGTTTTGAGGACCATACGATTTTGTTGAGTGTGTGGGTCATGTTGCTTATTGTTGAGGTTATCTCCTGTGTTGGAGGGGTTCCTTGATGTGTTTCATGTGATGATGTTGCGAAGGTATTGGTTAGATTCCTTGCATGTTGTACCGGTGTAAAGTATTGTGTTGAGATCTGGGTTATAGATTTGAGATTTGGGACCGTGTATTTTTCAGTGAGATAAAAATATGGAAAAATGGTTAAAAATCATGTTTTAATATATGATTAATATTTGTGGAATCAATTTTGGAAAATGAGATTTGGAGGTATGACATTTTGGCTAGTGACCAAAATGCAATGTTTGAAAACAATTTTTAAAGTGACTAAAATGAAAAGGGTCAAATTCTTAGAATCCTTAAGGAGCTAATTTACCAAGTTTTTGCTGGTGACTTCTCCCTCCCCTCCCAATGTAACACCCTTACCACCGGTACAATTTAACCGTATTTTTATACTAACCAAATTAATCCAAAAACAGTAATTTTTTATTTATATTTATCACGTAAAATCAATTACTAATTTTTAATTAGTCAAATAGATTCCGTTTTCAGGAAGCAATTTAACAGTTTGTAACTACACCTTTTAATTAAATAAACTGCCTAAAAATTGCCTAAGTTAAAAATGGTCTTGACTACTCTAAAAATCAATGTTATAAATTTTACCTGATTTCCATTGCTAGAAAGTTCTTTAAACTACTATAAATCACATTATAAAGTACCCATTTGTCTAGATATTAATATTACAAACCATATATAGATCAGTTAAAGTGAGTTACTACTATTTTATACATGCCAACTAGAGATAACCAAAATACATCAAAAATGTAAATTATCGATACAACTATTTTTCCTAGAGGTGATGATGCTGATATTCCTTACTCCTGCCCTGGATTACTTCCTACGCGTGAAAACCATCACATGTTAAGTAAACACTTAGTGAGGCATTATACTTATTTAACATACATCAACATGCTTGAGCTATATCAATAATATAAAGAACATGCAATTTGATCACCATTCTTTTATTTTCCTTATGCTAATCAAATATCAACATAATATATTCCGGATTTATAAATCCTATTAATATCATTTCCATTATCCGAGAGTTTATCTACCCTCTAATTTTATTAACCATTTATGATCAAATAAATTATTGCCCAACATAGTTTGAGGACTTGAGTACACGAGTCAAAAACCGTACCAAAGTGCTAATAAACCGCACTAAAGTGCTAAGAGACCACATATAAGTGCTAAAGAACCACACCTAAGTGTTAATAAACCGCACCGAAGTGCTAAACCGCTGGACTCTATGGCATGACAACTATACTCTATACCTCATTAACTTACTTGGGCATACTTTCCAATTCCATATTTGATTCATCCATGGTAATATAATTAAATACTGGGTAGTTCATACCCTAAATATAACATAAACATACATACCTGATATATCTAGTGATCAAATGCATCATAGTTCTACCTTTGACAATTCTCAATATGTCAAATATCAAAATAAATATAATCTTCAAGCATATAATTATACTAGACTTATCACAAGTCTTTTAAATCAAACTTAATATTTTCCATGCATAAAAATGCACTCACCTCGACACTTTATACTTTGTCAATGTTCAACTAGCCTCACTAAGTTCAACTTTGATCTCATTCCTTTCCTCGATTGAAAACTCGGTCTTGATTTTGTTCACAGTCTACAGTGTATTAAAAATTATCATAAGTACATTCCAAATTATATGTTAGTATCTTAATAACACATAAACAATATAGGAATAATTTTCCTATAAACACCCTAATATTTTCCAAATATTAGTTTTATGACACAAGTCATTCCATCCCAATACTTCGTATTTCTTCCAACCCTTACTCAAAGAATGATTTATAACTCATTCTAACCTTAATTCCAGCATAATGCTTCCATGAAAATAAATTTTCACTTTAGTCCTTAAATTCTTCCTAATTGTCGAATTGGTCCCCAATCTTTTCCAAATTTCCAAATTGATCCCTATGTTCTACAAACTTCCAAAATGATCCAAATGACATTTTAAAGCTTGTAAAATCATAATTTCAACATTTCCAAATTTGTGGAAATTTTTCCATAATTTCCCCTAATTCCTTCAAAATGCCGAAATCACCCATCTACTTTTCCAAGTTTTCAAATTAGTCTACTTAACACTTAAACATCATTTCCAAGCCTTCACAACCATTCCCAACTCAAAATCATTCCAAATTTAGCTTTTCTACTAAAACCCTAACTTTAAACAATTTAGGGTTTAGCTATTTCCATGTAATTTCAACCATCACACAAGCTTTAATATGATTCCACAACATCATATTGATCAAAAACTAACCTTAGTTCATCCAAAATCAACATCCCCTTCATCCATAAATTCCTCAAAACTAAGGTTTTAAGTAAGAAAAGCATGAACAAATGGTACCAAGAGATAGAGAATTTCATGTAGCTTAATTCTTTGTTTCAAGCTTTCATCCAAAATCCAAAGAAATAAGCTTGAAAAATCAAAATAAAATTTTTCTCCTTACCTCAAGAAGTGTTCGAACAATGGCTGATATTGGGAGAAAAATCTTGAATTTTCTTTTAGTTCAATTTTGGCCATTTGTCCTTAATATAATTAAAAGGAATTTAAAATTCATTTTAATGTTTAATGACCTTTTTACCCTTGAAATATAAAGCTCCATATCAAGACACATGTCTACCTACCAAACTAAGGGTCCAAAATAGTCCAAGGAGTTAGTGATTACCAACTTTGCCCTTGCCATCTTCAAAAATTACCATCTTGTCATTTTTCATCCAATGGCTACGATTAAACATGGAAAAGTAATCTTTAATCCAATGATCCATATTAATTTCCATTAAAATAAGGCATGGAAATGACCCTTTACCCTTGCCTTATTTTAATAAAATATCTCCTAAAATATCTCATAAAAGATTTCTCATTTATTCGATTAAATCTGATTATCCGAATTTTTCCCGAACTTTAAAGCTTTATAGCTCTTAATACAAACTCCGAATCAAAAATCCGTGTATCACGAAAATGCCACTCTTGGGGGTCTACTATTCATTTATGGGACTAACATACTTTTGGAAATTACAACTTGGTCCCTAAACTTTCCAAAGTTTACACTTTGGCACCAAACTTTTCAAATTTTACATTTTGATCACCAAACTTTTCAAGTTTTACAATTTGGTCACTAACCAAAATTTCAAGATATTACAATTCTTCCCCCCTTAAGAAAATCCATCCTCAAATTTTCCTAAGTACTGGGTTGAAAAAGATACGGATACTGTTTTTTCATTGATTCCTCAGGTTCCCAAGTAGCTTCCGCTACTTTGTGATTTCTCCATAACACTTTGACTAGAGGAATTTTTTTATTTCTTAACTGTTTTTCTCTGTGAGCTAATATTCTCACAGGTTCCTCCTCGTATGTTAGATCTTGCTAAATCTCGATTTCTTCCGGTGTAATGACATGCGAAGGATCAGATCGATACTTCCTCAACATGGATACATGAAAAACATCATGGATCTTACTCATCTCGTGTGGCAATGCTAACTGATATGCCACTGGACCAACCCTTTTTAGAATCTCATACGGGCCGATGAATCTTGGACTAAGCTTGCCTTTTCGTCCAAAGCGTAACACCTTTTTCCAGGGTGATACTTTTAAAAATACCTTATCTCCAACTTCAAACTCAATATCTTTTCTTTTAAGATCCGAGTAAGATTTTTGTCCGTCGGAGGCAGCTTTGAGATTGTCTTGAATAATTTTAACCTTATCTTCCATCCTCTGAGCAAGATCCGGTCCAATAACCTTTCGATCCTCAAGCTCGAACCAATTTAATGGTGTTCTGCACTTCCTCCCATATAATGCTTTGTAAGGAGCCATCTTTATGCTTGTTTGATAACTATTGTTATATGCGAATTCCGCTATTGGGAGATGCTTTTCCCAGGAACCTGCAAAATTTATTACACATGCTCTAAGCATATCTTCCAATACTTGGATAGTTCTATCTGACTGCCTATCCGTCTGGGGATGAAAAGCAGTACTAAAATGCAATTTAGTTCCTAATGCCTCGTGTAAAGCACTCCAAGATCTTGAAGTGAACCTGGGATCCCTGTCTGATATAATAAACATAGGAATACCATGTAATTTAACAATCTCTTTGATATACAGTTCCGCCAGCTTGTTCAAAGAATAATCCGTGCGAATTGGTATGAAGTGTGCCGATTTAGTTAATTGATCCACAATCACCCAGATTGCATCCTTTTTACTTGGTGTCAAAGGCAAGCCCGTTACAAAATCCATAGTAACTCTCTACCATTTCCACTGTGGAATGGAAATTGGTTGAAGTAATCTGGATGGTACTTGATGTTCTACTTTTACTTGTTGACAAGTCAAACACTTGGCAACAAACTCTATGATGGCTCATTTCATGGCCAGCCACCAAAAATGACTTTTCACATCTTGATACATTTTGTTACTGCCTGGATGCATTGTTAAAGGGCTATAATGGGCTTCAAAAAGTATTTCTTTCTTCAGCTCATCATTCTCAGGAACGTATAAACGTCCTTTATAATATAAGCACCCATTAGACTTTACTTCAAAGTCCATAGATTCACCATTTTCTATATGTTTCATCTTTTCCAAACACCCTTCATCTTTGGCTTGTAACTCTTTAATTCTCTCTATCAAAGTGGGCTTGATTTGAAATTCTGCCACTAATGCACCATCTTCCTGCATTTTCAACTGGGCATTCAGGGCTCTCAAGGCAGAAAATGTTTTCCGGCTAAGTGCGTATGCTACCACATTAGCCCTTCCCATATGATAATCAATAATTACATCATAATCCTTGATTAATTCTATCCATCTTCTCTCGCCTCAAATTGAGGTCCTTTTGGGATAACAAATACTTCAAACTTTTATGGTCAATGAAAATATAACATTTTTCACCATATAAGTAATGTCGCCAAATTTTTAGAGCAAACAACACTGCAGCCAACTCTAAATCATGAGTGGGATAGTTTCTTTCACGAGTTTTGAGTTTCCGTGAAGCATAAGCTACCACCCTCCCTTCTTGCATCAGCACACATCCCAAATCATTATGGGAGACATCGCTATATATTACAAATTCTTTTCTAGGTTCCGTTTGTACTAGAACATGGGCTTCACGAACCTTCTTTAATTGATCAAAGCTTTCTTGACATTTTTCTGTCCAAACGAACGGTACATCTTTTCTTAACAGCTTGGTTATTGGAGAAGCAATCATTGAAAAATCTTTCACAAACCGCCGATAATAACCAGCTAATCCCAAAAAGCTTCTCACTTCGGATATGTTCTTAGGGACTTTCCATTCAAGGATTGCTTGAACCCTCTTGGGATCAACTCAAATTCCTTCACTGAAACTACAAGCCCAAGGAAATTTACTTGATAACCAGAATTCACACTTTGACAACTTTGCATATAACTTCTTTTCTCGTAAGATCCGAGAACAACTCGTAGAGATGAGCATCATGCTCCTCCCCTGTTCTAGAGTAAACCAATATATCATCAATAAATACTACCACGAATCGATCCAAATACAGCCGGAAGATTCAATTTATTAAATCCATAAACGCCGCTGGTGCATTTGTAAGTCCAACTGGCATTACTACAAACTCGTAATGCCCATATCTGGTTCTAAAGGTTGTCTTTGGAATATCCGCTTCTTTAATTTTAATTGATGATACCTCGATCGAAGATCAATCTTAGAGAACACCGTTGCTCCTTAAGTTGATCAAAAATATCATCAATCCTCGGTAAAGGATACTTATTCTTTATCGTCACCTTATTAAGTTGACGATAATCCACACATAGCCTCATTGATCCATCTTTCTTCTTTACAAACAAGACTGGGGCTCCCCAAGGTGATATGATTGGTTGAATGAAGCCTTTATCTAACAATTCTTGCAACTGAGCCTTCAACTCCTTGAGTTCTGTAGAGAGCCATTCTATAAGGTGCTATTGATATTGGTGTTGTTCCAGGAGCACATCAATACCAAATTCCACCTCTCGATCTGGGGGTAAGCTGGGTAATTCATCTGAAAAAACATCTGGAAATTCCCGCACCGTGGGTATGTTTTCCAGGTCTATTTTTGTTTTTGGAGCACTTATCATAAGAGCTAAATAGGCTTCATAATCGCATGAGAACAACTTTCCAAAGAGCTACAATCATAGTCTCCGAGCTCAAATAGTTATGTCTTTCACCTTCAAACACTATTTTCGAACCCTATTGCCCCTTTAAGACTACTTTCTTTAATCGTCATTCAACCATAGCATCAAATGCCGATAGCCAATCCATTCCAAGAATAATTTCAAATTCTTGGAAAGGTAATTCCATAAGATCGGCAGGAAATTCTACTGCTTGAATTTTTAAAGGACATTTCCTACATATCCTACTCACTTTGGCGCTTTGTCCTATTGGGTTGACGGCAACTATCTCACTCGAAATTAGTTCTACTGGATGTTTCTTTCAAGTATTACTCTAGAACTAATGTATGAATGAGTAGAGCCTCGATCAATTAAGGTAAAAATAGGTCTGCCAAAGAGTTTGATCATACCTGCAACAATTTCTGCATCATTTCGATCTTCAACAGTTTTGATGTTGTATACATGAGCTGTAGCTCTACTTTCTTGATTAGGTGTTGATGCAGATGCTCCCGGTTTTCCACCTTTGTTTCCCTTGCCCCTTGGTGGCGCTGCAGCAAACTGATGTGGATAAAGCTTTGGACAATTTTTCTTGAAATGCCCAGCTTGTCCACAATGGAAACATCCTCCAATCAACCAGCATTGAGCAGGATGCCTTTGCCACAATGCTCACATTCTAAAATCGGGCGAACTCCAGACCCTCGAGTACCTACAGTATTCATTTGTAACTACTTTGATTTCCCTCCTGCATACCCCTTTTTAACTGAAGAGGCAGATGCTGTAGGATGCTGGTGTGACATTCCCTTGCTGCGTTTAAACGATGACACAACAAATGACCCTCCTGACCTTTTTTTGGTCTGAATCTGCTTTTCTGCCTTCTTTTTAAGGTCCACTCATTCTATAGCCTTGGCTCGATTCACCATTTCTTGAAAAGTAGTGAAATTACAGGAAATCAATATCCTCTTATATTGTGAATCCAATCCAGATATGAATCTGTCGATTCTAGATCTTTCGGTTGGGAGAAATTCCGTCACAAATCAGCTCAGTCTATTAAATTCGCATTCGTACTCATAAACCGATATGCCCGCTATTTAACCTGTAGAAATTGTTGCCTCATATCTTCCACAAATACATATCCAATATACTTTTCTTTGAATTCTTGAAGAAAGAATTCCCAAGTAACCCGCTCCGGAGGTACTTGTGCAGTTATCACATTCCACCATATACTGTCTGGTCCCATCAGAAGGGATACTGCTCCTTCCAATTTTCCTTAATCATCACAAGGAATTCTGCTTAACATAATATTGATATCGTTTAACCCATAATCAGTATCCATGTTTGCATCAGTATCACCTCATAATTCTGGTGCTCTGATTTTCCTTAGCTCCTTAGGGACTGATACTGGTGCTCGCCGATTTATAATCGCATCCAAGGATTGTAAAAATAAACCTTGATCCTGTACTGGTATATTTCTTTGTTCCCGAGCCGGTCGCTCTACATTTTATTGGGCCGGTTGCTCCATATTTTGTTGAACCTGAGGTGGATTCTAATTCACCTCATTACTTTCGCTTTGAGCAGGCACATCCTGCTCAACAGCCTGTCGCGATTCCCGATAATTCGACATCTATTCATGTCACGACTATCTTAAATAAGTAAGGAGTAATCTACCAAATATCGAGCATCATCATAATCCTATACAATATCAGTAATATTTTGATATCCTAGTGGCATGTATATAACTTTGACATTCTATAGAGATTCATTTATTATGCAGAACCGGCTAAACATGTAGCTCTGATACCAATAAATGTAACACCCTTACCAGTATTTATTAACCAATACTAGTATAGAGCGTCAAATACAATTTAACCATATTTTTATACTAACCAAATTAATCCAAAAAACAATACTTTTTTATTTATATTTATCGCGTAAAATCAATTACTAATTTTTAATTAGTCAAATAGATTTCGTTCAGCAATTTGACAGTTTGTAACTACACCTTTTATTTAAATAAACTGCCTAAAAATTGCCTAAGTTAAAAATGGTCTTGACTACTCTAAAAATCAAAGTTATAAATTTTACATGATTTCCATTGCTAGAAAGCTCTTTAAACTACTATAAATCACATTATAAAGTACCCATTTATCTAGATATTAATATTACAAACCATATCTAGATCAGTTAAAGTGAGCTACTACTATTTTATACATGCCAACTAGAGATAACCAAAACACATCAAAGATGTAAATTGCCGACACAACTATTTTTCCTCGAGGTGATGATGCTGATATTCCTTACTCACCTGGATTACTTCGGATAACCATCACACGTTAAGTAAACACTTAGTGAGGCATTATACTTATTTAACATACATCAACATGCTTGAGCTATATCAATAATATAAAGAACATGCAATTTGATCACCATTCTTTTATTTTCCTTATATTAATCAAATATCAACATAATATATTTCGGATTTATAAATCCTATTAATATCATTGCCATTATCCGAGAGTTTATCTACCCTCTAATTTTATTAACCATTTATTATCAAATAAATTATTGCCCAACATAGTTTGAGGACTTGAGTACACGAGTCAAAAAAACCACACCAAAGTGATAATAAACCGCACTAAAGTGCTAAGAGACCACATATAAGTGCTAAAGAACCACACCTAAGTGTTAATAAACAAAGACCGAAGTGCTAAACCGCTGGACTTTATGGCATGCCAACTATACTCTATACCTCATTAACTTACTTGGGCATACTTTCCAATTCCATATTCGATTCATCCATGGCAATATAATTAAATACTGGGTAGTTCATACCCTAAATATAACATAAACATACATACCTAATATATCTAGTGATCAAATGCATCATAGTTCTACCTTTGACAATTCTAAATATGTCAAATATCAAAATAAATATAATCTTCAAGCATATAATTATACCAGACTTATCACAAGTCTTTTAAATTAAACATAATATTTTCCATGCATAAAAATGCACTCACCTTGACACTTTATACTTTCTTAATGTTCAACTAGCCTCACTAAGTTCAACTTTGATCTCGTTCCTTTCCCCAATTGCTAACTCGGTCTTGATTTTGTTCACAGTCTATAGTGTATTAAAAATTACCATAAGTACATTCCAAATTATATGTTAGTATCCTAATAACACATAAACAATATAGGAATAATTTTCCTATAAATACCCTAATATTTTCCAAATTTTAGTTTTATGACACAAGTCATTCCATCCCCCAATACTTTGTATTTCTTCCAACCCTTACTCAAAGAATGATTTATAACTCATTCTAACCTTAATTCCAGCATAATGCTTCCATGAAAATAAATTTTCACTTTAGTCCTTAAATTCTTCCTAATTGTCGAATTGGTCCCCAATCTTTTCCAAATTTCCGAATTGATCCCTATGTTCTACAAACTTCCAAAATGGTCCAAATGACATTTTAAAGCTTGTAAAATCATAATTTCAACATTTCTTTTCCATAATTTCCCCTAATTCCTTCAAAATGCCGAAATTACCCCTCTACTTTTCCAAGTTTCCAAAGTAGTCTACTTAACACTTAAACATCATTTCCAAGCCTTCACAACCATTCCCAACTCAAAATCATTCCAAATTCAACTTTTCTACTAAAACCCTAACTTTAAACAATTTAGGGTTTAGCTATTTCCATGTAATTTCAACCATCACACAAGCTTTAATATGATTCGACAACATCATATTTATCAAAAACTAACCTTAGTTCATCCAAAATCAACATCCCTTCATCCATCAATTCCTCAAAACTAAGGTTTTTAGTAAGAAAAAGCATGAACAAATGTACCAAGAGATAGAGAATTTCATGTAGCTTAATTCTTTGTTTCATGCTTTCATCCAAAATCCAAAGAAATAAGCTTGAAAAATTAAAATAAATTTTTTCTCCTTACCTCAAGAAGTGTTTGAACAATGGCTGATATTGGGCGAAAAATCTTGAATTTTCTTGTAGTTCAATTTTGGCCATTTGTCTTTATTATAATTAAAATGAATTTAAAATTCATTTTAATGTTTAATGACCTTTTACCATTGAAATATAAAGCTCCATATCAAGACCCATGTCTACCTACCAAACCAAGGGTCCAAAACAATCCAAGGAGTTAGTGATTACCAACTTTGCCCTTGCCATCTTCAAAAATTACCATCTTGCCATTTTTCATCCAATGGCTAAGATTAAACATGGAAAAGTAATCTTTAATCCAATGATCCATATTAATTTCCATTAAAATAAGACATGGAAATGACCCTTTATTTTAATAAAATATCTCTAAAATATCTCATAAAAGCCTTATTTTAATAAAATATTTCTCTAAAATATCAAACTCATAAAAGATTTCTCATTTATTAACATTTTTGGAAATTACAACTTGTTAAACTTTCCAAAGTTTCCACTTTGAAAACTTTAAATTTTATTTATAGCTCTTAATACAAACTCACTAATCAAAAATCCAAGATATTACAATTCTTCCCCCCTAAGAAAAATGCATCCTCAAATTTTCTCTTGGGGGTGAACTATTCATTTATTCCTCAGGTTCCCAAGACTAACTTTGTGATTTCTCCATAACACTTTGACTAGAAAATTCCTAAATCGACTACTTGGTCCCTAAACTTTTCCAAATGGATACACATCATGGATCTTACTCATCAAACTTTGCTAAATTTTACCAACCCTTTTAGAATCTCATACGGGCGATGAATCTTGGACTAAGCTTGCCTTTTCGTCCAAAGCGTAACACCTTTTTCGGGGTGATACTTTTAAAAATACCTTATCTCCAACTTCAAACTCAATATCTTTTCTTTTAAGATCCGAGTAAGATTTTTGTCCGTCGGAGGCAGCTTTGAGATTGTCTTGAATAATTTTAACCTTATCTTCCATCCTCCGAGCAAGATCCGGTCCAATAACCTTTCGATCCTCAAGCTCGAACCAATTTAATGGTGTTCTGCACTTCCTCCCATATAATGCTTTGTAAGGAGCCATCTTTATGCTTGTTTGATAACTATTGTTATATGCGAATTCCGCTATTGGGAGATGCTTTTCCTGAACCTGCAAAATTTATTACACATGCTCTAAGCATATCTTCCAATACTTGGATAGTTCTATCTCGATCGCCTATCCGTCTGGGATGAAAAGCAGTACTAAAATGCAATTAGTTCCTAATGCCTCGTGTAAAGCACTCCAAGATCTTGAAGTGAACCTCGGGATCCTCGTCGATATAATAAACATAGGAATACCATGTAATTTAACAATCTCTTTGATATACTGATTCCGCCACTTGTTCAAAGAATAATCCGTGCGGAATTGGTATGAAGTGTGCCGATTTAGTTAATTGATCCACAATCACCCAGATTGCATCCTTTTTACTTGGTGTCAAAGGCAAGCCCGTTACAAAATCCATAGTAACTCTCTACCATTTCCACTGTGTGGAATGGAAATTGGTTGAAGTAACTGGATGGTACTTGATGTTCTACTTTTACTTGTTGACAAGTCAAACACTTGGCAACAAACTCTATGATGGCTCATTTCATGGCCAGCCACCAAAAATGACTTTTCACATCTTGATACATTTTGTTACTGCCTGGATGCATTGTTAAAGGGCTATAATGGGCTTCAAAAAGTATTTCTTTCTTCAGCTCATCATTCTCAGGAACGTATAAACGTCCTTTATAATATAAGCACCCATTAGACTTTACTTCAAAGTCCATAGATTCACCATTTTCTATATGTTTCATCTTTTCCAAACACCCTTCATCTTTGGCTTGTAACTCTTTAATTCTCTCTATCAAAGTGGGCTTGATTTGAAATTCTGCCACTAATGCACCATCTTCCTGCATTTTCAACTGGGCATTCAGGGCTCTCAAGGCAGAAAATGTTTTCCGGCTAAGTGCGTATGCTACCACATTAGCCCTTCCCATATGATAATCAATAATTACATCATAATCCTTGATTAATTCTATCCATCTTCTCTGCCTCAAATTGAGGTCCTTTTGGGATAACAAATACTTCAAACTTTTATGGTCAATGAAAATATAACATTTTTCACCATATAAGTAATGTCGCCAAATTTTTAGAGCAAACAACACTGCAGCCAACTCTAAATCATGAGTGGGATAGTTTCTTTCACGAGTTTTGAGTTTCCGTGAAGCATAAGCTACCACCCTCCCTTCTTGCATCAGCACACATCCCAAATCATTATGGGAGACATCGCTATATATTACAAATTCTTTTCTAGGTTCTGGTTGTACTAGAACATGGGCTTCTGTCAGAACCTTCTTTAATTGATCAAAGCTTTCTTGACATTTTTCTGTCCAAACGAACGGTACATCTTTTCTTAACAGCTTGGTTATTGGAGAAGCAATCATTGAAAAATCTTTCACAAACCGCCGATAATAACCAGCTAATCCCAAAAAGCTTCTCACTTCGGATATGTTCTTAGGGACTTTCCATTCAAGGATTGCTTGAACCCTCTTGGGATCAACTCAAATTCCTTCTGCTGAAACTACAAGCCCAAGGAAATTTACTTCTGATAACCAGAATTCACACTTTGACAACTTTGCATATAACTTCTTTTCTCGTAAGATCTGGAGAACAACTCGTAGATGAGCATCATGCTCCTCCCTGGTTCTAGAGTAAACCAATATATCATCAATAAATACTACCACGAATCGATCCAAATACAGCTGGAAGATTCAATTTATTAAATCCATAAACGCCGCTGGTGCATTTGTAAGTCCAACTGGCATTACTACAAACTCGTAATGCCCATATCTGGTTCTAAAGGTTGTCTTTGGAATATCCGCTTCTTTAATTTTAATTGATGATACCTCGATCGAAGATCAATCTTAGAGAACACCGTTGCTCCCTTAAGTTGATCAAAAATATCATCAATCCTCAGTAAAGGATACTTATTCTTTATCGTCACCTTATTAAGTTGACGATAATCCACACATAGCCTCATTGATCCATCTTTCTTCTTTACAAACAAGACTGGGGCTCCCCAAGGTGATATGATTGGTTGAATGAAGCCTTTATCTAACAATTCTTGCAACTGAGCCTTCAACTCCTTGAGTTCTGTAGGAGCCATTCTATAAGGTGCTATTGATATTGGTGTTGTTCCAGGGAGCACATCAATACCAAATTCCACCTCTCGATCTGGGGGTAAGCTGGGTAATTCATCTGAAAAAACATCTGGAAATTCCCGCACCGTGGGTATGTTTTCCAGGTCTATTTTTGTTTTTGGAGCACTTATCATAAGAGCTAAATAGGCTTCATAATCGCATGAGAACAACTTTCCAGTAGCTACAACTGCAGTCTCCGAGCTCAAATAGTTATGTCTTTCACCTTCAAACACTATTTTCGAACCCTATTGCCCCTTTAAGACTACTTTCTTTAATCGTCATTCAACCATAGCATCAAATGCCGATAGCCAATCCATTCCAAGAATAATTTCAAATTCTTGGAAAGGTAATTCCATAAGATCGGCAGGAAATTCTACTGCTTGAATTTTTAAAGGACATTTCCTACATATCCTACTCACTTTGGCGCTTTGTCCTATTGGGTTGACGGCAACTATCTCACTCGAAATTAGTTCTACTGGATGTTTCTTTCAAGTATTACTCTAGAACTAATGTATGAATGAGTAGAGCCTCGATCAATTAAGGTAAAAATAGGTCCGCCAAAGAGTTTGATCATACCCGCAACAATTTCTGCATCATTTCGATCTTCAACATTTTGATGTTGTATACATGAGCTGTAGCTCTACTTTCTTGATTAGGTGTTGATGCAGATGTGCTCCGGTTTTCCACCTTTGTTTCCCTTGCCCCTTGGTGGCGCTGCAGCAAAACTGATGTGGATAAAGCTTTGGACAATTTTTCTTGAAATGCCCAAATTGTCCACAATGGAAACATCCTCCAATCAACCAAAGATTGAGCAGATGCCTTTGCCACAATGCTCACATTCTAAAATCGGGCGAACTCGGACCCTCAGTACCTACAGATTCATTTGTAACTACTTTGATTTCCTCCTCCCGCATACCCCTTTTTAATCAAGAGGCAGATGCTGTAGGATGCTGGTGTGACATTCCCTTGCTGCGTTTAAACGATGACACAACAAATGACCCTCCTGACCTTTTTTTGGTCTGAATCTGCTTTTCTGCCTTCTTTTTTAGGTCCACTCATTCTATAGCCTTGGCTCGATTCACCATTTCTTGAAAAGTAGTGAAATTACAGGAAATCAATATCCTCTTATATTGTGAATCCAATCCAGATATGAATCAGTCGATTCTAGATCTTTCGGTTGGGAGAAATTCCGTCACAAATCAGCTCAGTCTATTAAATTCGCATTCGTACTCATAAACCGATATGCCCGCTATTTAACCTGTAGAAATTGTTGCCTCATATCTTCCACAAATACATATCCAATATACTTTTCTTTGAATTCTTGAAGAAAGAATTCCCAAGTAACCCGCTCCGGAGGTACTTGTGCAGTTATCACATTCCACCATATACTTATGCGTCCCCCATCGTAAGGGATACACGCTCCTTCCAATTTTCCTTAATCATCACAAGGAATTCTGCTTAACATAATATTGATATCGTTTAACCCATAATCAGTATCCATGTTTGCATCAGTATCACCTCATAATTCTGGTGCTCTGATTTTCCTTAGCTCCTTAGGGACTGATACTGGTGCTCGCCGATTTATAATCGCATCCAAGGATTGTAAAAATAAACCTTGATCCTGTACTGGTATATTTCTTTGTTCCCGAGCCGGTCGCTCTACATTTTATTGGGCCGGTTGCTCCATATTTTGTTGAACCTGAGGTGGATTCTAATTCACCTCATTACTTTCGCTTTGAGCAGGCACATCCTGCTCAACAGCCTGTCGCGATTCCCGATAATTCGACATCTATTCATGTCACGACTATCTTAAATAAGTAAGGAGTAATCTACCAAATATCGAGCATCATCATAATCCTATACAATATCAGTAATATTTTGATATCCTAGTGGCATGTATATAACTTTGACATTCTATAGAGATTCATTTATTATGCAGAACCGGCTAAACATGTAGCTCTGATACCAATAAATGTAACACCCTTACCAGTATTTATTAACCAATACTAGTATAGAGCGTCAAATACAATTTAACCATATTTTTATACTAACCAAATTAATCCAAAAACAATACTTTTTATTTATATTTATCGCAGAAAATCAATTACTAATTTTTAATTAGTCAAATAGATTTCGTTCAAAGAATTTGACAGTTTGTAACTACACCTTTTATTTAAATAAACTGCCTAAAATTGCCTAAGTTAAAAATGGTCTTGACTACTCTAAAAATCAAAGTTATAAATTTTACATGATTTCCATTGCTAGAAAGCTCTTTAAACTACTATAAATCACATTATAAAGTACCCATTTATCTAGATATTAATATTACAAACCATATCTAGATCAGTTAAAGTGAGCTACTACTATTTTATACATGCCAACTAGAGATAACCAAAACACATCAAAGATGTAAATTGCCGACACAACTATTTTTCCTCGAGGTGATGATGCTGATATTCCTTACTCCTGCCCTGGATAACCATCACACGTTAAGTAAACACTTAGTGAGGCATTATACTTATTTAACATACATCAACATGCTTGAGCTATATCAATAATATAAAGAACATGCAATTTGATCACCATTCTTTTATTTTCCTTATATTAATCAAATATCAACATAATATATTTCGGATTTATAAATCCTATTAATATCATTGCCATTATCCGAGAGTTTATCTACCCTCTAATTTTATTAACCATTTATTATCAAATAAATTATTGCCCAACATAGTTTGAGGACTTGAGTACACGAGTCAAAAACCACACCAAAGTGATAATAAACCGCACTGAAGTGCTAAGAGACCGCACATAAGTGCTAAAGAACCACACCTAAGTGTTAATAAACAGCACCGAAGTGCTAAACCGCTGGACTTTATGGCATGCCAACTATACTCTATACCTCATTAACTTACTTGGGCATACTTTCCAATTCCATATTCGATTCATCCATGGCAATATAATTAAATACTGGGTAGTTCATACCCTAAATATAACATAAACATACATACCTAATATATCTAGTGATCAAATGCATCATAGTTCTACCTTTGACAATTCTAAATATGTCAAATATCAAAATAAATATAATCTTCAAGCATATAATTATACCAGACTTATCACAAGTCTTTTAAATTAAACATAATATTTTCCATGCATAAAAATGCACTCACCTTGACACTTTATACTTTCTTAATGTTCAACTAGCCTCACTAAGTTCAACTTTGATCTCGTTCCTTTCCCCAATTGCTAACTCGGTCTTGATTTTGTTCACAGTCTATAGTGTATTAAAAATTACCATAAGTACATTCCAAATTATATGTTAGTATCCTAATAACACATAAACAATATAGGAATAATTTTCCTATAAATACCCTAATATTTTCCAAATTTTAGTTTTATGACACAAGTCATTCCATCCCCCAATACTTTGTATTTCTTCCAACCCTTACTCAAAGAATGATTTATAACTCATTCTAACCTTAATTCCAGCATAATGCTTCCATGAAAATAAATTTTCACTTTAGTCCTTAAATTCTTCCTAATTGTCGAATTGGTCCCCAGTCTTTTCCAAATTTCTGAATTGATCCCTATGTTCTACAAACTTCCAAAATGGTCCAAACGACATTTTAAAGCTTGTAAAATCATAATTTCAACATTTCTTTTCCATAATTTCCCCTAATTCCTTCAAAATGCCGAAATTACCCCTCTACTTTTCCAAGTTTCCAAAGTAGTCTACTTAACACTTAAACATCATTTCCAAGCCTTCACAACCATTCCCAACTCAAAATCATTCCAAATTCAACTTTTCTACTAAAACCCTAACTTTAAACAATTTAGGGTTTAGCTATTTCCATGTAATTTCAACCATCACACAAGCTTTAATATGATTCGACAACATCATATTTATCAAAAACTAACCTTAGTTCATCCAAAATCAACATCCCCTTCATCCATCAATTCCTCAAAACTAAGGTTTTTAGTAAGAAAAAGCATGAACAAATGTACCAAGAGATAGAGAATTTCATGTAGCTTAATTCTTTGTTTCATGCTTTCATCCAAAATCCAAAGAAATAAGCTTGAAAAATTAAAATAAATTTTTTCTCCTTACCTCAAGAAGTGTTTGAACAATGGCTGATATTGGGCGAAAAATCTTGAATTTTCTTGTAGTTCAATTTTGGCCATTTGTCTTTATTATAATTAAAATGAATTTAAAATTCATTTTAATGTTTAATGACCTTTTTACCATTGAAATCCAAAGCTCCATATCAAGCCCCGTGTCTACCTACCAAACCAAGGGTCCAAAACAATCCAAGGAGTTAGTGATTACCAACTTTGCCCTTGCCATCTTCAAAAATTACCATCTTGCCATTTTTCATCCAATGGCTAAGATTAAACATGGAAAAGTAATCTTTAATCCAATGATCCATATTAATTTCCATTAAAATAAGACATGGAAATGACCCTTTTACCCTTGCCTTATTTTAATAAAATATCTCCTAAAATATCTCATAAAAGATTTCTCATTTATTCGATTAAATCCGATTATCTGGATTTTTCCCGAACTTTAAAGATTTATAGCTCTTAATACAAACTCCGAATCAAAAATCCATGTATCACGAAAATGCCACTCTTGGGGGTGAACTATTCATTTACGGGACTAACTTACATACTTTTGAAAATTACTACTTGGTCCCTAAACTTTCCAAAGTTTACACTTTGGCACCAAACTTTCCAAATTTTATATTTTGGTCACCAAACTTTTCAAGCTTTACATTTTGGTCAATAACCAAAATTTCAAGATATTACACCCAATCCAATGGCTAACCCGGCCATTCCCTCGAAAACACCTAGAAACTCACATATCGCACGACTATCTAGAGCTCGCACTTCCTATGACCCTGGATTCATAACATAGGCTAGGGATGCCTTGCAACCAAAATCCATCAAACAACTCGCTTCCATTGCCAAAATAGCATTAGATAAGAATTTAACATTCTCGCCCGTGATTACCACCTTGTAACTATCAGCAAGTTTTAAGGCAACTCGATAGGATTCAAAATCAACCATTGCTCTGTGATCCAGCCACTTATCCAAACCAAAGATTACATCAAAAACTGTAGAGCAGCAACTCCAACAAAACAACCGTAACCTCAAAATATTAAAGCATCGATGATCATTTCCAAACATCCTTCTCGCAACAACTGTCTTACCAAAAGAACTAGCCACATGTATTCCCGCAACCAACACTTACGAGACGGTCGTTCAAACCACAGCTCCCACAAACGTTATCAACGACAAGCACAAGATTTTACACTCCACATAAAAAATGCAGATAATCCTGCCTCATCAGATAACACAATCCACATACTGAACGTGTATTAAATACTATTTTAGTCTAGATACTCTAACCCCGCGGTCCTCACCCAGCACCATCATCACCTCGCCTCAACTTAGGGTGATATCTTTTATAACAATTCCTTCTAACTGAACACAGCTGAAACTAGATTTCGCAACTCTCTTGCCAGAACCTCCCACACAAAACCAATAAACTTAGGTTCTGCTCAATGCACTTCGCCCGTGTACCAACACGTCAAAAATGGTGTAATCGAAAGCTAACATGTACACCCTAACATCCTGTACCAACTCACATCGGATTCGGTCACAATGACACTTCCCTACCAAAACCAGTTCAGGAGCATACCAGCTCAACCGAACAATTTGTATCCTAATTCGACAACATACACGCGACCCTAATCCAAACCATGAACTCTTGTCTCTTTTCATCCAAGTATCTAAACCCCAGATACTTCTTAAAAATAGCATGAAAAAAACTCCCAATCCACATCATTGGGTTCCACACCCGCAGATACAGTTGTCCACCAATTAAAAACATCACCTTGCAACAGGGATTCAACACATCCCAACTTACGGGCACTAATACACCCTATTTGATCCAAAACCTGAACAACATTGGCCATCCATGTCTTGGATGCCTCGGGTGACAACCCACGGTACTCAACTCCTCCCAAACTACAGAGATATTCCAATAGCAATCTCGTTTGCCCAACGGCTGGTGCAAACACACGCGCTCCAGTAACAACAGCTTACAAGCTCAAAACATCGCCTATAACAAGGCATCAAATCACCCAACTTTGGCTCAACTGACACAGTTCGTACATACTTTGAGGTGACAAACCCTAGGAAACACAACACTTTTCTCAACTCACTGCCCAAAGGCAACAACATCTTGCTAGATCTCATTTCTCCTCTCGGTTGTAACATAACACATTTTCTAAGGCATGATAATCATTTCAAAACAAAATTGAATCAGGCCAGCTTCAAGCAAGGATCCAAGACTTTTATTTCAAAACCATACATTTCAGACTATAATAATAAGGCAATGGGTACCCCCAGCTTCCCCAACATGGCATAAAACATTCAGCATACATATATCAACCACCGTGCATAGCAATCAGCGTACCAATAACAATCACCGTGCAAATAAAGCAACAACTATAACTCAAAACAACACAACAACCTCCCAAACGAACCAAACCTGGCTTTGATACCACCAAGTGTAACCCCTTTAACCCGGTCTAGCCGCCAGACCAAACCAAGGAAGCTACATTAGGTTTACTAAAGCAAACCAGAGAGTTACATCGAAACCCAGTCCATTTTTTCCTTTTTATCTTGTCTAGATGCCAATTATTAATCCTACGTCTACATGAAACACTCAGGTATAACCCCTACTCAATCGGGCTTCATTTTGACATCCAATTGATCATATTTGCAATTTAGGGACCAAATTGCAAATATAGGAAATTTGCAGCATTTAAGCCACTTTTTAAAATACCAATCTTTAATTAGTCAGGTTCTGAACATTCATCTCAAATTTCATCTCAATTTGATCATTCAAGCTCATACAATCACATGGACAAGTTTCGGGGACTAAAATGCAATGAAAGCAAAACTGCCAAGCTAAAATTACAAAAAACGGCCTCGGGCACCATACCGATACGTATAAAATTATCCCGTACCGATACGCCAAGGTAGGTATCGATATACCATAACGAACTTACCTAACTTTTGAATTTTTTAACATACATACCGGTACACTTATATAGGTATCGGTACACGGGTTTGGATTGAAAAAGTGAAATTTTAGAGGCTAGAATGTGTACCGATACACCATTGCCCGTATCGATATGCCAAGCCAAAAATGCCCTGGCATACTGATACTCCCTTTCATATACCGATTCTCCAGACCAAAAAATGTCCAATCGTACCGATACGGTCCCTCGCGTATCGGTTCGCATGGACCTGTAATGTCACAAACTACAGGTTTTTCATTCCAAAAGCATTCTCAAACCATTCTAACATACTCATAACATAACCATAGCATACCAAGCATACCGCAAGCATTCAGTCTTCACATATTCAACATCGTAATATGACATTGTCCATCAAAGAGATTCTATAGGCATGAATCCTAATTTCCATCCAAGCAACATGTCAAAAAGGTAAACCAACATCAAAACAATCTTTAACGACCATTTACAACCCAAAAGCAACTAAAGAAACATGCTCAAATAGGGAGTTCCACAAAACATCTCCCAAAACACAATCGATACCCTATTGCCCTTTATTCTTTATAGTCTAAACCAAGACATACTTTGGAAACAAGTCTTGCCAAGATCCCCTTGCTTCTTGCTGCCTTCCAAGACCTCAATTATCTGCATTGATGGACAACAAGAGCGTAAGCACACAAGGCTTAGTGAGGAATTCTCACATCATCCTTTAAAAACATCATCATCATCATGCCCCTTTTGAAAACATGCACTTTATATCATTAAAACCGGCATAATAAACCATATGCTACATGTATCAATAATCAACAGCATATCCCATTGCTAACCCTCCACTTAAGCCTTCCCATGCATTAGTACCAAATGCAAAGCTTAAGGAGAAACATGTATAAATCACATTATACAACATAAAACATTTCAATGATGCATTAACAATTATATGGGCTTACAAGTGATAAGTATCAAGTCCATTAACAAAAGTGTTCATTGGATACACGGATTCAACAAGTGTTAACCCAACACATCAAGCCATCTCAACCGGAATAGCGATACAATCACAATCGCGGTACAATAACAACCTAGTACAATAACAACCGAGTACACTTCCAACCCACAGGGAAACCCATCCTTCTCATCGGTTAGATGCTTAACCCCACTAACGGGAGTATTCGGTACACTTAAACCCCTCTACCATTAGGGGTACTTGGATAGAGTATTCGGTACACAATATAAACCCCTCAACATCCAGGACGACTTATTTTACAGTGCACTCAATCCTATGGCCGGCCAACTATATCCGATAACAATTTTAAAACAACATCACTTGCCAATATAATTAACCATTTAACATTTACCTCACTGTTTTAAACAAACATTAACCAAAACACTTTTCCAAAGCAACAACCATGCTTTGAACCATAAGTGTAAATCACATACTTACAGGGATCACTTACCATGTGCATCCTTCAGCATTTCATGCTTAAAACTAGTGTATCAAATACTTTAAATCATGCTTAAACAGTAGGTAACATGTAAATTAAAACAAGTGCGTAAAACCATTTCAAGCTAGCACAACTGAGAGAGATATCCACTTTATACTTACTTCTAAATCTAGGTAAGCATTTCAAGCTCTACCATAACTCCCAAAACTTTGTTTCCAAAACATCAAAACACTTTAAACCACGTTTTCACTCACCAATACGCGAAACCTATATTTGCCGATGCGAAAACAAGCGTCTGAAGCCTCCAAAGCTTCCCCGATCACTTCCGGATCCATCACCCCTATTTTAACCACATTACAACAGAGGATTAATGCATCTCCATGCATTTAAAACACTACAACAATAGATCCTCACGGATTCACACATTCACCTCACAATTCCCCAATCACAACAACCGAAAACACCATCTAATTCGTTCCAAACACAACCCAGCCACAACCTATCAATCTAAATTCACTTTTATCATCAAATAACATCTAAAAATAGAATCAAAACAACCTAACACCTCCAACAACCAAACAACCACCACAATTCCACAAAAATACAATTCTAACAACCTAAACAATTAGAGATTCAAGAGTTTTGGGATTCCATTGTTAAAAATGACTTATCAACATTATTATACATCCATAATATGTTTAAAATCAATCTAAATCACTGGAAAACAGATTCATTTCGGATTTTTTGCTATTTCATCAATTTTACCCAATTAAATCAATTAATTCAATATAAAAACACAAAATTAGATTATAAACCATAAATCAGGGATCAAATACTTGGGAATATCAATAAAGAACCGTTCAATAGAGGAGATCATGGACCTTACCCCTATTGTATGATTTCTCCCTCAATTAGCTTGTTTAAAGCTAGGAAAACACAAGATTTTAATGAGGTTTTGTAAATCAAAGTCAAATAATCAATTGTAGATCAAGAATCTAAGTAAAAAGGATCCCTTACCTCTGGTTTTTGATGAAAACTTGGGTGTTTGGCAGAAAAGAAGTGGAGAAAAAAGTTGAGAGAAAAGTTACGTCAATTTTCATTAAAACCAAATAACTAACTTTAATATCTAAAATCCCTTTTAATTAACTTTTAAGACACATGTTAAAATGATTTAATTGAAGGGAGAAATCACCAACAAAAACTTCGTAAATTAGCTCCTTAAGGATTCTAAGAATTTGACCCTTTTCATTTTAGTCACTTTAAAAATAGTTTTCAAACATTGCATTTTAGTCACTAGCCAAAATGTCATACCTCCAAATCTCATTTTCCAAAATTGATTCCACCAATATTAATCATATATTAAAACATGATTTTTAACCATTTTCCATATTTTTATCTTGCCAAAAAATATACGGTCCCGAATCTGACTCGAATCTCTAACCTGGTCCACCGGACCGTCTAATAAACCTCAAAACCGCTAGGACCAAAACCGGGGCGTTACAAAAATAAAACAATTAGGGTAGCTTGCAGCAAGAATCCATGTAATTCTTGTTGAAAAACAAAACCATTTAACTCAAGTAGTAATAAGGCAATGTGTCCCCAAGTTTAACACCCAAACATTCTACATTTCGAACATAAACTCACAAATTCAAACACCGTACATGTCAAAAACACATATTCTTGTATTATGAAATAATCAAACAACCATAAACCACCTCCTATCAATCAAAACCTGACTCTGATACTAGCAAATGTAACCCTCTTGACTCGGTCTAGTCGTAAAACTGAACCGAGCAAGCTATATTAGAGTTTGCCAAGACAAACCTAGAAGAATCACATTAGAAACAGTCTATTTTTTCTTTTATCTTATCTAAATGCATGTTTAGATCCTAGAGTGATTATACTGGTTATGGTGAAAGCTACAACCCAATCGGGCGTCGATTTGACATCTAATTGCTTAAATTCGCATATCAGGGACTAAAACATAATTTTTATTAATTATAAGGACTATCATGAAATTATAATTACCAATCCTCAATTATTCATATTATATGCCTTCAAGTTAAATATCAACTCAAAATAACTATCCAAGCTCATTAAATTGCATAATTAAGAAACAGGGACTAAATTACAAAGAATACAAACATTTGAAAGCCTCTTAACTGAAGCAACGACTGGCTTACCGGTACAGGTCATTGCCGTATCGCAATGGCTAAAAACATCAACTTCGTACTAATATGGCCCTCAAGCGTATCGGTATAGGTATACTACTTTCAAAAATCAACAATGTAGTAGCCAAAGGGCGTACTGATATGGAAACCCGTGTACCAAAACCAGGCCTATTTTCCAGCTATGCATATCGATACAGTTACTAGGTGTATCGGTATGCCTAGGCAATTTTGCCCAAATTGAGCTGGGATAGGTCCCCGCGTACCGATCCCAGAGGACCCTACTGGTACAGACAGACATGTAATGACTTCTTGGTCTAATATATGACACTTTGGCTCAATCTAACATACATCATCCTACATCTAATCATCATATAACTTCACAAACATGAAATCCTCAAACATGGCAACATGGTAGAAGATCACACACATCATGGCATATTCAAAGCGAACCCTTATAGGCATGGTTTCTACCCAAGCATGCATAATGTTTCCCAACACCTCATAAGTATAAAGTATCAAACAAATCCAAAACATCAATCCAAACTTATACAAATATGGAGTAACCAAAATACATCTCCCAAAACAACTTGATCACATTGCCTCTTATTACTACTTAGTACTTATAAGACCGTACTTGAAAAGTCTCAAATCTAGGATCCCCCTTGCTCACTCGCTGTCTGAAAGAGCTATTTCTCTGTATTGATGAGAAAAGAGAACGTAAGCTATAAGCATAGTGAGGGAAGCTCGGAAACACTCATCAATGCAATTAAAATAATTTTATTACAAACCAAATGTAAACGTCTCATGGTAAAATCATCTCATGCTTTAGTAATCTCTTCAAGTATGCACATTTAAATCATTTGTAACACGTGTATCATGGATTATATCCCAAACCTAAATTTAAGCTTCATATGCCACAACCTCTATAACAAGCTTAAATAGCATCTCATGTATAAATCACATTATACAAACACAATCCATTTCTCACGATACATTATCTCATATATTAGCTTTCAAGGGACTCAAAACCAGCATCATTTCATTTCATAAAACACATCGGATACACAGATTTCCCAAGTGGTTCCTACAACCACTTCACATACATCCTCGAACTAGAGCAAATAAGCAATTACCCATCTCAACGGTTATGATGTATAAATCCACAAGTGGGAGAAAACGAAACATTTACCCACCTCGACCGCTGCAGTTCTCATGGTGGAGTCAAGGAAACATTTACACACCTCGACAAACATGAGGGAACTTATTATAGTGCACTTTAAACCCTATGGCTAGCCAACTATATCCGATAACATTTTAAACTCAGCCACTTGCCAATATATTTGTTAAGTGTTTAAAAGTACTATTTTTATTACCCTTTTTACTCATATTATTGTTAGACTTAGGCTCATATTAGTTGCATAATTAGTCATTCATGCATTAATTCATGTTTCTTTCCACCATTGAGCTTGATTACATAACTTGGTGATTTTTGTGGAAAAAGATACTGCTTTGGTGTGTTTTTGTGTGCGCAGAATCAGTTGCCAAAGCAAGGCTGGAACCAGTTGCTAGGGCAGTGCATGAGGAGATGCTGACGCAGCTGCCAGGGCAGTGCATGAAGGAGATGCTGACGCAGTTGCCAGGGTAATGCATGAAGGAGATGCTGAGCTAGTTTCCAAGGCAATTTTCGATAAAGGATAAGATGATATGGCAGTCGAAATTGATGACTAGATAAGCCCAAGATGACATGGAGCAAAGTTAAATCCCAAAAGAGTTTGATTTCCATGAAGAGGTCAAAGAGAAATTAAATCCCAAAAAGATAGAAGAAGATAAAAGAATTATATTCTTTTAAAGTATTTAATTCCAACTTAACTTCCTCGTCAAGAAGGATTTTGACCTAGCCATCTTTTATTTAAAGGAGACCAAGCCGTCAAATTTATAGAGAGCAAGGGGGAGAGAGTTCGATTGGGAGAAGTTTGGGGATGGAGAGTTCGATTGAGAGAGTTTCCATAGAGGGCTGATCGATTTCTTCTTCTTCTTCTTTGCTTCCATTAGATTCGTGGTTTGGGGATTATTCCTTGTATATCTTTTGAACCCAACCATGAACTAACTTGATTGGCTGGGGTTATTGTGTTTTGTGGTTGTGAAATCTTTTGGATTTTATTTAGGTTTTTGAGTTGCAATTCAATTTTCAAAGTTTGTTCATTCTTGGTGTTGCGTGTGATAAGTGCTACGCAATTGTGCAAGTATACACGTCGCAAGTAATAAAGTGATATGAGTATCGAGTATCGTCTCCACAGGGATTGGTTTGGGCCACTTTTCTTAAGTTACTGCACTGTGAAAAGTAAAAACACAATTAAAGGATTGTAGGTGTTTAACTAATAACTAAACTAGAAAGCAATAAAGTAAAAGAAAAGATGAGATCGAATGAGAGAGAGATAGGCCAGGTTATCGTGCGTTGAGGTGTGATAGCCGATTGGATCATCTTGGTAAAGAGTGCACGGGCAACTCGGTTGCCGTGGCAACTTGCTGCGGGTTGCCTTGGCAACTAATCGATGGTTGCCCGGGCAACTAGTTGGGCAACTACTTGGGCGTCCGGGCAGCAACTTCAAGGTTCGGCAGAGCGTTCTTCAATGGTTTCTTCTTATCCCTAAGTCGAAACTCTAGCTACTTGTGCATGCCTTGATAATACATCCTGCGTGAATCAAGGGTGAACAACAACCAATCTTGCTCCTCTTAGCCGTTGAAATCCTTAACTTATTCCTAAGCCGGATTAATCTTCACCATCAATAGATTGAATAAAGACCATACTCATTCGTTTCTTGAATCTAACTCTCCCGATATTAGATAAATAGATGAAGTTACGAGATCCTCTCCCAATTCACTCGCAAACAAGAATAAAAGCCAAGAATGAGTAAACCTTGAATAGAAAAGTGCAAACTCTTATTACCTAAACAAAAACCAATAGTTTCTCACAACAACAAAACACAATAACCCCAACCAATCAAGTTAGTTCATGGTTGGGTTCAAAAGATATACAAAGAATAATCCCCAAACCATGAATCTAATAGAAGCAAAGAAGAAGAAGAAGTCAAAATTTCCCCTCCTTGCTATCTTGTCGAAATTTCCCTCTTTTTCTCTCTATGGATTGTCGAAATCTCCTTGCTATTTATAAGGCTAGGCCAAAGTCCTTCTTTGAGGAGGAGTTTGAGTTGGAATTAAATTATCTTTAAAGAATATAATTCTTTATTATAATTTTATTCCTATTAGAACTTCTCCTATCCTCTTGGAATTTAACTCTTCTTTAATCTCTGCATGGCAATCAAGTTCCTTTGGGCTTGGGCCTTGCTCCATGTCATCTTGGGCTTGTAAAGTCATGAATTTCGACATCCATATTGCTTTTGGTCTTTGTCGACAAATGCCATGGCAACTGGCTCGGCGTCTCCTTCATGCACTGCCCTGGCAACTAGCTCGGCATATCCTTCATGCATTGCCCTGGCAACTAGCTCGGCATTGCTTTGGCAAGTGATCCTGCACATACACACACAAAAACACACCAAAGCAGCATCTATTTCCACAAAAATCACCAAGTTATGTAATCAAGCTCAACGATTGAAGGAAACATGGATTAATGCATGAATGGCTAACTATGCAACTAATATGAGCCTAAGTCTAACAATAATATGAGTAAAAAGGGTAAGAAAAAATAGTACTTTTGAACACTTATCACTTGGTTCTTAACATTGGTTGCGAGCGAATTGGGAGAGGATCTCGGAATTCAATCATACATTTATCCAATATCGGGAGAGTTAGATTCAAGAAATGAATGAGCATGGTTTTCATACAAACGGAAGTTGGTGAAGACTAATTCAGCTTAGGGATAAGTTACAAAATTCAACGGCTAAGAGGAGTGCAAGATTGGTTGTTGTTCACCCTTGATTCACGCAGGGATGTATTATCAAGACGTGTGCAATTAATAGTATTTTGCTTTAGGGATAACGAGGAATCATTGAAGAACCTCGCCGAACTTTGGAAGTGAATGCTCAATTGCCTAGGCAATAGACCCATTCTTAATTGCCCAGGCAATCGCGGGAGCTTTGCCCAGGCAATCTGATCAGACAACGTGGGGGAATTGCCCTGGCAACCGACCAGGCAACACGGCAGAAATGCCTTGGCAATCAATCGGGCAATTGCAACCAAATTACCCTGGCAATCGACTAGGCAATTGTAACAGAATTGCCCTAGCAATCCGGTTGCTACTCAATCACCACGACGAACCATTCGATCATCACTCCACAACTCACGATAACCTGGCCTACTCTCTCTCATTTGTTTACATCTTTATTTTATTTACTTGCTCTTTTACTTTACTCATTAAAATCAACTCCTACTATCAATTGTGTTTTTACTTTTACAGTGCGATAACTAAAGCAAAGTGGCCCAAACCAATCCCTGTGGAGACGATACTCGATACTCGTATCACTTTATTACTTGCGACGTGTATACTTGCACCGTTTGCGTAGCACTCAATACGCGCAAAAAGTTTTTGGCGCCGTTGCCGGGGATTGGCAATTGGTGTTAGTTGTTTATGTTATTGTATTTTTCTTATTAGTTCTACTAACTTTTCTTTTTGTTTGTTTTGTCAAAAAAAAATCAAGTGCGCTACAAGTTAAGGGACATAAACATGTCGAGAAATAAAAGCCGATCTATTCGAGAGTTGATGATGGAAGATAGGAATCAATCCACTCAAGAATTTCTTACACCCTTCGATGATTACCTATACCAATCGAGAAAAGCCCAAAGAGCCTATCCCGTGGAAAACTCTTGTGCTATGTGTGGAGAACATCATGTGTTTGAAAATTGCCCTCACATTTTCAGTGCATATGGCTACATGGAGGACCATAGATGGAACCAACAACAAAATCCTTCATGGTATGATCAAAAAGCTCAAAATTCTTTTTACCATGATAATTTTACCGTAGCAACAGATATGTCATGGCAATATAGTCCTTTCCAAGAGCATTCCAATTCCTTGGAGGAAACGTTGCTAGCTTCCTTGGCTAGACTTGACGGATCAATTGAATAGATCCGAGAGCTATCAAAGTCCATGGATATGAGGATAGCTCAGTGGGATGCACCCTTGAGGGATTCAGAAGATCAATTGAGGAGATCCATATATGCCATGGATAACATGCCCCAACAATCAATTGCTAGGGATACTGAAATCCTAAGGCAAGATGAGAATGAGCAATACAAGGAGAGACCCCTGGTGTGTGAGGATCAACTAAAACCTCCAAGTCAAGAGCTTGCCAATGAGAGAGACCGCCCAACACATGATGTGCCTAAGCAACAAATTGCCTCGACAATGATTGAGGAGCCTAAACAGAGCAATGCCGCGACAACACTCAGTGAAGCTGAGAACAATAACACTACATCAAATTTTGAGGAACTTGATGCCCAGAAGGTTACAACGTTGATGTTGAAGCAGGAATCTGTAGATTGCTCTCATCTACAGTTGCCACGGCAATTGCACGACCACATGCAAGATCAACGAGATGGTAATACTTTGCCAATGGAATATGAGCAGGTAATGGTTGAACCTTTCGAATTCTTTAAAAACTCACCTCGTCCATTGCAGGTATGTCTTGAGGAGCCGATGTTGGTAGATTTGAAGCCATCAAAATCTCTACTTATGGAGATGTTTGAGAGGCCAAAAGAAAAAGGTGTTTGGATTCGTAAAGCTTTTCAAAAAATTGGTTCTTCCCTTGACTTACAGTGAATTTTGGCAACTGATTGCCCACGACAACGAAGGCTACATCCAACTATAATGGAGCCCGACGAGAATGAGGTAATTAAATGGTTGGATGTTGATATAATTTTTCCTAATAATAAATTCATGCCTTCAGGAACAGTAGCAAGGTGGAAGATGTGTATGGACTACAAGGGAACACGAAAGAAAGACACCTCCGTAACACAAAAGGGAGTAGTGGCAAGCACATTGGCCACACTCTTTTTGGGCAATATTGTCACCCGATGGTGGGTGCGGATGGACTATAAGAAGTATCGGAAATGACCCTCCTCAAGTTTTCTCAGATATGTACTAACATTAGAAGAGGCATGAAAAATGTTCTTTCTAAGAATCTTTATTTATTGTTTTTAATTTTTTTGAACTTTATTTTATTTTCGGTTATTTTTTTTTCTTTATTTATTTTTGGAATTTTTAGGAGATATTTTATTTTATTTGTCTTCATTATCTTTAGTTTTTAGGTTTTCTTTGTTTTCTTTTCTTTTCCACAATAAGACTCACAACCACCATGCTAAGGAAATTCCCTGCCGACTACTTGCCACGACAACCGCAACAGAGGATGCCCCGGCAACTACCGCAGCAATTGCAACGGCAACAGAAACTGGCGATGCCTAGGCAACAACAATGGCTTTGGCAACTACTGATGCCCAGGCAAGTGAACCTGCCTCGGCAAACATGGATCAAATCAAAGCAATGCTATTCACGCGGTACCAGCCACAAGTATTCAACCACCGACCAGAATATGAATCAAGCAAACGGCACGAAGGAAACTTATCACTCGAGGTGACGACCTCTCCGACTAACTCTTTTAATTTAGTTTCTTTTAAATTTTGTTTCACTTTTACATGCATTGAGGACAATGCTTCTCTCGAGTTTGGGGGTGTTGGTTTCTAGTTAGTTTCAAATTTAACTGCATTCATCTTTAGCAATCACATATAGGTTGCATATGTTACTTGCCATGCCTTTGATTGGATTTAATTGCTTAAGACTTGTTGAATATCCAATGATGAATTTTTGCCACTGCACTTAATTGAAAGAACCTTTAATTTTAGGATTGCATGAAAAGAACTTAGAATTTTATTATGACACTGATTTTTTTACACGGTTGTGGCTTGTTGATTGAAAGAAACTTAGTGAACTTTGGTTGCTTAAAAATTGGGTAAATTTAAAATTGAAAATTAAAAGTTAAATTCTTGCTAGAGGTGTCCGAAATTGGCTCTAGTCGACTAAAATAAAATGAGAAATTGCTTACTTTGCTAGAGGTGCCCGAAATTGGCTCTAGTCAACTAAAATAAAATGAGAAATTGCTTACTTTTCTAGAGGTGCCCGAAATTGCCTCTAGTGAAAATAAAAATAAAATCCCCGGTAATTAAATTGATAAAAGCCTATTGTTCACATAGAATCTTGAAAATCAACTTGTACAGAACTACGCACACACTTGTCACGAGCATTATAGTTTGATTCCGGGTAATTTTTGTGCTACTTGAAAAATTAAAAGGTGACCATACTTTGTGCCACGGTTCTTAGGTTTGAATTCAAGTTTGAAGTATGTCTTTGGTGATTAAAGTCTTGGCAGGTAATTGTTAGTTTGCATTGCTTGAGGACAAGCAATAGTTCGAGTTTGGGGGTGTGTTAAGTGTTCAAAAGTATTATTTTTATTACCCTTTTTACTCATATTATTGTTAGACTTAGGCTCATATTAGTTGCATAATTAGTCATTCATGCATTAATTCATGTTTCTTTCCACCGTTGAGCTTGATTACATAACTTGGTGATTTTTGTGGAAAAAGATATTGCTTTGGTGTGTGCCGAATCAGTTGCCAAAGCAAGGCTGGAACCAGTTTCCAGGGCAGTGCATGAAGGAGATGCTGACACAGTTGCCAGGGTAGTGCATGAAGGAGATGCCGACGTAGTTGCCAGGGCAATGCATGAAGGAGATGCCGAGCTAGTTTCTAGGGCAATTGTCGATAAGGGATAAGATGATATGGTAGTCGAAATTGATGACTAGATAAGCCCAAGATGACGTGGAGCAAAGTTAAATCCCAAAGGAGTTTGATTTCCATGAAGAGGTCAAAGAGAAATTAAATCCCAAAAAGATAGGAGAAGATCTAGAAGGAATTTAAATATAATAAAGAATTATATTCTTTTAAAGTATTTAATTCCAACTTAACTTCCTCCTCAAGAAGGACTTTGACCTAGCCATCTCCTATTTAAAGGAGACCAAGCCGTCAAACTCAAGGATAGCAAGGGGGAGAGAGTTCGATTGGGAGAAGTTTGGGGAGAGAGAGTTCGATTGAGAGAGTTTCCAAAGAGGGCTGATCGATTTCTTCTTCTTCTTCTTTGATTCCATTAGATTCATGGTTTGGGGATTATTCCTTGATATCTTTTGAACCCAACCATGAACTAACTTGATTGATTGGGGTTATTGTGTTTTTATGGTTGTGAAATCTTTTGGATTTTATTTAGGTTTTTTAGTTGCAATTCAATTTTAAAAGTTAGTTCATTCTTGGTTCTTAACATTGGTTGCGAGCGAATTGAGAGAGGATCTCAAAATTCAATCATACATTTATCTAGTATCAGTAGAGTTAGATTCAAGAAACGAATGAGCATGGTTTTCATACAAACGGAAGTTGGTGAAGACTAATTCTGCTTAGGGATAAGTTACAAATTTCAACGGCTAAGAGGAGCGCAAGATTGGTTGTTTTTCACCCTTGATTCACGCAGAGATGTATAATCAAGACATGTGCAATTAATAGTATTTCGCGTTAGGGATAACGAGGAATCATTGAAGAACGCTTCGCCGAACTTTGGAAGTGAATGCTCAATTGCCCAGGCAATCGACCATTCTTAATTGCCCAGGAAATCGCAGGAGCATTGCCCAGACAATCTGATCAAGCAACACGGGGGAATTGCCCTGGCAACCGACCAGGCAACACAGCATAATTGCCCTGGCAATCAACCAGGTAATTGCAACCAAATTGCCCTAGCAATCGACTAGGCAATAGTAACAGAGTTGCCCTGGCAATCCTGCTGCTACTCAATCACCATGACGAACCATTCGATCATCACTCCACAACTCACGATAACCTGGCCTACTCTCTCTCATTTGTTTACATCTTTATTTTATTTACTTGCTCTTTTACTTTACTCGTTAAAATCAACTCCTACTATCAATTGTGTTTTTACTTTTACAGTGCGATAACTAAAGCAAAGTGGCCCAAACCAATCCCTGTGGAGATGATACTCGATACTCGTATCACTTTATTACTTGCGACGTGTATACTTGCACCGTTTGCGTAGCACTCAATACGCGCAACAATATTCAATAAAACAACATTGCCTCATTGTTTTACATATGAATCAAATCAATCCGGTCTCAAACACATTAAACCATGCATTTTAGTATTCTCAAAAATACTTCTGTAAACCAAGTTTCCTTCTCAATAACCATCATATATGATCATTAGCAACATCTTTCCTTTCTAAAGTGAGTAATCAAAATCATAAGCATGTGCATGAGATTTTATTTTGCAAAACCAAAATCGAGAGAGAGCTCAACCAATACTTATTTTCGAGCTTAGATAAGTGTTTCAAACTTTATCTAAACTCCCACAACTTCTTCCAAACCTTTTAATAGCAGTAAAACACATTTCCACTCACCAACAATCCAAAGCTAGCTTGCCGTTGCGCGAATCAAGCTTCTGAAGCTTTCGCGCCTTCTCCAAAGGCTAAAGGATACACCTCCCCTGCTTTTCTCAATCAAAAACAGAGGATTAAAACACATCTTTTCATCTTTAACTTCCAGCAACTAACAAACACAACCTCGTCTCTCAAGAAACCATCAAACACCCTTCTAAAATAACCGAAATCATCATCAAACCTTACCAAAACAAAGCCCAGCCAAAACCTATCAATTCTATAATCTTAACAACATCTATTAACATCCAAAAACATCTTAATTACGTCCTTATACCTCCAGCACCTCTACAACATCAAGATCATACCAAAATCTAACTATAAACAACCTAGAAAACTAGCAATTCATATAGTTTTGGGGTTTCATTGATTAATCACTTCTTTCAACATTAAGACACAACTTATGATAGATCTAATCTCATTAGATTCAATCCATAACAGATCCAAAACAGTGTGTATCAAGTTTTCCACATAAAACTCGATTTAATCATCAAATATATGTTTAAACCACAATTCCATAACATAAATCAATAACAAAGGATAAAGAACTTGGAAATTTCATTAAAGAACCTTTAATTAGAGGGAGAAACAAAAATCACCTCTAATTGCTGATTTTCCCCCCAATTGGCAAAGATTAGTTGAAATCCAAGTAGATTTTGCAATAGGAATTGAATAAATCAATTATGTAACAAAAAGGAAATCAATAGGAATTGGTTCCTGAGAATTTTGGAGTGAAAATCTTAGTTTGGCTGCTGGGAAAGTTGAGAGAAAAAGTTGGAAGAAAAGTAGTTACGTAAGAAAGTGATTTTATAAAACTAAAAATCTTTTTATTAATTCTTATTTTATTTTAATAATAAACCAATTAAAAACTTTAAAAATAGCTTAAATTAAGGGAAAAATCTGATGAAAAAGATTGGTCAAATAGCTCCTTAAAGATTCTAAGTTTTGACCCTTTTACGACTTAGTCACCAAAAATAGTTTTGAAAACTTTTCATTTTAGTCACTAGACCAAAATGTCCAAAAATCAGATTTAATTTCTTCAAATTGAATATACCAAAATACTTAAAATATTAATTAAGTATTTCTAGCATTTTTCTATATTTTATTTTAGCAAAAAATTAATTTTATAAGATTTAATTCCTAAAACTAACTCGAATTGTCTAAACCGGTTCTCCCAAACCGTCTATCCGATCCGATTAACATCTAGTCCCAATTTCAAGGCATTACACGTTCCAATTCCGAGTAATTTCCTTGCCGTCAATCTCTGTAAGCTTATATGAACCATATCCTAGCACTTTTTGAACTTTTTAAGGGCCTTCCCATATTGGGGCCATGTTCCCTCTCTCAGTCGGTGGTTTACTAGCTTCCATGTTCCTAAAATTAGGTCTCCCACTTGAAATTTCTTCTTTTTTATGCGAGAGTTGTAGGATTTAGCGACTATTTGGTTTCTTGCCTCTATTACAAGTGCTGATTTATCTATAACCTCCTCTGGCATGTACAGACCAATTCTTAAGCTTGCATCATTACTTTGATTTTTGTAATGGGTGATCCTATAAGTTGGCATACCTATTTCAGCTGGAATAATCGCTTCTGCTCTGAAGCTTAAATTAAAGTGTGTTTTGCCTGCTTTGAGATACACCATGCTTAACATACGATTTGTTATTTATTTATCAAGCATATTCTAATATAGGAGAACTATTAGGATAATTCTTATTTAAAGTAAACAAATTTTACTTGTACCAGTATGTGAAGTTGTTCGTATAGCCCATAGTATTCCTATTCGTTCGTCCATCAAGCTCCCTTTGCATCATCAACTTTCTTCTTTAACCCAAAGAAAATCTTTTTATTCGCCGCTTCTACCTGGCCATTGGTATGTGGCGATTTGACTGAACTTTGGGCCAACACAATATGGAGATCTTCACAAAATTTCCTGAATTTTTTTTGAAATTGCATGACATTGTCTATAATTACAGTCTGAGGGATACATTATCTGCGGACGATGAATCTCCATAGAAAATTTTCTGTAACACCCCGAACTCTAGTCTAGTAGTTTCTCAAATTCAGTAATCAAAAATCCGAAAATGAATGTTAATAATTCGACTATAAAAATTATTTGTAATTGTTAATAAAATTGAATAACTAAATGTGAAGTATTATAGAAAGGACTAAAGTGAATAATTAAAAAAATATGAGAAAATGGTAGTAAGCGACCAAAAAGAATGAGTAAAATAAAAGTTTTGCATGGCTATTAAACCATTTTGCTAATTAGTGGAGTTTTATGGGAACTTGGAGGCTTAGGTGTCATGATCTAAAATTGATAAGTTGGTGAATAATCAATAATTAAGATTAAAGAAACTAGAAAACTTTATCAATTTGGTTAGCCTTCAGTTATTTAGGGGGAGATCTACAAAAGCCAAAAAAATAGATTTTAAGAGCTCTGCCGGTTGTCTTGGAACCGATGCGAACCCTTGACACGATAGACACTTAGAAACGAGTTCTTTCGTATCCTTCTGTATTGTCGGCCAATAAAATCCCTGCCTCATAGCCTTTTGCGCCAAAGAATGCGAACCTAGATGGTGTCCGCAAATACTTTCATGTATCTCTCGCAAGACATAAGATGCTTCCTCTAGACCCAAGCATCGTAATAATGGTTGGGTGAAACCTTTCTTGCACAAGATCTCATCTAGTAGTGCATATTGAGTTTCTTTTCACCTTATTTTAGTTTGTTGGGCTTTATCTTCAGGTAGTACTCCTGTCTCGATGTACTTAACAATTGATGTAATCCATGTATCATCAGTATCAAGCTCGTAGATTTGTTGTGTCATAGCGAATGTTGGACGCTCCCTGTACTTCATCATGAACTTTCCCCTTTTCTGTATTTTTAACGCCATTGCTAGCCTTGTCAAGGCGTCAGCTCTCGCATTTTCCTTTCTAGATATTTTTTATGAGGTATTCATTAAATTTTGTTATCAGTCTTGTACAGTATATATTTAGTCGAACGGGTACTTAACATTTAGAAAGATAAGTAATTGAACAGGTATAGGTTAAAACATTAAGAATTATAATCATTTTTATCTTTCACCAACTAATGGTATTGGAGAAGAAATCCATCATGAACTTTATATTCTCTTGACAACTGTTTCGCAGCCAGTTGAGAGTTTGTGAAAATATACAACTTCTCGACTTTAAGCTTTGTAGCAAATTTCAGTCCAGCTATTAAGGCTTCATATCCTGCTGCATTATTAGAGATGACAAATGTGTAACTGAGAATATACTACCATTCCTCCTTCGCATCAGGTCCCACTAGTAGCACATAAGCTCCTGCTCCGTTGTTACCTATAGAACCATCTATATGTAACGTCCAATACTGTGAATCAAGAGTTTGTTGAGCTTCAACTTGCGAAGCCTCTTGCTGGGGTTCTGCAATCTCACTGCTCTCGCCTAAGTTATGTTCTAGTAAACCCACTACTGGCGCGATGAATGTACATTCTGCAATAAAATCACCCAAAACTTGAGCCTTGATTGTTTGTTGGGGCTGCTAATAAATCTCGAATACACTAAGCTTTATTCCCCATTTTAACATCCAACCCTGTACATCCACTCAACCCAAGATATCTTTAAGGGGCTGATCAAACAAGACAGTCACTTGAGGCGCTTGAAAGTAATGACGAAGCTTCCTGGCTGCTACTACTAGTGCGAACACCAACTTTTCAGCCTTTGTGTATCTTCTTTCTGTCGGTTGAAGAACCTTGCTGACATAATAAATCGGCCTCTGATTGTCCTCCTCCTTCTTTGCTAACACCCCTGCAATAGTCTCATCTGTTGCTGCAAGATACATGAACAAGTATCTCATTCCTTGAGTGTAGTGAGCATATGGGGACTCACTAGGTATTGCTTCAGTTGCTCAAAAGCTCTTTAACATTCTTCTGTCAACTCAAAGAGTTCTTTTAGAGCTTTGAAAAAGGGAAGTCATTTATCTACCAATTTGGAAACAAACCGATCCAGAGCCACCACCATTCCATTCAACTTCTGAATATCTCTGGTGTTTGTTGGGGGTTCCAAATCTATGATGGCCTTGATCTTCTCTGGATTTGCCTCAATGCCTCTTTCTAATACCAAAAAGCTGAGAAATTTACCCGCTCCAACTCTAAGGGCACATTTCTCAGGATGTAACCTCATTCCATATAACCGTAGAATGTCAAAAACTTCCCGCAAGTCAAGCAAATGTTGCTCTAAAAATGGGCTTTTAGCCATCATGTCATCTATATAGACTTTTAAGTTTCTTCTAATTTGGTTACGGAAGATCTTGTTAGCTAACCGTTGGTATGTTGCTCCTACATTCTTTAATCCAAAGGGCATCACCTTATAGCAGTAAAGGCTATCCTTCGTTATTAAGAAAGTCTTTTTCTTGTCTTTCTCTACCATTGCAATCTGATTATAACTCGAATGAAGTGCATAAACTTATGCCCAATAGAGGCATTCACTAGCCTGTCAATAGAGGGAAGAGGAAAACTATCTTTGGGACATGCCCTAATGAGATTGGTAAAGTCAACATATATTTGCCACTTCCCACTTGACTTTTTCACCATCACAACATTGGCGAGCCACTGTACATACTTTACTTCTTCAGTAAATCCTACTGCGAGCAACTTTTCTGTCTCTTGTCTTGTCGCTTGTACTTTTTCTTTAGAGGACTTTCTGTTTTTTTTTGCTTGACAAGCTTAGCTCTTTGATCTACCTGCAAGGAATGCTTGATTATTCTCGGATCTAATGTAGACATGTCCTCAGCGAACCATGCGAACACATCTGTATTCCTCCTTAGCAATTTTATTAATATTCTCCTTTGTTGTTGTCCAACCTTGAGGCTATCTTGGTGACCTTAGAATGATCACCAAGGTTAATCTCAACATTCTCTATTTTATCTGTCGGTTACGACTTGCTGGAATTATCCTCATCTCTAACAGCAAGACCCTCTAGATTCATCATTGATTTATTCAAGATATTAACTTCGGGTCCTTCTACATGTGATACAACTTCCTTTCCTCTGTGCTTATGCCTCTTTGTTTCCGAGCCAACTGGAGGGATAAAATATGGCATTGCGTTGCCACTCTTTGGTCCGCTTGTATGTAACCCTCCCCCACTAGGGTGAGGAATTTGACTTGCAGGTAGAATAGAGTTGCAATGATCTTTGCCTACCTCATTAATGGTCTTCCAAAGATAGCATTATACGCGGAAGAGTTATCTATTACTAAAAAATTGGCCATTTGGGTAACTTTTTTATCATCGTCACCCATAATTATTGGTAGATGAATAAAGACCTTTACCTTAATTTGTTGATTTCTAAACCCATACACTGGGTTCGTTGGCTTTAACTCTTTCTCTAAAATTCACATATGCTTAAATGTGTTCCAACTTAGCACCTTAACTGCTCTCCCTATATCTACTAGAATTCTTCTGAGATTGTAGCCTGCTATCATGGCTATCACAATAATGTGATCATTGCTCTCCTCATCCAAGGTGTTATCTTCTTCTATTTCTGAAAAAGATACTCTTCATGAGTCTCTATAACTCATCCTCTTCATTGAGCTTACTGAAACTAGCATTACATTGTGAAAGTGTGCCTTTCGTTTAGAATTTGACTAGGACCATTCTTCACCAGTACCAATGATCACATGTATGGTACCTTTGGGTGCTTGATTATCCCTGTTTCTATTATGCGGTATTGCCTATGTTGCCCCCTAGCCACTCCAATCTGGCCTATGACGAGAGACTACAAACCTTTCCAATTGACCCCTTCTAATAGCAGGTTTAATTGTATTCCTCAAATGAGCACAATCATTAGTGTAGTGATCTTGGTCCTTAAGGAATTCACATTTCTTCTCACAGTGTTCCCTCAATTCGTTCGGTCTCATCGATTACGGAGGTCGTAAATTACAATATGCTCAATTTGATTCAAAATTAGTGATGGTGATTCTTTCAGCTGGGTGGTAGGTTTAGAACCCAGACGGTTTCTCTCTAGATGATTCCTTTCGCCTGTTATCCTACTGATATTGTTGGGAATAACTACTATTCTAAGTGTTTTGTTGCTCTTATATGTCCTGATGGTCTCATCTCCTAGTTTTATCATGGATCGGGGGTCTTCCCCGCCTGAGGCCATAAACATTAGGTCTCCCATCTATAAATTGCGAACCCTGCACCTGAGATCCTATTCTATCTGCTTCCTCATTCTCCGCGTAAGGCTAAACTTTTTCATATAATTCTGATAGAGTTGAGTATGGTCTATCTAACAAATTATACTTGAGATGCTGGTGTGTGGTACCATTGATGAAAGCGTTGATTACTAACTCATCAAAAACCTTTTTATTCGACATTGTTGTTGCATGAAACCATTTCACAAAATCCCTTAACGGTTTTGTAACACCCTAAACCCGGTGTCACATTGGGCCTCAAGCCCAAACCCATTTATAAAAAATTTGAGCAAGTTTAACCCAAATCCATAGTTCATAAACCATATTAATTTAAAAGGAGTTATAAAAATATTCAAGCGTTACTTTGGAGCTCTAGTTTAAAACATAATAATTTAAAACATTCGATATGGAAATAAATCAATACAAGTTACAGACTACAAAAACATAAGGGTCCTATGAATACATTGCCTCTACAAATCGAGTACTGTACTCTTCGTATATCGATGTACTGAAGTCCTACTCTGATGGCTCCTTGCAAGTACGCAGCAACCTAAAGACCTGCGTAACGAAATAACAATTCCAAACGCTGAGCTCGAAAGCACAGTGGATACACCTCTATTCTACTATGCTTCATGCAGATCATAAACATAAGCATGTAGTCAGCAATGATTAAGCAAGCATGAATATCAAGTGGCGCTACTCTGATCGCCTAAACACATGGGATCGACATGATCAATCATCAATCAATTATCAAACAATTAAGGACTCACAAGGCCCACATACCATACCATATAGGAGTGAGGTCAGGTCACATAGCATTGGTACGTACACTCCGGGTGAGACCGGGTCATATAGCATCGGAACATACACCCTGTGTAAGGTCGGGTCACGCAGCATCGGATCATACACCCTACTCAGAATCATCCCTCGAGGTACTAGTACTCCTATTGGGACCTTTACCTCGAATTATGGAACCCTCAAATAAAACCTCAAATTTCCTGGGCAGATTGCCCAGTGAGTACCAATACTCCTATATAGGTTTCAGTACTCCCCTCTAGGTACTGGTACTCCCCTACGGGCACCGATACTCAAATCAGGTTCGAAAGAAATAAATCCCTAAGTCGTACCAATACGCAAGGGACTGTATCGATACTGAATATCAATATGTGAATCGCCCCGTACCGATTCCCACTCGTACCGGTACCCTCACTTACCCGTACCAATACGTAAAATCCTTTCTCAGGCAATGTAACAGTGGGTACTGATACCGCAAAGCGTATCGGTACACAAAAGTGCTACTGGAATTCTAATTAAGTTAGGGGTACCGGTACTCAAAAAGCCGTACCGGTACGCCCTTCATAACTTGACTCCTTTTCTAGAGAGTGGTACCAGTACTAAATTACCATGTACCGGTACGCGAACCCAGATTTCTAGGTATGGGGTTTGAATTTCATACCTTTAACCCCTAAACCAGCTTGATAACCCTTAAAACTCTACCTACAACTTATTGAAAGTGTTTAGGGTCGGTTTCTACCAATTTTACATGTTATTAACACGAACATTAGATTTTTCCATTAACACCCATCAATAACATTCTACCAGCTTAAGCCTTCCCTTTTCCTTGAGCCTTAGAGTTCTCACCAAGCTCTTTGACTACAAAAGATGGGTGGTAAACGTGTTACAAAACTAGTGGGGAGATTAGGAAGCTAGAAACATAATTTATACTAAGAATAGATCCTCCAACACCTCATTCTCATTCTTCCTAAGAACCCTCAGTGAATCACCTTCATCCACCATTTTAAACCAAACTTACCTTGAATGATAAATCCTTCCAAGCTGATTACAACTCCCCCACAAAGCAAAACGTGATTCTTGCTCTCACTCTAAAAGATTCAACCTTTGGAGGAAAAGTTTGAGCAAGGGAATGAGTTTTGAAGAGGGAATGAGACAACCAACATGGTGATCTCATTTCTCTACATATGCAGAAATTAAAGTCTATTTCCCTTCTTTTTTATCCCATGGCATTTCCCACAATACCCTTATGATATTCTCCAAAAGTCTATGCCCAACCCAAGACTCAAGCCCAACAAGGGTCATAAAGCCCAATATCAAGGCCCATATACGGAGTTCGCACTCCCGACTAATCCGACCCTCGAATTCTAAAATCTGGGTCATTACAAGTTTATTCGACCATTCAAACAGCAACATCAAATATGTTGGATACTTTTTCAACACTTTGTTCACAAGAAACTGGCTCATAAAAAGATTCGCTAACTAATCAAAATTATAAATAGAGTGCGAGGGTAAGTGAAGATACCAAGCTTGAGCTGAATCTTTTAAAGTCAACAAGAACGCTCTACACTTGACCTGATTTGATGCTCCAAAAAAAACCATGTGGTTCAAAAAATAGGACAAATGGTCCTGGGTGTCTCATCTTCCATCATACATCAACTTCGGAAACTTGAAAGATGTAGACACATGATGCTCCAAAATACTTTTGGCTAGAGGTTCATTTTTGTACCTTTGAAGATCCCTAGAAGAATCCCTCTGCTGAAAATTCTACATATTCTAAAAATTCTTTTCAAGTCGCTTCATTTTACTTTGTAGCATTTGCTGGGCATCGTCAACCTCCATGGGATGATAATGCGGATCTTCATTGTCATCATACTTCTCATCAAAATTCTATATCTGAGGCCTTTGGAAGTCTTGCATGGGCACACCCTACCCCTTTGATATCCTTTTCTCTCATTCTATTCATTTTTATTTGCTTTACCTCTACTCTTCTCAGTTAGCTCTTGAATCAACCTCTCATTCCTTTCATCAGACAATATTTGCCTCTAATTAGTCTTGCATGAATTTCTGCTGTAGCTCTAATAGTTTCTTTGAAAGTGAAATTGACTCTATAATATACTCCTCCATGTTCTTTAATCTTTCTTGCATGTCCAAGAATTGCTGATTGCTGGCCTCCGATGGTGAAGCTCCACTAGGTTGATGCACATTCACTCATGCACCTGTGAACCATGGATGAGTTTGGGCACACAATTTTTGCTAAAATTATTGCCACTGCTGCAAGTTGGCAGGAGTCACCTGATCTGCCAGATTAAATTCCTCTGTTTATGTAACCCCCTTGACCCGGCCTAGACGCCCAACTGAACCAAGAAGGCTATATTAGGTTTACCGTAACAAACCGAAGAGATACAACCTAAGCCGGTCCATTTTTTTCTTTTATCTTAACTAGATGTCGATCATTAACCCTACATGTTCATACAGACATTAGGTGCAAGTGCAACGCCAACTCAATCGGGCATCAATTTGACATCCAATTGATCACATTTGCAACTTAGGGACCAAATTGCAAATACAGAGAATTTCAGGATTAAAACTCATTTTTTGTCACCATTCTTTAATTAGTCAGGTCTCAAACTTCCATCTCAAATTTCAGCCCAATCCGATCATTCTACCATATGTAATTGCATCGGCAAGGTTTAAGGACTAAAATGCAAAGAAAGCCAAAATGCTCAAAAGTGATATTCTCAAGGAAAACGATCATCCGTATCGAAACGGGTAAGCCCGTACGATAAGTTTTGAAACACACCGTTTCAGTACACCACCTAGCCATATCGATACGCCTAACTGAAATACTAAACTTTTTAAATATTTTAAACCGTTCCGATACGGTTTCTTAGGTGTTTCGATACGCGAGTTCGAGTTGCAAAAGTGAATTCCAGAGGCTAAAACTCGTATCAAAACGCCCCTCCCCGTACCAGTACGCCAGGCCAAATTTTCTTAGGCGTATCAAAACTAGACCTGTACCTATCCCACAAGCCTGAAATTGCCTAGCCGTACTGGTACGGTCCCCCGCGTATCGGTACGCCTCGGCCTATAATGTCATATTTGCCTGATTTTTCATCCCAAAAGCATACTCAAACCACTCCAACATGCTTTAAACATGATACTGACATGTCAAACATATCTGATGCTAACTAGCATAAAAATTCTAACAGCTCAATAAGGATTCATTCATCAAAAAGAAAAATCTATAGGCATGCTTCCTAATATGCATCCAACCAACATATCAAACGTTAAACCAACACCAAAAACAATCCTTAAAGGCCATTTACAACCCAAGAGCAACTAAAGCAACATGCTCAAACAGGGAGTTTCACAAAACATCTCCCAAAACACAACATGTACCCCATTGCCCTTATTCATTATAGTATAGTCTTTAACATACTTTGGAAACAAGTCTTGCCAAGATCCCCTTGCTTCTTGCTGCTTTCCAATACCTCAATTATCTGTATTGATGGACAACGAGAGCGTAAGCACACAGGGATTAGTGAGGAATGCTTGAAAACAAACTCCATCAATGCATTTAAAACCATTTACATAACGCCATCCTTTAAAACATCATGCCATTTTTAAAACATGCACTTTACACTATTAAAACCAGCATATTAAACCATATGCTACATGTTGCATTAACAACATCAAGTCACATTGCTAACCCTCCACTTAAGCCTTCCCATGCATTACTACCAAATGTAAAACTTAAGGAGAAACATGTATAAACCACATTATACAACATAAACATTTCAATGATACATTAACAATTATATTGGCTTTCAAGTGATCATTAGACAAGTCCATTAACAGAAGAGTTCATCGGATACACGGATTCAACAAGTGTTAACCCAACACTTCAAGCCATCTCAACCGGAATAGCGATACAATTACAATTGCGGTACATTAACAACCAGGTACAATAACAAATGGGTACCATAACAACCCACGGGGACATCCACCCCAATCATCGGTTAGATGCTTAATCCACTAACGAGAGTATTCGGTACTGTTTAACCCCTCTACCATTAGGGTACTTGGATGGAGTATTCGTTACACCGTATAAGCCCTTCGACATCCAAGGCAACTTATTTACAGTGCACTCAATCCTATGGTCGGCCAACTATATCCGATAACAATTTTAAAACCATATCACTTGCCAATATAATTAACCAAATAACATTTACCTCACTGTTTTTAACAAGCATTAAACCATTCCATTTCCAAAGCAACAACCATGCTTTAAAACACAAGTATAAACCATTCCATGGTTTCAAAGGCATGATAATGTTTTAGAGGTTGTTTGAAATAAGTTTCAATGTAATGTTGAGAAATGATTTTAAATGCACTGATGGTGTTTTGTTTGTGAGTGCTCCTCACTAAGCCGTGTGTGCTTACGCTCTTTTTGTCCATCAATACAGAGAATTCAGAGCTTTGGAGGCAGGAAGGAGCAAGGGATCCTAGCAAGACTTGTTTACCAAAGTATGTTTGGATTAGACTATAAGTAATAAAGGCAATGGGGTACTCGTTTTGGTTTTAGGAGATGTTTGGATAAACTCCCTGCTTGAGCAAGTTTGTTGGGTTGCTCTAAAGTTGTAAATGGCCTTTATGGTATGGTTTTGGTGATGGTTTGGAGTTTCATGTTTTACTTGAATGGTTTCTAGGCTGCATGCCTATAGATTTACGTTTGATGCAAAATGCCATGAATTGATGTTGAATCTGTGATGCTATGTTGTGAATGGTATCCTGAATGTATTGGATGTATGTTAGAAGCATGTTACGGTGTTTTGGATAGGTTAAAAGCTTGTTAAACCAGCTAAATATGACATTACATGCCCAGACGTACCGATACGCGGGGGACTATATCGGTACGGCTAGGCAAAATCAAGCATGGTGTTCCGATACGGGCTTGGGTGTACTAGTACAAATTTTCTTTACTGGAATTTGCTTTTTGGGACAAAACTCGTGTACTGAAACACTACCATACTGTATCGGTACAGTTGCTAAACATTCTCGAACGCCAGCTAAGCGTACCAAAATAGGTTGCAGTGTATCGAAACAGTACAGGCTTGTGTAAGGCACTGTATCGATACGGTGGCACGCGTATCAGTGTGGTTGTTTGTTAATTCAGTTAATGTCATGGAAGTGGGTTCTGTTTTCTTGCGTTTTGGTCGCTGAATGTTATGAATGCAATTGAATGAGTTTGGATGTTCGAATCAAGCTGATTTGTGACATAAGAACATGAAACCTGCTTAATTAAAGGTTGGTAACTTAAAAATGTGCTAAGTCCCTGTAGTTTGATCAAATTGCAATTTGGTCCCTAATTTGCAATTAAGCCAATTAGATGTCAAATCGATGCCCGATTGAGTTGAGTTTTCACCTGATGATAGTATGAACATATACGTTAATGATTTTGCATTTTGACATGACAAAAGAAAAAAATGGTCACATTTCGGTTACTTTCTTTATGGTTTACCTCGATAAACCTAATGTAGCTCACTTTGTTCGGTCTTGCGACTAGGCCAGGTCAAGGGTGTTACAATCCCCTTTAAATGGAAGACAAAATCGCAGCTTTGGGAGAAGTCAAATTTTAGGGAGTCAAATTCTAGAGAAAAGGCTAATCGCACACTTCATCTTTTTTATTTTTACTTTATGTGATCCATGTCTAGGATTATTTTTTTTGAATTTTCCTCTTCCCCAGCCATGAACTAATTTAAATTGGCTGGGGTTATTTGGGTTTGTGGCTGTGATAAACGTTTGGATGGTTAGGTTTTTTATTGCAATTTAAATTCAAAGTTTGTTCATTCTTGGTTCTTAATTTTGATTTCAAGTGAATTGGTAGAGGATCTCGAGAGCCATCAATTTATCTATACTTGGGAAAGTTAGATTCAAGAAACAAATGAACATGATCTTCATTCAACAAATCGTCGATGAAGATTAATTCACCTTAGGAATAAGGATTGGATTTCAACGGCTAAGGGGAGAATGGATCGGTTGTTGTTCACCCAAGGTTAATGCAGGGATATATCACCAAGGCGTGCACAGTTAACTAGTTCTTCGGTTAGGGATAACAAGAAGACATTGAAGAACGCTTCGCCGAGCTTTGAAGGAAGGAACCCAGTTGCCACGACAATCAAACCAGTCTTAGTTTCTGCAACATATATTGTGACCTAGATGCCATGGCAATTCAACCAGTCTTGGTTGCCTTAGCAATTGAGTTGCCTCAGCAATCAATTGCCACGACAATCCAAATAGCCATTTCAACACTACTCACGATAACTCGACCTACTCTCTTATTCGATTACTTTTTTCAGTTATTTTACCTATTTAATTATTTTATTCGTTACTTCCAAGCACCTATCATCACTATTCATTTATCGTTTCAGTGCGAGAAGTTAAATGCCAGAGTTTTACCAATCCATGTGGAGACGATATCTTACTATACTATAACTTGCGACGTGTATACTTGCACCAATTGTGAAGCACTCAAAACACGCAACAAGTTTTTGACGTCGTTGATGGGGATTGGCAATAGTGACTTTGTTTTTATTTTCTTGCACCTTTGTTCATTTTATTTATTTTTTGTGTTCGGTTTCAAGAGGCTAATAACTTTAGTTTTGCATTGGTTTATGACCAGGGCAAGACCGACAGCATCAGATTATCCATTTGAACCAAAAATCGAACGCGTTCTTCATAGATGTAGAAGAGAGTTGAGAGCAGATATGGCAGATCCACATAATGATCTAGTTTGCAACCTGAATGCCAATGGCAATCATAATGCTGCAGCAGGAGATGTAACAGTTCTACATAATCATCATGTTGTCATACGAAATAGACCCATTCGGGACTACTTGGAGCAAGATCTTGACGGTCTCATTCCAAGAGTTGTCACACCTGAGATCCCAGCCACTCACTTCGAGTTGAAGCCTGTGATGTTTAATATGAGCAACACAGTTGGTCAGTTTGGTGGGTCAGCGACTGAGGATGCAAGACAACATCTCAAATCGTTCCTAGAAATTTGCGATTCATTTAAGCAACAAGGAGTCCTTGAAGATGTCATGAGGCTAAAATTATTTCCCTATTCACTGAGGGATAGGGCGAAATCATGGTTAAATAGTATCCCATCTGGATCTTTACACTCTTGGACAGATATATGTCGGAGTTTCCTTTCCAGATTTAGTTTTACAAATATGACTGATAAACTACATAACGACATTACTTCTTTTCATCAGGCAGATGATGAGTCCATGTACGAGGCTTGGGAGCACTATAAAGAGCTTTTATGTAACATCCCAATTTTTGGCTAGTGAACAAAATGTAAATTTTGAAAGTTTTGTGGCTAAAGTATAAACTTAGGAAAAGTTTGGGGACTAAATTGTAATTTTTAAAACTTATGTATTTTAGTCCCGTAAATGAATAGTTTACCCAGAAGAATGATGTTTTTGTGTTACCCAAATTTTTCGTGCGGAGTTTGTGTTAATGGTTATAAAGCGATAAAGTTCAAAAAATATTTGGATAATCAGATTGAATCGAATATCCATGATATTTTGAAGGATGATAAGGCAAGTTAATTATATCATTTGACATGTCTAAGATATTTTCTTTGTGTTGGAAGAATATGAACCCTTCGATTTAAGTTGATTTTCCATGTTAAATATGAGCCGTTGGATGAAACATGGCAAGATCGTAATTTTGGAAAATTATAAGGGCAAAGTTGGTAACTACTAACTCAAGATTAAATCTAGGACATTGGATGAAGGATGATGACACGTGGTACATTACGGATTCATTGGATTTGAGGGCAAAATGGTTATTTCACTATTTGGAGGATTTTCTATAATTATTAGAATAGTAGACTGAGTTAGGAAAATTCAGTCTAAGTCCTTAAGAAAGAAAGTTTATATGAGATAATAGTATTTATTTTTCGAATATGGAAATATAGAATTTTCGGAATAGATCTGATAGCTCGGTAAAGGTAAAATTGTAGTTAGATTATGAAGGAACTAATTTAGTTAGATTATAATGGAATGGAAATTTTGAAACAAACTAGTAAATAAAGACTAGTTGGAGGGCAAATTGGTCATTTGGCAAAGATGGCAATTTTGAAATATTTTTGAAATGTTGAGGACATTTTTGGAAGACGAAATATACATGGATTTAATCTTGGCCCTTGATTTTAGATGAGGTTAAATTAGCCATTGAATTTAAAGGCTAAATTGGTAATTTCACTATTTAAATGAATTTAAAATTCATTTAATAGTTACAAATAGTTAAAAGATGAACAAATGTTCATCTTTTCCAGCCTTGAACCGTGGAGAAAGAAGAAGAAAATTTTCCAAGCTCGATTTAAGCCCAAAATCTTAGTTTTAAGGTAATCTTCCGAACTACAAAGTTGTTCTACTCTTCGAGCTCTATCTTTTGATGTAAATAATTCATAGAATACTTGCTTGGTTGATGAGATTTGATATGAAGAAGAAATTAGGGTTATGTGAATTTTCAAAATTTTGAAGATTTAAGAAACTATGTTTGATTTTATGTTGTTTCCATGCTTAGGACTAAACTGGATTGATATATAAAGTTAAGGGACTATTTCGTCCAGCATTTAAAGGTTAGGGGCTGGTGTTTAAATCTAAAATTTTAAGAGTATTTATAGATTTGATGAAGATTGAAGCTTGAATTTGATGTTTGGAGGATGAAAATCTAGTTATTTCAACTAGTGGCTAAATCAACAATATGGAAATCTTTATGGACCTATTCGGTTTGATTGAATAATATCAGGGGCTGATGTTGTTTTGCATTTAATAAGTTGTTATTGATTATATAAGGTTTTTCTAAGCATGAAAATGAAGTTAGAATGCTAAACCGACGATTAATTGCTTTAGTGACTATTTTGACAATTTGTCAAACTTGAATGGTCTATTCGGCAAAGAGGATATGTAGAAGGAGTAAATTTGATTTTTAGTTAAAATGATGGAATTAAGTTAATAATGTTGATTGGAGGACTAATTTGCAAAGCTAAGAAGTTGAATCCTTATATTTAAATTTTGGTGACCATCTTGACAAATCAAGAGAAATTAGAGAAGTAAAGGTTTAAGCCTATTTTGATGAAGGATGTAAAGAGAATTTATGAATAAAAGATTCATTTAGTCATTTGGAGTAAAGTGATGGGACCAAATTGACAAGTAGAGAAATAAGGAGAAGTTGGTGTAAATTAGAAGTTATTTATGGAAAGTTATGTTGGAATTGAATTATGACAGTAAGTTTAAAATTTTGCCATAAATTCTAAAAAATGGTTAGATGGTGAATTTTATACCGTTAGAAAGAATTGTTAGTCTAGTTTTGTTTCCAACAAACAGAAACTGATTTCGAATTCCGAGTTAAAAGATATGAATTTTTATTCGAATGAAGGTCAGAAAAATTATAGAGCAGTTTTCTACCTGGAATGTCTGTGACGTGAATTCAGTGATTTTTCATACTTTTTATAGATTTTATTAATTTATGTGGCTTATACCGTTAGAACCGTTATCGAATCTAGTTTATCCATTATAAAGGAAATTAAGATCCAGTATGTATTCTGCCCTGTATAAGTAAATCTTTGAAGGTAGTACAAGCTGTCAGAAAATGAAATTTGAAACATTTTGTATTCAAATGTTAGTTAGCAAGCTCGGAAGAATTAATGGAATTTCAAATTGGTCAATAAGGACCATAATGAGTTTTTGAACAGTACAAGGAAGAAAGGAAAAATATTTGGAAATTTTATATTCGAATGATTATATTAGACTGCATGTTTAAGGTATTGTTAGATTTAAATCTAACAAATATTTTATTTTATTCATGTGATTATTGAAGTCAAGTCCGAATCAAAGAAGGTTCGAGGTACTATGAAAGAAAGGATCGAGCTAGGACTTAGTGAGGCATTGTGTTAAGTGGCCAAGGTGAGTGCAATGCATACATAACATGATATATGGATGTTTTATGCATCATAAGGAAGACTCGCGATGAGTCTACCTTGTTTATATTGGCATGATATTTATGTCATTGATCATATATTGACATGTTTTAAATATGTCAAAGGTTGAACATAAATGCATTGATCACTGGTGATATATGATGTTATATTATGAATGTTATTTCGGGTATGAACTGCCCAATGTTAAATTATGTTGATATACATTGTCATGGATGAAATAAATATGGAAAATATGACCAAGTAAGTTAATGAGGGACAAGGTATAGTTGCCATGTCATAGAGTCCAACAACACGTTGCATACTCGGTTTAGCACTATAGTGTATATAAAGGACACTTAGTGTATATGGTTAGCACAGCCTTATAATGTGCGGATGGTGGGCATGACCTTATGTGTATTGGCACTTCGGTGCATATTTGACTCGCGTACTCAGGATCCTCATAGGCTTATATTTGGGCTATGGTTTGTTGGTTAATAAAAGATAAACAGGTGGAAAAGCTTCTGAGCTTTTGGAATAAATGGTAAGTATATTGGTAAGAAATTTTAATCCGGTTTATATTATGTTAATATACGATTAACATGATGGTAATACATGTCTAGTGATCATGATTCATTTATGCATATATGGCACATTATGAAAAATAAACAAGCATGAAAGTTTGTTGGCATTGGCATGCAGTAAATCATTACCAATGCAATACAAAGGTTAGTATATTGGCATATATATATATATATATATATATATATATATATATATATATATATATATATATCATGTTATATAAACATAGCCATGAAGTTGAATAAAGTTTAAATTATTGTTATTAACTTCCTTTATTACCTCACTAAGTTCGTACTTAGCGTGCGTTTGATTGTGCACACGTAGGTAAATCAAGATAAGAGTGAGAAGAGCATTGCATCAATATTTGAAAGCTCAACAGGTAATCACAGTAATGACATCCTAATTGAAGTTTGATTATTAATGTAGGCATGTATACATGCTAAACCTATTCGAGTTGTGATTGGCCTTTAAAGTTCGGTAGGGTTTCATGATAATTGGCATTTCTAGAAAAATTCAAAGTTAAGAGTAACCTCAGGTGATGAGTTGCATACTAAGATAATTGATTTATGATTGGAATTCAAATAAATAATTTATGTCAATTTTAAATAAAGTTAAGCGTGCTTGGGCTAGAGCAATTTTAGGATGGGTGACCATTGAGAAGTTTTTCTAAAAATTTTAAATTACCTCAATTTTAGATTAAAGAAGTCGTAACATTTCCAACTCGTACCCGGTGTACGGATACGGGAAGGGGGTGTTACATTTATTGGTATAAGAGCTATAGGTTTAGCCGGTTCTAGAGCTAAACGAAGTACGGTAAAGGTCAAAAGTGTATACATGCCACTAGGATGTCATGATTACTGATGATTTTACTTGTTTGAATAGATGCAATTTCTTACTTCATTATGATAATAATGTTAAATTCCAATGTGTGAGGATAAAAGAATTGTGTCGGATGTTTAGGCGAGTGGGTCAACAAGAGATTCATGAGAGTGATAAGGTTAATGATAATATTCTACCCTCAGCTTAGCATGGTGCAGTGGCACCAGAGTAACATGATATGCATGTTTTGGATTAAGAGTTTTTCTTTAAGACATTAGATTCGATTATGAATCAGACTGTCGAGGCACCTATTGCAAAAGAATTAAGAGTTCTGGCACACTAGATTTTCAGAGAGATATTAATAGAGATCCTATGATTGTTAATCTATGGTTTAATGATATAAAAGTTATGTTGAAGGAACTCTGTATCGATGATCAGAGGAGGCTCAAAGAAAAAGTATTATCTCATCTGAAAGGATTAGACCCGTATTTGATAAACTAATATTACGGTACATACTCAAAAGTTTATTAACTAGAAGTTCTTTCTTTGAGAGTTTCGTAACAAAGTTTATCCTAGAGATGTAATGAAGTTTATTGCATCTTTATTAGGGCAATTGAATTATTTACGGGTATGAGTGCAAGTTTAATAAACTGAGCTGATTTGCTTCTAACTACTTCCTATAGACAGAAAGAGAGCTTGTTATGACAGCTCATAGAGGGCAGGAGGTCAGGTACAAAGAAGTACTGATTGCCCTATGTATTTCAAAATTCCATGAAGCAGTAAATTATGCCAAATGCAATGCAAATGGTTCAGAATGAGAAAATATCTAAACAAAGGTCACAGCTCGTAAAGAGGAATAGTGAATCATTATGTATTTCACCACTTTTAAAAAGTGGTGAGGATTCCCAGCAAAGATATCAAGCAGAATTTATTACATAGTTCCGCTAAGAGATCAGGACAAGAAAAATTAAGAATTCTCTGACATTTATAATTAATGTTGGAGATTCAAGAAAACCACAAAACTAATCATGTGAGTGTTGTGATAATTGGCATGCATGAGAATGTAGAGTTTTTATTGGAGTTCGTTACCAATGTGATTTTTTTAACTTATGCTATGGATACTGAGCATCAAGGGTAAGCTGGGAGAGTATTCCTGTTGTTTGTGAGATTTAAATGGGTTGCCCAAGAGGAGCTGTCAGGCTTGACGCTTAATCGAGAGGCTAAGTTTAGGATTGGAATTAATCCAATATTGGACCTATATTAATTACACTCTACAGAATGGCTCTTACTAGATTGAGAAAGATAAAGACCTAGTTGCAAGAGTCATTAGATTGAGGTTTTATACGACCCAGTATATCACCTTAAGAAGCTCTAGTGATGTTAGTCAAAAGAAGCAGTAATATTCCTCTAAGATTAAATTACGATTATATTATTACCAGTAGAAGAAAATTTGATAGTAGCACTAGTATTAGTGCAGTATGAATCTAGTAAGGATTCTACCTTATTCAATAATACATCCCATAATAGGTTGGGATGTGTATTGATGTAATAAGGCTAATGTCGTAGTTGATGTATTTAGCCAAAAGTCATTCTTTGGCTTATAAGCATTAAATTCCCAATTACCTTTGGAATAAAATAGTATATTGATTACATAGTTTCAGCTCAAATCTACTTTGACAAATCGGATCAAAGATTTATAGATGAAAGATAAGATATGTCTGGAAAAAAAATCAGTAGGGTGAAAAGGAAAAATTAAAGATTTCGATGTTAAGTCTAAAGGATGTTCATATTATCAAGGGGTAATTTATATCCCCGATGATAATGAGTTAAAAAGAAAACTAAAAGGTGATTGAATCTGATTTATTTCAGGATGCGGAGAATAAAGTAAGAATGGTTCGAAGCAATCTAGAATTGCTTTAGAATGATGGATATTATCTGCTGATTGTGAAAGAAAAGATATTTAATATGAAGTTAAGGATAAAGTATTCCTTAAAAGTTTCACCTTGGATGGAGGTGTTATGGTTTAGACAAAAAGGGAAGCTGAGTCCGAGATTTACTGGACCATATAAGATTGTGAAAAGAGATGGTCCGGTGATTTATTAACTAGTCGTACCTCCAAAAATGGATAAGATTCATAATGTATTTCATATATTGATGCTCAAGAAGTATCGATCAGATCCTTTACATATCATTACCCAGAAGGAATAGAGATTAAACTGGATTTGATTTATGAGGAAGAATCGGTAAAGATTCTGGCACATGGAGTCAAGGAACTAAGGAATAAGATGATCTCGCTTGTTAAAGTACTTTGGCGAAATCATGATGTCAAAAAAATGATATGGGAAAGAGAAAAAGATATGAGAAAACAGTTTTCTCATTGTTTTTGAATCAGGCATGTGTTGAAAATTTGAGGAAGAATTTTTTTAAGGGGGAGAATTGTAATATCCCAATTTTTGGCTAGTGACCAAAATGTAAAATTTAAAAGTTTTGTGGCTAAAGTATAAACTCAGGAAACGTTTAGGGACTAAATTGTAATCTTCAAAAGTTATGTATTTTAGTCCCGTAAATGATAGTTTACCCCCAAGAATGATGTTTTTGTGTTACCCGAATTTTTCGTACGGAGTTTGCGTTAATGGCTATAAAGCGATAAAGTTTAGAAAAATATTCGGATAATCGGATCGAATCGAATATCCAGGATATTTTGAAGGATGATAAGGCAAGGTTAATTATATCATTTGACATGTCTAAGATATTTTCTTTGTGTTGGAAGAATATGAACCCTTGGATTTAAGTTGATTTTCCATGTTAAATATGAGCCGTTCGATGAAACATGGCAAGATCGTAATTTTGGAAAATTGTAAGGGCAAAGTTGGTAACTACTAACTCAAGATTAAATCTAGGCCATTGGATGAAGGATGATGACATGTGGTACATTATGGATTCATTGGATTTCAGGGCAAAATGGTTATTTCACTATTTGGAGGATTTTCGATAATTATTAGAATAGTAGACTGAGTTAGGAAAATTTAGTCTAAGTCCTTATGAAAGAAAGTTTTTATGAGATAATAGTATTTATTTTATGAATATGGAAATATGGAATTTTCGGAATAGATCTGATAGCTCGGTAAAGGTAAAATCGTAGTAGAAGTATTTAGTGAATATCGGGAAATCGAATTGAATTGAAATTTCAGAGGCTGCTCCATAAGCCATGGAAAATCATAAAATGATATTTATGGAATAGTGGCTGGTTGAGAATGAACTAATTTAGTTAGATTATAATGGAATGACAATTTTGAAACAAACTAGTAAATAAAGACTAGTTGGAGGGCAAATTGGTCATTTGGCAAGGATGGTAATTTTGAAATATTTTTGAAATATTGAGGACGTTTTTGGAAGATGAAATATGCACGAATTTAATCTTGGCCCTTGATTTTAGATGAGATTAAATTAGCCATTGGATTTAAAGGCTAAATTGGTAATTTCACTATTTAAATGAATTTAAAATTCATTTAATAGTTACAAATAGTTAAAAGATGAAGAAATGTTCATCTTTTCCAGCCTTGAACTGTGGAGAAAGAGGGGAAAGAAGAAGAAAATTTTCCAAGCTCGATTTAAGCCCCAAATCTCGAGCTCTACCTTTTGATGTAAATAATTCATAGAATACTTGCTTGGTTGATGAGATTTGATATGAGGAAGAAATTAGGGTTATGTGAATTTTAGGAATTTTGAAGATTTAAGAAACTATGTTTGATTTTATGTTGTTTCCATGCTTAGGACTAAATTGGATAGATGTATAAAGTTAAGGGACTATTTCGTCCAGCATTTAAAGTTTAGGGGCTGGTGTTTAAATCTGAAATTTTAAGAGTCTTTATAGATTTGATGTAGATTGAAGCTTGAATTTGATGTTTGGATGATGAAAATCTAGTTATTTCAACTAGTGACTAAATTGGCAATTTAGAAATCTTTACGGACCTATTCGGTTTGGTTGATTAATATTAGGGGCTGGTGTTTTTTTATATTTAATAAGTTGTTATTGATTATATAAGGTTTTGCCAGTCCATCCCAGAGTTCCAAATCGGATGGGAAGGCAAGAGATGAAGAGATCAGAATTCCACCACCATTCCCACAGAGGCAGAAGAGGCAGAAACACGAATACCAGTTCAAGAAATTTCTTGACATCTAGAAGCAAGTCCACATCAACTTGCCACTGGTTGAAGCAATAGAACAAATGCCAAACTACGCTAAGTTCCTTAAAGACATTGTCTCTAAGAGAACTAGGCTCGGAGAGTTCGAGACAGTTGCTATGATAGAGGGGTGCATGGCAATGTTCCACAACCGTTTGCCACCCAAATTAAAATATCCCGACAGGTTTACAATACCTTGTGCAATCGGCAATCACTATGTCTGAAAAGTATTATGCGATCATGGAGCCAGGATAAACCTTATGCAAAAATCTATTTTTCAAAGGTTGGGCATACGGAAGGCGCGACCCACTACAGTCATGCTACAACTTGCAGACAGAACTTATGTGCATCCAGAGGGAAAAATCGAAGACATCTTGGTAAGAGTGGATAAGTTTATTTTTCCCGCAGACTTTATTGTTTTGGATTGTGAAGCAGATGAGTTCGCACCTATTATTCTTGGGAGACCGTTCTTAGCAACGGGAAGTACATTGATTGATGTCGAAAGAGGAGAGCTCACCATGAGAGTGAATGATCAGCAAGTCATGCTTAATATTTTCAAAACCTTGAAGCATGTTGATGATCCAGAAGAGTGCCAAGTCATTCAGGCCACCGTAGAATTTAATTTTGTCATAGAAGAGTATTGTCGCGGTAAATTGCTTGTTGAGACGGGAGAGCTTGTAGAATCGGACACTGAGGCACAGTAGGAAGTGAAATATACGGTAAGTTGACCAAGTAAAAGTTTCGCATCTCTTGATTATTCAAGTAAGGAATGTAAACCGGAGAAACCTTCTATTGAATAGCACCCTATTTTAGAGTTAAAACCATTTCCAGGGCAATTGAAATATGTTTATTTGGGAACCAATAAAACTTTCCCCGTAATCATTTCTTCTAAGTTGCAGCCTGAATAGGAAGAGAGGTTGATTTCCATGTTGGCTCTTCACAAAAAAATAATAGGTTGGTCAATTGCAGACCTGAAGGGAATTGTCCGGCAGTGTGTATGCACAAGATCTTGTTAGAGAATGACCATAAAAACTCCATTGAGGCACAAAGGCGGCTTAACCCTACCATGAAGGAAGTTGTGATGAAAGAGATCATCAAGTGGCTTGATGTCGGTATCTATATCCTATTTTTGACAGTACATGGGTAAGTCCGGTACAATGTGTACCGAAAAATTGAGGTATAACAGTGGTAAGTAATGAAAACAACGCACTCATTCCAACTAGAACTATCACGTGTTGGAGAGTTTGGATGGATTACCGCAAGTTAAATAAAGCTACTAGGAAAGATCATTTTCCCTTACCATTTATTGACCAAATGCTCGATCTTCTTGCAGGTAAATCTTTTTATTGTTTTCTTTATGGATACTCAGGGTATAACCAAATTACCATAGCACCAGAGGATCAGGAAAAGACTACTTTCACGTGCCCATATGGTACATATGCATTTCGAAGAATGTCGTTCGGACTATGTAATACCCCAGCGACATTCCAGCGATGTATGATGGCGATCTTCTCCGGCATGGTGGAGGATTTCCTTAAAATCTTCATGGACGACTTTTCAGTATTTGAAGATAGCTTTGACAATTGCCTTGGCAATTTGGAAAAGGTGTTGGCACGCTGTGAAGAAACTGACCTAGTGTTAAACTGGGAGAAATGTCACTTTATGGTTGATGAAGGTATAGTGCTCGGGCAGAAGATCTCATCAAAGGGAATCAAAGTAGATAAAGCCAAGGTGGACGTGATTGAGAGATTGCCGCCACCTAATTCAGTCAAAGGGATCCGAAGCTTTCTTAGACATACAGGTTTTTACAGAAGGTTTATTCATAATTTTTCTTTGATTTCTAAACCCTTGTGTAATTTGCTTGAACAAGACAATGCTTTTAGTTTTGATGAATCTTGTACCAAGGCATTTGAAACCCTTAAGAAGCAACTTGCCATGACACCGATTGTCATTCCCCCTGATTGGACCTTACCTTTCGAGCTTATGTATGATGCAAGTGATTACACAGTAGGAGCTGTTCTAGGAAAATGGAGAGGTAAGATTTTCCATGTGGTATATTATGCTAGTAAAACCCATAATGGTGCTCAATTGAATTATACCACAACGGAAAAGGAACTACTAGTTGTAATTTTCACATTTGATAAATTTTGGTCCTACTTGATTGGTACAAAGGTAATTGTCCACACTGACCATTCGGCAATTAAGTATTTGATTGCTAAAAAAGATGCCAAACCTCATCTAATTCGTTGGATATTGCTTTTACAAGAATTTGACATTGAAATTATGGACAGGAAAGGAACGAAGAACCAGGTTACTGATCATTTGTCAAGGCTAGACGGGGGCGATACAGACAATGACTCCTTGGAGATCCATGATGCATTCCTGGATGAGCAATTGTTAGTTGCCTCGGCAACACCCTGGTATGCAGATCTAGTAAATTTTCTTGTTAGTGATATTTTACCTTATGACCTTACTCACCAAGGAAAGAAGCGGTTCCAACATGATGCTAAGTATTATTATTGGGGCGAGCCTCTATTGTTTAAATAATGTGCAGATCATGTCATACGATGATGTGTTCCTGAGGAGGAAGAGCAAAATGTGTTTCGACAATGACATTTTTCACCCTACGGAGGCCATTTTGGATGAACTCACACAACATCCAAAGTTCTACATTCTGATTTTTACTGGCCTACTCTTTACAAGTATGCCCATAATTTCTACAAAGAATACGACCATTGTCAACGAACGAGAAACATATCAAGGTGGCACGAGATGCCATTGCAGAATATCCTTTAAGTCAAATTGCTTGATGTATGGGGCATTGATTTTATTGGGCCTTTCCCATCATCGTTCGGCAACCTCTATATCTTAAACGCCATGGACTATGTGTCCAAATGGGTGGAGGCAGTTGTAGTTCCCAAGAATAATTCAAAGACTGTGCAACGGTTCTTGTAGAAGAATATCTTGACACGATTTGGGACACCAAGGGCCATTATCAACGATGAGGGCACACATTTAGAAAATAAATTGATTGCCAAGACATTGGAACGCCTTAGAGTGACACATAAAATTGCCACGGCATACCACCCACAGACTAATGGGCAAGCTAAAATTTCCAACCATGAATTGAAGGGGATCCTTGAGAAAGTTGTCAATCATTCTCGAAAGGATTGGTCTTTGAGAGTTGGTGATGCTATTTGGCCCTACCGAACAACATACAAGACACCCTTAGGCATGTCTCCCTACAAACTCATCTACGGCAAGACTTGCCATCTACTAGTGGAAATCGAGCATAAGGCCTACTGGGCTATCAAAACAATGAATATGGATTGGGAAAGTGCAGGGAAAAAGCGTCTACTGGACCTAAACGAGATAGAAGAGTTTCGTGCCTTAGCATATGACAACGCCAAGATCTATAAAGAAAAAACCAAGCGTTGGCATGAAAAGAAGCTATTGTCGCGACAATTCTTGCCAGGGCAATTAGTTCTTCTCTTCAACTCTCGCCTTAAGCTTTTTCCCGAGAAACTAGAGTCAAGATGGTCTAGGCCATTTGAGGTTGTAAAACCTTATTCTCATGGGGCTATGGTGGTTAAATAGACAGTATATGGACATGAGTTCTAGGTTAACGGACAACGGTTGAAGCACTATGTTGGTGCAGATGTGACTCGTGATAAGGAGATATTAACCTTAGGAGATGCATGAAAATGCTCTTTCTATGAGTTTTTAATTTTCAGTTTTTAAATTTTCGGACTTCTATTTTTAGCTTATTATTTTTGGTTTTTTATTTAATTATTTAATTTATTTATTTTCTGTTATTTTTAGATTTTAGTTTTTTTATTATTTGATTTAGTTGTTATCTTTATTTTGTTTTTATCCCTTATCTCTTTATTTTTTGTTTTATCTTTATTCAATATTATCTTTGTGTTTTGTTTGAATTTTAGGATAAGAGTTTTAAAGAAGAATGAGTTGGGCTTAGGATAGAATTTTATTTGAATGAAATCTATCCCTTGAAGTGGATAATGGGCTGATTTAGGGGATTCAAATTCTCGGCTATTTCAAAGGGATTTAATCACCCTTTTGAAAATTTTCACCCAAAATTTTTTCCCTCCTCTTATAACCTAGCCGTTACAATCCTCATCATTATCTTCCTTTATTTTATTTTCCCCCATTGATTAAATATCCATCATCACTTCTACCAAACCTTCTCTCAACCATTAATATTCCCATCTACTTCATCTTTTACCCTTTTGTAACTCCCCGGTTTTAGGGCTTGGCGGTTTGGTGGTTTATTAGACGGTCCGGTGGAGCGGAGTAGAGATTCGAGTCAGTTTCAGGATCTTATATTTTTGGTGATGAAAAAAATATGGAAAATGCTTAAAAATCATTGTTAATTATTTATTTAATAATGGTGGAATCAATTTTGAAAAATGGGTTTTGGAAGATGGACATTTTGGTTAGTGACCAAAATGAAAGTTTTGAAAATTGTGATTTTCTAGTGACTAAAATGAAAAAGGGTCAAATACTTAGAATCTTTAAGGAGCTATTTTACCAATTGGTTTCTGATGATTTCTCCCTTAGTTTAATAGATTTTAACATGTGGTTTAATTGATAATTAAAGTGGATTTGTTAAAAAAGTTAGTTATCTTTTCTAAAATAAAAATCACATCATTTTCTGTCAACTTTTTCCTCTCCATTCTCTCTTCAGCCAAACACTAAGTTTTTCGTCAAATTTCTAGAGGTGAGGTGGTTTCTAACTTGATTTTATTGTTTCAAATTGTTTTATAAAGATTGTTTATATAAAATCTTACAATAATCTTGTGTTTTCTTAGCTTTTCACAAATCAATTGAGGGAGAAACTTCACAATAGGGGTAAGGTCCAAGATCTCCTCTATTGTATGGTTCTTTATTGAAATTCCCAAGGATTTGATCCTTGTTTTTGTGTTTCTAATCTGGTTTTGATGATTTTCAATATTTAATTGAGTTATTTGGGGAAAATGAGTTGATTCGCAAATTAGATCTGATTTCCAGTAAGTAAGGTTGCTTTGATTCATATTTTGGATGTTTAATAATGTTGATAAGTGATTTTTATCGATGGAATCCCGGAACTTAAGAATCTCTATTTGTCTAGGTTGTTAGTTTTGAGGTTTTGGGGTGTTTTGTGGTTGTAAGGTTGCTGGAAGTAGTAGCTTGTTTTGGATCTGTTTTTAGATGTGTTTTGATGTTGGAAATGATGCTAGGTTGATGGATGTTGGCTGGGTTGTAAATCGAAGTGTTTTGGTTATGTTTTCCGTTGTTGTGAAGGGTTAATTGTGGAGGTTTGGTGAGAATCCGAGAAGGATTGTGGTTGCTCAGTTTGGAATGCATTATGATGCATTAATCCTCTGTTGTTTTATGGTAAAAATATGGGAGGTTGATCTTGAAGTGATTGGAGAAGCGTTAGAGGCTTTAGATTCTTGAGTTAGCGCCAACGAATTGAGGTTTTGCGTATCGGTAAGTGAAAACGTGGTTTAAAGAATTTTGATGTTTTGGGAACATAGTTTTGGGAGTTAAGGTAGAGCTTGAAACGCTTACCTAGACTCAGAAGTAAGTATAAAGTGGATTTCTCTCTCGTACGTGCTAGTTTGAAATGGTTTTATGCACTTGTTCTAATTTACATGTTACCTACTGTTTAAGCATGTTTTAAAGTATTTGATATACTATTGTTAAGCATGAAATGCTGAAGGATGCACATAGTAAGTGATCCTTGTATGTATGTGGTTTATACTTGTGTTTTAAAGCATGGTTGTTGCTTTGGAAATGGCATGGTTTAATGCTTGTTAAAAACAGTGAGGTAAGTGTTATTTGGTTAATTATATTGGCAAGTGATGTGGTTTTAAAATTGTTATCGGATATAGTTGGCCGGCCATAGGATTGAGTACACTATAAATAAGTCACCTTGGATGTTGAGGGGTTTATACGGTGTACTGAATACTCCATCCAAGTACCCTAACGGTTGAGGGTTATATGGTACCGTAAACTTCCGTTAGTGGGTTATACATCTACCGATTAGTGGTGTTGAGGGGTTTATATGGTGTACCGAATACTCCACCACGGGTGTCACCATGGTGGAGGGGTTTATGTGTATCGAAAACTCCCGTGTGAACCCTGTGTTGTCAGTGAGAATGTATGAAGTGTCGGGTTAACACTTGTTGAATCCGTGTATCCGATGAACTCTTTTGTTATTGAACTTGTTAATGATCACTTGAAAGCCAATATAATTGTTAATGTATTACTGAAATGTTTATGTTGTATAATGTGGCTTATACATGTTTCTCCTTAAGCTTTGCATTTGATAGTAATGCAGGGGAAAGCTTAAATGGAGGGTTAGCAATGTGTTTTGCTGTGGTTTAATGATACATGTAGCATATGGTTTAATATGCTGGCTTTAAATGATGTAAAGTGCATGTTTAAAAAGATGCATGATGATGTTTTAAAGGATGATGTTATGTAAATGGTTTTAAATGCATTGAGGGTATATGTTTTTGAGCACTCCTCACTAAGCCTTGTGTGCATACGCTCTCGTTGTCCATCAATGCAGATAATTGAGGTTTTGGAAGGTAGCAAGAAGCAAGGGGATCTTGGCAAGACTTGTTTCCAAAGTATGTTAGAGACTAGACTATAATGAATAAGGGCAATGGGGGTACTTATTGTGTTTTGGGAGATGTTTTGTGAAGCTCCCTGTTTGAGCAGGTTTCTCTAGTTGCTCTTGGTTGTAAATGGCCTTTAAGGTTTGATTTTAGTGCCGGTTTACCTTTTGACATGTTGGTTGGATGCACATTAGAAGCATGCCTATAGATTTCCTCTTTTTTTGACTATGCCCAAGACGAGTTCTTCAAGACTATGCCCAAGATGAGTTCTTCAAGAGCAATAGAGCCATCTTTCCACCGGTTTGCATCTCCAATCATTGAGAAGAGGTACCTTGCCAAGTTTGCAAATCGAAGGGTATGGAAAGAGCAAGGGTTCGAGTATGATGTTTCCCTCAAGAACTATGGCCTAGAAGCTTCAATCTTCAAGATAATCAAGCACCATCAATGGCAAATCTTCTGCGAACAACCAAAATCAGGCAACATCTCATGGGTAAGGGAGTTCTATTCGCATGTTTCAAATCAAGATAACTTGTGTGTTTTTGTAAAAGGTAGAGCGATTCTTGTTGATGCCGCTGTCATCAATGCATACTATGGGCTCTATGTGGAGAATGATGAGCATGTCGAGTTTATTGAGAACATGATAGCCGAAGAAGTGGAGAAGGTTTTCCAAGATCTCGTAGTTGAGGGAGCCACGTGGAATGACGGAACATTGAAGGGCACGGTAAATCGCATCTTGTTAAAACCCGAGGCCAAACTATGGAATAACTTCCTAAAAACTAGTTTGATGCCTACTACCCATAATACCACTGTTTCTTATTCTCGTTTATTATTGCTTCATTCTATTTTGCACAAGCGTACTATTGATATTGGGAGGATAATTGTTGATGAAATTTATGCTTGTAGTAAAAAGGATGTGGGAGCACTCTTTTTCCCCAATTTGATATCTAGATTGTGTGAAAAGGAATATGTACCGACTGATGTTATGGACAAGAAATTGACCGAGAGGAACGGGTGGTCCCGGAGCCAATGTATGCATCTACTGCGTGAGGAACCAATGAAAGAACCACCCACTGTGAAAAAGCTCTCTACTGGTGGTTTCTCCCTTCAATTAAATCATTTTAAACATGTGTTTTAAAGGTGGTTTAAGAGGTATTAAAATATCTAAGTTAGTTATTAGCTTTTAAAGAATTTACGTTAACTTTTTCCTAAACCTTTTCTCTCAACTTCTTTTCTGCCAAACAATCAGAATTTCATCAAAATCCAGAGGTGAGAAATTATTTTCACTCAGATTATTGATTTTAACTTGATTCTTTAACTTTGTCTTGCAAAATCTTATTAAAATCTTATGTTTTCTTAGCTTTTCACAAATCAATGGAGGGAGAAACTTCACAATAGGGGTAAGGTTCGAGATCTCCTCTATTGTATGGTTCTTTACTAAAATTCCCAAGCATTTGATCCTTGTTTTTGTGTTTCTAATCTGAATTTGATGATTTTCTAACGTTTAATTGAGTTATTTGGGGGAAATTAGTTAATTCACGGATTGGATCTAATTTCCAGTAATTAAGAATGCTTTGATTTATATTCTGGATGTTTAATAATGTTGATAAGAGATTTTTATCAATGGAATCCCAAAACTTAAGAATCTCTATTTGTTTAGGTTGTTAGTTTTGAGGTTTTGTGGTGTTTCTATGGTTGTAAGGTTGCTGGAGGTGGTAGGTTGATTTGGATCTATTTTTAGATGTGTCTTGATGTTGAAAGTGATGTTAGATTGATAGATGTTAGCTGGGTTGTGAATCGAAGTGTGTTGGTTGTGTTTTCGGTTGTTGTGGAGGGTTAATTGTGAAGTTTTGTGGAAATTCGAGAAGGATTGTAGTTGTTGTGTTTAGAATGCATTATGATGCATTAATCCTCTGTTGTCTTGTGATAAAAACAGGGGAGGTTGATCCAGAGGTGACTGGAGAAGCGTTGGAGGTTTCAGATACTTGATTTCGCGTCGGCGAAGCGAAGTTTCGCATAGTGGTGAGTGAAAACATGGTTTAAAGCTTTTTGATATTTTGGAACAAAGATTTGGGAGTTAAGGTAGAGCTTGAAATGCTTACCTAGACTCAAAAGTAAGTATAAAGTGGTTTTACTCTCTCGGTCGTGCTTGTTCGAATGATTTTATGCACTTGGTTTAAAGTTCATGTACCTACTGGTTAAGCATGTTTTAAAGTATTCGATATATTGTTTTTGAGCATGTTTTGCTGAAGGATGCACATGGTAAGTGATCCATGTAAGTATGGTTTATACTTGTGGTTTAATGCATGGTTGTTACTTTGGAAAAGTGTTTTGGTTAATTCTTGTTTAAAACAGTGAGGTAAATGTTAAAATGGTTAATTATATTGGCAAGTGATGTGGTTTCAAAATTGTTATCGGATATAGTTGGTCGGCCATAGGATTGAGTGCACTGTAAATAAGTCGCCTTGGATGTTGAGGGGTTTATACGGTATCGAATACTCTATCTAAGTACCCTAATGGTAGATGGGTTAAACAGTACATGAAAACTCCCACTAGTGGGTTAAGCATCTAACTGATGAAAGGGGTTGGTGTCCCTGTGGGTTGAATGTGTACCTAGTTGTTATTGTACCGCGATTGTGATTGTATCGCTATTCTGGTTGAGATGGCTTGAAGTGTTGGGTTAACACTTGTTGAATCCGTGTATCCGAGGAACTCTTTTGTTATTGGACTTGTTTAATGATCACATGTAAGCCAATATAATTGTTAATGTATCATTGAAATGTTTTATGTTGTATAATGTGATTTATACATGTTTCTCCTTGAGCTTTGCATTTGGTAGTAATGCATGGGAAGGCTTAAGTAAAGGGTTAGCAATGTGACTTGCTGTTGATTGATGATACATGTAGCATATGGTTCAATATGATGGTTTTAATGATGTAAAGTGCATGTTTTAAAAAGGGGCATGATGTTTTAAAGGATAATGTAAAGAAAATGGTTTAAATGCATTGATGGTGTTTTGATCTGAGCATTCCTCACTAAGCCATGTGTGCTTACGCTCCCTTTATCCATCAATGCAGAGAATTAAAGTCCCAGGAGGCAGCAAGAAGCAAGGAGATCTTGGCAAGACTTGTTTCCAAAGTATGTTAGAGACTAGACTATATTGAATAAGGGCAATGGGGTACTAGTTGTGTTTTGGGAGATGTTTTATGGAACTCCCTGTTAGAGCATGTTTCTTTAGTTGATCTTGGGTTGTATATGGCCTTTAAGGATTGATTTTGGTGCTGGTTTATCTTTTGATATGTTGGTTGGATGCATATTAGGAAGCATGCCTATAGATTTCCTTTTTGGTGCATGAAGCCTTGTTGTGTTGTTAGAATTGTGATGCTAGTTGGCTTGAGATATGTTTGGCATTTTGGTGTTGTGTTTTAAGCATGTTGGAGTGGTTAGAGTATGCTTTTGGGATAAAAAACCAGCAAAATGTGACATTACAGGTCCAGGCGTACCGATATACGAGGGACCGTATCGGTACGACTAGGCATTTTGAGGCTTGAGGGATCGGTATGCGGGTTGGTGTTTCGATACGCCTAGGCCATTTTGGTCTTAGCATACCGGTACGACAATGGGTGTTTCGATATGGGTCTCAGCTACTGGAAATGAACTTTTTCGTCTCAATCATTTGTATCAAAACTCCCAGAGAGCCGTATCGGTATGATCATTAAGTTTTTCAAAAGTTTGATATTCTAGTTGGGCATATCGATACAGCATGAAGGTGTACCAAAATGTGGTGTTTCAATTTGTATCGATACGAGTATACCTGTATCGGTACGGATGACCATTAATTCTGATATCGTCACTTTGGGCAGTTTTATCATCTTTACAATTTAGTCCCTAAATCTTACCAATGCAATTGAATGTGATAGAATGATCGTATTGAGCTAAAATTTTAGTTGAAAGTTTGGAATCAATCAAATTAAAAGTTGGTAAGATAAAAGTGAGGTTTAATCCTGAAATTTTTTCTATTTGCATTTTGGTCCCTAATTTGTAAATATGATCAATTGGATGTCAAATTGATGCCCGATTGAGTTGGGGTTGCACCTGATGTCAGTATGAACATGTAGGGTTAATAATTGGCATATAGATAAGATAAAAAGGAAAAAAAATGGATCGATTTTGTTGTATCTCTTTGGTTTGCTACGGCAAACCTAATGTGGCCTTCTTGGTTCGGTTGGACATCTAGGCCGAGTCAAGGGGGTTACATTTGGTGGTATCAGAGCCAGGTTTGGTTCGTTTGGGAGGTTGTTGTGTTGTTTCCATGTTTGATTTGTACCATGTGATTGTTGCGATTTCGGGGAAGTTTTGGGGGTACCCATTGCCTTAATATTTTAGTCTAGAAAGTTTTGATTTTTGAAATGGAAGTCTTGGATCCTTGCTTGAGGCTGGCCTGACTATTTTTGTTTTGAAATGATTATCATGCCTTAGATATATTTTAACACAATGGGACCGAGGAGAGAGTTCCGATTGGGTACAATTGTTGCTGCCACTGGGCAGGAAACTGAAGGAGACGTTGTACCTCCTTGAGGGTTGCCACCACCCCCACCTAATCCACCAGAGGGAGTGGAACATGTACCACCTACGCTGACTGGGCCAAGGATGGGTGATATGGCACCATTAATACAGGCCATGATCGGTGCTTTTCAGGCAGCAGTTGCGGGTTTTCCTGTGCCAGCACCACCAGTTGAGGGGCAAGGTTTACCGCTTGAGCGTCTTTGTAGTTTGGGTGGAGTTGAGTTTCAAGGTTTGTTACCTAAGGCCTCCGAGGGTTGGTTGGCCAGTACTGAGAGGATACTAGGCCAGATGGGGTGCACCGATGCTCGTAAGCTAGGCTGTGTTGTTTTCCTGCTGCAAGGTGATGCTTATGCATGGTGGACTACCACGATATCCGGTATGGTGACTGAAGAGTTGACCTGGAGTTCTTTTGCGGGGCATTTCAGAAAAAGTTTTTGGGAGTCTGATATCAGGACGAGAAGAAACATGAGTTTATGGCTTTAGTACAAGCAGTATATCTGTTGTGGAGTACCAGGTGCAGTTCGTGAGGTTGAGTCAGTATGCACCTGAGTTGGTTCCTGACGAGCGTACTCGATGTGATCGTTTCCGCTATGGGCTTGTGCAGGATGTTAAGACATACATGCTTACTGATGATTACACTGACTTCGATGTATTGTTTTCTCGAGCCAAGGATGTGGAGCAAATTTTGGGTTTGGCATCTGGATCGTGAGGTTCTAGCTCGGGTAAGAGAGCTGTTGACTCAGGTTATAGCGGTGGTCAGGCCAAGAGACATCGTGACAGGAGCTTTCGCCTGGAGACGAGGCATGGCAGAGGTGTTATGGGACGTGGAGTCCAGAGGCAGGGTGCCTAGGTTAAAGCCTCGTTTAGCACTTGTTGGGTATGTGGACCTCGAGATCATTTGAGGCGAGATTGCCCACGTTTGGCCATGGAGGGTCAGGCACCTGTGCGTGTGGTGGCTAACGCCTGTTGAAGTTGTGGGTCAGGCGACCATTAGAGGCGTGATTACCCGTTGTTGGCTCGAGGTGGGCAGGGTGCTGCACATGTTGTTGCTCCGCAACGGGGTCGTGATTGTGGCTGCGGACTGTGGCTCATATTGTTGCTATCCAGCCTGAGGGAGGTGGACCGGCTAGGGTGTTTACGCACCGCAAGGGTCGCAATGACACTGAAGTGATTGCATGTACTTTTACCCTATAGTCTTTTTCGTTGTATTCGTTGGTTGATTCTGGTTCTACTAATTCATACATTTTGAGTGAGCATGCTGAGTTGCTTGATATATCTGCTGAAATTCTTAATATGGGTGTTAGAGTGACTAGTTCTCTTGGGGAGACAGTCGTGGTTAGGAGGTTGTATCGTAGGTGTCCGCTGATGGTTCAGGGACATGTGTTTGCTGTGGACTTGATGGGGTTACCATTCTATGGTTTTGATGTGATTTTGGGAATGGATTGGTTAACCGAACATAGGGCTGTGGTGGATTTTGAGACCAAACAGATATCCTTGAGGTTGTCGGATGATTATGAGGTGGTGGTTGTTGGTGAGAATGCCAAGTTTTTGTCTAATGTTGTTTCGGCTTTGGAAGCAAGTCAAATGTTGGATTCAGGATGTCAGGCTTATTTGGCCTATGTTATGAATTCTGGATCAAAGGAGTTGAGGGTGCAGGATGTTCGCACCGTAGGTGAGTTTTTGGATATTTTCCTAGAAGAATTACCAGGGTTGCGACTTGATCGAGAGTTAAAGTTTGGCATAGAGGTCTTTTCGAGTACGGTACCGGTATCCACTGCTTTGTACCATATGGCTCTGAAGAAATTGAAGGAGTTAAAAATGCAGTTGCAGGAGTTGCTTGACCGTGGGTTCATTAGACCTAGTATCTCACCATGGGGACACCGGTGCTGTTTGTTAAGAAGAAAAATGGTACATTGCGGATGTGTATAGATTACCGGCAGCTGAATAAGTTGACAATAAAGAAAAGTATCCCTTACCGCGGATAAATGACCTGTTCAATTAGTTCAGGGGAGCCTTGGTGTTTTCCAAGATAGATTTGAGGTTAGGGTACTACCAGTTAAAGGTGAAGGAGGTGGATGTTCCCAAAATAGCCTTCCGTATGAGGTATGGACATTATGAGTTTCTTGTGGTGCCGTTTGGTTTGACCAATGCACCAGCTGCTTTTATGGACATGATGAACCGAGTGTTTCATGATTTTTTAGACCAGTTTGTGGTTGTGTTTATCGATGATATCCTTGTGTACTCCCGTACTGAGGAGGATCATGAAAGACATTTGAGAATTGTGCTCCAGACGTTGTTAGCTAATCAGCTTTGTGCTAAGTTATGCAAATGTGAGTTCTGGCTTAAGGAAGTTGTGTTCCTTGAGCATGTTGTGTCGGTCGAAGGAATACGTACCGATCCGCATAAGGTTGAGGCTGTAATGAGTTGGAAAGAGCCTAAGTCTGTGACGGAGGTTAGGAGTTTCCTTGGTTTGGCGGGTTACTACCGAAGGTTTGTGGAAGGGTTCTCCAGTTTGGCGGCTCTGTTAACAAGGTTGCTATAGAAGAATGTTCGGTTTGAGTGGACAGGAGATAGGCAGCGAGCTTTTGAAAGGTTGAAGGAAGCCTTTACGCTAGCTCTAGTCTTGGTTCAACCAGAATCGAGGAAGGAATTCGTTGTTTATATGATGCATCGTATGTTGGGCTTGGCTGTGTGTTGATGCAGGAGGGTATGGTAGTGGCGTATGCATCTAGGCAGTTGAAGGTGCATGAACGTAACTACCCTACTCACAACCTTGAGCTTGCAGTGGTTGTGTTTGCCTTGAAGATCTAGAGGCATTACCTTTTATGGTGAGAAATGTGTGGTTTATGCGGATCATAAGAGTTTGAAATATCTGATGACATAGAAGGAGCTGAATCTTAGGCAGCGTAGATGGTTGGAGTTGCTTAAGGATTATGATCTGACCATTGACTACCAGGGAACGTGGGAGAAGCAGTTGCCATTGGTGGAGTTTGCTTGTAATAACAGTTATCATGCTAGCATACAAATGGCACCTTATGAGGCGTTGTATGGCATGAAATGTCGTACGCCCATGTGTTGGGTAGAAGCGGGGGAAAAGTTTGTGTTGATGCCTAATGTTTTGAAAGGCACAACCGAAAAGGTAAAGTTGATATGTGAGCGCTTAAAAGTAGCTGCAAATCGCCAGAAATCCTATGAAGATTTGAAGCGTGGGGATATAGAGTACGCTGTGGGTGATAAAGTGTTTTTGAAAGTGTCGCCCTGGAAAAAATGTTGCGGTTTGGGCGAAAAGGGAAGCTTAGACCGAGGTTCATTGGAACATACGAGGTTATTGAGCGTCTGGTTCCTGTTGCGTGTCGTTTGAGGCTACCTCCGGAGTTGGGAAAGATTCACGATGTGTTCCACGTTTCGATGTTGCGGAGGTATAGGTTGAATCCATCGCATGTCATGCTGGTGGAGGAGATTGAGTTGAGATCGGACTTATCTTACGATGAGGAACCGGTAGAGATTCTTGATACCAGTAGTAAGGTGCTATGTGGCAAGACGGTTGAGCTCGTTAAGGTGACGTGGAGGCACCGCGGTGTTGAGGAGGCCACATGGGAATGCAAGTCGGATATGTTGAAACAATTTTTGCACCTGTTTTCTCTAGGTAAATTTCAGGGACAAAATTTCTTAAGTGGGGGAGAGTTGTAACGCCCCGGTTTTAGGGCTTAACGGTTTGGTGGTTTATTAGACGGTCCGGTGGACCGGAGTAGGAATTTGAGTCGATTTTGAGACTGTATATTTTTTGGTAAGATAAAAATGTGGAAAATAGTTAAAAATAATCTTTTAATATATATTGATTTTTGGTGGAATAAATTTTGGAAAATAGAATTTGGAAATGTGACATTTTGGGTAGTGACCAATATGCGATTTTTGAAAACTGTTTTAAAGTGACTAAAATGAAAAGGGTCAAATTCTTAGAATCTTTAAGGAGCGAAATTACCAAGTTTTTGCTGGTGGTTTCTTCCTTCAATTAAATCATTTTAAACATGTGTTTTAAAGGTGGTTTAAGAGGGATTAAAATATCTAAGTTAGTTATTATCTTTTAAAGAAAATTTACGTAGATTTTTCCTAAACCTTTTCTCTCAACTTATTTTCTGTCAAACAATCAGAATTTCATCAAAATCCAGAGGTGAGAGATTCTTGTCACTCAGATTATTGATTTTAACTTGATTCTTTAACTTTGTCTTGCAAAATCTTATTGAAATCTTATGTTTTCGTAGCTTTTCACAAATCAATGGAGGGAGAAACTTCACAATAGGGGTAAGGTCCAAGATCTCCTCTATTGTATGGTTCTTTACTGAAATTTCCAAGCGTTTGATCCTTGTTTTTGTGTTTCTAATCTGATTTTGATGATTTTCTAATGTTTAATTGAGTTATTTGGGGGAAATGAGTTAATTCACAGATTGAATCTAATTTCCAGTAATTAAGAACGCTTCGATTTATATTTTGGATGTTTAATAATGTTGAAAAGAGATTTTTATCAATGGAATCCTGAAACTTAAGAATCTTTATTTGTTTAGGTTGTTAGTTTTGAGGTTTTGTGGTGTTTCTATGGTTGTAAGGTTGCTAGAGGTGGTAGGTTGCTAGAGGTGGTATGTTGATTTGGATCTGTTTTTAGATGTGTTTTGATGTTGAAAGTGATGTTAGATTGATAGATGTTGGCTGGGTTGTGAATCGAAGTGTGTTGGTTATGTCTTCGGTTGTTGTGGAGGGTTAATTGTGAAGGTTTTGTGGAAATCCGAGAAGGATTGTAGTTGTTGTGTTTAGAATGCATTATGATGCATTAATCCTCTGTTGTTTTGTGGTAAAAATAGGGGAGGTTGATCTGAAGGTGACTGGAGAAGCGTTGGAGGTTTCATATACTTGATTTCGCGTCGGTGAATCGAAGTTTCGCATAGTGGTGAGTGAAAACGTGGTTTAAAGCGTTTTGATGTTTTGGAATAGAGTTTTGTGTGTTAAGGTAGAGCTTGAAACGCTTACCTAGACTCGGAAGTAAGTATAAAGTGGTTTTACTCTCTCGGTCGTGCTTGTTTGAATGATTTTATGCACTTGGTTTAATGTTCATGTACCTACTGTTTAAGCATGTTTTAAAGTATTTGACATATTATTTTTGAGCATGTTTTCTTGAAGGATGCACATGGTAAGTGATCCTTGTAAGTATGGTTTATACTTGCGGTTTAAAGCATGGTTGTTGCTTTTGAAAAGTGTTTTGGTTAATGCTTGTTTAAAAGAGTGGGGTAAATGTTAAAATCGTTAATTATTTTGGCAAGTGATGTGGTTTTAAAATTGTTACCGGATATAGTTGGCCGGCCATAGGATTGAGTGCACTGTAAATAAGTTACCTTGGATGTTGAGGGGTTTATACGGCGTATCGAATACGCCATCCAAGTACCTTAACGGTAGAGGGTTTAAACAGTACCGAAAACTCTCGTTAGTGGGTTAAGCATCTAACCGATGATAGGTGTTGGTGTCCCCGTGGGTTGAAAGTGTACCCAGTTGTTATTGAACTGCGATTATGACTGTATCGCTATTCCGGTTGAGATGCCTTGAAGTGCTGGGTTAACACTTATTGAATCCGTGTATCCGATGAACTCTTTTGTTATTGGACTTGTTTAATGATCACTTGTAAGCCAATATAATTGTTAATGTATCATTGAAATGTTTTAAGTTGTATAATGTGATTTATACATGTTTCTCCTTGAGCTTTGCATTTGGTAGTAATGCATGGGAAGGCTTAAGTAGAGGGTTAGCAATGTAACTTTCTATTGATTAATGATACATGTAGCATATGGTTCAATATGCTGGTTTTAATGATGTAAGGTGCATATTTTAAAAAGGGGCATGATGTTTTAAAGGGTGATGTAAAGAAAATGGTTTAAATGCATTGATGGTGTTTTGATCTGAGCATTCCTCACTAAGCCATGTGTGCTTACGCTCCCTTTGTCCATCAATGTAGAGAATTAAAGTCCTGGGAGGCAGCAAGAAGCAAGGGGATCTTGGTAAGACTTGTTTCCAAAGTATGTTGAGACTAGACTATAATGAATAAGGGCAATGGGGTACTAGTTGTGTTTTGGGAGATGTTTTGTGGAACTCCCTATTTGAGCATGTTTCTTTAGTTGCTCTTGGGTTGTATATGGCCTTTAAGGTTTGATTTTGGTGCTGGTTTATCTTTTGATATGTTGGTTGGATGCATATTACGAAGCATGCCTATAGATTTCCTTTTGATGCATGAAGCCTTGTTGTGTTGCTAGAATTGTGATGCTAGTTGGCTTGAGATATGTTTGGCATGTTGGTGTTGTGTTTTAAGCATGTTGGAGTGGTTAGAGTATGCTTTTGGGATGAAAAACCAGCAAAATGTGACATTAAAGATCTAGGTCATTTTGGTACGTGGGTTGGTGTTTCGATATGCCTAGGTCATTTTGGTCTTAGCGTACCGGTACGGAAATGGGTATTTCGGTACGGGTCTCAGCTATTGGAAATCAACTTTTTCATCCCAATCCCGTGTACCGAAACGCCAGAAAGCCGTATCGGTACGATCATCAAGGTTTTCAAAAGTTCGGTATTTCAGTTGGGCGTATCGATAAGGCATGAAGGTGTACCGAAATAGGGTGTTTCAATCTGTATCAATACGGGTATACCTGTATCGGTACGGATGACCGTTAATTCTGATATGATCACTTTGGGAAGTTTTGTCATCTTTACCATTTAGTCCCTGAATCTTACCAATGCAATTGAATGTGATAGAATGATCAGATTGAGCTGAAACTTGAGATGAAAGTTTGGAATCAGTCAAATTAAAAGTTGGTAACTTAAAAGTGAGCTTTAATCCTAAAATTTTCTATATTTGCATTTTGGTCCCTAATTTGTAAACGTGATCAATTGGATGTCAAATTGATGCTCGATTGAGTTGGGGTTGCACCTGATGTTTGCATGAACATGTAGGGTTAATATTTGGCATCTAGATAAGATAAAAAAAAAGAAAAAAAATGGAATGGATTTTGTTGTATCTCTTCGATTTGCTACGGCAAACCTAATGTGGCCTTCTTGGTTTGGTTGGGCGCCTAGGCCGGGTCAAGGGGGTTACACCTTGGACACTTTGGCATAGTACATGTTATAATTCGGGACTACAGTCCATGAGCTATGGCTCAAGGGTGACGAACCCTACACACGTGATATAATGACGACAGTAGGAGGTAACAGGGGAGAAGATAAGGAGATTGGTGACAGTTGGTTGGATAGATGAGAAGTTAGGTTTGTTATGTTCTGACACTAGCCATTGCTATGTGCTTTGGGTTCTGTGTAAAATGGGCCAATATGGTCAAACTCGGACCAAAGCTACTCATGTCCAAATGTGATCCAAGGCAAATGATTTAAATGATATGAACTCATATACTAAGCTTTAAGATAAAACTCTGATAGTAATGTTATGAAATTGAGAAACGCTCTGTTATGATCTCCGATAAGCTTTGATAAGTACTTTGATAAGAATTATGAGAACTTTAATAAGATCGATAATAAATTGCAAGGAACTCAGTTAAAAACCTTGAAAAAAATATTCAGTAAGAATTGAAGGACTTTGAACTCCTTATAAGCTTCCATTAAACAAGCAGTGTATAAAGTAAGATTAAACCATAAACACCTAATGCTAATTTATGCTTTGTTTATATTCTTTGAAACTTACATTCAATATCTTTGTCAATATGCCTGTTAATTTTTTTAAGGTCACTACCTCACTTAGGCTATATATGCTTAATACATTGATTGTCATGCATTTATAGGATTTAAGAAGCGCTGTGATTTGATCATGTTTTGAGGTTGCAAGTCACTTTACAAGACCTCTATGTATTGCATATGCTATCCTTAAGAAACTCTTAGTTGGTGGCACATATGTACTAAAGTTTTGCATAATGCATTTAGATGCTCTTTGATGAAGTTTATGTACAAGTGTTTAGTAACTAATACCTTATGTATACGGCTTATTATGATTTTGTGGTTGCTTTTTTGTCAATCATGGTGTTTTAATGTTTGTATTCGAATGGTCTCAATGTGTAGGCCTTGTTAACATGTTAATCACATGGTTAGTTGTAGTTGGAACTATGTTGGTATGGTATTTGGTTACTTGCTTATTAGTTATGGTCTTTCACTAAGTATAAAATAGGCCCCTCTAATATTTTGAAGTTGTTGCATGTTATGTGACCACGACTTGTTGATTTGCTAAATGAATAATTTTATGTAGTATAAGAAAATGTTTACATGTCATGTGGATATTAGATAAATTATGTTTTATTACCAAATCTTGATTTTAGTATTCGGAACTTAAAAGAATCTAAAATTGGAATTATATGTTTGTATAATGACTTGATTTATAGTTCATAATTAATTTTTCACTTTCAAGATTCTGAGGTTGGCCAAATCATGGAGTTACCAATTCCATTCGAACCCTTATGCCTTTGTCCTGATTCAAAAAAAAAGAACTAATAGACTTTCTGTTAAGTTAGATTTGAATCAAAAGGGGTGATATGTTGCAATTAAGTTATTTGATTAATTATTGACTTAAGAATTTTTTTATTAACCTGTCTCGTTTTGTTTTGAAAGTTTCAGTTTTGGTCACCTGAAAATCCGGTACGCGTTCTCAGTAACAACTTCAATTCCAATTTTCTTCTAATCCGGGTTGACGGTGTTACAGAGGAATTATTAGTATTGCGAACACTCGTCACCACATGTCAAGAGGTCTCAACCTGTGAACACAAACTATGGGCCAACGCTGGTAATCCACCCCTGCGAACCTCCACGCAAGTGAACAAATTCGAGCAACCTACGATAAGCAAGCAGGTTGCGAACGTACCCAGGTGAACGATCTTTGGTGATCATGTGCCAATACACGTGATCGCTACTAATGACTAAGTAAACTTAAGACGTCAAATCATAGCCGGTCCAATCATTGCGCCACGACAACCCCGTTGTGACACCTGTCTAGGTAGTATAAAAGAGCACATATAGCAAAGGAAATAGGAGGATCATCTTCCACTCCCCATATCCAAAAACACACTCGAAAACTACACCAAAGCTCAGACTAGAACAACCACCAGAACCACCGCCGAACCACCATCTTTGACTCTTGTTTACTTTATCAGTCAACAAGATTTTTGTCTCCTCATTGCATAAAACATGTTGTAGATGCTTATTTTTTGTTCATTTGGAAACTGTTTCTTAGCATTGGATTAAATGTTTCAATTCCCTGCAAGGGATTGGGATCTTCCACGTCATAGGCATAGGATGTTAAGGATTGGTTGAATCCCAGTTACATGTCTTCTTGATCTGCATATATAAGGAATTCATAAGCAATAATATATGGTTTTACACTTGAATTAATAAACAAAGGATTCCTAATGGGATTGCCATTCTCCGCCTCCACCTTGCTGCCTCGATCCGATAAAACGAGGACCTAAGTAAAACAAAAAACCTATCTTAGACCGTTAACTGATAGAATGTAAACATGAAGCATAAGGATACATCAAATGATGGAGGCAAACTAGTTGACCTTGAAGATGGATGAATGGAGGATATAATTGCAGTTTCCACTGCCTCCCGAACCTAATAATCATAGATGATATGTATAAGAAAAAAAATACAGTGAGAAATCAAACCAAGGTTCAAATACAAAGTTGCACTCCCAGCTAATAAATTTATTGATACTGTTATCTTACATTGGTTCTAGGTTAGTAACAACAGCACTGCTAAAAGAAAACCCAATTCAGAAACATCCGAAATTGTTAGGGTAGGTCTAGGGAGCAGCATAGTTGCGGTACGGTTACGGTGCGGTACCAACTAAAAATGTTACAAACTAAGGAACACGAAATAGAAAATGTTATATTTTTTTATAACATTTTCGGTTGGTGTCTCGTACAGTATCGACACTTAGAGACAAATTTTGATATTTACAAAAACTTAAAATGTTATCAGAAGCGATAAAGCATCAATACTCGAAGCTAAGTTTTGATACTTAACCACCAACCGAAAATGTTATCAAACAGTGTAACATTTTTAATTTCGTGTTTCGTGTCTTGTAACATTTTTTGTTGGTGTCGTACATCAGCCGCACCATGCCTTACGTTAGACACACGCAAATTGTTATCCTTTAACAAAAGTGTTAAACTCACTTGTTCAGGTTGTTGGCTCAGGTCAAGAGCAGGGACAAAACTATGTTGAGGGTGGGAGGGACAATTGTCTCCCTAACTTTGATAGTTTAATTACATTTTAGGCCATTGATAATCTTGAAACCATTTCAATTAAGTCATTGTCCCTCCTAAAATTATTTGATAAATTTTATTTTTAAGATCTTATCAGTTTTAAAATTAATATCTTAAGCATTGACCCCAAAATTTTTTGGGTATAATTGCTTTTAAGACCGTTTAATTTTAAAATTAGTGAAATTAAATTATATCACCTTTAATTTTTTTATGGTTTAATTACTTTCTAAGATCCCGATCATTCTGAAGTTAAACATCTTATCCCTCTCATGATGAGAAATTATATCAGGGGTCATTCTCGCCACGTCATCTATGGGACCAACCAATCAAATGCATCTATTTCATTAATTTTTTCATCTTGTTTTTTTACCAAGTGAATCTTTACTAATATTTACTGTAAATTAAATTTATAAATAGTTTTTACCAAGTGAAGATCCACTTGGTAAAAGGATGAGATGAAAAAATTAATGAAATGGGTGCATTTTATTGGTTAGTCCCATATATGACATGGAGAAAATGACCCATTATATAATTTCTCTTCTCATGATACAATCCTAACTCCGTCCTTAGTCGGTAGCCATGAGTTCTAAGCTCTCATCATTCATCAACACCACGCCCCTCTTACTAGGCAACAACATCAAGAGAACAAGTTGAAAATGGCAATAAACAGACAATGTGGAAATACAACAAACGTTTGATCATCATTAAAAACTACATTAAAAATGTTTTAAAATTATTATTAAATAATTATTTTTATTATTAAATTTTTAAAAATTAAAAAATTATAGTTAAACTTTTAATATGATTACAAAATAATTATCAAACTATTAAAAATTATCAAATCATTATTAAACTTTTAATTTGGTTAACTAATTTATTTATTCTTAAAAGAATAAAAAATATAGTAACAAAACGAGTCATCCGACAAAACAAAAGATCATCTGACAAGAAAATTATGACAAAAACACGGTTGGATCGGATTGAAATCGCGCGATTGAGAAAATTTTAGATGGAAATCGTGCGATTTATAGGAAAAGAAACGCAATGTAATTCACATTTTGTTTTGCGTAAACTACCGTCAAGGTCACTCAATTATTAGTAGGTTTATACTTGAATCACTTAATTATTAAAAAATATAATGGAGCAAATGAACATTAAAAATATTGTCGCTAAGTAACAAACATGTTGCTCAATTATTAGTGAAGTTACAAATATGTCACTCAATTATTAATGAAGTTATAAACATGTCACTCAATTAAATTTTGGTTACAATCAGGTCACTCTTCTATTAAAATTCAAACAAATATCTAAAAAGGCTTGACATAATGAAAATTTTAGTCCTCAAAACTTATATATTCTATCAATTTAGTCCAATTCAAAATAATTCAATAAATTTAACCCTTAAAATTTAACCCTCCACTCTGGCACAACCTCCCTGCTCCGACGAACCTCCGTTCGACTTCCACTTCGTCCGGCCTCCACTCTATCCAAGGATTATTTCATCCTACTCCCATTGTTCATCTGACCATCCCATACCTTTTGGTGCTCATCCTTGCACCTCACCCGCATGTTCCAACAACATCGATCCTACGCACTAGCATCTTGCCAGACACCCCTCGGCTCTTTGATCTGATTTGGTAGAATAAAAATGTTTTAATTAAAAAAACGAGTGAATAAAGGATCTAGGTTTATTAATTTTTCTGAATTAGGACTAAATCGACTGAATGTGTAAATATGAAAGACTAAATGTGTTATTGTGCCAATATTTGTTAATTGTCACGTCATCGACCATTAAATTTTTAGCGACACCAGACCAACTTGTGACTTTTTTTAAGTCGATGACCATTTTGTAACTTTTCATAGTCATGGGACTCAAAAAGAAAGTGCCCGATAGTATAGGGACTATTTATGTAGTTTACCCTTTTATTTTTACTCAAATTTAAAAAATTTCAATTTATTCACTAAACTTTTGAATTGCTTTTTTTTTGTTATTCGAGCGTTAAATCATAAACACAATAATGTCATGGACTGTTTTATGTCGGCATGGACTAGTTTTTACTGACGTGAAAGCCATATATTCTCCACCTAATTTTTTTTCTTTTTCTTTATTGATTTCATCATCTTCCCCACAAAAAAGAGAAATTTAAGATTTGCATCCCTATGTCATACTGTTGTTAAAGCCTGATAACTCTCCAATTATGCATATATTTTTGCACCACATTTGCCTTTTATTTATTCCCTTTTGTATATATTTGCCTTTAGTTTACCTTTTTTATGCATTTAAGGTAATTTTCTATTTTCATCTATTTTTGTCAACACTTGACATATTAATGTCTAGATAGTGTTGCATGAACCATGTGCAAGTGTATGTATAACTATTAAGGATAAATGAGCTGCCTTTACATATAAGAGCCTAGCATAGGTTGATTCTTGGAGAGCAAGGAGCCACGCGGGACAAAAATACAACCTGGACTTCGCAGGTACCCCTTTACAACTAATCTAAGAGACACATGGAGCATGGATGTACCGAAACCACTTTGGTGGTTGAGGCTGCAGACTGCCCACTGCGTCAAGACAAATTCTAAAGAGGAGGTATGTAACACCCCAATTTTAGGGCTTAGCGATTTGGTGGTTTATTAGACGGTCTGAGGGACTAGAGTAGAGATTCGAGTCGGTTTCGGGATCGTATATTTTTGGTGTTGGAAAAATGATTAAATATCATTATTAATTATGTATTTAATAATGGTGGAATCAATTTTGAAAAATGGGTTTTGGAAGATGGACATTTTGGTTAGTGACCAAAATGAAAGTTTTAAAAACTGTGATTTTCTAGTGACTAAAATGAAAAGGGTCAAATACTTAGAATCTTTAAGGAGCTATTTTACCAATTGGTTTCTGATGATTTCTCCCTTAATTTAACAGATTTTAACATATTCTTTAATTAATAATTAATGTGGATTTGGTTAAAAGGTTAGTTATCTTTTTAAAACAAAAATCACGTCATTTTCTCTCAACTTTTTCCTCTCTATTCTCTCTTCAACCAAACACTCAGATTTCATAAAATTTCCAGAGGTGAGGTGTTTTCTAACTTGATTTTATTGTTTCAAATTGTTTTATAAAGATTGTTTATGCAAAATCTCATTGAAATCTTGTGTTTTCTTAGCTTTTTACAAATCAATTGAAGGAGAAACTTCACAATAAGGGTAAGGTCCAAGATCTCCTCTATTGTATGATTCTTTATTGAAATTCCCAAGCATTTGATCATTGTTTTTGTGTTTCTAATATGATTTTGATGATTTTCTAATGATTTAATGAGTTCTTTGAGGAAAAATGAGTTGATTCATGAATTGGATATGATTTCCAGTAAGTAATGGTGATTTGATTTATATTTTGGATGTTTAATAATGTTGACAAGTGATTTTTATCAACTATATTTTGGTTGTTAGTTTTGAGGTTTTGTGGTGTTTATATGGTTGTAAGGTTGCTGGAGGTGGTAGTTTGTTTTGAATCTGTTTTTAGATGTGTTTTGGTGTTAAAAGTGATGCTAGGTTGATAGATGTTGTCTGGGTTGTGAATCGAAGTATTTTGATTATGTTTTCGGTTGTTGTGGAGGGTTAGTTGTGGAGGTTTTGTGAGAATTCGAGAAGGATTGTGGTTGCTGTGTTTGGAATGCATTATGATGCATTAATCCTCTATTTTTTGTGGTAAAAACAAGGGAGGTTGATCCATAAGTGATTGGAGAAGCGTTGGAGGCTTCGAATTCTTTATTTCGCATCGGCGAATCGAGGTTTCGCGTATCGGTGAGTGAAAACATGGTTTAAAGTGTTTTATTGTTTTGAGAATAGACTTTGGTAGTTAAGGTAGAGCTTGAAATGCTTACCTAGACTCGGAAGTAAGTATGAAGTGGTTTTCTCTCTCGGTCGTGCTAGTTTGAAATTGTCTTATGCACTTGCTTTAATTTACATGTTACCTAATGTTTAAGCATGTTTTAAAGTATTTGATATACTATTTTTAAGCATGAAATGCTGAAGGATGCACATGGTAAGTGATCCTTGTAAGTATGGTTTATACTTGTGTTTTAAAGCATGGTTGTTGCTTTGGAAATGGCATGGTTTAATGCTTGTTAAAAACAGTGAGGTAAATGTTAATTGGTTAATTATATTGGCAAGTGATGTGGTTTTAAAATTGTTATCGGATATAGTTGGCCGGCCATATGATTGAGTGCACTATAAATAAGTCACCTTAGATGTTGAGGGGTTTATACGGTGTACCGAATACTCTATCCAAGTACCCTAACAGTAGAGGGATTAAACAGCATCGAATACTCTCGTTAGTGGATTAAGCGTCTAAATGATGATTGGGGTGGATGTCCCCGTGGGTTGTTATGGTACTCGATTGTCATTGTACCCGGTTGTTAATGTACCGCGATTGTGATTGTATCGTTATTCCGATTGAGATGGCTTGAACTGTTGGATTAACACTTGTTGAATCCATGTATCCGATGAACTCTTTTGTTGTTGAACTTGTTAATGATCACTTGAAAGCCAATATAATTGTTAATGTATCATTGAAATGTTTATGTTGTATAATGTGGTTTATACATGTTTCTCCTTAAGCTTTGCATTTGGTAGTAATGCATGAGAAGGCGTAAGTGGAGGGTTAGCAATGTGACTTGCTATTGTTAATGATACATGTAGCATATGGTTTAATATGTTGGTTTAATGGCGTTAAGTGCATGTTTTAAAAGGGCGTGATGTTTTAAAGGATGATGTTATGTAAATGGTTTTAAATGCATTGATGGTGTTTGTTTTTTGAGCACTCATCACTAATCCTTGTGTTCTTACTCTCCCTTTGTCTATCAATGCAGATAATTAAGGTCTTTGAAGGCTGCAAGAAGCAAGGGGATCTTGGCAAGACATGTTTCCAAACTATGTTTTGGTTTAGACTAAAATGAATAATGGCAATGGGGTACTGGTTGTGTTTTGGGAGATGTTTTGTGAAACTCCATGTTTGAGCATGTTGCTTTCGTTTCTCTTGGGTTGTAAATGGCCTTTAAGGATTGATTTTGGTGTTGGTTTAACTTTTGATATGTTGGTTGGATCATATTAGGAAGCATGCCTATAGATTTCCTTTTTGATGCATGAATCCTTGTTGAGCTGTTAGAATTGTGATGCTAGTTAGCACGGGATATGTTTGACATGTTAGTATTGTGTTTAAAGCATGTTGGAGTGGTTTGAGTATGCTTTTGGGTTGAAAAATCAGCCAAATGTGACATTACAGCCCCAGGCGTACCGATATGCGGGGGACCGTATCGGTACGGCTAGGCAATTTCAGGCTTGTAGGATCGGTACGGGTCTACTGCGTTTCGATATGCCTGGGCAAATTTGGCCTGGCGTACCGATACGGGGAGGGGCGTTTCGATACGAGTTTTAGCCTTTGGAATTCACTTTTGCAACTTGAACCCGCGTATTGAAACACCTAAGAAACCGTATCGGTACGGTTTAAAATATTTCAAAAGTTCAGTATTTCAGTTAGGTATATCGATACGGCTTGGAGGTGTATCGAAACGGTATGTTTCAAACCGTATCGGTACGGGCTTACCTGTTTCGATACGGATGACCGTTTTTCCTGTGAATGTCACTTTTAGGTAGTTTTGCTTTCTTTGCATTTTAGTCGGTACAGGCTTACCCATTTCGATACGGATGACCGTTTTTCCTGTGAATGTCACTTTTGGGCAGTTTTGCTTTCTTTGCATTTTAGTCCCTAATTCTTTTTGATGCAATTATATATGGTAGGATGACGGTTTGAGTTGAAAATTGAGATGAAAGTTTGGAACCTGGCTAATTAAAGATTGGTAACTTAAAAATTAATTTTAATCCTAAAATTCTCTATATTTGCAATTGGGTCCCTAAGTTGCTAATGTGATCAATTGGATGTCAAATTGATGCCCGATTGAGTTGGGGTTGCACCTGATGTCTGTATGGACATGTAGGGTTAATGTTTGGCATCTAGTTAAGTTAAAAGAAAAAAATGGACTGGTTTAGTTGTATCTCTTCGGTTTGCTACGGCAAACCTAATATAGCCTTCTTGGTTCGGTTGGGCGTCTAGGCCGGGTCAAGGGGGTTACATTTGGTGGTATCATAGCCAATTTTGGTTCGTTTGGGAGGTTGTTGTGTCATTGTCGTGAGTTATTCTCTATTGTATGATGTGTACGGTGATTGTTGTATGTACGTTGGTTGATATGCACGGTGATTGATATATGAATGTTGATTGTTGTATGCTATGTTGGGGATGTTTTGGGGTACCCATTGCCTTATTATTATAGTTTGGAAAGTTTTTATTTTTGAAATGAAAGTCTTGGATCCTTGCTTGAAGCTGGCCTGATTCAATTTTGTTTTGAAATAATTATCATGCCTTAGAAAATGTGTTATGTTACGACCGAGAGGAGAAATGAGATCTAACGAGATGTTGTTGCCTTTGGGCAGTGAGTTGAGAAAAGTGTTGTGTTTCTTAGAGGTTTGTCACCTCGATGTATGTACCACCTATTCCGGTTGAGCCAGAGTTGGGTGATCTGATGCCTTGTTATAAATGATGTTTTGACCTTGTAAGCGGTTGTTGCTGAAGTATGTGTGTTTGCACTAGTCGTTGGGCAAACGAGGTTACCGTTGGAATATCTCTATAGTTTGGGAGGAGTTGAGTACCGTGGATTGTCACCCGAGGCATTCGAGACATGAATGGCCAGTGTTGTTCAAGTTTTGGATCGAATGGGGTGTACTGGTGCCCGTAAGTTGGGATGTGTTGAATCCCTGTTGCAAGGTGATGTTTTTAGTTGGTGGAAAACTGTATCTGCAGATGTGGAACCCAATGATGTGGATTGGGAGTTTATTCATGTTGTTTTTAAGAAGAAGTATATGGGGTTTAGATACTTGGATGAAAAGAGATGAGAGTTTATGGTTGGGATCAGGGTCGCGTGTGTGTGGTCGAGTTAGGATACAGATTATTCGGTTGAGTCGGTATGCTCCTGAACTGGTTTTGGTAGGGAAGTGTCGTTGTGACTGAATCTGATGTGAGTTGGTACATTATGTTAGGGTGTACATGTTGGCTTCCGATTACACCATTTTTTACGTGTTGGTACACGGGCGAAGTGCATTGAGCAGAGCCTGAGTTTATCTGTTTTGTGTGGGAGGTTCTGGCTCTTTCAAGAGAGTTGCGAAATCTAGTTTCGGCTGTGTTCAGTTAAAAGGAATTGTGATAAAAAGATATCGCCCTGAGTTGAGGCGAGGTGATGATGGTGCTGGGTGAGGACCGCGGGGTTAGAGTATCCAGACTAAAACAGTAATTAATATACGTTAAGTATGTGGATTGTGTGATCTCATAAGGTGGGATTATCTGCATTTGTTATGTGGAGTGTTAAATCTTGTGCTTGTCGTTGATAACGTTTGAGGGAGCTGTAGTTTGAACGATCGTCTTGTAAGTGTTGGTTGTGGGAATACAGGTGGCTAGTTCTTCTAGTGAGACGGTTGTTGCGAGAAGGATTTTGGAAATGATCATTGATGCTTTAAGATCTTGAGGTTACGGTTGTTTTGTTGGAGTTGCCGCTCTATAGTTTTTGATGTAATCCTGGGTTTGGATAAATCGCTGGATCACAGAGCAGTGCTTGATTTTGAATCCTAGTGAGTTGCCTTAAAAGTTGCTGATAGTTACATGGTGGTAATCACGAGCGAGAATGTTAAATTCTTGTCTAATTCTATTTTGGCAATAGAAGAGAGTTGTTTGATGGATTTTGGTTGCAAGGCATCCCTAACCTATGTTATGAATCCAAGGTCATAGGAAGTGCGAGCTTAGGATAGTCGTGCGGTATGTGAGTTTCTGGGTATTTTCGAGGGAATGGCCGGGTTTGCCATTGGATTAGGAGGTTGAGTTTGGCATTGAGTTGTATGAAAACACAGCTCGGGTGTCTATTGCTCTTTGTGCATGGCTCGAGGGAGTTGAAGAGGGTAAAGACGCAACTTCAGGAGTTACGTGATAAAGGGTTCACCAGGCTTAGTGATTCGTCAGGGGGGTTGTGCTGGTGTTATTGTGAAAAATGAGGATAGCATGATGTGCGTGTGCTTTGGGTTCTAGGTAGCTGAACAAGTTGATGTTTTGTTGATCAGTTCGGGGGTGCTTCAGTGGTTGTAAGTATGAGCTGAGGTCTAGGTGGTATCTGTGTAGGTAAAGGATGTGGTTGTGTTTAGATTTGCCTTTGGTAAGGGGGACGGCGATGTGAGTTCTTGTTGATGCCGGTTGGTTTGATTGATGCATAGGTTGCATTCATAGTTTTGTTGAATCGGGTAGACTGAGTTTTGGGGTAGTTGGTTGTTGTGTTCATTAACGTTTTTTTTATGTGCAGAAGCACCGAGAAGGGCTTTGATCGATAAGTATAGTTGGCTAAGTAGTTTTTTGGTGGAGGAGAGGTGATGTTGCTCTTTGTTTGGGAGGTGTGAGTTCTGGGTATGTTGCTGAGAATTCTGGTTCTAAAGATGTTATTAGTAAGTGTGAACGGATAAACATGCACAGTGCAAAAACACTTATATGTATATGTAAATATGTCAGTACATGCATACATACGGGCATAACATTAGAGGTTTTGCATACATACACATAGACATCTATGAGGGCATATAAGTGATCATGCATAGACATGTTCACACTTACGGATGACTAATCGGAAATCAATGGTGTGATGGTATAAGTAAGGTAGTGTATGAAGGTGGTTTTGGTGTTATGGTTCTTGGGAGTTTGGTTGGTGCTAGTTTTTGAGCAACCAAAGTTAGAGTTGGCAGGTTGTGGGTTTGCTAGATCCAGATCTTAGCATCGAGGTTTGTTGAGGCTGTAGTGTTGCAAGTGAAGTTGTGGCTTATGCATCTAGATAGTTAAAGGTGCACGAGCGCTTTTGTCCTACGCATGATGTGAAGCTTGCCACGTTGGTGGATGTAGGGTTGAGCATGGTTAACCGTAAAACCAAAAACTGATCTGAACCGAGGCGTTTGGACAATTTATGGTTCATAAGTTTACGAACCATGTTTAACCGAATCGAACCAAATTTTATTTTTTATTTAATTTATAATTATTTTTATAATGTAAAAATAAGTATTTTATACTTACAATACTATTTAATTATTATTTTTTACTTAAAAAATTAAGTTTTTAATAAATATTTATGAAAAATACTTTAAAACTCTAACTTTTTAATGTTTAAAAGTCATCAAATAAAGCTATTTTGTCAAAATAAAATACAAAATTTCAAAAACTAACATTAATATGAAAAACCAAAAACTGAGGTTAACCGAACTGAAAACTAATGATTACTAAAATAGCTTACCGAATTAAACCAAAATCGAACCGTATACACCCCTAGGTGGATGTTTAAATATTTTAGAGACATCAATTCTATGATGAGGAGCGTGTTGTGTACACGGATCGCGCGTGGTTAAAAAAATGAAATGATTGATGTTTTGAGTTTTTGATAACCTGGATGGTTGGAGTTGTTAGGAGTTGTAGTATGGTGATTGAATATCGTTCGAGCTAAGCTTATAACTGATACTTGGGTTGTAAGAGTTGCGGTGAAGTTGAGGATATTGTTTACGCGGTTGAGTGTGATGCGTGACGTAGCCACCAAACTGGAGAACCCTTCCATAAACCTTCGGTAGTAACCCGCCAAACCAAGGAAACTCCTAACCTCCGTCACAGACTTGGGCTCCTTCCAACTCATTACAGCCTCAACCTTATGCGGATCAACACGTATTCCTTCGACCGACACAACATGCCTGAGGAACACAACTTCCTTAAGCCAGAACTCACATTTGCTTAACTTAGCTGATTAGCCAATAGCGTCTGGAGTACAAGGATATCGTTGATAAACACAACCACAAACTGGTCTAAAAACTCATGAAACACTCGGTTTATCATGTCCATAAAAGTAGCTGGTGCATTGGTCAAACCGAATGGCATCACAAGAAACTCGTAATGCCCGTACCTCGTACGGAAGGCTGTTTTGGGCACATCCACCTCCTTTACCTTTAACTGGTAGTACCCCGACCTCAAATCTATCTTGGAAAACACTGAGGCTCCCTTGAACTAATCAAAAAGTCATCTATCCGCAGTAAGGGATACTTGTTCTTTATTGTCAACTTATTCAGCTACCAGTAATCTATATACATCCGCAATGTACCATCTTTCTTCTTAACAAACAGCACCGACGCTCCCCATAGTGAGATACTGGGTCTAATGAACTCACGGTCAAGCAACGCTTGCAACTGCATTTCCAACTCCTTCAATTCCTTCGGAGCCATGCGGTACAGAGCAATGGATACCGGTACCGTACCCGCAAAGACCTCAATGCCAAACTCTACCTCATGGTCAGGTGGCAACCCTAGTAATTCCTCCAGAAAAACACCCAAAAATTCACATACGGTGCGAACATCCTGCACCCTCAACTTTTTTTGATCTAGGATTCATAACATAGGCCAAATAAGCCTAACATCTCGAATCCAACATTCGACTTGCTTCTAAAGCCAAAACAACATTTAACAAAAACTTGGCATTCTCACCAACAACCACCACCTCATAATCATTCGACAACCTCAAGGATATCCATTTGGTCTCAAAATCCACCACAGCCCGATGTTCGGTCAGCCAATCTATACCCAGAATCACATCAAAACCATGGAATGGTAACTCCATCAAGTCCACAACAAACACATGTCCCTAAACCATCAGCGAACACCTACAATACAACCTCCTAACCATGACTGTCTCCCCAAGAGAACTAGTCACTCTAACACCCACATTAAGAATTTCAACAAATATATCAAGCAACTCAGCATGCTCACTCAAAATGTATGAATGAGTAGAACCAGAATCAACCAACGAATACAACGACAAAGACTGTAGGGTAAAAGTACCTGCAATCACATTAGTGTCATTGCGACCCTTGCGGTGCGCATATACCCTAGCCGGTCCACCTCCCTCAGGCTGGATAGCAACAGTATGAGCCACAATCCTCTGCCCACCATCTCGATGCTGAGACGGTTCACGGCCACGACCCCGCTGTGGAGCAACAACAGGTGCAACACCCTGCCCACCTCGAGCCAACAATAGACAATCACGCCTCTGATGGTCGTATGACCCATAACTTCAACAAGCATTAGCCACCACAGGCCAGGTGCCTGACCCTCCATGGCCAAACGCAGGCAATCTCACCTCAAATGATCTCGGGATCCACATACCCAACAAGTGCTAAACGGGGCTCTAACCTGGGCACCCTGACCCTGGACTCTACGTCCTATAACACCTCTGCCATGCCTTGGCTCTGGGCAAAACATCCTGTCACGGTGTCTCTTGGCTTGACCACCGCTATAACCCGAATCAACAGCTCTCTTACCCAAGCTAGAACCTCGCGATCCAGATGCCAAACCGAAATTCTGATCTACATCCTTGGCTCACGAAACCAACATATCAAAGTCGGTGTAATCAGCAGCAAGCATGTATGTCTTTGCATCCTGCACAAGCCTATAGCGAAAACGATCACATCGAGTACGCTCGTTAGGAACCAACTCAGGTGCATACTGACTCAACCTCACAAACTGTACCTCGTACTTTGCAACAGACATACTACCTTGCACTAAAGCCATAAACTCACGTTTCTTCTCATCCTAATATCATACTCCCAAAAATTTCTTTCAAAATGCCTCGCAAAAGAACTCCTAGGTCACAGCCTCGCTCACCATATCAGATATCGTGGTAGTCTACCATGCATAAGCATCACCCTGTAGCAGGGAAACAACACAACCCATCTTACGAGCATCGGTGCAACCCATCTGGCCTAGTATCCTCTCAGTACTGGCAAACCAACCCTTGGAGGCCTCAGGTAACAAACCACAGAACTCAACTCCACCCAAACTACGAAGACGCTCAAGCGGTAAACCTTTCCCCTCAACCGGTGGTGCTGGCACACGAACACCCGCAACTGCTGCTTGAAAAGTACCAGTCATGGCCTGTATCAACGGTGCCATATCATCCATCCCTGGCCCAGCAGGCACAAGAGGTACTTGCTCTACTCCTTCCGGTGGATTAGTTGGGGGTGGTGGCAAACCTCTAGGAGGTACAACTTCTCCTTCAATATCCTGCCCAGTGGCAGCAACAATTGTACTTGATCGCAACTCTCTCCTCGGTCCCATTGTGCTAAAATATATCTAAGGCATGATAATCATTTCAAAACAAAAATAGTCAGGCCAGCCTCAAGCAAGGATCCAAGACTTTCATTTCAAAAATCAAAACTTTCCAGACTATAGTAATAAGGCAATGGGTACCCCAAAACCTCCCCGACATAGTATACAACATCCAACATTCATATATCAATCACCGTGCATATCAACCAGCATACATACAACAATCACCGTACAAATCAAATATGGCAACATCACAATAACCTCCCAAACGAACCAAACATGGCTCTGATACCACCAAATGTAACCCCCTTGGCCCGGCCTAAACGCCCAACTGAACCAAGAAGGCCATATTAGGTTTGCCGTAGCAAACTGAAGAGATACAACAAAACCCAGTCCTTTTTCTCTTTTTATCTTATCTAGATGGCAATTATTAACCCTACATGTTCACGCAGACATCAGGTGCAACCCCAACTCAATCGGGCATCAATTTGACATCCACTTGATCATATTTACAAATTAGGGACCGAATTGCAAATACAGAAAATTTTAGGACTAAAGCTCACTTTTAAGTTACCAACTTTTAATTTGACCGATTCCAAACTTTCATCTCAAGTTTTAGCTCAATTTGATCATTCTATCACATTCAATTACATTGGCAAGATTTAAGGACTAAATTGTAAAGATGACAAAACTGCCCAAAGTGACGATATCAGAATTAACGGTCATCCGTACTGATACAGGTATACCCATATCGATACGGATTGAAACATCCCATTTTGGTACACCTTCACGCCGTATCGATACGCCTAACTAAAATACTGAACTTTTGAAAACCTTGATGATCGTACCGATACGGCATTCCGGGCGTTTCGATACACAGGATTGGGATGAAAAAGTTGATTTCCAGTAGCTGAGACCCGTATCGAAATACCCATTGCCGTACCGGTACACTAAGACCGAATAGCCTAGGCGTATCGAAACACCAACCTGCGTACTGATCCTTCAAGCCTCAAAATGCCTAACCGTACCGATACGGTCTGTCGCGTATCGGTACGCCTGGACCTATAATGTCACATTTTGCTGGTTTTTCATCCCAAAAGCATGCTCTAACCACTCCAACATGCTTAAAGCACAACACCAACATGCCAAACATATCTCAAGCCAACTAGCATCACAATTCTAACAACACAACAAGGCTTCATACATCAAAAATAAATCTATAGGCATGCTTCCTAATATGCATCCAACCAACATATCAAAAGATAAACCAGCACCAAAATCAATCCTTAAAGGCCACATACAACCATGGAGCAACTAAAGAAACATGCTCAAACATGGAGTTCCACAAAACATCTCCCAAAACATAACTCGTACCCCATTGACCTTATTCATTATAGTCTAGTCTCTAACATACTTTGGAAACAAGTCTTGCCAAGAACCCCTTGCTTCTTGCTACCTCCCGGGACTTTCATTCTCTGCATTGATGGATAAAGAGAGCATAAGCAAACAAGGCTCATTGAGGAATGCTCAGAACAAAACACCATCAACACATTTAAAACCATTTACGTTACATCATCCTTTAAAACATCATGCCCTTTTTAAAACATGCACTTTACATCATTAAAACCAGCATATTAAACCATATGCTGCATGTATCATGAATCAACAGCAAGTCACGTTGCTAACCCTCTACTTAAGCCTTCCCATGCATTACTACCAAATGTAAAGCTCAAGGAGAAACATGTATAAGTTACATTATACAACATAAAACATTTCAATGATACATTAACAATTGCATTAGCTTACAAGTGATCATTAAACAAGTCCAATAACAAAAGAGTTCATCGGATACACGGATTCAACAAGTGTTAACCCAACACTTCAAGCCATCTCAACCAGAATAGCGATACAATCACAATCGCAGTACAATAACAACCGGTTACACTTTCAACCCACAGGGACACCAACCCCTTTTATCGGTTAGATGCTTAACCCACCAACAAGAGTTTTCGGTACTATTTAACCCCTCTACCATTAGGGTACTTGGATGGAGTATTAGGTACGCTATATAAACCCCTCAACATCCAAAGCGACTTATTTACAGTGCACTCAATCCTATGGCCGGCCAACTATATACGATAATAATTTTAAAACCACACACTTGCCAATATAATTAACCATTTTAACATTTATCTCACTGTTCTAAACAAGCATTAATCAAAACACTTTTCCAAAGCAACAACCATGCTTTAAACCACAAGTATAAACCATACTTTACAAGGATCACTTACCATGTGCATCATTCAGCAAAACATGCTTAAAAACAATATATCAAATACTTAAAAACATGCTTAAACAGTAGGTACATAAACATTAAACCAAGTGCATAAAATCATTCTAACAAGCACGACCGAGAGAGTAAAACCACTTTATACTTACTTCCAAGTCTAGGTAAGCATTTCAAGCTCTACCTTAACTCCCAAAACTCTGTTCCCAAAACATCAAAATGCTTTAAACCACGTTTTCACTCACCGATATGTGAAACCTCGATTCACCAACACGAAATCAAGTATATGAAACCTCCAACGCTTTTCCAATCACTTTCGGATCAACCTCCCCTATTTTTACCATAAAACAACAGAGGATTAATGCATCATAATGCATTCTAAACACAACAACTACAATCCTTCCCGGATTTACATGAAACCTTCACAATTAACCCTCCACAACAACCGAAAACATAACCAAAACACTTCGATTCACAACCCAGCCAACATATATCAATCTAACATCACTTACATCATCAAAACACATCTAAAAATATATTCAAAACAACCTACCACCTCCAGCAACCTTACAACCATAGAAACACAACAAAACCTCAAAATTAACAACCTAAACAAATAAAGATTCTTAAGTTTAGGGATTCCATTGATAAAAATAACTTATCAACATTATTAAACATCCAAAATATAAATCAAATCATCCTTAATTACTGAAATTAGATCCAATCCGTGAATTAACTTATTTTCCCCAAATAACTCATTTAAAGATTAAAAAATAATCAAAATCTGATTAGAAACACAAAAACAAGGATCAAATGCTTGGGAATTTCAGTAAAGAACCATACAATAGAGGAGATCTTGGACCTTACCCCTATTGTGAAGTTTCTTCCTTAATTGATTTGTGAAAAGCTAAGAAAACCTAAGATTTCCATGAGATTTTGCAAAAAAAAGTTAAAGAATCAAGTTAAAATCAATAATCTGAGTGAAAAGAATCTCTCACCTCTGGATTTTGATGAAATTCTGATTGCTTGGCAGAAAAGAAGTTGAGAGAAAAGGTTTAGGAAAAAGTTACGTAAATTTTCTTTAAAAGCTAATAACTAACTTAGATATTTTAATCCCTCTTAAACCACCTTTAAAACACATGTATAAAATGATTTAATTGAAGGGAGAAACCACCATCAATAACTTGGTAATTTAGCTCCTTAAGAATTCTAAGAATTTGACCCTTTTCATTTTAGTCACTTTAAAACAGTTTTCAAAAATCGCATTTTGGTCAATAACCAAAATGTCACATTTCCAAATTCCATTTTCCAAAATTTATTCCACCATAAATCAATGTACATTAAAAGATGATTTTTAACTATTTTCCACATTTTTATCTTATCGAAAAATATACGGTCCCGAAACCGACTCGAATCCCTACTCTGATCCACCAGACCATCTAATAAACCACCAAACCGCTAAGCCCTAAAATCGAGGCATTACAATATGTGGCCGAGCTATGTTTGTAGTTGTTTTGGTGTTGTTTTTGGTTGTTGTGGTTGGGTAATTGAGTGGAGATTGTTGATGTTTGGTATAGAATGTTGTTGCTGGGTTTTGAATGTATTTTAATGAATTAGATCCTCTGTTTTGTTCTGGAAAAAGCAGGCAAGGTTGGACCTCAAGCTTGAACTGGAGTTTCGGAAGCTTTGGAGGCGTAATTGCCACGTGTAGTGACCTTTTCTTTGAAATCGCTAAAAAGGAACGTAGTTTAGTTTTCCTTTCGTTTTTTGGGAAAATATTCGAAAAGGTGGGAAAGTCCTTTCGAAATTCGTGTTTTTTTTTAAATAAAGACTTGGAGTTGCCACTGGCCACTTAGGTAGGTCAGACACCATAAAACCAGAGATTCGTTCGAAAACAAGTTCGGGAGTTGGTTATGTATGGGGAATGATTAGCACCCCCATCAAGCTCGGAAAATCGATACCAAAACATATGTTGCTTTTAATTGATGGAAATTGTTGAAATTTAAATTGAATTTAATCAAATGTTCTTGGTTGGATATGAACTTCAATTAAACGGGTTTTGTCATATTGGTGGGCTTGAATTAATTAAATGTTTAATTAATAAAGGTGACGATACATTGGTCCATAGATTAAACCGACATCGAATAAGCCCAACTGCCGTGTTAATTTATGGTTCGAATTTCGTACATCACCTTTATGCATGATGTAAGCATTTAAAAATGATGTTATGATTTATCAACTCTTAGCTCAAATTAAGGTTTACCTTTGGACAGTAAGAATTAATTTGAATATTTGGTCAACATCCATTGAGCTATGACTGTTACGACACAAATATCAGAATTAATAAATACCTAATTATGGGTAATTGTGGGTAATTGCCCACTCAAAACCTATCTGAAACATACCAAAATCAACCTAAAACACTTCTCAACCTTAATTCAGCCACAATATAATGATTCAATACATCAAACTTCATGAATAACATCAAACCCTTTTACAACATCCATTTACTTTCAGCAATGATTAACAACCAAAATCATCTCAAAAACCTTTAACTAACAACCTAAAATATTGGAGATTCAACTTGTTTCGGGATTACAATGCTAAATCCAAACTTTTAACATCAATAAACATCTAAATCATGATCTAATCTGATCAAGAACCCAGCAAAACAGATTCACTTTGAAAATAAACTAATTTCATCAATCAAAACACAATTAAACCAATTTTCCTTAATTAAACTATCAAAACACATTATAAAACAATTTTAAAGGATCAAGAACTTGAGAATTTCAGTAAAGAACCTTTCATTAGAGGAGAAGAACAAATCCTTAACTCCAATGCTGATTTCCCCCCTTATTTGCTTAGTAAAACATGAAAATCAAGAAAATAACAATAAGTATTTGATGAAAAATCATTAAGAAATCAAATGGAAATCAAAACCTTTATTTTTTACCCGAAGAAATTGAAATTGGAAAGGTGTTTGCCAGGAGAGAAATTGAGAGAAAGAAGTTGCAAAGTTTGTTACGTGAATTTTGTTAAAATTCTAAAATATAATTTATTAATTCTCTCCACTTTTAAAGCCTTTTAAAAACCCATTTAAAATCAATTAATTAATGGAAGAAATCTGTTAAAAATATCTAGGATAATTAGCTCTTTAAAGATTCAAAGTTTTGATCCTTTTCAAAATAGTCACTAAAAACAGTTTTCAATGTTTGCGTTTTGGTCACTAGTCCAAAATGTCCAATTTCCAAATCTCATTTTCCAAAATTGATTTCACCAATATCATTAATATATTAAATAATGATTTTACCATATTTTCCCATAATTTTATCACCTTCAAAACCATTAAATCCAATTTAACCCGAAACCGACTCAAATCTCTAATACCGGTCCACCAGACCTTCAAACCAACCTTCAAAACATCTAAGCCCAAAACCAAGGTGTTACAAGAGAATTGATTGTATTGACTAAAATGATTGAATGGATTGAAATTACTGATAAGTTAAATTGGTTGAAAAATCTAAAATACTTCACTCTATAATTACCAAGTTAACCAAATGACGTATATAACATTGAATTTTGAACAAATGAATTGTGCGAAAGGACTGATAGGACCAAAATGATTGAGCTACCATCAAGCCCTTAAATAGTTAATGTATCCATGTAGCTTGAGTTAAGTGAAGGCTCTGGAAGTTCTGAAATTACTAATGGAGTGCTAATGACTAAAATGCCCCTACAAATTTGAAGGTTGGCATGTGTGCACCAATCATCCTTGGTGTTGCTAGATCAATGGAAGGATACTGTGCAAATATTGGATCAACTGTTTGGGGCTCGTTCAATGATACTTTATAATGGTGATCTGCTCAGTTTTGCAACATAAGTAGTATTAATATCTGAACACGTCTAAGGTATATTTTTCTGAATAATTGATAGTAACCAATTGATGAGGCATGTTTAGTGGAATGGACATGAGAGCTTTTCAAGTCGATAGAAATCATCAGCACTCAAATTATCGACTTACCCTATTAGGTTAATTACCGTTTTCGCTCTAAAAGTTAAAATGACTGAAATGTCCTTATAGGCCATAAATATTGAGTTCACTTCTAATATATTTGAAATCTAATTTATTCTGATATATTTAAACTCATACATATTCGGGGTATACTGGAAATTCTAAATGATCTTGAGTTATAATCCCTGAATGACTAGATGAAGTTGATAAACATCATACTCTTTCGAATAAGGTCCTTAATTTTAAAATCAGTCAAAAATGGATTAAAGTTAAGTGTCTTCTATCTGTAATTATCAAGAATCTCTGAATGTCAACCAAATCGTTTAGTGCATTTCTAGTACATGCATATTCCCTCTGTTTTTGAATTAAGACTCTCCATCTGAATCGAATCATGAATTATGTCTGTCAGAAAATATATTCCTATATCTGATTTGAAAAGCATACTCTCTAATAATATATTCCTCATGGACCCAAGGTCACTCCTTGGGTTAGGTTCTGATGCTTAGGCTCAGGTAATTCCTTACGGACTTAAGGTAACCCCTTAGGTTGGCTCCTATGCCTACGGGCCTAGGGTAGGACCTTATGGATGCAGTTACGGGGAACTGCATAATAGAGTACGGTTGGAGGGTAGTTAGGTTAATACTAAATTCTTCCATGTCTATCTGTTTCCCCTGTCAAAACTCTATAATTTTCTGAAGCGTTCCGTCTATCATTCTTATCTTGTAACTGTTTGAACGCACTAAACTTCTTGGCTAATTTTTATAACTAATTTCCCCTTTGAATATCTGGGTAAACATCTTGTCTGGTATTCAGATGATCAAATCAGAAACAACATTGTTACCTTCAAGTGTAACGATCCTCCATAAATTACATTTCATATCTGAAACATGTCGATACTGCTTATAACATTAGTTCTAATTAAACGATACATGCTTGTTGCATACAACATCATCTGGTAGTTTTTTATTACTGAGCTTTCCCAAGCTCACTTTGTTTTTTTACCATCACAGGTTAGAAGAAATCTATCTTGATATAGTAATCGACATCAGTGTTTTGAGTTTTCTTGGCATTGCTTTTAGAGTACGATACTAGTACAATTAGTTGGCATGTATGTCATGTATTGTTTTATGTTAATGTCTATAATATACTTTATGAACCATTGTTATATGTTTAAATGTTTTTTTTGAAATGGTATTTTGAACAGAAGATTATTTTACAATTTTTTTATATATTTAAAGAAAAAAAATATTATTTCCATGTGGAGTTTTATTGTGGGTCACTCTTGTGACCCTAATGTGACCTCTTAGAACTAAGTGTAACGTATAGGCAGGTCTAGGGGGCTACAGTGGGGTGGTTTTGGGGGGAAATTAATTAATTGAAAGATAGTGCGGCTAGGAAAAAATAGGGCAGTCTCAGAATTGTGGGATCAAATGACAGTTTTGGGAAAATAATGGCAGCCAGTTGGGTTGTTTTTTTGGGGATCCTAATGGCCGTGGGTTGTCCAAGGGAGTGAAAAATAGGGCAGTCTCAGTTTTTGGGGAAATGAAAAAATGGCCGTCTAGTTGGGAATTGAAAAAAGGGTAAGGGATATATATATATATTATATATTTTATCCCATAAAATAGAACCAATGAGGTTCAAGAACTTAGTCACCAAGTAGTGGTTCATCCAATGGGAGTGAGGCATCCATCCATCCAATGGGAGTAAAGATTTAATGAGGAAGGAGTTGGGATTCTCATTTTTTGTATTTTTTTACTATGTAAAATCATATGTAATGGGCCATGTTTGATGTGGGCTATTGGGTTGGGGTATAAGGTTTTGGGTATTCAGAGGGGTAATGTGGATTGATCTTAATTTTAGCATTTAATTTAAGTTAGACAAAATTTAGTGTCTATAGCTGCCCCTCTTTGCTCATTGCTGTGAAATGGGAATCGAACAAAGAATAAAGATACAAATTTTGTCCCACTTCCCTGTCTGAAGATTCAGAGCTACGAGGCATCTGACCTTTTGCTCTGAAATCCTGAAGGTGTCGGCCCCTCCTATATAGAACCTTTCACCTTGAAATCTTGAAGCTGGGAGTTTTTCCTATATAAAACTCCTCGCTTGAAATCCTTGAGCTACATGTATCTGACCTTTTGCTCTAAAATCCTAAAAATATCGGTCCCTCCTATATAGAAGCTTTCACCTTGAAATCCTGAAGCTGAGAGTTGTTCCCATATAAAACTCCTCGCTTGAAGTCCTTGAGCTACGAGTATCTGACCTTTTGCTATGAAATCCTGAACATGTTGGTTCTTCCTATATAGAACCTTTCGCCTTGAAATCCTGAAGCTGGGAGTTTTTCCTATATAAAACTCCTCGCTTGAAGTCCTTGAGCTACGGGTATCTGACCTTTCACTCTAAAATCCTAAAGATGTCGATCCATCCTACATAGAACCTTTCATCTTGAAGTTCTGAAGCTGGGAGTTTTTCCTATATAAAACTCCTCGCTTGAAGTCCTTGAGCTACGGGCATCTGACCTTTCGCTCTAAAATCCTAAAGATGTCGGTCCCTTCTATATAGAACCTTTCAACTTGAAGTCCTGAAGCTGGGAGTTTTTCTACATAAAACTCCTCGCCTGAAGTCCTTAAGCTACGACCATCTGTCCTTTAGCCCTGAAAACCTGAAGATGTTGGTCCCTCCTATATAGAACTTTTCTTGTAATTCTAAGGTTACATGTTTCTTTCTTGAATCGACTTTGGCCGTCTCTTTGCTTTCTTCTCATTTCTTGATCCTTATAGTGGTGGCATCCCCCCTTAGATACGGGTTCAATCATTTCAGCCCTTCCCTTTCAAGCTCTTGAATCTTTGCTCTAGATTACTTTTTCAGATTTTTATTTTAGATTGATTTTTTCTCAAGATGCTCTTTTGGGGTTTTTTTGTTTTCTTTTCTTTTCTTCTTTTCCCCCTTTTTTCTTTTTTCTCTTTTCTATTTTTTTCCTTTTTCCTTATTCTTTTTTCTTCTTTTTTTCTTTTCCTCTTTTATGTTTTTTCTTTCTTTTTTTCTTTTTTCTTTTTTTTCTTTCTCTTCTTCCCACTTTTTTCTTGTTCTTTTTTCTTTATTTCCTTCTTCTTTTTCCTTTTTTTCTCTTTTTATTCTTTTTATTCTTTTTTTCTAGCTTGGGAAGGGTCAAATTAAAAAAAGTCTTCTGTAACGCCCCAGTTTTGGGCCTAGCAGTTTATGGGCTGGTTAAACGGTTCGGTTGACCGAGTTCGAGGTTTGAGTTAGATTTGGGAATAAATATTTTTGAGTAAGATAAAAATATGGAAATGGTTGAAAATCGTATTTAAATATATGAAAAATATTGGAGAAATCAATTTTGAAAAATTGGATTTGGAATGGTGACATTTTGGTTGGTGACCAAAATGTAATTTTTGAAAACTATTTTAAAAGGTGACTAAATTGAAAAGGATCAAATTATTAAAATCCTTAAGAAGCTATTTTACCAACTTTTGGCTGGTGGTTTCTCCACTTCTATTCTGCCAAACACTCTTATTTTCATTAAAATCTAGAGGTGAGAGATTTATTTTCATGGATTCCTAATTTATAATTGATTATTTATCTTTGATTTATAAAACCTCATTGAAATCTTGTGTTTTTCAAGCTTTAATTAATCAATTGAGGGAGAAATCACACAATAGAGGTAAGGTTCATTTTTCTCCGCTATTGAATAGTTCTTTATTGATATTCCCAAGTATTTGATCCTTGATTTATGATTTATAACCCGATTTTATGTTTTTATGATAATTACTTAAATAAATTTGGTTTAATTGATGAAATTGAGGGAGATCCATATTGGATCTGTTTTCCAGTGCTGAGCATTGATTTTAAACATGTATTGGATGTTTTATAAGGTTGATAAGTTGTTTTTAACATTGGAATCTGAAACTCCTTGAATCCCTAATTATTTAGATTATTTGATTTGTGTTTTTGAGGTGTTGTGGTGGTTGTTTAGTTGATGGAGATATAAGGATTATGTAATCCTATTTTTAAGTGTTGATTTATGTTAATGGAAGTGTTAGATTGATAGTTTATGGCTGGGTTGTGTTTAGAAAGTGTTAGATGATGATTTCGGTTGTTGAGGTTGGGTAATTGTGAAAGGATTGTTGATGTTTGTGAGGAATGTTGCTGCAGTGGTTTGAATGCATTGAGATGCATTAATCCTCTGTTGTTGTGTGGTTAAAACAGGGGAGGCTGGTCCGGAAGCTATCAGTGAAGCTTTGGAGGTTTCATGTATCGATGAGTGAGAACGTGGATTTTAGCTTTGAAATGATTTAAAGGTGGTTTACAGGAGTTTAAGCTTAGCTTGAAATGCTGGTTTAAACTCGGAAGTAAGTATAAAGTGGTTTTCTCTCTCGGTCGTGCTATTATGAAATGAATTTATGCACTTGTTTTGAATTGCATGATACCTACTGTTTAAGCATGTTTTAAAGTATGTGAGATACTATTTTTAATCATGAAATGTTGAAGGATGCACGTGGTAAGTGATCCATTAAAGTAATTGGAAATACTTGTTAAAAAGCATGGTTTGTTGCTTTGGATAATGATTTGGTTTAATACATATAAAAACAGTGAGGTATGTGACTAAAGTGATATGGTTTAAAAATGTTATCAGATATAGTTGGCTGGCCATAGGATTGATAGTGCACTATAAAGAGTCGCCTTAGATGTCGAGGGGTTTTATATGGTGTACCAAATACTCCATCCAAGTACCCTAATGGTCGAAGGGTTATATGGTACCGTAAACTCCCGTTAGTGGATTAAGCATCTAACCGAGGGTTAGGGTTGGTGTCCCCGTGGGTTGTAAGTATACCCGATTGTTATGTACTGCGATTGTGATTATATCGCTATTCCGGTTGAGATGGCTTGAAGTGTTGTGAGGACACTTGTTGAATCTGTGTATCCGATGAACTATTTTGTTAATGGAACTGGGTTAATGATCACTTGTAAGCCAATATAATTGTTGATGTGTCATGTAATGGTTTATGTTTTATAATGTGATTTATACATGTTTACTCTTTAAGCTTTGCATATGGTTTGTTATGCATGGGAAGGCTTAAATTGAGGTTTAGCAATGGGATTTGCTGATGGTTAATGACACCTATTGCATATGGTTTAATATGCTGGTTTTTGAAAGGGTTAAGTGCATGGTTTTCAAGGCATTATGTTCAAATGATGATTTAAGTGACGTCTCAAAGATGATTGAAATGAGATTTCAATGTGTTGATGAGAAACGGTTTTTAAATGTATTGATGGTGTGTTGTTTTTGAGCACCCCTCACTAAGCCTAGTGTGCTTACGCTCTCTTTGTCCATCAATGCAGATAATTAAAGATTTGGAGGCAATGAGGAAGCAAGGGATCGCCAAAGACTTGATACTAAGATTATGTTTTGAACTAGACTATAAGTAATAAGGGCAATAGGGTTTCCGTTGTTGTTTTGGGAGGTGTTTTGTTAAACTCCCTGTTTGAGCAATGTTGTTTTGCTGCTCTTGGTTTGTAATTGGCCATTATGGATTGTTTGTGGTGTTGGTTTAAGATTTGATGCTTTGCTTGGCTTGATTTCTAGGAAACATGCATCTAGATTTACATTTGAAGTATGATGCCGTGAAAGGTTAATGTATCTGTGATGTTTTGTTGAGATTTGTCTCTTGAATGTGTTGGATTCATGTTAGAAGCATGTTAGGGTGTTTTGGTATGTTTGAAAGCATGTTAAACCAGCAAAAAAGGACATTTCATATCCAGGCGTATCAGTACGCGTGTCACTATTTCGGTATGGGCAAGCCATTCCAAGCTTAGCATATTGGAACACGGGCAAGTGTTTTGGTACGGTTAAGCCTTTTAGGGCATAGCATTTCTGTACGCAAGGAACTGTTTCGGTACAAGGTATGTGCATTTGGCAGGGCATATCGGTACTCGAGGGCGTATCAAAACAAGATTTGGCTACTAGAATTTAGGGTTTTTGAAATAGCAATACCGTACTGATACGCGTGTAAGTGTAACGATACGACTACCGCTAGTTCAGTTATTTGGATGTTTTGAAGTTCTATTTTCTTACGATTTAGTCCCTGATTGTTGTGGATGCAATTGAATGAGTATGGATATTTGTATTGAGCTAATTTTTGGCACATATGCTTAAAATCGGATTAATAATTGCAATTTGGTTCTTAAATTGCAATTTTACCCTATTGGATGTCGATTCGATGCCCGATAGAGTTGAGTATTCACATGTGGTCAGCATGAGCACATAGGATAATAATTTGCATCTAGATAAGATAAAAGGGAAAAAAATGGTCGTGTTTTGAGTTTCTTCTTCACGGTTTACCTCGGTAAACCTATTGTAGCTCGCTCGGTTCAATCTTGAGACTAGGCCAGGTCGAGGGGGTTACATTTGGTGGTATCAAAGACAGGTTTGCGATAATTGGGAGTTGGTATGGTTGTTGTAATGTTGTTGTGAGTTGTAATGTGTTGTTTCCTATGCACGGTGGTTGTGATATGCACGTTGGTTGCTTTATGCTATATTGGGGGAAATTTGGGAAACCCATTGCCTTATTATTATAGTCTAAAATGTTTTGGTTTTGAAATGGAAGTCTTGGGTCTTTGCTTAAGCTGGCCTGATTGTTTTGTTTTTGGTAAAATATCATGCCTTAGATATATTTTTAGCACGATGAAACCAATGAGAGAGTTGCGATTTGGTACGATTGTTGTTGCCATTGGGCAGGGAACTGAGGAGGATGCCGTACCTCCTGAAGGGTTGCCGTTGTCCCCACCTAATCCACCTACGGGAGTGGAGCAAGTACCACCTGTGCTAGCTAGGTTAGGGATGGGTGACGTGGCACTGTTGATTCAGGCCATGACCGGTGTGTTTTAGGTAGCAGTTACGGGTGTTCATGTACCGACACTAGTGGTTGGGCAGACAGGTTTGCCGTTGGAGCTTCTTTGTAGTCTGGGATTGGTTGGCCAGTACAGAGAGGATACTAGATGTAACCCCCTCGACCCGGCCTAGTCGCAAGATCGAACCGAAACTCATAATGCCGTACCTTGTACGAAAGGCAGTCTTTGGCACATCCACATCCTTCACTTTCATCTGATAGTACCCAGACCTCAAATCTATCTTAGAGAACACCGAAGCACCCCTAAACTGATCAAACAAATCATCAATCCACGGTAAGGGATATTTATTATTAATCGTCAACTTATTCAGTTGTCGATAATCGATGCACATCCTCATCGTGGCATCCTTCTTCATAATAACACCGGTGCACCCCAAGGTGAGACACTAGGTCTAATGAAACCTCGATCAAGCAGCTCTTGCAACTAAGTCTTCAACTCCTTCAATTCCTTAGGTGCCATGCGATAAGGCGCAATAGGCACCGGAGCCGTATCAACATATGTCTCAATTTTAAACTCTACCTCCCTATCCGACGATAACCCTGGCAACTCTTCAGGAAAAACTTTCGAAAAATCACAAACTATACGGATGTCCTGAACACGTACATCCTTAGATCAAGGATTCATAACATAAGCCAAATACGCCTGACATCCGAGTTTCAACATTCGACTACTTCTAAAGCTGAAACAACACTGGCCAGGAACTTTGCATTCTTGCCAACTACCATAACTTCATAATCATTAGCAAGAAGCAAGGATATCCATTTGGTTTCAAAATCCACAATCGCCCTATTCTCGGATACCAATCCATCCCTAAAATTACATCAAAATCATGGAATGACAACTCCATCAAATCCACGGAAAACATATGATCTTGCACCATTAAAGGAATCCTTCGATATAACTTCCTAACCACAACCGTTTCGCCCAAAGAACTGGTTACTCGAACACCAACATTCAAAATCTCAACAGGTAATCAAGTAATTGTGCATGCTCACTCAGAATGTATGAATAGGCGGAAACAGAATTAACCAATGAAAACAACGACAAAGATTACAAAGTAAAGGTACCTGCAATCACATCGGTATCGTTGCATCCCTCACGATGCGTATACACCCTCGCGGGACCTCCACCCTCTGGCTGGATAGCAACAGTGTGTGCCACAATCCTACACCCACCATCTCTCGGCTGGAAATGTCCTCGTCCACGCCCTCAACCTCTCGGGGCAACCACAGCAGGTGTAAGAGCCTGTGCACCTCTAGCTAACATAGGGAAATCACGCCTCACATGATCAGTCGACCCACAACTCCAACAAGCATTAGCTACAACCGGTGCAGGAGCTGGACCAACTCGTCTTGCCTGTGGACAGTCGCGTCTAACATGGTCTCGAGTTGTTGTTATCCGATCCTATCCCTCCATTGATGGTGTAGCTGGGTCCAAGTTGCCGATATTGAATTTTTCTCTACTGTTGATGGTGTTGTAAGGTTTCAGTTGCTGTTATTCGATTTTGCTTCTTCTTTGATGGTGCAGTAGAGTCTAAGTTGTTGTTATCCAATCCTATCCCTTTGTCGAGGGTGAGACTAGGTCTAAGTTGTTGTTCAATGCTACTCTGCCGTTGCTGGTGTAGTAAGGTTTGAGTTGCTGTTATTTGATTCTACTTCTCCGTTGATGGCGTGCTAAAATCAAGTTGTTGTCATTCAATCTTGTCCCTCCGTTAATGGAGTGGATGCATTCCAAGATGTTATTCAATCCAGTTCCTCTGTTGATGGAGTGACTGGACCCAAAATGCTATTCTTCGATCCTGCCTCTTCGTCAGGTGTTGTAACTGGGCCAAATCTACTCTTTTAGATCCTACCTATTTGTCGATGTTGCAGTTGGATCAACCTTACTGACTTCAGACCTTGCCTCTTCGTCGTGTGTTGTAGCTTGGTCAAATCTAACTTTCGGTTCTACCCCTTTATCGGGTGTTGTAGCTTGGTCAAATCTAACTTTCGGTTCTGCTTATTCGTTAGTGTTGTAGCTGGATCAACCTACTGACTTTAGACCTTGCCTCTTCGTCAGGTGTTGTAGCTTGGTAAAATCAAACTTTCGATTATGCCTCTTTGTAGGTGTTGTAGCTGAACCAAAATGACAAACTTTCAGCCTTGCCTCTTCGTCGAGTGTTGTAACCAGACCAAATTTACTGACTTCTATTCTTGCCTCTTCATCAGGTGTTGTAGCTGGATCAACCCTATTGACTTCAGGACTTGCCTCTTCGTCAGGTGTTGTAGCTTGGTTGAACTATACTATTCTTTGGTCCTGCCTCTTTGTCGGGTGTTGTAGCTGGGCCAAATCAACTCTTTCAGATCCTGTCTCTTTATCAGAGTTGTAGCTGGGTCAGAAATAAGAATCTTCATCTTTCAATCCTATCTCTTCGTTAGTGTGGCGGTTGGATCAAAGCTATTTTGGCAAGTCTGACAAAAATATTGGCGCAACGTGTTTAAACATGAAAAAGTTTAATATAATGGATAATTCAAGTGTCCATCGAAAATCGATTTTTACGAATGGTCAAAGAAAAATAAATCCCTTGGAAAAATCCAATGTCTTGATTGGTGTAAATTGATTGTACCCAGGGGAAATGTACAGCTAGCCCGGAGCAAACGGCTACCAGTAAAGGCGACTCAAAATCGTTGATCCCTGTGCTTTTGGGAAAAATGCAAAAGAAATCTATCTGTATATATTTTTGAATCTAATGTTCAAACCTTCATCATTCAATCCTGCCTCTTCGTTAGTGTTGCAGCTGGATCAAATGTCAGAACCTTTATCCTTCGATCCTATCTTTTCATCAGTGCTGCAACTAGATCAAGTTTTGCAGACCTTGCCTTTTCGTTAGTGTTGTAGCTAGGTCAAATTTTCTCCAGGTATTACATCACCATCAGTCGTAGAAAACTGAACTCATTTTTTTTCCCAACGGATCCTTCTGTTTGAAGATTTTGTCTCTTCAATTTTGAAGATTTTGCTTACAAAAGCGGAAAAGAAGATCAAGTAAAGCCAAGAAGAAACGGTGGCTAGAGAAACGAACCTTGACCAACCGAACAAAAATGATTACTCTTTTTTCTTTTCTCTATTCCTTTACACAGCAATGAACAAACATGAGCAGCTATCTGTAGACTCTCTAAGTGAGTGCTGGAAAAAGGTGCAGAAAATATGTATTGGAAAAGTATAGAACAGTTCCAAGATGAGTCTTTTGCGTGCAAGTATACACGATCTACAAGTAATACAATAGTTAAGCTGAGTATCGATCCCATAGAGATTGACTTGGAATCCAATTGTCTTTGATTATTACTTGCCTTGAGAAAAAGTTGTTTGTTTTAAAGTGATTTTGGAAATAATTGAAATAAATGAAAATAAAATAAAGTAAGACGTTGGCAAGGAAGGTGCTTTAATGAATGATGAGCGTTGGCAGGGAATGCCTGGTTTTCACGCTATTCATGTCGTGCCAGGCTTCAATAACAACCTGTCTTGGCATTGTTTGCCGAGCAGATTCAAAATTAGCAGAGCCTCTCTTGATTGTCATTGTCCTAAATTGATCATGTAAAAACCCCTATATCTCTATAGTGCATGCTTTTAAATAAACCAATTTGATTAAGATCCAATCTATACTCCTAAGGGGTACATTTCACTCCTAAAGTAAGTTCATCTACTTGAACGACTTCTCTCGAAGCTTCTCTCCTCAGTACTCAACAACTTAATCATTGCCACCCCAAGTCTGTTAAGATATTGAGGAGCAATAGGCCAACAGTGTCAGCTCTCGCTTGGCATAATATTTAGAAAACATTAAAGTATGCCGAAGGCCAAGTTGGTCGAACTACCATTCCAAGGTGTAGCTGGTTGTCAATTGCCTTGCATTCTAACTCCTCACTCTGATCGTTTATCAATGCATTCCCAAAGTCCTCCTTGGTTGGTGTTTAAACAGGCGTGCAAGGAAGGGATAAGATAAGCTCCTCATTTAAATTTTAAATGCTGAATGGATAAGAGATAATTATCTTATCTAAATTTGAATGAGAGCGATCAGGCTAAAGCTGATGTCATACTACCGACGTTGCCTTGGCAAGAATCTGCCAACTAATCTTGGCACCATCTTATCCGCTACTTTTTCGGAGATTGATCCAATTACTATCTTTTCGAAGCCTGATCTTATCCTATTTTTGGGGGTACAACAGCTTCTTGGCATGGCATCAAGTTCACTTCTCTGCCAACCGGTGCTTGGCATTGTCTGGTCGATCTGTGCCAACAACACTCGGTATTCTCTCTGGCATTCCTTCATGTGTTGCTTTCATAGGCTAAATACTATGCCAAACCTGCAAAATTGCCAACAAAACAACCCTTCACACTGGCCTAGATAGAATTCTAAACTCCTTATGCAAATGCATGGTTTTAACATCCTAATGCAACTAAATGCACCTAAAAATAAGCAAAAGCATTGTAAGATTGGCATTAAAAACAGTACTTTTGGAGAGGTAACACTATCATAACCCATTTTTGTCTGGGCATTTGAGCCTAATTATAAATACAAATCCATACCAGAAACCCATTTACCCAATCACTACCCATCACATTGACTCAATACCCCAAATACCCTAACCCAATTAGTTAACCTAAACCTAACCAAAAAAGCCTAGCCCCCTAATAGTTTGCCAACCGCCGCCCTTGTCCCTTAGCCTTCCCCGCGCGTGGCCGCCACACGCAGTGGCTTAATGCCCTGTGGCCGCCATGCACGCCTTCCTCACTGCCCAAGTCGCTTGACATCCCTAGCCACTGCCCAAAGCCACCACTCAAATCTGCACAAGCAAAAAGTGGAAATGATTAGATCTGGGAAAATCAAAATAAATAGAACAAGTTATACTTTTATATTTTAAATCTGGGTTATAAAAACCCCACTAAAACTCTGTTGTAGGAGGATTTTTTAGATCGAAAAAAATATAAAAAAGAGAATTTCAAAATAAAACAATTCATTACATCATCATCTTCATCCGAGTTCGAAACGAAAAGAAAACGAAATAAAAAGGTAAAAAAGGAAATCTTTTAAAAGCTTTTCGGGTTTTTTAGGATCTAGGGAGATTGGAGGCTTATTATCGAAAATAAATCAAAGATTTGGGTTCAGGAGGCTTACCCGAGAAAACCATGGATGTCGGTAGCCATCGTCAGTGAGCGGCGATTTGCGACGACAAGCCAGGCGCCAACAAAGGCCGGCGACCAAGCAGATGAGAGAGTAGAGAGAAAGTTTTGATTTTTTTATTATCAATGCATAAAATGATTTTTAGGTAAAAATTGGCTATTTGAAGGCTAATCAAAACGGTGTCGTTATGGTGCTCTCGACCCGCGTTCAAACTCGACTCGGCCTTGGGGGATCCGCACATTTCCAACTAATGAGGAAATTGGGCTTTCGACCATTCCGCCTTTGTTTCCTTTATATTTTTTCTTTTTAATTTATGTCTCGTTGCAATTTCGTCCTTTTTCTGTTCTTTTCAAGTTTTTTTTTTAATTTAGTCACTTTTTATTATAATGTTCATATTCATATTACTCTTACGTATATATATTTTAATAGGTATATAGTAGTATTTATATAATATATATATATTTATGATAAATATATAGTACATCACATGTATAGATTATTATAATATATATTTATATGTATATGTATATATATGTACTATATTTACGTATATATAATATATATAATATACATAGCATATTATTATTATGTGTATTTAATATGCGTATAGTATTATATGATATAAAGTGTATTTATATGTATATATATATATCTAATATGTATATATATAATATTTATATGATATGTATAATACATATATATGTATGTAGTATATCATATATTATATAGTATTTTCCATTTATTTATATTTATACCTCATATTGATATTATTTATATTAACTCTTATATTATACGCACAAATACTGCATATATTTTTAGCCTTATTGTTCCGGTATTTCTATTGGGAGTGTTATCCCGGTCTCTAGGTGTCATCTCCTCTGAATGCCGTAGATACCAAGGCAAATTTTGATTTGTTGTACCCGTGTTTTTTTAATATTTATATTATTTATTTATTGTTGCATTTTTTTACTATTCATACATATAATTGATGCATATAGTTTTAGGCTTCATTAATCTGAGGTTTCTATTGGGTGTGTCTTCCCGATATTCGAGTGTCATCTCCTTTGAACGTCTTGAATATCAGGGCGGATTTTTAACTGTCACGCATACGTGCATTGCAAAATTAAATTTTAAATTAAGTTGAATATTTATTTTCCTTAATAAATATAATGCGAACTTTTAGGTACTAATTTTGGGCGTAGTGGGGGTGCTAATCATTCCCCACTCGTAACCAACTACCGAACCCATTTCTTCACGTCTCAAAATTATTCATAGCATCGATTCAATGATAAGTTCACAAAATGCAATCGAAACATGAATAATTCATATGCCACCATCTAGGAGTTTATCAAAAAAACTTGCTCCTTGCGTTAAGAGTGACTTGCAGCCTTTAGATACGATTCCCAGCCGTTTATGAGGACTTAAGATCTGGAATTCATGCAAAAAGACATGGTAAGCTCATAAGCTTAGTGAGGTAGTTTCCTTAATTTCGATAAATAACATATATAACTGATTTCATATGATTTATATGTACAAAACTAAAAGTGACATCAAATGGTCATAAATCTTGTGATAACATGCATTTCTATACGAATCCATGAAATGTCATGCTAACAAATAGCAAATCATGTTCTTATATTTTTTTATATAGATAAATCATGAATAATAGTTTTAGTTCATGTTTATCCTTGGATCACGGTGACCAATGGACACACAAATTCCCAACCAACATCGCTTAGTCATGAGTGGTCAATCCACTACAAAAAACTTACCTATTCCGACGGACGTAAACTGTCAGTAAAAGGAGTATATACCGATGGAAAATAAACTGCCAGTAAATGTTCTTGCTTTTACCGACGAATATATTTTCTATCGGTAAAAACTATAGCTATACCAACGGATGACAAAAAACTGTCGCTAAGAATTGTATCTATGCCGATGATTTAGGTAAACCGTCTATAAAAACTACATCGATACCGACGAACCATATTATCCGTCAGTATAGGTGAACCGTATACTGACGACTTTTTGTGTGTATTGGTATAGATGTCATCTTTATCGAGGGTTTACCTAAACCATTGGTTTAGATATAGTTTTTACCGACGAAAATATTTACCGTCAGTATAGATTGCTTATATTGATCCGTTGCCTAAAGCAAGGGATCGATCCCATAAAGGGAGGGATCGATCTTTAAATTGACAGTAAGCTTTTCCTTTTCACGATGGCTTAACACCAAAATAAGTGTCCAAACTATCCCATTTTCCCCTTTTAGGTGCCTAAACTATTTTTGTCCCTTTTAGGTGCCTAACGTTTCATTCCATAACCATTTTAAGGTCTTACTCTAACTTTCGTTAAAAAATGTGGTACCCAATGAGAACAAGACATGTGCCAACATTTTTAATTTCCTTTTTATTTCTTTAAAAATACACAAAATTAAAAATAAAAAATTTTAATCCATTAACCTTACCTTTTTATCGTCCAATCTCAAGAAACGACTCACAGATAATCCTAACTCCTAATTTTCCTTTTACTTGTCTTCTGCTGCAGGCTTTTCACCACTCTTCTCACTAATAATTAATTTAGGGTTTTCCATTCTTCTCTTAACCTTCAACTAGTAATACCCTGATCACAAATCAATCTTAGAGAATATCGCTTCCCAGCAAAACTGATCGAACAAGTCATCAATCTTCGGCAAAAAGATACTTGTTCTTCATCGTTAGCTTAATCAACTGCCGGTAATCAATGCACATTCCTTCTTTTTCACAAAGATAACCAGAGCACCCCAAGGTGAAACACTCAGTCAGATAAACCCATGATCCAACAACTCCTGAAGCTATGACTTCAACTCCTTCAATTCCTTTGGTGCCATCCTATAAGGAGAATTGGACGCCGGCACCGTACCGCGTACGTCTCGATACCGAATTCTATCACTCTATCCGGCGATAAACCCGGTAACTCTTCAAGAAAAACCTCCAGAAAAACACAAACAGTTCGAATGTCCTGGACCTGAACACCATTAACTTCAGGATTCATTACGATAGCCAAATAAGCTTATCAACCTCCTTGCATCATCCTTTCCGCTTGAGTAGCTGATACAACATTGGACAAGAATTTTACATTCTCACCAACCACCATAACTTCATAATCATCGGGTAACATCAAAGAAATCCTTTTGGACTCACAATCCATAACCACATTGTGCTCGCTCAACCAATCTATACCCAAAATAACATCAAAACCATGGAATGGAAACTCCATCAGATCTGCGGCAAACTCATGACCTTGCACAACCAAAGGACACCGTCTATACAATCTTCTAGTAGTAACCGTCTCACCAAAAGGAACTAGTTACTAACATTCCAACATCAAGGATCTTAATAGGAACATTCAACAAAGATGAATGTTCACTCAAGATATAAGAATGAGTAAACCCCGAATCAATCAAAGATGAAAATGACAAGGATTGCAAAGTAAAGATACCTGCAATCACATCCATGTCATTACGACCCTCACGATGAGCATAGATCCGAGCTGGTCCACCATTCTCCGGTTGCACTACAGTAGCATGAGCTACAACTCTCTAACCATCCTCACGCATTTGAAAATTACCCCTGCCACGGCTTGACCCTAGCAGGTGCAACAACATGAATTGGTGCATCCTTCACAGCACAAGGACAATCACGCTTTAGGTGATCAGAAGATCCACAAATCCAACAAACTCCAGCATTACCCCAGTACGTACCCGTGTGACACCTACCACATCGCTCACACTCCGCAATAACACGAGCTCCCTCGGCACCCTGGCCAACACCTCCACTACGCCTATGATTCGGCTTATGCCTCTTGTCCTGAAACCTCCTATTCTACCTCCCAGAATTGCTAGAGTCAGCCACTCTCTTACCCAAGCTTACACTCAGAGCTTGAACTGATGTACCCAGGAATTGCTCAATATCCTTGGCCCGGTTGACCAACACATCAAAATCCATATAATCTGCAGCTAGGAGATACATCTTAATGTCTTTTACAAGACCGTAGCATAACCTATCACATCTCTGTTAATCATCGGGAACCAACTTCGGGGCATACTGACTCAGACGAATGAACTTGACCTCATACTCAACAACAAACATGCCACCTTTCGATAGCGACATAAACTTGTGCTTCTTTGCATCCAAATACTGTTACCAAGATACTTTATCTTGAAGTCTCCTCGAAAGAACTCCCAAGTCACATCTGCCTCGGGAACACCTGCAACTATGGTCACCCACCAATGATACGTATCACCCTGCATCAGCGACACAATGCAAAGCTTCTCATTACAACCCAAATGTCAGAACCTTTATCCTTCGATCCTATCTTTTCATCAGTGTTGTAACTGGATCAAGTTTTGCAGACCTTGCCTTTTCGTTAGTGTTGTATCTAGGTTAAATTTTCTCCAGGTATTGCATCATCATCAGAGTCGTAGAAAACTGAACTCATTTTTCTTCCCAATGGATCATTCTGTTTGAAGATTTTGTCTCTTCAATTTTGAAGATTTTGTTTACAAAAGCGGCAAAGAAGATCAAGTAAAGCCAAGAAGAAGCGGTGGCTAGAGAAAGGAACCTTGACCAACCGAACAAAAATGATTACTCTTTTTTCTTTTCTCTATTCCTATAACATAGCAATGAACAATCATAAGCAACTATCTATAGGCTCTCTAAGTGAATGCTGGCAAAAGGTGCAGAAAATATGTATTGGAAAAGTATAGAACATTGCCAAGATGAGTCTTTCGCATGAAAGTATACACGGTATGCAAGTAATACAACAGTTAAGCTGAGTATCGATCCCACAGAGATTGACTTGGAATCCAATTGTCTTTGATTGTTACTTGCCTTGAGAAAAAGTTGTTTGTTTTGAAGTGGTTTCAGAAATAATTGAAATAAAATAAAATAAATAAAAATAAAATAAAGTAAGATGTTAGCAAGGAATGTGCTTTAATGAATGATGAGCGTTGGCAGGGAATGCCTAGTTTTTACGCTATTCATGTCGTGCCAACCTTCAATAACAACCTGTCTTGGCATTGTTTGTCGAGCAGATTCAAAATTAGCAAAGCCTCTTTTGATGGTCATTGTCCTAAATTGATCATGTAAAAACCCCTATATCTTTATAGTGCATGCTTTTCAATAAACCAATTTGATTAAGATCCAATCTATACTCCTAAGGGGTAGATTTCACTCCCGAAGTAAGTTCATCTACTTGAACGACTTCTCTTGAAGCTTCTCTCCTCAGTACTCAACAACTTAATCATTGGCACCCCAAGTCTGTTAATATATTGAGGAGCAATAGTCCAACAGTGTCATCTCTCGCTTGGCATAGTATTTAGAAAACATTAAAGTATGCCGAAGGCCAAGCTGGTTGAACCACACTTCCAAGGTGCACCCGGTTGTCAATCACCTTGCACTCCAACTCCTCAATCCGATCGTCTATCAATGCATTACCAAAGTCCTCATTGGTTGGTGTTTAAGTATGCGTGCAAGGAAGGGATATGATAAGCTCCTCATTTGAATTTTAAATGCTGAAGGGATAAGTGATAATTATCATATCTAAATTTGAATGAGAGCGGATCAGGCTAAAGTTGATGTCATACTGCCGACATTGCCTTGGCATCCAAGCTTGACATGAATCTGGCAACTAATCTTGGCACCATCTTATCCTCTATTTTTTTAGAGATTGATCCAATTGTTATCTTTTTGGAGCCTGATCTTATCCTATTTTTGGGGGTCCAACAGCTTCTTGGCATGGCATCAAGTTCACTTCTCTGCCAACCGGTGCTTGGCATTGTCTGGTCGATTTGTGCCAACAACACTCGACATTCTCTCTGGCATTCCTTCATTTGTTGCTTTTTTGGGCCAAATACAATGTCAAACCTGCAAAATTGCCAACAAAACAACCCTTCACACTGGCATAGACAGAATTCTAAACTCCTTATGCAAATGCATGGTTTTAACATCCTAATGCAACTAAATGCACCTAAAAACAAGCAAAAGCATTGTAAGATTGACATTAAAAATAGTACTTTTGGAGAGGTAACACTATCATAACCCATTTTTGTTCGGGCCTTTGAGCCCAATTATAAATACAAATCCATACCAGAAACCCATTTACCTAACCACTACCCATCAAATTGACTCAATACCCCAAATACCCTAACCCAATTAGTTAACCTAAACCTAAACAAAAAAGCCTAGCCCTCCTAATAGTTTGCCAGCCGCCGCCCTTATCCCTTAGCCTTCTCCGCGTGTGGTTGCCACACGCAGCGTCTTAATGCCCTGTGGTCGCCATGCACGCCTTATTCATCGCCCAAGTAGCTTAACATCCCTAGCCACTGCCCAAAGCCGCCACTCGAATATGCACAAGCAAAAAGTGGAAATTATTAGATATGGGAAAATCAAAATAAATATGACAAGTTGTAATTTGTATACTTTAAATATGGGTTATAAAAACCCCACTAAAACTCTGTTGTATGAGGATTTTTAGATCAAAAAAATATAAAAGAAGAGAGTTTCAAAATAAAAAAAATCATAATATCATCATCTTCATCCGAGTTCGATTCGAAAACAACAACAAAAGAAAAAAATAAAAAGGTAAAAAAGGAAATCTTTTAAAAGCTTTACGGGTTTTTCAGGATCTAGGGAGATTGGATGGTTATTATCAAAAATAAATCAAAGATTTGGGTTCAGGAGGCTTAGCCGAGAAAACCATGGATGTCGGTAGCCATCGTCAATGAGCGGCGATTTGCGACGGCAAGCTAGGATCCAACCAAGACCGGTGACCAAGCGGTTGAGAGAGTAGATAGAAAGTTTTGATTTTTTTGCTATCAATGCATAAAATGATTTTTAGGTAAAAAATGGCTATTTGAAGGCCAATAAAAATGATGCCGTTATGGTGCTCTTGACCCACGTTCAAACCCGACTCGGCCTTGGGGGATCCGCGCATTTCCAGCTGATGAGGAAATTGGGCTTTCGTCCATTCCGCCTTTGTTTCCTTTATATTTTTTCTTTTTAATTTACGTCTCGTTCTAATTTCGTCCCTTTTATGTTCTTTTCAAGTTTTTTTTTTAATTTAGTCACTTTTTATTATAATGTTCATACTCGTATTACTCTTACGTATATATATTTTAATAGGTATATAGTAGTATTTATATAACATTTTTATATATTTATGATAAATATATAGTACATCACATGTATAGATTATTATAATATATATTTGTATGTATATGTATATATGTAGTATATTTACGTATATATAATATATATATATAATATACATAGCATATTATTATTATTATGTGTATTTAATATGCGTATAGTATTATATGATATAAAGTGTATTTATATGTATATATATATATCTAATATGTATATATATAATATTTATATGATATGTATAATACATATATATGTATGTAGTATATCATATATTATATAGTATTTTCCATTTATTTGTATTTATACCTCATATTGATATTATTTATATTAACTCTTATATTATACGCACAAATACTGCATATATTTTTAGCCTTATTGTTCCGGTATTTCTATTGGGAGTGTCATCTCGGTCTCTAGGTGTCTTCTCCTCTGAATGCCGTAGATACCAAGGCAAATTTTGATTTGTTGTACCTGTGTTTTTTTAATATTTATATTATTTATTTATTGTTGCATTTTTTTACTATTCATACATATAATTGATGCATATAGTTTTAGTCTTCATTATTCTGATGTTTCTATTGGGAGTGTCATCCCGATATTCGAGTGTCATCTCCTTTGAACGTCTTGAATATCACGGCGGATTTTTAACTGTCACGCATACATGCATTTCAAAATTAAATTTTAAATTAAGTTGAATATTTGTTTTTCTTAATAAATATAATGCGAACTTTTAGGTACCAATTTCGGGCGTAGTGGGGGTGCTTAATCATTCCCCACTCGTAACCAACTACCGAACCCATCTCTGGTTTACTTTTTGATGTCCGGTCTATCTTATCCAAGTGACCAGTGGAGACTTTATTTTTTCTATTTTTTACGATTTTAGATACACGAGCTTTCCCATCTAAAAAACAAGTTTCTCGAAGAAACCCCATATCCGCTGGTCACTACAATACCATATATTTATTACCACGTTATGAACATGCCTAGATCACTATGTTTTGGTCCATATGATCATTTTCCTTTATAAATCATTTATTCTTGTGCATGCATTCAACTCATGCCTTAATTAATCATGACCCCATTTCTTAACGTCTCAAAATTATTCATAGCATTGATTCAATGATAAGTTCACAAAATGCAATCTAAAAATGAATAATTCGTATGCCACCATCTAGGAGTTTATCACAAAACTTGCTCATTACGTTAAGAGTGACTTGCAGCCTCTAGATACGCTTCCCAGCCGTTTGTGAGGACTTAAGACCTAGAATTCATGCAAAAAGACATGGTAAGCTCATAAGCTTAGTGAGGTAGTTTCCTTAATTTCGATAAATAACATATATAACTGATTTCATAGGATTTATATGTACAAAACTAAAAGTGACATCAAATGGTCATAAATCTTGTGATAACATTCATTTCTATATGAATCCGTGAAATGTCATTCTAACAAATAGCAAATCATGTTCGTATATTTTTTATATAGATAAATCATGAATAATAGTTTTAGTTCATGTTTATCCTTGGATCACGGTAACCAATGGATACACAAATTCCCAACCAACATCGCCTAGTCACGAGTGGTCAATCCACTACAAAAAACTTACCTATACCGACGGTGGGCTATACCGACGGACGTAAACTATCAGTAAAAAGAGTATATACCGATGGAAAATAAACTGTCGATAAATGTTCTTGCTTTTATCGACGGATATATTTTCTATGGTTAAAAACTATAGCTATACCGATGGTTGACAAAAAACTGTCGCTAAAAATTGTATCTATGCCGACGATTTAGGTAAAACGTCTATAAAAAATACATCTATACCGGCGAACCATATTATCCGTCGGTATAGGTGAACCGTATACCGATAGCTTTTTGTGTGTGTTGGTATAGATGTCATTTTTACTGACAGTTTACCTAAACCGTCGGTTTAGATACAGTTTTTACCGATGAAAATATTTACCGTCAGTATAGATTCCTTATATTGATCCGTTGCCTAAAGCAAGGGATCGATCCCATAAAGGGAGGGATCGATCCTTAAATTGACAGTAAGCTTTTCCTTTTCACAATGGCTTAACACCAAAATAAGTGTCCAAACTATCCCATTTTCCCCTTTTAGGTGCCTAAACTATTTTTGTCCCTTTTAGGTGCCTAACGTTTCATTCCATAACCATTTTAAGGTCTTACTCTAACTTCCGTTAAAAAAATGCGGTACCCAATGAGAACAAGACATGTGCCAACATTTTTAATTTCCTTTCTATTTCTTTAAAAATACACAAAATATAAAATAAAAATTTTAATCCATTAACTTTTCATTTTTATCATCCGATCTCAAGAAACGACTCACAGATAATCCTAACTCCTCATTTTCCTTTTACTCGTCTTCTGTTGCAGGCTTTTCACCACTCTTCTCACTATTAATTAATTTAGGGTTTTCCATTCATCTCTTAACCAAGCGGAGAAACCATTTTGTTAAATGTTGAAATAACTAAACTTTGATTATTTGTGATCACAATATGTTATTATATTTTGTTGTTAATGGCATTTTCTCATTTTGCTTCTTTGAACCTATTACCATTTCATTTTATGCTCTTTTAACATCAAACCATTTTATTTTATGCTCTGTTAATACTAATTCATTCATAATAAAAATGCTCTGTTAACTCATTTTATGCTCTATTAACAGATTACAAAGACTTACACCAGTGTATATTCAGCCTAGCAACCAGTAACAAATTAAAAAGACTTACACCAGTGTAAGTCTTTGTAATCTATTAGTAGGCAGGACCCCAAGCGCATAGGATTCATGCCCATGCAATCTGTTACAACGCACAATGAATCGGATGCCTTCTCCATTTCCACAAGGCCATTTCATGGGCATGAATCCTATGCACTCGGGGTCCTTGCTTACTAACAGATTACAAAGACTTACACCGGTGTAAAACTTTGTAATTTGCACCAGGCTCTTCAGCACTCTTCTCACTGATAGTTAATTTAGGGTTTGTCATTCATCTCTTAACCAAGTGGAGAAACCATTTTGTTAAAGGTTGAAAATACCTAAACTTTGATTATTTGTGATCACAATATGTTATTATATTTTGTTGTTAATGGTATTTTCTCATTTTGCTTCTTTGAACCTGTTACCATTTTATTTTATGCTCTTTTAACATCAAACTATTTTATTTTATACTCTGTTAATACTAATCCATTCATAATAAAAATGCTCCGTTAACTCAATTTATGCTCCATTAACAGATTACAAAGACTTACACCAATGTATATTCAACCTAGCAACCAGTAACAGATTACAAAGACTTACACCAGTATAAGTCTTTGTAATCTATTAGTAGGCAAGGACCCCAAGTGTATAGGATTCATGCGCATGTAATCTGTTACAACGCACAATAAATCGGATGCCTTCTCCATTGCCACAAGGCAATTTCATGTGTATGAATCCTATGCACTCGGGGTCCTTGCCTACTAATAGATTACAAAGACTTACACCGGTGTAAGTCTTTGTAATCTGTGACCTAGTGGTGGTGGCACTTCAGTCTGATTTGGGAAAACCTCCATTGGTAAGGCTAATGGATTAATTTTTTTATTTTTAATTTTGTATATTTTTAAAGAAATAAAAAGGAAATTAAAAATGTTGACACATGTCTTGTTTTCATTGGGTACCGCATTTTTTTAATGGAAGTTAGAGTAAGACCTTAAAATGGTTACGAAATAAAACGTTAGGCACCTAAAACGGGCAAAAAATAGTTTAGTCACCTAAAAGGGGAAAATGGCTACACTGCTTCCTTATATACTAAAACACATGCCACTTTTAGTTTTTAAACACCTCCTGCCCTAAGCACCCCAAAATCCCCCTCTTCAAATCTTACCCAAAAATCTTCATCTCCAACTAATTTTGAAGGATTGAAAGTAATTTTCTTCGATTTTCATAACAAAATTGAAATCTCCTCTTCTTTTCACTCTTGGATTCTTCAAAATCAAATCCTTGTTAAGTTCTATAAATCCTAACTCTTTAAATCCAAATTTTTTGTTAAATGTTGGGTTGTTGGATTATATTATTATGTTAGACAACTTACAAATTGTTATAAATGCTGGGTTGTTGGATGATATTAGGATGTTAGAGAACTTATAAATTGTTATAAATCTTTTTTTCTTGCATGAAGCTTTACCTAAAACCTTTTATTGTCAAAGCTCTTCATTTTAGTTCTACATTCACAAGGTGTTCGACAAAATTCCTCAATCATTTTTTCCCGTTTAAATTATGCTCAAAACTATATTCTAAGCTTAAAGTGTGGTTCAAAAATACTTTGTAACTTATCATTGATGGATAATACGTAGATCAATCTTAGATCAAGGGCAAGTGTAGAATACATCAAATGGGTTACTAGTTTTTTAAACATTGCCTTTAAGAGATCTGAAAATGGAAAAATTGGTGTCCTTGTGTGAATTATGTAAACACTTATAGAGTATCTAGGAGGGATTCATTTGATCACTTATATGTGATGGCTTTCTTAAGGGTTATGTTCGTTGGATTTTTCATGGGGAGCGATGTGATGGATCTACGTCACAAATTCAAACTAATGTAGAAGAAAAAGAGTTTGAACACGACATTCATAACCTTATGCATGATATGATGGCAGAGCGAGTTATGAATAATAATGAACGTAACAATCCTTCGGTATATGCAAGTGAAAGGCTTGGGGATCATAATCATAGACTTCAAGGAGACAAGTTTTATGATTTACTCAAAGATGCAGAGGTGCCACTTTACCCAAATTGCAAAAAAAATTCAAAGTTGTCCTTTATCATTTCTATGTTCCACATTAAATGTTTGAATGGGTGGACAAATAAGTCTTTCAATTCCTTATTGGAGGTGTTAAAACTTGCATTGTTGGATGATAATACTTTACCAGGGTCTTGTCATGAAATGAAAAAGATCATTAGTGAATTGGGTTTAGGATATGAAAAGATTTATGCTTGCCCAAATAACTGCATGTTGTTTTGGAAAGAAAATGAAAATGGAGAGATATGTTTGAAATATGGAGCCTCCCGATGGAAAGGAACCTCAAATGGTGTTGAAGATGAAGATGTTAACACTTCTTAAAAAAATGAAACAAGCTGTAAAGATTTTGCATTGGTTTCCCCTCATTTCAAGATTGCAAAGATTATTTATGTCTTCAAATATTGCTCCTTTGATGACTTGGCATCAAGACAATCGTAAGAATGATGGACGTATGAGGCATCCCATGGATTCCTTGGCTTGGAAATCCTTTGATTTTTGGTATACTGAATTTTCTTCAGATCCTCGTAACATCCGCTTAGGATTGGCTTTAGATGGTTTTAATCTATTTAGAATTCCGAGTGTAACGTACAATGCTTGTCATGTTATCATAATACCATATAGTTTTCCACCTTGGTCATGCATGAAGCAGTCTAATTTTATATTCTCTTTGCTCATTTCTAGTCCAAAAGGTCCATGAAATAATATAGATGTGTACATGCAACCTTTAGTTGCAGAATTACTTGAGCTATGGGAAGTTGGTGTTGAAACCTTTGATGCTGCAACGAAACAAACATTTCAACTTCATGCAACACTGATGTGGACTATAAATGACTTCCCAGCATATGCCAACTTATCGGGATGGAGTACTAAAGGAGAGTATGTATGTCCTTGTTGTAGGTATAATACTTCTTCTAAGTGGTTGAAGTATAGTCAAATGTTTTGCTATATGTATCATCGTATGTGGTTAGATCCTAATCATAGGTTTCGACCTAAAAACCATTCTTTTGATGGCACTGAAGAATATAGAAGTGCTCCTTCACCACCTACAGGTAGCGATGTATTGAGACAATTGGAAGCTTTAAATGGAACCGAAGATGGACCTTGGAAGAAAAAATCCATTTTCTTTTCTTTACCATATTGGGAGCATCAACTACTGTGTCACAATCTTGATGTGATGCATATAGAGAATAACATTTGTGATAATATTCTTGGAACATTGATTGGACAAGAGGGAAAGAATAAGGACACCTATAAATCACGCCCAGACCTTGTCGAAACGGGTCTAAGGAGTGTTCTTCATCCACAAACTCGAATTGGTCGTAGCACTGTGTATTTGCCTCAAGCTTCTTATCAAATGACGACGAGTGAGAAAAATTCCTTCCTTAAATTTCTCAAGGAAATGAAAACTCCTGATGAATATTCTTCTAATGCCTTATGTTGTGTGCACCTTAAACAACAGAAACTAATTGGGCTCCAAAGCTATGACTGTTATCTCATAATGCAAGAGTTTCTTCCTATAGCCATTCGAGGAAATTTACCTGACAAGGTTTGCATAGTTCTTATTGAAGTGAGCAAGTTTTTTAAAGATCTTTTCTTTAAGGTCTTTGAAGAAACTGAAATGGATAGACTTGAGTTAAGGATTGCGTTAATTTTATGTGATCTTAAAAATATTTTTCCTCCATCCTTTTTCACAATCATGAGCACTTACTGATTCATCTCGCAAATGAAGCTAAAATTGCTGGTCAAGTCACTTATCGATGAATGTATCCAGTTGAAAGGTACAATTTAAGAATATATTTTTAGCAATAGAATTATAAAAATATTCACTAAGAAGTTTACTAATATGTAAGTTATTTATTCCAATGAAATAGGTATCTGTCAGTACTAAAGTCTTTTGTACGCAATAGAGCTCATCCAGAAGGATCTATTGCCGAAGGTTACTTATCACATGAGTGTTTGACCTTTTGCTCTCGATATTTGGAGGGTGTTGAGACTATATTCAATCGACTTGTTCGTAATAATGATGGTGAAAATCCTTGTCTTGGATCTGAAATAACAATCTTTTCTACTATTGGAAGACCATTAGGAAGGAAAAACCATCCACTTTTCATGTCAAGAAGCGTAAAAGGGTTTCAAGACTTGTGCTTGACGAACAAGGATTAGATCAAGCACATCGATATGTATTATTCAATTCAGATAAAGTATCTCCATATATAAAGTAATTTTCCTTTAATTCATTATAGATTTGACTCTACAGGGATTATAATCGTTCTATTTTTTATTTTAGAAAACAAGAACAAGAGATTAAGAGACGTAATCGAAGGAAACAGTTTTCACAATTTGAACTGCACAAGTTGCAAAGTGAAACATTTCATACATGGTTTTGCAATCATGTAAGTACTAAAAATTTAAGATGTGAAACTTATATTATATTATTTAAACAATTAGTATTGACAAAGCAAAAATATTACTTAGGTTGCACTCTTGGATCGACAAGTAGATACAAGTGTCGACGATGTAGTTAAGTGGCTTGCTCGAGGTCCAACTGAAGTTGTTAAGAGATACAATGGCTACATTATAAATGGCTTTAGGTTTCATACAACAGGAAGATAAAGAAAACTTAAAAACTCAAAATAGTGGAGTTGTTGTTACGAGTAAGACATGAAGTTATGCAACTACAAGTAACAAGCAACCAGTTGAAGGAGAAGTTAACTATTATGGGGTTTTGAGAGATATTGTTGAATTGAATTATTCAGGCTGATATAGAGTTGTATTATTTAAATTTGATTGGGTTGATATCAATAGAGGTTGTAAGAAAGATAAATTTGGTTTCACGCTTATGAATTTCTCGCATTTAATGCATAGAGGGAACAATCTAGCTGATGACCCATTTGTGTTAGCATCACAAGTTAAGAAAGTTTACTTTGTTAAGGATGAAAAATAGCCTGGTTGGCTTCTTGTCAGAATGCTAAGCTTAGAGATGTGTTCGATATGGGTGATGCGTCATCATTTGACAGAAATGAGGAACGTAGATAATTAGTTTTGGATGATTCTACCGACAATAGTGTCTCAAGTTGGATTAGAAATTATGTCAGTACTAATGGATTGGATGTCACTCCATATATGGAAAATGAAAATATAGAGGAGGATCCCATTAATGAACAAAACATAAATGACATATTTTAGAGTTATATGTTATCTTTTGTACAGTTATGTATTTTGTTTATCATGCAAGAGTTATATGTTATCTTTTGAACATCTTTGTATTTTGTTTCTCAAATACAAGAGTTATATGTTATCTTTTGTACATATTTGTATTTTGTTTCTCAAATATAAGAGTTTTTACAGTTATATCTCATCTTTAATTGGTATATGTACATACTAACAGTGGTTTGCAGGACTTTAAGCAATATGGCAAAACAAAAATGCCTTAATGTTGTTTCAATAATCAAGAATTCTGAATCATGTGCTCAAGGTCAAGAAGAACGACTAACATATGCGCAACATCATGAGCAGTCTCAAGCGCAACAATCACAACAATCTAAGGAAGTTCAAGGAGTAGGCGGAGAACAATCCCATGAATCACAATCACAACCCTCATCAAGTATGATATGATCACCTCAAATCAAAGGTTCAAATATAATTTTTTGTTTGAATGTTATTTAAAATTATACATTTTTTCGTAGAGAACATTAATCGTAAGAAACTTCGAGGAGCAACACTTATGCCGAATATTTGGGAGTAGCCTGAGGGACAACGCATTAATGTCAGTCAACAATTTATATCAACCCGTCGGTGAAGAATTAACTTGTTTATGTCGATTCATTGGAACGATGGTACCAAAGGCCGAGTTCGTGCCAATTAGTTATCTCAATTGGCGTGAGATGCCAAACAATAAGAAGGAAGAAATGTGGTCCACGATCGAGGTATGTTCCCTTTCATAACACTCATAATTCTTAATTATTGCAATATTAATGTGTGTATGGTCTTTTATTGATACCAATATTTGATATGGATTGACGTGAGCTCTAATCTAGATTGAGGTAGTGTTTAGTTGCACATGATATAGATTGAGATGAGGGAAATGATTATATCAATTTGAATTATTATTGTGATATAACATGTTAGTTTTATGATTTTATGTCTAATATGATTTTATGGTATGTTTGATGTTTTTGGATTTCAGATTAATTCTTATTTTGTTAATATAGTTACAATTTCAATTTCAACTATTTGATTTGGTGGAAGGCATTGACGAAGCAACATTAAAATATGTTAAGAAATGGATTCTCACGGATATGAATACCAAATGGAGGCAGTGGAAAATGAATTGAAATCTCAAATATTTGATGAAAACCGAACTGTAGAGCAAATCGTCAAAAATTGTAAGGATCCACGAGTGAATTTGGATCAATTAAAGACACTTGTTGAATATTGGTTTTCCTCAAAGGCGACGGTAAAATGCTAAAATTTTATCCTTTATATAACTCCAATATTTTAATTTTTATTAATTATTTATTACTTATATTTTGGATAGGGACAAAGTGCACAAATAAATCAAATAGGTCAAAGTTAGATGAACCACATTGCACAAGAACAAGATCTTTGCCAAGGATTGTTAAAGACTTGGTGCGTATAATTTTCTTTATTATTACAATTGATTCGAAGAATAACTATTGTTTCACGAATAAATGTATTATTTGTACTATCTCATGTTGTTTTCTTAATGTCAGACTGCATAATCTAATGGAATCCCACCAACATGAGCTGATGTCTATGTTAGATCTCGTACATGCAAAGATGGAAGTTTCATGAATTCCAAGGCCACTGTTGTTGTGGTAATTTATTATTATCAATTCTTGTATACGTGCTTTGGAAAAATATGATATTATATGTTTAAATTGCTTATATTTTAGGAACGTATTCACGAGAAGAATAATGAAAGCTCTTGTTCTAAGAATTTATCACTAACTTCATGGTCTAATGATGTGTTCGCTCAAGTTAAGGGGCCGAAAAGAAGAGGGCGTGTTCGTTGTTTAGGGGCAGTTAACATGACTTGTTCTTCTAAGGAATATGGACCTTCACAACCAATCCAAAATGCTGAAAACGTGCAAGGGTTGAAATCTAAGGTTGCAAAATTAGAAAAACTTTTTGAAAATTGTTTTCTACCCTACTTTCAACAACAACGTCCAGATCTACATGTACTTGATATGGATGTTTTGCTTCATATGGTTGATACATAGGTACAATATATTTTACTTTCTTGTTTACTCAATTCATGTTTTTATTTAAACTCATTATTTTCATTGCTTTTAATAGTCACCTCCTGATGCTGGTAGTGCTTCCGTGTCAATTAATTCTAACAATAGAGCCTTTCCTTCAACAAATCAACAGAATACAGACGGAATAGAGGAGAATCTTCGCATTATTTTGAACTTTTCTTTTCTTATGCTTCTAATAGACTCGTACATGTTGTAGTGGTTATTATTACACACTTTTTTATTCGATTATCGAATAATTTTTTCCTTTAAAAAATTTGAATATTGAATATTACTAATATTTGTAAATTTTAAAATAAAATAATAGTATTAATAAAAATATTAAATAAAAAATAATATTAAATTTGAATATCGAATATTACATACTTATACCGACGGACACAACCGTCGATATAAGTATTTTATACAAATAAACATTATACCTATACTGACGGATTTTGTCTGTCGGTAAAAGTCTAAATCCATTGCAACAATTTCTGTGCGTCAGTAAAGGTCTGACTTATAGCGACGGATAAACTGTCGGTAAAAACTCAAACTTATACCGACGAAAATTGTCCATTGGTATAAAGCTCATAATTATCGGATTAGGCCTTGCCTATACCGACGAACATCACCATCGGTAAAAGTCGTACTTATACCGACGGATATTTTTTGTCAGTATAGGTATCATAATTATTTTGGGTTAGGCCGTACCTATAATGGCGGTTTTGTCCATCGGTATATGTTTCCAACATATATACTGATGGTATGGTCTATTGGTATAGCTTTATACCCACTAGCACATTAGCGACGGCTAATTGTCCTTCAAAAAAAACCTTATGTCCGTCAGTAAAGGCTTTTGGACCCTATAGCAACAAAAAATATAACTTTTACCGATGGATTTTTGTTCGTCGGTAAAGCCTTGCCTCTTCGTCGGGTGTTGTAGCTTGGTCAAATCTAACTTTTAGTTCTGCCTCTTCGTCAGTGTTGTAGCTGGATCAACCTTACTGGCTTTAGACCTTGCCGCTTCATCGGGTTTTGTAGCTTGGTTAAATCTAACTTTTGGTTCTGCCTCTTTGTAGGTGTTTTAGTTAAACCGAAATTATAAACTTTCGGTCTTGCCTCTTCGTCGGGTGTTGTAACTGGACCAAATTTACTGACTTCTGATCTTGCCTCTTCATCAAGTGTTATAGCTGGATCAATCCTATTGACTTCATACCTTGCCTCTTCGTCAGGTGTTGTAGCTTGGTCAAACTATATTATTCTTTGATCCTGCCTCTTAGTTGGGTGTTGTAGCTGGGCCAAAACTAACTCTTTCAGATCCTGTCTCTTTATCAAAGTTGTAGCTGGGTCAGACATAAGAATCTTCATCTTTCGATCCTATCTCTTCGCTAGTTTGGCGGCTGGATCAAAGCTATTTTGGCAAGTCCGATAAAAATGTTGGCGCAACGTGCTTAAACATGAAAAGTTTAAGATAATGGATAATTCAAGTGTCCATAGAAAATCCATTTTTACGAATGGTAGAAACAAAATAAATCCTTTGGAAAAATCCAATGGCATGATTGGTATAACTTGATTGTACCCAGGGGAATGGTACAGCTAGCCCGGAGCAAATGGCTACCAGTGAAGGCGACTTAAAATTGTTGATCCCTGTGCATTTGGGAAAAATGCAAAACCAATCTAACTGTAGATATTTTTGAATCCAATGTTCAAGCCTTCATCATTCAATCCTGCCTCTTCGTCAGTGTTGCAGCTGGATCAAATGTCAGAATCTTCATCATTCGATCCTGTCTCTTCGTCAGTGTTGCAGCGGATCAAGTTTTGCAGACCTTGCCTCTTCGTCATTGTTGCAGCTAGGTCAAATTTTCTCCAGGTATTGCATCTGCAATACCCCAAATTTTACTAAGTTAATTAAGGATCATTTAGTATTAAGATAATAGCTTAAAAGTTATCTTAATGACTGAAATGAAAAAAATGCAAAAGTTAGGATTCTTCGATTATGGGTTATGGAAAAGGAATTTCTGAGATTTAAAAGCATCAGATGATAGAGGGCAAGTTAATGAGGGTATTTGCAAAGTTTTTTTGAAATTTGAGGAAAATTAGAATGGGAATTGAAGTTTAAAATTTAGTGACCAAAATGTTAAGCAGTCAAAACTTGTGTGGTACAAGACTACATATAAAAAGTTGAAGCAGTAAAGTTGTAATTTCCCAAAAGTTAGGGGTTTCAATCTCGTAAATAGATAGATCACCTAAGATTGTGGATCAAATGTGGAATTATGGTTTGAAGCGATATTTCAATTGTTGGGAAATCGCAGTCAAAGTTTAAGTGGAATTCGAGTATTTGGATGGAACTGATTTTTTTTTAAATTTTACTATATGATAGAAGAAGGATATAAAAAAATTATTCCCAAGTTTTGGAAATATTTTTAGTTCGATTCAGGATGAATCCTATGATTTATTTTGATTGAGGAATTTATTTAGTAGCGATAAAATTCTCGATAATTATCGGTAAATCAGATCGAGCTAAACTTTCAAAGATAGTTCCATGGATCTTAGAAGAGTCGTAAAAAATTATTTTTTTGACTATTTTGATGTTTAAAAGATCAGGAAAAATTTAAATCGATTGAAATGATTTGGGATGGCAATTTTGTGAAAAAGTTGATCGGTAAAGGGCATTTTGGTCATTTTGCCCAAAAGGGGCATGGAAGGAATTTTGAGATTTCTTTTATTGATGAATATCGGCTGATTAGAATCCAACTAAGTCTAGTTGGAATGTTACAAAATGGCAAATTAGAAATATAGATCCAGTTGGACGGTATTTTTGGAAAGTGGAATTTATTGAATTAAAAATTCATTTTTTATAATACAAGTGGCATAAATACATGAAAATATGAAGGAATTATCAGAAAATTACTCTCCAAAATCATGGTTAACAGGAGAAAGAAGAAGGAAAATTTCCAAGCTCGATTTAAGTCACGAATCTCCGTTTTAAGTCAAATATGAATCAAAAGAAGATTTGAGGTACTATGAAGGAAATGATCGAGTAGAATTTAGTGAGGCGTGCTAATAAATGGCCCAGGTGAGTACATTTTTACTTATTTATTATATATGTGATATGAATGATTTTATTTTTTTATTTTATATATATGACATTAGAGAGACTTGCGAGAAGTCGACATTAATATTAATGGAAATATATGTTGATCAAAGTTATGTAAATGGCATGAAATATTAAATAGCATATGTGATACACTGATATGGCATAATGATTTATCTAAGATACATTAGATTTTTAGATTTTGGGTACGAACTACCCATTATTGAATTATGGATAATAGTATTGAAGGATTGGATATTTAATATGAAAATAATATATTGTTATGCCCAAGTACTAGTGTGAGATTCTTTGGTACAATTGGATATCCATAGAGTCATAGCAGTTGTAAACCAGTACTACGGAGCGATCCAGACACTTCAGTGTTGATATCAGATGCTACGGCGTTGCAGTCACTTCGGTGATGTTTAGACACTACAGTGTAGACTAGCATAAAAAAATACTATAATGAGGAGCAAAGAGCATCCTCGAGTACGTACTCACCATCATACGCTACAGCGTTGTAGACACTACGATGTCGTAAGATGACTCGTATACCATAGGTTCACATGAAATTGCATGAGAATATTTGGCATAGTTGGATATCCATAGAGTCCTAGCAGCTGCGTCATAGCACTACGGTGCGAGATAGACTCTTCGAGGTCGAGATAGACTCTTCGGGGTCAAGATAGACTCTTTGGAGTCGAGTTAGACTCTACGGAGTCGGTTCAAACACTAAGGTGTTACATAGCACAAAATGTGCGAGTATGAGGAGCAAAGGGCGTCCTCGAGTACGTACTCATCTCAGTCGCTTCGGCGATAAAAACGTTATGGCGTCGTAGACACGATGGTGTCGTGATGACTCGTGTACTATAGCATCACATGATTTTGTACTTTGGGCTATAAAACTTGAAATGCATTTATGCAGGTAGTTAAGACAGATCGAATCCTATGGCTTGAATATTATATTGGTTTAATGAACTATACATGTAAGGTAGTTCTATGCATGATAAAATGTTATCAACTATAATCGGAAATCGCTTGCCATTTTGCAGAAACTGTATTGCACTGTTATATGACAGAGGAATGACTTGATATTTACCTTGGACCATAAGATTTTACAGTACAGTTACATGACTTTACAGTACATAATTATTGCAGTACAAATTTCTTACATGATTATTCCTGCATTACAGATTACATGATTTTATACTTTGGGCTATAATACATGAAATTCATTTATGCGGACAGTTAAGTTAAAAAGCTTAACGTATATTTGATTAATAAAATAAAGGTTTGATGTTATGATATAAACTGTAATTGAGATTTGCTTTCCATTTTGCAGGAAATGTATAGCACTGTTAAATGACAGTGGAATGACTTTAATAAGTTTATTTTATGTTATTTCTATACATTGAAATGCTTTACTTCAATTTATAGTTACCTCACTAAGTGAAAACTTAGCGTGTGCTGTTTCACACGTAGGTTATTGGAAACTTACCGGAAGAGGAGTCAAGCATGTTAATCAAGCTGCAATCTGCCAAACATCAGTAAGACATTCTAAATTTATGATATTCTTTTCTGGGCATGTATCAATTTATTCGTTGATTAATTTATAAGCTAATTTTATGTCAGATGTTTAAAAAAATTTACAAGTTAGGAAATCATCTAAATAATTTAGTAACATCTTCAATGTGTATTTAATCATTGAATATACGTTGAGGGTGTTACATTAAGTGGTATCAGAGCTACAGGTTTAACCGGTTCTGTATGCTAAATCGAGTTTGTTATAAGTTGTCAGTAAATACATCCTCCTAGAATGTCATATTACTGATGTGTTGATTGTATAACTTGAAGCTGTTCTTATTAGTAATAGATGAGATAATATTATAATAAGAAAAGTAAGACGCTACTGGATTTCATCAATCGACGAATGTCAGAGGTCAAGAAAGGACTCACAGCAAATACAATGAAGTAAAATAGTTATTGTAATCAACTTAAGTTTGAGTTGAGTTACCTGCATTGTAAGGAGGTGATGCAGTAATTATAAGATGTTAGTTTTTAACATCTATACATGCACTTATGTCAGCATAGATTATAAGGGAATATATCGACTACATGGGTACCAGCCTTGATAGTATATAATAGAGATCTGAGGTTTACTTTAAGATTTTGGAAGGTCTGTAAGATATGAATATTGAAAAGTCAGAAGAAGTAATATTATTCCTAAGGGAACATGTTTGTATTTGGGTGGATTAATGCGATAAAGTAGTACTTACAATAGAAGTGACCTGGAAAATGTTCTAGGAGTTAAAGGAGCTAAAAGCTCAGCTGTAAAAATTGTTAGACTGGAGTTATAATTAATCCAGTGTACTATTGTGAGAAGCTCCAGAATTATCCGAAAAGAAGGAAGATAGTTCTTTACGACCATGTAGTGATTATTTATAAAAAGAAAATAAGAAAAAGATAATGATATATTTTTTATCAGGATTATTAGTTAACCTGAACCAGAAAGACTGGATGTGAGTTTGGGTATTAAAAGTGACTTTCTTAGGTCATATTACTTCAGCTATAGGGATTCGAGTCGATCCTAAAAATATTATAGAGGTTCACAGTTTCTTAAGACTTATTCGTTATGATCGAAGGTCTGTGAAAGATTTCTTGATGATATGTTATGAGCTTGTATAATTGAGTTTGAAATCATCGAGAAGATATATATCGTTAGTAGAAATTGATTATAGTAATAGTTATCAAGAAAGTATACATATGGCACCCTACTAGGCTCTCTACGGTCAAAAGGGTAAATCATTATTAAATTAGTTCGAGTTGAAGATCATAAATTAATTAAGTTGGATTTATTACAATAAATGGAGGAAAAAGTAAAGATTATACAATATAATCTTAAAAAGATTAATGATCGACCAAAGTCTTATGTAGACTTGAAAGGAAAAGATATTCAATTCGAAGACAAAGGAAGAACAAGATGTCTATCTTCGCAATGTTCTTCAGACTCTTCGAGAAAAGAAGCTATATGCTAAGTTGTTAAAGTGTAAATCTTGGTTGCCGGAAGCTGCTTTTCTTAGTCATGTGGTTTTGGTAGAAGAGATAAGAGTAAATCCCAAGAAAGTACCGACTATAGTTGAATAGAAACCTCTAAAGAATGTTTCTGACGTTCGAATTTTTTTTTGGGACTTGTTGGTTATTATCGAAAGTTTGTAAAGAATTTCTCGATGATTGCCTCCCCACTGACCAAGCTATTGAGGAAAGGTATGCCATTCAGTTGGACAGATATGTACCAATAAAATTTTGAGACATTAAAGAAGATATTAATCGAAGCCCCGATATTAGTACAACCAGAATCGGGCAAAGATTATGTAGTTTATAACGATTCTTCTCATAAAGGTTTGGGAAGTGTACTTAAGTAAGAAGGAAAAGTAGTGGCTTATGCTTCAAGACAACTTAAGATGCATGAGAGAAAATTATCCTACTCATGATTTGGAGCTGGCAATGGTTGTATTTGCTTTAAAGATATAGCGTCATTATTTATATGGTGAATGATGCTATATTTACATAGGTTAAAGAAGTTTAAAGTATCTGTTAACTAAAAAGAAGTTGAACCTGAGGCAAGAAGGTGAATAGTCAGTATAAGGATAAATCTGATTGAAATAAGAATTTTGATATCAGATTTAGAAATTAAAATGCATTAGAAGGTATTGAATTTGGATCGAACAAGATTTTTAAGCGTGCTCAAGCCAGAAAAATTCAAGGATGGGTGACCTTCTAGGAAGTGTCATGGAATCAAATTTTTGATCGAATAAGTAGAAGAAGGTGAAACCAAAGACTTTGAAATTAGTCTGATGAGTGTTTGTATTATCGAGGAAAAACCTATTTTTCAAATGATGAAGAATTAAAGAAACAACTTATCTTTGAAGTACGCTATAGTCCTTTGATTGTACATCCCCGTGGAAACTCGATGTATCAAGATTTAAAGAATCAATTTTGATGGCCAAGCATGAAAAGAGTTATAACTGAGTTTGTTTCTAAATATCTGACATGTCAACAAGTAAAAGAAGAACTTCAGGTACCTTCTGAATTGTCGTGACTGATTTTAATTTCTCAGTGGAAACGAGAATGAGTGGTGATGGATTTTGTATTAGAACTATCTTTGACATTGAATAAGAAGGATTCAATCTGGGTGATTGTTGATAGATTGACTAAGTTAGCACACTTTATCCATGTTCGAACATATTACCCTAGGGATAAGTATGCTGAGTTGTATATTAAGGAAATAAGTCAATTTTGCTTGTTAAAGTTCTTTGGCGAAATCATAAAATTGAGAAAGCGACTTGGGAAAGAAAATGAGATGTGAGAAAGCATTTTCCTCGCCTTTTTGAACCAGGTACGTATTAAAAATTCAAGGACAAATTTTCTTAAGGGGGAGATAATTGTAATACCCCAAATTTTACTAAGTTGATTAATCATTTAATATTAAGATCTAAAATGAAAAAAATGCAAAAGTTAGGAATTCTTCAATTATGGGTTATGGAAAAGGAATTTCTGAGATTTAAAAGCATCAGATGATAGAGGGCATGTTAATTAGGGTATATGAAAAGTTTGGTCGAAATTCGAGGAAAATCGGAATGGGAATTGAAGTTTAAAATTTAGTGACCAAAATGTTAAGCAGTCAAAACTTGTGTGGTACAAGACTAAATATAAAAAGTTCAAGGAATAAAGTTGTAATTTCCCAAAAGTTAGGGGTTTCATTTCATAAATAGATAGATCACCTAAGATTGTGGATCAAATGTGGAATTCTGGTTTGAACCGATATTTCGATTGTTGGGAAAACGCAGTCAAAGTTTAAGTGGAATTCGGGTATTCGGATCGAACTGAAAATTTTTGAAATTTGACTATATGATAGAAGAAGGATATAAAAAAAATATTCGCAAGTTTTGGAAATATTTTTAGTTCGATTCAGGATGAATCCTATGATTTATTTTGATTAAGGAATTTATTTTGTAGCCGATAAAATTCTCAATAATTATTGGTAAATCAGATCGAGCTAAAATTTCAGAGATAGTTCCATGGATCTTAGAAGAGTTATTTTATGACTATTTGGATTTTAAAAAGATCAGGAAAATTTTAAATCGATTGAAATGATATGGAATGGCAATTTTGTGAATAAGTTAATTAGTAAAGGGCATTTTGGTTATTTTTCCCAAAAGGGACATGGAAGAAATTTTGAGATTTCTTTTATTGATGAATAGTGGCTGATTAGAATCCAACTAAGTCTAGTTGGAATGTTACAAAATGGCAAACTAGAAATATAGATCTAGTTGGAGTGTATTTTTGAAAAGTAGAATTTATTAAATTAAAAATTCATTTTTTTATATTACAAGTGGCATAATACATGAAAATATACATGAAAATATCAAGGAATTATCAGCAAATTACTCTCCAAAACCGTGGTGAAGAGGAGAAAGAAGAAGCAAATTTTCCAAGCTCGATTTAAGCCCCGGATCTCGGTTTTAAGTTAAATCTGAATCAAAAGAAGATTCTAGGTACTATGAAGGAAAGGATCGAGTAGAATTTAGTGAGGCATGCTAATAAATGGCCCAGGTGAGTGCATTTTTACTTATTTATTATATGTGTGATATGAATGATTGCATTTATTTATTTATTTTATATATATGACATGAGAGAGACTTGCGAGAAGTTGACATTAATATTAATGAAAATATATGTTGATCAAAGTTATGTAAATAACATGAATTATTAAATGGCATATGTGATACACTGATATGGCATAATGATTTATCTAAGATAAATTAGATTTTGGGTACAAACTGCCCATAACTGAATTATGGATAATAGTATTGAAGGATTGGATGTTGAATATGAAAATAATATATTGTTATGCCCAAGTACTGGTGTGGGAGTTTTTGGTGTAATTGGATATCCATAGAGTCATAGCAGCTGCAAACTAGCACTACGGTGCGATCCAGACACTTCGATGTTGATATCAATTGCAGTCACTTCAGTGATGTTTAGACACTGCGATGTCGACTAGCATAAAAAGATACTATAATGAGGAGCAAAGAGCGTCATCGAGTACGTACTAACCATAACATGCTACGGCGTTGTAGACACTACAGTGTCGTAAGATGACTCGTATACCATAGGTTCACATGAAATTGCATGAGAATCTTTGGCATAGTTGGGTATCCATAGAGTCTTAGCAGTTGGGTCATAGCATTATGGTGTGAGATAGACTCTTCAGGGTTGAGATAGACTCTTCGAGGTCGAGTTAGACTCTACGGAGTCGGTTCAAACACTATGGTGTTACATAGAACAAAATGTGCGAGTATGTGGAGCAAAGGGTGTCCTCTAGTACATACTCATCTTAGTCGCTTCAGCGATACAGACGTTACGGCGTCGTATACATGACGGTTTCATGATGACTCACGTACCATAGCATTACATGATTTTGTACTTTGGGCTATAAAACTTGAAATACATATATATAGGTAGTTAAGCTAAAAAGCTTATCGTACACAAGACTGGTAAGACAGATCGAATCCCATGGCTTGAATATTATATTGGTTTAATGAACTATACATGTAAGGTAGTTCTATGCATGATAAAATGTTATCAACTGCAATCGGAAATCGCTTGTCATTTTGCAAAAACTGTATTGCACTGTTATATGACAGAGGAATGACTTGATATTTACCTTGGACCATAAGATTTTACAGTACAGTTACATGACTTTAAAGTACATAATTATTGCAGTACAAATTTCTTACATGATTATTCATGCATTACAGATTACATGATTTTAGACTTTGGGCTATAATACATGAAATGCATTTATACAGACAGTTAAGTTAAAAAGCTTAACGTATATTTGATTAATAAAATAAAGGTTTGTTGTTATGATATAAACTGTAATTGAGATTTGCTTGCCATTTTGCAGGAAATGTATAGCACTGTTAAATGACAGGGGAATGAGTTTAATAAGTTTATTTTATGTTATTTCTATACATTGAAATGCTTTACTTCAATTTATAGTTGCCTCACTAAGTGAATACTTAGCGCGTGCTGTTTCACACATAGGTTATTGGAAACTTACCGGAAGAGGAGTCAAGCTTGTCGATCAAGCTGCAATCTGCCAAACATCAGTAAGACATTCTAAATTTATGATATTCTTTAGTGGGCATGTATCAATTTATTTGTTGATTAATTTATAAGCTAGTTTTATGTTAGATATTTAAAAAAATTACAAGTCAGGAAATCATCTAAATAATTTCGTAACATCTTCAATGTGTATTTAATAATCGAATATACGTTGAGGGTGTTTCAACATTGTCATAGCAAACTGAACTCATTTTGCTTCCCTAACGGATATTTCAGTTTGAAGATTTTGTCTCCTCAATTTTGAAGATTTTGCTTACAAAAACGGCAAAGAAGATCAAGTAAAGCCAAGCAGAAGCGATGGCTAGAGAAAAGAACCTTGACCGACCGGACAAAAATGATTACTCTTTCGTCTTTTCTCTATTCTTGTTACAAAGCAATGAACAAAGAGGAGCAGTTGTCATAACCCATTTTTGTCCGGGCCTTTGAGCCCAATTATAAATACAAATCTATACCAGAAACTCATTTACCCAACCACTACCCATCACATTGACCCAATACCCCAAATATGCTAACCCAATTAATTAACCTAAACCTAACCAAAAAAAACCTAGCCTTCGTAATAGTTTGCCAGTCGCCGCCCTTGTCCCTTAGCCTTCCCCACGCGTGACCGCCACACGTAGCGGCTTAATGCCCCGTGGCTGCCAAGCGCGCCTTCCCCGTCGCCCAAGCCGCTTGACATCCCTAGCTACTTCCCAAACCTACCACTCGGATATGCACACGCAAAAAGTGGAAATTATTAGATCTGGCAAAATCAAAATAAAGAGGACAAGTTGTAAATTTTTATACTTTAAATCTGGGTTATAAAACCCCATTGAAACTTTGTTATAGGGGTTTTTTTGGATCAAAAAAATATAAAAAAGAGAGTTTCGAAATATAAAAATTCATAATATCATCATCTTCATCTGAGTTCGAATCGAAAACAACAACAAAAGAAAACAATATAAAAAGGTAAAAAAGGAAATCTTTTAAAAACTTTTTGGTTTTTTCAGGATCTAGGGGGATTTGGGGGTTATTATCAAAAATAAATCAAAGACTCAGGTTTAGGAGGCTTACTGTTAAGTGTTCAAAAGAACTATTTTTATTACCCTTTTACTCATATTATTGTTAGACTTAGGCTTATATTAGTTGCATAATTAGTCATTCATGCATTAATTCATGTTTCTTTCCACCGTTGAGCTTGATTACATAACTTGGTGATTTTTGTGGAAAAAGATATTGCTTTGGTGTGTTTTTGTGTGTGTGCAGAATCACTTGCCTAAACAAGGCTGGAACCAGTTGCCTGGGCAGTGCATGAAGGAGATGCTGATGCAGATGCCAGGGCAATGCCTGAAGGAGATGCCGAGCTAGTTGCCAGGGCAATTGTCGATAAGGGATAAGATGATATGGCAGTCGAAATTGATGACTAGATAAGCCCAAGATGACGTGGAGCAAAGTTAAATCCCAAAGGAGTTTGATTTCCATGAAGAGGTCAAAGAGAAATTAAATCCCAAGAAGATAGAAGAAGATCTAGAAGGAATTTAAATATAATAAAGAATTATATTATTTTAAAGTATTTAATTCCAACTTAACTTCCTCTCAAGAAAGACTTTGACCTAGCCCTATAAATTGAGGACCAAGCCGTCAAATCCAAGGAGAGGAAGAAGTGAGAGATTTCGACAAGAGAGTTCAAGAGGGGAGAGTCTGTTTAGGAGAGAGTTCAAGGGGATGATCGATTTCTTCTTCTTCTTTGCTTCTATTAGATTTATTGTTTGGGGTTATTATTTGTATATCTTTTGAACCTAACCATGAACTAACTTGATTGGTTGGGGTTACTGTGTTTTGTTGTTGTGAGAAACAATTCTATTTTGTTTAGGTAATAAGAGTTTGCACTTTCAATACAAGGTTTACTCATTCTTGGTTTTTATTCTTGTTTGCGAGTGAATTGGGAGAGGATCTCGTAACTTCATCTATTTATCCAATATCGGGAGAGTTAGATTCAAGAAACAAATGAGTATGGTCTTTATTCAATCTATTGATGGTGAAGATTAATCTAGATTAGGAATAAGTTTAGGATTTCAACGGCTAAGAGGAGCGCAAGATTGGTTGTTGTTCACCCTTGATTCACGCAGGGATGTATTGTCAAGGCATGCACAACTAGCTAGAGTTTCGACTTAGGGATAAGAAGAAACCATTGAAGAACGCTCTACCGAACCTTGAAGTTGCTGCCCAGCCAGTTTCCCAGGCAACCGTTCAATTAGTTGCCAAGGCAACCCAACTGCGCAAGTTGCCACAACAACCGAATTTCCATTGCACTCTTTTACCAAGACGATCTAATCGGTATCACTCCTTAACTCACGATAACTTGGCCTATTCTCTCTTATTTGATTTCATCTATTCTTTTAGTTTATTGCTCTTAGTTTACTCGTTAATGATAACCTCTATTATCAATTGTGTTTTTATTTTCACAGTGCAGTAACTTAAGCAAAGTGGCCCAAACCAATCCTTTTGGAGACGATACTCGATACTCGTATCACTTTATTACTTGTGACGTGTATAGTTGCACTATTTGCGTAGCACTTATTACGCGCAACAAGTTTTTGGCGTCATTGCCGGGGATTGGCAATTGGTGCGCTACATGTTAAGGGACATCAACATGTCAGGAAATAAAAGCTGATCTATTTGAGAGTTGATGATGGAAGATAGGAATCAATCCACTCAAGAATTTCTTACACCCTTCGATGATTACCTATACCAACCGATAAAAGCCCAAAGAGCCTATCCCGTAGAAAAATCTTGTGCTATGTGTGGAGAACATCATGTTTTTGAAAATTGTCCTCACATTTTCAATGCATATGGCTACATAGAGAACCATAGATGGAACCAGTAGCAAAATCCTTCATGGTATGATCAAAAAGCTCAAAAATTTTTTACCATAACAATTTTGCTGCAACAACGAACATGCCTCGGTAATGTAGTCCTTATCAGCAGCCTAGTATCACGGCAACAGATATGCCATGGCAATATAGTCATTTCCAAGAGCATTCCATTTCCTTGGAGGAAACGTTGCTAGCTTCTTTGGCTAGACTTGACGGGTCAATTGAAGAGATTCGAAAGCTATCAAAGTCTATGGATATGAGGATAGCTCATGGGATGCACCCTTGAGGGATTCAGAAGATCAATTGAGGAGATCCACATATGCCATGATAATATGCCCCAACAATCAATTGTTAGGGATACTGACGTCCCAAGGTAAGAGGACAAGGAACAATGCAAGGAAAGCTCTCCGATGTGTGAGGAACAACGAAAACCTCAAAGTCGAGAGTATGTTGATGAGAAAGACTGCCCAACATTTGATGAACCTGAGCAACAAATTACCTCGTCAATGATTGAGGAGCCTGAACAGAGCAATGCCGCGACAACACTCAGTGAAGCTGAGAATAGCAATACTACAGCAAATTTTCAGGAACCTGATGCCCAGAATGTTACAATGTTGATGTTGAAGCGGGAATCTGTAGATTGCTCTCATCCACCTTTTCCACGGCAATTGCACGACCACATGCAAGATCAACGAGATGATAATACTTTGCCAATGGAATATGAGCAGGTAATGGTTGAACCTTTGAATTCTTTAAAAACCCACCTCATCTATTGCATGTATGTCTTGAGAAACCGATGTTGGTAGATTTAAAGCCATCAAAATCTCTACTGATGGAGATGTTTGAGAGGCCAAAAGAAAAAGGTGTTTGCATTCGTAAAGCTTTTCAGAAAATTGATTTTTCCCTTGACTTACAACAAAATTTGGCAACTGATTGCCCCTGCAATTGGCTACAGCAGCAATTGCCACGACAACGAAGGCTACATCCAACCATGATAGAGCCCGACGAGAATGAGGTAATTAAATGGTTGGATGTTGATATAATTTTTCCTAATAATAAATTCATGCCTTCAGGAACAGTAGCAAGGTGGAAGATATGCATGGACTATAAGGGAACACGGAAGAAAGACACGTCCACCATGGTAACGCAAAAGGGAGTAGCTGCGAGCACATTAGCCCAACTCTTTTTGGGCAATATTATCACTCGATGGAGGGTGCAGATAGGCTATAAGAAGTATCAGAAATGACCCTCCTCAAGTTTTCTCAGATATGCAGTAACATTAGAAGATGCATGAAAATTGCTCTTTCTAAGAATTATTCGTTTTTCATTTTTTTTGGAACTTTATTTTATTTTCATTTTTTTCTTTCTTTATTTATTTTTGGAATTTTAGGAGATATTTTATTTTATTTTTCTTCATTATCTTTAGTTTCCAGGTTTTCTTTATTTTCTTTTCTTTTCCACAACAAGACTCACAACCACCATGCTAAGGAAATTCACTGCCAATTACTTGCCATGGCAACCGCAACAGAGGATGTCCCGGCAACTACCTCAGAAGTTTCCACGACAATAGAAACTGGCGATGCCCAGGCAAAAACAATGGCTTGGCAACTACTGATGCCCAGGCAAGTGAACCTGCCTCGGCAAACATGGATCAAATCAAAGCAATACTATTCACACGTTACCAGCCACAAGCATTCAACCACCGACCGAAATATGAATCAAGAAAACGACATGAAGGAAACTTATCACTCGAGGCGACGACCTCTCCGACTAACTCATTTCATTTAGTTTCTTTTTAATTTTGTTTCACTTTTACATACATTGGGGACAATGCTTCCCTCAAGTTTGGGGGTGTTGGTTTCTAGTTAGTTTCATGTTTAGTTGCATTCATCTTTAGCAATCACATATAGGTTGCATATGTTACTTGCCATGCATTTGATTGGATTCAATTGCTTAAGATTTGTTGAATGTCCAATGGTGAATTTTTTCCACTGCACTTAATTGAAAGAACCTTAAATTTTAGGATTGCTGAAAAGAATTTAGAATTTTACTATGATGTTGAATTTTTTATACGGTTGTGGCTTGTTGATTGAAAGAAACTTAGTGAACTTAGGTTGCTTAAAATTTGGGTAAATTTAAAATTGAAAATTAAAAGTTAAATTCTTGCTAGAGGTGCCCGAAACTGGCTCTAGTAACATGCACATTAAAGAATCGCTAGAGGTGCCCGAAATTGGCTCTAGTCGACTAAAATAAAATGAGAAATTGCTTACTTTACTAGAGGTGCCCAAAATTGGCTCTAGTGAAAATAAAAATAAATGCTTCAGTAATTAAATTGATAAAAGCCTATTGTTCACATAGAATCTTGAAAATCAACTTGTACACAACTACGCACACACTTGTCACGAGCATTATAGTTTGATTTCGGGTAATTTTTGTGCTATCTGAAAAATTAAAAGGTGATCATACTTTGTGCCACGGTTCCGAGGTTTGAAGCATGTCTTTGATGATTAAAGTCTTGGCAGGTAATTGTTAGTTTGCATTGCTTGAGGACAAGCAGTAGTTCGAGTTTGAGGGTGTGTTAAGTGTTCAAAAGTACTATTTTTATTACCCTTTTTACTCATATTATTGTTAGACTTCGGCTCATATTAGTTGCATAATTAGTCATTCATGCATTAATTCATGTTTCTTTCCACCGTTGAGCATAACTTGGTGATTTTTGTGGAAAAAGATACTGCTTTGGTGTGTTTTTGTGTGTATGCAGAATCACTTTCCTAAACAAGGCTGGAACCAGTTGCCAGGGTAGTGCATGAAGGAGATGCTGACGCAGTTGCCAGGGTAATACATGAAGGAGATGTCAAGCTAGTTGCCAGGGCAATTGTCGATAAAGGATAAGATGATATGGCAGTCGAAATTGATGACTAGATAAGCCCAAGATGACGTGGAGCAAAGTTAAATCCCAAAGGAGTTTGATTTCCATGAAGAGGTCAAAGAGAAATTAAATCCCAAGAAGATAGGAGAAGATCTAGAAGGAATTTAAATATAATAAAGAATTATATTATTTTAAAGTATTTAATTCCAACTTAACTTCCTCCTCAAGAAAGACCTTGACCTAGCCCTATAAATTGAGGACCAAGCAGTCAACTCCAAGGAGAGCAAGAAGGGAGATATTTCGACAAGAGACTTCAAGAGGGGAGAGTTCGATTGGGAGAGAGTTCAAGGGGCTGATCGATTTCTTCTTCTTCTTTGCTTCCATTAGATTCATTTTTTGGGGATTATTCTTTGTATATCTTTTGAACCCAACCATGAACTACTTGATTGGTTGGGGTTATTGTGTTTTGTTGTTGTGAGAAACAATTGGATTTTGTTTAGGTAATAAGAGTTTGCACTTTCAATTCAAGGTTTACTCATTCTTGGTTTTTATTCTTTTTTGTGAGTGAATTGGGAGAGGATCTGGTAACTTCATCTATTTATCTAATATCGGGATAGTTAGATTCAAGAAACGAATGAGTATGGTCTTTATTCAATCTATTAATGGTGAAGATTAATCCGGCTTAAGAATAAGTTTAGGATTTCAACGGCTAAGAGGAGCGTAAGATTGGTTGTTGTTCACCCTTGATTCACGCAGGGATGTATTGTCAAAGCATGCACAACTAGCTAGAGTTTCGACTTAGGGATAAGAAGAAACCATTGAACAACGCTCTGCCGAACCTTGAAGTTGCTGCCCAGTCGCCCAAGTAGTTGCCCAGCCAGTTTCCCAGGCAACCGTTCGATTAGTTTCCAAGGAAACCAGCTACGCAAGTTGCCACGACAACCGAGTTGCCATTGCACTCTTTTACCAAGATGATCCAATCGGCTATCACTTCTCAACTCACGATAACCTAGACTATTCTCTCTTATTTGATTTCATCTATTCTTTTAGTTTATTGCTCTTAGTTTACTCGTTAATTAGAACCTCTATATCAATTGTGTTTTTATTTTCACAGTACAGTAACTTAAGCAAAGTGGCCCAAACCAATCCCTGTGGAGACGATACTCGTATCACTTTATTACTTGCGACGTGTATACTTGCACCGTTTGTGTAGCACTTATTACGCGCAACACTTACCCGAGTTTACCAATGTACTTTTTACACCCTTCAGAAACCATGGATGGCGGCAGCCGTTGTCGATGAGCGGCGGTTCGCGATGGCAAGCCAGGGGGCAACCGAGGCCGACGACCGAGCGGTTGAGAGAGTAGAGAGAAAGTTTTGATTTTTTTAATTATCAATGCATAAAATGATTTTTTGGTAAAAATTGGCTATTTAAAGGCCAATCAAAATGGTGCCATTTTGGTACTCTTGACCTGCGTTCAAACTCGTCTCGACTTTGAGGGATCCACACATTTCCAGTTGATAGTAAATTACGCTTTCGGCCATTCCGCCTTTGTGTCCTTCATATTTTTGCTTTTTAATTTTTGTCTCTTTGAAATTTCGTCCTTTTTCTGTTCTTTTCAAGTTTTTTTTAATTTAGTCACCTTTTGTTATCATGTTCATATTCATATTACTATTACGTATACATATTTTAATTGGTATATAGTACATCACATGTATAGATTATTATAATATATATATATTTTTTACGAAAAGGGGATTTACCATGTGCCTCACTAAAAACCTCCCTAAACCTAAATGGAGGAAAAGAGTACACATGGTAAATGTTACAATAAAAGAAAAGAGACAAGCTCAAACAAGGTTAAACAAAGAAAGACTTCAGTAAACCAAACCACGAAGGCAAAACAACTAAGTGGGATCACCCATGTCTGCAAACACCATTTCAGCCACCACCTAAGGAGGCGAATTGAACAAACGATTCTCAAAATCTTCCATGCCCGCCAACTTAACCATCTGATCTACGTTTCGATTACCTTTTCACCAAACATGCGCAAAGGAGATAACCCAGTTATGGTGACATAATTCCTGTATGTGTAACACTAACCCATAGGTATCAAGGGCAGATGACCTCGACGTAACAAGACGCAAAGCTTCTAGGCTATTGGTCTCTACATAAGCGTACCGTAGATGAAGATCCCAAGCACAAATTGAACCCATAAAAATACCCCAAAGCTCTGCTTCCACTACTGAACAAACGCCGATAAACTTAGCAAAACCCATAATCCATTGACCAGAGGCAGCTCGAACCACTCCACCGCACGATGCAAACCCATTCTGCACATTACAACCACCATTCGTATTCACCTTATACCAACCATTCGCAGGCCTTGTCCAAATCAAGAGTTGTCGCGGACCCCTACCCCCATGCGTGAAAGTCGAGGGACCATGCGCAACAGCCTTCAACATGGTCTCCTTAAGCCACTGACATCTTTCGAACAATGAGTATTGATCCTCCAACGGGCATTGAGAAACAACCAAATTTTGGACAAGCCATAGGTTCCATATAAATTGAACCAAGCATCTAGTCCCAGTCCTTACCTTCCCGCACAAAATAGTTATGTTGTGAAAGATTAATTCGAATCCACTCCTTAAACTCTAAGGAACAAAACTCATGTAAGAGCTCCAACTTTATCAAAACAGACCAAACTAAAAATGTCGATGGACACGAGCGTAAGACATGATTCACGTCTGTTACGCGTAATAAGAGCTTCGCAATTGTGCAAGTGTACACGTCGCAAGTTATAGTATAAAAGATATCATCTCCACAGGGATTGGTGCCACTTCAAGAATCTAATCTCTTGCACTGTAAAAAGTAACAGGACACATGTAGAAGATTGTAGGATTTTAACTAACAACTAAACTAGAAAGCAATGAAGTAAAAGAATATGTAATCAAATGAGAGAGAATAGGCCAGGTTATCATGAGTTGAGGTGTGATAGCCAATTGGATCATCTTGGTAAAAGAGTGCAAGGGCAACTTAGTTGTTGTGGCAACTTGCGCAACGGGGGTTGCCTTGGCAACTAATTGACGGTTGCCTGGGCAACCGGCTGGGCAACTATTTGGGCGGCTGGGCAGCAACTTCAAGGTTTGGCGGAGCATTCTTCAATGATTTCTTCTTATCCCTAAGTCGAAACTCTGGCTAATTGTGCATGCCTTGATAATACATCCCTACGTGAATCAAAGGTGAACAATAACCAATCTTGCACTCCTCTTAGCCGTTGAAATCCTTAACTTATTCCTAAGCCAGATTAATCTTCACCATCAATAGATTGAATAAAGACCATACTTATTCATTTCTTGAATCTAACTCTCCTGATATTAGATAAATAGATGAAGTTACGAGATCCTCTCACAATTCACTCGCAAACAAGAATAAAAACCAAGAATGAGTAAACCTTGAATTGAAAGTGCAAACTCTTATTACCTAAACAAATTCCAATTGTTTCTCATAACCACAAAACACAATAACCTTAGCCAAATAGATTTAATTCATGGCTAGGTTCCAAAGAAACACAAAACAAAGAATCCCTAACATAAACCTAATCGAACCAGATATAAAAAAGATGAAGAATGGTTGAAAGCCCTTGTCGAAATCTCTCCCCTTTGCTCTCTCTTTGAGTTTGACAGCTTGGTCTCCTTTAAATAGGAGATGGCTAGGTCAAAGTCTCTCTTGAGGAAGAAGTTAAGTTGAAATTAAATACTTTAAAGGAATATAATTCTTTATTATATTTAAATTCCTTTTAGATCTTCTCCTATCTTCTTGGGATTTATTTTCTCTTTGACCTCTTCATGGAAATCAAACTCCTTTGGGATTTAACTTTGCTCCATGTCATCTTAGGCTTATCTAGTCATCAATTTCGACTGCCATATCATCTTATCCCTTATCGACAATTTCCCTGGCAACTAGCTCGGTATCTCCTTCATGCATTTCCCTGGCAACTGCATCGGCATCTCCTTCATGCACTGCCCTGGCAACTGGTTCCAGTCTTGTTTAGGCAAGTGATTCTGTACACACACAAAAACAACTATCGGCAGCACCCTTTTTCCACAAAATTAAGCAAAATATGAAATCAAGCTTAACCACCAAGGAAACAATGCAAACATGCATGAATGGCTATAATGCAACTAATATGAGCCTATGTCTAGCAATAATATGAACAAAAAGGGTGAATAAAATAGTACTTTTAGACACTTAACACACCCCCAAAACTCAAACTATTGCTTGTACTCAAGCAATGCAAACTAATAATTACCCCCAAGACTCCAATTTTCACAAACTTAGCTTTGAACTCAATTTCAATCCTCAAAACCGTGGCACAAAGTATGATCAACTTTTCATTTTTTGGACAACTTATGAATTACTCATAATCAAACTATAATGCTTTGTGAGTGTGTGCGGAGTTGTGTGCAAGTTGATTTTTCGGATTCTATGCAAACAAGAGGTTTTCAAATTACTTCATTGGGTTCTTTTAACATGTTTTAACTAGAGCCAGTTTTGGACACCTCTAGTGTTTTGTTTTTAGTTTTCTTAAGTTAATTAATTTATTCGACTAGAGCCGGTTTCGGGCACCTCTAACGATCAATTTTTAGCACATACTAGAGCCAATTTCGGGCACCTCTAGCGATCAATTTTTAGCACATACTAGAACCAATTTTGGGCACCTCTAGCATTCATCCATTTTTTATTCTAATCCCCCAATTTTTTAACTATCAACCTAAGTTTGCTAGAATTCCTTAAATCAATCAAACCACAACAGTGTTTCATCAAATTTAGCATCATAGTAAGATTCTAAGTGTTTCCACGGTTATCCTAGAATAAAAAAATTATATTAGTTAAGTGCATTGGCAAAGTCATAATCGGATATTCATCAAATCTAGGCAATTCTTATTCCAACTAAAGGCATGGCAAGCAATTTATGTATCCTAAATGCAATACTTAAGATGGATGCAACAAAACATGGTAACTAACTAATAACAACCCCCCAAACTCGAGTGAGACATTTTCCTCAATGCATGCAACAAAGAAAAATAAAAATAACAATAAAGAAAAGTAAAATGCAAACGAGGACTTACTCCGAGAGTTCGTCACCGTGGATGATTAGTTTCCTTTTGGCCTGTGTCTTGATTCTTTTGCTTGAACGCGATGGTTGCTTTCTTGTTGCCGATGGTGGAATCGATCCTCGTACGGGGGTGTCGTCATCATCCTCATCATCAATGTCATTGGCTTTTCGCTTGGGCTTGGAGGATTCAATTGGCGCGGTCTTTGTTGGTGCAATGGAGGACTCGTTCGAATCTGAAAAATCAGATAATGATTCAGTACGAGTTGATTCGAGCGCTTTACCTTTGGCTTTTGAAATGGTTGTCGGGGTGTCTTTAGCTTTGGTTGTCGTGGCATCTTCAGTGTTAGTTGCGGTTACAGTGGCAACTGCTTTATTGGTTGCCGTAGCATAGATTTCGGTAGGAAAGATGGGGAACAGCACACGGCTGTTTGGGTACTTTTCCAGGATGACTTGGGTGATGGCATTGTTGTGGTCCTTCATGTACCGCATGAACATTAGTTGCCAGTCTTCAATTTGCCTAAGGTGGTTCTCCAACGGTTGTAAGAGTGCTTCAAGTTGTCCCGAGTTGCTGTCCGTGTTGCCCGGGCATCAGTTTCTTGGGCATTAGGAGTTGCCGAGGCTACAGGAGTTGCCGTGGCAATTGGAGGCATTGGGGATTTTACCGGTGCCTCTCCCATTAGCTTTTGAATTTGTGCTCGATTCCAACCGAACTTTGGTAGGGCCTTTTCATCAGTGGACTCACTTGGGACATGCATCTCGTTGGAAAGATTGGAAATTATGCAAGGGAAGAAAAGAGAACCCATGTCTTTTGTGCTACATACAAAAATCTCATCACAAATAATTTTTCCAATGTTAATGATGCGATTATGCAAGATAGAATGTACTTAATTGGAGGCTTAATATAAGCCCTAGATTTAGCCCATTAGTTTCCTTGTTGAAGAAGCTTCCTTCTTGAATCAAATTCCTCTTTATCTTGAACTCTTTTCCTACAATTCAAAAACAAATAAAATAAGGATTAAAATTAAAGATAAACTAATAAAAGAAAATAAATAAAAATGTGCAAAGAAATTCTTAAACTTAAAATTTAAAAACAATCAGATAAATATGAAAGAAAGATGCAGTCTTAATCTTAAAGAAAATAAATAAATTTATCCTAAAAAGAAAAATAACTGAAATTAATAAAAAAAATAAATAGTTTAAAAAAATAAAAATAAAAAGAAAATATCGAAAGGACAACATGCTCATGCATCTCCTAAGGTGACCATTTCTTTGTTACGTTCCACATGGGCACCGTTGTAGTGCTTCAATCTTTGTCCATTAACTTTGAATTCATGTTCGTTAGTGATGGACTTGATTATCACGGCACCATGGGAGAACGGTTTGACAACTTCGAATGGTCCCGACCATCTTGATTTTAGTTTTCTCGGGAAAAGTTTCAGTCGAGAATTGAATAAGAGAACTAGTTGCCCTGGCATGAATTGTTGCGGCAATAGTTTCTTGTCATACAATTGCTTTGTTTTCTCCATGTAGATTCGTGCATTGTTATAGGCGAGTGCACAAAATTATTCTATCTCGTTGAGGTCCAACAAATGTTTTTTCCCGGCACTTTCCCAATCCATATTCACAGTCTTGATTGCCCACTATGCCTTGTGTTTGATTTCCACCGGTAGATGGCATGTTTTGCCATAGACAAGTCAGAAGGGAGACATACCTAAGGGTGTTTTGAATGCAGTGCGATATGCCCAAAGTGCATCATCTAGTCTTCCTGACCAATCATTCCTAAAGGGATTTATAACTTTCTCGAGTATACCCTTCAATTCCCGGTTGGAAATTTTTGCTTGCCCATTGGTTTGTGGGTGATATGCCGTAGCAATTTTGTGTGACACGCCGAAGCGTTGCAACATCTTGGCAATAAGTCTGTTGTCAAAGTGCTTGCCTTCATCACTGATAATTGCTCTCGGCATCCCAAACCGTGTAAATATATTTTTCTGCAAGAATCGTTGCATGGTCTTGGAATAGTTGGCGGGAACTATAGCTGCCTCAACCCATTTAGATACATAGTTGATGGCAAGTAGAATGTAGAGGTTGCTGATTGAATATGGGAAAGGTCCCATAAAATTGATCCATCATACATCAAACAATTCCACCTCGAGGATGTTTTGGAGCGGCATCTCATGTCGTCTAGAGATATTGCCCGTCCTCTGGCAACGATCACATTGCTTGCAAAACTCTTGGGCATCTTTGTACAGTGTTGGCCAATACAAACTGGATTGCTAAACATTGGCCGCTGTACGTGTTCCTCCAAAATGTCCTTCATAGGGTGAAGAATGGCATTGTCGGAGTACATTATGCTGCTCCTCTTCAGGGACACATCAGCGTATAACCTGATCTGCACATTGTTTAAACAAAAGACGCTCGTCCCAGAAGTAATGCTTAGCATCATGGCGAAACCGCTTCTTCCCTTGGTGAGTAAGGCCATAAGATAAAATACCACAAACAAGGAAATTAATTAAAACCGCGTACCAGGGTATTACCGAGGCATGTGTTGCCGTGGCAACTGCTTCTATGGTTGCCGAGGCGTGCGCATTTAGAGTTGTTGCGGCATGCACATCAAGGGTTGTCGGGACATGCGCATCAGTGGTTACCGAGGCATATGCATCTGGAGTTGCTGAGGCGTGCACGTCAAGGGTTGCCGAGGCATACGCGTCTGGAGTTGCCGAGGCGTGAGCGTCAAGGGTTATCGAGGCATGCGCATCCATGGTTGCCGAGGCAACTAACAGTTGCTCATCTGGGAAAGCATCACATATCTCTAAATCCGCGTCCTCCTCCCTATTGCGTTCTAAGCGTGATAAGTGATCGGCCACTTGATTTTCTGTTCCTTTCTTGTCCTTAATTTCAATGTCAAACTCTTGTAAAAGCAATATCCAATGAATCAGATGAGGTTTGGCATCCTTTCTAGCAAATAGATACTTAATTTTCGAATAGTCCGTATAGACAACTACCTTTGTACCAATCAAATAGGATCGAAACTTGTCAAATGCGAAAACTATGGCTAGTAACTCTTTCTCCGTTATTGTGTAATTCACTTGAGTGCTATTAAGAGTTTTACTAGCATAGTATATCACATGAAAGGTCTTACCTGTGCGTTGGCCTAGGACTGCTCCTACCACAAAATCACTTGAATCACACATGAGCTCAAAAGGTAGCGTCCAATCGGGTGGAACGACAATGGGTATAGAGGCAAGCTTTTCCTTTAGGGTTTTGAATGCTTGGGTGCAAGAATCATCAAAATGGAAGACTTTTTCCTGTTCAAGCAAACTGCACAAGGGTTTAGTAATCTTAGAAAAATTATGAATGAACCTCCTATAAAATCTTGTATGTCTAAGAAAGCTTCAGATTCCTTTAACCGAACTTGGTGGGGGTAATCTCTCGATCATGTCCACCTTGGCTTTGTCTACTTCGATTCCCTTGGATGAAATATTATGGCCGAGCACTATTCCTTCATCTACCATAAAATGGCACTTCTCCCAATTAAGGACTAAATTGGATTCTTCACATCTTGCCAACACCTTCTCTAAATTGCTGAGGCAACTGTCGAAGTCCATTACCAAAAATGGAAAAATCATCCATGAAGATCTTAAGAAAGTCTTCGACCATGTCTGAAAAGAGTTCCATCATGCATCTTTGGAAGGTTGTCGGGGCATTACACAATCCGAACGGCATCCTTCGGAAAGATAAGTACCATATGGGCATGTGAAAGTTGTCTTTTCTTGAACTTCTGGTGCTATGACAATTTGATTGTAACCTGAATAACCATCAAGAAAACAATAAAAGGGTTTACCTGCAAGATGGTCAAGAATTTGATCAATAAAGGGTAAGGGGAAGTGATCTTTCCTAGTGGCTTTGTTTAGCTTTTGGTAATCCATACAAACCCTCTAACCGGTCACAGTCCTGGTTGGAATGAGCTTATTGTTTTCATTACTTACCACCGTTGTACCTCCCTTTTTCTGTACACATTGTACAGGACTTACCCATGTACTATCAGAGATAGGGTATATGATGCCGACGTCAAGACACTTGATGATTTCTTTCATTACAACCCCTTTTATGGAATGATTTAGTCTCTTCTGGGCCTCAATCGAAGGTTTGTGGTCATCTTCCAACAAAATCTTATGCATACTGCCGGGCTAATTTCCTTCAAGTCGGCAATTGTCCACACTATTGCCTTCTTGTGTAGCATCAACATTTTGATCAGCTTCTTTTCCTGCTCAGGTTGTAACTTAGAGGAAATAATTACAGGCAATGTATTATCGGTTCCTAAGTAAGCATATTTTAGTTGCCCTGGCAACTGTGTCAACTCAAGAATCGGTGGTTGTTCAATGGAGGGCTTTTCGAGTTTACCTTCCTTACCTGAGTAATCCAGTGGTTCAAAGTATGTACCTGGTTGATTGACTAAACAATTTGCCTCTTCTTGTTATTCCTCATCGATCGGTTCTTCATACTCCTCAGGTTCCTATTGATCAGCAATGTAGTTGCCGAGGCAACTAAATTCCTCGTCGAAGTTAAACTCTACCGTGGCATAAAGAAGTTGGCATTCTTTCGGATCATCGGCATGCCTTAGTGTTTGGAACACTTTTAGTTTAACTTGCTGGTCATTCACCCTCATTGTGAGTTCTCCCTTTTCAACATCGATCAAGGTTCTCCCTGTGGCTAGGAAGGGTCTCCCGAGAATGATAGGTGCATTCTCATCTGCTTCACAATCCAAAATAATAAAGTCAACGAGAAAAATAAATTTATCAAATTTTACTCGTATGTCTTCGATTTTTCCCTCTAGATGCATATAGGATATGTTGGCTAGCTGTAGCATAACTGTTGTAGGTCTTGCCTTCTTGATTCCTAGTTTCTAGAAAACCGATTTAGGCATCAAGTTTATGCTTTCTCCAAGGTCACATAATGTTTTCCATACATGGTGGCTTCCAATGGAACAAGGTATTGTGAAACTTCTAGGATCTTTCAACTTGGGTGGCATACGATTGTGCAACATGGCCATGCATCCCTCTGTTACGGCAACTGTTTCAAACTTTCCTAGCCTTGTTCTCTTGGACACAATGTCTTTAAGAAACTTGGAATAGTTTGGCATTTGTTCAATTGCTTCAACCAATGGCAAGTTGATGTGGACTTGCTTTAGGATATCAAGAAACTTCTTTAATTGATATTCTTGCTTTTGTCGCTTCAACCTTTGTAGGAATGGTGGTGAAAGTCAGATATCTTTCATCCTTTCATTGGTCTGGAACCTGATTGATGGCATTGTCGGGGCAACTGGAGTTGTCGAGGCATCGTCAACTGGGGTTGCCGTGGCGTGCCTATCGTTGGTTGACGCGACATCCTTATCGCTGGTTGCCACGACAATTCTTGGTTCAGCATCTGAGGTTTTGCCACTGAGTTCATCTTGTTCTTTTTGTGGAGTTTTGTTTGATGAGCGAGCATGAGCCTCTTTAAGTTGTTGGCCACTTCTAGTGGTGATCGCCTTACATTGCTCATGGCCAGTTCCTCTTGCGACTTCAGTATCGCTAGGTAAACCTCCTTGCGGTCTAGTATTCAGGCTTTGAGCAAATTGTCCGACTTGATTTTTCAATGATTTGATTGTTGCCTCTTGGTTTTACAATCTTATCTCAGTCCTGTTAATAAAAGCATCAGTTCTTTTTATGAAGTTACTATTCTCATCCATATAAGATTCAGTTTTCAACATAAAAGCATTGAGAGAATTTTCCAAAGAACTAGATGTTGTCGGTTGTTGCTACGGCAACTGTTGCCGTGGCATATTCTGTTGGAATCTCGATGTTTGTGCATTCTGATTGTTCTGGTTTAGAGCATTGTTGGGATTACTCCATGAAAAATTCGGGTGCTTCTTCCAAGCTGGATTGTATGTATTGGACATCACATTGTTGTTCCGGTTGTAATTCCCCACATAAAAGCTGGATTTTGGATTCTGCATACATTCAGAAGAATCATGGTTACCACCACATAACTCACAAAAGGAATCCATTACCTTGACCTCCTGTGTGTTGTTTGGTTTCTGCATGTTCTGGACCATCTTGGTTAGAGTGGCCAATTGTGCCGAAACTGAGTCTGATGATCCTAGTTCATGTATTGTGGCTTGGCGTCTAACTCCTCCTCTTCTAGCAGATGGGAACTGATAATCATTCTTGGCGAGCCTGTTTAGAATTTGCATTGCTTCCTCTGGCGACTTATCTAGGAGTATGCCGTTTGCCGAGGCATCTAGCATCATCCTTGTTGGTGTATTCAAAACGTTGTAAAACATTGTTACTTGTGTCCACACTATGACTCTGTGTAGGGGGCATTTGTGTAGAAGTTCTCTATATCGCTCTCAAGCCTCATATATGGATTCATCATCTACCTGCCGAAAAGAAGTAATTTCGTTACGAAGCTTATTAGTCAAATTTGTAGGATTAAATCGAGCAAGGAAATCACGACAAAGATCGGTCCAAGATTCTATTGATCCGGTAGGAATACTATTCAACCATGCTTTCCCCTAATCCCTCAGTGAATAGGGGAATAATCTTAGTCATAAAACATCGGGGGTGACTCCTTGTATTTTGAATGAATTGCAAATCTTGAGGAAAGATTTAAGATGTTGTCGTGCATCTTTAGATGCTAAGCCGCCAAATTGACCAATTGTATTGATCATATTGAACATCACCAGTTTTCAACTCAAAGTGGTCGGCTTCAATTTCAGGTGTGACAACTCTTGGATTGAGTCCTTCAAGATCTTCTTCAAGATAGTCTCGAATAGTTTTGTTTCGTGCAAGAATCACTCCTCCTCCTACTGGAACATCCTGATTCATATTGGCATCTTGATTAGCCATTGCTACTCTTAACCTTTGTCTGAGTCTTTGCAAGGTTCGTTCGATTTCTGGATCAAAGGGGTATTCTGGTGTAATCAGTCTCGCCCTGGTCATATACCAATGCAAAACCAAAGTTTGTTAACCCTTTGAATCTTAAACAAGAAAAATAAAAAGTGCAAGAAAATAAAAACAAAGCGACTATTGCCAATCCCCGGCAACGGCGCCAAAAACTTGTTGCACGTAATATGTGCTCCACAATTGTGCAAGTGTACACGTCGCAAGTTATAGTATAAAAGATATCATCTCCACAGGGATTGGTGCCACTTGGATTGTGAGTTAAGGTGTGATAGCCAATTGGATCGTCTTGGTAAAAGAGGGCAAGGGAAACTCAGTTGTCGTGGCAACTTGCGCAGCGGGGTTGCCTTGGCAACTAATCGACGGTTGCCTGGGCAACTGGCTGGGCTGCTAGGCAGCAACTTCAAGGTTCGACGGAGCATTCTTCAATGGTTTCTTCTTATCCCTAAGTCGAAACTCTAGCTAATTGTGCATGCCTTGATAATACATCCCTGCGTGAATCAAGGGTGAACAACAACCAATCTTGCGCTCCTCTTAGCCGTTGAAATCCTTAACTTATTCCTAAGCCAGATTAATCTTCACCATCAATAGATTAAATAAAGACCATACTCATTCGTTTCTTGAATCTAACTCTCCTGATATTAGATAAATAGATGAAGTTACGAGATCCTCTCCCAATTCACTCGCAAACAAGAATAAAAACCAAGAATGAGTAAACCTTGAATTGAAAGTGCAAACTCTTATTGCCTAAACAAAATCCAATTGTTTCTCACAACCACAAAACACAATAACCTTAGCTAAATAGTTTAGTTCATGGCTAGGTTCCAAAGAAACACAAAACAAAGAATCCCTAACATAAACCTAATCGAACAAGAAAGAAAAAGATGAAGAATGGTTGAAAGCCCTTGTCGAAATCTCTCTCCTTTGCTCTCTCTTTGAGTTTGACGGCTTGGTCTCCTTTAAATAGGAGATGGCTAGGTCAAAGTCTTTCTTGAGGAAGAAGTTAAGTTGGAATTAAATACTTTAAAAGAATATAATTCTTTATTATATTTAAATTTCTTTTAGATCTTCTCCTATCTTATTGGGATTTAATTTCTCTTTGACCTCTTCATGAAAATCAAACTCCTTTGGGATTTAACTTTGCTCCACGTCATCTTGGGCTTATCTAGTCATCAATTTTGACTGCCATATCATCTTATCCTTTACGACAATTGCCCTGGCAACTAGCTCGGCATCTCCTTCATGCATTGCCCTGGCAACTGCGTCGGCATCTCCTTCATGCACTTCCTTGCCAACTGGTTCCAGCCTTGTTTAGGCAAGTGATTCTGCACACACACAAAAACAACTATCGGCAGCACCCTTTGTCCACAAAATTAAGCAAAATATGAAGTCAAGCTTAACCACCAAGGAAACAATGCAAACATGCATGAATGACTATAATGCAACTAATATGAGCCTAAGTCTAGCAATAATAAGAACAAAAAGGGTGAATAAAATAGTATTTTTAGACACTTAACAATATCTTCCAACTCAGCCATGCATATTGGGCATATTTCGTCCGATGTAAAATGCCGGTGAACATGTTCACCATTTGTCATCAATTTATCATAACAAGCAAGCCATAAAAAATATCTTAGTGTGTTGAATCCCTCGAAATTTCTGAATAACTTGTCAAACAACTTCATGAGGTCCATACGGCAAACTCGCGCGGATCCCATAGTCCGAACGTAAAGCAAAACGATGATATGTAGTGCAGTTCAACATGATAATATATATTTATATGTAGTATATTTGCATATATATAATATATATAATATACATAGCATATTATTATTATGTGTATTTAATATGCGTATAGTATTATATGATATAAAGTGTATTTGTATGTATATATATATCTAATATGTATATATATATATATATAATATTTATATGATATGTATAACACATATATATGTATGTAGTATATCATATATTATATAGCATTTTTCATTTATTTATATTTTTACCTCATATTGATATTATTTATGTTAACTCTTATATTATACGCATAAATACCGCATATATTTTGGCCTTATTGTTCTAGTATTTCTATTGGGAGTATCATCCCGGTCTCTAGGTGTCATCTCCTTTTAATGTCGTGGATACCAAGGTAAATTTTGATTTGTCGTATTAGTGTTTTTTTAATATTTATATTATTTATTTATTGTTGTGTTTTTTACTGTTTATACATATAATTGATACATATAGTTTTAGGCTTCATTATTCTAATGTTTTTATTGGGAGTGTCATCCTAATCTCTGAGTGCCATCTTCTTTGAACGTTGTGAATATCAGGCGAATTTTTAACTGTCACGCATACATACATTTCGAAAATTAAATTTTAGATTAAGTCGAATATTTGTTTTCCTTAATAAAAATAATACGAACTTTTAGGTACCAATTTTGGGCGTAGTGGGGTACTAATTATTCTCCACTCGTAATCAACTCCCGAACCCATCTCTTGTTGACTTTTTAATGTTCGGTCTATCTAATCTAATTGACCGATGACGACTCTATTTTTTTATTTTTTACAATTTTAAATACACGTGCTTTCTCGTCCAATAAGTGAGTTTCTCGAGGAAGCCTCGGATCCACAGATGGCTACAATACCATATATTTATTACCACGTTATAAACATGCCTAGCTCACTATGTTTTGGTCCATATGATCATTTGCCTTTATAAATCATTTATTATTGTGCAGGCATTCAAGTTGTACCTTAATTAATCATGACCCCATTTCTTCACGTCTCAAAATTATTCATAGCATCAATTCAATGATAAGTTTCACAAAATGTAATCTAAACAAGAATAATTCATATGCCATCATTTAGGAATTTATCAAAAAACTTGCTCATTAGGTTAAGAGTGACTTTCAGCCTCTAGATATGATTTCCAACCGTTTACGAGGACTTAAAACCTGAAATTCATGCAAAAAGACATGTCACAAACTTAGTGAGGCAGTTTCTTTAATTTTGATAAATAAAATATATAACTGATTTCATATGATTTATATGTACAAAACTAAAAGTGACATCAAATGGTCATAAATCTTGTGATAGATGCATTTCAATATAATCCTTGAAATGTCATGCTAACAAATAGCAAATCATGTTCATATATTTTTTTATATAGATAAATTATGAATAATATTATATAGATAAATTATGAATAATAGTTTTAGTTCATGTTTATTCTTGGATCACGGTAACTAATGGACACGCAAATTCTCAACCAACATTGCCTAGTCATGAGTGGTCAATTCCTACGCCTTGCCAATGACCAAATCACATATCTCTCCGTCTCGCCACATAAGAGCCGTAACCCAAAGACCGTAGTCCACCTGTACATGAGCTCAATAAATTCTATGGCATGCTAATTGTATCTAAGGTATCCATAACATTAATAGTTCCATGGTTCATGTAACTTGTAACATAGCATGTTAGAGCCTTAGCCCCCTTGTATCATATTCATAGACTTGTATATCATAAACATAATTCTATGGATCATCATGTTTCATGTTCATGCCACATATTGTCATGTCATGCATTATCGTGTATTACCATATCATATACCATGATGTAGTTTTATATCATGTTCGTAAAACATAATTAGACTTACCAAACTTAACTTTATACCATGAATGCCACTGAATTTACTCTATGTGAACTTCATGAATAATAACATCATACATAACAAGAAAGCATAGTTATATACAAATAATGAAAATCGAGATGACACCATGTCATTCCGGATCATAACTACACTCACCTAATTCGAACTTTTATACGTCTCGTATAACAATATCACGATTCCCTAGCTTTTCCCTTAACATTCAAATTTGCAACCAAACAGGTAACATTCATGAAAACAAATTACAAACTCGTTAGTTATATATTAAGTTAAAAATGGTGTAATGAGCTTTAGACAAAAATATCTTCAAATTTCTCACCTTAAAAGTGACACCAAGTCACCCACTCTAAAGCTTTGATCAAAGCTTTCCACTATTAATCTCGTCTAACCCCAAAGGAAAAATTAATTTCTTTTAATTCCCTCACTTGCCTATTATTGCAACTTCCAGGAGTTTGGAAGCATCGAAACATCTTATTTTTATGGAGAAAACTGAAACTTAAGTTCTACTCTCTCTCATTCGATCAGCTCTAATAATAAATAAAAAAAAGGTGACTTGTCACTTATTCCTTGTTCCAACTCTTAGCTTCCTACAGCTATTATCATCCTTTTAATTCGTGCTTAAACCTTATCCTGACAGCAGACCTAATTAGGAAATGGAAGGGTGAGTTGTCATTAAGAGTTTGAGCCAAACAACTCTCCTAGCAGCCCCCACACTAGACACGCAAGCACACACTCACTTAGTCATAATTCCACATTTTTATTTACTACATTTAAGAGAAAACGGAATTTTTACTTAAATATTATTGTTAATATTTTTTTAAAATATGACTACACTCGAATTATTTTCGGAAATAGGGTACTTTTTACAGTAATTTAAAGACGGATTCAGCTGAATTCGACTTTGAACAATAAACATAATTTTTAAAATAAAATATTGAAATCAAAGTCAAGAGAATCCGACTTTGAACAATGTTTTACACTGAAGTCGGAGTCTCTTGGTGTCATCTTAAAATTTTTTTATTCAAAATATTCAAATTACTGTTTAAAGTTAAATTCAGCTAAATTCACCTTTAAATTACTGTAAAAAGTACTATATTTCCGAAAATAATTTGAGTGTTGCCATATTTGAGGGAAAAAATATTGACAACAATATTTAAGTAAAATTTTCAAGAGAAAACTCTTACCCAAGGGTTTCCTATATATTATAAATAAATTTATTTGTTTTTCCTTTTTCAACCGAATCAAATGGCTATCCCCCTCGTTCAAAGAAAAAAAATGGCTATCCCTATCCAATTCTTGAATTAGGGAGAAATGGTGTCTAATCAAAAGCTTGGTCATTAAACTTTCTACCTCCTGCACCATGGTCACCAAACTTTACTTTATTTTCTTACAATCTAGCCATTATGCACATTTTCAAGTCTTACAATTTAATCACTAAGTGGTCTAGATCCACACTTGGTCATTTCATTCTTTCATATCTTACAGCTATGACTCAATGCTTCATAACTCTACAATTTAGTCTTTATTCTTCAAACTTTCGAATTAGACTTGAATTCTTGTAATTTATCAAATTAATCAATTTTATTCATTTTATTTCCTTTATTTAAACTGTTGGAAGTAAATTTCCGATCATCGAAAGACAAAATCCTACTAGACTGATTTTCTGGCTGTTACAATTCTCCCCTTTAACAAAATTCGTCCTCGAATTTTCTCCGGAATTGAGAAAGTAAGATTACTAACTTTTCATGCTGATGATCTTTCGAAAGAAATTTTCATAAATCAAATTAGGCTATTATTTTATTGACTTGATTCGAACTCATAAGGTGAATCAAAGCAATACTTATAGAATATAGGATCATGTGACACCTTATGAATTTAACTGTGTTCGGATAGGTAACTTATTCAATACTGGATTTCTTTTTGTTCAAACCATGATGTTTTCTCATACAAAGAGAGTCTTAATCAATCACAATAATTTTGTTATGTGTTTTACAAAAGGTTTGGAATCTAAGAGCATGTTTGCGCTTGGTTCCAATTAACGTATGTAACTCACAAAATTATATTATCTTAAATATGCCTTCCGGAGTTCAATAGAGAAATATCTCGAATTAGAAATTATAATTTACTTGCTTGACAAGTAATTCAAGATAACTTGTTCAACATGGAGCAAAGAATGATACTTAGGAAATTATGAGAAATTAGACTCGTTAACCCTGTCTTAATAACATGAAGCTCAGAGTTCTCATGGATTCAAAAATGTTTTAAACAACTTATCCATCTTGTCAGACAATCATATCATAGATCATTTTTGACCCCCAAGAGCTAAATCATTTTCTTGGTAGTCAATCGAAAATAACGGGATCATATCAGTTGCAAGTCAAAAATATCGTACAAATTTAAATTCCTAGGTGGCATATGCAAAATGCAAACATATAATAAACCAAAATTTAGCTCTAGAATTGACTAAACTCTAGCTCTGATACCACAAATGTAACACCCCTACCTGTTCTGGAAGGAAACCAGATCGGAGACGTTACCGAAAAACAAAATGAAGAATCAGAAGAATCAAATCATGCAAATCAAGTCAAAACAATACCCTAATTCAACCACTTGTATTCTAAATAAAAAAACATTTTAACCTTTAGAGCATATAAGATTTTTAATTTTAATTTTTAGCCATTGAGGATTATTTCATAAAATTATCGATGTTCAGTGACTATAACATAAATACTCATAATTAAGGAACTTATTAGAATTCACCATTCATATCATATACTTTTCAATAATTTAGCCTTATTGAATCGAACTTAAATTAATTATTAAGCTAATGATCTTATTTTTTAGTTAAGGACCGAATCATAAATTTCTAAATCGTACGATATCATAATTCATAATTTATTCATGTCAACATAAAGTAGACACTTGTTTTCCTGTCATACATGCCCTACAATTAATCATATCGAATCATGTCAAACTTGATTTCATGCTTAGGGGATCCTTTTGCAAAGAATTCAAGGTTTAGGGACTAAAACATAAATTTATCAAAATTCCAAAATTTATCAAAATTCCAAAATTTATCAGAATTAGCTCCTTGACATTTCTCATTTTCTTGAGCTTGGTCTTATTGAGTGAAAATCAGATTAATTATTGACCCAAAGGTCTTAATTCCCAATTAGGGACAAAAATGTAGTTTCTAATAATTCAAGGTAATTTTTAATAATTAATGGCATATTTATGAAATTCATGTCAAAGTGCCCTTACTGGCCAAATTTTATCATATTTAGACACTTACAACTCATTCAGTTGGTTCATATTTCATTCGGGACTAAAATGCATAAATTCAGATGTTGTAACTATTTGTAACTGGATTAACTAATTAACTACCTTTCGTACCGGTACTCAAGGGGTCCGTACCCTTACATTTCCCAAAATTCCATTAACTAATTTTGGTATCGGTATGAGGGCCCGTATCGATACGCTGAGGTACCGTACCTGTACATCATGCACAAATAAATTCCAGTAATCATTTTTAGTGCCGGTACAGTTCCAGTAATCATTTTTGGCACCGATATGTTTTGTACCAATTGGTCATTTTTAGCCTTGTCGTACCGATATGCACCAGATACGGTACTGGTACGCCCTGCACCAAATGCAGATTGAGACTGTAAATCAATCTTTAATCTATACTTGCAGACCTCCCAAAACATAATATCACAGATTCATACTTGCTAAGGCCATATAAACCTGAGTCTTATGCAAGTTTCCATGTTTCTAAATCAAAAATTCGAAGATAAATAGGTTATCACCAGTTATGCATATTTATTAACTTTCGAGTTCTAAACCGTGACACAACTTACCATCAATACTACGGCTAACTCATATCATTTATTAACATTGTGGTCCATTAGACCTTAATGGATTCACTTAAGTATATTTGGTTAAACGGCATGCCTCATATATCTAACATAATACATACTTGCTACTTAGCATTTCTTGCATACACTAGCCACTTTTTTTGTATTCTCTCAAACTATATCCGTTTGTTTTTCTCTTTTTTTTCTTTGTTTAATCGGCGGCGACACCAGTCTTTGTATTGGTTGTCGACCACTGATGATTCATATTTCATTTGTTTTCGTTTATTTGTCTTGTTTTTTTCTTCGCATATTTTGTTGAGCTTTGCTCTGCCTCTGTGGCATGTCTTCTCTTCCTTTGTGGCACATCTATGCCTTATGGCATGTTTCTAAGGTTACTTTTGCAGGTTTTTGGTGTTCGGAGGGTGACCCTCACATCGCTTGTCTATGATTTGTGTTTGCCGGTGGCCATGTAAAGTCTGATTCCTTTTGGGTTGTTTGCTGATGTAATCTATAGCGAATCATCATTTTTGAGAATAGGTGTGAAAGGTTATTTCCTATTTTTGGAATTTCTTCTAGTTCGTGATTTGACAACTCCCCATGGACTCTTCCTACAATGGACCATAGAGGTTTTCTTTGGTGCAAAGAGGAAGTGTATGATCCTTATATTTTCTTTTTAGATTTATAATTTCTTTTTTTTTTCTTTTAGATGTTTTAAAATCTCTATTATGTTTTTGTTCTAGTTTTATTTTATTTATCAATAAATCTATCTTGTTAATATGTCAAAAAATTCCTTGCATACAAACTAAGTATCGCCATTATATGATCCTAATCATCGAAAGACAAAATCTGACTAGGCCGGTTTTAGGGTGTTACATAACCGTTGCCTGGTGAATGCGAAATGGACTTTGGTCTTTCTTGATACTTACGTTTCTTACTTTAAGCCTTTGGGCTCGAATCATTGACCTCTCCTGCTTCAGATACGATGTGACGTTCTTCATTCGTTGAACTGCCCATTTCATTACATTGCGGGTTAGAATAAACATCCCCGATTTGGAGAGTTTTTACAGTCTATTTGGAACAAGGATCAGTATCTAAGAGCTAACTTGGACTTGTTTCGATCGGAGGCTATTGTGTGGAACTCAAAGGATTTTGGCCATATCAGTAAGAGGAAAAAGAGGTTACTTGTACATTTACGAGGCATAGAAAGAGCGTTACAAGTTGCCCATTCTGATTCATTAGTTGAGCTTGAATATTCATTGCGTTAGGAGCTTGAGATTGTCCTTGAACAATAAGAAAGTTTCTATAACACCCCAGTTTTGGGCCTAGGAGTTTTTTAGGAGACTTAGACGGTCCGTTGGATCAGATTAGAGGATTCGAGTTAGTTTCAAGATTTAATTTGAAACATATATTTTCGGGTGAGATAAAATTTGGAAAAATGATCTAAAATCATTATTGAATATGGAAATAATTTTGGTAAAGTCAATTTTGCAAAAAGAGGTCTCGAAATTGGACATTTTGTTAGTGACCAAAATGTAAAGTTTCAAAACTATTTTTGGTGACTGTTTTGTAAAAGGGTCAAAACTTTGAATCTTTAAGGAGCTATTTACCCTAAAGTTTAATATCATACTTTTTCCCTGATTGGCTATTTTTAATGATTTTAAAATAATATAAAAGGTTGCAGAATTAATTGGTTAATTAAAAAGTCTTAAACAAATTTGACATAACTAACTTTTCTAAAAAAGAATTTTCTTTCCAATTCTCTCTAGCCAAAAGCTTTTTTTCTCTTCAAAATTCTCAGGTAAAATCTTCTTTGATTTAATATTTTGATTTCAATTGGAATTATAATGATTTCCTAACAACATTAATTTGGTTTCTCATTGTTTTGCTATGAAAATTCATCTAATTAAGGGTAAAGGCAGCCATTAGAGGTGATGTTCGTTCTTCTCCTATAACACAAGGTTCTTTATTGAAATTCCCAAGTTCTTTATCCTTTACTTAAGTTTTCTAATGTGTTTTGATGATTTAATTAAAGGAAAATGGTTAAATCAAGGTTTAATTAAGAAAATTGGTTTAGTCCTGTAATGGTTCTATTTTCTCATGATTTGGATTGAAATAGATCATGATTTTGATGTTGAATGATGTTAATAAGATGTCTTAATCATAGGAATCCCAAAACTAATTGAATTCCTAATTTTCTAGGTTGCTAGTTATGAGTTTTTGAGGAGTTGTGGAGGTTTTATGGATGCTGGAGGTATAAGGATGTTAGTGATGTGTTTTTAGATGGTAATTGATATTAATTGATGGGTTATGATGTTAGGTTATGGCTAGGTTAAGTTTGGAAGATGTTTGATGTTAATTTCGGTTCTCGTGGAGTGGTTTTTGATAAAGGATATTAATGATTTCTGTTGTTGTGTTGTTGATTGCATTTTGATGCAATGTACCCTCTGTTTTTGTGTTGATAAAACATGGGAAGCTGGTCCTCAAGCTTGAGCTTTGGTTTCAGAAGCTATGGAGGGGAGATTGCCGTATCGGCAAGCGAGGCTTTGCGTGTCAGTGAGTGAGAGCAAGATTTATAGCTTTTCAAAGGTTTGAAAGTTGTGTTTGGGAGTTTGGATCAAGCTTGAAATGCTGGTATAAGCTCGAAAGTAAGTAAAGGATGAATACTCTCTCGAACTCGGTTTGGTAATTGTTTTTTATCCACTTGTTTAAATGGTTTAATTACTCACTGTATATGCATATTTTGAGCATGGTTAAATGCTAGAATTTGTTTATAAAATGTTGTTGATGCATTGAGAGGTAATGCAAGGTTTGTTAATGTTTTGAACATTAGTTAATGCAAGATCGGTTGTATTGGTTAAGTGGTTTTGATGATGCATATGAAAACAGTGAGTTGTTGTTAATAAAATAAATTATATTGGCAAGTGATGGTTTGAAAAATGTTTGAAAATGTTATCGGATATAGTTGGCCGGCCATAGGATTTATAGTGCACTATAAAAAGTCGCCTTGGATGTTGAGGGGGTTTGATCCATGTATCGAAAACTCCATCCAAGTACTCTAATGGTCGAGGGGTTTAGATCTTTGTACCAAAGACTCCCGTTAGGGGGCTATGTGTCCAACCAATGTGTGGGGTTGGGAATGTACCTTTGATTCTGGTTGTGATGGCATGAAGTGTTGGGAACACGTGTTGAATCCGTGTATCTGATGTTATGTTTTGTAAGGTGGAACTTGATTAATGATCACTTGTAAAGCAATATAATTGTTATTGTATCATGAGATGGATTATGTTGTTTAATGTGGATTTAAACATGGTTTTACACTTTAAGCCTTGCATTGGTAGTATGCATAGGAAAACTTAAATTGAGGGTAGGAAATGGGACTTTCCTGTTGAGTCCATGATACATGTTGCATATGGTTTAATATGCTGTTTTGGAAAAGTTAAGTGCATGGTTTAAGTAAGGCATGATGTTGCAATGTTGTTTTATAAGTGTTTTGAATAATGGTTTTTAAAAGGATTGATAAATGGTTTAACTTGCATTGATGGTTGTTGGTTTTTTAGCATTCCTCACTAAGCCTAGTGTGCTTACGCTCTCTTTTCTATCAATGTAGAGGATTAAAGGTTACGAGCAGCGAGGAAAGAAGGAAATATTCCAAGGACTTGTTTTCAAAGTATGGTTTGAACGTTATATAATAGTAATAAGGACAATGTGTCAAATATTCTTTTGGGAGGGTTTTTGGACGAACTCCCTATTTGTGCAATTTGTATTTGTTGGTTTGGTTTTGTATGAGGTTTAAAGTTCTTGAGGTGTTGATGGATTTATGTTTTGGATGTTGATTGGGAGCATGCCTATAGACTTGGTAGTTGATTGTGCTATGTTTGCTAAGATTGCTATAAAGGCTAGATTGATGTTGGCAAGCATGCCTCTGTTGTTGTATGATGATTAGATACGCATTAAGGCTATTTTGAATGAGCCAAAGTGCCATATGTTGGACCTAGAGGTCATTACAAGTCCCTGCGTACCGGTACGGGTACCTTAGAATTGGTACGTGGGGTCCTGTTAAGGCTCAAAACGTTGAAAAAAAGATAAGGGTATCAGTACGCTTAGCCACTGTATCTGTACACCTTGGGAGAAATTTATGCTAGTGTCGGTACACAAGTTTGAGTACCGATACGACCCCTTCAATTTTAACACGTCATACCGGTACGCGGGGTACCGTATTGGTATGCGTTTTGGTCACTGGAATTTTGAGTTTTGAGAAATCATAAAAGGGATCGGTACAAGTCAAAGTAGAATCGGTACCGGTTGGTCAACACACCGTATCAGTACGGACACTAGTGTATCAGTTCGAGAAGCCGTTATGTTTGTTAATCTGTATTAGTACGGGCTTGCCTGTATGTTGATGATCAGAGCCAGGTTTACAAAAAAAATAGGATGTTGACGATGTTTTTTAATGCTGTTTGCTATGCACGATGATTGTTTATATGTACGGTATTCAAATTATGCTATGTTGGGGCATTTCTGGGATACATGTGAAATGATTTTGGTTTGAAATAGAAGTCTTGGATCCTTGCTTGAAGCTGGACTGATTGATTTTTTTTTTGGTGTAATTATCATGCCTTAGATACGTTTATATATGATGCCACCGATGAGAGAATTACGATCTAGCGAAAACGTTGTTGCCGGAGGGTAGGGAGTTGAGGGTGAGATTGTACATCCTAAGGGATTGCCGTCTCCTCCGCCTAATCCTCCTAAGGGAGTGGAGCAAGTACCACCTATACCACTAGGTCTAGTGTATGGAGATATGACGCCTTTGTTTCAGGTGATGACGGGAGCATTCCAGGCTGCGATGGCTAGAGTCCATGTACCCGCACCGGCACCTACTGTTGCTGATCTAAGATTACCGTTAGAGCACCTGCATAGTCTTGGAGGAGTTATGTTTAGAGGGTTGGCACCCGAGGCATCCGAGAAGTGGTTTTCTATTACATATCAGATTTTGGATTAGATAGGGTGTAATGATGTACATATGCTAGGATGTGTTGTGTCACTGTTGCAGGGTGATGCCTATAGTTGGTGGACCACTGTTATCACATGCATGGAAGCCGGTGATGTGACCTGGGAATTCTTCCAAGTTGCCTTTAGGAAGAAGTATCTGGAGATATATACTTGGATGAAAACAAATATGAGTTTATGGCTTTGGTTCAGGGCAATATGTCAGCTTCTGAGTACGAGGTGCAGTTCGTGAGGCTGAGTTAGTACCAGATGAGAGGTCGTTGTGAACGGTTTTGGTATGGCTTGGTGCAGGATGTTAAGACATATATGTTGGCCACTAACTATACTGATTTCAACGTGTTGGTTACACGGCCAAAGGATATTGAGCAGAGCTTAGGTTTATCTCATTGTTTTGGAGGTTTTGACTCGGGGAAAAGAGTTGTAGATTTTGTTGTGGTGGTGGTCAATCTAAGAGGCACCATGATATGAGGTTCTATCCAGATGGGAGAAGTAGCGGGGATAGTGCTGGACGAGGATCATATGGATAGGGTACTTAGGTATGGTCAGTGCATAATGTTTGTTGAGACTGTGGATCGAGAGATCATTTGAGGCGAGACTGCCCACGTTTGGCTAAAGAGGGGCAAGCTCCTGCGGTTGTGGCTGCCAATTCTTGCCTGAGCTATGGGTCGGTAGATCACATGAGATGTGATTGTCCTTTGCTTGTTAGAGGTAGGCAGACACCTGCACCTATTGTTGCACCACCTAAGGGCCGTGGACGCAGTCGAGGTATCTTCCAATGAAGGAATGAGGGATAGAGGACTGTAGCACATACAGTGGTGGTTCGACCCGAGGATGGTGGACCGGGGAGGATCTATGCTCATGGCGAAGGGAGGAATGACACAGACGTGATAGTAGGTACCTTTACCTTGCAATATATGTCATTATTAACTTTGATAGATTTTGGATCTACGCATTCATATGTTTTGTATGAGCATGCACATTTTCTTGGTATACCAGTAGAAATGCTTGTTGTGGGTATGCAAGTAATGAGTTTTTTTGGAGAGACGATTATTACGAGGAAGTTGTATCAGAGGTGTCTTCTGATGGTTTAAGGTCATGTGTTTGCGGATGATTTGATGGAACTGTCGTTTCATGGTTTCAACGTGATCTTGGGTATGGATTGGTTGTTTGAGCATCGGGCTGTGGTCGATTTTGAGACAAAGCGGGTTTCATTGAAACTTGCTGATGGTTATGAAGGAGCAGTTTTGGGTGAGAATGCTAAGTTCTTATCCGATGTGGTTTCGGCCTTGGAAGCGCAAAAGTTGCTAGAATGGGGGTGTTAGGCATATCTAGCTTACGTTATGAATCCGAATGTGGAGGAAGTATGGACTACCGATATTCGTACTGTTTATGACTTTCCAGGTGTATTTTTGGAAAAGTTATATGGTTTGCCACCAGAGAGAGAAATGGAGTTTTGCATTGAGATAAATGTTGATTCAGCTCCGGTGTCGACTGCACCATATCGCATGGCACCAAAGGAGTTGAAAGAGTTGAAGACGAAACTCCAGGAGTTGTTGGACCATGGTTTTATCCGACCTAGTGTTTCGCCGTGGGGAGCACCAGTGTTGTTTGTGAAAAGAAAGATGACACTTTGAGGATGTTCATTGACTATTGGCAACTAAACAAGTTGACGATTAAGAACAAGTATACTTTACCGTGAATTGATGACTTGTTCGATCATTTTTGGGGTGTTATAGTGTTTTCCAAGATTGATTTGAGATTTGGATATTATTAGTTAAGGGTTAAAGACAAATATGTGCCGAAGATTGCTTTTCATACGAGGTACGGGCATTATGAGTTCTTGGTGATGCCGTTTGGGTTGACAAATGCGCCTGCATCATTTATGGACATGATGAACTGGGTGTTCCATGAATTCTTGGATCAATTCATAGTAGTGTTCATTGATGATATTCTTGTGTACTCTCGTACTGAGGAGGATCATGGTCGACACTTACAGATTGTGTTGAAAACCTTATTGGATAATCAACTTTACGCTAAGCTGAGCAAGTGTGAATTTTGGATTAAAGAAGTTGTTTTTCTCGGTCATGTGGTTTCTACGGAAGGTATCCGGGTGGATCTGAAAAAGGTAGAGGCAATTGTGAGTTGGAAGTAACCAAAATCAGTAACAGAAGTCTATAGTTTCTTGGGTTTGGTCGGTTATTATCGATGTTTTGTGGATGTGTTTTCAAGGGTTGCTGCTCCGTTGACCAAGTTGTTACAAAAGGAAGTATAGTTTGAGTGGATAGAAGCTAGGCAACAAGCTTTCGAGAAGTTGAATGAAGTTTGACACAAGCTCCAGTCTTGATTCAACCTGAGTTAGGGAAAGAGTTTGTGGTCTATAGTGATGAATCCTACATAGGTTTAGGGTGTGTTTGATACAAGAGGGGAAATTTGTAGCTTATGCATTGAGGTAGTTGAAGGTGCACGAACGCAACTACCCTACGCATGATCTTGAGCTCGCTGCGGTAGTGTTTGTTATGCATTGAGGTAGTTGAAGGTGCACGAACGCAACTATCCTACGCATGATCTTGAGCTCGCTGCGGTAGTGTTTGTGTTGAAGATATGGATACATTACCTTTCTGGTGAAAAATGTATTGTATACACGGATGACAAAAGTCTGAAGTATTTAATGTCCCAAAAGGAGTTGAATCTTAGGCAACGTATGTGGTTGGAGTTGCTGAAGGATTATGACTTGACAATTGAGTATCATCCGGGTAAGGCGAATGTCATAGCCTATGCTTTGAGTAGAAAAGTTGTTGTAGAGTTAAGGGCTATGTTCGCGAGGCTGAGTGTGACTCGTGATGGAGGGTTGTTGGCTGAGTTGCAAGTGAAGCCATCTCTATCGCAGTTGGTTTAGGAAAAACAACCTTATGATGATGCGTTGGTACCGTATGTCAAGGACATCATAGATGGAAATCTTACGGTTTTTTACTTTAATAGTGATGGAGTGTTGTGCTTTAAAGATCGGATAGTGGTGCCTAGTGATGAGGAGTTGAGGCGTATGATTTTGACCGAGGCACATGCTAGTCATTTTTCTATGCATCCCGGTAGTACTAAAATGTATCGAGATTTGAAGAAATAACACTATTGTGTTGGTTTGAAAAATGACGTAGCTGATTTCCTTTCTAGGTGCATGGTATGCCAGCGTGTGAAGGCTGAACATCAGTTTCCTTCCGGGTTGTTACAACCGTTGAACATTTCGGAGTGGAAATGGGAGAGGATCACTATGGATTTTGTGTTGGGGTTGCCTTTGACACCGATAAAAAATGATTCTATTTGGGTGATTGTTAATCAGTTTACGAAGTGTGCACATTTCCTGCCAGTACATACGACGTATACTTTAGATAGGTTGGTGAATTTGTATGTTGTTGAAATTGTTAGGTTGCATAGGGTACCTAAGTCGATTGTTTTGGATAGGGATCTGCGATTTACAGCGAGGCTTTGGAAATGTTTGCATCGAGCTTCGGGTACTCACTTGAATTTCAATACATCGTATCATCCTCAAACGAATGACCAATCTGAACGTGTGAATTAGATTTTGGAGGATATGTTGAGATGTTGCATCATTGAGTTCCAAGGAACCTGGGAAAGGCAGTTGCCTTTGGTTGATTTTGCGTACAATAATAGCTATCAAGCTAGTATAAAGATGGCACCGTATGAAGCCCTGTATGGTAGAAATTGTCGTACACCTTTGTGTTGGGTCGAGGCTAGAGAAAAGTATGTTTCCATGCCTGATGTGTTGAAAGACACAAATGAAAAAGTAAAGCTTATTTGTGATCATTTGAAGGTAGCCTCGGATAGGCAGAAATCCTATGCAGATTTGAAATGTAGAGAGGTTGAGTACTCGGTTGGTGAGAAAGTGTTCTTGAAAGTCTCACCTTGGAAGAAGGTGATGCGCTTTGGGCGTAAAGGAAAGTTGTGTCCGAGGTTTGTAGGACCGTATGAGGTGATGGAACGCATTGGTCCTGTAGCTTATCAGCCGAGGTTGCCTCTTGATTTGGAGAAAATTCATGATGTGTTTCATGTGTCCATGTTGCGGAGGTACCGTTCGGATCCGTCGCATGTGATGCCAGTTGAGGGTGTTCAGTTGTGACCGGATTTGTCTTACAATGAGGAACCAGTGGAGATCCTTGACTTCAGCGGTAAAATTCTCCGTGGCAGGACGATTGAGCTTGTTAAGGTGTTATGGCGACATCGCAATGTTCAGGAGGCGACGTGGGAGAGTAAATCGGACATGGTTGATCAATTTTTGCATCTGTTCTCATCAAGTAAATTTCGAGGAAAATATTTCTTAAGGGGGAGAGTTGTAACACCCCGGTTTTGGGTCTAGGAGTTTTCTAAGAGGTTTAGACGGTCCATTGGATCAGATTAGAGGATTCGAAGTCAGTTTCAGGATTTAATTTGAAACAGATATTTTCGAATGAGATAAAAATTTGGAAAAATGATCTAAAATCATTACTGAATATAGAAATAATTTTGGTAATGTCAATTTTGCTAAAAGGGGTATCGAAATTGGACATTTTGGTTAGTGACCAAAATGTAATGTTTCAAAACTATTTTTTGTGACTATTTTGTAAAAGGTCAAAACTTTGAATCATTAATGAGCTATTTACCCTAAAGTATAATATCAGACTTTTTCCCTTAATTGGATATTTTTAATGATTTTAAAATAATATAAAAGGTTGGAGAATTAATTGGTTAATTAAAAAGTCTTAAACAAATTTGACGTAACTAACTTTTCTCAAAAAAAATCTCTCTCCAATCCTCTTTAGCCAAACACTTCTTTTATTTTCAAAATTCTAAGGTAAAATCTTCTTTTATTTAATCTTTTGATTTCAATTGGAATTATAATGATTTCTTAACAAAATCAATTTGGTTTCTCATTGTTATGCTATGAAAATTCTTCTAATTAAGGGGAAAGGCGGCCATTAGAGGTGAGGTTCGTTCTTCTCCTCTAACATAAGGTTCTTTATTGAAATTCCCAAGTTATTGACCCTTTACTTAAGTTTTCTAATGCATTTTGATGATTTAACTAAAGGAAAATGGTTAAATCAAGGTTTAATTGAGGAAATTAGTTTAGTCCCGTAATGGTTCAGTTTTCTCATGATTTGGATTGAAATATATCATAATTTTGATGTTGAATGATGTTAATAAGATGGCTTAATCATAGGAATCCCAAAACTAATTGAATTCCTAATTTTCTAGCTTGCTAGTTATGAATTTTGGAGGAGCTGTGGAGGTTTTATAGTTGCTGGAGGTATAAGGATGTTAGTAATGTGTTTTTAGATGGTAAATGATATTAATTGATTGGTTATGATGTTAGGTTATGGTTGGGTTAAGTTTGGAAGATGTTTACTATTGGTGCAGTGAGCATGGAGATCCTCCCGAGCAAAGGAATCAGTTACAATTTTCCCATTAAGAGTTATCTCGGAAAGAAATAAACAAAACAAGGGCTGACAATTTCTAAACATACGCACCTAGGGGCAGTATCACACGTACGATGGGATTTCAATGTATAATCGGATCTGCTAGAGGAAATTCACCTCCTGGTGATGTACAAGACTCCATCTTAAAGAAGACATGCATCATTAGAAGAATAAACAGAGTTGCTCCCCCATCATGGCCACTATTCTAGATCAACGGCTACAGCTTGTTCACGGTTACCGTGGCGTGCGATAGATGTAGCCCTGAAGCAGCCTAAAACCCCAACCACCAACACTAAGCTCCCGGGCCTCCTCCTACAGGCAAAGATGAGGTGAAGTAGCCAAGACATCCTCAAAGAACGCCATGAACTGTTATCTCTGGACAATCCATGATATCGTCCTTAATGGACGCTCTCAAACATGAAGGATACACCCTAAAGAGGGAAAGAAAAGCAGTGAAGGAAACAACAAGAGTCAACCTGTAGCCTGGGAGTCAACATGCAGCCGAAGGTAGTACATGCGAAGAGTGTGCCAAACCAAAAAAAATGCATATGTATACGCTACAAATTAGAGAGTCGTTAGGAATAGTTTTGTATTTATATATCTCCGAAAGAAAGGCCAACAAATGTACATGTAATTTTTACAAACTAAAGGGTAACCTCCTCCTTTGAGTCACTAATGGATGCAGGATTAAAGGGAGCATTATAGCCATCCAACAATGGAATAGAAAGCAAAATTCATGCAATAATTGACTCCCCTGCAAATGTTTTTCTCCCCTAAATACTCTGCAATGGCTCCAACCTCCTCTAAACATTCAGGTATCAAGGAAAAACCCCTTGCTTATCAAAAGCACCTTAAGTATCTGATATTGCACTAAGAAAATGCTTGAAATGTCATAAATATATGTATAAGTACTTAGACGAATACCTTGATAGATGAGTATATGCTTGGATGGACGGATAAACATATGATTGAATGATGAATGACAAATAGTTGAATATACAAATAAATGAATGAATGTTGATGAATCACTCTGCTCTTTAACGTTATTACCTCATTATATATATTGAATCATTCTCTGCTCGTTCGACATCTCTGCTACATGTAACTATTTCCTCAAAGAGCGTCGAGATAACTGCAGTCATGACTCTTATGCCCTCCAGAAGCGTTGAGAGAAGCTCCACCCAAAATAAAACTATTTCTCCAATAGTGTTAAGAAAAGCTCCACCCCATATTCGACTATTTCTCCATTGGTGTTGAGATAAACCCCGCCCAATATTCAACTATTTCTATGAGGGTGTTGAGAAAAGCTTCACCCAATATTTGACTATTTCTCGAAGGGTTTTGAGAAGAGATCCATCCAATATTCGACTATTTCTCCAAGGGTGTTGAGATAAACCCCACCCAATATTCAACTATTTGTACAAGGTGTTGAGAAAAGCTCCACCAATATTTGACTATTTCGACAAGGTATTGAGAAAAGCTTCAACCGATATTTGACTATTTGTCCGAGTGTGTTGAGACAAGCTTTACCCATAATACGGTTATTAACCAAGAGTATGAGATAAACCCCACTCAGAGTTACACATGTTTTCTCAAAAGGCGTCGAAACAACTTCGTTCAATATCAAGCTCTATTCTCCGAGATTGTAGAGACAACCTCCACTCGCAGCGTGTTTGACCCCCCAAGAATGTCGAGGTAGCTCTGCTCAGTCAATGACTAATTCTCCAAAAATAATATTGTACCTTCGTCCATCTAATGCTATCAACATTGCGTTTCCCCAAGATGTTGAGATTACCATGTTTTATGCCAATCAAGCCATGTGGTCGTTATTAACACATGGATGCCTCTGAGTTTATATCCCAATTGTCGACGACCATTGTGGAATTTTGAGGAACAATGATGCATTTGTCCATTTAATGTTATCCACCTTACATTTCTCCAAAGACATAGAGATGTTCGTGTTTTATGCAAATTGAGGCATTCGATTACTACGATCACATAGTTGCCTCCAACGGAGAGATGCCTTCATACTACTATGGACCGTTATTCTAGAAGCATAGAGATGCCTCCACTCAATTCTCGTTCATTTCTACAAGTGTGTTGAGAAAAAGCTCTAGTCACCAGTGCTGGCTTCTCTAAGAGTGAGAGTTGCCTCAACCCAATCGACGGTTGTCTCACCAAGGGTATGAGATACCTCCGCATAGAGAACCCTTTATACGACTAACACTTCTATTCAACCACACCTATACTTATAAGAGCGCAAGATTTCCTGTAACATCCCCTTCTTGGTCTGGTAGAAAATCGAGTTTGGAGATGTTAACGATGAACAATAGCAATGATTGAACGGTGAAAATTTCAAAATTTCTTCTTGTTACCAATGAAACAATGCATTACAACTATATCAATATAATTACTATGTGCTTATTAATGCAAAGGATTCATTTCATAATATGTAACATCAGTGAGAGGACTAATTTGCAGTATTCTTGAAATTCAAGACTAATTTGTAAATTGATGATCTTAATATTATTTAATGTCATTAGGGGAACTAACATGCCATTCATAACAATATTGGGTCAGGGGTTAAGATCCATGTTGAATGGACTACATTAGCTAGCTCGATTTAACTTAATCATACCTTACAGACCAAAATGTAAAATCTATAATTTACTAGACATTTCTTGTAAATCAATGCACCGCCATGAAATTCACTAATCATTCAACATACATATCTAGTTTTATACCATTTATCTTTTAATCAAGGGTCCAAAATGCCTTAACAATATTAGTGAGTAAGCTGTAAGCTTTTAAACTTGTCCTTAGCCATTAGTTGAATTACCTGAATCGGTACCGATACTCAATAGGTTGTATCAGTACACCTTTATAATATTTTAACCCAATATTCAACATAAGGATTGGTACAGACCACGCCGTACCAATACGGTGTTGGGGTCCGTACAGGCTTATCCCGTATCAGTACCCTGTTTATTAATCCAATTCTAGAAACTATTTATTATACCGATACTCCATAACTTGTAATGGTACGGTACTACAGAAATTCTCCAATGTCAAATAAGCGTACCGATACACCTGGGGACGTATCGATACCTTACTATAATAAAATTCTAGTGACGAAGACTCGTACTGATACGCTTTTGAACGTATCAATAACCAGTGTTAACCCAGTCAAATTATGCATGCTCGTACCGATATGCAATTACCCGTATCGATATGTCAGGGCTTGTAATGACAGATTATGTCTAGTTTTTATTCATTTTAGGCACCTAAATCATGTTCAATGTCTATGAAATTTTTCCCACAATGTTCTTGCATTTATAACTTGTTGTATACCAAGTTTCATGACGAAACAAATCCATTTACTATGTTTTACAATAAAGGTGCCAAATATTCCATTTCTTACCTTGACCAACAATTCACTTTTTGTAATACCCTGAAATTAGGCTTAGAAGAATGTTATCACTTTTGTTCCTAAGTAATTTTAGCCTATTGTAAATCAAGGTAATTAATTTAAGAACCTAGGACTAAAATGAGAAAAATAAAAAGAAAGAGAACGGTGTGTGTAACGACTAAAATGTATAATTAGTAAAGGGGGCGATTGCATGATAATAAAATAAATTCTTAGTGACTTGCACCCATGTCAATTAGGTGAAAGAAAAGAATGTGAGAGCTTCTTCATCTTAGTCAATTGTTGTTAGTATAGAATCAACTTTGCTTGGAATTAAGGTGATGATAACTCTTTTTTAGTCTTTGCTAAAATTTCCAATTTGATCGATGTGTAATGCTGTCCATGAATTGTGTATATGTTAGGGAATATAATGAGTGGAAAAATTCATAAAATACATGTTGATACTTTGAATGATAATCTAGTTGTAAAAATTGTAAAAGACCATGGATAGTGTCTAAGAACATACGAATGAAGATGGGGAAAAATTAAAGAGGTAATCATAATTTTGTTTATGACTAAGGTGATAAATTAGCTGAATTTGGAATTTTAATACTGGGATTATAATGAATTTCGATTGAGATTACATTGATTGTGTAGACTGTCTTGTGAATGTATATAAAGGAGTAAATTGTATTGAAATAATTGTTAATACGCTGATTGATGAAAATGTAAATGTAAATGTATATATGTAGAAATGAAACTATTCAAATGAATAGAAGCATGTTAGGGACTGTTTTCGAATACCCTGAAAACATGTTGAACTGTTTGAGAGTATGTGTTTTTATATATATAAATTGGGACTGATTCGCATGAACAACAAAGTATGTGGACTGTTTGAAATAGTTCAAAAATAGTGGAATTTCTTTGAGGTTGTGTAGGGACTGAATTATAAATTTAAGAGTGTTTTTGTGTGTCCTTGGTTGTTGTGGACTGTGTTTCACATATTTGAATGTTTGGTGGATTGTTATGATTTGATTAAATTGGTATGTTTAATTGTGGACTGTTCTATATGAATTGGTAATTATACATGCAAAATTGAGTGTTGTGCAAATGAGAAAATATTAGAATATCTTCTAATATGACATTATACCTTTTGTTACCCCTAGTCCAAGGAGGTGTTGAAGGATTAGATGCAAAAGGGGTCGTAATTCATGACCAGATCTAGCTCGGAATTGAACTGTGAGTGTAGTTTAAAGTCTCGGGATGAGATTAAACTATCCCGGGAATCTTTAGTTGCTTTATTATTACATTGCTTATTCCTTAAATTAAGCTATGCCAGTATACTTAAGCCTGGATTCAAGGTAAGTACCTAAATATTAGGTATTCTATGAAATAAAGTGCTCGATTTGATGTTATGCTTTTTGTGAGACCAATTTTTTTTTAATATATTCTGTGAGTAACCTTTGCTATACTATCATTTGATAAAGATATTTGCTTAAGATAAGGATCATATATGACTTATAATTGCACTTGAAATGAATAACGATAAGCTATGTTCGAATGATGCCTTGTTTATGAAGTTATGATCAAATTGTGATTTTGAGATGATACGATAAGTTGTAAGCTCTGTTTAATTGACTATATAACTTTATGTTGTTGATATGATAAGTCATAAGCTTTGCTTATGTGATTATATGAATGTGGAGCTATGCTCATCTTTGATAAGATTAAGACATGATCATTACTATATGAATAAGGAGCTAAGCTCAACCTTGATCTGATAAGATAAGATTATGTGAAAAGCCTTGGTTTCGAGTCAGTCATAGGTACAATTGGCATGCCATAGAGTCCATAGAGATTAGGTTTGGGGTGGAATACGGTCCTGGTCTATGGTCCTTATTTGGCGACAGTAGGAGGGAAGTGTTGGGGTCACTTGGCGACAGTAGGAGGGATTGACCGATACTGTGAGTACCATTTTATTTGGCGACAGTTGGTTGGGGATTTGTGTACCTAGGCTGTTACTGGATTCTCAAGGCTATGAAAAAGATTGAATAATGAAATTGCAAATTAAACAAATGAACCATGCTTGATAAAATATGTGAAAAGTATTCATATTTATGAGATATTACGTTTAATAGCTATGTGACTAGTAACTATGAAGAGAGATACTATGCTTGATTATATATGTTCTTGAGATACTATATTTCATAATTTGGGTATCATGTAGTCATGTTTATGGGATACTATATTTGATAATATATGTAATAAATAATCATAAGCTAGGACATACAAAGTTTGATAGCCTATATGATAAGTAGTTTAAATACATGATATACGTGTGATAACTTATTTGCTAAGTAAAATCGTGATTGTAATACGTTGGATGTCTTATGAGACTAGTAATCTAGAATTTGAATAACGTATGTGATAAGTAACCATATTTAAATGGTGCCTCATTTAAGAAGAATTTTGGATTCACAAGTTAACCCATTGATTAAATATGAAAACTTATAACTAAATAAATGACTTGATGTAATGGTATATACGTAATTTATAAACAAATTGGATAAAATACAACCATGTCTTGGAATATTTTACAATGTGTATTTGTATATGCTTGTTAATGGACTGTTTTGGATAGAAGTAAACATGTTTGGACTGTTTTGCAATATATTAACGTGTATACATGTCTAATGGACTGTTTTGGATAGAAGTAAACATGTTTGGACTGTTTTGCAATATATTAATGTGTATACTAGTCTAATGGACTGTTTTGGATAGAAGTAAACATGTTTGGACTGTTTTGCAATATATCAATGTGTATACATGTCTAATGGACTGTTTGGATAGAAGTAACTATATCCGATTGTTTTCTCATCTCGTCACATAGCTAATATATCATTTATAAAACCATCTACATACTGTTTTACAATGCATTATACAAAAGTCACCACATATGCAAATCACATTGCCAAGCAATAACACCATTCCCAACCGGAATGAAAGCCAATGCTCACTAGCATTTCTTATACTTTTAAACCCCTGCATATGTACTTAAAACCATGCATTTCCAGTAAGTAAATCAAACCATGTTTATCACCAAAACATGAAATCAACATGCTCATATCCAAACCGATATTCAAGAGCAAATTAAGGGAAACTTACTTCCGAGCTTTTAATAGGCATTTAAACCAGTTTCCACTCACTAATACACCTCGCCTTACTTGCCAATGCGAATTGAGCTCCCGACAAGCAACAAACAACGTCAAGTTTTGTCACCTTGATTATCCCATATTTTAACCACATAAAACTAGAGGGCAAATGCATCATTATGCATTCAAACCATTGCCAACAAGCAATTACCCGCAGCTCTCAAGTTGCCCACTCAAAAACCATCTGAAACATATCAAAATCATCCTGAAACACTTTCAAAACTCAACCCAACCATAATAAAACGATTCAATACACCAAACCTTATCAATTAACATCTAAAAACACTTTCCCAACATCCTCTTACCTCCAGCAATGATTAAACTCAACCATCACCCCAAAAACCCTTGATTAACAACCTTAAACATTAGAGATTCAACTTGTTTTGGGATTACAACGTTAAAACCATGTTATCAACTCAATTAAAAATCAAAATCATGATCTAATCTGACCCAAATCCCAGCAAAACAGAACAAGTGCGAAGATCCACCAATTTCATCAATCAAAACATAATTAAACCAATTTTCCTCAATTAAACTATCAAAACACATTAGAAAACAATTGTAAAGAGTCAACAACTTGGGAATTTCAGTAAAAACCTTTCATTAGAGGAGGAGAATGAACCTTACCTTTAATGGATAATTTCTCCCTTAATTGGATGATGTACATGAGAAAACAAAGTTAAAACAATAAGATTTTGGAAAACTAACAAGAAGGAATCATTTACAAACAAAAGTTTTGAGAAAATAAAGGTTTACCTGAAGATTTAGAAGAACAAATTGATGTTTGGCTATAGAGATTTTGAGAGAAAATATTTTAAGAAAGTAATTACATGATTTTTGTTTTACGAGATTATTTAACAAATTAATTCTCCCCAACCTATTTATATTTTCCAAAACAGTTTTAAAATAGCCAATTAAGGGATAAAGTCTGATATTAGACTTTTAGGGCAATTATCTCCTTAAAGATTCAAAGTTTTGACTCATTACAAAATAACCACCAAAAATAGTTTTCAAATTTTGCATTTTGGTCACTAGTCCAAAATGTCCAATTTCAAAAACTCCTTTTCCAAAATTGATTTCACCACAATCATTAATATATTTAATAATGAATTTAGAATTTTTTTCCACAATTTTACCACCTTTAAAAATATTTAATCCGATTTAATTCTGAAACCGACTTGAATCTCTAATATCGGTCCACCGGACCTTCGAACCAACTTTTAAACATCTAAGACCAAAACCAGGGTGTTAAAAATCTCCACCACTTAAGAAATTTCGTCCCCAAAATTTACCTAGAGGAAACAAATGCAGAAATTGCTCCGGCATGTCCGCCTTGCTTTCCCACATGGCTTCCTAGAAACCACGGTGTTGCCACAAGACCTTAACAAGCTCAATCGTCTTGCCATGAAGAACTTTGCTGCTGGAATCAAGGATTTCCACTGGTTGATCATCATAGGATAAATTCGGCCTCAATTCAATATGCTCCACCGGCATAACATGCGAGGGATCCGACCGATACTTTTGCAACATAAATACATGGAACACATCATGTATTTTCTCCAACTCGGAAGGCAACCTCAACCGATAAGCCACAGGACCAACACGCTCAGTAACCTCGTACGGTCCAATAAACCTCGGACTAAGCTTACCCTTACGTCCGAACCACATCACCTTTTTCCATCTTTACACGATCGTCCACCGCATATTCAATTTCCCTAAGATTCAAATCTGCGTAAGATTTCTGCTGATCCCCAGCCGCTTTCAAGCGATCACACACAAGCTTTACCTTCTCATCCGTGTCTTTCAACACATCCGGCAAGGAAATATGCTTTTCCTCTCCCTCAGCCCAACAAAAAGGCATATGACATCTCCGGCCATACAATACCTCATACGGTGATGTATACTCGCTTGGTAATTGTTGTTATACGCAAACAAAACCAAAGGCAAATGCTTCTCCCATGTTCCTTGGAACACAATAATGCAACATCTCAACATATCCTCCAAAACCTGGATAACCCGTTCAAACTGTCCATCCGACTGAGGATGATACGCGGTACTGAAGTTCAACCTCGTACCCAAAGCCTGATGCAAACTCACCCAAAACCTCGCTGTAAACCTCGGATCTCTATCCGAAACAATGAACTTAAGTACCCCGTGCAAACGAACGATCTCAGCAATATACAGTCCGCCAACTTGTCCAAAGTGTACGTCGTATGCACTGATAGAAAATATGCACACTTTGTAAAATGATCTACAATCACCCAAATGGAATCTTTTTTAGCCGGTTTCAAAGGTAACCTTGACACAAAATCCATGGTGTCACTCTCTTATTTCCATTCCGAAATTCTCAACGATTGCAACAGCCCGGATGGAAACTGATGCTCCGCCTTGACCCGCTGACACACCATGCACCTAGAACAAACTCAGCCACATCCTTCTTCAAACCAACCCAGTAGTACACTCCTTTCAATCCACGATACATCTTCACACTATCGGGATGCATAGAAAAAGGAATAGAATGTGCCTCCGTCAAAATAGTGTGCCTCAATTCTGGATCATCTGGCACCACTATTCGACCCTTAAAACACAAAAAACCATCATCATCAAAACGAAAATTCGTCAGATTACCCTCTGATATATCATTAACATGCTCAATTAAGGAATCATCAAATGGTTACTTAGCTTTAACCATCTGTGACAACATAGGCTTAACTTGCAACTCAGCCAACAATCCACCTTTCTGTGTCACACTCATCCTAGCAAACATAGCCCTAAGCTCAACCGCTACCTTGCGACTCAATGCATCTACAACCACATTAGCTTTTCCAGGATGATACTTGATCATCAAGTCGTAATCCTTAAGCAACTCCAACCATCTAAGTTGCCTAAGATTCAAATCCTTTTGAGACATCAAATACTTCAACCTCTTATGGTCCGTAAAAACAACACACTTCTCACCATAAAGGTAATGTCTCCAGATTTTTAGGGCAAACACCACAGCCGCAAGCTCCAAATCATGAGTCGGATAATTGCGCTCATGAACCTTCAACTGTCTTGATGCATAGGCCACAAGCTTGCCATCTTGCATCAGCACACAACCCAAACCAACGTAAGATGCATCACTATAAACCACAAACTCCTTCCCAAATTTAGGTTGAATCAACATAGGAGCATGTGTCAAAACTTCCTTCAACTTCTCAAAGCTGAGCTGTTGCTTCTCCGTCCACACATAAGGAACATTCTTTTGCAAAAAATTCGTCAACGGTGCTGTAATACTAAAAAACCCATCTACAAAGTGACGACAATAACCAGCTAGCCCAAGAAAACTACGAGCCTTTGAAACAGATTTAGGTTGCTTCCAATTGAGAATAGCCTCAATTTTATGTGGATCAATACGAATAACCTCCGCAGAAACCACGTGACCAAGGAATGTCACTTCCTTAAGCCAAAGCTCACACTTGCTCAGTTTGGCATACAATTGATTATCCTTCAAAACTTGCAACACAATCCGCAAATGCTGATCATGATCTTTCTCAGTACGAGAGTACACGAGAATATCATCTATAAACACCACCATGAATTGATCAAGATATTAATAGAACACCCTATTCATCATATCCATGAACGCAGCCGGGGTATTTGTCAAACCAAAAGGCATGACCAAGAACTCATAATGCCCGTACCTCATACGAAACACAGTTTTTTGTACAACTTCATCCTTAACCTTCAACTGATAATATCCTGATCTTGAATCAATCTTAGAGAATAACACTGCCCTGCAAAACTGATCAAATAGATCATCAATCCTCATCAAAGGATACTTGTTCTTCACCGTTAGCTTATTCAACTGAGAAAAATCAATACACATACGCGTGTACCATCTTTCTTTTTCACAAAGAGAATAAAGAGCACGCCAAGGCGAAACACTCGGTTGAATGAACCCATGATCCAACAACTCCTGAAGTTGTGACTTCAACTCCTTCAATTCCTTCGGTGCCATCTTATAAGGAGCAATGGACACCAACGCTATACCCGCGTACCTCTCAATACCGAATTCTACCTTCTTATCCTGCGGTAAACCTAGTAACTCTTCAAGAAAAAACTTCCAAAAAATCACTAACAGTTCGAATATCCTGCACCCGAACACCCTTAACTTCAAGATTCATCATGATAGCCAAATAAGCTTGGCAACCTCCTTGCATCATCCTTTCCGCTTGAGTAGCCGATACAACATTAGACAAGAATTTCATATTCTAACTAACCACCAAAACTTCATAATCATCGGGCTAACCTCAAAGAAATCCTTTTAGATTCACAATCCACAACCGCCTTGGGCTCGCTCAACCAATCCATACCCAAAATAACATCAAAACCATGGAATGACAACTCCATCAAAACTTCAGCAACTCATGACCTTGAACAACCAAAGGGCATCTCCTACCCAACTTCTTAACCATAACCGCCTCACCAAAGAACTAGTTACTAACTCTTCATCGGCCTCTGCAAAATTATCCGTAAGTGTGGACATATGTATGCATGATTCCTTATATGCCATCCCAGATGTCTATGCATATGGATGCAAAACCTCTAATGTCATGCCCAAAGATGTATGCATGTACTGACATATTTAAATATATCTATATACGTGTTTTTGTACTATGCATGTTCAACATCCACACTTACTTATAACATTCTATGTACTAATATACCCTTTAACACGTCGAAAAACTCTAACAACCCTCAGTTGTTGATCAAATATCTTCTCGATACCACAATACACGAGAACAGCACCACTCTGACCACTACTCGAATCTAGGTATTTGGAGAAAAACCAACACATCCTCGAACGTCATTAACACATTCAACGCCAACACATATAGCCACCAACACATATAGCCATATCGGCCAACAGTCTAAAACCTAACTAACGCTAACCACACCAGAGCCTCAGGAAAGGACTCTCAAGCGAACATAACCACAACCCGGCCACTACCATGCTTGTGACATGGCTTGTATCGCTTATCACGCGATCTCTCATACTCGGTAACTGACATGCCACCTTGCGATAGCGACATAAACTTATGCTTCCTCGCATCCAGATATTGAGGACCAAGATACTTCCTCTTAAAAGCTCTCCGAAAAAACTCCCAAGACATATCCACCTCCGGGACACCCGCAACTGTAATCACCCACTAGTGATAAGCATCACCTTGCAACAAGGACACAGTGCAACCCAGTTTGCACACACCGTTGCAATCCATTTGATTCAAAATAGAAATTATCTTTTCTAGCCTTCTCTCAACTGCTTCAGGGCTCAGATCCCTGAATTCCTCACGGCCCAAACTACAAAGATGCTCTAGGGGCAAACCTTGATTAACCACCATAGCAGGTGTCGGTGCTTGCACTTGTACTCCAGCCGCCGTTGCCTAAAATGCTCTCGTCATTGCTTGGATTAACGGAGTCAAATCACCAAAAACTGGCACATGAAGAGCCTGGGGTACACCACCCACCCTAATATCAATAGGAGGAGCCAACAGAGGAGGATGAGGTAAAACATTAGGGGGATTTTCTTCCACCTCATTATTCTGCCCAACCCCGGCATTATTAGCCATCGAATGCGTCTCACATTGAGCCATGCTAACAAAAGCATCAAAACACATTAAAGTCAGGCTAGAATTAGGCAAAGGATCCAAGACAACCTTATAAAACATTTTAAAACCTCGGTAATAGGCAATGTGTTCCCACTTTATACCCTACATAATATTAAACAATCACTGTACACATACGCAATCACTGTGCAGTTCAAACATCACCAATTAATCAAACAACAATATCCCAACTTTTCAAAACCTGGCTCTAATACCAAAAAATGTAACCCCCTCGACCCAGCCTAGATGCTCGACCAAACTGAGAGAACTACATTATTTTTGCCGAAGTAAACTGAAGAAAGATTTTGAAAATTGGTCCATTTTTTCTTTTCATCTTGTCTAGATGCATATTATTAAACCTAAGTGTACATACTTGCAGCGGGTGAATTTACAAAGGAATCGGACCACAGAAAGGCAACCAATTGCATAACATACATATTATGGACTAAAATACAAATCTAATAAATTTAAGGACCAAAAGTGAAATTAAGGTTACCAATCCTCAATTAGTCCAATTACATCTTTACATGTCAAGTTTTAGGTCAAAAAGTCATCCAAAATTATTCAATTGCATTCACAAAACTCAAGGACTAAAATGAAAGAAACAGAAACTTCCAAATATTCCAAAACAACAGAATTAACTGCAGCTGTATCAGTACACTTGGAGGTGTTTCGGTACGCCTTAATAATTTCCAGAACAAAGATTCCAGTAGCTAAAACTTGTTCTGATACGCCTACGCGTATCGAAACACCCTTCATAAAATCCCGATGCCATATCAAAACACCCTCTCAAGTATCGAAATGCTGGCCAAATTTGCCTAGGCTCGTACCGAAATGCTTGCCCGCGTACTGGTACGCTAAGCCTAAAATGGCTTACACGTACCAAAACATGGTAACTCGTACTGGTATACCTGGACCTATAATATCTGAAATTGCTATCTAAACCCACTTTAACAATAACCAAAATGCACTAACATGCTTCAAACACTTATAGAACATTACTAGGATACATTCCTAACTAAAACAACACAGATCCATCAACATTACATGGCATTCATACACCCAAGATATTCTATAGGCATGCTTCCTAATACCATTATACCAAACGACCAAAACTCACATTAGGCACTTTTAAGGCATACTCATCATTCTTACACATCTAAAGAATCAGAACAAACTTGCTTGAACCATCAAAACATGGAAACCATTCCAAATTTACTAGATGCATTACTAAGCACTCATCTAGCATCATTATAAGTATGGATCCACACAAGTTTAACAACATCAAACAAACCATAAATTCTAGCACTTCACATACTTAAAAACCATGGGAAAATAGATTTACAAATCCCCAGAATATGGAGAACACATTGCCTTATTAACTGGAAGCATAAACCGAGTTTATACTCAAGGTAATCCTTGTCTTGGATCGCTTTAAACCTTGCCCTTACAGCCCCCAAACTTCAATGCTCTGCATCATTAGGGAAAAGAGAGTGTAAGCACACATGCTTAGTGAGGATGCTCATAAAACTATGATGCAATTAAAACCATTTGAAAACCAAACCACTTGTTCCCAAAACATGCTTAACAGCCAAAGCATTTTTTCTTGTCTTGAACCGAGACATGCGTAACAATCCTTATGAAACATCATATACAAATTCCATTCTTAGATCCCAAAGCATTAGACTATTTTACCATGCTTAAATCCCAAGCATTAAAACATACACCATGCTTAAATTCCAAAGCATTAAATCATAAACCATGCTAAATCCCAAAGCATTAAATCATAAACCATGCTTAAATCCCAAAGCATTAAAATAGGTTCAACACATGAACTTTCACATATATTGGTATTTATAGTGACCCCGGATAGACTACCCTCTGTCCATACATATCAGATACATGGATCTCTCATACCATGCCTAGTTAAACTGCATGATATCCCCAACTTTGCCTAGTTAAACCACATGATTTCACAACCTCGCCTAGTTAAACCACGAGTTTACCACCCTTGCCTATTTAAACTGCAAGTGTACCGACCTTGCCTTGTTAAACCGCAAGATCTCCATCAAATTGGTTTGCCTTGTTAAATCGCATGTCCCAACAGTCTGAGTAGGCTTGTTTAACTTCCATACCCCAAGGACCCATGGCCACGATCGATTTTGTTCATATTTTATAGTGCGCTTTAATCCTATGACATGTCAACTATATCCGATTGTTTTCTCATCTTGTCACATAGCCAATATATCATTTATAAAACCATCTACTTACTATTTTACAATGCATTATACAAAAATCACCATATATGCAAATCACATTGCCAAGCAATAACACCATTCCCGATCGAAATGAAAACCAATGCTTACTACCATTTCTTATACTTTTAAACCCCTACATATGTACTTAAAACCATGCATTTCCAGTAAGTAAGTCAAACCATGTTTAACACCAAAACATGAAATCAACATGCTCATATCCAAATCGATACTCAAGAGAAAATTAAGGGAAACTTACTTTTGAGCTTTTAAAAGGCATTTAAACTAGTTTCCACTCACTGATACACCTCCCCTTCCTCTTGCCAACTCGAATTGAGCTCCCGACAAGCAACAAACAACATCAAGCTTCGTCTCCTTGATTATCCCCAGTTTTAACCACATAAAACTAGAGGGAAAATGCATCATTATGCATTCAAACCATTTCCAACAAGCAATTACCCGTAACTCTCAAGTTGCCCACTCAAAAACCATCCGAAACATATCGAAATCATCCTCAAACACTTCCAAAACTCAACCAAACCATAATATAACGATTCAATACACCAAAACTCATCAATTAACATCTAAAAACACTTTCCCAACATCCTCTTACCTCCAACAATGATTAAACTCAACCATCACCCCAAAACCCTTGATTAACAACCTTAAACATTAGAGATTCAACTTGTTTTGGGATTTCAATGTTAAAACCAAGTTATCAAATCAATTAAACATCAAAATCATGATCTAATCTGACCCAAATCCCAACAAAATAGAACAAGTACGAAGATCCACCAATTTCATCAGTCAAAACACAATTAAACCAATTTTCCTCAATTAAACTATCAAAACACATTAGAAAACAATTGTAAAGAGTCAACAACTTGGGAATTTCAGTAAAGAACCTTTCATTAGAGGAGGAGAATGAACCTTACCTCTAATGGATGCTTTCACCCTTAATTGGATGATTTACACGAGAAAACAAAGTTAAAACAATAAGGTTTTGAAAAACTAACAAGAAGGAATCATTTGCAAACAAAAGATTTAAGAAAAGAAAGGTTTACCTGAAGATTTAGATGAAGAAATTGATGTTTGGCTGGAGAGATTTTGAGAGAAAATATTTAAGAAAGTAGTTACGTGATTTTTGTTTTACGAGATTAATTAACAAATTAATTCTCCCCAACCTATTTATATTTTCCAAAACACTTTTAAAATAGCCAATTAAGGGATAAAGTCTGATATTATACTTTTAGGGCAATTAGCTCCTTAAAAATTCAAAGTTTTGACTCTTTACAAAACATCCACCAAAAACAGTTTTCAAAGTTTGCATTTTGGTCACTAGTCCAAAATGTCTGATTTCCAAAACTCCTTTTTCAAAATTGATTTTACCATAATCGTTAATATATTTAATAATGATTTTCAATTATTTTCCTACAATTTTCCCACCTTCAAAAATATTTAATCCGATTTAATCTCGAAACTAACTCGAATCTCTAATACCGGGTCCACCGGAACTTCGAACCAACCTTTAAACATCTAAGCCCAAAACTGGGGTGTTACAGGATTTGTCTTATGATGAGGAACCAGTGGAGATTCTTGACTCTAGCAGTAAAGTTCTTCGTGGCAAGACGATTGAACTTGTTAAGGTGTTGTGACGACATCACGGTGTTGAGGAGGCCACATGAGAGAGTAAGTCGGACATGGTTGCTCAGTTTCCGCATCTGTTTCTGTTGGGTAAATTTTGAGGACAAAATTTCTTAAGAGGGAGAGTTGTAACGCCCCAGATTTGGGCCTAGGAGTTTTCCTAGTTGTTTAAACGGTCCGGTGGATCGGGATTAGAGATTCGAGTCAGATTATGGATTAAAATCAGAATAAATAATTTTGGTGTGAGAAAATATGGGAAAATATATAAAAATCCTTATTTAATATATGGATATTTTTGGTAAAGACAATTTCGAAAAATGGAATTTGGAAATTGGACATTTTGGCTAGTGACCAAATTTGAGGAGCTATTTTACCAAACTTTAATATTAGATTTTCCTATCATTTAGGATTATTTTAAAAGAGTTTTAATTGGGTAATTAAAAGGAGGATTAACAAAAAGTAGTTATTTTCTTAAAACAAAAAATTCACGTAACTTTTCCTCCCAAAATTTTCTCTGAAAGTTCTTTAGCCAAACACTCACTTTTTCATCAAAAATATATGGTAACAGTCTTGGTTTCTTGAACTCTTGTTTCTTAATTGATTCTTCAATCTTGCTTTGCAAATTCTCATTGAATTTCTTTATTTTTCAAGATTAAAACATCCAATTGAGATGAAATTCACTCATTAGAGATAACTTTCATTCTTATCCTCTAATGATTGATTCTTTATTGAAATTCCCTAGTATTTGATCCTTCTTTAATGTTTTATAATGAGTTTTGATGAGTTAATTGTGGAAATTGATTAAATCAAGGTTTAATTGATGAGATTAAGTGATTTCCATTTTGGATCTATTTTGTTGGGTTCTTGATTGGTTATAATCAAGATTTTGCTGTTTTATAATGTTAATAAGTTGGTTTTAACATTGGGATCCCGAAACTATATGAATCTCTAATTTTCTAGATTGATAGTTATGTGTTTTTGAGGTGTTGTTGTGGTTAATTGAGAGGTGGAGATATAAGTATGGTTGAGTTGTGTTTTTATATGTTAATTGATGTTAATTGAAGTGTTGAAATGTTTGATTGTGGCTGGGCTAAGTTTGGAAGAGGTTTGTTGTTAATTTTGTGAGTTGTGGAGTGGTTTTGGGTAAAAGATGTTGAGGCTTGGTGCTGCTGTGATGTTGTTTGCATTTTGATGCAATGTACCTCTATTTTGTGTGATTAAAAGCAGGGGAGTTTGATCCCCAATCTTGAACGTGAGATACGGAAGCTTTGGAGGCGTGATTGTCGCATCGGCAAGCGAGGTGTTGGAGTCTGTGAGTGGAAAAGTGTTTTCAACTTTGCAAAGGTTTGAAAGTTATGTTTAGGGGTTTAGATTGAGCTTGAAATGCTGATCTAAGCTCAAAAGTAAGTAAAGGATGAATTCTCTCTTGAACTCGATGTGGCTAATAGTTTGATGCACTTGTTTTACATGAATTGGTTACTCACTGTATATGCATATTTTGAGCATGATTTAATGTTGGAACTTGGTTTCGAAATGACGTTGATGCATTTGAGAGTAATGCATATTTTTTTAATGTTTATGAACATTGTTGAATGCAAAGGTTGTTGCATTTATTAATGATTTTGATGATGCATATGAAAATAGTGAGTTAATGATGTTAAAACGAATTATATTGGCAAGTGATGGTATAAATTTGTTTGAAAATGAAATCGGATATAGTTGGTCGGCCATAGGATTGATAATGCACTATAAAAAGGCATATTGTTTGTTGAGGGGTTTATATTGTGTACCGAATACTCCATCCAAGTACCCTAACGGTTGAGGGGTTGTACGGTACCGTAGACTCCTGTTAGTGGATTAAACATCGTACCGATGAGTGATGTTGAGGGGTTTATGTGTACCGAATAATCCACCACGAGTGTCACAACGGTGGAGGGGTTTATGTGTATCGAATACTCCCGTGTGTGAGCCTTGTGTTACCGGTAGATTGTTTGTTAAGTGTTGAGGGAACACTTGTTGAATCTGTGTATCCGATGTTACGTTTTGGTAAATGGAACTTGGTAAATGATCACTTGGAAGCCAATATAATTGTTTATGTATCATGAGATGGATTATGTTGTTTAATGTGATTTAAACATGTTTTACTCTTTAAGCCTTTCATTGGTAGCATATATGGGAAAGCTTAAATTGAGGGTAGCTAATGGGATTTTGCTGTAGTATCCATGATACATGTTGCATATGGTTTAATATGCTGTTTTGGAAATGCCTAGTGCATGATTTTGATAAGGCATGATGTTGTTTTAATGTTTCAAAGAGTTCTTAAAGGTTGTTTCAAAACAAAAGTGAAACAATTTTAACTTGCATTGATGATGGTTTTTGTTTGAGCATTCCTCACTAAGCCTAGTGTGCTTACGCTCTCTTTTCCATCAATGCAGAGAATTGAGATTGAGGCAGCGAGGAAGCAAGGAAAGGAATCCCAAAGAATTGTTTTTCAAAGTATGGTTTGGAACATTGAATAGTAGTAATTGTAACGCCCCGATTTTGGGCCTAGCGGTTTTGGGGCTGGTTAGATGGTCTAGTGGATCGGGTTAGAGATTCAAGTCGAATTCGGGAGCAGATATTTTTCTAAAAGATAAAATTATGGAAAAGTGTTTAAAAATCATATTTTATTATATTAAAAATATTGGTGGAAGCAATTTTGGAAATCGAGCTTTGGAAGGACCACATTTTGGCTAGTGACCAAAATGCAATTTTTGAAAACTGTTTTAAAAGGTGACCGTTTTGTAAAGAGTCAAAACTTAGAATATTTAAGGAGCTATTTTACCATTTGGTCTAATATGAGTATTCCCTTAATTAGGATTATTTTAAAATGGTTTTAATTAAAAGAATTAAAAAGGATTTAGTTAAAAAGGTAGTTATCTTTCTAAAACACATTTGGACGTAACTTTTCTTTTCTCACATTTTCTCTCAAAACACTCTTATTCCATCAGAGATTTAAGAGGAAAAACCATCCAATTAAGGGGAAACTCATTCATTGGAGGGGATAGTCAAGGCGTTGCATCTTGAGGTGGTCCTAGACTTGCTGGGAGCTTGTTTCGCGGTAGCAAACAAGGCGAAGTGAAATTGGTGAGTGGAAACGGTCTTAAAAGTCTTTCAAAGGTTTGAAAGTGGTTTTGGGAGTTTAGGATAAGTTTGAAACTCGGAAGTAAGTTTCCCTCTTTTGCTCTTCCATATCGGTTCGGATATGAGTATGTGAGATTCATGTTTAGTCGTAAACATTGTTTGCTTTACTTACTATTAATGCATGATTTTAAAGTGCATATGTGGTGGCTTAAAGGTATATTTAATGCTAGTGAGCATTGGTTTTTATTCCGGTCGGGAATGTGATATTGCTATGTGATTTGCATGTGGGGATTTTGTGTAATGCATTGTGAAACAGTGCGCAAATGGTTTTGTAAATGATATATTGGCTATGTGATAAGGTGAGAAAACATTCGGATATAGTTGGCATGCCATAGGATAAAGTGCACTATAATATGGTTAAAAATTGATAGCGGGATCAAGAGTCCTTGAGGTATAGCGGCCGGCTACCCGGACTATGTTGTTATCACTTGGGTTGAGCAGTCGGTTCCCCTTGTTGATGTAAAGCTTGCAGTCGGCAAGGTTGTAAAGTCATGCGGTCGGCATGGAGTAGTCTTGATGAAGGTCGGTCATTAAGGGAGATATGTGTATCCGATGTGTAAAGTTAACGGTCAATTAACAAAAGGTTAGTGGTAGGCTAATCAAGGATAGTGGTCGACTATCCGGGGTCACTATAATTGCCAATATATGAGAATTCTAATGTTGAACCTATTTTATAATGTTTTGGGATTTAAGCATGGTTTGGTATTTGATGCTTTGGGATTAAGCATGTGGGATACATATATATAATGTTTTGCATATGGTTGATATGCATGTTTTGATTTGAAGCTATTGGAACTTGCTTAGGTCGTAGCATGGTTTGAAACAATAGATGGTTTTCAAGGTTTTTCTTAACGTATCGTCTTTATGATCATCCTCACTAAGCAACTGTGCTTACGCTCTCTTTTCTCTAATGATGCATAGTATTAAAGCTTGGTGGCAGTAAATGCAAGGATTAAGTGATCCAAAGACAAGACTTTTGAGTATAGACTCGATTTTAGTTTCCGGTTAATAAGGCAATATGTCTGCCAAGGGTTTTGGGATTTGTAATTCTGTTTTTCCCTAGTTCTAAGCATGTGTAATGCTGTGGTTTCGAAGTTTGATTGAAGTTGTTAAGTTCGTTGTGCATTGTTACCTATGGATGATGTTGTGAGGTCTTCTAGGTATGCATCTAATGGTCTTTCTTTGATGGTATGCTTAGATGTGCTAATCCTGTTGAGTATGGTATTAATGTGTTGTTGGTATGGTATTCTTGCTGATAATTGCTTAGTTGGACTATTTGGTACGTTTGGTGAAATGCTTTATGGAACATGCCTTTAGATTGATTCTTTTGGGCAATGTGAGCTTGTATGGTGGTTAAAGCACGGTTCAAGAGTTGATATAGGTATTGTCGAACGTTTGTATCCAAATATTTAAGTTACTAGGAGCTAAATGCATCTAGATTTAGGTGCAAAATCTGTAGAAAATTACATTACAGGCCTCTAAGTACCGATACGCAAAGTCAAATTAAGGCAGGCAGCATCGGTACGGGTATACGAGTACCGGTACGATTAGGCAATTCAAGCTTGGCGTATCGGTACGGGATGGAGTGTACCGGTATATGGATTCTGTAACCCCCTTGACCCGGCCTAGACGCCCAACCGAACCATTTTTCCAAAGCAACATCACATGCTTTAAACACAAGTATAAACCACATACTTACAAGGATCACTTACTATGTGCATCCTTCAGCATTTCACGCTTAAAACAGTATATCAAATACTTTAAAAAATGCTTAAACAGTAGGTAACATGCAAATTAAAACAAGTGCTTTGATCCATTTCAAAATAGCACGACCGAGAGAGAAAACCACTTTATACTTACTTCTGAGTCTAGGTAAGCGTTTCAAGCTCTACCTTAACTCCCAAAACACTGTTCCCAAAACATCAAAATGCTTTAAACCACATTTTCACTCACCGATACGCGAAACCTCAATTTGCCGATGCGAAATCAAGAATCCGAAGCCTCCAACGGTTCTCCAATCACTTCCGGATCAACCTCCCTTGTATTTACCACAAAACAACAGAGGATTAATGCATCATTACGCATTCCAAACACAGCAACCACAATCCTCCTCAGATTATCACAAAACCTCCACAATTAACCCTCTATAACAACCGAAAACATAACCAAACACTTTGATTCTCAACCCAGCCAACATAAATCAAACTAACATCACTTTTAACACCAAAACACATCTATAAACAGATTCAAAACAACCAACCACCTCCAGCAACCTTACAACCATATAAACACCATAAAATCTCAAAACTAACAACCTAAACAAATAGAGATTCTTAAGGTTCGGGATTCCATTGATAAAAAATCACTTATCAACATCATTAAACATCCAAAATATGAATCAAAGCAAGCTTACTTACTGGAAATCAGATCCAATTCGCGAATCAACTCATTTTCCCCAAATAACTCAATTAAACATTGGAAAATCATCAAAATCAGATTAGAAAAACAAAAACAAGGATCAAATACTTGGGAATTTCAATAAAGAACCATACAATAGTGGAGATCTCGGACCTTACCCCTATTGTAAAGTTTCTCCCTCAATTGATTTGTGAAAAGCTAAGAAAACACGAGATTATTGTAAGATTTTGTATCAACAATCTTTATGAAACAATAAAATCAAGTTAGAAACCACCTCAGCTCTAGAAATTTGTTGAAAAACTGAGTGTTTGGTTGAGGAGAGGATGGAGAGAAAAAGTTGAGAGAAAATGACGTGATTTTTGTTTTAGAAAAGATAACTAACTTTTTAACAAAATCCTCTTTAATTACTAATTAAACCACATGTTAAAATAAGTCAAATCAAAGGAGAAATCATCAGAAACCAATTGGTAAAATAGCTCCTTAAAGATTCTAAGTATTTAATCCTTTTCATTTTAGTCACTAGAAAATCACATTTTCAAAACTTTCATTTTGGTCACTAACCAAAATGTCCATCTTCCAAAACCCATATTTCAAAATTGATTCCACCATTATTAAATACATAATAAATAATGATTTTAAGCATTTTTCCATAATTTTCCAACCCCAAAAATATATGATCCCGAAACTGACTCAAATCTATACTTCGGTCCACCGAACCATCTAATAAACCCTCCAAACCGCTAAGCCCTAATACCGGGGCGCTAAAACTCTCCCCCACTTAAGAAATTTCTTCCTCAAAATTTACCTAGAGGAAACAGGTGCAGAAACTGTTTCACCATATCCAACTTGCGTTCCCACGTGACCTCCTCAACACCGCGGTGCTTCCACAACACCTTAACCAACTCGATTGTTTTTCCACGTAGCACCTTACTGCCAGTATCAAGAATCTCTACTAGTTCTTCTTCGTAAGATACGTCTGGTCTCAACTCGATATCCTCTACCGGCATAACATGCGATGGATCCGACCTATACCTCCACAACACCGAACGTGGAACACATCATGAATCTTTCCCAACTCCCGAGGTAACCTCAAACGGTATGCAACAGGACCCACACGATCGACAACCTCGTATGGTCCGATGAACCTCGGGCTAAGCTTCCCTTTCGGCCCAAAACGCAACAACTTTTTCCAGGGCGACACTTTCAAAAACACTTTATAACCCACAGCGTACTCTATATCCCTATGCTTCAAATCCGCATAGGATTTCTGGCGATCTACAGCCACTTTTAAGCGCTCACATATCAACTTTACCTTTTCAGTTGTGCCTTTCAAAACATTGTGCATAGTCACAAACGTTTCCCCCGCTTCTGCCCAACACACTGGCATACGACATTTCCTGCCATACAACGCCTCATAAGGTGCCATCTGTATGCTAGCATGATAACTGTCGTTGTAAGCAAACTCCACCGACGAAAACTGCTTCTCCCACGTTCCATGGTACTCAATAACATAACACCTTAGCATATCCTCGAGAAACTGAATCACGCACTCCGACTGGCCATTCGACTGAAGGTGGTATAAGGTACTGAAACTCAACTGGGTTCCCAAAGCACGATGTAAACTCACCCAAAACCTTACGGTGAACTGCGGATCCCTATCCGAAACTATAGATTTGGGAACCCCCTGTCCAAGGTATACATATTATGCACAGGCACAAAATGCGCACACTTCGTAAACCGATCCACAATCACCCAAATGAAAACATTTTTGGTCGGTGTCAAAGGTAGCCCTGACACAAAATCCATGGTGATTCTTTCCCACTTCTATTTCGGTATCCTCAACGATTGCACGAACTCGGAAGGGAATTGATGCTTAGCCTTTACCTGCTGACAAACCATACACCGTGCAACAAAATCAGCTACGTCCTCTTCAATCCAACCCAATAGTACTCCTCCTTCAACCCTCAATCAAAATAGTATGCCATAACTCTTCGTCCTCAGGCACCACTATTCGACCTTTGAAACACAACACCCCATCACTGTTGAAATGAAATTCCGTAGGATTTCAATCCCTGATATCTTCCACGTGAGATACCAAACTCCCATCATATGGTTGCTTCTCCTTAAGCATCTGTGACAAGGACGGCTTCACTTGTAACTCAACCAATAAACATCTGTCATTAATCACACTCAATCGAGCAAACATTGCGCTCAACTCCACAGCCACTTTCCTGCTCAAAGCATCCGCCACAACATTGGCTTTCCCCGGATGATACTCAATGGTCAAATCATAATCCTTAAGCAACTCCAACCATCTACGTTGCCTAAGATTCAGCTCCTTCTGCGACATCGGATATTTCAAACTCTTATGATTCGTATAAACCACACATTTCTCACCATAAAGATAATGCCTCCAGATCTTCAAGGCAAACACAACCGCTGCAAGCTCAAGATCTTGAGTAGGGTAGTTACGTTCATGCACCTTCAATTTCCTAGCTGCATACGCCACTACCTTACCCCCTACATCAACACACAACCAAGCCCGACATACGATGCATCACTATATACAACAAACTTCTTTCACAATTCTGGTTGAACCAAGACCGGAGCTCGCGTCAAGGATTCCTTCAACCTTTCAAAAGCTCGTTGTCTATCCTTTGTCCACTCAAATCAAACATTCTTCTGCAATAACATTGTTAACAAAGCTGCCAAACTGGAGAACCCTTCCACAAACCTCCGGTAGTAACCCGCCAAACCAAGGAAACTCTTAAACTCTATCACAGACTTGGGCTCCTTCCAACTCATAACAGCCTCAACCTTGTGTGGATCAACACGGATTCCTTCGACCGACACCACATATCCGAGAAACATAACTTCCTTAAGCCAGAACTCACATTTGCTTAACTTAGCATAAAGTTGATTAGCCAACAGCGTCTGAAGCAAAATTCTTAAATGTCTATCATGATCCTCCTCGGTACGAGAGTACTCAAGGATATCATCGATGAACACAACCACAAACTGATCCAAAAAATCATGAAACACACGGTTCATCGTGTCCATTAAAGTAGCTAGAGCATTGGTCAAACCACCAATTTTAGGGCTTAGCAGTTTTGTGGGTTATTAGATGGTCTGATAGACCGGAGTAGAGATTCGAGTCGATTTCGGGATCGTATATTTTTGGTATGGGAAAAATTATGGAAAAATGCTTAAAAATCATTATTAATTATGTATTTAATAATGGTGGAATCAAATTTGAAAATGAGTTTTGGAAGATGGACATTTTGGATAGTGACCAAAATGAAAGTTTTGAAAACTGTGATTTTCTACTGACTAAAATGAAAAGGGTCAAATACTTAGAATCTTTAAGCAGATATTTTACCAATTGGTTTCTGATGATTTTTCCCTTAATTTAATTGATTTTAACATGTGTTTTAATTAGTAATTAAAGAGGATTTTGTTAAAAAGATGGTTATCTTTTCTAAAACAAAAATCACGTCATTTTCTCTCAACTTTTTCTCTCCATTCTCTCCTCAACCAAACACTCTGATTTCATCAATATTTCAGAGGTGAGGTGGTTTCTAACTTGATTTTATTGTTTCAAATAGTTTTATAAAGATTGTTTACACAAAATCTTATAATAATCTTGTGTTTTCTTAGCTTTTCACAAATCGATTGAGGGAGAAACTTCACAATAGGGGTAAGATCTGAGATATCCTCTATTGCATGGTTCTTTACTGGAATTCCCAAGCATTTGATCCTTGCTCTTGTGTTTCTAATCTGATTTTGATGATTTTCTAATGTTATTGAGTTATTTGAGGAAAATGTGTTGATTCGTGAATTGGATTTAATTTCCAGTAAGTAATGGTGGTTTAATTTACATTTAAGATGTTTAATAGTGTTGATAAGTGATTTTTATCAATGGAATCCTGAAACTTAAGAATCTTTATTTGTTTAGGTTGGTAGTTTTGAGGTTTTGTGGTGTTTTTGTGGTTGTAAGGTTGCTGGAGGTAGTAGCTTGTTTTGGATCTGTTTTTAGATGTGTTTTGATGTTGAAAATGATGTTAGGTTGATAGATGTTGGCTGGGTTGTGAATCAAAGTGTTTTGGTCATGTTTTCGGTAGTTGTGGAGGGTTAATTGTGAGGGTTTTGTGGAAATTCGAGAAGGATTGTGGTTGTTGTGTTTAGAATGCATTATGATGCATTAATCCTCTGTTGTGTGGTAAAAATAAGGGAGGTTGATCTGAAAGTGGTTGGTGAAGCGTTAGAGGCTTCGAATACTTGATATCGCATCGTTAAATCGAGGTTTTACGTATCGGTGAGTGAAAACGTGGATTCCAGCTTTGGAATGTTTTAAAGGTGGTTGTTGGGAGTTTAGGTAGAGCTTGAAATGCTTTCCTAAGCTTGGAAGTAAGTATAAAGTGGTTTTCTCTCTCGGTCGTGCTAGTTTGAAATGGTTTTATGGACTTGTTTTAATTTACATGTTACCTACTGTTTAAGCATGTTTTAAAGTATTTGATATACTGTTTTTAAGCATGAAATGCTGAAGGATGCACATGGTAAGTGATCCTTGTAAGTATGTGGTTTATACTTGTGTTTAAAGCATGTCATGTTGCTTTGGAAAAATGGTTTGGTGAATGCTTGTTAAAACAATGAGGTAAATGGAAAATGGTTAATTATATTGGCAAGTGATGTGGTTTTAAAATTATTATCGGATATAGTTTGTCGACTATAGGATTGAGTGTACTGTAAATAAGTCGCCTTGGATGTTGAGGGGTTAAACGGTACCGAATACTTAGACCTGGCAAACTTGACCTGAGACCCAAAAACTGAACCAATTTACCTAAATTGAGACCCAAAATCGACCTGAACACGATAACCCAAATTTGATCTGAAACCCTAAATAAACTAAACCGAACCAAATTTAAGTTAAACCGAAAATGAACCCGAACCGAATGGAACCGAACCAATTTCACCCGAACCGAAAGCAACCCAAACCGAAGCCAACCCAAAATAAAATATATTAAAATAAATAAATAAATATGAGATTTGAATTGTCGCACAACACACTAAAAATCCAAATATACAGGCTATATAAAGTCATGTATAGGGTGGAAAACCTAACATGGCCTGAAAACCTAATTAAAACGATCGATCTCCTATTAACCTGACCCGAAATCAACCGACCCGAAATCAACTGAACCAAAAATTAACCGAACTAAAGTCCTAACCCAATACCCGAACCAAAATCACCATAGACCCGAACTAAAACCGAACCAAACCCGAACCGAATTTAAACTAAATGTAGTTAGACCTAAAATAAACCGAACGAAATAACTCGAACCAAATGACCCATTTGCCACCTCTACGAATACTCCATCCAAGTACCCTAACGGTATAGGGGTTTAACAGTACCGAATACTCTCGTCAGTGGGTTAAGCATCTAACCGATGAGAGGGATTGGTATCCCTGTGGGTTGAGATTGTACCGCGATTGTGATTATATCGCTATTCCGGTTGAGATGGCTTGAGGTGTTGGGTTAACACTTGTTGAATTCGTGTTTCCGATGAACTCTTTTGTTATTGGTCTTGCCAATGATCACTTGAAAGCCAATATAATTGTTAATGTATCATTGAAATGTTTTATGTTGTATAATGTGGTTTATACATGTTTCTCCTTAAGCTTCGCATTTGGTAGTAATGCACGGGAAGGCTTAAGTAGAGGGTTAGCAATATGACTTGCTGTTGATTAATGATACATGTAGCATATGGTTTAATATGCCGATTTTTAATGATGTAAAGTGCATGTTTTAAATGAGGCATAATGTTTTAAAGGATGGTTTTAAGTGTATGGTTTTAAATGCATTGATGGTGTTGTTTTGAGCATTCCTCACTAAGCCTTGTGCGCTTACGCTCTCTTTGACCATCAATGCAGATAATGAGGTCCTGGAAGGCAGGGAGAAGCAAGGGGATCTTGGCAAGACTTGTTTCCAAAGTATGTTAAAGACTAGGCTATAATGAATAAGGGCAATGGGGTACTTGTGGTGTTTTGGGAGATGTTATGTTGAACTCCCTGTTTGAGTATGTTCTTTTGGTTGGTCTTGGGTTGTAAATAGCCGTTAAGGATTGTTTTGATGCTGGTTTTCCTTTTTGCTATGTTACTTGGATGGAAACTAGGAAGCATGCCTATAAATTTTCTTTTGATGCAAAGATGCCATGTTAGGATGCTAAGTTGTGTAGTATGGATGCTTGTGGTATGCCTTGTATGTTGCTGTTGTGTTTCAAGCATGTTGGAATGGTTTGAGGATGTTTTTGGGTTAAAAATCAACAAGTTACGACATTACAGGTCCAGGCGTACCGATAAGCGGGGGACCGTATCGGTACGGCTTGCCATATTCTGGCCTGAGGGATCGGTACGTGTAATGGAGTATCGGTACACCTAGGTAATTTTGGCCTGGCATACTGATACAGAAAACGGAGTAACAGTACACGTTTTAGCCTCTGGAATTCCATTTTTTCAACCTAAACTCGTGTACCGATACCCACATAAGTGTACCGGTACAGATGTTAAACGAATCAAAAGTTAGGTAAGTTCGTTATTGCGTATCGATACTGGCTGTGGTGTACCGGTACGGTGAATCTTTATGCGTATTGGTACGGTAACACCTGTACTGATACTCGTGGCTGATTTCTGTTAATGTCAGTTTGGTAGTTTTTCTCTTTTGCATTTTAGTCCCTGAAACTTGACAATGCAATTGTATGCGATAGAATGATCGGTTTGAGATAAAATTTGGGATGAATGTTCAGAACTTGGCTAATTAGAGGTTGGTACCTTAAAAAGTGAGTTTTAATTCTATAATTTTTTGTATTTGCAATTTGGTCCCTGAATTGGAAATATGACAAATTAGATGTCAAATTGATGACCTATTGAGATAGGGTTACATCTGAAGCCTGCATGAACATGTAAGATTAATAATTAGCGTCTAGATAAGATAAAAGAAAAAAAATGGACCGAGTTTCTTTGTATCTCTTCAGTTTGCTTCAGCAAACCTAATGCAGCTTCCTCGGTTCGATCTGGCGGCTAGACCGGGTCAAGGGGGTTACAGTCGTAATGCTCGTACCTCGTACGAAAGGCTGTTTTGGGCACATCCACCTCTTTCACCTTTAACTGGTAGTACCCTGACCTCAAATCTATCTTGGAAAATACTGAAGCTCCCCTGAACTGATTAAACAGGTCATCTATCTGCGGTAAGGGATACTTGTTCTTTATTGTCAACTTATTCAACTGTCGGTAATCTATACACATCCGCAACGTACCATCTTTCTTCTTAACAAACAGCACCGACGCTCCCCACTGTGAAATACTAGGTCTAATAAACCCATGATGAAGCAACTCCTGCAACTGTGTTTTCAACTCCTTCGGAGTCATGCAGTACGGAGCAATAGATACCGGTAATGTACCTACAAAGACCTTGATGCCAAACTCTACCTCACGGTCAGGTGGCAACCCTGGTAATTCCTCCGAAAAAACACCAAAAAACTCACATACGGTGCGAACATCCTACACCCTCAACTCTTTTGATCCAGGATTCATAACATAGGCAAAATAAGCCTGACATCCCAAATCCAACATTCGTCTTGGTTCCAAAACCTAAACAACATTAGACAAAAACTTGGCATTCTCGCCAACAACCATCACCTCATAATCATCCGACAACCTCAAGGATATCCGTTTGGTCTCAAAATCCACCGCTGGCTGATGTTCGGTCAACCAATCCATACCCAAAATCACATCAAAACCATGGAATGGTAACTCCATCAAGTCCACGGCAAACACATGTCCCTAAGCCATCAGCAGACGCCTACGATATAACCTCCTAACCACGACTGTCTCCCCAAGAGAACTAGTCACTCTAACACCCACATTGAGAATTTCAACAGATAAATCAAGTAAACCAGCATGCTCACTCAAAATGTATGAATGAGTAGAACCAGAATCAACCAACGAATACAATGACAAAGACTGTAGGGTAAAAGTACCTGCAATCACATCGGTGTCATTGTGACCCTCACGGTGTGCATACACCCTAGCCAATACACCTCCGTCAGGCTGGATAGCAACAGAATGAGCTACAATCCTCTGTCCACCATCTCGACATTGAAACGGTCTGCGGCCACGACCACGACCACACTACGGAGCAACAACAGGTGCAACACCCTGCCCACCTCTAGCCAACAACAGACAATCACGCCTCTGATGGTCGTCTGATCCACAACTCCAACAAAGCATTAGCCACCATAGGTGCAGATGCCTAACCCTCTCTGGCCAAACGCAGACAATCTCGCCTCAAATGATCTCGGGATCCACAAACCCAACAGGTGCTCTAACCTGGGCACCCTGCCCCTGGACTTCGCGTCCCACAACACCTCCGCCATGCCTCAGCTCCAGGCGATACCTCCTATTACGATGTCTCTTGGCCTAACCACCGCTATAACCCGAATCAACAGCTCTCTTACCCGAGCTAGAACCTCGCAATCTAGATGACAAACCCAAATTCTGTTCCACATCCTTAGCTCGCAAAACCAGCACATCAAAGTCGATGTAATCAGCAGCAAGCATGTATGTCTTAACATCCTGCATAAGCCCATACCAAAAATGATCACATCGAGTACGCTCGTCAGGAACCAACTCAGGTGTATACCGACTCAACCTTATGAACTGCACCTCATACTCCGCAATAGACATACTGCCCTACACCAAAGCCATGAACTCACGCTATTTCTCGTCCTGATATCGGACTCCCAAAAACTTCTTCCAGAATGCTTCACAAAAGAACTCCCAGGTCACATCATCCGTCGCCATACCGGATATTGTGGTAGTCCACCATGTATAAGCATCATCCTGCAGCAGGGAAACAACACAGCCCAGCTTACGAGCATTGGTGCACCTCATCTAGCCCAGTATCCTCTCAATACTAGCTAACCAACCCTCAAAAGCTTCAGGCGACATCCCTCAAAACTCAACTCCGCCTAAACTACGAATATGCTCAAATGGCAAACCTTGCCCCTCAACTGGTGGTACTGGCACACGAACACCCACAACTGCTGCCTGAAACGCACCAGTCATAGCCTGTATCAACGGTGCCGTATCACCCATCCCTAGCCCAGCTGACACATGTAGTACTTGCTCCACTCCCTCTAGTGGATTAGGTAGGGCGGTGGCAACCTTCCAAGAGGTACAACTTCTCCTTCATCATCCTACCCAGCGGTAGCAGCAATCGCACTAGATCACAACTCTCTCCTCGGTCACATCGTGCTAAAATATATCTAAGGCATGATAGTCATTTCAAAACAAAACAGTTAGGCCAGCCTCAAGCAAGGATCCAAGACTTTCATTTTAAAATTCAAAACTTTCCAGACTATAATAATAAGGAAATGGGTACCCAAAACATCCCCAACATAGCATACAACAACCAGCATTCATATATCAATCACCGTACATATCAACCAGCATACATACAACAATCATCGTACACATCATACAATAGAGCATAACTCACGACAACAACACAACCTCCCAAACGAACCAAACATGGCTCTGATCCACCAAATGTAACCCCCTTGACCGGGCCTAGATGCCCAACCGAACCAAGAAGGCCACATTAGGTTTACCATAGCAAACCGAAGAGATACAACCAAACCCGGTCCATTTTTTTCTTTTTATCTTATCTAGATGCCAATTATTAACCCTACATGTTCATCCAAACATCAAGGCAACCCCAACTCAATCGGGCATCAATTTGACATCTTGCAAATTAGGGACCCAATTGCAATTATGGAAAATTCTAGGATTAAAACTCATTTTTAAGTTACCAATCTTTAATTAGTCAGGTTCCAAAATTTCATCTCAAATTTTAGCTCAAACCGATCATTTTACCATGTATAATTGCATCGGCAAGAATTAGGGACTAAGATGCAAAGAAAGCAAAACTGCCCAAAAATGACATTCACAGGAGAAACGGTCATCCATATCGAAACGGGTACGCCCATACCGATACGGTTTGAAACACACCGTTTCGATACACCACCAAACTGTATCGATATGCCTAACTAAAATACCGAACTTTTGAAATATTTTAAACCGTACCGATACAGTTTCTTAGGCGTATCGAAATCCCATCCCCGTACCACTACGCCAGGCCAAATTTGCCTAGGCGTATCGAAATGCACAAGACCCGTACCTATCCTACAAGCCTGAAATTGCCTAGTCGTACTGATACGGTCCCCTGTATATCAGTACGCTTGGGCCTGTAATGTCACATTTGGCTAATGTTTCATCCCAAAAGCATACTCAAACCACTCCAACATGCTTTAAACACAATACTAACATGTCAAAATATCTCATGCTAACTAGTATCACAATTCTAACAACTCAACAAGGATTCATGCATCAAATAGGAAATCTAAAGGCATGCTTCCTAATATGCATCCAACAAACATATCAAAAGGTAAACTAGCACCAAAAACAATCCTTAAAGGCCATTTACAACCCAAGAGCAACTAAAGAAACATGTTCAAGCAGGTAGTTTCACAAAACTTCTCCCAAAACACAACAAGTACCCTATTGTCATTATCATTAAAGTCTAGTCTCTAACATACTTTGGAAACAAGTCTTGCTAAGATCCCATTGCTTCTTGCTGCCTTCCAAGACCTCAATTATCTGCATTGATGGACAACGAGAGCGTAAGCACACAAGGCTTAGTGAGTACTGCTCGAAAACAAACACCATCAATGCATTTAAAACCATTTACATAACACCACCCTTTGAAACAACATGCCCTTTTTAAAACATGCTTTACACCATTAAAACCAGCATATTAAACCATATGCTACATGTATCATTAACAACAGCAAGTCATATTGCTAACCCTTCACTTAAGCCCTCTCATGCATTACTACCAAATGCAAAGCTTAAGGAGAAACATGTATAAACCACATTATACAACATAAACATTTCAATGATACATTAACAGTTATATTGGCTATCATTAGACAAGTCCATTAACAAAAGTGTTCATCGGATACACGAATTCAACAAGTGTTAACCCAACACTTTAAGTCATCTCAACCGAAATAGTGATACAATCACAATTGCGGTACATTAACAACCGGGAACAATAACAATCGGGTACCATAACAACCCACGGGGACATCGACCCCAATCATCTATTAGACGCTTAATCCACTAACGGGAGTATTCGGTACTATTTAACCCCTCTACCATTAGGGTACTTGGATGGAGTATTCAGTACACCGTATAAACCCCTCAACATCCAAGGCAACTTATTTACAGTACACTCAATCCTATGGCCGACCAACTATATCCGATAACAATTTTAAAACCACATCGCTTGCCAATATAATTAACCATTTTCCATTTACCTCGCTGTTTTAACAAGCATTCACCAAACCATTTTTCCAAAGCAACATCACATGCTTTAAACACAAGTATAAACTACATACTTACAATGATCACTTACCATGTGCATCCTTCAGCATTTCATGCTTAAAAACAGTATATCAAATACTTTAAAACATGCTTAAACAATAGGTAACATGGAAATTAAAACAAGTGCATAAAACAATTTCAAACTAGCACGATCGAGAGAAAAAACCACTTTATACTTACTTTCGAATCTAGGTAAGCGCTTCAAGATCTACCTTAACTCCCAAAACTCTGTTCCCAAAACATCAAAATACTTTAAACCACGTTTTCACTCAGCGATACATGAAACCTCGATTCGTCGACACGAAATCAAAAATCTGAAGCCTCAAACGCTTCTCCAATCACTTTCGAATCAACCTCCCCTATTTTTACCACAAAACAACAGAGGATTAATGCATCATTAGCATTCCAAACACAACAACCACAATCCTCCTCGGATTATCATAAAACCTCCACAATTAACCCTCCACAACAACCGAAAACATTACCAAAACACTTTGATTCTCAACCCAGCCAACATCTATCAAACTAACATCACTTTTAACACCAAAACACATCTATAAACAGATTCAAAACAACCTACCACCTCCAGCAACCTTACAACCATACAAACACCACAAAACCTCAAAACTAACAACATAAACAAATAGAGATTCTTAATTTTCGGGATTCCATTGATAAAAATCACTTATCAACATCATTAAACATCCAAAATATGAATCAAAGTAACCTTACTTATTGGAAATCAGATCCAATTCGTGAATCAACTCATTTTCCCCAAATAACTCAATTAAACACTAGAAAATCATCAAAATTAGATTAAACACAATCTTTATAAAACAATTTGAAACAATCTTTAAACACAATCAAAATAACTCAATTAAACACAAGATTATTGTAAGATTTTGTATAAACAATCTTTATAAAACAATTTGAAACAATAAAATCAAGTTAGAAACCACCTCACTTCTGGAAATTTGATGAAAAGCTGAGTGTTTGGCTGAGGAGAGAATGGAGAGAAAAAGTTGAGAGAAAATGATGTGATTTTTGTTTTAGAAAAGATAACTAACTTTTTAACAAAATCATCTTTAATTTCTAATCAAACCACATATTAAAATAAGTCAAATCAATGAATAAATCATCAGAAACCAATTGGTAAAATAGCTCCTTAAAGATTCTAAGTATTTGACCCTTTTCATTTTAGTCACTAGAAAATCACAGTTTTCAAAACATTCATTTTGGTCACTAACCAAAATGTCCATCTTCCAAAACCCATTTTTCAAAATTGATTCCACCATTATTAAATATTTAAATAATAATGATTTTTAAGCATTTTCCATAATTTTTCTTACACAAAAAATATACGATCCCGAAATTGATTCGAATCTCTACTCCAGTCCATCGAACCGTTAAATAAACCCTCCAAACTGCTAAGCCCTAATACCGGGGCGTTATAGATTCGTTACTAGAAAATCACTTTTTGAAGGAAAAAACTCGTGTACCGATACACCAAGGGGCTCGTATCGGTACAGATTTAATATTGTACATGTTGATATGGCGTACCAATACGGTACAAAATGTACCGATACACAAGGCTATTTCGTATCAATATGGCTACATACGTATCGGTACGTGAGGTAGTTTATTCAGGTAATGTAATGGAAGTCAGTTTTTGGCTTCTTGCATTTTAGTCCCTAAGTCTAGAAAATGTAATTGAATGCTTATGGATGATCATTTTGACCTAACATTTGTCATGTGGGCATGTAAATGGACTAATTGAGGATTGGTAATCTTAAATTCAGTTTTGGTTTTATAATTTAAAGTATTTTCATTTTAGTCATCAATTTTGAATATAATACAGTTGATTGTCGTATGTGACTCGTTTCATTTGTGAACTTATCCGCTGCGAGTATGAACATGTAGGAATATTAATTTACATTTAGACAAGATAAAAGTGAAAAAATGGACCAACTTTTTGTAACCTTTCTCCACTTTGCTTTGGCAAACCTAATGTGGCACTCTTGGTTCGGTCGGGCATCTAGGCTGGGTTGAGGGGGTTACATTTGTTGGTATCAGAGCTAGGTTTCGAAAGGTTGGGATATTGTTGTTTGGTTGTATATCATTGTTGGTTATGCACGGTGATTGTGTACTTGTACGGTGATTGATTTACATCATGTTGGGGTATGAACTAGGAACATATTGCCTATTACCGAGATTTTTTTAAAATGTTTTATAAAGTGGTCTTTGATCCTTTGCCTTGCATAGCCTGCCTTTAATGTGTTTTATTACTTTTGTTAGCATGGCTCGATGTGAGACACGTTCTATGGCTGGTAATATCGAATTGGGCAGAATAACGTTAAGGAAGAGAATCCCTCTAAAGTTTTACCTCCTCCTCCTCTGTTGGTTCTGCCAGTCAATGTTGGGGTTGGTGGTCTTCCCCAGGCTCACCAAGTGCCGGTATTTGGTGATCTAACTCTGTTAGTTCAGGCGATAACGGGAGCTTTTCAAATAGGAATGGATGGAGTGCATGCGCAGGCATTGGTACCTGCTGTGGCGATTAACCCAGGGTTACCTTTTGAGCGTCTCCGTAATTTGGGAGGTGTTGAGTTTAGGGGTTTAAGCCCTGAGGCAGCCAAGGGTTGGCTGGAGAGTACGGTTCGTGTTTTGGATCAAATGGGCTGTAATGATAAGCATAAGCTGGGTTGTACAATGTCGCTGTTGCATGGTGATGCATATCATTGGTGGGTGACCATAATTGCTAGTGTCTCGAAGGTGGATGTAACTTGGGAGTTCTTACAAATAGCTTTCAAGAAAAAGTATCTTGGTCCTCAGTATCTGAATGCGAGGAAATGGGAGTTTATGTCTTTTGTTCAAGGCGGCATGTCTGTGGCAGAATATGAAGTGAAATTTGTTTGTTTGAGTTAGTATGCTTCAGAGTTAGGTCTGGATGATATTGAGAGGTGCAACAGGTTCCGCTATGGGTTAGCGAAGGATATCAAAACATACTTGTAGGTAGCGGATTATATAGATTTTGATGTGCTTGTAAATCATGCTAAGGACATCGAGCAATCCTTGAGGGTGTCAGGACAAGGTTCGGGCATGGTCTCAAATAAGCGAGGAGATGACTCTGGCTATTCTGGGAGGCAAAATAGAAGGTTTCGAGATAAGAGTAACAAGCTGGATCACAAGCGTGATGGTGGCCATGGTAACCAAGGTGTTCATATTGTAGCCGAGTGTGAGTGTTACGGTAGACGCCACACGAGTGAGTGTTGGGGAAATACCATGAGTTGCTGGATATGTGGATCTCCTAGTCACATGAAGCGTGATTGTCCTCGTGTTGTGGGTGATACACCAGTTCGGGCTGTTGTACCTGCTAGGGGCCAAGGCTGTGGCAAAAGTAAATTTTAGAGGCGCGATGATGGTCAAAGAACTATGGCTCATGCTGTTGATGTACAACCGGAGAGTGGTGGACCAGCACAGATCTATGCTCATAATGAGTGGTGCAACGACACTGATGTGATCGCAGGTAATTTTACCTTGGAAACTTTGTCGTTGTTTTCTTTGATTGATTCGGGGTCTACTCATTCATACATCCTAGGTGAGCATGCATTATTGTTAAATGTTCCTGTTAAGATCTTGGATGTTGACATGTTGGAAACTAGTTTTTTTGGGGAGACGGTTACAACTAGAAGGTTGTATAGGCATTGTCCTTTGGTGGTGCAAGGTCATGAGTTTGCCGCGGATTTGATGGAGTTGCCATTCCATGGTTTTGACGTTATCTTGGGTATGGATTGGTTAAGTGAGCACAGGGCGGTGGTGGATTGTGAGTCTAAAAGGATTTCTCTGAAGTTGGCTGATGATTATGAAGTCGTGGTGGTGGGTAAGAATGTAAAATTCTTGTCCAATATTGTTTTAGCTACCCGAGCAGAGAAGATGATGTTTGATGGTTGCCAAGCTTATTTGGCTATTGTCATGAATCCAGAAGCCAATGGTGTTCGGGTGCAAGACATTCGAGCTGTTTGTGATTATCCAAAAGTTTTTTCCTAAAGAGTTTCCTAGTTTACCTCCGGATAGGGAGATGGAGTTTCGCATTAAAACTTATGACGGTACAACTCCAATGTCTATTGCTCCTTATCCGATGGCACCGCATGAGTTAAAGGAGTTGAAATCGTAGCTTCAGGAGTTGTTGGATCATGGGTTCATTCGACTAAGTGTTTTTCCTTGGGGTGCTCCGATTCTCTTTGCGAGAAATAAGGATGGATCGATGCATATTTGCATTGATTATCGTCAGTTGAATAAGTTGACAATAAAGAACAAGTATTTGTTTCCTTGTGGAAACAGTGTTTTTGAAGATAGATTTAAGGTCGGGGTATTATTAGTTGAAAGTTAAAGATGTAGATGTTCATAAGATGGCATTTCGTATAAGGTACGTGTATTATGAGTTTTTGGTGATGCCGTTTGGTTTAAAAAATGCCCCGACAACTTTTATGGATATGATGAATAGAGTGTTTCATGAGTACCTTGATCGATTTATGGTGATTTTCATCGATGATATAATCGTGTACTCTCGTACCGAGGAGGAGCATGATCAGCATTTGCGGATTGTGTTGCAAGTCTTGAAGGATAATCAGTTGTATACCAAGTTGAGCAAGTGTGAGTTTTGGCTCAAGGAGGTGATCTTTCTCGTACATGTGGTATTCGCGGAGGGAATTCATGTTGATCCACAGAAAATGTAGGCTATTCTCAATTGAAAACAACCTAAGACAGTGTCGGAGGTGCGTAGTTTTCTTGGGTTGGCAGGATATTAACGCCGTTTTGTGGAAGGGTTTTTCTAGTATTGTGGCTCCGTTGACAAAGTTATTGCAAAAGAATGTTTCTTTCGTTTGGACGGGTAAGCAACAACAGGTTTTTGAGAAGTTGAAGGAGGTTTTGACACATGCTCCTGTGTTGATTCAACCGTAATATGGGAAGGAGTTTGTGGTTTATAGCGATGCATCGCATGTGGGTTTGGGTTGTGTGCCGATGCAAGATGGAAAGGTTGTGGCCTATGCGTTGAGGCAGTTGAAAGTTCATGAGCGCAATTATCCAACTCGTGATTTGGAGCTTGCTGCTGTGGTTTTTGCCTTGAAGATTTGGCGACACTACCTTTATGGAGAGAAGTGTGTGGTCTTTATGGATCATAAGAGTTTGAAGTATTTAATGTATCAAAAGGATCTGAACGTTAGGTAACGAAGGTGGTTGGAGTTACTTAAGGATTATGACTTGACAATTGAGTATCATCCTGGAAAAGCCAATGTTGTTGCGGATGCATTGAGTCGTAGGGTGGCGGTTGAGCTTAAGGCAATGTTTATGAGGTTGAGTGTAACGTGGGAAGGTGGGTTGTTGGCTGAATTGCAAGTTAAGCCTATATTGTCGCAGTTGATTAAGGCTAAGCAACCATATTATGATTCTTTGGTTCCTCATGTTAAGGACACAGCAGATGGTAATCTGACGGATTTTCATTTTAATTATGATGGAGTTTTGTGCTTCAAGGGTCGAATAGTGGTACCGAAAGTCCCGAAGCTTAGGCATACTATTTTGGAGGAAGTACATTCTAGTCCTTTTGCTATGCATCCTGGTAGTACCAAAATGTATCGTGATTTGAGGGAAAGGTACTTTTGGGTTGGTTTGAAGAAGGATCTGGCGGAGTTTGTGTCCAAGTTAAGGTGTGTTGCCGGGTTAAAGCTGAACATCAGTTCCCATCTGGATTGTTGCAACCACTGAGAATTCCATAATGGAAATGGGAGAGAATTACCATGGATTTCATGTCAGGGTTACCAACGACACCGGCTAAAAAGGATTCTATTTAGGTGATTGTCGATCGGTTTACAAAGTGTGCACATTTTCTGCCAGTGTGTACGACGTACACCTTGGACAGGCTAGCGGATTTGTTTATCTCTAAGATTGTGCGTTTGCACGGAGTACCAAAGTCGATCATTTCGGATAGAGATTTGAGGTTCACATTAAGGTTTTGGAAATGTTTACATCAGGCTTTGGGTTTGAGGTTGAGTTTCAGCACCACGTATCATCCTTAGACGGATGGGCAGTCTGAGCATGTTATCCTGGTCTTGGAGGATATGCTAAGGTGTTGTATTATTGAGTTTCAAGGAACTTGGGAGAAGCATTTGCCATTGGTGGAATTGTTTATAATAACAAATATCAATCAAGTATACATATGGCACCATTTGAGGCATTGTATGGTCGGAGGTGCCGTACGCCCTTGTGTTGGGCAGAGGTAGGGGGAAAGCATATTTCCTTACCTCATGTGTTGAAAGACACGGATGAGAAAGTTATGCTTGTGTGTTAACGCTTAAAAGCGGTTGCGGATCGGCAGAAATCTTATGCGGATTTAAAGCGTGGGGAAATGGAATATGCGGTGGGCGATCGTGTGTTCTTGAAGGTGTCACCGTGGAAAAAGGTGATGCGGTTCGGACGTAAGGGTAAGCTTAGTCCGAGGTTTATTGGACCATATGAGATTGTGGAGTGAGTTGGTCATGTGGCTTATCGGTTGAGGTTGCCACCCGAGCTTGAGAAAATACATGATGTGTTCCATGTATCCATGTTATGGACGTATCGGTTAGATCCTTCGCATGTTATGCCGGTGGAGCATATTGAGTTGAGACCGAATTTATCTTTTGATGAGGAACCGGTGGAGATACTTGATTCCAGCAGTAAGGTTCTACAAGGTAAGATGATAGAATTGGTTAAAGTCTTGTGGCGACATCGAGGTGTTGAGGAAGCCACTTGGGAAAGCAAGGGGGATATGTTGGAGCAATTTCTGCATCTTTTTCCTCTAGGTAAATTTTGAGGGTGAAATTTCTTAAGAGAGGGAGAGTTGTAATGCCCCGGTTTTGGGCATAGCAGTTTTGGGGCTGGTTAGACGGTCTAGTGGACCGAGTTAGAGATTCGAGTCGAATTCGGGAGCATATATTTTTCTAAAAGATAAAATTATGGAAAATGTTTAAAAATTATATTTTATAATATTAAAAATATTGTTGGAAGCAATTGTGGAATCAAGCTTTGGAAGGACCACATTTTGGCTAGTGACCAAAATGCAATTTTTGAAATCTATTTTAAAAGGTGGTCGTTTTGTAAATAGTCAAAACATAGAATCTTTAAGGAGCTATTTACCATTTGGTCTAATCTGAGTATTCCCTTAATTAGGATTATTTTAAAATAGTTTTAGTTAAAAGAATTAAAAAGGATTTAGTTAAAAAGGTAGTAATCTTTCTAAAACACATTTGGAAGTAACTTTTCTTTTCTCACATTTTCTCTCAAAACACTCTCAGCCAAACACTCTTTTTATCAGAGATTTAAGGGGAAAAACCATCCAATTAAGGGGAAACTCATTCATTGGAGGGGATAGTCAAGGTGTAGCATCTTGAGGTGGTCCTAGGCTTGCCGGGAGCTTGTTTTGCGGTAGCAAACAAGGCGAAGTGAAATTGGTGAGTGGAAATGGTATTAAAAGTCTTTCAAAGTGGTTTTGGAAGTTTAGGATAAGTTTGAAACAGTTAACTAAGCTTGGAAGTAAGTTTCCCTCTTTTGCTCTTCCATATCAGTTTGGATATGAGTATGTGTGATTCATGTTTAGTCGTAAACATGGTTTGATTTACCTACTGTTAATGCATGATTTTAAAGTACATATGCGGTGGCTTAAAGGTATATTTAATGCTAGTGAGCATTGGTTTTTATTCCGGTTGGGACTGTGATATTACTATGGCAATGTCATTTGCATATGTGGGGATTTTGTGTAATGCATTGTGAAACAATGAGTAAATGGTTTTGTAAATGATATATTGGCTATGTGACAAGGTGAGAAAACATTCAGATATAGTTGGCATGCCATAGGATAAAGTGCACTATAATATGGTTAAAAATCGATCGTGGGATTAAAAGTCCTTGAGGTATAGCGGTCGGCTACCCGAACTATGTTGTTATCACTTGGGTTGAGTGGTCGATTCCCCTTGTTGATGTAAAGCTTGTGGTCGGAAAGGTTGTAAAGTCATGCAGTCGGCATGGGGTAGTCTTGATGATGGTCGGTCATTAAGGGATATCCATGTATCCGATGTGTAAAGTTAAATGTCGGTTAACTAAAGGTTAACGGTCGGCTAATCAAGGATAATGGTCGACTATCTGAGGTCACTATAATTGCCAATATATGAGAATTCTAATGTTGAACCTATTTTGTAATGTATTGGGATTTAAGCATGGTTTGGTATTTGATGCTTTGGGATTAAGCATGTGGAATACATATATATATATAATGTTTTGCATATGGTTGATATGCATGTTTTGATTTGAAGCTATTAGAACTTGCTTAGGTCATAAGCATGGTTTGAAACAAGAGTTGGTTTTCAAGGTTTTGTTTAAAGCATCGTCTTTATGAGCATCCTCACTAAGCAAGTGTGCTTACGCTCTCTTTTCTCTAATGATGCAGAGCATTAAAGCTTGGTGGCAGCAAAGGCAAGGATTAAGTGATCCAAAGATAAGACTTTTAAGTATGGACTCGGATTTAGTTTTAGGTTAATAAGGCAATATGTTCGCCAAGGGTTTTGGCAATTGTAATTCTGTTTTTCCCTAGTTCTAAGCATGTGTAATGTTGTGATTTTGGAGTTTGATTGATGTTGTTAAGTTCATTGTGCATTGATACCTATGGATGATGTTGTGAGGTCTTTAAGGTATGCATCTAGATGGTATTGCTTTGATGGTATGCTTAGATGTGCTAATCCTGTTGAGTATGGTATTGATGTGTTGTTGGTATGGTGTTCTTGCTGATAATTGCTTAGTTGAACTATTTGGTACGTTTGGTGAAATGCTTTAGAATGTTGTTTGGATTTCGTGTTAATGTTGATTCTCAAGCGATTGATATGTTGATTCTCAAGCATGATATTGATGTTATCTGTTGTTTAGCTAAGTGTTAATGTTGTTTGGAATGAGACAAAGTGTCATATGATGGACCTAGAGGTCATTACAGGCCTCTGCGTACCGGTACGGGTACCTCAAGGTTCGGTACGCGGAGTCCTGTAGAGGCTCAAATTGCTAAAAATAAGCCTAGCGTATCGATATGCCTAGCCAACGTATCAGTACGCACTGACGGAAAATAGTTCTAAGTGTCGGTACACGAGCCAACGTACCTGAATGCCCCTTCGATTTTACTTAGCCGTATCGATATGTAGGGTACCGTGTTGGTACGGGCTCTAGCTACTAGAATTTTGAGTTTTTAAAATAACCAAGGGGGATCGGTACGGGTCAACTTCGTATCGGTATAGTTTGGTCAGCATACCGATTCGATACGTGACAGATGTGTATAGGTACAGATAGCCGTTGAGTCTGTTATACCGTATCGGTACGGGACTCCCCTGTATCAGTACGCCAAGTTGTTTTCAATGCTCAAGTTTGGAAATCTTGCAATTTGATCCCTGTTTGTTATGAATGCAATTGAATGAGTTTGAATGATTGTTTTGAAATGGAAGTTGACCTATGAGCATGAAATTGGAATAATTAAAGGTTGGTAAACTTAATTGTAATAAAGGCCTTGTTGTTTGAGTTATTTACGCTTTGGTCCTTCTTGTGGATTGTTGATTAATTGAACCCTGTTCTATGTTTCGATTTAAATGCAATGCTACCGCTGATGCATGATCACATAGGGTAATAATGAAGTGTATCTAGACAAGATAAAATAAAAAATAGGGTTTGATTTAGGGTTTAGATCGGGTTTGCTTTGGCAAACCTAATGTATCTCTTTTAGTCTGGTTCCAGCTAGGCCGGGCTAAGGAGGTTACACCAGCAAAAACAACCTTTCTCATTGGGAACATAATAGCTCCTAACTCCTTATGTAAATGCATGATTTTAAGATCTAACTACAACTAAATGTACTCAAAGGCAAGCAAAAGCATTGTAAAATAAGCATAAAAATCAGTACTTTTGAGGAGTTAACACACCCCCAAACCTAGCTCATTGCTTGTCATCAAGTAATGCAAAAAAATAGAAGAAAAAAATGAAAGATTACCTCGACAAAATTGTAATAACATCCACCACCTGCCAGCTAGCAAAATTATGACCTTAGGTATGTCCTCGGATATCCAATATAGTAATGCCAACAGATCAACAAATTCAAGTGCAACAATATAACTCTAGTATAAGGTCATGAAGTGTGCATAAAGTGCAGGCAATATGCATCAAGTATCCTTAACTCCCTTAGCCAACTTTACTACCTAAACTCGATTTTTTTTTTATTTGCCAAAGGTATTTTTATGCTGGCATTAGGGCCGCGTCATGTACTGTTTGGCATGAGACATAAGATGGAGCAAACACGAATACACACATTAGTCCATATTACATCACTAAACTAACCCATTACACTCATACCTTAAATTTTTGTTGGCTTGAGAACTAAAAGGGACCAAACCACGAAGACCCAAGTTATTTATTGTCTCTAAGGCATATGAGTGTTCTAAAGTATTTCAGCCTTTGGCAAAACATTGTTTCCTTATTCTTTCTTTCTACCCTAAAATATTTTTTTCTTTTCTCTTGTTTTTTTTTATTTTTTTGAGTTCAGTTCCAGGAGAACCTAAGTTTGTTTTGGAAACTCGAAGCATACTACGTGTAAAGTGAAACTAAAGTTCCCTAAACTAGAGTTCAATTACCAAGCAACTTGGCATTACTAACCTAATGGAATACAATTCTAAGATCCAATTTCTTCATTGGATAGATAGGTCTAAGGCATATTCTACTAAGCTAGCAATATTGCCAAGAATTATAAATACAAAATTGACTGAGGCAAAAAAATTTTAGTGGTTTGGTATGCATGTGTTAAATCCTACTTGGAAAACATAATGCAAACTAAAATATAAACATAAATGCCATGGAAATAAATGTAAGGCAACCCACACCCCAAAACCTAAGGTGTGCATTGTCCTCAATGCATGAAAACAACACATATATACAAATGAAATTTAAAATGCATGAACATGTCAATGAAAATGAAATGAAATGCAATGAGTTTAAGAAGAGGATGACTCTCCTTCGGAGAGTTCTAGCTGTGAAATGCGTGTTTTCTTTTGATAAAGCTCATTCGATTGGGAGCCATATGCTTCTTGCGCTTAAGGCTGGGCTTTGATATGGTTGTGGAAGCTTTAAGGACGTAGAGAACTTCCTCAACAATCTTCACCAGCTTGAAGGTAACTGGGACATCTGTGGTAGTAGATGAGGCAGGTGCTGCAGGTGTGGCAGCAGCCTTGGCTTAGCTTTGGATTCCTTCATCTTTAGACTCAGATGGTGTGTCAATTCTGGCAGATTCAACTTGTACTAGAGAGACTAGTATGGTGGCATCATATTATGTAGGAGTGTGGATAGAATAAGGACTAGCTGGCATATCGTCTTTGGCAAGGAGATCGGTAGGGAACTCAAGGAATGTTGGCAATGTATGTGCAGACATGCCTTCAAGTGTTTTCTTCATGGCACAGTCCCTGGCATGAACATACTACCAAAACATATAGTTATGATCCTCGATTTTCTCTATCTTTTAGAGGATGATCTCATGGCATTAGAAGATCTAGGAAAGCATTGCCACTAATCCATCTGGCATCTGAGTCACAGGTTCTGCCCTTTGGCACCTTGGCCTTTGGCATAGACTCGACAATTTTTGCTTGCCCTTCTCCTTTGCCTCTGTGGCAGTCACTGCCTCCACAGGGCAGGAGTTATGGTGGTCCCCGTTGCGCGTATTGAGTGCTACGCAAACGATGCAAGTATACACGTGGCAAGTAATAAAGTGATCTGAGTATCAAGTATCGTCTCCGCAGAGATTGGTTTGGGCCACTTTGCTTAAGTTACTGCGTTAGAAAAGAAAAACACAAGTAGGTGATTGTAGGAATTATAACTAATGAGTAAACTAAGAGCAATAAACTAAAAGAATAGATGAAATCAAAAGAGAGGGAATAGGCCAGGTTATTGTGAGTTGAGGAGTGATAGCCGATTGGATGTCTTGGTAAAAGAGTGCAAGGGCAACTCAGTTGCCGTGGCAACTTGCGCAGCGGGGTTGCCTTGGAAACTAATCGACAGCTGCCTGGGTAACTGGCTGGGCAACTGTCTGGGCGGCTGGGCAGCAACTTCAAGGTTCGACAGAGCGTTCTTCAATGGTTTCTTCTTATCCCTAAGTCGAAACTCTAGCTAGTTGTGCATGCCTTGACAATACATCCCAGCGTGAATCAAGGGTGAACAACAACCAATCTTGCACTCCTCTTAGCCGTTGAAATCCTTAACTTATTCCTAAGCCGGATTAATCTTCACCATCGATAGATTGAATAAAGACCATACTCATTCGTTTCTTGAATCTAACTCTCCTGATATTAGATAAATAGATAGAATTACGAGATCCTCTCCCAATTCACTCGCAAACAAGAATAAAGACCAAGAATGAGTAAACATTGAATTGAAAGTGCAAACTCTTATTACCTAAACAAAATCCAATTGTTTCTCACAACAACAAAACACAATAACACAAACCAATCAAGTTAGTTCATGGTTGGGTTCAAAAGATATACAAAGAATAATCCCCAAACCATTAATCTAATGGAAGCAAAGAAGAAGAAGAAGAAGAAACTGATCAGCCCTATTTGGAAACTCTCCTCTTCAATCGAACTCTCCCCCTTTTGCTCTCTCCTTGAGTTTGACGACTTGGTCTCCTTTAGGATATGGCTAGGTCAAAGTCCTTCTTGAGGAGGAAGTTAAGTTGGAATTAAATACTTTAAAACAATATAATTCTTTATTATATTTAAATTCCTTCTAGATCGTCTCCTATCTTTTTGAGATTTAATTTCTCTTTGACCTCTTCATGGAAATCAAACTCTTTTGGGATTTAACTTTGCTCCACGTCATCTTGGGCTTATCTAGTCATCAATTTTGACTGACATATCATCTTATCCCTTATCGACAATTGCCCTGGCAACTAGCTCGGCATCTCCTTCATGCGTTGCCCTAGAAACTAGTTTCAGCCTTGCTTTGGCAACTGATTCTGCACACACAAAAACACACCAAAGTAGTATCTTTTTCCACAAAAATCACCAAGTTATGTAATCAAGCTCAACGGTGGAAAGAAACATGAATTAATGCATGAATGACTAATTATGCAACTAATATAAGCCTATGTCTAACAATAATATGAGTAAAAAGGGTAATAAAAATAGTACTTTTGAACACTTAACACACCCCCAAACTCGAACTATTGCTTGTCCTCAAGCAATGCAAACTAACAATTACTTGTCAAGACTTTAATCATCAAAGACATGCTTCAAACTTGAATTCAAACCTCGGAACCGTGGCACAAAGTATGATCACCTTTTAATTTTTTGAATAGCACAAAAAATTACCCAAAATCAAACTATAATGCTCGTGACAAGTGTGTGCGTAGTTGTGTACAAGTTGATTTTCAAGATTCTATGTGAACAATAGGCTTTTATCAATTTAATTACTGGGGCATTTATTTTTATTTTCACTAGAGCCAATTTTGGGCAACTCTAGCGATTCTTTATTGTGCATTAACTACTAGAGCCAGTTTTGGGCACCTCTAGCAAGAATTTAACTTTTAATTTCCAATTTAAAATTTACCCAAATTTTAAGCAACCTAAGTTCACTAAGTTTCTTTCAATCAACAAGCCACAACCGAGTAAAAAAATCAGCATCATAGTAAAGTTCTAAGTTCTTTTCATGCAATCCTAAAATTAAAGGTTCTTTCAATTAAGTGCAGTGGCAAAAATTCATCATTGGATATTCAACAAGTCTTAAGCAATTAAATCCAATCAAAGGCATGGCAAGTAACATATGCAACGTATATGTGATTGCTAAAGATGAATGCAACTCAACATGAAACTAACTAGAAACCAACACCCCCCAAACTCGAGAGAAGCAATGTCCTCAATGCATGTAAAAGTGAAACAAAATTTAAAAGAAACTAAATGAAATAAGTTAGTCGGAGAGGTCGTCACCTCGAGTGATAAGTTTCCTTCGTGCCGTTTGCTTGATTCATTTTTCGGTCGGTGGTTGAATGCTTGTGGTTGGTACCGCGTGAATAGCATTGCTTTGATTTGATCCATGTTTGTCGAGGTAGGTTCACTTGCCTAGGCATCAGTAGTTCCCAAAGCCATTGTTGTTGCTTGGGCATCACCAGTTTCTGTTGCCGTGGCAACTGCTGAGGTAGTTGCTAGGGCATCATCTATTGCGGTTGCCGTGGCAAGTAATCGGCAGGGAATTTCTTTATCATGATGATTGTGAGTCTTGTTGTGGAAAAGAAAACAAAGAAAAACTGTAAACTAAATATAATGAAGACAAATAAAATAAAATATCTCCTAAAGATTCCAAAAATAAATAAAGAAAAAAAAAAAAATAAAATAAAATAAAGTTCCAAAATAAAAAAATAAAAATTCTTAGAAAGAGCATTTTTCATGCATCTTCTAATGTTACTGCATATCCGAGAAAACTTGAGGAGGGTCATTTTTAATACTTCTTATAGTCCATCCGCACCCTCCATCGAAAGTGACAATATTGCTCCAAAAGAATTAGGCCAATGTACTCCCAGCTACTCCCCTTTGTGTTGCCATGGTGGAGGTGTCTTTCTTTCGTGTTCCCTTGTAGTCCATGCATGCCCTCGACCTTGCTACTGTTCTTGAAGGCACATATATATTAATAGGAAAAATTATATCCATTCCCAACCATTCAATTACCTTATTTTTTTCGGGCTCCATCATGGTTGGATGTAGCCTTCATTGTCGTGGCAATTGCTGCTCTAGCCAATTACCGTGGCAATCGGTTGCCAAAATTTGCTGTAAGTCAAGGGAAGAACCAATTTTCTGAAAAGCTTTACGAATCCAAACACCTTTTTCTTTTGGCCTCTCAAACATCTCCATCAGTAGAGATTTCGATGGCTTCAAATCTACCAACATCGGTTCCTCAAGACATACCTGCAATGGATGAGGTGAGTTTTTAAAGAATTTGAAAGGTTCAACCATTACCTGCTCATATTCCATTGGCAAAGTATTATCATCTCGTTGATCTTGCATGTGGTCGCAATTGCCATGGCAAATGTAGATGAGAGCAATCTACAAATTCCTGCTTCAACATCAATGTTGCAACCTTCTGGGCATCAAGTTCCTCGAAATTTGATGTAGTATTGTTGTTCTCGGCTTCATTGAGCGTTGTCGTGACATAGCTCGCTCGTGCTCCTCAATCATTCTTTGAGGTAATTTGTTGCTCATGTGTTGGGCAGTCTCTCTCATTGGCATCCTCTTGACTAGGAGGTTCTAGTTGTTCCTCACATATCGGGGATCTCTCCTTGTATTGCTCCTTCTCATCTTGCCTTAGGATTTCAGTATCCCCAGGAATGGATTGTTGGTACATGTTATCCATGACATATGTGGATCTCCTCAATTGATCTTCTGAATCTCCCAAGGTTGCATCCCACTGAGCTATCCTCGTATCCATGGACTTTGATAGCTCTCGAATCTCTTCAATTGATCCATCAAGTCTAGCCAAGGAAGCTAGAAACATTTCCTCCAAGGAATTGGAATGCTCTTGGAAAGGACTATATTGCCATGGCATATCTGTTGTTGCGGCAAAATTGTCATGGTAAAAAAAATTGAGCTTTTTGATCATACCATGAAGGATTTTGCTGTTGGTTCCATCTATGGTCCTCCATGTAGCCATATGCACTGAAAATGTGAGGGCAATTTTCAAACACATGATGTTCTCCACACATAGCACATGAGTTTTCCACGGGATAATCTCTTTGGGCTTTTCTCGGTTGGTATAGGTAATCATCGAAGGGTGTAAGAAATTCTTGAGTAGATTGATTCCTATCTTCCATCATCAACTCTCGAATAGATCGACTTTTATTTCCCAACATGTTGATGTCCCTTAACTTGTAGCGCACCTGATTTTTTTTTGATAAAACATACAAAAAGAAAAATTAGTAGAACTAATAAGAAAAATGCAATAACAAAAATAACTAACACCAATTGCCAATCCCTGGAAACGATGCCAAAAACTTGTTGCACGTATTGAGTGCTACAAAAACGGTACAAGTATACACGTCGCAAGTAATAAAGTGATATGAGTATCGAGTATTGTCTCCACAAGGATTGGTTTGGGCCACTTTCCTTAAGTTACTGTGTTGGAAAAGAAAAACACAAGTAGGTGATTGTAGGAATTATAACTAATGAGTAAACTAAGAGCAATAAACTAAAAGAATAGATGAAATCAAAAGAGAGGGAATAGGCCGGGTTATCGTGAGTTGAGGAGTGATAGCCGATTGGATCGTCTTGGTAAAAGAGTGCAAGGGCAACTCAGTTACCGTGGCAACTTGCGCAGTGAGGTTTCCTTGGCAACTAATCGACGGTTGCCTGGGCAATCAACCAAGCTGCGGCGGCCGGGCAACAACTTCAAGGTTTGGCAGAGCGTTCTTCAATGGTTTCTTTTTTATCCCTAAGTCGAAACTCTAGCTAGTTGTGCATGCCTTGACAATACATCCCAGCGTGAATCAAGGGTGAACAACAACCAATCTTGCACTCCTCTTAGCCGTTGAAATCCTTAACTTATTCCTAAGCCGGATTAATCTTCACATCGATAGATTGAATAAAGACCATACTCATTCGTTTCTTGAATCTAACTCTCCGATATAAGATAAATAGATAGAATTATGATATCCTCTCCCAATTCACTCAAAACAAGAATAAAGACCAAGAATAAAACATTGAATTAAAAGTGCAAACTCTTATTACCTAAACAAAATCAATTGTTTCTCACAACAACAAAACACAATAACACAAATCAATCAAGTTAGTTCATGGTTGGGTTCAAAAGATATACAAAGAATAATCCCCAAACCATTAATCTAATGGAAGCAAAGAAGAAGAAGAAGAAGAAACGATCAGCCCTATTTGGAAACTCTCCTCTTCAATCGAACTCTCCCCCTTTTGCTCTCTCCTTGAGTTTGACGACTTGGTCTCCTTTAAATATATGGCTAGGTCAAAGTCCTTCTTGAGGAGGAAGTTAAGTTGGAATTAAATACTTTAAAACAATATAATTCTTTATTATATTTAAATTCCTTCTAGATCGTCTCCTATCTTTTTGAGATTTAATTTCTCTTTGACCTCTTCATGGAAATCAAACTCTTTTGGGATTTAACTTTGCTCCACGTCATCTTGGGCTTATCTAGTCATCAATTTTGACTGACATATCATCTTATCCCTTATCGACAATTGCCACGGCAACTAGCTCGGCATCTCCTTCATCGTTGCCCTAGAACTAGTTTCACCTTGCTTTGGCAACTGATTCTGCACACACAAAAACACACCAAAGTAGTATCTTTTTCCACAAAAATCACCAAGTTATGTAATCAAGCTCAACGGTGGAAAGAAACATGAATTAATGCATGAATGACTAATTATGCAACTAATATAAGCCTATGTCTAACAATAATATGAGTAAAAAGGGTAATAAAAATAGTACTTTTGAACACTTAACACACCCCCAAACTCGAACTATTGCTTGTCCTCAAGCAATGCAAACTAACAATTACTTGTCAAGACTTTAATCATCAAAGACATGCTTCAAACTTGAATTCAAACCTCGGAACCGTGGCACAAAGTATGATCACCTTTTAATTTTTTGAATAGCACAAAAATTACCCAAAATCAAACTATAATGCTCGTGACAAGTGTGTGCGTAGTTGTGTACAAGTTGATTTTCAAGATTCTATGTGAACAATAGGCTTTTATCAATTTAATTACTGGGGCATTTATTTTTATTTTCACTAGAGCCAATTTTGGGCAACTCTAGCGATTCTTTATTGTGCATTAACTACTAGAGCCAGTTTTGGGCACCTCTAGCAAGAATTTAACTTTTAATTTCCAATTTAAAATTTACCCAAATTTTAAGCAACCTAAGTTCACTAAGTTTCTTTCAATCAACAAGCCACAACCGAGTAAAAAAATCAGCATCATAGTAAAGTTCTAAGTTCTTTTCATGCAATCCTAAAATTAAAGGTTCTTTCAATTAAGTGCGGTGGCAAAAATTCATCATTGGATATTCAACAAGTCTTAAGCAATTAAATCCAATCAAAGGCATGGCAAGTAACATATGCAACGTATATGTGATTGCTAAAGATGAATGCAACTCAACATGAAACTAACTAGAAACCAACACCCCCCCAAACTCGAGAGAAGCAATGTCCTCAATGCATGTAAAAGTGAAACAAAATTTAAAAGAAACTAAATGAAATAAGTTAGTCGGAGAGGTCGTCACCTCGAGTGATAAGTTTCCTTCGTGCCGTTTGCTTGATTCATTTTTCGGTCGGTGGTTGAATGCTTGTGGTTGGTACCGCGTGAATAGCATTGCTTTGATTTGATCCATGTTTGTCGAGGTAGGTTCACTTGCCTAGGCATCAGTAGTTCCCAAAGCCATTGTTGTTGCTTGGGCATCACCAGTTTCTGTTGCCGTGGCAACTGCTGAGGTAGTTGCTAGGGCATCATCTATTGCGGTTGCCGTGGCAAGTAATCGGCAGGGAATTTCTTTATCATGATGATTGTGAGTCTTGTTGTGGAAAAGAAAACAAAGAAAAACTGTAAACTAAATATAATGAAGACAAATAAAATAAAATATCTCCTAAAGATTCCAAAAATAAATAAAGAAAAAAAAACGAAAATAAAATAAAGTTCCAAAAATAAAAAAAAATAAAAATTCTTAGAAAGAGCATTTTTCATGCATCTTCTAATGTTACTGCATATCTGAGAAAACTTGAGGAGGGTCATTTTTAATACTTCTTATAGTCCATCCGCACCCTCCATCGAGTGACAATATTGCTCCAAAAGAATTAGGCCAATGTACTCCCAGCTACTCCCCTTTGTGTTGCCATGGTGGAGGTGTCTTTCTTTCGTGTTCCCTTGTAGTCCATGCATGCCCTCGACCTTGCTACTGTTCTTGAAGGCACATATATATTAATAGGAAAAATTATATCCATTCCCAACCATTCAATTACCTTATTTTTTTCGGGCTCCATCATGGTTGGATGTAGCCTTCATTGTCGTGGCAATTGCTGCTCTAGCCAATTACCGTGGCAATCGGTTGCCAAAATTTGCTGTAAGTCAAGGGAAGAACCAATTTTCTGAAAAGCTTTACGAATCCAAACACCTTTTTCTTTTGGCCTCTCAAACATCTCCATCAGTAGAGATTTCGATGGCTTCAAATCTACCAACATCGGTTCCTCAAGACATACCTGCAATGGATGAGGTGAGTTTTTAAAGAATTTGAAAGGTTCAACCATTACCTGCTCATATTCCATTGGCAAAGTATTATCATCTCGTTGATCTTGCATGTGGTCGTGCAATTGCCATGGCAAATGTAGATGAGAGCAATCTACAAATTCCTGCTTCAACATCAATGTTGCAACCTTCTGGGCATCAAGTTCCTCAGAATTTGATGTAGTATTGTTGTTCTCGGCTTCATTGAGCGTTGTCGTGACATAGCTCTGTTCAGGCTCCTCAATCATTGCTGAGGTAATTTGTTGCTCATGTGTTGGGCAGTCTCTCTCATTGGCATCCTCTTGACTAGGAGGTTCTAGTTGTTCCTCACATATCGGGGATCTCTCCTTGTATTGCTCCTTCTCATCTTGCCTTAGGATTTCAGTATCCCCAGGAATGGATTGTTGGTACATGTTATCCATGACATATGTGGATCTCCTCAATTGATCTTCTGAATCTCCCAAGGTTGCATCCCACTGAGCTATCCTCGTATCCATGGACTTTGATAGCTCTCGAATCTCTTCAATTGATCCATCAAGTCTAGCCAAGGAAGCTAGAAACATTTCCTCAAAGGAATTGGAATGCTCTTGGAAAGGACTATATTGCCATGGCATATCATTTGTTCTGCAAAATTGTCATGGTAAAAAAATTGAGCTTTTGATCATACCATGAAGGATTTTGCTGTTGGTTCCATCTATGGTCCTCCATGTAGCCATATGCACTGAAAATGTGAGGCAATTTTCAAACACATGATGTTCTCCACACATAGCACATGAGTTTTCCACGGGATAATCTCTTTGGGCTTTTCTCGGTTAGTATAGGTAATCATCGAAGGGTGTAAGAAATTCTTGAGTAGATTGATTCCTATCTTCCATCATCAACTCTCGAATAGATCGACTTTTATTTCCCAACATGTTGATGTCCCTTAACTTGTAGCGCACCTGATTTTTTTTTGATAAAACATACAAAAAGAAAATTAGTAGAACTAATAAGAAAAATGCAATAACAAAAATAACTAACACCAATTGCCAATCCACAGAAACGATGCAAAAAACTTGTTGCACGTATTGAGTGCTACAAAAACGGTACAAGTATACACGTCGCAAGTAATAAAGTGATATGAGTATCGAGTATTGTCTCCACAAGGATTGGTTTGGGCCACTTTCCTTAAGTTACTGTGTTGGAAAAGAAAAACACAAGTAGGTGATTGTAGGAATTATAACTAATGAGTAAACTAAGAGCAATAAACTAAAAGAATAGATGAAATCAAAAGAGAGGGAATAGGCCGGGTTATCGTGAGTTGAGGAGTGATAGCCGATTGGATCGTCTTGGTAAAAGAGTGCAAGGGCAACTCAGTTACCGTGGCAACTTGCGCAGTGAGGTTTCCTTGGCAACTAATCGACGGTTGCCTGGGCAACTGGCTAGGCGACTGGGCAACAACTTCAAGGTTTGGCAGAGCGTTCTTCAATGGTTTCTTTTTATCCCTAAGTCGAAACTCTAGCTAGTTGTGCATGCCTTGACAATACATCCCTGCGTGAATCAAGGGTAAACAACAACCAATATTGCGCTCCTCTTAGCCGTTGAAATCCTTAACTTATTCCTAAGCCAGATTAATCTTCACATCGATAGATTGAATAAAGACCATACTCATTCGTTTCTTGAATCTAACTCTCCCGATATAAGATAAATAGATAGAATTATGATATCCTCTCCCAATTCACTCGCAAACAAGAATGAGTAAACCTTGAATTAAAAGTGCAAACTCTTATTACCTAAACAAAATCCAATTGTTTCTCACAACAACAAAACACAATAACCCAAATCAATCAAGTTAGTTCATGGTTGGATTCAAAAGATATACAAAGAATAATCCCCAAACCATGAATCTAATGGAAGCAAAGAAGAAGAAGAAATCGATCAGCCCTCTTTGGAAACTCTCCTCTTCAATAGAACTCTCCCCTTTTTACTCTCTCCTTGAGTTTGACGGCTTGGTCTCCTTTAAATAGGAGATGGCTAGGTCAAAGTCCTTCTTGAGGAGGAAGTTAAGTTGGAATTAAATACTTTAAAAGAATATAATTCTCTATTATATTTAAATTCCTTCTAGATCTTCTCCTATCTTTTTGGGATTTAATTTTTCTTTGACCTCTTCATGGAAATCAAACTCCTTTGGGATTTAACTTTGCTCCACGTCATCTTGGGCTTATCTAGTCATCAATTTTGACTGCCATATCATCTTATCCCTTATCAACAATTGCCCTGGAAACTAGCTCAGAATCTCCTTCATGCATTGCCCTAGCAACTAGTTCCAGCCTTGCTTTGGCAACTGATTCTGCATACACAAAAACACACCAAAGCAGTATCTTTTTCCACAAAAATAACCAAGTTATGTAATCAAGCTCAACGATGGAAAGAAACATGAATTAATGCATGAATGACTAATTATGCAACTAATATGAGCCTAAGTCTAACAATAATATGAGTAAAAAGGGTAATAAAAATAGTACTTTTGAACACTTAACAGTCCCTTACTCTTTTGAATGCTATCTGAATCGAGCTATAGCACACCATGATGCAAATAGATGGTAGAAATTAGAGAAGGGAAAAGTAAACTTTCATTGGTCTTACCAGCACACTTAAAGGTCTCTTCGATAATGAGCCGTCCAATATTAATCTTGCGGCCAATCATAATAGAGTGCAGCAGTGTCAATCTTTCCTCCAAAACTGTCTCATTATGGGTGGTTGGCATAAGGTTTACCTTCAATAAGTGATTCCAACCCCGTGGCTGAGACTTTAGTGTCAACCGTTTCACAGTTCGGTGTGTTTTTGATGACACGTTCCATTTAGTGCCAGCCTCACACAGATCTTTCATCATTGTCTTCCTCTTGGCATTGTCTAAGGATTCCGCAAACTTGGTGTGTTCTTCATTTGTACCATCCAAAGAAAACATATCATTTATATAACCTTCATCAAAACAAACGCATTTACCTTGCACTATCAAGAAGTGCGAGTCTTTGGTCGTAAGATGAGCATAGAATTCTCGAATGATGTCGGCATGGACTTCCCCTAGTGGTTGGCAGAATTTTTCCCATTTGTCTTTATAACCGTGACAAACTTTGAGGAATAGCCCAAGTTTGGCTCGTTCTTGAACTCGAAACCTTTCTCATAGTAGAAGGTTCCTGCTACAAAATTCTCCTCATACTTTTTGCGGATCTCTTTATTGAAAAAGATCTTGAAGGGTGTTGAAGAAGATGCCACGAAAATCTTTTGAAAACTCGAATGGGTTTTTTTGTGAAGAAAGAGAAGTAAATCTTGCTTTTCTTTCTTGATAAATACAATAGAAGGAAGAGTGAAAAGTCTTTAGCTAAGAATCGGTTAGGGTTTAAGTAGATAAGGGGAAAAAAGTTGAGTAATTTAAATGGTATTTTTAATTTGGTCAGTTGAGTAGGGATAATGATAAGGGTTTAATGTGTTTGGAGAGGATAAACAATAATGTGATAAGGGGTAAAGTGATAAGACGACGCGGGGAAAGATGAAGTGATAAGGTGATTTGGTTAAAATTTGAATTTCAACCATTCACCTTAGGTAGCTAGAGTAAAATTCAACACTTAGCTAAAATTTTTATTCTCTCTTGGGTCGAGCTCTATCAAGCCTTGGGCGGCTAGGGTAAATTTCCTTCTCCATTTTTATATCGCCCCATACCAGTCATCTGCCTTGGCATTTTGCCTGGCAACAAAATTCTGCATTCACTCAACAAATACCTTTCAACGCGGTAAAACAAAGATAAAAATGAAAGAAAGATAAATAAATGAAAAATACTAAAAATAAAAACATCTAAACTACTATATACACAAATCAAACAATGCTGATGATGATCATGAAACTTCTGTCATGAGGATAACCTCCTTGCCATGCTTTTGAGTGCCTTCCAAATAGTGTTCAATCTTTGGCCATTTACCTTAAAAATTGTTCATGTCTTGAAACCCTTGATGTCTACTTCTCCATGAGCATATAGCTTTATAACTTCAAAGGGGCCCGACCATCTCGACTTGAACTTCCTTAGAAACAACTTTAGCCTCGAGTTAAATAACAAAACACGTTGGCCTACCTCGAATTTCCTTGGCAATAACCAATTGTCATGCCATATTTTTGTGTCTTCATTGTAGAGTCTGGCATTCTCATAAGCTTGTGTTCTGAATTCCTATAGCTCATTTATATCAGTCAGTGTTTTGTACCAGCAGCTCTCCACTCCATATTGAGCTTTTTGATTGCCAAATAAGCTTTATATTCCAATTCCACTAGCAAGTGGCATGCCTCCCAAAAATGAGCCTATAAGGAGAAGTTCCCAATGGAGTCTTAAAGGTTGTTCTGTAAGCCTACATGGAATCATCTAGTCTAAAGGACTAGTCCTTCCTCGGATTTATAGTTTTTTCTAAAATTTTCTTGATTTTTTGTTTGAGATCTCCGCTTGGCCATTTGTTTGGGGATGGTAAGTTGTGGCAATACGTCGCTGGATTTCGTACTGCACAGAGCTCTATAGATTAAATTGCACTTAAAATATGTACCTTCATCATGAATGATGGCTTTGGGGGCACCGAATCTAGTAAATATATGCTTATGAAGGAACTTGGCAACAACCTTGGCATCTTTTTTGGCAAAACCATCACCTTCACCTATTTTGAAATGTAGTCAACAGTCACAAGGATATATAGGTTCTCAAGTAATAGGGGAAACGGACCCATGAAGTCTATTCCCCATACGTCAAATATCTCCACTAACATAATATTCTAGAGTGGCAATTGATATCTGCTAGAGATGTTACCCGTCTGCTGGCATCGATCACATGCCTTGGAAAAGTAATGAGCGTCTTTAAACAGCGTAGACCAAAAGAATCTGGACTGCAACACCTTGGCAGCAGTCTTTATTCCAGCGAAGTGTCCTCTATAAGGTGTTGCATGGCATAACTACAAAATGTTATGCTGCTCCTCTTCTGGAACACATCGGCAAATCACTTGCTCAGTACATTGTTTGAACAAAATCAGCTCATCCCAATAATATTGTCGAACATCTCGCAGAAAACGTTTCCTGACATTACTCTCCAGATCTGGTGGCAAAATATTGCTTACTAGATAATTGACTATATTAGCGTACGATGGCATAGAATCAACTGCAAGTATTCATTGGGAAATTCATCTCTAATGGCAGTGGCTCCATCTTTCTCTAGGTGATGCTCTAATCGTGATAAATGGTCAGCCATCAAGTTCTCACTCCCTTCTTGTCTCGAATCTCAAGATCAAATTCTTGCAGTAAAAGCGTCCATCGGATTAGTCTGGTCTTGGCATCCTTCTTTGCCAAGAGATATTTCAATGCCGAGTGATCTGTATACACCATAACTTTGTTACCTACCAAGTAAGATCTGAACTTGTCAAATGCAAATACAACTGCAAGAAATTCCTTCTCGATTATGGTGTAATTGAGTTGGGCTTCATTCAATGTCCAACTGGCATAGTAAATGGTATGAAAAATCTTGCCATGCATCTTTCCCAACACGACTCCAATGACATAATCGTTGGCATCATACATAAGCTCAAAAGGCTCACTCCAATCTGGTGCCACGACTATGAGGGCATTAATTAATCCATCCTTAAGTTCCTGAAAAGCTTTTATACAAGAGTCATCAAATGCAAAAGTGGCATTTTGTTCTAAAAGCAAACACAAAGGTTTAGAAATTTTTGAGAAATCTTTAATGAAATGGCGATAAAAACCTGCATGTCCCAAAAAATTTCTGATACCTTTTACACTTGTAGGATGTGGCAACTATTTGATTACCTCCACTTTCGTCTTGTCTACTTCCAGGTCTCTCTTGGTTACTTTATGACCGAGAAATATGACTCACTTCACCATGAAGTGGCATTTTTCCCAGTTCAAGACCAGGTTAGTCTCAATAAATCTCCTCAAAACAAGCTCTAGAATCTGAAGGCATTCCTCGAATGTTTTGCCAAACACCGTGAAGTCATCCATGAAAACTTCTAAGTTATTTTCAATCATGTCCGAAAAAATAGACATAATGCAACATTGAAACATTGTCAGATCATTACACATTCCAAAGGACATTCCTCTAAAAGTGAATGTCCCATATAGATAGGTGAATATGGTCTTCTCTTAATCCTTTGGAGCTATGGCAATCTGATTATATCTTGAATAGCCATCTAGGAAGCAATAGAATGCCTTACCTGCCAATCTGTGCAACATCTGGTCGATGAAAGACAGTGGGAAGTGGTCTTTCCTGGTGGCATTATTAAGCTTTCGATAGTTCATGCACTCCCTCCAACCGGTAACAATTTTGGAAGAAATCAACTCATCTTCACTATTTTGAACCACGGTCATACCACCATTCTTTGGCACACATTGCACCGGGCTGACCCACGAGCTATCAAAAATGGGATAGATTATCTTGGCATCCAGCCACTTGATAATTTCTTTTTTAACTACCTTTTTCATGCTCAGGTTCAATGTTCTCTGGCCCTCAATTGTTTTGCCATGATTTTCCTCCAAGATTATTTTGTACATACAAATAGTTGGGCTTATTCCTCATATATCAGCCAAGGTCCATCCTAGAGATTGCTTATAATTTCTTAAAATTTCCAGCAATCTTTCCTCCTAATCATTAGATAGATCAGCAGTAATGATCACTGGCAAAGTAGAGTGTTTACCTAAGTAGGCATACTTGAGGTGGTCTGGAAATGGTTTCAGTTCCAATTCTGGTGGCTCCTCAGTGGATGGTTTAGGTGCCTTGATTTTTTTGCTAGCCAACTCCAATGGCTCTAGCTTTCCAAAGTAATTAACAACTTCACTCTCCAAGGTTGGTCCTTTAGTGTCTTCACTCGTCTCAATTTCATCATCCAATTCTCTGGCATCATCATCTACCTCTTGGCACAGATATGTCACGTCCATAGTGAAAATAGACCCCATCATCTCATCAGCGTGGCATTCCTCGGGTTCATATGCGCATTTAAGAACTTGAAACATATCAAATACAATATGTTGGCCATTCATGCGCATAGTAAGTTCACCTTTATGAACATCAATTAAGGCTCTACCTGTGGCAAGAAATGGCTTGCCCAATATAATTGGAACATTCATATTTGCCTCATAATATAAAGTGATAAAATCAGCTTGAAATATAAATTTATCTACCTTTACCAATACATCCCCAATCTTACCCTTAGGATTTACAAAGGATCAGTTTGCCAACTGAATTGTTACAGTGGTAGGACTTGCTTTGATGCTGAGATTTTTGAAAACAGACTTGGCATCAAATTGATGCTGGCTCCCAGGTCACACAGTGCCTTACACATGAATCTATTGCCAACGGTACATGGAATAGTAAAACTTCCTGGATCTTTCAGCTTCGGTGGTAATCGATTGAGTATCATTGCATTGCATCCCTCAGTGAGAGACACAGTCTCGAAATCATCCAATTTCCTTTTTGGACAAAATGTTCTTCATGAATTTAACATAGTTGGGCATCTGCTCAAGTGCTTCTACTAACGGTATGTTGATCTGCAACTGCTTAAGAACTTTCAAGAAGTTCTTAAATTGCTGATCCTGCTTATGCTTCTATAGTATTTATGGAAATGATGGAGGTGGGTAAGCAAATGCTGACTCTGCCAGCTTTGTCAAGGGTTTGCTGGCATTAGACTGAGGTCTGGCATCGCTTATGTCCACTTCTTTCTTCTCTACATCTTTTGGTTCATCTACCGGTCCCTTCTCTTTCTCCTATCAATTAACTAGCTGCTTGACAGGTATCTCAGCCTCACATTGTTTGCCATTTTGAAGAGTTACAACTTTGCATTGTTCATTGCCTCTCTGTCAAGCATCTTCTGTATCACTTGACAATGCTCCCTGGGGTCGATTGCTGAGTGCATTGGTAATCTGTCTGATCTAAATTTCCAAGTTCCGCATAAATGTTGCCAAACTCTGGATAATTGTATTATTCCTCTCCATATATTCTGTTAAAGTCCCCTGGTTGTTCCTTTGTCCTACATAAAAATTGCTTTGTGTCATATGTGGCATGGCATTCTAGTTGAAATCTTGATGAGCATTGTTATTCTAACGCTGGGCATTGTTTTGACGATGGCCGTTGTATTCATTACCTCCTTGATTTCCCCAAGCTAAATTTGGATGTTGCCTCCATGCTGCATTGTAAGTATTGGAATTTGCATTATAATTACGATTGAAATTGCCAACAAAATTTACTGACTTAGGGTTGGCAGGGCAATCTTCCATGTAATGGTCCTCCTCACATATTATGCAGAATGTGTCTAATGCCTTGACCTCTTGAGATTCTTTATTCTTTTACAAAGTTCTCACCATGCTCGTAAGATTGGAAATCTCAACGTGGATAGATGTTAATTCATCTAACGCTAATTTCCCACCAGTTTTAGTTCTCATCCCTAGTCGGTAGTAGGATACTCAAAATCATTAGTTGAGATCCTCTTAAGGATGTCAACTACCTCTGTATAGTTCTTTTCAAGCAGCGAACCATTTGTCGAAGCATCAACAACAGTCATGGCATGAGCATTGAGTCCATTGTAGAAGGTCTCCATCTGGGTCCAATTTGGGAATCCATGCATGGGACACCTCCTCAATAGGTCCTTGAATATATCCTAGGCATCATATAAGGTCTCATCATTAGCCTACTTAAACATAATGACCTCACTCCTCAACTTGGCAATGAGTTTAGGTGGCTAGAATTGTAGCAAAATTTTTTGGCATAGATCTCCCTATGAGGTGACAGAACCAGGTGGCAAAGAACTAAGCCACATTTTTTTATCTATTTCTCAGGGAAACCGTGAACAATTTTAGCTTCACTATATCTTTCAATACTCCAGGCTGCTGAAATAGCTGGCAAACCTCAATGAATTGCTTCAAGTATTGCCTCGGGTCTCCAGTAGGTGCTCCATCGAAATGTCCTACATTCAAAAGCATTTATATCATCGCCAATTTAAGTTCAAAATTTGGTGTATTTACCTCTGGACCAATCAGTCCTGACATCAAATTGTCTATGTTCGGTGTCGAGTGTTCTCGGATAGGTCTCTCTTCCTCCGTATTAACGGCTAGGGTAGCAAGTGCGGCCGGTATCTCATTCTGGATTGGTGGATTTCCCTGATTGTTTGGGTTTCCATCGGCTCCTCTATTGCCTTAATGTACCATCTCTCAAGCTTTTATTTTTAACCTCCGTAGGGTTCTTTCAATTTATGGGTCGTATGGCCAATCTTCCACCAAAGCGCGGTTCCTGGTCATACACCAGTTAAAATAAATAAATAAAATGAAACAAAAATAAAAGAAATGAAACAAGTAAAAATCAAAATAATAAATTTCATCGTAATCCCCGGTAACGACGCCAAAAACTTGTCGACTATTGCTAACGCTTGGCAATGATTGAATATTTAGTGTAAAAGTGCAAGAAAATAATGCCAAGGTGAGTCTTATGCATGTAAGTATACACGGTCGGCAAGTAATACAACAATAAGTTGAGTATCGAATCCATAGGGATTAACCAAGAACTTATTTTCTTAATGTTTACTTATTTGTAAGAAAATAAAAGTGTTTGAAATGATTTGGATTTTTGATTGAAAAGATAGTGAAAACAAAGTTGTGAAAATAGAAACAGTATGGCAACGAAAGTGTTCAATTGAATGATGAGCGTTGGCAAGGGATATTTGGATTTCACGCTACTTATGCCAGCTTTTAATAAAATCCTGTCTTGGTTTTATAACCGAGCAGATTTAAGGTAGTATTGCATCTGTCAATGGCAATACCCTACGTTAACCACGATAAAACCCCTATATGTCTATAGTAAAGCTTTTCATTAATTAACTCGATTAATTGTCAATATTTACTCCTAAGATGTAGACTCATTTCTGAAGTAAGTTCATCTACTTGAACATCTTCGGTCGAAGCTTCTCGCCTTAGTATTTGGCAACTGATCATTGCCCCTTAAGTTTGTTAAGATATTAAGGTGCAATAAGCACACTATGCCAACTATCGTATGGCAAAGGATTTGCGAAAATTAAGTACTAGCAGAGAGAAAATAATGCCAAGGCATTTAGACTATGAAACAACAAACATAAAACCAGCGTTAATCGCAAACATCCCCCAACCAACTGTAGAAGCTTAGTTCATAGTTGGGGCTCCATCCACAAAACATCATCGTTTCTAATCATCATTTCGAAATAAAAACAAATAAGACTAAGAGAATGGGCAAGAAAGAGATCTGTCGATGAAGCCTTTCGAATGCTCCAAAGCTCTTAGTCTTAACAGGTCGAACCATGTTGCCTCTCGGTTCACCATGGTGCAGCCTCTCTTCAATCCCCCTCAAGTGGTGGCTTAAGCTCCTTTAAATAGGCTTACGTGGAAACCCTAGGATTAGCTTTTGAGTTTGAATTTTGAATGCGAAAGGGATAAGTCGTGTTATCCTCTTATCTCAATTTGAATCCTAGGGCTGAAGTGTACAAGGTCCAACGGCTACCTTGATCGATCACCAGACGTCAATCCTTTGCCAGCCAACCTTGGCATTGTTTGGTCCATCTATGCCAACTGCTACTCTGCAATTCTCTTACTTCATTTCCTGTATTCTCTGCTAGCGCTTCTCTGTTATGTCTGCCTGCTTGTGACCTGCATCAATACCAGCAAAAACAACATTTCTCACTGGCAACAGAATAGCTCCTAACTCCTTATGCAAATGCATGATTTTAACATCTAAATGCAACAAAATGTACTCAAAGGCAATCAAAAGCATTGTAAAATAAGCATAAAAATAGTACTTTTGAGGAGCTAACAGACTTATTTGAAGATATGGATAGCTTCCCACTTTTTCCTTTTTTATATGACAAAGACAATGACACGATTTTAATGATTTTCCATATTTAATCATATGGAATCGATATAAGAATTTCCATATTTCTTAAAGGCAAAGTTGAGCTTTTGCACCATAGACTTACATTGAATAAAATTAGAGTGAAAGAGGACTAGGAATTCTATGGAAAATTCTAAGCTTTTAAAGCTTCATCAATGGAGGTGTGTGCTTGAATATGAGGAGGTGCTAGCTTACTCAACTAGAGATGAAGATGAAGATGAGATAATAATTCCCTTTTTTTAGTTTATGCTTCCCCGGTGGATTCTTTCTTCACTTTCAATTCCCTTTCCAATTAATCAAAACTATCCAAAACATCATCATCAGCATTCTTCAACTTTTCCATAACTGTGCCACCAATTGACACTTAAGCATTTTTATGACAATGGGTAAATTTTACTTCTAGTCCTTCAAGAACCTTTATTTCCTATGAAGAAAGGCCATAGTCAAATTAAACTTTATGTCTTTGTATTTCTTCACTTTTATACTACGACACCTTAACTTTGAATCTTTTCAATTTAGTCACTAATCATATTTTTACTCTTTTCAATTTAGACACTAGGTGTTCTAATTACACACCTAGTCCTTGTATTTAGCCATGACTTGTATCTATATCCTTCTATGCTTTATTTCTAAGTTTTAGCCAATAACTACATATTTCCAATATTTACGATTTAGTCCAATGCTTAACAATGGTCCAATAATTAATCAATTTTGACTCGATATCTCATAATTCAATAATTCCATTATTTGTTGAAAGTTGATTTTTTTAACATCGAAAACCCTATTCTGACTAAACCAATTTTTTGGTGTTACATTTCCGTACCCCCTATGCTCAATTCACTAAGGGTGTCGAGATACCTCCGCCTGTATTAGATTTATTCTCTGAAACATTAAAATACCCCCTAGGCTCACATGGAGATAACCTTCGCTATATCATAAGGGGACAACTATGAGAAAAAAACACGATTCGACACCATAACTCGTCATAATATGTTCATCTCCTAAAAGAAAAAATGCAAGTATACACCATAATACACAACAGACTGAGGAAATTTTGGTCCACCAATATGACCAAGAATTGGGAAAACAAAATACAAAACATGCACATCAAACAAGGCATACTATTGACAAATCAAAAGAGTACAATAAGCCCTGCATTATAGCACAAGGGTCAAACTGCCGAAGGATCTGTTACTACAGTTTTAGGAGGATCATCAATTCCAACTGTACGCGTAGATCCCGAAAGCCCCTTTGGCTCAATCTCCAAAATCCACTCCGTCTCGACTTCTGGACCACAACCTGAAACCTTATTCATAAGATTAGAGACATAGGGCAACAACATTTCTAGCATATTCTCCCAAGCCCCGCCTAAAAGGTTGTAAACATCGAAATTCACCGCCGCTTCCACTATCTCCCAACAACAGCGGAGATCTAAATTACTTTAGTTAAACGGGCCTACCGCCACCTGAATAGCACAAACAAGGCTACATTCACATTGGTTCATATAGCCATCAAACTCTCGTAGCTCTTCCTCCATAGAAAGTCTTGCAACTCTCTCTGTTTCAACACTCTCTTCCAACTGTTGAACCCTCCACTCCATGACCTCTTTCAATTCTTCCTTCTCTCCTTGGATGCGAGTCATCTACCTTTTTTATTTTTTTCAGCTCCGCAATAGCCTTTATAGTTGTTTCCCTCTATGCATCAGCGTCTGCCTAAACAAGCGCATGATTCATTCGCTTATTGGCAACCTACAATTTGGCCCCTTAGATTGTCACGAACCTTCGCCAACTACCGCTCTACGGCCTCGACCTCTTTAGCCATATCAGTAACTTTTTTATTGACCTCGGCAAGTTACTCATCTTTGGCAACCAGCTCTTTCTGCTTAAGAGCACAAACTACCCCAATATTGGCAAAGATTGAGTGTATCTCTCTATTCGCCTCACGCAGAGAATGTTGTAGCTCAATAGCCTTTCGAGTAGCTTCATCATTACAGACACCACGAAAGCTGAGGTACGAATCTGTGGCATCTTCTTCACTACCCTCTAGAGCCCGTACCATAGAGGTATTCAAAAATTGCCAACTACCAACGGACTGGGCCACGAGGTTCAAAGACAACTATGGAGACCCTATCACAGATACTATCGAAATCGTCAACTAGTACCCACGAGCAACCAATAACTAAAGGACTAGTATATACCTGTAAAAATAGGACTAGCGGGCACGGTATTAGAAGGCACCTTAGCTCTCTTAGGAGGCATAACAGACCCAAAAGCCGACTTCCCCTTAATGGTAGTCGACTCTCGAACCATGGGCAGCTCATTTGACACCTCTGCCACAAGCTCAGATAGCTCCGCTGCCTTTTTGCTCCTCTTTCCCTCCAGAACGCCCCTCCCTTTTAGGATTCCCAACAGAGGTAGTTTTCTCTTCCTGCCCCCCCAAAAGACAAACTTCGCACTCAATTGTCTCAAAGGCCTAGAACCCACAGGCAACCCTGGCTCAACAACAACATAGGGATCAATTCCCTTATCCTGTAGGGAACTCGTTGAAATAACAACTGGAAAAGCCTCAAACACCCCTTCTACAAAGCTTCTTGGAAAAGTAACTCCAATACCTATAAAAGACAAAGCAAAATGTTAAAGCCATTTCTAGACATAGATGCAACAAAACCACTAAATTCGAAATGAACATCAAAATCTCCCTCACCCTTAGTAGGCATCACAGACGTCGCACCATCAAATAAAAACTTAATAGAAGTCTTTGGAGTAGTTGCCTCCACAGTCTCCACCTCTCTCCCCTTTGTCGTATATTTATCAATCAGCCGACTCAAGTCCTCCTCCGCGCTAACCTTCAGAGCTAAATTATTGCGACCTCTTGTCCTATGTAGCTCTAGAGTTGATGACGACCTCTATCGCTGACACCTACCGTAGGTGATTAACCAATTCTTTACCTCCAGCTTTCCAAAATTAGCACCAGGGCTAGCTCTTCCTTTGCATTATACGGTAATGCAGCTTTCCCCAATAACATACCAAGATGAGGCACATAGCCCTCTGCTAGTTGCGAAGTTTTATAGCCATTGAGACTCTGCCCATAGAGACACACCTCAAATACACTCTGCAGGTTAATATGATTTTCTACATCCAACCACTGCCCTTTGCTTGAAACAACAACTTGTTCTTCCTTCCCCGCTGTCAAAGCATTAATAGATGTTCTCGTATCCTCCCCAGACAGTTAGAGGAAAACCAAATCCTCCAGGCAACCTCCGCGTTACCCTAATATATCTAGAGCGATCCACCCCAAGCTTGTGTTTACTACTCTACCCCACGATTGGATACTCGAAGTCGTTACACTTCTCATGTCACTTCGTGAAGCTCAACAATCTGAAGGACGACTATGGAGCCACCGGGCTGAGGGTAAACACCCTCCGCAGAACATTCACAGAAGGTTTCCAATTTTCCCTAGCACAATTAAAGAGGTAGCTGATGATAAGCCACCAAGATACTCATGTGAGTTACCCCGGAGCAATGTCATACTTTGTCGGAAATTCACAAGCAAATTGATGCAGCAACAGATGGAACTCAGCTTCAAACAAAAACAAGGGCAAATAAAACCACTCCAAGGTCCCATTCTCCCTCTCACCACAAGCACTCAATCTAAACGACCAAAGTTCGACCACAGAAGCTCACGACATCTCAATAACCATACCGCCTCCCACCAACTGGCCCTACATTTCAACTCAGCCTCGATCACTTCCACCGGCTGATTCGCCTCGGCTTTCTTCGCCAAAGCCTTCACTTTTCTCACCATTTTACCAATAACTTGAGGAGCAAAATGAAGCTTAGAAGAAAATAAAGTTTATCCCAATTGTAGAAAAGGAAACCAAAACGGAACTAGGGATCTAGTCTTCCCCAATTTATAACCCGTCAAAACGCTTCGAAAAGACCACAATTTGTGCTCCCCACTTCGGACCACTCAGACAACGCCACGAATACAAGTTTTCAGGAAAGCCTACATCTTCTTAATGATGGTCTACATCCTCGGGAAACACCCCCATTTAAAGCCCACCACAAATGTGACCGTTACAAGGAAACCCTTAAATCTTAGTCTCCATTCGTGCCACTTTATGGAACTCCCTCGGCTAGGGGGCAAGTGTTATACCCCTTCTCAAGCCTCAGGAATCAGTAGCCTCCGAAAAGGTACACCATCTCCTGAACACAAGCATTCGTTGTGTGCCTCAACAAGCAAAGCCTTGTGACCTAGCTCGGAGTCTCCCTAGACCAGAGTCTCCCTCCTTAGGACTACTCTACCATTGACATAACAACTATCGAGTCCATCTGACCAACTAGCTAAACCTATTATCTGGCAACCGAAGACTAGACTGAAAAGCCTACTGGCTGAAGACCAAGCCTTATCCTAATGACCCATCAATAGTTGTCACTAGGCCTGACTCGATCTTATCGAACAATGCCTCTAACCTATAAATACCCTTTAACCAGAGATGAACGAGACAACCAACATCACCTACTCGAGACATCTACTCCATCTCTCTCTTTATCCTCAGTGGCTCTCCGCCCACATTAGAATGGGTGAACCACCACCGATCGCCGTCAACCATCGCCATTCAAATAACCAGTTGATGCAAGTTGGAGGGATCAACTCACGTAAAATATTATATTCGGAGTAATGTTAAATTTTCACTATTCTCATGTTGATTATACTTATTCCAAGCCATCCAAATACACAACCAGTGTAACGATTTGAGTTTGAAAAATATTGATTTTGAAATATTCGGAACTTAAAAAATCTGAATCCAAAAAGAGTCCGAACCCACACATAACTGTGTTTGGTAAATGATGCAAAGCAAGAAAGCCCCATAACTGTTAACTAGTTTGTAATGTAAAACTGATGCTCGGGGTTACTCAGAAGTTGTATAAAAGCCCTAGGACCCAATATAATAATGTAGAAGGCGGTACCTTGGTTGATGTGATTTCCCCACTATTTTCTCTACAAATGAAAATGCCTCCAACACCCACAGATTGCAATGCTGGAGTTGGGACCTCATCTCATCTCTCCTCACCTAAACCTATTCATTCTGATTTCTTCAACAATAATTTTGCTTTGTGGTCTCAAATAACCGGTTTATCAACCAAGCTTATCTACAAACCAATTGTAAGGGACACAATGTTAGATCTTGGGAAAGGCAGAGCAACCTGGTTCATGCTTTCTTTTTGGACCTTTCAATTTCCTTGATCTAAAAAAGAAAATTGATGAAAGAATAGAGGAATAAAAAAAAAAACAGATAGAAGAATCCCAAAAGAGATCAATCAAATGTTGGGAATTGGAAACGCTATCAAGATCAAGTCAATGTCATAATCTCAAACTCCTTGATGTCCATTTCTCCTGATAACATTTGCCAGTTTCTACCGGACAACAGTTCCCCCTTTCAAAATTTTCTAGCCATGATTTTACCTGTGAGTTTAACCTATAAACATATGTGTGTTTTCCCTTAATTATTGATGGATTTTCTTATAAAGTGTTACATATAGATCCGACTGCTACACTCCAATGTTATAAACATTGTACAAAAATCCCAAACAAACCCATATGGTATAATGCCAAATACAAGGACATGATGTTCATTCGCATCAACCCACGTTTTGAACTCAGGTGAATCAAACAAAAGTTGCACAGTTTTTTATTTTCGATTCATGTTAGGTGGTGGACAAGGGAATCCTCATGTTCTTGTTTGTACTAATGTGGGTTACACCATTGGCCATCTACCACCAAATTGAAGCCGGGGAGTTAGAGAATTGAGAGCATCAACTCCACCATGAGGTTGATTTTTGTTGTTTCAATAATCTAAAAGGAAATTGTCTCAACCCGACCCAATTTGTTGTGTCATACTAATAATGAAATCAAGCAAATGATTAAATTATACTTTATCTCTTATCTTGTATCGTGACCTCGACCTTATCTCTTATCTTGTATCCTGACTTCGACCTTAATAATAATAATTGGTCATATTTTATTAAGAACCTCAACCCTTATCGCCATGACATTCAGCAACTCGCTTCAGAATCATACAAATGCATCAATAATGTCGAATACTGTTCCAATTATTGATCGTTCAGCATTGGCGGATTATACCCGTTGCTGTAAAATGTGAGAAAAGATAGTTGCAAATCTTCCTATTGAACTTATGATCAACACAAAAGAAGAGTTAGTTTAGACAAGCAACGCTCTTGTTCATAAAACTTTATGAGAAGAAAGTAGAAAAGATTATGAAAATTAGATACTAGATTGTGTTACACCCATCAAAATACACATGGAAATATTGGACTAAAATTTTCTAAACGAACAGCTCTTTTGAAACAAAAGGGAATATACGTAATAGTAACCTAACTTATATGAACATAAAGTTTTCTCAGGGAAAATCTAATTAAAGTAATAAAAATACTATCTTTCTATACAATTTAGGTGGAGGAAACAGGATTCAAAGCTCTAGCTAAGCCATTCATGGCACCATATCCTTTTGAACTGAAACTTAAGCACCCAAATAAGCCTTGCTTGTAAGGCAGAAACGTCTTCTTCCTCATCTCTTCAGCCTGTGCTCTGTTTGCAGTGTAATGCAACTCATGCGGTGTTGGTGGAACCCTCCTCTTCCCTTTCCCTATCCCGTTCACAGGCTTACTCTTATTGCTCCTTTGATTCTCTGATACCCCATTTGACGCATTGCTTAGCTTCTCTTTGGACTGCTGGATCGCAGGTTTCTTTTCTTTGGCCGGAGAGAATGAAATGGTTGACCAGAACTTGTTGTTGCTTCTTCCTTCACTTTTGCTTCTCAGAAAATCTTTCAAGAAAACCCATCTCTTTGAGCTTCTTCCAGCTGAGGATGACCTTGAAGAAGAAGCCGACATTGAAGCACTGGTTTCATTACACATGTCCTCATCATCATTCTTGCTGTCGGCTGCATTCTCGCCTGAATCTTTATCCAAGCACACGTTTTGGTCGTGGAGACCGAAATCAGCATTTCTCAAAGGGGACATGGATCTTGTTCTTCTCCTTAAAGACTTGTCCCTCAGCCTCAGATCTCTGTCTCTTACTTTGCCGTTGTCAACATCTCCATTTTCTTCATCATCTTCGTTTTCAAGATCCATCAGAGGAGCCAAAACCTGAGGCCTTTCCAAATGGGTGGAAAGCTTCATAGGTCTGATCCGTCCATTCAAGAAAAGTTCATCGGCTGAGCTCATGGATCCTGTTTGACCCGACCCTGGAGACCCGAATCTCTCGGAGAACTCAAACTCAAAGCCTAGAGGCACTGAGTTATCAGGGGAGGGAGGTCGGGTTGATGACACCATTGAAGCTACTGAGATCATTGCAAAGTGCATAGGGCTAGCCGGTGCACTGTAAAAGAAGCCACCATTAGTGGAGCTTAGTTCAGGGGCTCTGCCTGGGCTTGAAGGAGCACTCACATAGGGCGTAGAGCAAGTGCTATCATACTCTTCGGTGAAACCTTGAGGCTCATGGGGTTCTAAACATCGGCCAACTGCGGTAATTCCTAGTTCTGTGTGGCTTGATTCAATGCCACTTGGGGTTTGAAACTTCATTTTCTTTGTGTTGTGAATTATGAGAAGAAATGAGAAAGAGGTAAGGATGTGTTTGTGTTATCAGATTTGTTCATCCGTGGGGTGCTTTATAGCAAGTGTAAAATACCAAAAATGTCAATTTTCACTTCCCATTTGTCCGTACCAATTAATTTAATTTAATTTAATTTAATTTAATGCAATTTCATAATTAGTTAATTTCACAAGTTCATCCCCTTTCAACGATTAGTTAAATTATTAGTCCAGATCTCTTCTAATCACTCACTCTAGGCCAACTTCTACTGTCAATTTGATTGATAGGGTTGACAAATCCAAATTACTGCCATTGATATTTTTTTACTTGATATTATCTTCATTTAATCTATCATTGGAACAAAAAAAATCTGAATTAATCAATTAATAGATTAGATATGGATAGTTATATAAAAAAGATAAACTACTGGATTGGTCACTTACCTATAGTAAGTGTACACTTTTGCTCACAAATTTTAAAAAACTAACAATGTGGTTATTTACGTTTTTGTTTTTTAAACATTTGGTCACTCAGATGTTAATTGTCGTTGGACAATTGACGGTGTGTTACTTGGCACAATAAAAAGAAGGGTAAATTACCTAGATAGTCACTAAACTATTACTTCCCTCATATTTTGCCCACCTAACTAAAAGCAATTTATATAATTGCACATTTAATCCTCCATATTTACACATACAATCAATTTAGTCTAAATTTTAATATAAAAACCTTTAACTTTAAAGAATAATCAATGATGGTCCAATTGAAACAGAGTGATAAAAATCTTTAGTTCGAGTGTAAAACTGTGACATCCTAAAGCTCTATTTAGCAATTTGGCATCTCCATTTTCTATAGTAAGTTAACGGTTGTATCTCCAAGCACATGGAGCCCATGTACTCTAGTCTGGTCTATGGGAAGAAGAGTGGCAAACACCTACTGCTGGTGGCTATAGAAATTAACAAGCTTTGAAAAGAGATCATTTGTAGTGCCTTGTTTTGTGAAGTAACTATAAACATCCACTACCTATAAAAGCTCTGAAGGCTGAATCTGTAAACTTAAGATTCATCCTCGATGATTTCTGCTTCCTTCCACCAAGATACCAATCATAGAACTTGTTGATGTCAAAAGTGTCGGACACCGAAGAAGGAGGTGAAGAATAGGACCAAGGATGAGGTTAGTGGTGGTTTGTGGTCAAAATAGTTTACTGACTATCTAGTTAATTTACCCTTCTTTTTATTGTGTCAAGTTAGCATGTCGTCAATTGTCTAACGACAATTAATACCCGAATGATCAAATGTTTAAAAAATAAAAACGTAAGTGACCATAACGTTAGTTTTTTGAAATTGGTGAGCAAAAGTGTACACATACTAAAGGTAAGTGACCACTTCAGTATTTTACCCTATAAAAAATCTAATATTTTGAAATTGTTTAGAAACTCATCATATGATTAGAGTTAAATATAAATGATGTGATTATATAGCTGTGACATGTCTAAATCATAGTCACTTATGTAATTAGTCTTGTAAAAACTTTTGGGGTATAAGAATTGAACTAATTACACTCTCCAATATTTTATGCATATTATTATTATTTTTAGTTTACATGTTAACATTCTATGGGTATTAAAATGCAAAATGACTCCTGAAGTTGTCAAATTTATCAAATTAATCCTTAAACATTATTTTGGATGAAATTGATCCTTGAATTTTTTGGAGGATCAAATTGACCCAAGAACTTGTAAGTTGCTAGCAAAAGTTCACGAGTCAATTTGATTATGTTAAGTTTAGGGGCTAATTTGATTTAAAACAGTTTAGGAACCAATATAATTAAATCAATTAAGTTCATGGGTCAATTTAACCCCAAAAAAATAAGGATCAATTATTATTATTATTATTATTATTATTATATAACAATAATTTTATGGTAGGTACACTTATTTTTTTCTTATAACAACTTCATATATAACACATTAACTTTCCTTTTATTTATATATACACACGAAGTTCTTATATATATTACTTATTAATTAATTTTTAACATCAACTTACAATTTATTATTATTACTACACATTAGAGTTTTGTACTGTATATATGTCATACTATCGGGACGATAATGACGAGATAAGTAAATAAATGTAAACGCATAAAAGAAAAATAACACTAGGATTTACGTCCAAAAAGGAAAAACCTACAGACAGAGGGGAGAAATTTTCACTATGTAGAAACAGAGATTACAACTGAATAAATAAACCCTTAATTTCTTGTATCTATTTATAGGGATAAGAGACTTGTTTCCAAAGGAAACCTGCATAGAAAGAATTTCTATTCAAACTGAATTTCCTACTCTTCAACACATATCCAAAAAGAGAACTAGAATTCCACAAGGATTTAAATAGCCCAAACTAGAATTTGGGTCACAACAGTAACAATCTCCGCATTGGCACAAATTCTTGTCCAGCAAGAGCTCCACCTCTTCCACAAAATCCCTCCAAATGGGTAGTCATCAACAATGAAAACCAACCAAGTCTAAGCAATTCTCAAACTTGATTGTAGTAAGGGATGTAACAACCTGAATTTTTGAGTCAACAATAAGGCGTTGGCCCAAGTTATAGACCTTTGTGTTGGATTGTCTAATTTGACCATTAGGCCAGGTTTGGGCTAATTTGGTTGAGTTTTGGGATGTGGGGTTATAATGGGGCAAATATCCTTTTTGATGATGTCACCAATCCCACACACATTTTTCTTCTCCCACACCCACATTCTTCTTCATCATTCTTCTTCATTCAAGCTTATTTCCCGAAACTAAAAATTAACTTTTACCTTCAAAAGTTGCATTTCGGGATTCATGATAGAAGAAGAAATTAATCTCCCCTTCAAGAGCTTTAAGAAAAGTATATCATATTGGTGAAAAGGTACGATGCCATCTCATGGGTTTTGGGGGTTCAAGGCTTTAAAGATTCTCCTTTGAAATTAATGGTGTAAATTCGTAGCTAAGCCTTCCCCTTACGATTATTTAATGCCTTGTTCCGTTTCCATGTTGCGTGGCAAGTAGAGATGTTTGGAAGCTTCTTCAAGCTTGAAACAATGAGGAAGCCTAAGGGATGTTGAGCAGAAGCTTGATTTCAGGAATCTTTGCTTAAGGTTAGTACACTACTAACTCTTATGTCTTCATAGACATCATAAATTTGATTGCTTTGTATGCTTGATTGATGTGTTCGGTATTTGGGTGAAATAATGGGTGTTAATGGTAAATCTGGGATTTGATATTAATAGAATGTAAAAACGGTAGTAAACCACCCTAAATGACTCCCATAAACTGTAGGTTTAACTTAAAGGATTATTTGTTTCGAGTTAGAGGTTTTGAGGATGATTTCCTGAGCCTAAGAAGCCATTTCTGGGCTTCGTTACTGGTACGCGGGGAGCTCGTACCGGTACCCTAGTGTTATGGGTTGAAAAACACTGTTCAGTTGAGACGAACTAAGGGTGGGGTACTAGTACAGTATGCAACTAGTACCGGTATGCCATGCAAATCCGTATTGGTATAGGTCGACCTATACCGGTACGTTGAGGCTTAGGAAAATTCCAGTAAGCCATTTTGGTATCGGTACGCTGTACCGGTACCCAACGGTACCATAACGGTATACGAAGACTAGTACCGGTACCCACTGGGTATTCTGCACAAAAATGTTGATATTTTCCTTGGGGGCTGAAAACTTGTAATATTTGATCCAATAGACCCCTAATGACTTGAAATGAGTTATAAAACTAAAAAACTAAGAAATCTTCTATACTTGAGCATAATATTTATGTTAGGCTCGATTTTCTTCAGCCGTTTGTGTTGCCAAGTGGTGGAGAAGATGATTTTTGGGTGTTGGTGGTGGAAACAGAAAGATAGAAAATTAGCACAAGGATTTAGAGTGGTTCGGCTTTCTAACCAAAGCCTACATCCACTACCTTAGCTTCCCCACTAAGGATTTCCAAATTCACTCTTGAATTTCTTCCCCTTTTCAAGGCTTAGGAGGCAACCCTTACAATCCTAGACTCAAACCAAGCCTAGCATCCAAAGCTTGCAAACCAAGCTTTGGGAACCTTCTCTAAAAAAACAAAGCAAACAAGAAATCCTCTCTTAGGCAGATTGTTTGCACTCTAAGGCACTCACCCAAATCCTAATACACTTGAGCATACATATACATTTTGGCTCACAAGTGTAGTCTATACAAGAATGGGAAAAAATAAGCTCTAAGACAATTTTGCATCATAACGTTGTTGACTTGAAGATCATTAGTTGTTGTTGAAGCTTGGAGGTCCCTTTTATACTTCCAACTGAGTTTCTAGCCGTTGGAGACCCTTGGGATTGAATTGGAGCTGTTGGAGACTCTATTTCCTTCAATAAATGTAGTTCTGCAGCCTTCCGCATCGATACACGGGTAGGCGTATCGGTACTGGTACTAGCCGTTATGCTTATTTATGGCTACGCGTATCGGTATGCATTGGTCTGTTTTGGTACGCTGTATCAAAATGCTATGGACCGTATCGGTATACCCTGCAATTCAAAAGATCATTGGGAAATAGCCGTTGGGGGTGGTTGAAACCAGGATCGGTACGCGTACAAGCGTATCGAAATGATCCTACCCGTATCGGTACGCCTAGGGGCGTATAGGTACAGTTTTTTAGTTTTGGAAAATTACTGTAGCTGAAACCCTTATCTGTATCGATATAGGGTGTAACCATATCGGTACGGACGTGCTGAAAAATAAGTTTGGCTATTTTAAAATGTTTAAAACACTTCCAAAACCTTTCAAAAACTTCTCAAACTTATTTTCAAGTTGTTTGCACTTAAAACCATTTTTGAAACCTTTTCAAATTAGTCCAAAACATTTATCAATTATTATATCCAAACAAATATCCTAACAATCTCCCTGTAACCCCCTCGACCCAGCCTAGTTGCAAGACCGAACTGAGCGAGCTACATTAGGTTTACCGAAGTAAACCATAAAGAAATTCAGCCCAAAACCTGACCATTTTTTCTTTTATCTTATCTAGACGTAAAATAGTTATCCTATGTGTGCATACAGATTTCTAGTGAAAACCCAACTCAATCAGGCGTTGAATTGACATCCAATTGGTCATAACTCTGATTTAGGGACCAAATTGCAAATCCTAAAAATTACGAGGAATTAGCCTAGTTTTAAGTTGCCATCCTTTAATTAGACATGTTATATGCTTACACGTCAAAATTCAGCTCAAAACGATCATTTGATCTTATTCAATTGCATCCATAATGTCTAGGGACTAAAATGCAAGAAAACACAGTTTTAGAAGATTCCAAATAACAGACTTAACGGTCACCGTACCGGTACGACAAGTGGTGTTTCGATACGCCTACCAACATTTAAAATCCCATAATTCCAATGACCAAAAATCGTTTCGATACGACTTGAGCGTATCGGAACACCACTATTGAAAACCCCTGACCGTATCGAAACGCCTTCCCGAGTATCGAAACGCTGGCCTTTTTTTCCTTTGTCCGTACCAAAATAGTTGCCTGCATACCGGTACGCTAAGCCTGAAATGGCTTACCCGTACCGAAACGGAGACACCCATACCGGTATGCCTGGACCTGTAATATCCAATTTTGCTGGTTTAACAAGCTTTCAACCATACCAAAGCATCCTAGCATGCTCTTAACATACAACAAACATAATCTAGAATCAAGCCACCACATAACATCACAAATTCATCATCAATTCATGGCATCATGCATCATATGTAAATCTATAGGCATGCACCCTATAAAACCATTCAAGTAAAACTTGAAACTCTAAACCATCACCAAAATCAAACCATAAAGGCCATTTACAACTCAAGAGCAGCTAAACAAACTTGCTTAAACAGGGAGTTCAACAAAACATCTCCCAAAACAACAACGGAACCCCTATTGCCCTTATTACTTATAGTCTAACTCAAAACATACTTTAGTTACCGAGTCTTGTACCGATCCCTTGCTTCCCGCTGCCTTCCAAGCTTTTAATTCTCTGCATTGATGGACAAAAAGAGCATAAGCACACTAAGCTTAGTGAGGAGTGGTCAAAAACAACACACCATCACTGCATTAAAACCATTTCCCAATATTACATTGAAATCTCATTTCAATCATCTTTTAAAACATTATCATGCCTTTAAAACATGTACTTAACATATTTAAAACCAGTATATTAACCCATATGCAACATGTATTAACCAACAACAAGTCACATTGCTCAACCTCAATTTAAGCCTTCCCATGCATAACAACCATATGCAAAGCTTAAAGAGTAAACATTTATAAATCACATTATACAACTTAAACTTTCCAACGATACATAAACAATTATATTAGCTCGCAAGTGATCGTTAACCAAGTTCATTTACCAAAAGAGTTCATCGGATACACGGATTCAAAAAGTGTTTACCCAACACTTCAATCCATCTCAACTGAAAATAGCGATACAATCACAATCGCGGTACCTAACAACTGGGTACACTTTCATCCCACGGGGACACCAACCCCTTACCTCGATTAGATGCTTAATCCACTAACGGGAGTATACGGTACGGTAAAACCCCTCTACCATTAGGGTAATCAGATGGAGTTTTCGGTACAAAAATCTAAACCCCTCAACATCTAAGGCGACTTATTATAGTGCACTATCAATCCTATGGCCAGCCAACTATATCCGATAACAATTTTAAAACCGCATCACTTGCCAATATAATTAACCATTTACCTCATTGTTTTTAACAAGCATAAAACCAAACCATTTTCCAAAGCAACAACCATGCTTTAAACCACAAGTATAAATCATATACATACAAGGATCACTTACCATGTGCATCCTTCAACATCGCATGCTCAAAAACAGTATCTCAAATACTTTAAAACATGCTTAAACAGTAGGTAACATGTAATTCCAAGCAACTGCATAAAACCATTTCAATCTAGCACGACCGAGAGAAAAAACCACATTTACTTACTTACGAGTTTAAACCAGTGTTTCAAGCTAAGTTTAAACTCCCATAAACCACCTTTAAAAGCATTCCAAAGCTGGAACCCATGTTCTCACTCACCAATACGCAAAGCCTCGATTCGCCGACGCGAAATCAAGCGTCCAAAGCCTCCAAAGCTTCACCGATCACTTTCGGATCAACCTCCCCTGTTTTGACCACATTACATCAGAGGATTAATGCATATCAATGCATTCAAAACAGTGCAACAACAAATTCTCACGAACTTCCACAATCCTCTCAAAATTACCCAACCACAACAACCAAAATAATCATCTAATCCCTTCCAAACACAACCCAGCCACAACCTAACAATCTAACACTTCCATAATAATCAATTAACACTCAAAACAAGATTAACACATCCAAATACTTCCAGCAATTAAACAACCACAACTCCATAAAAAACCAATCTAACAACCTAAACAACTAGGGATTCAAGAGTTTTGGGATTCTATTGTTAAAAACAACTTATCAACATAACAATACATCCAAAATATGATTAAAATC